>CM033749.1:33953194-35270170 GCA_019671005.1 Hibiscus mutabilis
CTCTATCTTTTAGTTTGGCCATTATTTCATTTGATTTTTATCACATTTGGATTTGACATCACCACGATTCATCAAGATTGCGCTCTTTTGGTTATTATGTTAATCTCTATATTTTGGACTCTCAAAGTGAATTTGGATATGCCTCACAAGTCACAATCATCGTTTCTTGTTCGCGATTGAGTTGTGATAATTACCGTGTTGTCAACATGCCTTGTTGTAATATGCATTTTCATATTCATCGTCGATCTTTGGTGGTATTTTGTTTACTATGATGTAACTTTTATTGTAATTTTTTTACATATCATCGTTCAATTAAACTAGCGAATTTCAATTTAAAATAAATGTAGATACCACCTTGTAGTACTTTTATTCTGAAAGTTATAAACATGTCATTCAATTCAAAAATTATTACAAACATGTCACTTAATTAAAACATTGTTACAAACAAATTACTCAATTAACATATTGTTAAAAATGAGTTACTTCACTTCATTAACATATTGTTAAAAACAAGTCACTTTACTTCTAATACGACATGGTATAATAACATTTTTATCCTCAAAATTTATGCGTTTGATCTTAATTCAAAACAATTCAATAATTTAACTTTCAATATTTAAGAATTCATCATTTTAATATTTATTATTCTCCTAAATTGTTTGTTCTTATCACATAAATGCTATATTACTTTCATGGTATAATAGTAGTTTAACAATAACTTATTGTTTGTTTATGATAGAATGTAGTTATCGAACTACTTATTAGATTTGATGGGATTCCTTGCTTTGACAGTGTCGCAAAAAAGACTAAATTAATGGAATTTTGAATATAATGAATTAAATTTATTAAATTGTTTCAAATTAGGACGAAATTAATAAAATGTATAAGTTTTGGAGACAAAGAATATTATTATACCAAAGAAAAGTGACATATTTGCAACAATATGTTAATTGAGTGACCTATTTGTAATTCTATGTTAATTGAATGACTTAGTTGTAATTTTTAGAAGAATAGTGACACATTTGTTATAAAACTTATAATCAAGTAACCTTAAGTATAATTATCCAATATTATAAAAGGTTAAAAAAATAATTTTAGAAAGCAGAGCAAGAAGAAACAGAACAAGCATTTATCATAATTGTCCCACTCCATACACCCCATTTAAAATGGATCGGTGCAAAATTCGTGAAAGGATTTTGATTTTAACATTCCTTGTCTTAGAGGCTATCACACGTATAGAGGTGATAAACGGGTCATTTAAATTAGTTTATGTTCAGGTTATTTTGGTTAGAGTCATTTCAGGTATAGCTACTTTCAGTTTAGTTTCGGTTTGGGTTTGATTCAGTTTTAGTTCGAGTTTGTGGTTATTCAGTTTGGGTATCGGGTCATATAAGTTCAGTTGATATTTTTCGGTTGATTTCGAGTCGAGTTAGCTTTTTACACCCCCTATATGGCTTTATAAAGTCAGTATATTTTGCTTTTTTGGTAAGTTGTGCGGACGTTCACATCTCATCTTTCTTTACTTTTTTAATATCTTTTTTTTTATTTTGGTGAGTCGAGCCGGTTCATGTTACTTTCAGTTCGGGTGAAACCGGTTCGGGCTCATTTGGTTTGGTTTAAAATTGGTTCGGGTTTATTTCAGTTTAACTAAAATCCGGGTTGGTTTCAATTCGAGTCGGTTTATTTCGATTTTCAAATCTAATTCGAATTATCATATTCGTGTTGATATCAAGTATCAGGTCGAGTAAATCGATACAAGTGTCGAGTTCGGGTCAAATTGACCATTTCTAATCACATAACTTCTCTTTTACTTTCAAAATCAATATAAAAATTTAAGAATCAATAACATATTTCGTTTTTCAATTATGTTTAAGGATTAGGATCATCTCCTTATTTTAAATCAAAATTTAAATCACCGTTACATTTGAGTAGGTTAGTTGTTGAACCAACAATTGTTTTAGTAAAAAAATAATGATGTCCATTTTAAAATATTCAAATTTAAATATGTGTAAATAAATATTATCAAAAAGATAAATAAAAAAATATAAACATATAATATTATATAATCCACGAATAATTGACATGGCGATGAAAATTTCATAATCTTAAAACTTGAGTGTCCATTAGCCCATTCAAATGCAGAACAAAGAGCGAAGTGAGTGAAAGACTGATGCCAATTCTGGACACCCACGATTTATTAATTCATAAATGAACATAACAAGGTTTGCTTAGCCAAACCAAAACTCTTAAAAATTCCACAGCACAATGTACATATTATACTATATATTCGCATAGTCTCCCCAACAACAAAATACATTGTGCTAATCGACTGCCGGATTCATTACCCAACAAATATTTTCATGTCCTCTAACATTTTCTCCCACGCCTTTGTCTATTTCAACTCACCCCTCAATTTACCCCAACAAAAAAACTCCATCTAACATGGCAGAAGAGAGTTTTGAAGTTCAAAACGCTGCAGAACTGGTCCATGCACCAGAGCCAAGTGAACATCGGGAAATCATTGATAGGCCAGCCTTCGACGACGACGGTGGCGTTTCCAAGAAAATGGAGATAGCTAAGGAAGCTTTTAGGACATATTCGAGGCTTGAGCATAAGCCTCCGAGACACGAAATTTGGGCTTGGTATGCGTATGAACTGTGCACTTACTTCGTTCATACAGTTCTGATACCTATTGTGTTTTCTCTAATCATCAGTCAAATAGTTGATGAACCTACCGAGCCACGACAGAGTCCCAGGGGCATGAATTGTATGGCCGGCGAAATGAAACTGTAAGTCTCGGTTATCTTGGTATATTTTAAATGGATTTACATTTGAGATGCACTATAGTCAAAGATGAGCAAAACTCGATCTGACTCGAAAAACGTTCAAATAAAATTTAAGCTGTAAAATAGAACTCATTAATTCAACTAACTTAAAATTTTTTAACTCGAATTGACTCGATCGATGCTCACCACTAACTATAGCCTTATAAAAAATTTCTTGCCATGCCACCATATCAGGCAATTCATGATATTTGCGTTTAATTACAGGTATGATCAACTTACACGCCGTTCAGTATCAGTTGGCAATTCAAAAGTTTCCCCCTTAGAGTGGACTTCAATCTCTTGGGCAATAGGCCTAGTTCTGGCTGCCCCGGGTCTCCCCTTCATTTCCACCAACCTTGACCATACCCCGAACCAGCAACTTATTGCCGGAGCTGCAACAGCCCTCGGAGCATTATTTTGTCTACCTGCCGGATTCTTCAAAGTCACATGGATCTTCCCCATATACATTGCGCCAATCGTGGTTGCCATCACCATTTCCACAGCTTCCCACACCCGACATCACGGCCTAATGGTCCGAGGCTTCACCGGAAGCCCCCTTCAAAGACATCAATTCCCGGTTAGAAGAGGCGTCTCGAGTTGGCTGTCGCTCTATGCAACAGCCGCCGGTTGCTTAGGCTCGGCCGTAATAGTTTCATTCGTATATTATATGCTTCGGATTCACGACATTTTTACCGGCCTGTGGGTTGTCTCCATTTTTAGTGGACTAAAATGGCTAGCTGGAATAGTTTATGTCGTTGCCTTGAGGCCTGTGGAAACCATTGCCTTTCCTTCACTAAATGGCCATTTTCTTTCCCCTCTTAAATATCATCATGGACTTGGAGGCCTCGTAATTGTGGGTCTTTCTTCGTTCACGTCGATGTGCATTTTCACCGGCGGGGTACTTTACTTGGTCGGTGAACTCTGCCTGAAGCCGGTGTTCTTGTTCTATTTCTGGCTCATTTACTTCATCTTCCCCGCGGTTGCTTTGCCGCTGCTGCAACCGGTTCAGCTTGTTTTAAAAGCAAACGCTGTGAAAATGCATCTGCTCGGACTCATTTTATCACTAGTAACTTCGGGAATGGGTTTCCAGTTCCGGAAGGACAACTGGCGGAGACACCATATACTGATTTTTGCCGCGGTGCAAAGCACATCGGCGGGTGTCTTGCATGCTTTCGGGCGAGTTTTGTCGATGGACTGTTCACCAGCTGGTAAAGAAGGCGCGTTTTCAGTTTGGTTCTCGTGGGTGAAAATGGTGGGGACTTGTTTGGGGTTTGCTATAGCGTCGGGAGCCGGTGCTGGGAGCGTCGGAGCTTCTTTTGGAACCGCGTTCTGCACCGCGGCTATTGCGATGGTGATATCCATTTATGGGAACATTAGCGACGTCGGCGGAGCGGTAGCCGCAGGGCTTGTGAATGAAGAGGAGGAGACGGTTTCTAGGCCCACCACCAAGGGCTTGGATAATAGCAATAGCATGAGCATGAGCATGAGCTTGAGCATTGGCGATTTTGAAGGCCATGCAAAGAAAGAGACTGTGGCTGCGGCTGCGGACGAGGAAGCTGCTTAGGAAAAAGATACAGTTAAAAGAGACAATAATTGAGCGGCAAATTATCTTTTTTCTTTTTACAAAAAAAAAAATTGTAACGTATATTTGGAAAAAAAATAAGCTGATTTTTTATGTCTACCTTCTTTTTTAATATTTTGATGTCATTACATAATAATATTTATTTTTTTTATTTTTAGTCTATTAAAAATGGGCACATACATTGAATTCAATATTATGATGTGCTTATATGATAGTATATGTTTCTTATTTTTAGTCTTTTAAAAATAACACACATAGTGCAAACAAACTGTTTGAATTCGAGTTTTCTAAGAACAACAATACTCTCTTTTTCAATGAGACAAATCAATGAGTTATTATATCTATTTTTATTTTTTTAATTAAGTAGAGAAATATTAACATTCTCAAGACAAATGACGAGATTCGAACATATATATGATGAGATAAATTCAACAGATATTACCTTGTAATCGTACCAACATATTTAAAAAAAATTACTATACGAAAATAATTATATTTGTGCGGAAAGTGGTATTTAGTTAAAATCCTCCTAATAAAGATAATTCTAAGATTTGAACTTAATTTGTATGGTTTATATTTGAGATCTATGCAGTATGCACAATAAATCATGCATTGTTAAAAACTCTTAAAAATAAACACATATAAATAAACTTTTGGGATAGACTTTAAAGTTACACAAAGATTTAAATTAAATGATTGAAAATTAGTTTGATATAATAATGTATATAATTTTATTTTAATATATATAAAGCTTTGATTTTGTTTCAATTGAACACATTAAGAGTGTATTTGAACACCACTATGTAATTGCATGAAAATATATTTACTATTCTAGTATGGAATTTTAATTCATCGGGCATATTTGACTGACGAAATGTAATTACTTCTTAATTCTACTTGTTATGTTTAGTACTATGAAGTGTAATTACCGACATATATAAATTTAATTTTTTTAAAAATAATATTAATTATAAAATATATTTCTTTACATAGTTATATCACTTGGGGCCTCAATTATATTCAGTTTAACAATACCCACAAATTAGATAGTTATCTAAATACGTTACACATGCATAATTACACTCAAATTCAATCATAATGACTTTCTAAAAATACCCTATAAAAATCAATTTTGACATGTGGGGTAAATGAAAGTGTTTGTATATGCAAAAAAAGTAAAACTTTAAAAATGGTGACACGTGGATTAGGAAGTTAATGATTTATGAACAATGAACAAAAATCAAAATTTATAGTATATCATATTATATTTCATGTATAATACAAATATTCATCCCTCTTGAACTTTTTATTTATTAATTAAAATTCGTAACAAAGACAAAAACTTATTACTATTTAATACCGATATGTATTAATTATGAATCTTTAAAGCCAATTGTTCCGTTTTCCAAAGTTATGGAGTAGGAGGAACAGATAGACAACAATGATGTTAATTTTAAAGTTGAATGAAATCTATTAATTTTGACCTAAACACCGTCTCATCAACTACAAGTCCAACCAACTTTTCGTACCCTACCTACCGGTAAAACTCTTAACCTTTAAGTATTCCTTTTCCTCTAGCTCTTCATCTTCATCCTACCTTTTCCTGTTCTATAAATTGAGTTAATCGATCTTCTTTGAATACCGAGAAGAAAAAAATACGCTATAGGAATTAACAAGAATGTCGAGTGAAAGGCAGATATGGGTAGTTCCATTTTTTGGGCAAGGCCATCTCTTCCCATGCATGGAACTATGCAAGCACATTGCCTCTCGCAATTTCAAAGCTACTTTCATCATTTCCTCTAATCTCTCTTCTTCCTTACCCTCTTCCTTCCATGACCATCCTCTCATCGAAGTTGCCCGAATATCCGTTCCGCCGCCAACTCCACCTGAGCTCAATTCCAACCATCCCCAAGACCACCACTCAGAGTTAGCTAAGGGCATTGAAAGTATGTTGGAGATTGCCGCCGTACCTGCCTGTGCGGTACTAGATATTATGATGGATTGGACAGCAGATGTTTTCAAGAAGTATAAGATCCCAACATTTGCATTTTTCACCTCAGGTGCATGTTCTGCAGCTTTGGAGCACGCAATGTGGAAGGCTCGTGTGGTGGATATCAAGCCTGGAGAGACCCTTTTGCTTACTGGATTACCTAAAGAAATGGCCTTGACGGATTCTGATCTTAAACATGGCCCACCACCTGGACCACCTCCTGGGATTGGGGGCATCGGGTTTCCACGTCCACCACCAGCAGCAGCAGCGGCAGCGCGTGGCTTTTCCCATGGACCTCCAATTGGATTTGGACCACAGAAAATGGGACCACCCCAACCAGGCGAACAACCACCCTGGATGGAAGTTGCCAAGGACTCAGTTGCATTGATGCTCAATAGTTGCTATGATCTTGAGGGTCCATTTCTTGATTATCTAAGCATCCAAATTGGTAAACCGGTTTGGGGTGTTGGACCCCTATTGCCCCAACAGTTCTGGAAATCATCCGACTCCTTGCTTCACGATCGTGAAATTCGAGCCAACAGGCAGTCCAACGTAACCGAAGATGAAGTGATGGAATGGTTAGATTCAAAGCCACATGGATCAGTTCTGTACGTGTCTTTCGGCAGTGAGGTTGCTCCCGCCAAGCGAGAATTCGAGCAATTGGCTGATGCATTAGAAGCCTCAACGAGGCCATTCATTTGGGTAATCCAACATGGCTCCGGCCGACAAGGTCCACCACCTGGACCACCTCAGTTCTTAGGAAACCAACCTGGTTCGAGTGATGTACACTTTGAGGAAGAGAGTTATTTCCCACATGGATTAAACCAAAAGGTTGGAAAAAGAGGATTGATAATACATGGATGGGCACCTCAGTTGCTAATATTAAGCCATATATCAACGGGTGGGTTTCTATCACATTGTGGATGGAATTCAACGCTAGAAGCTATCGGACGTGGGGTGCCATTATTGGCATGGCCGATCAGGGGTGATCAACATAGCAATGCCAAGTTAGTGGTGAATCATCTCAAAGTCGGTTGCATGATTTCTGATAATCTATTACAACAAAATATCAAGAAGGATGACATTGCCAAGGGCATTGAGAAGCTGGGAAATGAAGAGCTGAAACGGCAAGCCGTGATGCTTAGCACTAAATTTCATCAGGGTTTCCCGTCGTGTTCATCTGTTTCTTTGGACGCTTTTAAGGATCTTATTGTTAACCTAAATGCAGTTTAAGCAAAAAATGTTATACATTTTGTAATGCCCCTTTATTTCATCAGGCATACTACGAGGATTATATTTACCTTAGTAGTTTCTTTAGCTTGGGAATCCTGATAATAGGGAGACATGTATTTAGTTCTACTTTCCTCCATCTCTACCTAGAAAAAAAAAAAACAGTGTATTGTGTTATCGTTAAAGTTCAATCTTTTGTTGTATATATAGACATTAAAACTTTCATTACTTTTTCAGACGATCCCATTTGCAAAAGAAGTGATGACTTTGATGTAAATGTTATCTGAAAATCCGAATGAAATATCGGAACAAATGCTCCGTATAATGTCATATGTGTGTGGTTAAAACAATCACAATGGATCCACATCCAGCTTCGGAACTATGGCAGACGATAGCTCTATGTGAGAAACACGGACTGCACCAATTAGCCTCTCCGGCAGCTCATCTGTTGTATTCGCCTAGTGGACAGAAGAAAACCTGCAACCACTTTTAAGCCAACATGCATATATATAACAAAATGTGAGTTCGCGCCCCATGCCAATTTCTAGCAGCAATGGGTAAAGAATAGGTGAAACTACTACCTACAACCCCATATATTACTATTATTCAGTCTTCGCTTCTGACATGCTATTAATAATGAAAACAATGTGTATTGCAACAGTGATTGCTTAGATTGTGCAGCTTCTCTTTTGCTTGCCAGCCAAGTATGTATTATGGTTACTATCAAATAATAAAACAAGCACTTTTTTCCCAGATGAAGATTTTAAGACAACTTATTTTTTAGAAGAACGTACCTGTACAAGGAAAGCCATGTCAACAACCAATGTCGTGATTACACCAATGACGAGCCCCAAAACACCATTAGCAACAGTAGAAGAACCTATGTCAATATCAACCTAGAGAGAAATGAAGTAAATTTGTATCAATAACAAGGACCCTAGCATGATGCTGCATTTAAGTATTTATAAAGAAATCATAAGGATCCTTACCTCTAAGTACTTAGGACCACGAATATAGTTGCAATCAACTGCTTTTCCCAACAAACAAGGGGTGCTCCCGACACTCTGTTGCACAATCCATGATCCCTGCAAGATTTAACGTGAACAAGTTCAAAGGGGCAAAGTGAAAACGTTAATTAAGATAAGGATACAGGCCATCACCCTTCTTTTTTCATAAAAAAAATACCCTCAATGGAAAGGATTCAACCATTTAATCCATAAACACTGCCATATTCACATGTGATATAGGGCAAAGGCTATTTATGCAACACTAATTAGGCTACCCTGCTCCATTTTTTAAAAACCAAAGACACAGGATTGGTCAGCGGGAGAGAACATAACCCCAGCCAAAACTAAAGACCAAACAAAAATTAATTTTATCTAAAACTGAATTTTGAAAGAAAAAAATCAGAATAAGATTTCAGGTAATAGTACAGCATTTAACCTGATGATAAACGAAAAAATTTACATCAAAATTACATCAATGGAAGTATTAGAAGGGTCACGTTTGCATATGAAATACTAGGTTTACTTCCTAAGACTATCGTGACAAAACGTAACTAGAAGGCAGCAATGCTAGATGCATAATTACAATGTACGATTGCTTCCAACTGTCTCAAACATCCTGATAACTTTTATTTGAACATGATAAAAAAATATAGATACCTTTGGCACTGAGGGAATAAGCTTCAGCCTACTATTGCGGAACTCATCATCACCTTCAACAAATCCATGCAAAAGGGATCCGGGTACTAATTCCCTTGTCACGAAATAGAAGACCATACTATAGTGGGTTGAGCCAGGAACCTGTAACAGAAACAACATTATCCACTCAATGACCTCATCCATCAGTCTAAGATACAACACCACCTGCATCATGGAAGCTTACTTGAAAATTAAAGACCAAAGAGAAAAGCCCCTTTTCTGAAGCAACCTGCAAAAGGGAGAAGCAAAGACCCGTAAAATATACTCGATGGAAAAATTGACAGATTTTCTAATTCTATAAAGCTGATAGTGACAACCCAAGAAAAAAACTTAAGCAGCACATGCTTAGGCACTTAGGAGAAGGATAGGTGAACCATCACACGATCAACCAACAAAACTTAGTCAAGATGGAACATGGATTTTATAAGTTAAATGCGTTTCCTACTCATTCCCTTGTACCCCTAGAAAACAGTTTGTTAATAATCATAGTAGGAACAGAACCATGCCACCCTGATATAGAATCTGTCAGATATAATGTCTATTCAAGAATTTGAATATGTTTCAAGGACGTGGTTCTACCTCAAATACACTACTACAGAAGTTTGAGGTCCCAGCCTCCTAGGTTCAAATCTTTGCATGCAGACAGGATGGGCAAAGGAATCAGACTTCAATACTTCCAATTTGCAACCTGACCGATTGAACTGACAAATATTTTGTTATGCCCACATGCATGGCCGTTCCAACTATGCAGGTTATGGAGTTACTACAGCATGGTATGCAACTAAAAAATATAAGTGAACCAATCAGTTCCAATGCCATCAGATTCCAATCTCCCATATAGATTACAGTGTTCACTCAGCTCCTACCTAATAAAGACTTAACAACATTGCAGAACAGAGAAACCATGCATATCAAACAGAGTAGGAAATATTTAATATAACACCGACAAACTAAAAAAAAAAAACTTTCGCAAGTGGAATGGTACAGAAGCAAACAACATTAAAGGGTAACTTCTCAGACTCACTTGTGCAGCACAGCCATGACGCCTAGCAACATGATCCATTCTTTTTGTATCTTTAAACCAATCAACAGCAACAAGATCCATTACATGCTTCCCAGCAGGAATCTTCATTGCATGTATGGGGGAAAAAGTGACCACAAAACAAAGACATAGGATATTGATTTGGATGTACAAAATGTAAATAGAAATAACAAGCAAAAAATGGGAACCTTTGTAACAAAAATGCTTGCTACGGACACTGAAATTGTTACCATCTGATATCCTCCAACAGTCACGAGAATTATCATGGTCATCATGTTGTAGATTGCCAGAAAAGCATGACAAATCAATTTTCTCGATTGGTGGTTCTTTCAGGACTTAAACCCATAAAATTATCAAATTGAATAAAATACAAAATTGAGGGGCTAAATTAGAAAAACAATAAATCTATTGTTCAAAATATGAATTTTTCATTACATAGACGTTCTATCGTGGTAGTGGAGCATGTGATTCAAATATGTCAAAATGGACTTAAAACAAATGAAGAATTGAAGAAATGAGAAAATCATAAAAAGTTGAGGTACTGAATTGAAAAAAAATCAAAAAGAGGAATTGAAGGTACACATATATTCTATATTGGTTTTGGAGTATATGATTCAAATTTAGTAGAAATTTTGATATTTTTACTAAAATATACTTTGCAAATTAATTATCCAAATAACATTCATGCAAAATTATTTATCAAAATATAACTCTTCAAACACGTGACGTAGTTTTACGTATGTAGCAAAGAAACGATTAATAAGATGTGCCTTTTGCCCACATGACAATCATGAAAAGTTGCAGTGGACAAAGTGCATCTTTGGTAGGTATTGAGTAAGTTAGTATAATTTAAGGACCAAAATAAAATAAATGAAAAGTAACAAAACAAATTAAATAAATTTTATCCAAAAAATAAAAAATTAATATCTAATCGATGATGACAATGCGTGTACATATAAGTCATGAGTCCTTAACTTTAATCACTCAATGAGTATAAATTAAAAAATAAAAAATTAATATCTAATCGATTTGAGATTTGCAGAACCACATCCCAATATGTTAAATTTAATCTATCAACATACATTTAATGAGATTAAAAACAAAAGGTATACACATGTGTTGTCATTGTGCCTGTATCAATTATTTATCCTGTGTTATAATTTTTTAGTTAAAATCCGTTTAATTTTTTTTTTCTTTTCATTTTGGTCTTTGCGCTTCATTAGCCGTGAAGGTGAATAATTTTAAATAAATATTATTTTAGTAATTGCTTTAAAAATAATGTATTTCGATAAATATGCCACAACTTTTTTTGTTAGAAGTTAACAAATAGCTTTTTTTAATAGAAAAAAATGAAGACACTGCAAGTTTAGCTAAGTGATATCTCCTTTCGTCGAACACCACGCCACCACTGCAAAAGTGATATCTCCTCCTCTCATCGCACAATTCGCAATGTCTAGTTCACTGTTCTTTTCATCTGTTGTTCGATTAAAAATTACATGTTCATATTCGTGGTTTATTTAGATGCTCGTTTGTGGATGACAAAAGGTTAGGGTTATTAGTTGTGGGGGTCGATGAAGGCAAGAGTAACTGACGGTTGTTGAATCGACGGTTGAAGGAAAAAAAATTAAAATTTAGGGGTTTAATTTTTTTATAAAAAAATAAAATTTTTATGATCTTTTTAATAATAAAAATCAAAGAACAATATAGGAATATGCTACATGTCCATCTATAATTGGATAATAGATAAAATTTAATGTCGGCGGTGATTTTTTAATAATTGTATAATAAAGCATTAAACATCTATTTAGATTAAAAATATTTTACGCATTTATTAAAATAAATAAAATTTAAATATTTATTTAACGACAGAACCAAAATAGAACACGACACGCTCCTACATGTGAAGTCTCATTGCAATTCATAAAGAAAAAAATGAAGACACTGCAAGTTTCCAAACAAGAGTTAGATAAGAGATACTATGATTTATTTTCTGATCTATAATTCCGTCTTTTTCGATCAACTAGCTGTTAATACAACGAGACGGAGCCCCCAAAAGTCAACCCATGCATGTTGGATTTTTTTAATAATATGTATATATTTTTATTTTTATTTTTATTGGATAAATGAGTTTTATTTATAAATTCATAGTAATTATTTTACACAAAAATAGCCATCAACCAAGCTGTACAGTGCAAAAACTTCAGCCGTATATCTTACTTAACAAGAGAAAAAAAGACCGAAGCCTCCCTAGATCTTCTCCCATGAATCCTGCTATTTCGTTTCTGCCAGATGAAGTAATTAAGTCCACACCATGCCAGTCGAATAAGTGTAGCCTTCAAGGTTTTCCCTTTCCCAAGTTGAAAAAAACTTTTAACTATTAATTTTTAATTCATTGACACAAAAACATATTATATACAAAATTGAAATTCCCAGTTCCCACAGCTACCATCAGCTTGGATTACATGGGAGTCCTATGTTGATTGTTGGTCGAATACAAAGTGAACATGCCATCAACTTGCCAATTATTATATGTGTATATATATTAAAATCATAGGTCGACTCTGCTGAAGATTATACATGTGGGGGAAGAAAGCATTCAAATTGAAGTAATATATGGTTTATGTAAAAAAAAAAGTAATGTATGGTGATGTGGCCATCAAGAGCTGGGATGGTGGGACATAAGACAAGCCTGACATGGCCCGCTTGTTTAAATCTGTCTCAAATAAAGAATTTGGAAGAGATAGAGATGTTTTGGACCCACCGGAGCCTTCCCTATTCATTTCCCGTATGATAAGAACCATGGCATCCAGGATATATTATGGATCTTCCGCTATTTCTTTACCTGTCTTCATTGTATATCCACCAGCAGCTGTCTGGGTTGTTCAGAGGTTGAAGACGGTGCTGGTTCTCGTCGCCCACCAGTTTCTTCGCCGTGTAGAAACGCCATACGCAGAGGATGTGAGCTCGGAGATCTTTTATTATACAACTCAATCGAGCTTTGCTCACCAGTTACCATATACAACCAACCGAAAGAAGAAGAAATGGTCAACGTAATCCCGCCAGAGGTGAGGAGGGTATGGGACAAATGGAATATCCGAGGCACCATTCTCTTCAGTCTCGCTTTGCAAACTTTCCTCGTTTTGCTCGCTCCATACCGCAAATCCACGAGGAAGAAATTCTTAATCTTGATCGTCTGGTCCGCTTACTTGCTCGCCGATGCAGCTGCTAATTTCACGGTCGGTCTCATCTCCAACAGCCAAGGTAATTCTTCCAAATCTAATTCCTCTACTTCTACAGAGGATGGGAACGCTGATCTCCTTGCTTTCTGGGCTCCCTTCCTTTTGTTGCATCTCGGCGGTCCCGATACAATCACAGCTTTCGCTCTCGAAGATAACGAGCTTTGGCTTAGGCACTTGCTTGGTCTCGGCTTTCAAGCGGTTGCTGCTCTTTATGTCTTTGCTCAATCACTCCCAACCAACAGGCTTTGGATTCCCGCCGTGCTCATGTTTGTTGCCGGAACCATCAAGTACGCGGAGCGGACGCTTGCTCTGTACCTTGCGAGCTTGGACAGATTCCGAGATTCCATGCTCAAAGACGCTGATCCTGGGCCCAATTATGCAAAGCTTATGGACGAGTATGCTTCCAAGAAAAGGAACAAACTTCCGACGCATATAATTATGATCCCGGAGCCTGATAAAGAAGCCAGGGCTACTGATATGCCGGTGAAGGAAGGCCTGTTGAACCATCTCGAAGTGGTACATTACGATTACAAGTACTTCCTAATCTTCAAGGGGCTTGTGGTGGATCTCATCTTCAGTTTCCGTGAGCGAAACGAGAGTCGGGAATTCTTCAAAAAGAGGGAAGCCGTCGATGCTCTGAGGGTCATCGAGGTTGAACTCAACTTTATATACGAGGTTCTTTATACTAAAGTACAAGTTGTGTATTCCATTGGGGGATATATATTCCGAGGTATAGCATTTGGGTCCATTGTATCAGCTCTTTATCTCTTCCATTTCAGAACAAAGAAACATGATCTTAACCAATTTGATGTGGGGATCACCTACACCTTGCTTCTGGGTGCGGTGGTCCTGGATGTCATCGCACTGTTGATGCTTCTTTTTTCCGACTGGACATATGCTACAATCAAGGACCCTGCTTCCGATTCGGGGTTCCTTGCAACAATCTTCACTGGCCTCCTTTGATTTAGGGAGCCATGGTGGAGAAGATGCAAGTGTAGGACGAATCTTGAAGCGAAAGAAATCGAGCTTAAACGGGAAGTTACGAATCCTAAACCGGATGAGGTTCAGGTTCCTGGATGTTGTCACTGTGCTGTGAAAGAGAATCTTGAACCGATTGAGATATGTCATGAGGTGTTGTCGACTCCCATTTTATTCCGAAGGTGGTCGGGATCGCTCGCGTCCTTCAATTTGACAAGTTATTGCCTGAGAAGCCATACTCGTAGAATCCACAAATTCACGAGATGGCCACTGGTTATCGCTAAGAACATCAGCACCTTCCTGCACATTGGTGGATGTTTTAACATTGTTGGTGGCTTGATCAAAAGATTCAAGGAAGCAGTCATTGGTTTACTGTCCGGTGTGATAGAGGGATTATCTTTTATCAAGGGCAAAATCGGCGCGGCTACCACCTGTGTCATCGATGAGCTCAAGACCATTGAAGGGACAAATCAAGTCATAAAAAAGATTGATGTTGTTTCTAGCCATGCTCATGATTTCATCATGGGAAGCATGGGACTTAAGGACTTCATGGATGAGTTAATATATGTATGCCGCGAGCCATTCACGAAATTGCTATGGGAATTCATTTTCGAGGAGCTGAAAACGAAAGCCGACCATGCCGATGATCCTGAAACGGCCAAGAGGATATCCACTGCCAGGGGGGAATGGGTTCTACTGGACAGCGGTACAGAAGTTGATTCCGGCACGCTGATGCCATATATCACCGATGTCCAGTACGATGAAAGCATTCTATTGTGGCACATTGCTACCGATCTCTGCTACTACGTCCGTGCTCCAGGTGGAAAGAAACTAGACGAGGAAAGTCTCGATCATCGAGAATTCAGTAAGCTTCTCTCGGATTGCATGTTGTACCTCCTAATATGGCAGCCAAAGATGATGTCCGCTGTAGGAGGCATTGGCAAAATAAGATTTAGGGACACTTGTGCTGAGGCTAAAAGATTCATTGACAGTCAGGTTTTACCATCACGGGTGAAAAACATGACGAGCAGCGGAACCGTAGAAGCCAACGCCTGCGAGGCGATTCTTTCCGTGACAACGGATGTCAAACCGGTGGCGGTGAAGGGAGATAGAAGCAAATCTGTTTTGTTTGATGCCAGCATGTTGGCTCAAGAACTGAACAAGCTCGAGGAGAAAGGATTGGATAAATGGAAATTGATGACCAGAGTGTGGGTGGAATTGATCTCGTATGCCGGGAGTCACTGCCGAGCAAACACGCACGCTCAGCAGGTCAGCAAAGGTGGGGAACTCATTACATTTATTTGGCTGCTCATGGCTCACTTTGGCCTCGGGGAGCAGTTCCAAATCAATGAGGGGCATGCAAGGGCTAAATTGATTGTGGGAAAATAACCACCACTTTTGCCACCGTCTTTCTTTACATATGATTTTGAGTTTTTGTTTGTATTTATGTTAAATTCTAAGTTTATCTGTGGAGAAATGGAAAATGTAAGGCTATGCAAAATCATAGAAAAGAATTTTCGGCATACTCTTTTAATCATTGTATATTGCACAACTGGAAAGGGATCAAATGCTCTGTTCTTTTAACGGCTCAAATTAGCTAAAAAAAATAGATGATGCTTGGGGGGTAAGTATTTGATTGAGTAAAAAAAATTAGTTAGTCGAGTTCAGTAGTCATATTTTATAACTCAAATTTTATTTAAATTTTTTCAAGTCGTGCCTAATTATTCGAGTTTTTGTTCAAATTTATTTATAAATATTTATAATGTTATGGTACTAATTGGTTTCAATTTAAATGGCTTTTTTATAACCATATATGATATACAAATATATTTCTTCATATGATATATACATATCTATCACGCAAAGTTGATGGACTCGAATTGATTCACTAATTATAAAAAAATTTGAGTTATTCGAAGTCTCATTTTATAACTCAGACTTTATTTGAAAAATTTTCGAGTCGAGTCAAATTTATGAAATTAACATTCGAATTAAAGCGAGTCAAAAAATTAATATTTTTAGCCGAACCGATCTTTGTTCAATTTTAATCATGACAATAGCCAGAGAGAGCTATAATCAAGAAACAGTAGGGGCAAGAGTCTATTAAGCCTATAAACTCTAAAAATTGAGAGGATCAATTTTTTTCACTAATATTTAAACTAAAAATAACTTAAAACATAATTATACCAAAAAATTAAAGAAAAACAACTCCTCCCAACTTACTAATGCCTCCATCTGTGATAATAGCTTAGAAGAAGTCTCATTGTAATACATATAAAAACGAACACTTTGCAATTTTCCAAGGAAGAGTTTGATATGTCGGACGTAAACGAGATGGAAACCACCGAATTCGAAAGTTATAAAGTTAAAAAATACTTTAAACGTTTAATTAAATAATTATTTTAGTTTTTATTTTTTTTAAATAATTTAACTCATAACATTTTATTTTGAGTCAAAATAATTCTTTTGCGAATGAAAATTGACAGTCGACTGACAGTAAAAGACTTAAAATGACGTGACAAATATATATGACATTGCCCGCTGACATGACAATATCATGCAGACAAATATATTGAGTTGAAAAAAAACGTCACATCCGTTAAAAATAATTTTATAAAATTATATAAAATATAAAATACTTTTCTGCTGACTTGTCATTCTGATAAGTCATTTTAAAATTTTTACCTTCAGTTTTCTAACAATATTCACAGGAGGGTTAATTTGACTTATAATGAAACGTTGAGGGTTAAATTGCTCTAAACAATAAAGGCTAAAGTAACTATTTAAGCAAACGTTAGAGATATTTTTTGGCTTTATGTCAATCTAAAATGGTGTAAGACTCTTTATTTTGATATACCATTTTTTTTTATAGAAAATAAAACACGACACGGCACGGCACACCTCTTGTAATTCATAAAAAAGGTAAATTTCACTAGAAGTTCTTTATATTTAGAGTGAGTTTATTTTAGTCATTTAATTTGAAAATTGCCATTTACATTTTCGATCGTTACTGTTTTAGTCACTCAACCGTTAATCTCCTTAATAATGTTAATACAATGACATAACACATTAATAAAAATGATAATTTCTAAGTCAACCCTTGAACTTTTAAACTTATAAATTATTTATTTTTATTAATGCTCATGACCAAAATGATAACAGTAAAAAATATAAGTGGCAAGAATATTTTTTTCTTCAAATTAAGTGACTAAAATAAAACACAACATAAACATAAGAGACCTTGTAAAATTTAGAAGAAAAAAAAACATTATGCAAGTTTCCAAGCAAGAGTTAGATAAGAGATACTATGATTTATTAACTGACCTGCTCCGTCTTCTTCGGTCAACTAGCTGTTAATACAACGAGGCGGAACCACCAACGGTCAAACCCATGCATGTTGGACAATGAACATATTTAATGTTTAATTGTTTATATGTTTTGATTAGAGGTGAAGAAGGGCTCTTCTTTTTAATATGCCAAATTGAAATTTCCACAGCTACCAGCAGCTTGGATTACATGTGATTCTTATATTGATTGTTTTTCGGCTTAAGGTATTAAATTTTTTTTCTCTAAAAAATTAATTAAACTTTCAAAACTACTTTTGCACTTGATTAAGCTTTTAAATTATAAATTTTCATTAATATACTTCTTTGACTAACAGAATTAATTATCGATCGTTAAAATTATTGACTTGTTCAATTATAATTACCATCTCAACCGTTTAAAGCTGTTATGTCAACATAAATTGACAATAAAATAATTAAATAAAAATATAGATCAATAAAAAATATATCGTTGAGAATAATGATTTTTTGAAAATTAAATTAACTTTAAGTATTATGTTCCATACAATGATTATCTATCTCGTTCAAATGTTCACCCATTGCCTTTTCGGGCATTTGAATCTCCTCTACGTCAGCAAGACAGCAACAACCTCCGGGCCTATACTTCAAGTGGTTCATCATCATCGGTTCCATCGATCGACTGTAAACTAAATGTGCGCGCGAAATTTGATACCCTAAAACATCTAATACAATTTGATTTCCAACTCTGGATTAATATCACCATTTTTAAACTCAGCCTCAAGCATTATCTGCACATTTATATATGAACATTGCTCCTACTTCGAGGAACTTCTGTTGTAACAATTCGAGCATTTTTCATCAATATCAAAAGTAAAAGAAAACAGAATCATATAAACTTGCGGTAATAGAAAAAGAAAAAAAAGAAGTTATGATCAGAACTTAAGTTCATCGAAGTATAACACATTCTGTTTATGAACAAAAATATATTCTTTAGGTAGAGAATTAAACACCAATCAACCGAACATAACTGATGGCGACGATGACTTCACCGACGCCGATGAATGGAAGAACAAAAACATTGAGGAATGAAATGGTGAATT
The DNA here is from genome assembly GCA_019671005.1 of Hibiscus mutabilis. NCBI lineage: Eukaryota > Viridiplantae > Streptophyta > Magnoliopsida > Malvales > Malvaceae > Hibiscus > Hibiscus mutabilis. The sequence goes on from CM033749.1 coordinate 33,972,189, forward strand.
TGATTTGAGATTAGTGGGTTAGGGTTTTTTAAAGTTGGGTTGTTAATCCTTAAAAATTAATTTAATTTAAAAAAAATCATTATTTTGAACTACATGTTATTTTATTGATTTATATTTTTATTTAATTATTTTATTGTCCTGTCATGCTGACAGGGCAGCTTTAAACGGTTGAAATGGTGATTTTAACGGGACAAGTAAGCAATTTTAGTGGGATTAACGGTTAACAATTAATTTCGTTAGTTAAAAAGAGGTACATTGATGAAAATTTATAATTCAAGGGTTTAATTGAGTACAAAAGTAGTTTGGGGATTAATTAACTTTTTAAAAAAAGTTTGAGGACTTTTAGTACCCATAAGTAGGGGTGTTCATGGACGGTTAATCATACCGAAACAGCTTATCGGTACGATTATCGAAATAGAAATTTTGACATTTTGAAGAACTGTTACCATCATGTCTAAATCAGTTGCCGTCTAAACGGCTAATCGATATGATTACTTGGTTAACCATGGACCATTTTCATATAGTTAGTATTATTATAAATAATATATAATTATTACTACTAATTTTAATAGCTTAAAAAATATCAACCAAATAAATTCAAATAAAGATTTTAATATTTATATTGAAAAAGAGAGGGTGTAATTATGATAATTACACAAATATCAGTAATAATAAAAAATTATTACCATTATAAAATTAGTTTTAATTTTCTTATCGGTTTTTTTCAGTTAATCGTTTAGCCAGAAATCGTAACTGTTATCGTCTCGTTTAATCGGTAATTATATCGATATAGTTATCGTACTGTTTCGGTCAATTTTTACTTGTACGGTTACCTACCATTCAAGTCAGTTTCTTTTGATTTTTCGGTACGATATATCAGTTTAGATTTTTATGAACACCCATACCCTTAAGCCTATATGATTAGGATCTATTTACATTATTACTTTTATACATTTTTTGCTATTGAATAAAGATATAATTTTAGTCATTTATTATCATCATTCAACGGCCCAAAAAATGTATAAAACTTTCAAGTTTTATGTAACGTAAGACTTTCAAGTTTTATCAATTGGTTTTAAACTAATATATGGCCATTGGATGAGTGAAATGCATGGATGAGATTAATTCTTTATTTTTTTTTCAAGTGATAATCTTCACATATCCTATTTCTAATCTCATTCATTCATTAATTCCACCCATCCAATGATAGTGAATTAGTGTAAAATTAGTTGTTTTTTACATAGTGTAAAATGGATCCTATATATATGGGTTAAGATTCACTTACACTGTAAAACTCAATTACTTTTACATTGGGACTGTTAGATGATGATAATAAATGGCTAAGATTATTTCCTTATTTTTTTTGAAATGATAATCTTCACATTTTCTACTGTTAATCTCATCCATCCATTTACTTTCATCAAGCGGTCTAAAAAAGTGTAAAATTTTCAAGTTTTACATAGCTTAAGAAGATCCTATCTCTCTCTATATAATTGGCACGTTGATGGCATGTTCAATTTGTATTCAAACAACTATTAACATAAGAACAAAACAAGTGGCTCCAGCAGAAAAAAATTGATGATGTTCATTTTAGGAGACCTAAATTTAAACATTTGTTGTGCGTGTAAGGTGTGTGTATGCTGTGAAATAATTAAGAAAATGTATGAACATATACTACCATGTAATTATATCGTTATATGAAAAAAAGTATTAAGATCATTAGGTCGACCCTGCTGAAGATTAAACATGTGAGGAAGGTTGCATTCAAATTGAATTAATATTTGGTGATGTTCCCATCAAGAGATGGAGAAGAGATCCACATATAGGGCATTAGACGGGGCAGATAGTTTTTGATCAGCAAACAGGCCATAGTTTCGGCTTCCTCTCTATCTTAACTCAATCGAGCTTTGCTCACCAGTTACCATATACAACCGAACACTAAAGAAAGAAGGAACAGAAGAAATGGTGAACCCAATCCCGCCAGAGGTGAGGAGGGTATGGGACAAATGGAATATCCCAGGCACCATTCTCTTCAGTCTTGCATTGCAGACTTTCCTCGTTTTGCTTGCTCCGTACCGCAAATCAACGAGGAAGACACTCTTAATCTTGATCGTCTGGTCCGCTTACTTGCTCGCCGATGCAGCTGCTAATTTCACCGTTGGTCTCATCTCCAACAGCCAAGGTAATTCTTCCAAATCTGGCCCCTCTACTTCTACAGAGGATGGGAACGCTGATCTCCTGGCTTTCTGGGCTCCCTTCCTTTTGTTGCATCTCGGTGGTCCCGATACAATCACAGCTTTCGCTCTCGAAGATAACGAGCTTTGGCTTAGGCACTTGCTTGGTCTCGGCTTTCAAGCGGTTGCTGCTCTCTATGTATTTGCTCAATCACTACCAACGAACAGGCTTTGGATTCCCACCGTGCTCATGTTTGTTGCCGGAACCATCAAGTACGCGGAGCGGACGCGTGCTCTATATCTTGCGAGCTTGGACAGATTCCGGGATTCCATGCTCAAAGACGCTGATCCTGGACCCAATTATGCAAAGCTTATGTACGAGTATGCTTCCAAGAAAAGGAACAAACTTTGGACGCAAATAATTATGATTCCGTAGCCTGATAAAGAAGCCAGGGCTACTGATATGCCGGTGAAGGAAGGCCACTTGAACCATCTAGAAGTGGTACATTACGCTTACAAGTACTTCCAAATCTTCAAGGGTCTTGTCGTGGATCTCATCTTCAACTTCCGTGAGCGTAACGAGAGCCGAGAATTCTTCAAAAAGAGGGAAGCCGTCGATGCTCTGAGGGTCATCGAGGTTGAACTCGACTTCATATACGAGGTTCTTTATACTGAAGTACAAGTTGTGTATTCCATTTGGGGATATATATTCCGAGGTATAGCTTTTGGGTTCATTGTATCAGCTCTTTATCTCTTCCATTTCAGAACAAAGAAACACGACCTTAACCAATTTGATGTGGGGGTCACCTACACCTTGCTCCTCGGTGCTGTGGTCCTGGATGTTATCGCGCTGTTGATGCTTCTTTTTTCCGACTGGACTTACGCTACAATCAAGGACCCTGCTTCCGATTCGGGGTTCCTTGCAAGGATATTCACCGGCCTCCTCTGGTTTAGGGAGCCGTGGTGGAGAAAAACCAAGTGTAGGATGAATCTTGAAAAGGATGACGTCTGTCATGAGGTGTTGTCAACTCCCATTTTGTTCCGAAGGTGGTCGGGATCGCTCGCATCCCACAATTTGATAAGTTATTGCCTGAAAAGCCATACTAGTAGTATCCACAAATTCACGACATGGCCACTGGTTATTGCCGAGAACGTCAGCACCTTCCTGCGCATTGGTAGATGTTTTAACGTTATTGGTAACTTGATGAAAAAAATAAAGGGAGCAGTCATCGGTTTACTGTCTTATGTGATACAGGCATTATCTTTTATCAAGGACAAAGTCAGCGCGGCTACAACCTCTGTTATCGATGAGCTCAAGAATATCGATGGGACAAATCAAGTCATAAAAAAGATTGATGTTGTTTCTAGCCATGCTCATGATTTCATCATGGGAAGCATGGGACTTAAGGACTTCATGGATGAGTTAATATATGTATGCCGCGAGCCATTCACTAAAGAGCTATGGGAATTCATATTCGAGGAGCTGAAACCAAAGCCGACTACGCAGATGATCCCGAAACGGCCAAGAGGATATCAACTGCCAGGGGTGAATGGGTTCTACTGGACAGCGGCACGGAAGTTAATTCCGGCAAGCTGATGCCATATATTACCGATGTTCAGTATGATGAAAGCATTCTATTGTGGCACATTGCTACTGATCTCTGCTACTATGTCCCTGCTCCCGGTGGAAAGAAATTGAACACGGAAAGTCTTGGTCATCGAGAATTCAGTAAGCTTCTCTCGGATTACATGTTGTATCTCCTAATATGGCAGCCAACGATGATGTCCGCTGTAGGAGGTATTGGCAAAATAAGATTTAGGGACACTTGCGCTGAGGCTAAAAGATTCTTTGACAGTCAGGTATTACCATCACGAGCAAAAAACATGACAAGGAGCGGAACTGTAGAAACCAAGGCCTGAGAGGCAATTCTTTCCGTGACAACGGATGTTAAACCGGAGGCGGTGAAGGGAGATAGAAGCAAATCTGTTCTGTTCGATGCCAGCATGTTGGCTCAGGAGCTAAACAGGCTTGAGGAGAAAGGGTTGGATAAATGGAAGTTAATGGCCACAGTGTGGGTGGAATTGATCTCGTATGCCGGGAGTCACTGCCGAGCAACACGCACGCTCAGCAGGTCAGCAAAGGTGGGGAGCTCATTACTCTTATTTGGCTGCTCATGGCTCACTTTGGCCTCGGGGAGCAGTTCCAAATCAATGAGGGTCATGCAAGGGCTAAATTGATTGTGGGAAAATAACCATCGTCTTTCTTTACATATATCAGCTTTTGTGTTTGTATTTGTATTTCTGCTAAATTCCAAGTTTATCTGTGGAGAAATGGATAATGTAATATTGTGCAAAATCATAGATTATGGTGTTTTCTTCAGCAAGAAACGAGTTCTCGACATTCTCTTTTAATCACTGTAATACAACGAGACGAAGGCTACCAACGGTCTAATATACGAAGTCCATATTGAATTATGAAGGGACACATTGATTAATTTTGAAAATAAATAAGATACTAAAAAGGAATTAAACCATAAAATTAAGGAGTTAAGATTTTATTTCAAAATTTTAAAATTAAAAGGTTTTAAAAATTAATTAAATTAGAAAAAAAACACGAGAGGTAAAAACCCAACAATAGTTTTAATGGAAAAGAAGATTATATCAATGCTTAAGAAAAAAAATGAATAAATAATACTTTATAATTACCTTAATAATGTTAAAAAATAAAATGCCAATACTTAATTTCATTAATTTTAATTAATATGATCTTAAAAAACAACGAATCAAATATTTTGAAAAAAAATAAAAGCATAATTATAACGAATTAAAAAATAACCTAAAATACAATTACACCGTAAAAATAGTATGTGGCTTTGTGCGCGTGTATATATATATCAAATTGAAATCGAAAAAAAGAAAGAAGACTCTGCATGTTTCCAAGATAGAGTTAGATAAGAGACGGAACCACCAACGGTTCAACCCATGCATGTTGGACTTTTTTATATATAAAAAGTAGATATATTAATTAAAGGTGAAGAAGGGCTCTTGTTTTTTATATACCAAATTGAAATTCCCAGTTCCGACAGCTACCATCAGGTTGGATTACATGGGAATACTATATATATTTATCAAAAATGGGAATACGTTTAATATCGATTTTTAAGGTTTTACCTTAATTAATCTGAGCTGACATGTGTCGTACACTTAATTTTGGCGGGTGAGTCTTCCAACGAAATTTTTTTGCATACGCAACATCTCGAACTCAAAATCTACTTAAACGATATCAAACTACTTATCATTTGGACTAATTCCGATAATTACTACATTGAATGTTGATTATTGGGCGTATACAATTTGGACGTGCCAATCACTATCTATAAAAATTAAAATCATATGTCAACTTCCGCTGAAGATTAAACAAGTGGGGAAGGTTGCATTCAAACTGAATTTATCTGCCGATGTGCCCATCAAGAGCTGAACCGCTGGCGCATAAGACATGCCTGAACATGTCCTGCTTCTTTATTTATTTCTCCCAATTTAAATAAAAAATTAATCGTAATTCGATGACAATCCCACCAAAATATCAACTTTTTATTTACTAATCTGACATCCAAGTGAAATTATTTTCCTACATATCACTTTTACAATGATCTCGTTAGGTTAGTATGACAAATTTTATTTTTTATTTTAATAGAATTTGTTATACTAGTACGACGAGTTTTATGTAAAATTTATTTTTTAATATTTTTATATTAAAAAATTAATAAAAATAAACTTATCATATAAGTCCTGACGAGTTTACTGTAAAAATATTATATAAGAAAATAATTTTACATGGGTGTCAAAACGATATATAATTTAGGATAAACTACATAAATGATCCGACTATGTTCCAATTATCTTTTACATCTCTCGACTATTAAAAGTTACAAATTGATCTCATAACTTAAAAAAAATAATAAATTGGTCCAACGTCTTTAAAAAATTAACGGCTGATGATGTGGCAGTTCAAAAAAATTAACCCACATAATTTTAATATTCTATCAATTTAGTTCATATTTTCTATTTCTCATCTCCTTTAATTTTTCAATTCAAACCTGATAATAGTCGAGGGACCATTTATGTAGTTTACCCTTTATTATTTTCTTCTTTCATTCCTCACCCAAGCCGTCGCCGCCCAAAGTGTCGGAATCACCGTCCAAAATCAGTTTATTTGAAATTCCGACGCTACAATTCTTTCAATTATTCAATTCTACTTCACCAAAATCCAAGAAATCATAAACTCATTTTTAAAATTTTTGTCTGTCCAATACCCAGAATTCAATTTGATTAAATTTGCCTCATTAATCTATTTCCCATATTTTTGTTCAACCAGGATATCTCTCTTATGCTCAGATTTAAGTTCACAAATCGAACTGCTGAAAGAATTATTGTTGTCAGCGTTTCGGTAGGAATTGGAGCAAATCGTATCGTATGCATAGAATGGTCGACATGTCAGTAGATTTTGGTGGTGGAAACTGAACTGAGAGTGTACAAGTTTCGACCCAGAGAAAACCCATTAAAAACATCGATAGTAGCGCCCTGAGCGGCGCCGGTGGTGATTACCACATTCGTCTCGACCGGCAAGGACTATTTGACTATTCAGGCCCTGAACGCGTTATCAACAAACCAATTGGATCCGAAGGTGACTTCGAATTTAGAATGGTTCAAAATCTATGGCTATCCTGGACTTGGGTATTTGAAAATTTAAGAATTTTTTAAAAGAATTTGGGTATTTGATTAACTTTGGAAATGGAGGGTTTACAAGGGCACAAAGTTGAAAAAAAATGAGAAATGATGCAGATATCGATGAATGATGGCTATGGAGAAGACGAAAGAAATGAATTTTGAGATTAAAAAATTAAGGGTGAGATTGAAAATTAATAAGAGTGGACTAAATTGATAGATTATTAAAATTATGTGAGTTATTTTTTTTAAATTAGGGTTAAATTAAAATAAGTATAGAACTTAAGGGCTAATTATGTAATTATATCTGTTTATATTAACTGTCATATCATCAGCCGTTAAATTTTTAATGATATTAAACCAATTTGTTATTTTTTTAAAGTCGGGGGATCAGTTTATAATTTTAGATAATTGTGAGATGCAAAAAAATAATTAGAGCATAGTCGAAAAATTATTTATATAATTTACTCTATAATTTATTAAATGATGATATTTCTGTGAAAATGCCTAATTCGATGGTAGTATCCTAGAAAAGTTAAGGAAAAAAAAACAGGATAAATTTGAAGAATAATCCAAATGAAAGTTAATATTTAGAATGTAGGGGATGTTGAAATATATTTGGGGTTATAGCTATTTTTTACAGTTCACGAGGGAACCACGCCATCTGATATTTGGAATGTAAAGGATGTTGAAATATATTTGGGGATATAAGTCATTTTCTACAGTACACGAGGGAATCTCGCCACCTGCAGATGGCGAGGTCTAATTTTTTAATATTTTTTTTCTCAAAGAACGTCACCTGCAGATAGCGAGATCCTTCTATTTAATATTAAAAAACAAAGAACACCACCTGCAGGTGACAAGGTCCCCTGTATACTGTAAAAAATAGCCTATATTTTCAAATATTTTCCAACATCTCATATATTCTAAATATTAACTTTCATTTGGCCTAAAAATTCAACGGAGCCAAAAAAAACATTGTTTTCTCCATTTTTTTCACCCTTTAATTTAGCTGCTTTGGTATGCTGGAGTGCTTTTTTTTTTTTTGCAAATAATGTATCGTTGGATTTTTTTAATTAATTTGATATTCATACTCATGGAAAAAACTTTGATACGCATGTCGTGTAAATTTTAGTTTACACGTGCTTTTAGTTTAGGGTTTAGAGTTTAGGGGTTTAGGTTGTAGGATTTATAATTTAAGGTTAGTGTTTAAAATTTGGGGTAAGGTTTAGGGTTTAAGGTTTAGTTTTTTAGAGTTAAGTTAGGAATTTAACATTTGAATTTTTATAGTGTAAATACACAATCTTGTGTAAAATTAATTTTATACAGCATGTGTATCAAAGTTTTATCCTATATTTATACTAAATCGAGGAAAGTGTTCGAGGCAGCCGATCAAGTACAACCATCCAAGCAATTATCGAGTGTTTTGGCACTCTCATGCCAAACCAAATGATTTTTTGCCAACAAACTTCAGGGCCTGCAGTTCTAATAGCATTTCAGATTTTTCCCACTGTCAAGTCTACATCTGGCATCATGGTTAGTAAAATAGGTCGAAGCTTGAGCATTTTCCTGAGACTCCAACTGAACTGCTCCTTATATTCCACAGTCTATAGATCTCGTCCTTTGAAAACATAGGTCTGAATCCAAGCAACCCAGAGTGATCCCTCAGCAGAAAGGAGGTTTTTAACCAAATAGAGCAAGCGAGCTTTATTCCAAGTGGCCAAATGTTTCACACCGAGCCCATCTTCATTCCTAGGTCACCCCACTCGAGTTCCTTTGGCAAGCTCATTCTTGCCCTTTTAAAAGAAATGCATGCAAAGCAGCTTAATCTTGACAATCACACACTTTGGGAGAACAACCTGTCTACACCAATAATTAACTAAACTGAAGATAGCTGCATTAATTAGTTTAGTTTGCACTTTCTCAAGCAAAGCAGCACGATCCTTTTCAACACAATTTCCATTGTGTATTTAGTACTCTCTTCTTCTATTAAAACTATATTATTATTATTATTATTATTATTGTCATATTTTTTTAAAATTTTAACAATAATTGTTTTAAATAATTAAAAATATATATGTTTAAAAACTGTTAGATTGAATAGTTTTTAATATGATTTTATAACATTTTTTTATTAATAATAACCAGTTAAAGTCGAAAAATATTACTCCCTAAACAATCGTAACAATAATGGAAACAGTTCTCTTATTTTTGTTTTCCGGAGCAATAATTTAGGGGCATTGACTTTAAGTAATCTCCCCAACAACTACATCTACCCTTTATAATTATTTTGTCAGTTTTATTTATTTATTTTATATATAAAAAATGCGAGGAGTACAATGGGATTTATTTTGGTGTAAAGTACAATAAAGATGGTTTTTAATAATATGCTGGCTAAATTTGTTAGAAATTAAAATATAACATTTCAAACGAAATAAAAATGTAGTAAAAACTAAAAAATTAAAAGAAAATTATAAAACTAGAAAGAAAATAAACGAAATATTAAACTATCAAAACATGTCTAGTGAATTACGAGATAAAACACTAAAAAAAGAAACACATGAAATAAAACTCCTTGTTCTTATCCCCAGGCATGTAATGATCGAAATAGGATTGACGAGCAAAATCAATAATACTACTTCACAAAATAAATTTAAATACATCAATAAATAAACCATAAGATAGATTAAACTATTAAAAGACCTTAGACAATCGTGTGTAATAAAAAAATCTATTCACAAATATAAATCTACCATAAAAAGTTAAATTTTGAAACAACACAAGGACATTTGAACACAAAAACAACTTGGAATTAAAACGTACATGAAATAAGGACTGAAATACCACATAAAATTATTGAAGCTCAACCAATGTCAAGACTCCTGGGTGTCGTTTGTTTTGATTGGCTTTAGCTTTAACTGTTGAGCCTTGATTTTACCCATCATTTGTGCAGCCCAAGGCAGACCTCCACACCTCTTCATCAGCTCCTCCTTCACCTCCTTCGAAACCGTCTTGTCTTCCGCCATTTCTTTATCTCTCACCGCCTCATTGTATATCCACCAGCAGCTGTCTGGGTTGTTCAGCGGCTGAAGACGGTGCATGTTCTCGTCCCCCACCAGTTCCTCCGCCGCTTTCTCCGATCTACACGTTACAATAACTGCTCCCCCTTTCTCATTTGGAAGTCCATCGACGCAATCCTTGAGGTTTTTGTAGTAGTCGTTTTCCTCTGCCTCCCCGACATCATCGAACACGATTAAATACTTGTCTTCCTTTAGTTGCTGGCTGAGATCGTCGCGATTCAGCCGTGAAGAAACGCCATTCGCATCGGATGTGAGTTCGACGATGCCGTCTGCAACTGTAACCTCGGGTTCCACTATTTTAGGCACTTCCGACAGGGTTACCCAGAACATTTTACCGTAGGTTTTCTTCACCCTCTCGTTTTCGAGGATTTTCCTGCAAAGGGTCGTTTTGCCGACGCCGCGCTGCCCGACAACTCCGATTTTGTTTAAGGAACCGAGCCCCCAATCCTCTAGAAGCATTATTTCAAGCGACATCTCGTCTTTTTTAAAGCCACGCACAGCGGGTGGAGCTTCGTATTTCTTTTCCGTTCTTTTCTTCAGTGGCAGCACGCTCCCTCCGCCGACGGAATTGTTTTGAGTAGCATCCCCGTTTGAATCTGCTGTTGCTGCTGCTGGCGCTGCTCCTGGTGCTGATCCATCTTCCTTATTGTTTTTTCTACGGGAGGACTTCCCCTTGCTGCTCTTGTCTTGGGATTGAGAAGACAATTCGGCTTGGTACTCGTTGTACAGAATCCGTGGCTGGTTAGACCCGGTTTTGGAGCTTGGGTTTTGGTCTTCAGTCGTCGTCCCCATCTTCCTTGTAATCCTTTTGGAGATCTTTGATTATACAGCTGAGATCCACAATGATTTATGACTCAGCTGAGTTGGATGGATGGGGAGATACAAGGGGTAAAAAGGGAAAGGGAAAGGAAAATAAATTATTTTCTTAATCCTTTGCATAATGCTAAGAGGTGATTAGGTATACTATTTTATTACTAATATACATAATGACTTTTGTACAGAAGGGGCTAAAGGCCCACTTGTTGCAACATGTTCAAAATTTGGATAAATTTTTTTTTGTGTTTTGTCTTATTTTTTGATCATTGAAATTGAGAAAATTACATTTCAATCACTTATGCTATAGTTTTTTGTCACAATTTGATCACTGAGTCAAAACTCACGATCAGTTAACGTGGCATGCAAGTAAAAATAGTTAATTTCTAATTTAATTCTGATTATTTTCTCCTATCCATAAATGGCTCTAACCACAACATTGGAAAAATTTGCTTTGTAATCATTTATAATTTTAAAAATTCTTTACATATATACAAGGACTCTCTCAAAATTTGAAAATTTTCTTTTATGATCCTTCTATTTTTTTTAAAAAAAAAAATCTTTGTATGTATTATGACTTCACAAAAAAATTTAAAAGTTTATTTTAATAACTCTCAAAATTTTAAAAATATTTTAATTTTATAGTTTATTCCTTTAAGGTTTAATATCAAGATCTGCCCTTGTCCACCGATAATAACTCTAAACACAAAAGTGTTCTTCCCCTTCTCTCTGCTACATGACTATATGAGCTTTTTCGCTCCCTTTTCAGTGAATAATAACGGAGAAAGACAGTAGGCAAGTAAAATCCAACTTCTTCATTCATAATACAGATGCATAAATTGTTGGCTAATTTCTTCCAAGATGTGTAACCTTAGGCTACAGCTCTGAAATAATCTATTGTTTCAACTAAATCTACTGTCTAATCTGCATGCAATTGTTCTCAGCAAAAACAAAGAAAAAAAAAGGAAAAGAGTTTTAACAATTAAACTTTTTCTAGTGTGTTTCAACAATTAAACTTTATATATAAAAGAAAGGAAGGAAATGATATGAAGAAATAATATTCCTAGATTTCCAAGCTTAAAATCAAGCAGGAACATGTAACAATACATGAGACATGTTGTGTAATTTTTAATATATATATATATTACGGTTAAAATTTATGGTTTAGGTTTTATAGGCCAGGGTTTATAGTTTAGGATATTATGACCAATGATTTTAATTTTAACCTGTAAACCATAAATTCTAACAATAAACTCTAATTTCTAATCAAAACCCATAACCTATAAATTATAAAATCTAACCATAAACCTTAAAACTTAGACGCTTGTGAGTTTTTTTTGTTTCAACCGTATGTGCAGGAAATATTTACTTATGTCCCTTTTAGAGCCCTAAATTATAAACTCTAAACATTAAACTATAAAATTTATTTTTAAATCTTAAAATCTAACCACAAACACAAAATACTCTCTACCCTAACATTTAAATCCCGAAAACTAGACAATTGTGAAAAGCAAGTGCTTGTGCTGTTGTGCATCAAATATATTTCAATAAAAAATACTTTATTTTTATGCTCACATATAAGAAGTTTGATCGGTTAAAATTTAAAAACTTAAAAATATAATGTAAAAAATGATTAGAAATTAGACGTGTGTAGCACACAAGCTGCCACGACCCAAACAATTCCAAAAGGTTACCAAACAAATTTGAAAAGAATAAAACCCGCCAGTCAGTCAGCAACTACAAATATTCATTCAGAAAGAGACTCATTTGAAAGCAAAATCGCTGGCTTCGAACCAAAATGCAGAGGAGAAGCAATCGACGATCGCCATTGCCAATGGCATCTCCTGCTCCAGAGGAAAACCAGTCTCCGCCCAAATCAACCATTTTCAACAAAAGAAAAAGGAATTTAGCTAACGCCTTCCATATAAATTCAGCTTCCGCTTTCTTCAATCTCCACTCCTCACCGCCTAACAACAAAACCCTAACCACCATCTCCGATCTTAAGGAATTCACATCTTCTCGATTGGAGGATATAAAGCGGAACCTCATAGATCGCTCTCAATCTGAGATTCTCAAGGATCTGGACGCCTCTCACTCTCGCCTCCACAAGCGCTTCAAGGTTTCTCTCTCTCTGTCTCTCTGGTTCCAGATGATCCGTTTGATTGCTTGCATGGAATTAGGGAACATTTAAATTTGAAAAATGAAGTATTGCTAGAATTATAATTTAATTGTTTTCTTAATTCTAGCTGAATGAAATGTTGTTTCCCTAATTTGACAGATCCAGACACAAGCATGCCAACAAGTATTAGAGGAAGCGGAAAAGGAATACAAGAAGATATCGGAAAAGATTGATAGCAGCCACGAAGCAATGAAAGTAAATATTTCGATTCTTAATTATTTTCTTTCCAATTCCGACGTTATCTAATCTCCTTTTCTTTTTGTTTAATTTCAGGTCTCATATGCAGAATTCATGGCAGATGCACAAGCCACTGCTGCTCGTGGTATTGTTATCAATTTGCAAAACTTCCATGTTCTACATTTTTTACGCTTAGCAGAGTGGATTTATTTGTTGAAATTTAATAGGATCATAACGAAGAGTTTATGAAATATTATTTAGAAACTAATTTTGATAAGGTTACTCATAAACCGGTGGATATTTCATTTGGTTTTACTTATCAAAACTATTTTTCATCACGTAACACATTTTCACATTTCAATCTCTGAATTATGAAATTGCTATCATCTTATTGTCCATATGTATTGCTACCAGTTTGCAAAACTTCCATTTCCGAGCTTTTAAAATCATCCGAGAAACGTATCGAAGATCTCCGCTGCCGATTTGGAATGCCGTCCACTTAGATTTGATTCTGAAACTGGAACTGGATCTTCTTTTCTGGTACTTTCACCATTGGTGGTGTTCTCCCTTTTTCACAATTTTTTCTTTAACTGCATGAAATTCTTAAATAAAAACTTACTAGACACTGAAAAAAAATCCTATATTGGTATCCACTGTATGATAAGGCAACATGTATGTTTACCATTTTTGTTGATCTTTTATAATGTAGGCAACACTGTGATTTTTCAGGAGCTGATGAAAAGCAATTTGGCTTCTGGATGTCTTGCATGAGTAGCAGGGCAATGGAATTTTACTGTTGGGCAAGTACCAAGTAGTGTAGTATTAAAGTTCTGATGATAGCTAGCTGTTAGTACTATTTTGAAAGATGCAGGCTTTATTAGCTAAAACGGAAGAAAAAAAATTGAGTCGTTAGTTGTTCAAATTGTTCATATCAAGTAACACTTTAGGGCTTCGTACGGATTCCACAAACAGTTCTAGGTGGGTAGCTTGAACTCTGGATTAACAATCATATCATCATCATACACAGTCAGTCATGCCTCAACGAAATACCCCATTTATGGTAAAAAGATTGACTTACCACATCAGTCATGGTCTTAATCAATGAAAATCATCTACTTCACTATTTTTTTCCTATTATTTTTTTTAACAGGTGAATCTTCATTAATTGTTTTTACATGTCATTTTAAAAAATATTTTTGGAAGTTATTATTTAATTGAATTAATGACATGGAAAAAAGTGATAAACTGATTAATTTTTATTAGTTGAGACCATAGTTGATGTGATAAGCCAAACCTATAGTATAATTTCTTCCATTTATGTCAATGATATTAGTTTAATCATCATTTGTGTACTTTAGTTTTTATTACAAAATGGTCACTGAGTCGTTAACTGGGAGACGTGGCAATTGAGAAAATTTTGTATAATAACATATTTAATCTCCAATATATACACATTCAATCAATTTAGACATAACAAATGAAGGTTAACTTAAGAATAAAGTGATTAAATGTGTTAATATGAAAGATTAAATGTTATATTATTCAAAATTTTGTAACCGTCACATCACCTAATTAACGATAGTTTACGGCTTAATGACTATTTTTAACAAAAACTAAAGTTTAATGCTCATTGTGTAATATTTGAAAATTTGATGACTATTTTATATTTTTAGAGATAATTTAGTGACCATTTGTTTACTTTACGCTTTAATTTTAACTTCAAGGTTTAGTTTTCTAATTTTTAAATTTGATCATATAGCACAATAAAGAAAACCCAAGCTTTGGATTCGTAAATAGAATCAGTAGATTTCTGAGATGGAATTACATGAAATCTCTCACTTTGGACTGGCTATTAAAAGCAAGGCAGCAATTTATATAGTGCCATGCTTCCACTGTTCTTTTTCTCTTCTCCTTTTGAGAATCATTGTAGGCCTGTCCAGAATCTATCTCAGCCTTCTAAAATTGACCCAAATCTGCACAGCTGGCCCTTATACGTAAAATATGTTGCAATTGGTCCTTTTTTCCTTTTATTTTTCCAATATACCCTTTAACTTTCATTCAATCTGTAACGTGGTATATATTCATTAAAATGTACAATTTGATGGTCCAATAACTTTGACACCGTTAAATTAATTGCTGACTTGGTAATACCAAACAAGCAAATATCACATGATATTGTTTATTTTTGGCTTAAGGTATAAGAAGCCTTTGAACTTAAAACAAATCAATTAAGTTATTGAACTAAGAAATTAAATCAATTAAGTCATTTGACCGTTAAATCTTTAATAGTTTTTATTTATTTTAAAAATTTAAAAGTTTTAAAAATTCTAAAAAGAACTTATAAAATTAACAAAAATTATTTTTTTGAAAAAAAAATATGTAAATGCAACATGATAGAACTATAATATATAATGTGTCAATAATGTCTAAAGAAAAAAGCTGTCAAAATTTAATGGTCAAAATTGGTCAAAAAGTTTAATTAATTCAATTTTTTAGTTCACTTTTTATAATTTAAGGGCTTAATTGAGTGAAAAAAATTAAAAACTTAATTAATTATCTTCAAAAGTTGAAGAGCTTTATTTTTATTTTTACCTGCGTAGATGGCAAGTATAAATGTAGAATTAATATGTTATCGTATGATTGGTTTTGGGTAATGCATTTATGCTTTACGGATCAAATTTCTATCAACAAAAACAAATATCTTGTCGAAGAACATTGCCTTAATCGGACTTTGCAAAGATTTTGGCGACTTTTCGTTTGATTTATTTCTCTTTCCCGTGAAAAATTTTAGAACGAGCGACGCATACCGCTAAATATAACTAACGTTATATATTGTTACACACCGTTATTTTTTAAAATTTTATATAATTATATATTTAGTCTTTATTATTTATACATTTTATTAATTTAGTTTTCATTATTTGCACATTCTATCAATTCAGTTCTTATTATTTACACATTCAATCAACTTGGTCCTAGTTCAAAATAATTCAACTAATTTAACTCTCAATATTTAATTTTTTTTATCAAATTGATAATAATTTTAATGGAACTATGTACATATCAGTTTTTTTTTATCGATCCCATAAGAAGTATATCCATCGACATGAACTTAATGAATTTGTAAAAAATAATGAATTTAATGTATTTTTTGGTTAAAACATGAGTTATGTTTTGACATAAAAGTTTGTGTAAAAAATATGCTACACAGCCTTTTTTTTTAAAAAATCTAGAATTTATATTCTTAAATTTAAACTCCTAAACTTTATAACCAAAACCCTTAAAATTTAAACTTTACTCTAACACCATAAACCTTAAATTTAACAAATTTGTGTATCAAATTTTTTCCTTAAAATATTATAAATTATACAATTTTTATTATCACTATTAATAACTGTTTTATGTCGTCTTTTTGTTACTTTCATGTCATATTTCTATTCGTGTTATTTTGTATTTTTAGGTTGCAATAAACATACTTTTACGTAGAGGTGGCAAATGGGTCGCCGGGTTCAGTTTGGGCCAGGTTCGGTTTTGACTATATTTGATTTCGGTTCAGGTCAGATCTGGTCTAACTCGATTCTAATTCGGGCCTATCGTGATTCGGGTCAGGTCACATTGGTTTGATTACTTTTTGGGTCGATTGATTTTGGGTCAGGTCAAGATCGATTCAATAAAAATATGTTTTAGTCGGGTTTTTAGGTCAAATCAATTTTTTACACATACATAGCTTTATAAAGGATTTATAAAAAAAAATTATTGATCTTAAAATAAAAAAAGAACTTATGGAACAAAATATTTATTGGACGACTCACTCATGAAATAACTTATTGATCTTAAAATAATTCTTCAAGTCTATTAAATACGTCTCTTAAATATCTTTAATAATCATAAGATATTCAAAAGCTCTACTTAACTACCAAGTACTAACCAATGCATAACTTTTGAAAGTCGACACATTTCCTATCTTCGTCTCCACGATGTATTAAAGGTTAAATTTTGATACACGAGTTATGTAAAATTTATACTATCAGATCCAAATCATAAATTCTTACTATTAAATTTTAAAAAATAAAACTCTAAACTCTATATCATATACCATAAAGTCTAAACACTAAAATTTAAATAACTAAACTTTAACCTTAAACTAAATATTTAACCCTAAAACTAAAAAACTTGGTGCTAAAGACCTGTATATCAAAATTTTTCCATGTAGTAACTACATTATCAAATCCGACGGACCGTGTTAGGTATGAATTCAGATTTGAATAATTTGTTGGACTCATATTTTGGATCGAATTGGACAAAAGTATAAATAAATATACCTTGTTTGAGTCCGGCCCATGAAAAGGTCTAATATCAACATAAGGAGAGTGCATTGGGGTTATTTTGAATTAAAGGAACGTTTTGTGGACACTTCCGCTATACCTATATAGCAACATGCAATGCAAGGTGTTTAAAAAGGTAAAGACATAACAATATAATGTATGGTTTTAAATAAAAACGATGTTTTGTCTCTTCTTTTAACATGGATAATGAGACATAAGAAAATGGATGTGAAACCGGGAATCAAAAGAAACAGTTGGAAATAATCAAACATTGGAAATGGGAAAAGAGTCGGGGATCGTCTCATATTAGATCTACTTTACAACATATCACTAAGCACTTTATAATCACTTTTCAAACTACATTCCTAAGTGGGGCGGAAGGGGTCGTATTTCCAAAAATATTTATCTACTGCAAATTTAAATTCATATAATTTTTTAATAATATATAAATAGAACGTCTCTTTCGATTTTGAGTTTAAATACTTCATAAGTATTTTATACTTTTGTGCAAGAAACTTCCTTCTCCATTGGTAGCATATCTAAATCCATCTTTTCCGACCATATAATAATTAAACGCTTGATTTATCATATTAATTAATTAAATAGATTATTATTATTAGATACAAGCTTAGCCCCAAAAGAAAGATTGGGGTGACTGTGTAGCGGTCTATTATTATAATAATGGTCCGTTACGCAATAACTATCATTATATAGTGCTAGTTAGGGCTGTAAACGAACTAAACGTTCAACGAATCGTTTAACGGGAAGTTTGTTTATTTATTAAACGAACGAACATGAACAGAATTTTATGTTCGTTTAATTAAATGAACGAACACGAACAAATGACGGATTGTTCATTTATGTTTGTGAACGTTTGGTAATCCGTTCATTTATGTTCATTCAAATTTATTCACATATATTTATTTATATTTATTATTTTTCATAACAAAATTATTATATTTTAAAAAAAATCTTCACATTTGTTTGTTTGTTTATATTCGTTTAAATTTATTCACATATATTATTTTATGTTCATTCGTTTGTGTTAGTTTCATTTAAACGAACAAATATGAACAAGCTACATTCTTAACAAACGGACACGAACAAGAAATTAAGTTCGTTTAGTTGTTCGTTTTCGCTCATTTTTTTCGGTTAAATTAAACGAATGAACACGAACATACCCTCATTCGTATTCGTTCGGTTCGTGTACATGCCTAATGGTAACAACATCGTCTGAAACTGATATTTTTAAAAAAAGTGATCCGTAATAATTATACTAAATCCGTTATTACTCGTAACCGCGACAAAATATCGCGACCAAATATATAATCGCAATCGCTATTTAAATCCATGGACGTGGTGGCATTGAGTTGTTTCGTTTTGTCCCTCTACTCTATCCAAAGAATTCTTTGCTTAAAGATGTCAAAGCTAAGGACAAAACACAGTTTGGTTAAAGTTAAAAAGACACACATGCATACAATAATACAGTTGCTCGTAAATTCCAGAATTGCAGCCACTGCTGCTGACAACCGACAATAGCCACTTAATATTTCTGAGGTTAAAAGTTCTGCATCTGCCCCAAAAGACGAAACACTTCCCAAAGGATTAGTGACGGGTCACAGCCAGTTTAGTTTAGCTAGTGATCAAGTGTCTACTTGGAGTACTATAATCTCTGAACATCAATGGCCAGGGAAGGTTTCTTCAGTAACTTGCCATGGCTCAGACAGACAAATAAGAATCTAGTACCATAGCCATGAACCAAAGAAACACCTTTCTTTCTTCCTTTTTTGTTGTTGAAATAAGTTTGGGTTTTTCTTATTTAGGCTTTGTTTTTTTGCTGTCGTGAAAAAACGTTCGTTAAAATTGAATACCCGTTGTTAAAAGATAAAAAATTTAACTGTAAATAAACAACCGTTTAAGAAAAAAATTACTGGAAAAATTTTAGTTAAAGACCAAATTTTCTCTTATTTAACAAAAAAAATTTAAGAAATGCAACAAAAAAAATAGAGCCTTAGTACTATTATAATCCTTTTTGTTATGTATAAATTTGTGTTTGACAAGATCGAAGATCTTCCTATATTCCAATTTGGATTTGTAACAGTGTTGATTCCTTCGCCAGATGTTCCACATCCAAGTACTACACGGCCTTCAGTCTGATTGGACCACCCATGCATGCACTCCAACCCTCCTTGACTTGTTGTCTTCCTAGAAAAAAAAAACTATATTTTTAGGGTAAATTAGTAACCGAACTTTGTTAAAAAATAAAATAATAACTAAATTTTTAAATGTTATAAAATAATAATTAAATTTTGTATTTTGAAATAAAATGACAACTCGGCTGTTAAATACTTAACGAGACTGTTATGAAATTTTATATAATAGCACATTTAGTCCTTTATATTTACACATTTAATCAATTTAATCCTAATTTAAAAAAATTCAATACATTTGACTCTCATTATATACACATTCTTTCAATTTGGTCCTATTAAATGAAAAACATGATTAAAGAGAGAAAAATAGGACCAAATTCTTAAACAAGCTAAATGTGGAGGTTGTTGTCCAAAGGTATGCAATTTCTTAAACCCCTGTAAGTTGCTTTAGTTACCCATTTGATCTTTATTTATTTATTTCGTCGCTACAGTAATTTCCTACTGCCTTCTCTATGTAGCTATTCTGATTAGGAAGCATCCATTAACAACATTTGCAATTGCAGAAATTCAATTCTATAAATTGGGTTTTCTTCGTTATATATGTTTCTCAACATCTTTGATGTTTTCCCTTTGAATTTTATGTAGTTACCCAGAAAGCTTACATTTCATATGTTCTAAATTATGCTTCAGTTATCAATAAAAGCAGTCAAATTAGGTACTTGCATTTGCAAAGAAAATGAGAGTGAATTTGAGTGAACTCTTGATTGTTTGGCATGAAGGTAACCATTTTGGCCATGAAACTGTTGTTGCTCCCCAGAACACACTTATGTATTGAATTTTTCCATTTGCAATCTCTTTTCAACTATACGATCTCAAGCAACAAAGTTACATTGAGAGTCATGAGGTAAGTGCTGCAATTTTGATTTGATCTTTTTTTCCTTCTATTTTTCTCTCTTTATTCATGTTTTTCATTTGAAAGGACCAAATTAGAAGAATGTGTAAATAATGAGGGCCAAATGTATTGAATTTTTTTAAATCAAAATTAAATTGATTGAATGTGTAAATATGTAGGACTAAATGTGCTATTACACAAAGTTTCATAACAGTCTCGTTAAGTATTTAACAGCTGAGTTACCATTTTGTTTTTAAAAAAAGTTTAATTGTCATTTTGTAACATTTGAAAGTTTGGTTACCATTTTTTTTAACAAAGTTCAGTTACCATTTGTAAATTTTACCCTATATTTTAATATTAATGCATGTAGGTTAGGAATTTGTATTCGAATAAATAAATAAAGCTAGATCAACGAAAAACAAACATGTATAATAGATGTGATATAACGTTACTCAGTCTTATCTACCTTCACGGATGAGAGAAGCAAATAATCACTATAAAAATCACGAAAGTCCAAATATATAATATCTCTAAAACGAGAAATTATTGCATGGTCTCGGCCCACCACGTCATCTATGATCCCTATCCACTAAAAATCAGCGACATAATTTCTTTTTTTTCTTCCATATCATTAATTCATTCATAGTCAGCTTTTATGTAACCACCCACTCTCTATTTACATGGCTTAAAAATGTGAAGATTCATTCTTGGAAAAAAATAACATGGAAAAAAATAAATTATGTGGTTGATTTTTAGTGGGAGAGACCATAGATGACGTGGTGGGTCGGAACTATATAATAAATTTTCCTCTAAAACTCTCTCAATGTTCCTGCAAAACAATCTATGCAACATAATCACAATGGAGTTAAATATTGGGTCACTAAAACCGTATTACATAAAACTTCTTAACTAATATAAATTAGTATGTGTTAAGTAAAATTAATTAAAAAATAATCTTCAACCATTAGAATTACAATAAAATTTAACTAATTATCAATTAGTATTTAAGACAATATTTAACAATATATAAAGAAACAAAGTTTGAGAATTATGTAGGCTTAAATGAAAGATCACCCCTTAAATTATACTTTTTCTTTTGTTTTAGCTCTTAAATTATTTTTTTATTATAATAAGTACATAAATTGTTATTTTTGATCACTTTAAGTCTGATAGTTATCTAAGTCAAACAAAATTATTCCGACCAATAAGATATTGATACATCACACATATTTTTTGACTAAAAAATAGTTTAAGGGCTAAAAGTATAAAAATGATATAATTTAAATATTTATTTTGACAAAAAAAACTTAAGTGCTGATTTTTTTGTTTAAGTCAGCTATATATAGAGATGGTACGCAAAGCTATTCTTTTATATATTTATTTAATACCTTTCACGTTTGTTTTATAATTCATATTTAAGATTGGTGATTGTTTTTTTTATATCGCATCCACAATATGAATATACGTTCTCTTTGAAAATGTAGATTATATATAATTCTCTAATTGAATGTTCCTGGCCTTGTTACCTGTTATGTCACCGTCTATGTGCAACACTACAACAACCCCGTACATGCTGGTTTTGTTATTTTTCTTTCCTATAGGTTTTCTTCAGGATTTTATTCTGACTATTTCGAATTGATCCACGTTGTACATATGAATTTAGTAGGTAAAACTTCTAACGAGAGTTTTCTACATACACAAGACTTCAAACTAAAAATATAGTTAAACGATATTAACATGTTTATTACTTGAACCAACTCCATTCGTAGCTTTGTTATTGTTGGTGTGGTACTAAAACAGTATATCCCACGTGTATATGTTCTTATTATCGTTGGTTATTAGTTCCTTACACATTTATGAACGATTTTCACATGCATGATGTATGCTTCAGAACTTGGCAAGCATGTTATTCCCTCGAAATTCTTCATTTGATTACTTAACTGGATTGCAAAGTGTTAAAGGGTTTTGCATGCCCACAACTAAGCTAGCCCTAGCTATGTAATAAATATAGAGAGAGATAGAGAGAAACCTAAGCTAATCTAATCTAATTAATGATTGATTATTCTAAAGCCAAAACTTAATGTTAACTAAAGATTCTATACTCGATGGGCTTGTAAACTTTTGTCGTCACTTTTTAGGAAAAGGTTGGCATTGTCTTGAGTGAATGACTAATCCTTTTGTATTTATATCCTAAAAGCAAATGATTTGATTTTCTTTAAAAAATGTAAAGTATATATATGGTCACCGAATTTTTAAAACGCGTTTATTTTAATCACTAAACTTCTAAAAATTTTATTAGAGACATTTAACTTTTAATTCGCTTTTATTTTAGTTCCTCCAGTTAAAAACACTTACGCTCCAAATCTCTGCAACTTCTTTCCTTATCACACCCAACACATTGCTTATCAAACCAAGTGATAAACTCCCTGCTTGATTTGCAACCCGAAAAATAGAGCCTACCTCTATTTCAGGATTGTAACCCTCTTGACACCTCCGTCTTCTTCTTAAAATTGAAAGGGAATAAATGGTTCTAAGTTTGATTTGACAGAGTATTTGGAATAAAAGTGGTGTATCAGCCTCTTATGGACAGTGGAGAAGGTTTATAAAACTAATTAATGGGTGTGGATGTGTAAAACCATTAATTTATTCATATATAACCATTATATTATTGATAAAATTATGAAGAGTACGTATGTATCATGAACAATGATGCAGATGAAAATGATAAGATACTGGGTTTTACTGTACACACGCACACTATTCATGTGACTCGAACCCAGAATAATTATGGGTTTTATACAAAGAAAAACATGCTCCATTTATCCCCAACTAATTATGGAGAAAAAACAGAGCAAGAAAAAAATAAAAAAAAAGAAAATTAACATACTACATCAATATTTTTTAATAAAAAATAACATAAAAGACTAAAATAAAAGTAAATTAAAAGTTAAATAACTTCTAATAAAAATTTAAAAAAATTGGCGACTAAAATAAAATACCTTAAAAATTCGGTGGCGACTAAAATAAAATGCCTTAAAAATTCGGTGACTACTGGTATATTATACTTAAGAAAATATTTACAAAATATGTAATAACACTCTTATTATTCCTTCAGGAAAAATATTATTAGTACATGATTTTGCCAAAACAAAACACAAGTTAAGTTGGAAATAATGATTTTACTCACTCCGCCACGTACCCTACTTCCGGGACACGTAAGAGATCCCAAACCCTTTTTATTACTCCTACATTAGCAAAACACGTGGGTCCCTACATGTTCTTCCCTCTAATAACAAACAAGAGGAGAGCACATGTTTTCCGTTACTTAACGACAGAACCCAGAGATGGCGTCAACTCCTACCCCAGACTTTCAGTCTCTCAGTCAAGTGTATATAAATACCACGCCCTTCATTTGTTTTCGTCTCTCCGAATCCCACTGTTTTTGTCTGAATTTTTTAGTATTTTTATTTTCTAGTTTTGGCTTCATTTGCCAAAATCTAAATCCCCCGGATTTCCATATCTTATGTAGTTTCCGTTTTTGGGAAGCTATTGTTGTACGTTTTCAGCTCATACTCTCAAATGCATTTGATTTTCCGTTCACAGATACTATAGCTTTGTGCATTTTCTTTCAAAGTTTCAAGCAGTAGAAGAAAGGAGATAGATTTCTTCTTCTTCTTCTTCTTTTGCCTAGCTTTTCTTTTTTCTCAACAACCAAACAGAGCATTACTTTTCCTTTATGCTTTGCATCATTTTATACTGTTTCTAAAGCTAATGGTTCTGAGAATTTGTTTTTATGCAGGGATAAGAAGACAAGGAATCAGAAGCAAAGGAAATAAAGAAAAAATGTTTACCTTCATAGCATGCACAAAGCAGATGGCGGAGGGAGGGGAAGAAGTAGAAGGAGCGCGTGGGAGTGGCACGCCTAGCACTAAAGAAGCTGTGAAAAGCCTCACCACGCAGGTCCTACTTCTATCTTTCTTTCTCTGAGATGTATGTATTCAGCAGCCTACTTGGAATTACAAGTTGAGTCAATATCTGTTATTGTGTGCTTCTTCACCATCTTCCTTTCTTCTTTCGTTCATTCATTCTTTCAGTCCATGTTCGCTTAGGCTTTGCTTTTTTCAGTTTCTTTTTTCTATTTTTTAGGCTTTGTCTGTGAAAACGAACAAAATCATAATCCCAATTAGCTGATCTTTCCGACCACCAGACATTCCTCTGTTTTAGTTTAATGTAATATATACCGTAAAAGTTGTGCACCCCTTGAAGCCATTTCGTTTCATCACATTGCTTTATGTTATTTTTGCTACCAATATTACTCTCGAGTCATATAACTAGTACGTGCATATATTATTCAAGATTCTTTCTGTTTTTAGGATGTACAAGAAAACATATATAAAGTATATTAGGCTGAGAGTAATTGCCGAGGATTGTACCTGGAAAACCAGCAAGTCAAGAGCCAAGGCAACATCCAATGGACAAAAGAGGGTTTGAAATCTAATAAATGTGGTTAAAAGTAAGAAACTTTGGAGTGAAACGGCGAGGTTAAGGTAGAGTTGAGTACACTGCACTGCTCACTGTTGTGCAGGGGCTATAGGAAGCTAGGCTAGTAGCTATTTGTTTTACTTGGAGCAACAAGAATCCTCGCCCCAAGCAAATTCCCCATCAGCCGTTCCACTTTTACAATTGACTTACTCCTATGCACTAGGTCTCTAGGAGTCTCCAGAATAGGCATACTGCAGACAACACAACAGTTTCCCCTCATTTGGGTTACATTTTCTCTAGGTTTAGATTTTGGATTTTAATGGATAAGTTTAGGACGGTCATTGGGTCGACTCAAGTTCAACAACCATCTTTTATAATTTAAATTTTATTAGAATTTTTTGAGCCGGTTAAGTTTATAAAATTAAAATTTAATTATTTAAATTAATTATAAATATTTATAATATTATAATACTAATTAGTTCTAATTTAAATTGTCTCATATAATCATATACAATACACATGTATTTTTTTATATATGATATATAAAGACGAAGCTAGAATTTAAGATTAAGAGTAGAATATAAATATTTAAAAGTGAAAAATAAATTCATAAATAATCTATTTTTTAATTTTAAGATTAAGAGTAGAATATAAATATTTAAAAGTGAGAAATAAATTTATAAATAATTTATTTTTTAATTTTTTATATATAATAAATGTAAAAAAAGTTGGGTTAACGAAAATTGCCCCTCCCCCAACCCACATACTTCCATCCCAGATAATATATATAGCAGAACTGAGATACTATACTTGAATTTGAAAATTCCAAGTTTTGACCACCCTTAAATAAATTCCGTTCCATGATTTCTGGCCAATATCTTCCCTGCTTCCACTAATTAAAATTCTTTACCTATGTTCCGTACAAGTGTTTGATGGGGGATATCTGTCCTACATAGATACCTTCAAAGTTTCATCGTATGTTTGAAATTTTGTGTTATATACTGAATGTCCAACATGTATTATATTTTTTAAGGTTTAATAAGTAAATAGGTGCCTAAACTATACTTTTTTTTTTCAATTAGATGTCCAAATTATTTTTAGGGCCAAATAATTAAGAGAATTAGGTTTTAGGGAAATGGTCGTGATTGTCCGACGACCGATGTGGTGGACGGTGCCGTGGCAATCGGCGGTGAAATCGGCCCAAATCGAGATTTAGGTTTTGGGGTAGGAATTTTGGAATTTGGTGCTATTTTGCGAAATCTAAAAAATTTAGAGAATTTTTAAAAATTAAGTAATTTTATTTATTTTTAATATAATTTTAGAATTTTCAGGAGATGACACGTGTCCTTTAACGGTGAGAATTAACGGAGAACTTTAAATAAGTAACAGAATGAAACTTTAAGCACCTATTCGGCCCGAAAAATAGTTTGAGCACCTAATTAGAAAAAATGACATAGTTTGAGAACCTATTTGATGGTTAAGCCATTTTTTAAAAGCAAACAACAATGCTCTTACTACCCCTGTTAACTGCTCTTACAGTACTTGATTATTTTCTTTCCTTTGAAAGTAAGGTTTTACCTAGTCAAAAATGTCTTTGAAGAAGCCAAGCACTTTGATGAGCGCAGTATTTCTGCTTCTCATTAACTTGAATTCTCATAATATGCAGATCAAGGATATGGCATTGAAATTTTCTGGAGCTTACAAGCAATGCAAGCCCTGCACAGGCTCCACCAGCTACAAGAAAGGAAGTCGACCGTATCCGGATTGCGATGCTGCTTCAGAAGGGGTTCCATACCCGTACATGGGTGGAAGCACAAGTTCAACGCCTGCGTGGGACTTCACCAGTGCCAGTCATCATCCAGGAAGATCGGATTCGAGATTTACCGGGATATTCAGTGGTGATACAACTCCTGGCTATAGGGAGTCTTTCTCGGTCCAGGATTTGGTGTTAGAAGATGAGGATGAAGCTAAGGAATGTATGGCACAAGTGGAACCTGGGGTTCATATAACTTTTGTCTCCCTTCCTAATGGAGGAAATGATCTAAAACGGATTCGGTTCAGGTATTCCAACAACATTGTACTTTTGAGTTTCTGTTAATGAGATATGTATGTATACGGGAACTGACGTTACTCAGGCTTTGAATATCGAAGTCGGGATATGTTCAACAAGTGGCAAGCGCAGCAGTTGTGGGGTGAGAATTATGATAGAATCATGGAGCTCTATAATGTACAGAGATTTAATCGTCAGGCATTACATACTCCCCCAAGGTCTGAAGATGAGGTAACTCACCACCTTACTTTTAAAACATAATAATCACTTTGGTTTACCTTTGTGAATCGTTGAATTGTCCTGTACATGGACATTATGATGCATAGTATTCCAAGTTAAAGTTACTAACAGAAAAATATACACAATGCAGACGCAAAGGGATTCGTGTTATTCAAAGATGGGATCAGCAATGGAAAGTCCCATGCCTCATTGGACACCCAGAAACAACTATAAACCTTACAGTGCAGGGCCTAGTGGCTTTTGTCCGGGTGGCACAAGAGGTGAAGCATCATTTGACGCTGCACGAACGACAACCTCGTCCAGAGATGAGCCTTCTCTTTCAGTCAGCAATGCGAGTGAAATGGAGGCTGAATGGGTTGAACAAGATGAACCCGGGGTTTACATTACCGTCAGACAGTTGGCTGATGGCACCAGAGAACTCCGGCGTGTCAGATTCAGGTAATTGAATTCATATTTATTTACAACAGCATCTATGGCCAACATAGAGTAAGAATATATCTTTTATTTGTTTATAATCTGAAATACGAAATTGGGCAGCCGCGAAAGATTTGGAGAAGTAAATGCAAAGCAGTGGTGGGAGGAGAACAGAGATAGGATACAAGCACAATACCTTTAAATTTAGAATAGTGGATCTAAATGTGTTTTGCATTTGGATGTTCCCTCTCAATTTTGGCTACAAAAACAAATTCCGTACGAAAGTAGTGGGTACAAGTAAAGACAAACTAGTTCAGATTCTACTAGGCAGCTCACCTTTGCCAACGACGACACTAATCACTGTCATATTTTATTCATGGTGACTACTCATTCGGGTTCTATTTCCCAGCTGCTGCTGGGACTACTCCCTGGGGGCCTTTTTACCACCTTAGAAGACCGTTTCGGAGGTGTTTGAGATTTTAAGATTTGGGTCGGGATTGTAATTTTGTTATACAAAATTTGATAGTCAAAGAAATGAAATTGAAATCGTTGTTATGGCTGTTATATTCACTATACGTTTATATTTGGATTCGATGCTCATTTCTGACTTTGGGATTTTATGAGAATAATCACTTTATTTATCAAAGCAAATGTCAAAGACGCCAAACAAAGTCTCTAAATTGTAACAAAACAAAAACTCCAGTATTATTTAAACACTCAAACAGAAGACCTATAACCAGAGCTCAATCATTTTGGATATTTGGTCCAGCGATCCATAATACCAATGAAAAGCATTAGTTATTTTTATCGAAACCATGACGCTAGGCCATCTCAACATTTCATGCTACCTTTTTTTCCTGGCGATAAGAAACATGTCATTAGGCTCCCCAGTCCTCTGAACCCCAGCCTTTATAGGTGGAGCGCCTTAACTGTGCAACATACGGCCTACGATTCCCAATTGTAACATTTGCCAACTTATCCACTACATCAGCAGCTCCGATGTCATTCGGACCCTTGTTGATGGATGCAGCAACTGGACAATATTATATTTTCATGTCAATGCCAGCAGACTAATAAAACAGGCTCTTGTTAAAATTTAAGCTCAATTATAATAATATTCAACATCCAAAATGTGTAAATCATTCGAGAAACTGAACTATTTTATTGCCATCCATAAAAGCACAACTATGGATCAACTTTAATTTTATTTAATATATGGATCAACTTTAACGTTATATGTAGGGTTCATTTTCCTTATTTACCAAGGGGGTGTTGATATTCAGAGAAATACTCAACAAGTACTCATGATATGATTTAATCTGAAAAAAAAGGAAAGAAAACAGCGACAATTCAATAATATATATATATATGCTTACATGGAGTCTTTCTTCCTGGTGGCTGATACCTTGGTTGTTTGTTGGAGCTCTTCAAGGACTTGTCATACCAACGAAGATCCTTTAAGGTGGGAAAAGAAAGACCATATTTAGAACCAATGCACAAAAACATTACTAGAGAAGCAGAACAACCAAGTTATATCAGATTGAAATTACCTGATTATCCATATCAAGCTTGCGTTGCACGCCTGCAAGAATCAACCATTAGTAGATAATCCAACCGTATAAAACCTTAATGACTTACAATTTTGACAAAGTAACAAGGCAAGGATTAAACTATAGCTCTCCATCGAAAACACAATACTAATTATTTAATTGCTAATACCATCACTGAGCAGAAGACTCAAACTTAATGCAAAAGAGTAGTTTGTTTATAGTTATATTACAAACGTAACAAGAAAACTTGACATATTCATCACGTGCATGTCCCTATATCCAACATCATTAATGAAGCATTACAGCATTATTACACACTCTAAATTCCATTACCTGTGCGCAAAGATGCATTTGTCTTCACAGTGGAATGGTTGACAGTTAGCTTTGCATTAGGTAGAGGCCCAGAGAATCTCCTAACTGATTGCTGTTCCAATGTTCCTTTCCCCCCAACTAAGCATGCAAATTAAAAATAACGAATAAATTAAGCCAGATAACAGGCTCCCCAAAAAGAAAAAAAGGGGGGGGGGTAAATTGGTGAGTGTTCCGAACAAACCTGATGGAGGAGTTCTAGACACAGCTGCTCTGGTACGAAGAGAGGGCGGAACATAATAACAACTCTGCAAATCAAAGGGAAACTATGTTAGGAAAGCCCTAGCTACAGCATGATTGTCATTCTGACTTCATAGGAGAACATCCCAGAACAATATTGAGAACACTGAAACAACTATAAAAGACACAACCTGAAAGAATGGATGTCGAAGGACCTCAGCAGCCGTTGGCCGTTTGCAAGGATCCCATGAACAGAGAGACTAAAAAAAAGAAAGCAAAGCAAACGTCAAATTCTGTTGAAACAATCCCATCATGAGGACTAAAAAGCAACATAGCGCAGACATGCACTTAACTGTAATAAGGTTGATTGCATCATCACTTGCTGATGGTATCAACATGGACAGATGCACACCAGGGAACTTTAATGTTCAATTACAGATTTAAAAAATATATATTAGATTCCAGTCACTTGTAAGACAATCCACACTAACTGTGCGTTGGTAGAAAAAACTTCAAATTATACTATTAAAAAAATAAATGTCTTTGATCACAATTCAGAGAGTGTAGGACCTGTGGGAACTGGTAGTTTATATCTCTTGCAAGGTTAAGCCCGCCAGGCCACGAATCCTTAGTTGGAGTACCTATTACACTGCAAATTTTGTAGATTTCATCTGCTTCACTGCATGCATAATGAAAGGTTAGCATCAACCCTGTGAACAACCAGGAAAATAACCATAGTTGCCAACCAAATAAGAAAAGGTAAATAAAGATCACCTATGGCCTAGTTAAGCTGTGCATTATATCAAGGAGGAGGTTCACAGTACAAAATAATAAATTAAAAGAACATACCTAGCACCGGGAAAAAGAGGACGTAAGGTGAACAATTCAGCCATTATTGCACCCATTGCCCACATATCTGTAAGCAAAGAGAAAAAAAAACATAATCAGAAGGGCTGCCAGCATTTCCATTCTTAAGTTCACCAGTACTGATTACACTGAAAACTTACCAACTTTTGAAGAATATAGGTATGATTGAAGAAGTATTTCAGGGGCACGATACCTAAACAAGTCAAGGCTTAGATAATTGATATAAATATAAAAAAGAACAGAAAAGGTGGAAAACCAAATAAACCCTCGAAGCATCAAACCTACCAGCGTGTTGACACATATTTTGTGTATGGAGGATGTGAAGTAATTTCCCGAGCAAGACCAAAATCAGCAATTTTGATAGTATCTCTAGTAACCAACAGATTCTCTGCAGGGAAAAGGGAAGTTAGTTACATAATATTTCTTTGAGAAAATATAAGATGAATAAACATGAACGGTAGTCAAAAATTACATGCGCAACCTGGCTTTAGGTCACGGTGAAAATATCCACACTGGTGCATGTATGCAAGACCTTGAAAGACTTGGAAACACCAATTTCTGATTTCAACTTCTGAAAAAAGCTTTTCTCTGTCTTTCGTAAGTTGGTAAAGATTGAATTCCTGGAATAT
Organism: Hibiscus mutabilis; assembly: GCA_019671005.1. Classification (NCBI taxonomy): domain Eukaryota; kingdom Viridiplantae; phylum Streptophyta; class Magnoliopsida; order Malvales; family Malvaceae; genus Hibiscus; species Hibiscus mutabilis. Next base: position 34,003,488 of record CM033749.1, read on the forward strand.
TTGCATATTTTGAGAAAGGTAATCAAAGCCCAAAAGATCATAAAGCAAATTAAAAGTATAACACAAATACAAGTTGACACTTACCATATATTCAAACACGAAGTACAGAATGTTATTTTCCCTGATAACTTCCTTAAGCTTCACAATGTTGGAATGATTCATTCTCCTCAGTGACTGTCAAATGAGAGACTATCATGCATATGAAAAAAAGGAGCAAAATCAGAAGTGACTTGTATTACCTTAACTTCTCTTAGATTCACACACTCTTCCCATGTGTAATATTTCTTCTTCATTTTCTTAATTGCAACCTTCGAAACAGAATATATATTCGAAAATAATGTATCAGTCAACCCATTAAAAGATGTTTTTACAATTTCAAATAAATAAAATTGTGAGCATACTCACAACTTCACCAGACAGCTTATTAACAGCTCGCCATACACTACCAAACGTACCGTCACCAACTTCCTTAATTATCTTGTACCTAATTCATTCAAAAATTGATTAGCAAAACTTGCAGAAAATAAATACCGCCTAGACATCCCAGATAAAACAACATACCTCTCCATTTTCTTGCAGAAGAATAAGTACCCCTTTCTTTATTCAATATATGTGTAATAAAAAACGATAGTCATATGACATATATCTTCAGTAGAAGATTGCTTGTATTAGAAACAATAAAACATTAACAAACTGTGTTGCTGATCACCTCAGTTCACCATCAATTTACTCAGGCAACATGCAAAAGCATAAAACCAGAAATTTTATGGTGGACGGGCTTCAGAACTTTATTCGTTACTAAACCCACAGCTTCAAGCAGAGAACAACGCATCAATGGAAGGAACAGATGTGCTCCACAAAACATACTGAAAGGAAGCAACCAGAATGAATGATTTGCTCTATCAAACGGAAAGGATCCCAAGCTCAAGATGCTCTCCCTTGGTTTAAAAACATATTTCAGTCAACTCATCTACAGCGTTAAATAGGAACTGTTGCAGAATGCTCAGTACACCAATATCTCATCACTAATCAGTATCCATCAGGAGCAACAACAGAAAATTAATTGAGAACTAGAGCTTTAGCGTGCAACTTTAAACCGTCTAACAAGTGTGTTCAGACCTGTGACAATAGAATGAGAAGAAAAAATACATTAAAGGTTAGAAAAGGCACAAATGGTTGACAGGTATAAGAAAACATAATTATTCAAAGATATAGATCCCCTGAAAGGCATTTTCTCAAAACCTTCAACTGGATGGTGTATCATCAATTCACTGCAAATAAAATAATTTGCTTCTAACTATATGGTTTTTAATCAAACAGAGAAGATAGAACTGCTTACTTGAAGAAGTTTGCCAAAGATCCAACACCTATCTCGGAAGAAACTAGCATTCAGACTCTGGAGTTGAGTGTTGAAAAGAGACTGGAGACTAAGTGCAGTTGACAAAGGAAACCAAAAGGAAATCTCCCCGAACAAGAAACCTCCAATCGAGTACTTCTTGGAATGAAAACACTCGGCAAAGGTAACAATTTGACCAGAAGCTCATTTTTTCCATGTCTTCAAAAGGAAAGTGAATTGCTTTAAATCCAAGTCGGGATCAATCTAACATTAAAACAACATCAAGTGAAACTGTTTAGTTAACATATATCTAACCAGGGCACATAAAAAAATATGATACACTAAATTTCTACTACAAAATGAGAAAATTGTACCATAACTAATGAACAATAGGTAACCTAAACTTATTGTTGCTTGCCAACAAAGGGATGGAAGAAGAGCATAACTCAGAAAAAGAGTACACAAACTAATTTATTAATATAACAGGCATAATGCAACTATGTACAAAAAGTGGAATAATATTCATCTTATGAAGCGATTTAATCAGCAATTCTCAACTTAAAACGACTCGGCAGATCACAATAAATCAATGCACAATTCTAGATAAAAACGATGGTTAAAGGTTTGTTGGCGGTGATGATGTTGATGATGATATGAAAAATCAAACATGCAGGAAAACCCCGTGAAATCGTTAAACATCAATAGCAACGGATTAATTAAACAAATAAAGCAATAGGAATTCTGTGATTATGATAAGCGGTACAAAAAGGCATATATATATACGCATAAATCGAAGAATATATCCAACTCAAAAGAACCCTAATATAACCTGAACACAAAAGAAAAAAGATGAAATCGTGTCAGATCTAGGTGAAAAGAGAAACCTGAAGATGAAGCGGTATAAGCACCGTCGCCAGGGACGGAAGGAGGTGGAATCCAGAGCGTCGCTGGTTTTTCTCTCGCGAAAGTAGGAATTTTGTGAGCGTTTGGAACTATGAGCCCGAAATACGGAATCGTCTTTGCTTTAATACTGTTATTGGTTGAGTCGGTGTTTAAACAAGAAACAGCTTAATTTTGGTTAATTTTATGGGTAAAGTACACTAGTGGTCACCAAACTTTTAGGAAGTTTTTTGGTCACCAAACTTTTAAAATTTTTATTAGAGTCATTTAACTTTTAATTTATTTTTATTTTAATCTCTTTCATTAACCTCCGTTAAAAAACACTGACATAGCACACGTTAACTTTCTTCTTTTATTTTTATTTTTTTTCTTTGCTTTGTTTTCCCTCCATAACTAGTTGAGTGGATTAAAAACAAATCCCGGACTGCAGGTGCCATAACTATCTATGATTTTCTTTAATTCATCTGCATGAATAGCAGGACTTTAATAGGCTGAACCTTCACTCTTTGAGCAGTTTTTGATGCAGTTTCAGATGTATGGTAACTTTCATTGTTTTTTGTGAAAATATTCGATCCAAATTAAAACTATAATCCTCTGTTATTTCATTTCCTAAAGAAAAAATTAGTGATTGTAAGAAAGAATGAAGTATAAAATTCTTCCACCGACTAGATACTTAATCCATTTAATTGCATCTCAATTATAAGATTCAGTGTTGTGACAATGGTGATGATAGTTTTAATGAAATTCTTAAAGAAGAAAGCATCGTAATTTATTTCTAATCCACTCAACTAGTTACGGAGAAAAAATAAAGCAATTAAAAAAGAAAAAAAAGTTATTGTGCCATATCAGTATTTTTTAACAGAAATAAATGAGATGGAACAAAATAAAAAAGAACTAAAAATTGGGTGATCATAATAAAATTAAAATTTAATAATAAAAAATAATATATCCTAAAAATTCAGTGACCACTGGTGTACTTTACCTTAATTTTATTATTAGTATTATTATTTAGGATAAAGAGTCTGGACTGACCGTAGGTTTGACAATATTCCGTTATCTATAGTCGGCCCGTACCTGTTCGAACGCTGAGATTTCGTCCTATCAGTTTTATGTACGATTCGGTTAATTGGGCCCCACCTCCAATTCTAACCGTTGTTACCAAGGTTCGATTTCTAAACAAATCCATCAAAATTTTAGTATTTATCGATCTGATCTTATTTTTTAGGGCAAACTACATAAATGGTCACTGAATCTTTAGAAAACTTTTATTTTGATCACTAAATATTTAAAACTTACAATACAGTTACTGAATTTTTATTTTATTTTTAAAATGATCACTGCCGTAAAAAAAATATTGACGTGACAGTTATTTTTTTTTTCACTCAGATTATTACCCTCTTCCTCTCTTTCTTAAACTTTTCCACTCATCACTTTATCCACTCAGAAATAAAAAAAAAACTTGGTATTTTTTGTTTGGCAGAGTTTAGGGACTTTTCCTGGGTGGTTTGAGACATTTTTTTTTCTTATTTGGCCGTCACTTAGTGATCTTTTGTTTGATAAGATCTTTTGATCTAACCAAACTTTGAGCTTTTTTTCTGATTTTGATCGCTTTTGAAGTATAAATGGAAGATTTTGAAGTCCTTGCAAGTTCAATGACTAATTTTTTTGGTAAAGTATATCTCCGTTTTACGGTACAGGTTTAGAATTCGTATATTTTTCTTTTAATAATGTCGTTTTCAAAATTCGAATTTAAAGTTTTTCTCCGAAAAAATAATGTCCCTTGCCATAGTTTAATGGCTAATTTTGAGACACCACCCTCCTCTTCCTTTGATTAACAAGCAAAGTTTCGACTCGACTCAAAAAAAATTTAAATAAAGTTTGAGTTGTAAAATGAAAATTCGAATTACTTGAAATTTTTAGTAATTAGTTGATCGATTTTTAAGTTCGAATCGAGTCCCTCAATTTTTTCTGATATTATATATATATAAAGAAATATATGCCACATATGAAAAAATATGATGAAACGTATATGCATATCTTATATATTTAGAGAAAGTTATTTAAATTAAAATAAAACAATACTATAACATGATAAATAATTACAATTAAATTTGTATAGGAACTCGACTCGAATTTCATAAATTCGACTGAATCGAAAAAAATTGAAATAAAATTTGAGTTGTAAAATATGACGCGCCAACTCGAATAACTCAAAATATTTTAACTCAATTCGACTTGATCTAACGCTCACTTTTAACGATACTATTGTATATCAAAATTAAAAACAATAAATTAAATCTTAGATCAATTTCATATTCGTTTTTATTTGTCGAGGTGAAACAAAAAAACAAAAGAATATCGGAGTGCGTTGCTGAATGGCGATGCGTTCAGATTTGCTCGTAAATTGGAGCCGCCTGTCCGACTGTGTATTCCAGGTGTAACTCTAGGTGGCTTCTCGCATTATAGGTCATTTACAAACCTACCGGCTGGGGCGGCGCCAGGACCTTGGTTCCACCAAAATGGAACATTTGGGGTTTACTCCCTTTGAAATTTCTGAAATTATAAATTGATACAATAGTAAAATTACCCTTTAATTCCCTTAAATAAAAGTCTATAATTTAATAGTTTAATCACAAAATAAGTGTTCAAACTATATTTTTTTATAATAAGTATTTAAAATATTTTTTCAAAACAAGTGTATAATGTTTCATTCGTTTCATTCGTGATATTTTAAAGTCGATTTGTTAATTATCGCATACCCCTTTTGTAATCGAACCCCCACTCTTCTATCTTTAAAAATCGATGAATGGTGTGTCAATAGAACATTGAATCTCAAAAGTTTTCAATCGAACAGTGGACGAACAGACAACAAACAACATTGTGAATATAGCTGCAAGAGGAAAAGACTCATTTGTGATGACGACGTGAAGATCGACCGAGGACGATAGAGAATGAAATTGGAGATTTAAGACTAAGATTTTTTATTTTAAGATCCTTTTAATTTAAGGAATTTAAATTTAAAAATAAAAAGAAATTAAAAGCAAAAATACATGTCAAATAAAAATTAAGTGTTAGGTTTGATCAGAAAAATGGTAAACACTAAACACCTACTTTATCTAAAAAAAAAGAAACTTTAAACACTCGTGGTAGAAAAATATAGTTTGAACCTTTATTTTATAATTAAGACTAACTTAATTTGAACTCCTCCAGTGAACCTAGGGGAACAAAGCAGAAATAGTTTTGATTCATACTTGTCAAACCACAATTGGGAAGCAAGTGACCAAATAATAAATACCTCCACATCCATGGGAGAAAGAAAATAAGGCCGATAGAGATAATTATAAGAGGAAAAAAACTGTGTATGGATAGATGCCTTACAAAGAATATATCTACTAACTTAACTAAATCATATTATTGGGAGGCTAATTCTCCGGTCGACGAATATGAATTCATACGTTCTTGATTTCTATGGATATACTGTATCGAGTATGGAACTTCCTTCTTTTCGTCTCCAATGCTCGGAAGAACAATGTCATTTTTGGCAACCCATTTGTCATCTTGAACTGCTGTTAGACGAATACCAGAGCTTTTTCTGGCAAACTAATACCTTCTCCTTGGTTACACCGTATTCGGTGTCTTCTTTGCGGCAGCTCCACCTCAATCCTTTTGCAATGCTGGTGATTGCGTCGACAAAATAGCTGGATTCCCGGATTATTGTGTACCCCTTAGGTCGCAGGATTCGGTCCATCTCCAAGAGCACGTACTTCATATCACACCTGCCAAAGCCAACAATGCAAAGAGTTCACTAAAAGTAGCATTGAATCTAAAGGAACATCAGATGGGAAATGCACACTTGGTGTCTACCTGTGGCCCTCGGCGGTGAAGAGGCCATCGAGGTGAAGGAGATCATATGTCCGAGGATAAGTTGAAAATGCTTCACACCTGGAAAAGAAGTGCACCAGATTAGACACACTGCTATCCGGTAGTGCATGCCTAGGATTCAGATTTCATGTAAGTGCATTTGAAATTACCAATCGTGATAAGCTCCGATAAGACCCCGGTCATAGACCACAGGAAGTGTGTTGGTAGCATAAGAAGAGACAACATTCATGACCCATAGGGGATCGTCGATAACAGCTGCAGCAAAACCTCCGTAAACTGTATTCATGTCCATAACATTTCGTATCTCATCGGTCCCAAGTGCAGGGAGTAACTTCTTGTAGTGCTTGGCTCGCACCTTCCACTTGCTGTCATCATGCTTTAAAGTACTGGCACTCCCGCCCGGAATATTTGAGATGCGTTGAGGTGCAACTTGCAGCCTCTCTGGCCACTTTGGCAGGGACCCCAAGGCTGATTTCTTAAGTTCTGGCTTGGGAACTACAACACACGGGCGGAGCGGAGTGTACCACGCGGAATCTGGTTCAAGACTCTCATCGCACTTGGGCGGGTAGACATCCTCTGCAAGCTTATTGTAGCAGCTATTATCTGAAGATTTCTGCCACACAGCAATATCGTCCTTTTTGGCATACATTTTAAAGCACATTGAAGTCAACAAGTCCTGCAACTTCTCATAATCTGATTTCTGCTCTTCCACGGTCGTATTCCATCCACGCCAGCGGTTTTTATAGTTTACAGGAGGACCAGACAAGACCCAGAAACCACCAGGACGGAGTATGCGGTGAACTTCAAGGAGATATATTCCACCTGAAAGCAAAAGCATTTATTGTTTCAGAACTGCAAGTGCAACCAAAAGTAGTGCTAGGTACGAAATGCAAAGTAAAGCAATGCAGCTTCAAATGTTGAAGCATGAGTAGGAAAAAGAAACAGATCATAAAATAGTATGCCTTTGAACTCTCGGTCATCGAAGGAATTTCATCAAAACAAATTTTAAGCCGAGCTGAGTACAATTATTTACCAAATTCAGTCCATGGGATAAGGCATCTTGAGCAATGAGCCATATCAAATGAATTTGAAGGGAAAGGAAGCCGCTGGGTAGAAATGACACCAAGGATCGCAGGTATTCCACGTTCCAGAGCAAACTGCACCTGAGCTTCATGATTATCTCTCGGGGCAAGCGAAACTGTCAAAACCCCGCGATCTAATAGATCACCTCCCCAACTAGCAACCTACAAATTCATCAATTAAAAGAGCTCAAAATTTAGAGAAAATTTGAGGCATAGAAGAGAATGGGAGAAGTGGGAAGCAAAGAGATGGACAATCAGTTGTCTCCGTAAGTCGATTTTAAATTTAGACAACAACAAATGCCACAGAGATACAAACATGTCTGGTTCAAGTTTAGAATGAGAATTGCAACTCACCCCACAACCAGTATCGATAGCAGTTCGAACCGTGCCATCTTTCATTCCAGGGATCAGATCTTGTATCAAATCTACATATGCACCAACTCCTCTAGGGAACATAGTGCCACCACCAGGGAACATGAATTTCTCCCCTTGTTTCCTTAACCAGTTCTGATTAGACTTCTGCTTATTGATCCAGTTATACGGCACGTTCCTGAAATCACATCAACATGTTACTACCATGTAAACTAAAGACAAAACAAATCGAATTCGATCCTCTCAACATAAATTACCATAGCTAGAAACAAGCTATAGTACCTGTACCAACATTCGTCACGGCTCTTTGGCCATCTGATAGGTGGCTTATACCCATCAGGAGGTGGAACCAAGCATTGCTTCCTCTCTAACATTGGAGGGCAGTGACGTTCCAAGAAAGTAAGCCGATGCCTACCATACTTCCTCCACCTCTGTGACAATCAATACAACACATCAGCACAGCAATCTAACATTAAGCAGCCTTAACATCATTAAATGAACAATCATGTATTACCCTTGGATCCGTGCATGGAGTGTAATCCTGATAATCAGCAGCGCATTCCGGGAAAGCAACGGATTTGATTTGAAGGGGGTTTACCGCAGGTTCCTTTGGAGAAGAAACAGTCTTGGAAACGTCCTGCACTATCTTGCCCTCCAATCGATTTTTCTCGGAACAGAAGACTCCACCTAGATAGAAAGAGAACCCACACAGCACAAGGACCAGTAATGTTGCAGGGACAATCTTGAAAGACTTGTCAGGTTGTGCATGATATTTTCCATCTTTATGCTTCATGGTTTCACAAACAATTACTTACTGCAATTCAAAAAGGCACCGATCAGTCGAAACAGAAAGAAATCTACCGAGAAACTCTATTCGCATATCAACAAGCATATGGATCTCGTTCGAACAAAATGTTGTGCAAAAGCTTCAAAGAAACTCCACCAATATATAACATGAAGTACACATAATGATGGTTTAATTTTAGAGTTGAAAAGGACAAGGACCCGAGAAATTTGCAACCAGAGCAAATGGTGAAACTTCAAACAGCAAGAACCAAATTTAATGTAGATCTTGCTAGCATTTCAGACCATAAAGACAAGACTCTGAAAGCTGTAAAACATCAGGATCAAATGCCAACTACCACCGACACATAATACTTTGGAAAAAACTTTGATATACAGTTTAGGTTTAAAGTTTAAGGGTTTAGGTTATAGGGTTTAGAATTTAATGTTAGTGTTTAGAATTTAAGGTTTAAGGTTTATAGTGTGGGGTTTAGTTTTTTAGGGTTAGGGTTAGAAATTTAAGATTTAAGTTTTATAGTGTAAATACACAAGCTTGTATAAAATTAATTTTACACAGCTTGTACCCTACTACTTTGCCTTTATATCTTTCACACCATATGGGGACCCCAACTCATACCGAACTCGGCATCATAATATATGGTCCCATACTCTCTCCTCACTGAGTCAAAAAGGTAATAGGGAAACTATGGATTTCCTACCAAGCATGGAAACGAAAAAGGGTACCCCAACCAACATTTTTCTTTAATCATTTCCTTGACATAGAAGAAAAGATTCAAATCATTTCATTTTCAGTGCAGACCAATCAACTTTTTTTAAATTATTTTTGTTTTTTATGACCAGAATTTTCAATGGGTACAATGATCTCATGAACAGCAACAAAAATGAAAAAAAAGAAGCACAGAGTACCAATGGGAATCTACCATTATGCATACCTTGAAAGCAAAGTATGGAAAACACCAAGAAAATTGGAGAAGAAGGAGATGAATAAAAGATTTCTTTTTTGTAGTTTTGATAAAAGAGAAGGTGAAAACCAAGTCTTTGCCAAGTGTTTAACCAAAAATGGGAAATTGATAGAGAACTTTTTTTTTCAAAAAAACTCTAACCCACCAGTAAAACAAAAAGGCCATATCTGTTGAGGCATTGATAGAGAGAACACAGAACAAGAAACATCAAGTACAAAGAATTATGCAATAAAAAGGTAAACAAGAGAGGAAGAGAGAATTTGGGAATTGTTTGTACCTTGTCTTAGTTCTCTACAATTACTCACTTTGTCTTAGTTACAAAAGAAGAAATGGGAGTGAAAAAAAAAATCTCTATTTGTCAAATAAAGCATATGCCTTTGATACAGAGATTTGCACTAACCTAATGAGAACTGCATAAACTTATAAGTAAACACAGAATGGGGGGAAAACAGCTCAAACCTTTTTAAATAAGGTGTTGTGAGGTTCTACTCTCTTTCGCCCCTTTGATTCTGCCTGCCTGTGTAATACACTCGTCTCCAATAATTTTTACTGCGTTTATCTGCTACCATGTTTCTTTCCTTTTTAATCTTAAGCTGAGCAATACTAAATCAAAAGTGCGTTAAACAATACGGACGGACTGGTTTGGTATTGTTTAAGCATATTTTGATTTTGAGATTTTGTGTATGTAAGAAATTTTTGTTAAAACACTCACTTTTAAATTTAGATGTGCTCGATCTAAATTAGTCAGAATAAAATCTTAAAAACTAAAAGGGGCAGTCGAAAATTTTTGAAATTTATTAAATTAGTTCGTATAATGTTTTAAAATTTTGAAGGTTTTAAAAATAGTATGAGTAAAAATTATAACATACTAATTGATAATGAGTAATTATTTCATACACAAGTTTTCACAATTGTCTTAGTTTTAGGGTTTAAAGATTTTTGTTTAGAGTCTATTGTTTAGGGGTTTAAGTGTACACGTTTTGAATTTAAGGTACGTGGTTAAAATTTAGGGTTTATAGGTTAAAACCTAAATTCTTAACTATATTACCCTAAACCTAAACCATGCCTTTTAAACTCTAAATTCTAACAATAAACCCTAAATTTTAAACACATACATTTAAACCCCTAAACCTTGAATTGAGTTCTTAGACCCTAAAACTAAAATGCTTGTAGAAACTCTTCGTTTCCACCTCTCGTGTATGAGATATTATCCCATTAACAAATTGATTGCAGAAAAAAAAAACAAGTGATATTAAAATGAATATAATATTATTAAAAATAAGATAATTATTCCATACACGGGCGGTAGAAATAAAAAGTTTTTATAAGTACCTTAGTTTTAGAGTTTATAATTAGATTTTAGGCTTAAAGATTAAGGATTTAGGTTTACTGGTTTAGAATTGATGAGATGTAGTTAAAATTTAGGGTCCAAGATTATAATTTAGGGTTTATATGTTAAAACTCAAATCCTTAGTCATATTACCTTGAACTCTAAACCCTAAATTCTAACCTCAACCACTACATTATAACCACATAAACCTAAACCTCTAATCTCTGAACCATAAATTTCAACCCTAAAACTAAATCGCTTGGGGAAACTTTTGTTTCTACCGCCTATGTTTTGAATATAAATCCTTAAAAATATATGTAATTTATTTGCATCCAATTTAGTACTAGTAATTAAAATAAGGAATTAAAATAAAACAATTAACAAATAATATATTCAAAAAAATTATACATGTGATATCAAATTCTATTTTTTAAAATATGCTACGTATAAAATATAAAACCAGCAATCAGTTAGTTTAGCCGGATGTGGTGTTAAGTCCCTTAAGCAAGGTCAAAGGTTCAAATCATGATGTGAATGAAGAAAATTAAATTAGGAGAATCACTCCATAATATCACTCCATAATGAACATATGTAAATCATGATTTGTATGATCTGAATTAATTGGTCAATGAGTGGTATACCGATGATTGTGTCAAAAAAATATAAAATACTCTTTAACTTTTCTCCCTAATCTATTGTAATTCAGTATCTAAAGAATTATAACTATAAAATTAATTGTGAAAAATGTTTAATATAACTTGAATTGAAAAAATTAAGGTAAACTGTAAAAAATAATTTTAATTAAAATTTAGTTGTGCAACACTTGGTAAGAAATCAAAATGTAGATTAACGAAAATATAGGACACACTGTCATTTTAAAACTTTTGAAAATTTATTTATTTATTTATGTAAAGTAATATAAAAATGGTTGCCTCTCGGTTCTTAAAGTCGTGACTAATTTGGACCGATCCACGCTGCACACCTAATTTTAGTGGGTGAGTCTCTTATTGAAAATTTTCTACATACACAATACTTAAGAAATATCAAGTTGATTATCACTTAAATAAACTCGTTGGTATAAATTTATCCTGACATTTAAAATTTTAATTACTCGTCAAATTTTTAAAATTTAACCAAAAAATTGTAAAACTCTTGGAATTTTAAATTTATTTTATCCATAAAATTTAAAAACCATTTCATATAACTATTCCAAAAAACTACTTCATATAATTTAAATGTATATAATACCGATGGATACTTTCTATTTTATCAAACAACTTATTAAATTAATAGATTATAAATAATTACATGTATATATTTTGTGATAATGCATGTATTCAAATTATTTTTCAAAACCAAACGATATAATGTGTTTATATGGATATAAGATGATGTAGATTTTCTCGTATTGCGATTATTTATAATATTTTATAGTTAATTATTGGATTTATATATTTTTTTGAAGAATATTAAATTTATATTCAATACACTCGCGTTAGAAACTTTTAATTTCCACAAGCGCTATAGTTTTATGATTTCGAGACTCAGTTTATGGTGTAGGGGTCTAGAATTTAGAAATAATAGGAAAATTTAGGGGTTATGGTGTTAGGGTTTAAATTTTAGAGTAATATGTCGAGGATTTAGGTTTTAATCTATACATCCTAAATTCAAACCTTAAATATTATTCACAGACACTAAATTATAATATACTAAACATAAACCTCTAAACTTTACCCTCTAAATTGAGTCTCTAAACCTTAAAATTATGGCACTTGTGAAAACTAAAAGTTTCAACCGTAAATGTATCGAATAATTATCCTAATTATATGTGGCCAGTTAATTTTTACATGTTAAAACAAGTTATTGAAATTGATAAGAGACTCGAAGGATAAGTTGTTTGTTTCTGAAGCCGAACATATTAGTGTTTTTTCCTATTCCAACAAAATTAGAAAGAAAAAGGAGAGAGGATGAAGTATTCAAATCACCGACATTTGTTTTTTTTTTTACTTTATTTTAATCTTTATTGTCCCTATATCTGTGTATCCTTTTTAATTGTATGATGTAATTATAAAATAATATTTATTCATTAATTTCAATTTTAATTATATACATGTACTGTAAATCGAACAAATAAATTATTCGAATTTAAATTACCTAAAGACAACAAAATTGTCTTTTGCACCATTTGATGGGTTTATTTGTTTTTTTACTCATAACTATTAGGGTTTAATGATCCTCTCAATAACTACATTTTTTTACTTTAAAAAGTTTAATTTAATTTTAAAAATTTAACCATTCTATATTTTTAATTTAATAATACCGTCATTTTTTTTATTAAATTAAGTTATGTCAATGATGTAGGATGTGTTGGTACAATGTAAAACTTAAAAGTTTTACTAGTTTTTTTAATTATTTGATGGGTGAAAGTGGAGATGTATGAAAATGAGTGTTTAAGATTAACGATGAGAAATGAAGAAATTTTTTTGAGAAAAAAATAAATATATTATCCTTGATTTAAAAGTTTTAATCTCTTCATAAAATAATAATCTCTATCATTAAATTCAAATAATAAATTACTCACATAACTAATATTACATATGTGAAAGTCAAATAAATAAATTAGTATTGGACTTAATTTTAAAATATGTTTAATATTTTGCTTAAAATTAAGTGTTGAGTATAAAATATTGTTTGATAAATATAAAATTTAAATGACAATGTAATTAAAAGAAATAAAAATAAAATAAAATTGAATACATTCTATATTAAGTGATAAGTCATTATCTACTTATCATTCTCAACATTTTTTCATGGAAAAATTGTATCTACTTAACATTTTTTACACTTCTTCAACAAAAAACAGCTTTAATCTTAGGTATTGTTTGATAAAGAGCAGTTTGAGCCAAAATTAGATATTTGAGCTAAGATTAGAGGTTTGACTGGACAAATTTGCTAATTTGGATGTTTGCTAGATAGCGGATTGAAATAACGAATTGAGATGAAACATTTACTTTTAGAAAAGCCGCTAATAAGAGCTCTTTGAAATTAGAGTTTTGTCATAAGAGTTATAAAGACCCTTTTGCCCTTAACAATTATAAAAATCTCCAAATAACCTAAAGTTAACCTTTTCTATTCTAATTCTTCAACCTTAAGTATTTACATTGTGACATTTGTAAACTAATACTTTTTTATTTTTTATTTTTATTCTCACACATTTATATTTGTATTTAAATTTAATAATTGATTAAATTGTATTAAAAATAATTATATAAATAATAAATTAATATATAGATCTTTCAAATATGCTTAGTAATGTTATATTAAAAATTATTTCTCATAATCTTGATCGTGTCTTTATATGTCACTTTGCTTGTTTAAATAAGCAAACATACATAAGCTATCGGTTAATTTTAACAAACACTTTTATACAATCACCTAATACAATATGCTAGTCAAATCAACTAATACAATATGCTATCAGCTATTCACTAATTGCCAAAAGCCTTAAATTTATCAAACATGTTTAGATATTAAATTATTAAAATTATTAAGTTATTGTTAAACTACTATTATACCATGAAAGTAATATAGCATTTATGTGATAAGAACAAACAATTTAGGAGAAGAATAAATATTAAAATGATGAATTCTTAAATATTGAAAGTTAAATTATTGAATTGTTTTGAATTATGATCAAACGCATAAGTTTTTAGGATAAAAATGTTATTATACCATGTCGTATTAGAAGTAAAGTGACTTGTTTATAACAATATGTTAATGAAGTGAAGTAACTCATTTTTAACAATATGTTAATTGAGTAATTTGTTTGTAACAATGTTTTAATTAAGTGACATGTTTGTAATAATTTTTGAATTGAATGACATGTTTATAACTTTCAGAATAAAAGTACTACAAGGTGGTATCTACATTTATTTTAAATTGAAATTCGCTAGCTTAATTGAACGATGATATGTAAAAAAATTACAATGAAAGTTACATCATAGTAAACAAAATACCACCAAAGATCGACGATGAATATGAAAATGCATATTACAACAAGGCACGTTGACAATACGGTAATTACCACAACTCAATCGCGAACAAGAAACGATGATTGTGACTTGTGAGGCGTATCCAAATTCACTTTGAGAGTCCAAAACATAGAGATTAACATAATAACCAAAAGAGCGCAATCTTGATGAATCGTGGTGATGTCAATTCCAACTTTGATAAAAATCAAATGAAATAATGGCCAAACGACCGATAAAGAAAATAAAAACACGCCAAAAGACAAAAAACATACTAAAAGATAGAGTAAAACATGCCGCAAAGGACAACTATTTATTCAAAGCTAAAAGAAACAAAAAAAAAAAGCAAGTGATAAAAAAATAAGAAACAATAAATAAATAAATCTCGGTGGCGACAACCACTCTAAAGAAGGTCTCGCCACTGACAAGCAAAGATGAATAAAAACAAAGGACGAACAAAAAAAGAGAGAAAAAAACTATACAATATGACTAAGGTTTCTAACGAAACTTCTTGAAAAAGAGAAAACTTCTCATTCCAAGGAATAAAGTTCGTTTTCATTTTTATTTTCTTGAAAAATAAAAACGGTGAAGAAAACGTGTTTGGTTGTAAAATTAGAAGAAGAAAAATTAAAAAATAAAAATAAGTGAAAATTTAAAAATATATAAAAAATATTTTTTTATTGAAAATATTTTGGAAAGTAAAAAATATGAAAACAAGAGTTTTTTAAAATTTTACCTCATTTTAATCCGAGTTCGAATTATTCTAATGTTATTTTTTAAAACTTTAGTTTATTTACTCATATTTTATTTATTATTATAATAATACTTTCTAACTATATTTTATTTTAATTATTTAATAATTATTATTATTTATTTCTATTTTAAAAAGCTAGATACTAAGCACATTTTTTACTACTTTCATTTTTAAAAAGAAGTTTCCATACCTATTAACCAACCATATTTTCTAATTTTTAAAAAACTAAAACTAAAAATTATTTTTTAAAAAAATAAAAATAAAAATATTTTCTAAAATCAAGCGGATCCTAAACTTTTTAAACTCAAATCACTTTATAAAACAGACTACTACATTCATTAAATTGTATGGATTAAAAAAGAAAGTCAATCGGGTCAAATTGATTTTCTTTTACTTTAAGAACTTTAATTACCTAAGAAAATTTAATTTTCTCTACTTCTCCTTCATTTACCCCGTTCTAATTAGGAGGGTTTATAATCGGGTCATAAGGTACTCAAATGCTTAATAAGTAATGGATGCTCAATAAATTCAATCACACTATCATAATATTATTCTGTTTTGCCCTTCTTTCCATTTTATTAATTTATATTATGAGTTTATTGAGTATCTGAATACTTACTACCCAATTTTAAACCCCTAATTTCCAACTATAGACATCTGCAATTGTTTTTCTGGTAAGTTAAAACCTTACCTAACCTTGCTTTAAGGCAAGTGGCATCGATATGGGTGGCATGCCACGGTAGGTTGTATAAGTCTATAAGAATAGAGTCTATGCCACTTCCTCCACCGACCTTGCCGAATAGGCCCAAAACTTCAACTCCAAAACCCACCAATTTTAATTCATCAATCTCCCTCTTGCTTTGCTTTAGGGAAATCAAGTTTGCAATTTTTAAGAGCTTCCTATTTAAGGGAATATATTCCACTTGTATGTAAAGAAAAAACGGCATTAGCATGGGAGACCCAAAAAGAAAAATTATTAGATGAATCATGTTTAATACGTCATCTGTGATCCCAACTAATCATGTTCGTTATCTCGTTTTTTTTTCAAAGTAAATCATCTCTTCTTTTTTACATGTAATTAGAGAGTGGGTAGTTATTTTAAGATGAACGTACCTGATTGGTTAGACCACATATGACATGGTGAACAAGATTCATCTAATAATTTTCCTTAGAAAAGTTTAATGTATATTTTGGGATTTAAGAGGCTTGGCTTGGGATTCTAAAAGTCATTTTTAATAATTATTGTATATATTTAATATTCAATTAATTTAAATTAAATAATTAGTAAAGTTAAACTTTTGTTTAACTCGATATAATATCAAGGCTTAAGTGGTAAATAAGTGTCTAAATTATACATTTTCTCTAGAATTCTAGAGATAGTTGTTTAAAGTATATTTCGGGTCAAATAGGTGCCTAATATTTTTAAGGTTTTTATGTAAGTGTCTTGCCGTTTACATACGTTAAAAAAATTATGTTAGCCAATAAAAACATGACACATGGCAGTATTAAACATTTTCTGAATTTATTTTTTTAAATAAATTAGAATTTTTAAAATATCTTGAAATTTCCAAATAATCTCAAAATAATCCTCAAAGCTCTAAACCCCAAATTCGGCCACTCCCACCGGCGTTGGTCACGTTTTCGACGATGGAATGAAGCGTCTTTCCCTCGCCGAACAATCCACACACCATTCATTGTCTGTTATGCCGCCGTTCATAGCGAATAATTCGAATGAACCATTCGATAATTTTGACGTTTTGTACGGCGTCGGATGATTTTTTGCGACGACGTGGTGGAGTAAATGGTCGTAATGGTCCGACGACAGATGTGATGGGCGGCAGCGTGGCAATTGATGGCGAAATTAGGTCAAATTGGGATTTGGGTTTTTTGGGTTACAGATTTCAAAATTTGGAGCTATTTTGTAAAATTTGGGGTTATTTTGTTTTATTAATTTTTATTTTTTTTAAATATAATTTCAGAAATTTAAGAAGCTGACACATGTTAGATAACAAAAGTTAACAGTAAAAATTAACGGACAATAACGGCAAGACATCTATTTGAGTAACATTAAAAATATCATATACATATTTGACTCAAAACAAAATTTAAACATTTATCTAAAAAAAGGTATAATTTAAATACTTATCTACCAATTAAGCCTAACATCAATGAAAAAAAGGCAAACTTTTCCTTTTGTACATCATCCAAGAAAGAAAATCATGTAAAGATATGTAAAGATGAAAAGAATAATTTATTTTTCACCCCCTTTATGTTTAGCACTTTAAACCTTATTAAGACAATAAGAATCTAACCTTTTCTATTATTGCCTGGTTTTAAGCCTTAGATTGAGGCGTGTCAGCTTTCCTATGCAAATGGTGGAAATAATGAACGCGGAGAACTAGAAAATTTCTAATATAATTTTTTTGACTAAAAATTTCTAATTCATGGAATTACTAACAAGAATACAGAAAAGAATAGGAACAATCATGAAAGTTGATGAACCCAACCCCATCAGCAACAAGTGTTTGAAATACAATCCCCAAAAGCAAACCCTATACATTATCACCCCACTCTTTCAATAAAATAAAACTTTAAACAATAGACTTAACCATAAAATAAGTGCTTAAATTATGTTATTTTTTCAGTTAAGTGCTTAAACTATTTTTCGAGCTAAATAGGTGTCTAAAATTCCATTCCGTAACACATAGATTTTCAGTTAAAGAACATGTGTCATTTCCTGAAAATTCTAAAATTATATTAAGAATAAATAAAATTACTTAACTTTTAGAAAATTTTCGAGTTTTACAGATTTTACAAAACAACCCCAAATTTCAAAATCCCTAACTCCCCAAAATCCCTAACTGACAAGTTTTAAAAGTTTCAATCATAGGGTGTGACCCTTGTAGGTTCATGTAACGTTAGCAGTAATATGCAGAACAATTCTAATATTACAAGCAACGACTGACATCTAGAAATACATCATTGCCACCTAAGTTACATGAAATCGTGGTTCGATTTAACCTTTTTTTATGTGATTAACTTCTTTTATGTATTTCATCCTTTTGTTTTCATATCTAGATCGGACACAAGTCATGGATTAGTTACACTTGTATAGTCCATCTATGTTTCTTGGTATCTTGAGTAGACTATTATAAACGAATAATTATGATATCCCATATCAATTTATTCGAGCATGGCCATGCATTTTCTAGTCTCACTCAATCAAGTGGCCTATGATATTACTCCTATTATGTAGGAGGGACAAATCCTATCTTGATCAACCATATTTCACTACATGGATTATGACATATCCAATATCAGTCTTTATAGTGTAGTCAGTTACAACACACGTTTGACCGTATCAAAATATGTCACTCACGATGTTGAAATAATGATGATCTCAAGTATGAGGATCACACATGTAGTTATCACCATAAGCAATATTGTGACTGTCACATAATAATCCAAGAAACATGCTCATAGTGGGTCAGTCCAATATGTTGTTCCCTAACACATACTTATGTATTGATTTTGACATCTTCATGTCAATGACAACACATTGTCATCAATTAACTACATATTAGTCTTAATACCTTATTGTTGTCTAAGCCCACAATAATTCTTGACTAAGGACATTCAAAAATAACTATATTATTCTGAGGACTTTATTATAATTCAATTTATTTATAGATACACATAAGACTGAAATAATAATAATGGCTTTATTTTAATAAACAAAATAAAATAAGTATGTCTTTTACAACTATCTCATGATTGGTCTTTGGGCATACTCCAACACCAAGTGCCTTACTCAAGTAAGCAATTGGCCTCCCTTCCTGGGATATTACAGCCCCAATGCCCTTAGAACTGGCATCAATTTTCAGGCATAAAGTCTTTTTGAAATCAGGCAAAGCCAGTTGCACATGGCTGTCTTGAGCTTGTCAAATGCCTCTCTAGCCTCTAGTGTCCATACAAAACTGTCCTTCCTCAGTAGATTGGTCAGAGGTCTATTGATCTCTCCATAACCCCTTATAAACTTCCTATAGTATCCTGTCAGCCCCAAAAATCCCCTCAAGGATTTGAGATTCTTTGGTAGTGTCCAATTCTTCATAGCCTCAATTTTTGACTCATCAGTGGCCACTCCTTGTGATGATATTATGTACCCAAGATGCTCAACCCTTTTTTAACCAAAGAAGCATTTGCTTCTTTTAGCAAACAACTGGTTTTGCTTCAAAACTTCAAAAAACATTGTAAGACGAGTGACACGTGCATTCAAATCCTGGCTATAGACTAGTATGTCATCAAAAAAATAGCACAAACTTTCTTAAATAAAGCTCAAACAGTTTGTTCATTAAAGATTGAAAAGTGGCAGGGGCATTTGTAAGACCAAAGAACATTACCTTAAACTCAAAAGGTCTTTGGGGTGTCCTAAATACAGTCTTCTTTATATCCTCTTCCCTGATCCTAATTTGCCAGTACCCTGATCTCAGATCTATCTTAGAAAAATAGGCAGCTCCTGAAAGTTTATCCAATAAGTCTTCCACTACAAGTATGGGAAACTTATTATTCACAGTCATTGAATTCAGTTGTTTGTAGTCAACACATAATCTCCAACTCCCATCATTCTTTTTAACCAGCAAACAAGGAGATGCAAATGGACTCTTACTGGTTTGAATTATAGAAGAAGTAAGCATTTCTTTGACTTGCTTTTCTACTTCTGATTTCTGATGATGGGGAAACCTGTAAGGCATTAAATTAACAGGTTGTAATCATGGCTTCAGAATTATTACATGATCATGACTTCTCTGGGGTGGCATCCCTTTTGGTTCTTCAAAGTTGACTCGATACTTTTCCAATAGAGGTTCCAACAGTTCTGGGGTTACTGTATCTTCTGCCTCAGCACTAAACATGTAGATTTCACCCAATAATTCTGGATCCTTGTTAGTTACTTTCTGTAACTTCTCCCCAAAAATCAATTTGACAGGAGGTACCATTCTGCCTCGTTACATAACCATTTCTTGCCCCTCTTTCAAAAACTTCAGGGTCATTTCATGAAAATCCAATGTCACGGGGCTATAAGTTTTCATCCAGCCACCCCTAATACCATGTCACTGCCTCCTAGCTGCAGCACTCTGAAATCATGCTCAAGCTTATGCCCTTGCATGTTCCAACTCAACAAACTGCTCTTAGCTGTGCTATATAACTTCTCCATATTAGCCACTGTTATAGTCAAGGGTTGAGTTTGAACTAACTCCATTCCCTCCTTTGCCCACTTAGAAGTAATGAAGCTGGGGGTACTGCCACTATCAACCAGGATATTCAGTGGCTTGCCCTTAATGGTACCCTGTAACCTCAAGGTACTACAACCTACACTGCCTGTAAGGGCATTCATAGAAATCTCCAATTCCTCTACTGCCTACTTTTCTTCAACCATGGTTTCCTCCTCTGGCTCTTCTAACTCTCCCAACACTTCTTGCTCCTCCATGGAGTTCAAATGTTTCACTTTACACTGATGTCCAGGTCCAAACTTGTCACCACATTTAAAACATAAATTGTGAGCTCTTCTGTAGTCCACCAGTGATTGTTTGGCCGTTGAGGGATTCATTTTCTGAGCAGCAGTGGTGTTGTAGCTTTTGGTAGGAGTATTCTGGGTAAAAACTTTGGAGCTGTATTTGTGCCTCTTTTTCTCCACTTCTAATGATAGTTCATGAAGCTTAGCTTGTTTGTAGGCCCCAGTTAAGGACTTGGGATGATGTGCCTTAACCTTATGCCTCAACTCCTCCTTGAGTCCACTCACAAAGCTGGACACAAAGTAGCCTTCCTCCAAGGATGCATTGTGAAGCAGCATATAGGGTTGCATCTCCTCAAACTTATCTTGATACTCATCTATAGACCCTTTTTGGACTAGTTTGTCGAACTCTTCAATAATGTCATTGCAGTTTTTATCACAGAACCTATGACATATGTCGGCTGCAAATTCATGCCAAGTCACTCTGTGCTTCTTCATGATGTAACCATCAAACCAGGTCCATGCTCTGCCTCCCAAATATATAATGGCCATCACCATTTTTTGTTCTTCAGGAATTTCTAAAAGAGTGAAGTACTTTTCACATTTTCTAACCCACCCTCTTGAGTTTTCCCCATCAAAAAACTTCATTTCAATTCTGGGTTTGAACCCATTTCCCCCAGTGTTTCCAACAATGACCTGTTCAGCCATTTTATCAAGCATATATGGGTCTTTAGCTGAACCCCATTTAGGCTCAATCAACATTTATGTCTCCAAGGTCACCTTTTGCTGAGATGAGCTAGCAACAACATTCAATAAAGGTTTTGCAGCAAGTAATCCAGGTTCTTTTGGCTTAGGAGTATATCTACCAAGTTCCCCTACTACCGTCACATGGACAGGTTTCTTACCTTCACTTTTTTGAGGAGTGTTGCTCACTGCTTGTTCTTCCATTGATTGGTGTTCCCCTTTACTTCTTGATTCAGGTTCATCGTCAGCCTTAGTTACAGCTCTCAAGATATTCTCCAGATATGTCTTGTTCTCAGCAGACTGTATCTCTAGGATGCTCAGTCTCTTCTCCAGGATGGCGTTCTGCTTTTCCCACCATTTCGGGGTAACATCTTCATCATCCATTTATGCTAGCTTTGCTTGTATTTCACTTAACTGCTTTTGCATTGCTGTCAGGTCTACATTATCATCCATCTTTTGCGTCTTTCTCATTTTACCCAGCTTGGCGTTGGATCAAGTAGGCTCTAATTACCAATTTGTTACAAAGAAGCTGTGAAGAAGAAGAATTAGAATAGAAGAGAATAATAGAAGAAGAATATAAAGATTTAAGAATAGGAAAGAGAAATGTATTTCATTGATAAATTCAGCATAACCATTTCTGAGTACATTCCTTGGCTATATTAGTTAGCTCAGCGTTTTATTTTTAGACAGCTGGCGATTGCAACAAATTTCATAACCGTTAATGTTTATCCATCAATTGGGCTCAAGTGTTGGGCTTCAACTGGGCATACTTCCTCTAGACCTTCACATCTGGGTAGAGGATCTGCTAAAGGGATCAAACCGACTATTTGTTCCTCCCGTGAGTCACGTGCAGCTTCATTTCCCTTTCTCATTACTTCGATCTCATGCTCAAAATCCCTTTTCTTCAAACTCACTCCAGAAAACCCTAATTCCCCTTCCTTCGCCATGACACACCACTTCCAACCCCACAATTGTGAGGGTTTGACGAATGAAAATGTGGTCAGTGGTGGTTGAATCAACGGTCGAGAGAGATTTAGAGATTTGAGGGGGGTTTTTAGGTTTAAAAATTTTAAGATTTTTTTAAGAAAATGAAAGATTATATGATTTTTAAACAAAAAATAATGAAAATTAAAACACATGCCACATGTCCGTATATAATTATATAACAGAAAAATTTAACGGTAGTTGATGGAGAAACTTTACAATAGTTAGAAATAAAACGTTAGACATTTATTTGATTAAAAAATGTTCAAACGCCCATATAAAAATGTATAATTTAAGTATTTTTCTGACGGTTAAACTATTAATTAACTTGCTGTGATCACTAAACCATTAATTAACTTGTAGTAATCACCTCTTAATTAATTTAGCTACTCTTGCGTACATGAAGTCAATATAAGGCGGCAGGTAACTAAATTGAAAGATATTTGAGATGAATGGATTGGTGACATTTGCAATGAGAAATAAGAAATTAGTGAATGATTAATTTCACATGGGTTTAGGGAATCGGTGGTCCATATATGACAAAAGCGAGCCAACCCCAGACAATGACTTTTTAATCTTTATGTGAATGCGACCATGAGTAATAGGGACGAACGTAAGATAGTATATTATTTGTTAGGGGATGAACTTATAAAATTTTAAAGATAAATTTATGAAATTTTAAAAGTATAAAAATAAATTTTTAATAATATATATATATAATTTTAAATTATATATAAATATTAAATTTTAAAAGGGCCGACTGTCCTTTTCAGGCGTTCTCGATACAAAATATTAATTTAAAGCATGTGGTATGGAAAAAGGGAAAGGAAGCATGGCATGTTCACGCCATGTGCCTGCTCAATAATTGCTTTCCCTTTTCTCCCAATTTCCATGCTGGATGTTGACTATGCCATTGTATCTTTCTAAAAAAAAAACTAAACCCATAAGCTAATGTAACCAAAGGAGAATTTGGATGCATGTCTTTCAGCACCTGTTTCTACTTTGTAATTGTATTGGGAGAAGAGAAATAATATTTACCCTCAAATTGTTATTTTTTTAACCATTAATTTTTAACCAACTAATCAACTAATTCAGATTGAGTTTTGCAAATGTCTGTTATAGTTTATAAGGGCAACATTTTCAAGTCGTTTTTTTCATTCACAACACCCGCATTTGAATCATTGACCTTGCATAAGCATAAAAGATATAGTGTCTCATCTCACTAGATCAACTGGTTGTTGTTTGTTGTAAATTGCTATTTTTTAATTAATGTATTGCATAATCAAATGACTAATTATTGATCAACAATGTGCCTCAAAAAGTATTAACATGTTTCATCAAGTTGTGGTTTCATCACAAATAATAGAGTCGCGCTCCACATCTTAATTAGGGCCAAACTTTTATTTTTTGACTCTTTTTTTTCTTGTACCAAGTTGTATGCATCTTCATGTCTACATTTCGTTTGATCTGCCTTTAGTCCATTCACATGAATATTTTTAACCCCACCATGGTCATGGTCCATTCATATTTTTACAAACATATAAAAAATAATTATATATAATATACCGATCTCAAGCTAGTTTCGATTAAAATTTGAAGGAAAAAAAATTGAGTTTTTAGCGAATACATATACCAAGTTAAAATCATGATATTTGATCAGTGGATGGAAACTTTTACTGGGAAAATTCATTCAATTGTTTCTATGTGATTTGTGTAACTATGGAAATGAAAGCAACAGCTGACGTGTCCTTCGGTCGCTTCCTACTTAATACATATACCATTGGTGTATTTATTTGAGACAAAATCTCGCTCCACTGTCTACTTTCCACAATGCATTCTCACCTTAATTCCCGGAGATGATTGTCACTATCCAATATTAATATTATATATTTATTATATCAAAAATATATATTATAACTTTATATATTAATCTGGCTCCATTGGCTACTTTTTCGCAATGTATTTTCGTATTTGGGCGGTTGGACACACTGTTTATCTTTGTTTTTTTATAGTCCTTTAGATCATAGGTTATAGACATACTATAAGCACTTTATTTTCTTTTCCTAGAATTCTCATTTCTTTCTAGGTAGGATTAGGATTACATTTAAGATTTGTCAAAAATTTTTTTACGAAAAATACTTTGATACTCAAAGTTTAATTTAGAGTTTAGATGAACACATCAAGTTGTCTTAGTGGAAAAAGGAATAATGTTCATCTCAAAAAACCCGAGTTCAAATTACTTTATATGCAAATGTATGTACAATGTCAAAGGGTTAAAACTTAAAATTTAAACTTTTAATAAAATTAATCGTTTAATTTTAAATATTTTCTCTTTTTAATAAAACTAATCGTTTATATATATCATCATCATCATAAATATAATAATAATAATATATTTATAAAGATGAACATGTCAACAAAACTTATGATTTTCTGACAAGGAACATCATTTTAATTCTAATTATACTAAATCTCAAATTTGATTGCAAATAACCCCTCCTCCTCCTCCTCCTCCTCCTCCTCTCCCCACCCCTTACCCTTATCAAAATAAATAAATAGAGATGAATAGTGGATACTATTCTTATTTTGCAGACATGTCTCCAGCAGTAAGTGATTTACCTTACATTCTGATGAAAAAAAAAAGTGATTTACTTTACATTAGGAACGGGTATTTTACTTTACTTTTCATATCATAGCGGCATTGTTGCCTTGAGCATTTCCAAATACTATAAACATCAACCTTTGCTCAAGCGTTCTAGTTTAAACTTGCCTTCTTTTATTTGATTATCTCAATCCACTAATTGCATCTACTGATGTCAATAGCACACATTGTTTGATGAGGTCGATGATCGACCAGCCTTCGTTGGGTTCGGTCCCCATATAGTTCCTTCTCTACCACAGTGGCTGACAGGGAAAGGATTGCCCTGATTTAGATCATTATACTCAGCCACAGCAGCAGCAATGGCTGTTTCAGCTGCCACCTTCTCCCCTCCAGCCACTGCTTTCAGTCGCCGTCTTTCCACTCTTGAGCCAATAACCTGCCCCAGGATAGAAGCCCCAATGGTCAAGGCCATTGCTGTTTTAGGCATTAAGACAGACTTCCGAAGCATGGCTATGAAAGGAACAGCTGCATGCACGGCTACAAACCATGACAAAGAAAACTTCTCAGTGTGCTCCTTCCAAGCACCCAAAGGCACATTTGCCGCCATGCCCAAGAGAGCAATGACAAACATCTTTGCAGGCAGCGGCCGAGGGCGCAAGTTTTTAACAAGGGCAGTGCGTGCTAGGGCAACCCTTGCAGCAACTACAGCAGGGGGGCATATAAGCTTCATTCCAGGTGGGAGCTGAAAAGCTGTTGCCACAAGTGGTAAGACATGACTCACTGCTCTGTAAGATTTTGCAATTGGGCAATTCCCGGTTTTGAACCACTCATTTCCCAATGCTTCATGGTTTGCTGAATTTCCTTTCTGAAAGATCATAATACATCTCAGAATCAGTGTAGTTTGAAGTGATTATCTTGTATTTAATACGGCTAAAGCTTGCATAAAAGATCCAGTGCTTATGAAATTATTGATTTATTTCTCTACAAGGTATCAATGTATTTCAAAACATATGAAGATGGAGCCTAAGATATCAATGTATTACAGATTCCTAAGGATTATTTGATTTTGAGACCTCATCACATGTTATATTTAGGGCAGTTTACTCCTTATTTGTAAATGCAGCCCTGTGCAAATTATACGTTCATTCATCTCTTCATTTTTTCTTTTGTTCCCCAAATTCATCTAATCACTCCTGTAAAGTAGAACATTGCATTTGTGTAAAAATGTGTGGTTACCTGAGAAGGTTCTTGCTTGTTAGATGAGTCAGATTTCTTTTTTTGGTTCTTCCATTTATCCCAGAAGGGACCAAAGCCGAATGGCCCTCCTGAACTAAAAGCCGACAGACTGATCGTTGCAGCTCTTGCTGCTAACGGGTTAAATTGGGCGGTAGGCTCCTGTTTGACTCCATCACAGTGAACATCAGAGCTCCCTGAGAGAGGTACAATGCCATCCTTCCCATGAAAAATCTTGAATGCCCTATCAAAATTTGGACCATCTTCAAATATAGGGCCTTTTGCTCCCTGTACCTGCAGAAAGATATAGAAGAAACCAACTCAAGGGCAAGGGCTACTCAACAGTTCAGAATCTACACACACCAATGCTATGAATCCTATAGAAAAAGAGCATATTAAAAGGACTAGAAGAACTTACAGGCATGGGAAAATTCAGAGAGGATAATGAAAAGTTGGTTGGTTTGTTAATGTTCTTAAGAAATGGACATCCCCGGATGTCCGTTTCATTAAATGAGCACTCAGATGTGTCCTCATTTATTCCCTTCAACCATAAGTCCATTGTTTCTAGCAACAAAAACAATTTACCTGCAACAGAAGCTTCTACATTTCAGAAACCAACGGTTGTTAAAGGTTCCTTACTAAGCCAAGCACTAATTGCAGAAATTATAAGGATAAAAGCATGAAATCCTCTTCATACAACCCTTTATAGTTTCTATGTCTAATTACTCCTAATTCGAGCTGCAGACGTTTAATTAAAATTCATTCAAAACAGGGAAAACAGCTGGAAGAGCAGCGAGTAAACATATACTTCAACTAATTGGAACTGAATGGTTAAAGCAAGAGCAATTCAAAGCAATTATCAATATTAGTAATTCA
This sequence comes from Hibiscus mutabilis, assembly GCA_019671005.1. Classification (NCBI taxonomy): domain Eukaryota; kingdom Viridiplantae; phylum Streptophyta; class Magnoliopsida; order Malvales; family Malvaceae; genus Hibiscus; species Hibiscus mutabilis. Next base: position 34,030,886 of record CM033749.1, read on the forward strand.
GATGAAAACAATAAGAACCGAAAACAGTAGTCGCAATTTATTTATGCATTTGTTTATAATGACAATAATAATAGTAGTAGTAGAATCAAGATTCCCTAAAATTTTGAATGTAATCTAAGAGGAAACGTAAAGAAATGAGAGCAAGTGAGGAGCTAGCAAAATTGAGGAGAAAATACCAGATCGAGATTGTGTTGAGCTGAGCCTGAAACTTAGAAGCGGAAGCGGAGGAGAAAGGCAAAATAGCTGCAAAACAAACAAAAGAGAGACGTGTGGCTGGCACAAACACCAATTACACGATTGGAGGAAGCAGCTGTGGCTTTCAAGCAAATGACGGTCACGTTATTTTGCCACGTTGACAGGCTCAAGTACCGCTCAAAGTTAAGAGTGAGCAAAATTCGATTTAATTTAACGTGAAAAATATCAATTTATAATTTTATAGACTTGAATCGAAAAAAATAATAAAAATTTGAATAATTTAAAAATTTTAGTAATTAGTTGATCGATTTTCAAGTTGAAGTCTAATTTCTCAATTCTGCATATGGTTACAGAAATATTTATTACATATGAAAAAAATATGATGATATATATAGTGTATGTGATTATAGAAACAATTTAAATTAAAACTAGTTAGTATCATAACATTATAAATATTTATAATTAAATTTAAATAAAAACTTGAACTACTCGACTATGATTTTATAAATTAAACTAAATTCTAAAAAAAATTTAAATAAAATTTGAGTTATAAAATAAAAACTATAAACTCAAAATTTTTAACATTTGACTCGATTGAATGTACACCTGTACACCTGTAGTATAGGACATGATTAGGCAGCCGATAATGATATTGTGGTAACAAAATTTAATATTCCATTAAGAGTTCAAGTTTTTTTAATGTCCATTAAGAATTCAATTATATCTAAGGATTTAAACCCAACAAGTGTTACCGCTTACTAATGAGAGAAAATATTTTACCTTAAAAGATTCGAATTTAATCGTTTTATTTGTAAAGTGTGTGTTTTATCTCGCCTATTAAACTAAACCTCTGCTGCAACAACAATAATGCTTTGGCAAAAGGTAGAATTTTGGCCTGCATGCCAAACATTTTTTGGGTTGAATACTTCGTTAGGATAATTTTGGGTAGAGTTGTAAAGGAATAAAATGAATTACCAGAGACGTGAACATAACCTTTTTTTTGGTTGGATACTTCACTAGGATCAGTTTTGGATAGAGTTGTAAACAAATAGAATAAAAAACTAGAGTCGTTAACTGCTCATGAATCATAAAATAAATATCTATATGAAAAAAATAAATTTAAAGAAAAATGCATTTAATTCTTTATGTTCACTAAATCATTTATAAACTCGTTTGTTGGTTCATTTATTTAAATTTGACATTTATTTTAGAGAAAAATTTCAATACACAGTCTGTGTAGTTTACACAGACCTTTTAGTTTTAGGAATTATGTTTTAGTTTAGGGTTAGGGTTTAGGGGTTTGAGTTGTAGGGTTTAGAATTTAAGGTTAGTATTTAGAATTTAGGATTTAAAGTTTAGGGTTTAGTTTTTTAGGGTTTAAGTTTAATTTTAATTTATAGTATAAATACACAGGCATATGTAAAATTAATTTTACACAACCTGTGTATCAAAGTTTTACCCTTTATCTTATATAGGAAAATAAGATATATATATATATACCCGCCTTAAAAAACACAAGAAGCAGACAACTATAAGTTGAAAATACATGAAATATAAGTTCTTTACATACGAAATGGATCATCAAAGAACGGAAATAGTAATTAAGAAAAAAAATCATTTTATCTTTCATAGACAAATATATAAAGAGAAAGGGAGAGAGAGAGAGAGTGGTATACATGCGATCTTGGATTACGTTGCAAATGTACTGAGTCAATTGAACAACAGAGCCAATTTGCAACTTTGATGATTTCACAAGTTCATTCTTACTAGTAGCGAGCATTCCTTGCTGCGTCAACGAACCATCCGATAGCAATAGCCTGTACCTCTCGCTCTTTTTCGGTTCTTGCTGCTGCTGCAGATTCTTCGACGCCGTTTGAACCTCTTTCAGTTCAATCACTTGAAGCAAAGGTTTCAAATCCCTCTCCGTCGACTTCTCTCTGTTCATAATCCAAGCCACCGCCCCTGCAGTCAGATTTACCTCCATCGAAACCCCTTGAATTAGGGAATGTTGGGCACAAAGTAGGTGTTTGGGTAGAGAGAAAACTAGAATGGTGAGTTGAAATCTTGAGAGAAATTGAAGGATTGAATAGGGAATGAAAAATCTAGGGCAAGAAAATTGAAGCGTCACTTCACTTGGCCAGTTTATTCATACTTTCATAGCGGTATAAAGAGCGCCAAGTCTCGAGTTTCGTAAATTTTGGTTCCAATTTGTGGAATCAACTTTTTGAAATGCCTAACGTGTCCCTACTTCCTCGGTAGTGTACCGTTGCGCAAGTTGTTAACCAATGGCTTTATTCAATAATGGTCCTTTAACTATACTCTAGTTTTCACATTGATCCCTAATTATTTTGAAGAAAAGACACATGAAGCGTTATCATTAGATTAGATGCCATGCATTTCTGGGGTAAAATGAAAACAAAAATGATAGTCTAAGTACTGTTTTGGACAAAAAATATTTAAGGACTAATTTGAAAATCGAAGTATAATTTAGGAGCTAATTTTCTTATAAAGCCTTAACAAAACGCAATCCATGTCATGTCACTAGATGAACTTCTCGCCTCCACTATGGTTTTAGTTCATTTTCTTAAAGGGTAAATACACTTTTTGGTACTTGGATTTGGTTTTAAAGTATAATTTGGTACCAAAGCTTTTTTTTTTGTCCAATTATATTCAGAAATTTGGCCTCAAGATTCAATTTAGTACCAAAATTTTCTTGTCCAAATAGTTACATAATCTTAACTTTTAGGTCCGAATTTGTTCAAATAAGTTATTATCGTAAGTACTAATTTAGATGAAAATGTGAAGTTTAAGTATCAATTTGAAACAATAAGTCAAGTTCAAGTATCTAATTGGACAAATAAGCAAATTTTATATGATATATTGAGTGGCGGATCCTTCAAGGCACTAAGAAGTCACGGCCCCAACAAATTTTGGAAAATTATAATTTGACCCCTATATTTAAAAAAAATAATTTGGTCCCTCATGATTTTTAAAAATTCATAATTGAATCTCCCCTTAGAATTCGTAAAAGTTCTTAGTAAATCTCTTAAAATTATTAAAATTTTACCATCGAAGTTTTTGAAAATTTTAATTTAAGCTTCTAATTTTTTAAAAATTTTAAGTTGACCTCCCAACCTTTTACCCTAAATCTGCAACGGGATATATTGTAATTGCGTTAGATGCTTATGTTTATTGGTATTGGATTACTTGCACACATTTTCTGAATACGTATCTAGTTTACTCATAGATTGCCATTATATTGAGAGAAAGTTTTGTAACAAATGGGCAATGGAAGATTGATAGAACTTTTTCCCTCATACTTTGGAGAAACAGAGTATATTGCAGCAAGCTCTGTCCACCTTTGCGACTAAACTTGGAACAGTTTTTGACCTACTTTTTGTCCGTTTATTTTTTACGTGTAACATTTATTTATTATGGTATATTTGGCGTTAATGCAACAAATATTAAGGTTAAAAATAAAAAGAAAATTTGATATTGTCAATAATATCTATAGCAAATGGTTAAAAGCTCTTAGTTGTCTTCTTTCTAGATTGTCGGTTCAAGTACAAAGGTACCACTTCTTAAAAAATTGTATTAGAAATTTAGAATGTATAAAATTATAATTTTTTTGGAGATTTATTTTTATTAACAAGAAGTCAAATTTTATTAATAGTAAAGATAGATACAATACATAATACACATCTTAATCATAAAGAGAATCTTAAAAACTATTTCTAAGAAAGCAAAATCTTCCCTTTAAATGCCTTTCATCTTCAATAGGAATTTAGCAATCATCATCATAGTCTCTGTCTTTATTCAACCAGACGCAAACGTATTGATGTAAGAGACGTGAATAAGAAAATCAATCTTACATAATGTTTCATTAACAGTTTTGACTGCATTGATAAACTATCACAAATAAAGATCTAATCATATTAGACCGTCGATCTTTTTTATCGGAGAATGTGCAAAGACGATCACTACATGAAGGTTAAACTACCAAAAAAGTAGAGAAAAAATCTCATCACAAAATCATGCGAACAAACAAGATGTAAAAAAACCCAAAACAAAGGACATTTTTATGTAAAGTTAAAAACAAGAAAAGAAAAAATTGTTAATGTGACGACATTAAGGTCATTGTCGGAGGTAGTTCTCTTGAAGAAAAAAACTAGGGAAGTACTTTCTATAGAAAATGCAAAATCAAATCATTAAAAAATATAAAAAAGTTATTTTGATACACAAGTTTGTATAAGTTTGCATAAACTTTTTAATTTTAAGATTTAATGTTTTAAATTAGGGTTTATGAGTTTAATATATAAGGTGTAAAATTTAAGGTTTATGATTATAATTTAAGGTTTAGAGTGCTAGAATTTGAGATTTAAGTTTTAATTTTTATAAAAAAAATTATGTATATTTTTTTACACAGTTTGTGTATCAAATTATAACTTATAAAAATAAATATATATAAACTACCTCCGCCCATTTTTCAATATGATTTAATCATATTTATGAAGTAACATCTCTTACTATGAAAGAATATTTTTTTGGAGAGCTTAATTTGTCTATTTACGAGACTATTTCTTTGTCGTACTTTATTGTTGTTATTTTGATATTATGTTGTATGTTAGATTTTTTTTCATTAAGTAGTAAAGTATTTTCATTTCCAATACAAATGTTAATATTTAAATTTGTATAATGATAATAAGATAGAGGTTGAGGTGGCACATGAGATAATTAATAATACAATATATTTTTAATATACAAATTTCAAAACAATAAATGCATACAATTAATACATTTTTTAGACAATAAATAATTTTCAAGATTATAAATATAATACAATTAATACATCTTTACACAATAAATAATTTTTAAAACTATAAATGTATTCTAATTAATATTTTATTTTTTTAATATAATAACAAGAGAAACTAAGCTAACTAAAATACATTTTAGTCTGTCATAATAACATGATGCAATTCCTCCAAAATTCAAGCATGTTACTATTTTTTTTCAATCAAATTAAAAATAAAATATCATATATGAACCATGAAAACTTATGAGTTTAAGCTTTGTCTCACATAATTTCTATAAAAACGCAACCCCTTGAACTTAGTCATTTTGTTCATCTACTATCAACTACGAATGAAAAGACAAACTTTAATTATTTTCTTAATTTTTTATCTCTATTACCCGTTTCTCAAATTCTCGTTATACTATAAGATAACCATTTCTCGAATTAAGTATTTAAATCTAAAAATTGGGAAGAGAAAATGTCTTAATTAATTTAAACTAAAAATGACCTAAAATATTATTATACTAAAAAATTTTAGAGGGACAACAACCTCTCTCACCTTATGAGTGGCTACATCCCTTGTAACAATGGTACCAAAACTCTATCGACAACGACTATATTTTTATTTAGCGTAAGACATTTGAAAATCCAAAAAAAATCAATATAATTAAGGATAAAGTACCAAAATAATCACCAAACTTTGTTAAAAAGAAGGCAACCAAACTTTCAAATGTTACAAAATGGCAATTAAACTTTATGTTTTGTAACAAAATGGTAACTTCTCTGTTGAATACTTAACGTCACTGTTATGAAACTTTGTATATTATCACATTTAGTCCTTCATATTTATACATTCAATCAATTTAGTATTAATTCAAAAAAATTCAATAAATCTAACTATTATTATTTACACATTATTTCAATTTGGTCTTATTTATAATCAGAAATAATTAGTAACTCTGGGTTATAATTAGAGTTTTGTAGCAACTGTTGTTACCTTGTGGATGGAAATTCCCCAAATTTGGATTGAATTTCCAACGAATTTCGATCTCAAAACTACATTTCTTTTGGTGTTCAAGCCGGAAGTAATTCTTTTTGGTGTAAACAACAAAAATTATTAATCCAAATATATATCCCACACTGTAAGCAGTCTAAATAGTTTTTAAGTACGCACATGAAACAAAGGCCATAGACCCACATTGATATGGCTAAACAAATTATTTAAAAAAAACTTTGATTCATTTTGATTACGAAAGCATGATCATCCCCATTATAGTCGGCCTTGTTATTTCTTAATGAATCAATTTATTGAATATTATTTTCAATTATAAATAGGACCAAAGTTAAAGAATGTGTAAATAATGAGAGTTAAATTTATTGAATGTGTAAATATAAATGACTAAATGTGCTATTATACAAAGTTCCATAACAGTCACGTTAAGTATTTAACGGCCAAGTTACCATTTTGTTACAAAAAATTAATTTTCATTGTCATTTCTTAACATTTGAAAGTTTAGTTACTATTTTATTTTTTTAACAAAGTTCAGTGACCATTATGATACTTTACCCTATAATCAATATCGTGTCAATATCAGTCCAAAAAACATTTGAGAATCCAAAAGAATATGTACTTTAGTATAACATGACTTTTTGTATGATATATATGTTAATAATTTAAGTGAAGTATTTAAAAATATGATTTTATGTTTTATACACATGATGTTTAAATCAAGTTAATTATCGATTTAGAATATTATTTCTATTAACATATGCTTATAGTTAAATTTTTTTAAACCCAATAAATAATTAAATATTTTTAATTTGTACAATTTTTACGTGCATAATACATGAATAAAATATAAATTATAAAATTTTAAAGGGTTCAAATTTAAAAATTATTATTTAAGGTAAAAAAGATTAATTTGAAAAATGATCTTTTAAAATTTTAAATGAACAAGGCAATTGTAATTATTACATAAATTTAGTGTGAAAATTTTAATGTTGATTTTAAAAAGGTTATTAATTTATTGATTTCTACACTAAATTTAATGAGTTTAAACGCCTAATATGCCATGTCAGCTAAGTTATTGTAACACCCCTTCCCGGCCTGGTAGGAAACCGGGTCGGAAGGTGGTACCGGAAACAGATTCGGAGATCGAAAGCTTAATAGGAGTTCGGAATCTTATTCGAAATGTCTTATTAATCTCTTTTAAGACCTAACGAACTAACTTATTAATAACTTACTCAATTTGGGGTCAACTTTAAACTTTTTCGAACTTAAGGACTAAATTGTAAATTTTACAAATTAAGGGTTTTTATCATAATTTATTTTTACTAATCTTCAATTGAACTCATCCATTATTAGTCTGTGAAATTTCGTTACTAACGGAGGTCATTTACCCATATGATTAGAGCATTTAAAGCTTAATGACTAATTTGTAAACTATTTAAAACTGTGGTTTAAGTCTTTTAACAGAATTAACTACCCTTGTATCAATACACTTGGAGCCGTATCTATAGGAAACACATGAGTCACATCTTCATTCAACTTTACCCAAATCCTGTATCGATACGCCATCACCCGTATCGGTACAGGTTGACCCGTTTCGATACACCCTAAGGTTGTATCGATGCAATTTATTTCCCAGACTTTACTGCCAAGATTTGTATCGATTCACTCCCTTTGAGTATCGATACATCCTGTTTTTCCAAGTCCAAATATGCAAGGCTGTATCGATATAGCTTGACCTGTATCGATACGCATGTCTTGTAATAACAGATTTTATTTGTTTTTTGTTCGAATTAACCTGTTGAACGATTTCTGAAAGCCATAAAATTTTACCAGCACGTTATTGATCCATATTTCTAATAGCATACCCAATTCTAGAGAATTTCGAATCTATTTACTAAGTTTTTACCGTTTAGTGTCCCTAGGCTCAATTTAACTAGTTTTACTATTTTACAAACACACCATATTCCACATTTAACACTTAAACACTTTAGGACCTTTATACACATATAAAAAATAGACCATTGTAACTTGTCTAAGCCCTATTCCACCTTACTGGGAGTTCAAACAAAATGTAAGCATACATGTAGATTGGTGGGAGTGACTTGCAACTACAGCAACACGATCGAGGCTCGGTTTGCTTCAAGGTCCTGAAATGAATGAGACACACGAATGTTAGGCTTACATAGCCTTGTGAGGTAGTTATAACAAATGCAAACAAGTTCTTTAATGATATGTAAACATGTAAGCATGCTTGAATGACATATACAATTCATGCATGATATCAACATATAGTAATTTCATATATCAAATGCAAAATACATATTCTTCATTTTCCCCTTGGACATAGCAACCAATGGATACACAGATTTTCCTGTACGCCACACATATCGAAAATAGGCCTTAGCCTTGAGCCATATCTCCGGAGTCCCTTACACAATCTAACATTTTCTCCCCACATATAGGTCGTAGCCTAGACCGTAGCTCAATCCCTTACTTAGTGAGCTCAATTAACCCTATGACATACCAATTGTATCCAAAGTCCACAAGTGTCCAAGGTTACATATTTCATCATAAAACTTATCTTTGTGCCCGTAGGCCATATCATGTCGGATTGCGAATTGAGCCTCAGCTCCAACTAACATATCATGTCATTTATGCATCATATCAATTTCCATGTATATCAATATTGACATTAAGCCTTTTTCACATGTAACATACAACGATTGAATCATATGGTATGCAAATGTACAAAAGCAATTGGATGACCTAACCATACTTACCATATGAAGTTTGTACTTGTAAGACCTACTTGAGCTATCTAAACGAAGACATAACATAGACACAAGTCAAATGCAACCGGGATGGCACCTAGCCAATCCCATGACACAAATACACTCACTTAGTACTCGGAGACTTCAAGGTTCTCGGATAGCGATCCCCTTGCCGTTGGAAGAGTTCGAAATAGCTGATGGTGAAGATAGCTTGTCTTCCACCACTTGAGCTAGTTCAAAAATTAGGAAATTCTATTAGCATCGAACTAATGATTTACAAACGTTTTTCAAGCTTACCAAAGCTCGTAGATAACATTGAAATAAAGAAATTGGCTTATTAACACATGGGTTTGGCTTGAACATTCAAGGCTTAAATCTTGAAATCAAACTCTAGGGATTGATGAAATCATCAAATTGACATAGGGGTTTTACTTACCAAGCTACAAGCTTTCAAATGGTGTATTGAAATCACACAATGGCCAAGGATTGGATCGAGGTGCTTGCTTGAGCTTGAGGAGAAAGATGACAATAGAGGTGTGTGCTTGGTTCCTTTAAAACAAAGGTGAGATTTGACTTCAGGAGATTCAAAACAAATGAAGAAATATTTTTCCTTGTTCTTTTTAAGGTGATTAAAGCCTTAATCATTCTCCACCTCACCCTTAGCCAAGGGGAAGCTTTTCCTTAGCAAAGGGTTTGTTTAACCCATTAATTAATACATTTTCTCAATCTTTTCCAACTTTTGACAATTGATGACCAATTGTCATCCTTTTTTGATCAATCTCACGTGGAGAAGTGATAAGCTAGTAAGTGACTCAGCCCCTACTTTCAATCTTTACAAATTGGTCACAAAAATAATTTTTGACAGGGAACCGTATCGATACACCTTATGGCCGTATTGATACAGCTAGACTGAATTGGGTAAGTTAGTTAGAAACGGTTGGCCGTATCGATATAGGTCCTACTGTACCGATACGTCTGGCTCAAATTTAATATTTCAGCATTTCCAATGAAGCCCCTAACTTCCATTTCTTACAAAAAGGTCCAACAACTTCAATTAAGCCCAAATAACTTTCATTACTTCAAAATTGGGTACAAGATTCAGCAATTACATCATTTGGGCATAACCAGTACAAAATTTTCGATCACCGCAGCCTAATTTCGACTAGACCGGTTTTCGAGGTGTGACAATTATTTACCGGTGGGTAAACAAAGTTTAATCCTTTTCTTTAAGAATGCATACAAACTGTGTAACTTTAAGGATGCAATTACTCTTGGTTATTGAAATGTAATCATTTTCGCGAGTTTGGGTTAATTATCAAAGGTTGTACAGGGAGATTTATTTACATATTTTGGGAATGAGAACCATCACCCTAATTTTGGAAGACAATGGACGAGTTTTATTGAAATGATGTAAGAACTCAAACAGATGCAGTAAAGAAACTTTGAATCTAGGTCTACTATTTGAACAACTGAATCGAAGTAACAAGTTCGTCGTTGAAATCATCTCTTCTTCATCAATCATCACATCATTTACTCCGAGGAAGGTTCAAATAAGGATGGCCGGCGATGAATTTCTGTAGCGCCTCCGGGCAGTCTTCACTTGTCGGGAGTCCCTTGCACTTCTGCCCATAATCAAACAACAGTTTCCTCATGTGACGTTCCGCTTCATATCCCAAACCATCCAACCGTCTCACTTCTAACAGGCACTGCCGAGTGTCCATCACTGGATCGCCTTTCACCAATGATTTCCACCATTCCCATTGGTTACACTTTGGTAAAAGAATGGTGACTGTCTCATGGTCTTCCAGTGTCCAACAACTCTCGGAAACTTTGACTGCCTCGAACAGCTCGCCGTCGATCAATAATGGCTGACCCTTGACCCCGACTCTTAAAGACTGGTTCTTTATGTCGCATATTACGAGTTTCTTTTTGGTTACGAAAGGGACCGGGACCTGAACCATGATGTCCCCAGTGTTTGCGACCATGAGTAATTCTCCAGGTCGAGACCATTGTTTTTGTTTGGTGGCAACGGATCATCATCGTTTTGCTTATTGTCTGCTTCCGGTGTTCTCAATCTCTTCTCAGCGTCTTTTGATGATTCCTCCTCCTTTTCGCGTTTTCTTTTCTTGATATCTTCAAGCAGTGACAGGATTTTGTTCTCCACCTTATCGTCCTGACTGTCGTCGTCGAAGATATCTGCACCCATCCGAGACGCGAAGTTGAACGCGGATTCCAAAAACCCTATTGGATTTAAAGGGTCGAAAACTGAATTGAAAGCCAGCGGCAAGGCCGAGGGTTTTGGCTCGCTTCCATCATCTACTCCCATGAGTCTGTCTGAGCGGTGATGGCCTTTGATGTGCAAATTTGCCTAAAAGAGAAGAGATAGAAAAACTAGGGATGTTTTATCTTTAGAATTTGATTACATGGCGCGTGCACACATATATAGTAAATTTTAGTTTATTTTTATTTATCATTTTCTAGTAATTTTTTTTTATTTATGGTAAGGTACATTGAGACATTGTCTTTACTCTTTAGCATATGATGGTTATGTAGTGACGAGTGGTTAGGGAATAGGGATGCTAACAGAGCGGGTGGGCGTGGATATCTACTATTTATTTATTATTCATGACACGTATAAATTTTTAAAATTTATATGCTTATGTAGGTGCAATTATCAATTCACCGTGCACCCATTATTTAGCTGGATACCCATTGTCCAGTTTGTACCCGCCAAACCTATAAACTAAGCGGCTAATAATATCAAACATAACTAAATAATCATTTTAGAATTAATTGAGCTGTGAATTTATACCTTAGGATCTTGGCAAATTACAATACACGCCCTTTCAGGATCATAGAGTTTACAAAATAACTTGTGAATTTATCTCATAATTCATATCGTGGGCAGTGGGCAGGTGGTGTGATACAGACAGATACGAGATGGGCGAATATGAGATGAATGAAGTCTCAAATTCATCATCTATCCATTTTCTGCGACAAACATAACTTTTGACGTCTACACTTACCTACTACTATCTATCTCATACTCATATCCGTTCCAACTGATACGATGCAAAATTACAAAATTGTAATCACCTGTGGTCCTGTTAGCGACCAAGAATGAATGGAGTTTAACCATTGGAGGACAAGAAACTAATGGCCATACACGGCTGTGTTTGTATACATATTCATACTATATAGAACGAGTAACCTTAACATTGTTTTCAAAACAGATATTATAAATCGCATAAGATCAAGTATGCTAAACACTTATGCAATAGTTCAGTCCATTAAAGTATATGTTTTACATGTTCCCCGGATCCGAAATGATCCTTTTGATCTCTTCCAACAGTCGCTCTTTCTCGTCCGCCAACTCCTCGTTATGCTTCTGCAGCTCTTCTATCTGCTTAGTTTGTTCCGAATCCTTTCTGCAATTATACATATATATACATATTGGATTAATAATGATAACAATTATTACATTATAAGTAACATGGTAACATTGATCTGAAAAACTTACCTGTTCATGAAAGACAGATTAAGCTTGAGTGAACGCACTTCCTTCTCAAGAGTTTCACAACGTTTCAAGACTGCTTGCATATCAGATGGGATTGGTGGGGTTGAATTCCTCTCTTTAGCCTCTGCCATCCTTAATCATCAAACACCAACACAAAAAATCATAAGTACTAAACGGAAACACAGAGCTCGCTGCTAAGAGGAGTTGCCCATATTGTTTTACGTACTTTCTCGACCGTTCCACTCTTCGTTTCTTCGTCGGGTCCGCCTTGTCCACTGCATTATCTTTTTGGTTAGGTTAGTGTCTTAGTGAAGGTTATATAGTTGTATGAAGGCTAAAAAGCTAAAAGAAAAGCTGAGTACCTGAATCTGCTGATGTTACAGACCCGTATCGAACTAGGCCTCCCCTCTGCTAATGTATCCAGGGTAATAAAAAAGAAGGATAAGTACACAATCCCATGGTTCACAGTTCACAATTTACACCATAGATTGGGAAGAACATTAAAGTAATATCGAGTAACATAAGTATACCTTCCGGTCATCTTTCAAGTTGTCGATTATCCGTTCTCTGAAATCTGTTGTTGAAGAGAGAAACCTCATGTCAAATTATGAATAACACAAGTATAATGTGAAACTGCAGTGCATTGCATAGTGCATACCTTTAGATTTAGAGCCATTTTCTGTGTTCCAATTCTTTCCAACTTGTTTCTTCGAACTTTCGCATAGGCTTAAGGCTTGGCTTGAATTGCTCGGTCCATCACATGCATCGAAGCCGGATGAAATGACCGGTGCAGCAGCTGAGGATTCACTTTGAGAAGCTTCTCGAGAAACTGTGCTCGTCGGAATTGCGTTTGTGGGATTTATGAAACCTTCCAAGTCAAGATCCACAGGCCCCTGGACAGCTTGTAGAACCCCTGGAATTGTTAGGGGTACGTCCGCGAAAACTGCAGGAATTTCATGGAAATGATTCCCTTGTACTTGGTTGAAGGTGCCATTAGGCACAATGGGACTACCTTGAACAGCTTCTTTCTCAATTTGGTTGCCGAGCTTTTTACGTTGTAGCGTACCCTTTAGCGTGCTCACAACAGAAGAAACTTTATCTGCATTTCCGGTTTGGAGTGCGTTGAATGTAGACGAGGATGAATTTGACGGGGACACGAATGTTCCCAGCAGATTAGGAATCTCAGACATGGCGATTTCATTGAAACCATTTGGATCTGATAATTCTTCTTTCATTTTGCTGACACCATTTCCATAAGAATTGAGTCCAGCCTCCATACCGAACGATGTTTGCGCATTTTGCATGGCAGCATATCTCTTCCTATGAAATAGGGTTACAAACAAAAATCCAATAATCACTGAACTTCCATGGATTGATGATGGATGTGAACTCTTATAAGCATAAACTACAAATTACTAATACCTTAATTCGGAAGATCGGCTTCTCGTCATGGGCTGTGAACTATGAAACCATGCCTGCAGCAAGAAATCGGATAACATCAGAAGGTCAGGCTGAAATCCTGATGTTTTTGTGAAAAAACTGTAAGCATTATGAAAACTAACCAACCTTGGCTAAATAAAGATTACTAGCCTGAAATCCCTTTTCGGAAGCAGTTCTGAAAAGAAAGGAAACCGAAGTAAAATCATATTTCTAAACAACAATGTAAACACATGCAGCAACATGATAATGGCTGTTACCTCACAGAATTCTGATTGAAAGCCCCTGATGTTTCGACCCCAATCGGATCATTCTGCAAAACTAATACATCGCTGCTCTTCTTCTTTTGAAGCGAAGCGCTGGGCTGCTGAACGGACAAACTGGCCATCTCAGTAGACAATCTGCAATCAGTCCAAGTTATCCACCAGATATCCGAATAAATACTAGCCTGAAATCCGAACCGTATACCTCCTCGATGCTTGTCGAGTCCGATGCGCTATGTTGGAAGAACTGTGACCCTGGTTCTGAAAACACAATCAGATCATAAAACAACGAACTACACTACATCAGCCTCGAACCAAAGAATCAAGACGATAAAGTAAACACAGAAGTTTCTTGCCTCTCCATTGGTGAGCCAGCTTCTGAAAAGCTCCTCGCTATCGGCACGAAAATTCTGGGAAAGATTCTTAAACCCCAACATCTCCATACTTGGTACCGGCATCCCAATTGAAGTCTCCATTAATGACTTAATAAACATCTCCTCGCTCGAATTCCTATAAAAATCAGAGAATTGTCTCCCTTCGGTTTCCATGGCAGTCTTTCCACTCCTATGGCTCGGAGGAATCTGAAGTGAATCGAAATTCTGCTTACTACTTCCCTGCTTTAGCACAGAATCACCTGGAAAGCTTGTCTCGGTTCCATCATCGACCATATTATTGGATTCCTTCAATCATTTGAGTCTGCTATATTTGTTTAGCTCTTGAATAGCAACATAGTTGATCCATCTCTTGAAGAAGATGGTGCTTTAAGCTGGAAACGAGGCCAGAGCTTGGAAAAGGTCTAATGCAAGTAGTTCACACGGCATAGCTAAGAATACGAGTTTTGCAGGTTTGGGGTTAGCAACTTAGCATAAACAAATGCGAAAAAACATGGGAATCTTGGAATATTGATTTTGTTGAGATTCTAACATAGAATGGATTGTCTTTTTCAGAATTTCTTCCTGGTATAGTTCTTACATCAGTAAGTAGTTTGGGACTTTGGGTACTTTCCGACGGTGACAATTAGGGGCGAGCATCAGATGAAGTCGTAGTTAAAAATTTTATAGTTAGTGGAATTGAGGAGTTATATTTTAACTAATTTTTTTTAAAATTTTTGAACTATGATTTATGAAATTTCAGTTAAGTTTAGTCTAGTTGTTCGAGCCTTTTCACATTTAATTATAAATATTTATAATATTATAGTACTAATTAGTTTTAATTTAAATGATTTTTAATAATCATATACGATATACATATATATTTTTTATATGTGATATACGAACAAAACCTATACCTCTTAATTATGCATCCTTCTATGCCCCACACTAAAAAGCACTAAAAAATTAAAATTTAAACCCTAAAACTAACTTTCACATCCTAAACCCTAGACCATACACCATAAAAATACACACTATCTCTAATCCCTATACCCTAACCATAACTCCTAAACCCTAAATCCACTTTTTTAAAGTGGAGCACTAAATGGGTATAGTTTGGAGCAGACGATTTTTATCCGTGATATACATATATCAGATAGAGTTAATGGACTCGATTCAAACTTAAAAATTGATCCATTAATTACTAAAAATTTCATTTATTCAAAATTTCATTTTATAACTTAAATTTTGTTTTGATTATAAACATTTAAATGATTTTTGATAAACATTTGTAATGTTATAGTACTAATTAGTTTTAATTTAAATAATTTTTGATAACCATATACGATATACATATATATATATTTCTTCACATTTTTTATATGTGATGTACGAACAAAAGACCTCTACCTCTTAATTATGCATCCTTCTATGTCCCACTCTAAAAAGTACTAAAAAATTAAATTCTAAACCCTAACCTTAACTTTCACATCCTAAACCCTAAATCATACACCCTAAAAATACACATTATCTCTAATTCTCTATACCCTAACTATAACTCTTAAACCCTAAATCCACTCTTTTAAAGTAGAGCACTAAAAGGGCATAGTTTGAGGTAGATAATTTCTAACTGTGATGTACATATATCATGTAAAATTGATGGACTTACTCAAACTTAAAAATTGATCCATTAATTACTAAAAAATTTAATTTATTCCAAAATTTCATTATATAACTTAAATTTTGTTTTAAAACTTTTTTCAATCGAATTTATAAAATTATAATTTCAATCGAATCAAATAAAATTAAAAAATATTTTTTAAGTTATGTGAAATTTTGTTCACTCCAACCGATAACATCAACGTCACGAATTTGTCAAAAATTTACGGAGTGAAAGTTTAGAAATAGCCCACACTGACAATAACATACGTCAAACATTTACCGCTAAATTTAATATTAAGTTTCCGTCCTACTAAAAATATTTAATATTAATTTTTTTAAGTTAAAGATTTTAAATTTTAACTATTTATTACTTTAAATGTATTATTAGTAAAAATATAAAAAAAATATGTTTTAAAATCTTTATATAAGATAGTTTAAAAAAATATATTTTATAAAATTTAACTAATTTAAATATTTAAAATAATTGTGGTTAAAATTAAAATTTTAGACTTTTTAAATATTTAAAATTTAACTAATTTAAAGTAATATATTAGCTATTAGCGAATATGTAGTGAAGACTTCCCGTGTTGAGGGTTTGGCTGACAAATAAAATTGCAAAATACATAAAGTGATGACGAGCATGAAAATGACAACATTTTATTAATTTCTTTTTTTTTTCTCTTATTAAAATATGTAGTGGTTGGGGGGACACTTTCAGCTTACATTTTCATATTGTGTGTATTGTTTTCAACTTTAATTTTCTGAAATAAATGAATATGAAGAGAAATGGTGACAAGGTGGCTTTGAGCTTATTATAATGCTTAAGATTTGTAATTATTTAGTTTAATCATAAGATTACTAAAATCTTTCATTTTTGTTGACTTTCATCTTGAATCAAAGATTGTGTTGATTCCAAAGTTTTAAAGTTTATGATAAAATACACCATACGATTTAATTATGAGTTTGGTTATAAACAAGTCATTTTTTTTGAAAAGTTATGATTTAGTTACTCTATTAAAATTCTGTTATAAATACGTCACTTTGTCATTAAAATTAAAACGAACGTCTAACGTAGCTTGGTATAACAACAGTTTTAGCCCCCAAACTTATACATTTTATTAATTTATTCTTAATTCAATAAATTTAACTCTTCACACTTAAAATATTTCATTAGTGAAGTGATTATTATACTAACAGATGACGTTAGGATCATAATGGGTTTGTTCTATTGGTCTATCAGATGTCCAGTAGTGAAATGAATGTGTCTGTTGAGTTATCTTCTATGTCAGTCGTCGAGCTTATGGATAATAGCAGAGAGTGCAACAAATGGTTGAGATGTGTGCCAATAGGGTGCAATATTAAAATTTTTAAATATAAAGGTTAAATTTATTGAATTAAGACCAAATTGATAAAATGTATAAATTTTGACTCTAAACCTGTTATTATACCAAATCATATTTGTTATGAACCGAAAAATGTCATGCAGCGGAAACACTTATAATTAGTTTTTAGATCAATTAGATGGTAATATTATCGATATAAATAAGCCAAGAGGCTCTAGGGAAAAGGTTAGGAAATTGTTAAACTTTTGGTTGCGGCTATTTTTTTCCTATATTCAGTATTCTTCTGAAATCTATTTCATCGTTTTATCTATTTTTCTATTTCTTTTACTGTTACTATTGGTGTTGTTGGAACGTTCGTTACATTGGTACTTTTGTTGAGAGATTGATGTAGAGCTTCTATTGTTTACTGGCAAAAACCCAGAAGAACGAATCACCTCAGTCCACAATTTTTTCAAATTCTATGAAACGAAAGATCACCATCAAATAATTATGACTTCTTTTCAAATGGAAGGGGTAGCTAAGAAATGGTTTCGATGGATGCAAAGGTGGCGACAGTTGGATGGATGGAATAATTTTGTGGACGCTATCCGGAAGCGATTTGCTTTCTCCGCGATGGAATTGCGAGACAATCCCTACCTTCACCACGATCTTTCTCAATCAACTCTAATTTTGACAACTAAAGAACAAATGATCACCATGTGTTCAACA
This sequence comes from Hibiscus mutabilis, assembly GCA_019671005.1. Taxonomy (NCBI): domain Eukaryota; kingdom Viridiplantae; phylum Streptophyta; class Magnoliopsida; order Malvales; family Malvaceae; genus Hibiscus; species Hibiscus mutabilis. The sequence goes on from CM033749.1 coordinate 34,048,960, forward strand.
AATTGTCAACACCCAAGGAAATGATTTTCAAAGACGAGGGGCACAAGCCATAAAATCTGATATACAATTTGACTTGGGAAGCTTGCATGACAATGAGCAGAATATGGTTAATGAAAGGTTTGCGAGAAGTAATAGAGCATTGCCGAAGTAATTCGACATCTACAACTTATTTAGACAAATTGTCGAAGAAAGTGTTTAAGATGAACGAAGTTGTCAAGATAAATGATCCTTACATATTTCAACTTTTGGTTATGGAGAGAAGGATGAATTGGCATGACAAAGTCGAGGTTAATAAAATTATAAGTCCAATTGAGTTAGCTAAATATTTGTCCGATGTCGCTTTTATACTTGTTGGTTTCGTTAGTGAAAGTGACCTTGGATCCACTTACACTTCGATTGGTGTTTGGCAACATGATCGAGTGGAGATCCTAGTCAACAATGGTTTCACGATAAACCATAACATTTCTTTTGATCCCGGAGGAAAACCTATCGTTGTGTTTGGACAAAGTGGAGCAGTTTTAAATTTTTATGGGGCACGTGATAAACTCAAAGTCTCAAATTTTCCTACTTCTGTTTTGAGAATATGTGCTTGGGAGTATAAGTTAAGATATGAAGGGGATTTGGTGGCAAAATGTTACTTCGCTAATTTTAAGCTGGTATAAGAAGTGTTTTATGATGGACTCGAGAGCAACATTGAACTTCAGTGGTTAGATATTGTAGCTGTTAATGCAACTTTCCATGATGATGTTCCAGGGATTCTAGATGTAGTGTTGGCAAGACGATCACTTCTCTTTAAGAAGACAAATCAACCACCTAGCATACTCTATGGCAAGCAACATCAGATTTTACCGATGGACAAACAAGCATACACAAGCAGCATTTCCTTCAATGTCCGCAGGTTCTTTCAGGCAGCATTTTTCCTGGACACTGAGCGTTTGATCGGTGATGCAGTGAAGAACCATGTCGCCATGAATCCCATCAACACCATCTTTGAGGCAGAGAGATCGATTAGGTGTAGATTTAGTGATGCATTTGTTCAGAGTGATATGAAATTGTGGCCACTAAAGGTCATGGTTCGATCTGATGAAGATAAGCAATTTGCTGCTTATGAGATCCCTTCAATAGTACTCATAAAGAGGCGTGAAATTGTTGAGGCTTATCTTGGGTCTACAATTAAGAATGTTGTGGTAACTTCTATGTTTCTCAACGTCAAGCAACAAAGGACAAGGACGATGGTGTCATTGAACCTTCGATGTGGCTCTTTGAAGAGTACCCACTTGGAGACTCTTACCATGTTTGCTGGTACCGATGGTGTGGGAATCAAGCTCAAGCTAGCATATGAGACCTTGATAAAAATGGGTGCATCAGCCAGTGGCAGCGGGCCATCATTTTCACTTGTAAACAACCAGGGGAAATTTTAAAGAGCAATTCGTGCTTGAAACCTGACAAGGTTCTGTTTTGAGGCGGAGTAATGTTGTGTACCGGGAAATGTCATGCAGCGGGGACCACTTATGGTTAGTTTTTAGATTAATTAGATGGTAATATTATCGATATAAATAAGCCAAGAGCCTCTAGGAAAAAGGTTATGAAAATCGCTAACTTTTGGTAGCGGCTATTTTCTTCCCTAGATTCAGTATTCTTCTGAAATCTATTTCTTCTTCTTATCCCCTTTCTCTATTTCTTCTATTGTTACGGTTGGTATTATGGGAACGTTCGTTATAATATTTTAATATTAATGACGAAGTAACATGTTTGTAACAAAATTTTAATTACGTAACTAATTGTAACATTTTAAATTTATAATCAAACATGTAATTAAATGACATGAAATTTATTTTTGGTTATATTTTTTATACACAAGCTATGTAAAATAAATATTACACAACCATTTTTTAAAATTTTTAAAATTTAAATTCCTAAAGCTAAAACCCTAAACCAAAAACCTAATCCCTATACTCTAACCTTAACTCAAAAACTTAATTTCTAAACTTTAATCCTAAATCCTTAAACCCGAAACAATAAACTAATATCTTAAACCCTAAAAATGATAAATTTGTGCAAATTTAATTTACACAGTTCGCGTGTCAAATTTTTTTCATTGATTTTACCCTAAAGTTTAATTGAACATTATATTTTGGGGGTTGTATAAAATATAAATCAAGGAAGCCGACGTACGCTGACGAATAAAATAGAATAAGAAATAAGAAATTTAAAGAAACAATTGGTGAATTAATAATACATCTGAAGCTTAGTTTGGGATTGTGAAGGGAGCAGATGGATGTGTCGTGATTAATGATGAAATTGGCTCAGCATTTGACCAATTAATGTATTTTACACAGCATTTTGATTAATGTTATACAACATGTCATTGGTACAAGTATAATTCCATGGAATATTTGGACATCTTATGTCATGACCATCTTTGTGTTTGGAAAGCCGGCTTGGTCTTGGGTGGTTCCTTCTCAACTTTGTTTTCCATTTTATTTAATGAAAATCAGAGGTTTAATATTTTTTTAAAAAAATATTTTAATATGTAAATTTTAGTTTACACAAGCCTTCCAATTTTAAGATTAAAGGTTTTAGGTTTTAAGTTATGGCTTAGGGGTTTAATGTGTAGAGTATAGAATTTAAAATTTAAAGTTTAAAGTTTTAAGGTATTAGAGTTTGAAATTTAAATTTTAAATTTTATAAAAAAATTGTGTAAAATTTTTTACGCATTTTATATGTACCCATATTTTTTATGTGAGTAACTTGAAGTCATATCATATAAATAATTTAAAAGTAAGTTGAAACAAGGTCACAAGAACAATAATCACCATGAAACCATCATTTCAACATCGAGCAGAGGAGATATTAGTCGACATGATACTCGTTGTCGAGGGTGCTGTGAACAATTTAGTTTTCTATGTTAGAAAAATAAGTACAATAAAAATTTAAATATTATAGAATATCGTAAGCACAATAAATAACGATGAATAAAAAAATAGAACTTGAAATCGGGCGTTAAAAATCAAAAATATTTTTGTTGAAGTATGTATGAACAGTTTTCTTAAGATATATTCGTCATCTTTTGATGCTTGAGTAACGTTAGACGTTCGTCTTTTAGAATATAACAACAAACGTTCACAATAATAGCACAACTATAGTGAACAATTAAACACAATCATGCCTTCCTTTATCACTAAAAACCAAAAACATTTTTCCATGCATGTATTTTTGGGTATTGTAAATAATGTTTCGTTGTTTTCGTAAATTGTTGAGTTGTGTAAAATATATTGAAAATCTCTCCTTTATATAGAGGATGGAAAAATTAAACCATTTGATAAAAAAGATTAAACTTGTTAATGAAAATATTTGTTGAAAATTTAATATATATTATTGAATGGATACAACTTTAAACTAAAAATTAATAAGTCTATCCACCGATTTCAGGTATGGGGAGGTAAACTACCTCAATAGTCACTTAATTATAGTTGTGATTCTACTTAGACCACCAAACTATTAATTTTATCAATCAAATCGCTTAACTATTTAAATATTATCGATCAAGCCACCAACCATTAAAAATTAATGGAGATATTGGCATGACAATTAAATAAATTTATATAATTACTCATTTAGTCATCATTACTTATGTATTCTATCAATTTAGTTTTAATTTTAAATAAATTTAATCTTCCCACTAGATGGTGGCAAATGTCATCATCTTATTGTACCTAATTTTGATTTAGTTCAATACATTTATTTTGGACCAATAAGATGGTGACACGTGTTACCATCTAATTGAAAGATTAAATTTATTTAAAATTAAAACTAAATTGATATAATGCATAATTAATGAGGACTAAATGTGTAATTATACAAACTTATTTAACTTTTCATGTCATTGTCTTCCTTAACTTTTAAAGGTCATTGGCTAGAATGATACCATTTAAATAATTAAGTGATCTGATTAACAAAATTAATAATTGTTGATCAAAATATAACTACAGTTCACTATAATTAGGTGAATATAGTGTTAGTTTCTCCTTAAAGACACTTAGTTCGCGAAAATAATTGTTACTTAAGGAAGATTATTACTAGAGATAAAGATCCTTTTCAGAATCGCATACTCGCATTTGGTTTGCCTCATTTCAATTAGGAAAGAAAGAAATATTATAAAAAAGAGTTTTTTTTCTCAAGATTCTGGACAAAACTGGTCTTCTTCGTATTGATCCATTTGTTGTATATGTTCAACCAAATAATTAATTATTTGAGATGTAAATTTATTAAATATGTTTATTTCATATTATTTTATATAAGCTTGACTTATTATATAATTAATTAGAATCGAATTCCATTTTTATTACTAGATTGTGACGGATATGAGGTGAAAACTAATAGGAAAGTTTTAAAATACAAAAAAAAAATGGTTATTCTCCCGGTTCCTAGAGCTTTGCCTTCGTTAATTTAACTTGACCCGCGCCGCACATCTGATTATGTTGGGTAATTCTCTTAGCGAAATTCTTCTGCATATACAAAGCCTCAAACTTATATCTACTTGAGCAATATCAAGTTGCTTACCATTAGAGCCAACCGGGTTAGTAAAATACAAAAATTTTAATTATGAATAAAGTGATTAATTTGTGAAACCGGACAAGAGGTTTAGAGAAAGGCATATTGTTTTAATTAAACCTGAGAGAAATATATTTGCAATTAGTGTATGAAGTATTTTTTAAAGTTTTAAACTATTTAAACCATTAAAATAAAATTAGTTAATAATTTTGTCCATAATTTATTATATTTTTATCAAGTGGTTCATAATTTATTTGTTTATCGTTTTTAATGAAGTTTCCTAATTTGGTTTATCGTTGACAAATTATTAAAAATGTACTTTTTTAATATACTAATTATATTAATAATAAGTTAAATATACATTTTTTTTAAAATTAAGACAGTGTAACAAAAACAATTTTATAAAACTTCATGCAAACATTTTAATTTAATGTTGAAAGTTTAAGAATTTATTGAGTGGTCTAAGTAATAAAGGGTGGCGTTTTTCTTTTTAGATGACCTAAGTTAAACAACGTAGTCTGCATGTGTGCGTGAATTTATCCAAAATTAAAATCATACTAATATATTATCTTGTAAATGCATTAGAATACTCAAAGGATATGAAAAGTTTAAATTATTAAAAATATATATATCAAAAGAATAATTTGATAAAATTTACTTTTAAATAATTATATAATTTTCAAACAAACGCTATATTCTTACATTATTGTCAAATAAAGCAAACAACGCTCCCATGCTATTATGGTCAAGATAATAAGCATGGAGACAAGATCCAATGGAAGCCAGGAAAAGAAGAAAGCCCAATATGAAGTAGAATAAAACTAAAATTTATAGATCAACCAATTTTGGACCACAGCCGCTAAATGAAAAATAGAAATAATTTATATATATATTAATTGTGGTTTTTTTAAAATATTATATGTATTTAATTGATATTTAAAAAGTAATAATCAAATAACGCATACCATGATTTCTTAATTAGTTTGCAGTAGGGGTGTTTAAAATTATTCGACACGAGATACTTAACTCATTGATCTGTCGATTTCGTTAGATTTTAGGTTACGAGTCGGGCCTAGGTCATAATCTTGGATTATACACATACTCGGCCTGGTTATTTATTTTTAGATTATTAAGATTTTTTAGTTAAAAATTAAAATATTATATTCTCGAACATTTTACTCTAATTTTTAAATCACATTATCAGATATCTCATACTCATGATGAGTAAACGCCTTTATGTTTTATCTTTAGTTGTATTTTTTTGAACTCTTAAATTTTATCTTTTGATTATGTAATTTGGATTTAAACTTTATGTTTGGATTAAGATATTATGTAATTTGGACTTCTAAGTTTTAATGTTGTTTTTTTGACTTTCTTTAAATTGTATGATGCGTAAAAATGTTATATTTTGATACATAAGCTGTGTGAAAAAAATTTATACAATCCTTCTATAAAATTTTAAACCTAAGTCTCAAACCCTAGCACCCTAACACCTAAAACTTAAACTCTAAACTATAAATTCCAATAATAAACCTTAAATCTACACTCTACACACTAAACCCTAAACTCTTAAATTGAAAGATTTGTGTATCAAAGTATTTTCCTTGTAAAAAAAGTACAAGTTCGACCAGAATATCCTATGACCCGAAATTACGTGAACCTGATCATCGTGAATACACGACTTACGGGTACCCAATGTTCATGGGCCGGACACAAACCGGTATTTTTAGTACCCGAAATTAGCGTACTCGATTATAAACAACCTTAATTTGCAGAGTTAGAAAAATTTCACCAATATATTACAATGGAGTATCTAAAAGGAAACACTCTTGTATTTGCAAGCTAAAACAAAATGGCCCCTTAGCTTCAACGGGAGAACATGGAGCAGCATGGGTATTGCCTAATGCCTCGTACAAATGGTCTTGTTTTCTTCTTTTTCATATATATATAATAATTAATTCAAGCATATCCTATCAATTCCACGTATGCTGGTGGTAGGGTAGGTGGGATTAGCAAAAACAAATAATAATAAAACAGTGAAGGGAAGGGAATTAGCTGAATGAAGAATATCCCATTGGCAGAAATGAATGGATGCATGCACAATTGCACATTGCACCGCCTCAGAAGGATTCCATTTCCCTAATTTGCAGGGGAAGTTAAAAACAAGGGATTTATTATTACAGGATTCTCTGTACTGTACATGCTGCTGGGTACATTCGTCAGGTCGGAGTGCGAGAAACGTGGTATCCGAAGCAATAACATTACCTAACGGAGGGGATGACGATGCAGTCGCAACCACAAGGGCCACACAGGACAAGTGCAAGTCAAGACGTTAGGTAGGGCTAACCATGTTCGGTCCAATTCCTTTTTCTTTTCTTTTTTTACTTCCATTTCTATAGACAATGGGATATGACTATGAAAGCAAAGCAGTCCCCCATCTCTCTCCATTCCATTAACGTTGGATTATTCTATTCTTTTAGTAGTACTATTCTCACGCTGCAACCTTATCCAACCGAACCCAACCCCCTCACCAACGTTGAACTTCATAATGGGTCAATATCCGTGGGTGAATATTTAATACACCGTAAATAATTTTTTATACAAATATGTCTATTTAAAAGTTAAATTCGAAAATTTTAAGATTTTAAATCTAAATATAATCTTTAAACTCTAAACCATAAAATTTAAATTCTAAATCTTAAACTAAAACCCTAAATAATTTGTGAATTTTTTTCTACCATCAATGTATAGGATAATAATTTAAGAGTACTTATTTCATGTACAAGCGCTTGTGTAAACTTTATTTTCACAAGCGTCTTAGTTTTAGGATATAGAGATTTTATTTAGGGTCTAGTGTTTAGAGGTTTAAGTGTACGAGTTTTGAATTTAGGAGTCGTGCTTAGAATTTATGTTTAAGGTTAAAATTTAGGGTTTATAGGTTAAAACCTAAATCCCTATCATATAACCCTAAAACTAAACCATAAACTCTAAACAATAAATTATAATCTCAAACCATAAATTCTAACACTAAATCTTAAACTCTAACTAAACACATACACTTAAATCCTTCCTTGAACATCAAACTCTAAACCAAAATTTTAAACTCTAAAACTAAAATACTCGTAAAAACTTCTCATTTCCACCTCCGATGCACAAAATATTTTCCCATGATCTAAATACCCATATCAATAATTACAACGCCCGCTAACACAGTCAATCTCCGAAATTTAAATCTGAAATATATCATACTCATTCTTTTAACTTTTAATAAGTCAAAGCTTAAACTTGAGTCAAAGATTTACCTTTTGTCTTTGTAGAACTTGATAATATATACTAATTTCATATATTTATCTAAAAATCCCAAGAAAGAAATGAATAAACATATTTAGTCAGTTGACCAAGTTTTAAAGGATCGATAAAGGTTATAATTTCTCAAAATTTTGAAAAATTTGAATTTTGCTCTTAAAATTTTTAAAAATTTCAATTTAGCCCCCTCAAAATCTTTTAAAAAATCATATTAAGCTTTAAAAATTAAAATATTTTTAATTAAATTCCCTCTCATATTTTTATTTTTTATTAAATCTCTTAAAATTATTAAAAATTTTGGTTAAACCCTCAATTTTTTTTGAAAAATTTTGTTCAATCCTCCAAAATTTTTTAAAATTTAAGTTGGCCCTCTCAAACTTTTACTTCAAATTTCGCCACCGGTCATGAGTTCGAGACTCACTAGAAACACTTTTTTTCCTTCCTTAGAGTTTTCCTTCCCCTTCCCTACAGGTAGGATTAAGATTAAATTTAGAATTTGGTAAAAATCCCAAGAAACGTATGTCTAGATAATATAAGTTGAGTTACATCGAACTTTCAAAGAGAATAAAATTTTGATAATAACTTTTTGTACGTAAGTTTTGAACACAAAATTTGACTCAACTACGACGACTTCTTGAGCTCTTGATTCTGTTTATTAATTTGAGGGTAAACTATAGTAATAGTCACTGAACTTTTAGAATATTTTTATTTTGGTCATTAATTAAATTGTTAAAATTTACATTATAATCATTAAAATTTTAATTCGTTTTTATTATGGTCGATGTTGTTGAAAACTGTTGTTAAAGGCTTCTTTCAGAAAACTTTTAATTTTAAGAATTGACAGTCGCCACAAAAGACTAAATTTTCGATGAACATAACAATTGTCGACAAATTCCAATGATAGGAAGGCTCAATTTGACCAAAAGATCAACATAATTTGATTTTAATCCGATCCGATAATTACCAGTGAAAAATAAAAAAAAAATTAGTTTCTATTAGATTTTTGTCTTTTTTTGTCGCCATTCCTACTGTCGTTTGGTAGTTCTTTTCAGTCAAAAAAATTATCAAATTATTCCTCTTATTATTCTCTTCTTTCCTATCAATTCAAACTCATCGAAAAGCCTCTCAAAATCCTCAAATATACATTAAATTACAATCAGAACTAAAAGTTCAGGTAATGTAAGTTTTAAAAGTTTGACGATTAAAATAAAAGACCTTAAAAATTTGGTGACAACAATGTGCATATACATGTAGATAAAGTAATTTAAATTCGTATCTATTACAATAAATATTTTTCGTTTTTTTATTAAAACACTTGTTAAATTTTAATATAATTTACTATTAATTTTATATTAAAATTTAATATATATTTATATATGAATTATATTTTGGTACACTATATATAAATATAAAACCTCGATAAACAGTATATTTATGTTCAAAGATAAATAGAAGAAGATAAGTGAGAGTGGATTCAACACTTTTACATTTTTATTTCTACATATCTGATCCAGAAATTCGGCATCGCCTTCACTTATTTATTTGCTCACTCCCACCATATCTTCAATTATTATCAAGTTTTCATTTTTAATATCACACCCAAATCCAAGGAGATTGAAGAAAGGAGAAACCTTCTCCTTCGCTTGTAAATTTCAAACTTTTCCACCAACCCTTTTTGTTCTCTTCCTTGCTACACTCAACTTGCATTTCAGATTATTAGAAAAACAAAAGACAATTACTAATTTGGAATTTAGCTCCAACTTATTATGGATTTTGGGAATTCTGGTTCATCTTTTTGTGCCTGCTTCGATTCATCTTCAACACCGTACATGTGTTCCGGAATCGGAAGTTGTTGCTCGCAACCCGAGATCTTCAACTTTATATTAAAACCCTCTTCTGCTTCGTCTCCTTTTATAGAACTCGCTTGATCTTCAACCTTTTTTTCTTAGTTTCTCTTGCTGTAGGTATAGATTATTGTTTTTTTAACGCGTTTCCCCAGAGTAATGTTGTCCACATCGTTTTTGGTGCCTACGGCAGCTATGGCTCGTCCAACATTTCAAGATCATTTCTTTATCAGGTAATTCTCCGATATTCGAACTTGTTGTTTTCTCTCTCTTTTTCAAGTTTTTAAGCTTAGTGATTGATTTTGGTAACTGGGTTTACTATAATTTGAGTGTTGGGTACTTGGTTTTTATCATCAAAAGGTGAGGGGATTAGGATATTTTCCTAGTAGTAGTATATTGAATTTAGATATGGAAGAAGGATTTGTAGTAGGAAAAAAAAATCCCTGGAATATCCGTTTATTCTTTACGATCATCAGGTATGATCACCGTAATGATCACAAGGACTTGAGGAGGTGGAGGATTAGGACCACTGCTGCCGCTTCCGCTTACCCTCTTTTTTCCAATCAGATTCAGCTAACTAAAGACTCTTCTTCCCGTCACAAATTGTACCAGGAGGTTGATCTATCAACATTATGTACACATATGTTGTTCTTCCATTCTGGATATCCGCATAACCGATCATTGATTTTGTTATTTCGATTATCTTTGATTTCCCATGTTCTGATTTTCTGTTCGATTCTGATGCAATCCACAGGCTTTTAAGACTGCAAGGGACAAGTTCACTCGGGAGATCTCTTTCCAGTCCAAGGATAAGGACATCTCTCTTGCTAAGGTACTCATGACAACCTGTTGTCGAATATGTTTTACTAATTTATTGTATATTGGTGATTGGTGAGGGGTGAGATGCTTTTGGTATGTAAGTTGCAACTTTTATTTTGTTTAATATCTTTTGGTGTAGGCTTTACTTTATGTTGCAGCTGAAGACGCGGCATTCATGTCTTTTAACCGAGAGATGGATGCTCGCTCTCTCCTGAATGAAAGGAGAAATGTTTCTTCCCCATTGGAGACGGAAGACTGGGATACTTTGGAGCAAATGCCTTTGGCTGGAAAGACCATACCTGAATGGTTAAGTGAGTTGGATGCAATTGCTAAAGAAGTCGAAGCCGAGCTAGTTTCAAGGGACATAGGCTGCCATCTGGTTGAAGTTTTGGAGGCAGTCAATTTAGTTCTTTTTGAGTTAAGAGGCTTGACAAGATCCCCCGTTCTTGTAGATTCCAAGCATTCATACTTACACTCAGTACTTGACTCTGGATGCGGCAGTGGTAAAGCCTCATTATACTTCCTTTTTGTAGTAAGGTTCACTTGCTGCAAAACATTTTCCGTCCAAAATTTTCCACAAAACATATTCTTCCTGAGCAATTCATTGTCATTTTGGGCCGTCTACTAATCTGATTTTGTTAAATACAGCAATTTTGCTTAGCGTAATATACATTGAAATTTGTCGGCGACTTGGTATAACCATTGTGGGATCTCGAGTTGGGGAAGATTTTTTGATATGGCCCCAGACAGGGTACCCAGAGGTACTTCAATCTTGAAAATTTATTTCTGCAGCTTAGTTTCGTGGTACATGTTCTGTGTTCATATTTGTAGCAATGTATGTTTGATGTCTTAACCAATCCATTGTAATGTTCTCTGCTTAGAGAAATTGCAAACGGGTCCTTTCTCTTTTGGTTGCTCACTTGCCTAAGGTCACTTTAAATACACCTAACTTCTACTCTTCTCTTTCTAGGAACTCTTCAAAGTGACATCAGGACACAGCTTGTTCGCTATTGTCAATGGAAGGTGTGTGGAGGACCCTAGATCAATGGCATCAGATTTAACTGGTACTTCACTTTTAGGGCTTGAGATAGGTACCAACCGTGATATTATCGGGATTGCATTAGCCAATTTAATTGTAAGTCCTAATCCTCATCATCAAGTTGTATGACTAGTTCTACATTCTTTAACTTATTCTAAACTATTAACGCCTCAAAGCGTACCAAAATTTCTTTCCTACGAATGAAATAAACTAACCTCCCCCCCCCCCCTCCCAAAAAAAAAACAAAAAAACTGCAGAGGCTTCACTGGAAACGTGCTTCAAGATCAAATCATGGATTGATGCTGACTTCTCCCCTTAGGCATGTTCACGATGCCGATGAGAAACCTAACATGTTCGATGAATCCAATGTCCCTTTGTTGCGCCCACAAGATCTTAGGTAAATTATAATTTATTTTTATGGTTTGTAGCATAACTTTCTTCCCAAAATTTGCCTTTCTGCAACATTTGTTCTTTTTAGCTGCTACTCAATAATTTCATTATGCATTTTAAGCTGAATGAATGTCTAATATTAATATAGTAAAGGCCACTTTTTTGCATTTTGCTCGCCTTCTTTTCATTATAACTATAACCTCTGTTTCTCTTTTGTGCTGATGCTTGGTAGTTGGATTAAGCCTTTGTTCTACTTAATGCTTGACTGGTAAAGAGCTGCAGTCTTCGAGATCTCTCATTGGCAAACTTTTTACTGTCAAGAACTATTAATCCTCGTGCATTATATAGAGAAGATACTTCTTTATGATAGGCTGATCTGTCTTGATTATGTGAAATCATAACATGATGGTTAAACGTGTTTCCCTCTATATACATTTTCACACCGACAATTTTAATGCCATATTAATTCGGTAGGGGTGTGATTTCTGGTGCAAAGCACTTTTAAGAGTTGCTCTTAAAATTGGTTGCCCATCGATTCCATTCCTTAAGCTACACGATACCATTCCTCTGGTAGTATTGGTGTAAGATTGACTGCTTAAACTTGTGCCGAACTCATGCTCGAAAGCAGTTAGTTATACTTTGCAAACATATTCATCGATGGTATGCTAAAAAGGATGGGTTTATTTGCAGGCTAGCTATCATGGCTTCAGAAAGATTGTTGATTCTGCAGCCGCATAATTGGGCGCTGAGGAGAGACCATGGCATGATGCTGTATTATAATAGGTATGAATTCCGAAAACTCTCTGCTTTTAAAAAAAACGAACGTTTGGGTGATAGATGGAGCTAAATTCGATAACTAAAACAATGTTTAGGGAATATGGCAAGGCGGTGCAAGAGCTTAGCATTTGCATGGCCTTTGCTCCGGAAGAAGAGGCGGAGATTCTCGAACCATTTGTCGAGAAGTTGCATTTAATGCGGCTGGAATCATCATGGAAATCTTTGGGACATGCAGGTCAACTGACGGTTCCTTGAGTTTTGTACATAACCAACCTTCTCTCCCTCTGAAATCCTCCTTTATATTAAGTTTAATGGACGAATTCTGCGACTGTGATTAGGCATATGGAGTTTTTGATCACTTGAACTGATGAACTCCGAAATATAGAACTATGTATTGGAGATGTAAGCAAATCCTTAGTTGAACTTGTCTTGAACACACTCCAAACAAGGGAAACTGTCTGTCTTTCCCTTCATTTTCCGGTGGCTAATGTGTCAATGAGGAAGCAAATTATTAGTCGGAATGGCCACATTTTATGGTTCTCTAGTATTATAATTGTAGTTAGGCTACCATTGAGTAGTCAAAAAATTTCGAATTAGTTGAGTTTACGAGTTTTGTCTTATAACTCAAACTTTATTTGAATTTTTTCGGACGAGTCAAATCGAGTTGTTCGGGTTTCTATTTAAATTTATATATATATATATATATATATATATATCAGGGAAAGTCGTGAGACTCGACTCAAGCTTAAAAAGTAATCTACTGATGACTAAAAATTTCGAATTATTAAAATTTTTGTTTTATAACTCAAACTTTATTTGAACTTTTTTGAGTATGAGTTTATGAAATTATTATTTAAGTTAGGTCAAACTTTTGACTTTTTTTTAAGTCGAGTTTTGCTCACCCTTAAACATATCATTGATCTAACATCAAACATATTGTAAGATGATAAAAAAAGCATACCGAAATCCTAACCCGACAGAGATTCCAGCATTATTCTTTGAACGAGACGCTCATGCAAACCGATAAAAACAATGCATTATGCATGGTTCTTCAATTTTTTTCATTACCAGAAATTCACGAATCAATCGTTAACTGTACTGAGATGGAAGCCAAAATTCGGAGTTCCAATCCAAGGCTCCAATGCGTTTAGAATCGTCTTCTCGAGTTGCTGATTTTTTTACCCAAGCTGTTTTGATGGAAATTGAAAGCTGATTGAGCTCTGTGCCTCGAAAGGCTTATGGAAATGCAAGTAACCATAGAGTTATGTTGGATTATAATGGGCTTAATTCCAAAATCCAAAATATTTGTGCAAGTGGAAGCAAGCATGGGCTTGAAAGCAAAACCCAGATTCCGGATTTATTGGCGCCCTCCTCTTCTTTGCCATTCTTTCGCTCCCGCCAATCAATCTGCCACCCCCCCTTTTCACTCTTTACAGCACTGAGTCGCTGTTTGTATTAGCTCTTTGGATTTGCTTGTGCTCTGTTTCTGCATCGTCTCTGTTGTTGTTTGACTAATGGGGTCTTGGTGGGAAGGCATTGACGAATCCCGTCTTTTAATTGCTCCTGGTTAGTACCCCTTTTGCTTCAAAACAAAGAGGCCTGCATTTCTTTTTCTTCTCTTAATTTCTTTCCCTTTTCTACCCGTCTTAATGTTTTCTTCTCATTCGTCGCAGACACTGGTGCTGATGGGGACGGTTCCGCTTGTTTTCTGTCACTTCGTCATCCCAAATCGGGTAATCTTCGCTGATGTACTTCGGAATCTGGGACTCTGATTTTTGGTCTTGTCGCTCAATTTTTTTTATTGCTCCATTCTCCTCATTTCTACACAAAGTTGTTATTTGACAGGACTCAGGACATCCTACCTTTTATGCAACGGATTGCTTCAGGAACTTCACTGGTTCAAGCAACCTTATGGGTCTTGGTTTTTGGGAGATTATGTTTCTGAAGGTAACCCTTCTATTCTTATAACATATGTCATCTTCCATGGGGTAAGATATTATTATTTTTCATGCTCATACGTGTATAAATGTAGGTAAAAATATGATGGTTGGGTCTATGGAAGAAAAAAAGAAACGTACTTTTCTGTTTTAATCAGGGGAAGGTTGTAGGATTTTATGCCAGAAGGTGCAAACTTTTTGGAAGTTATATTAGAAAATTAAGAGTGCAAAATTAGATCATCAATAGAAAATACAAAGAAAAGTCTAAACTTTTAGGAAGTTATATTTGAATTTTTTAGGGGTGCGACCGCCCCAACACCCCTTGTCCATCCCTGGTTTCAATTACAAGCAAAAGAATTCGACGAATCACAGTTGGAGTGGCAAACGACTTGTGTTCTAGTCTTCATTTGACACCTGTCTCGAGTTTCATCCTTCGACAATCCCTACCATCTACCTCTTATCACACGTATACACACACAAAATGAGCGAAAAAAGCTCACTAAGTTTAGTGTCCCGTCACCCGTGGTTCATTTTCTTAGGTTTTTTGGGCGTTGATTTGGTTAAGTTGTGGTAGGAAGCTATTCTTGGGTTTACAGACAATGTTTTAGAATGATATATATCTAAATTAACCAATTGTGTGTCATCTATCATGAGTCAAACTGAATATACATTTATCTAAACAACCAAAATTAATGGACCTTAGCGGGATTATTATTTGCAAACGTTATTCATAACCTTATAAACTAATTTTCAGTTGCAGATAATTGTTTCACTACTTAATTGATTATATATTGAGCACAACTAAATGGCTGGTTTCACATGTTTCTTATAATCCCCAATGGTAGGCAGAACCCCTGATTACCTCGCTTTTTATATCATCCTTATTTTCTTTTTCTATTACTTTGTATGCAGATGGGAGCCTATACACTGCTACTCCCATTGATCCCGTTTTCATCATGCTGCCTATCTTTGAAGATGCAAGGATGAAGGTATGATCATACTACTTTCCCTTAACCGGAGATGCTTGTGTAGTTACTTTGACAGAACCAATCAATTAGAAGTTAGAACCTCAGTGCATCTTCAGCAATGCAGTCTCCCTTTTAGCCTAGCTTAGGGTCTCAAGAGAGACTAAAAGACACTTGAAAAACTGTACCATTGAAGAAATATTATGAACCCTACATGAAATTTAGTTGATGCCCCTAGCTTAGTGAGTTCTTAATTCTAAGAATGGGGGTCGTTTGATCTCTGCTAAAAGAAATAAAAATCCATCAATAATAACTTATGACTTGTTAGGATTGCGTGTTCTTTAGTCTCTGTGAAGTATTGCACTATCTTATTTCAACTATATATCTGCCTTTTTTGCCTCTTTGAAACTCTGATCTTCTCTCTCATTATTATAGTTCCCAATCCCCTGCTTTCTTGGATGTTTTCCGGCTCTCTCTGTATTTGGTGATCTTAAACT
Source organism: Hibiscus mutabilis (assembly GCA_019671005.1). Taxonomy (NCBI): domain Eukaryota; kingdom Viridiplantae; phylum Streptophyta; class Magnoliopsida; order Malvales; family Malvaceae; genus Hibiscus; species Hibiscus mutabilis. The sequence continues at coordinate 34,065,088 of CM033749.1, forward strand.
TGGTGCTTCAATGGCGTCTCTTACCTTGTTCAACCTTGCATGATTTTGCCTCATTGTTGATTCCATTTTTTGGCCATCTTGTTTTTTGAATCTTTGAAGTTCTTTATGTGGACTTTTGACCCATAATGATTCAATTTTTATGTAAATGCAGAAAGGGGATGATCCTGGAAAGTTTAGGCAATTAGATGAGATACTCTTCATTAATGATTGTCCTGGATATCAACATTTATTCTCCATTGCAAAGGACTGTATGGAAGTTGTTTGCGAAAGCAAAGGTTTCGTACTACCTGTATATTTTTGTGAATATCTCTTCAAAGAATAATTCTAAGATGTTATCCTTCAAGGCAATCTATGCATATCAGCTTTGTATATTTTGTTACAGGGAAATAAAACTGTATTTTTCTATTAAAATGTCTTATAACGAATTCTGATTTTGACATGCAGTAAAGGGGTCCTGTCTCTCTTTTTTGTCTTTCATGAAGCATAGATGCTAATGAGTGCATTACTGCAAATAAACATATATTAATTATTCTCACTGCTCTCTATATATGCAGAAATTGGATCAACAAAATTTTTTAGGCTTGACGACATTAAGGTTTTAGCTTGGTTACTGTACAAGGTTGGTCTTCTTCTGTTGTAACTATTTTTTGCTGTTGTGTTTGAATCTATGAAACATTTAAAACCAACTTTTTGTTAGTTCTGTTATATTTCTGTGGAAGAGTAGAGAGCTCAAGTGTGGAGATCTTGCAGTACCTATTTTTGACGTATTCATTTGGAAAGAAGATAACTATCCTTTGTAGGTCGATTGAACATGCTATGTGCATCAAACATCCTCTTGGGAAACAATTTGTCATATCTTTAATGGTTAACACTATTGTTTTACATATTTGTTCTTAAACTCGTTGCAATGCTATCTGTTAGTTTGTGCTAGTTGCTTCCATTATTATACAATTGCCAACTCAAATGAAAAATATACATGTAAGTCAAAACTTGTTAGTGTTCTATAATTTCTCTTGAATTGCAGGTATCCCAGTTAAAACAGACTCTACCGGCATTGGACCAAAACTATGCCTCACGTGAAGAGAAGGATACATGTATGTTTCTCTGAAAAATAGGTTATGCTATTCAACTATGTACATTTTAATGCATCCAATCACCTTATGTGCGCACACACATGTACACACACACAAAAGGTAGAGAGATGTATGCAGGTGATACAAATTTTAAATGAAAATCCTTAAAGAGTTCTGCTGCAACATCACAGGATAGAGAAGTGCAAGAGAGTGTAGGCTTAAGTCTTTAGAGGGTTCAAGAAATGTAATATGTAAAGGCTGCTTCAAATTAAACCCTCTTAAAATTTCATTTTCTTAGGACCATGAGCGTATAATGACTACAATGAGCTTGGGTGGTAAAGCTATCAGCCCACGGGATTGTATAGATGGAGTAGTTATTATTGTTTGTTTGGCCCAAGAGCATGTGCCTGATCAGCTCATTTGAGAAGCCATTGGCATTGAGTAAAAGCTATCAAGAACAGTTTATCCATATCTTATAGAACTTGTGGACTGTCGGATTTGGCATGAAGTTAATGCTGATTTAACAACGTATGTGACAATTTGGTTTACCTCTTTTACCGATGCAGTGGTTGATGCAGTATCAATAATAGGGGAGTACTTGAAAGATGATCCTTGGCTGAAGCTTTTGTGTAATCATTTAAAGTATCGTCTCAAACCTTTTGAACTTTTCGATTCTAAATGACTATTTTGTTCAATTCCATTTACTCTGTTTTAAGAAATTAGGAGATCAAATGAATCCATGCATCGAGTGGTTTCGCTCTTGATGCATTGGAGTTACATGTTGCTGAGCTGTTTGCAGATTGGATTCACTGGAGGTGAAAACAACAGCATCGGATTTTGAGGTTTGTCCAACAGCCATAGGAAGCCCCGTCGGTTCTTCCAACTTCTCACAGGTATCACTGGCGACCGCTGGGCTAATCGCTTACACCATAAATGCTTGTCAGAGTAAACCTTTTACATTTGCAATTGTTGCAGATTGGCAGATGTATTTTCTTTACATGTATGCAATCTTATTTTCTCAGGGTAAGAATACGAGTGAGAAAAAGGCTGGAAGAAACGTAAAGCAAGCTAAAAAGGCTAAAGTAGAGACAGAGTCCAGGAACATCAGAGAAATGTTCACCAGGGCTTCACGAAGGGCGAATTGAGGTTTTGTGGAATGGATGAGATTTGAACCTGCTTTTTTAATTCATCATGACAGTCGTGTATTAATATTGTGGCATAAATAGCTACTCCGGGTATTATCCGTACTAACATGAAGTCTTTCGGAAAATAATAGAGGAAAAGTGTTTTAATTATATAGGTAGGTACTGTTTCTTCAATGTTTTATACAACTTGTAACTTCATATGCTATGGTATACACATACACAGCGACTACATACACGTATATACCTTTTAGTTTAAGAATGATCCACCTGAACCCTAGAGGGAGAGAATATACTTGTACTGTGTTCTACAGCTTGTTTAGATCACTTTCCCTCACAAATAGTCCATGGAAACCGTACGGCACCCTATGGGGCAGCTTCACTGCTGCCACTATGTCAAGATTGGGTGATTTTGCGTCCATCACCAAGAAACTCGACTCTCCGGTGTTTTCATTGTGGACATATGAAACCACATATCCATCGTCCTCATCTGCTTCTGGATTCTCTGGTTCCCTGGCGACAAAGAATGGCTCCCCACCAAAGCAACCTGGCCCATACATTCTGCTAGCCACTGTGCACTCCCGCCGCTCTCCGTTGGACACATCCAATTTCACCACTCCTGCTATTTTCGGCATTGGGTCCCCAACCGCAGCGTACAGATATTTGCTCCTCTTTGCAACATAAGCTGGGTTTAGTACTGCAAAATCTAGGTTTCTTGCTGAAACGGGATGTCTTGTTACTATCCCTGTTCTTAAGTCGATTCTCACCTTCTCCACTAAAGCATGGATAAGCTCCATTCTCTCCATGGTATGTTCTACTGATAGAATGTTCGGTGCCAACAGGACTATGGCGTTGCCATCGTCTTCATCCCATGCATTTATGGCGTGTATCAGGTTGAAACCCGGCACATCGAACCACCTCATTTCCGACTCGTCTTTAGCATAACGAGGGATGACTCCGATTCTAGGTACTTTGGCCAGGTCTGCACCCACCGGAGATCCACCTCCAAAGATCATGTCCATGGGGTTCATTCCTATCTGTATATCGGCAAATATCGCGTACTTCTTTGTAATTGCAAAGTCATGGAGAAAAGATGGGCGGGTCATGGAGAACACAGGTACGTCTGGTTGCTTATTTCCATTAGCATCAAAGTAAAAATATGATAGATATGGGGGCACAGGGCCGTATCGGAAAGCAAAGGCCTCGCCGGTCTCCACATCTACCTTAGGGTGCGCCGTCATGCTCATGAACAGCTTTCCATCAAAATCTTTGCGACCCAATGTTTCTACATCCCCTGTGGATGTCAAGCGAATGGAGTAAGGTAGATCCGACTCACCAAGGGCGTAGAGCCGGTTCCCGAAAAAGGCCAAGCTAGTGTTTGCAAGGCCAATCCCGTTTGCAGGATTGAACTCGCCGGATAGAATCCTGACGGCGGAGAGAGCACCGCGTGTGGCAGCGGCGGTTAACCCATTAAAGCCGGAGAAAACATTGGGAATAACAGGAGAACCCGTTTGTTTTTCAATGGAGTACTTGTAAGTCTTTACATATCTGCTACACAGAGTAGCGTTGCCGTTGGAGATTCGAATGGAGTGAAGCATGCCATCGCCATCAAAGAGGTGGTAAGGTCCACGAGGGAGGAACTGAGGGTTCGGGCCATTACGAATGTATGCACCGTTGAGGCAAGGCGGGAGTGATCCTTGTATGACTTCACACGGCGTAGGAGGAAGCTCGTCGACCGGAGCAAAGTTGTGGGATAGGACATGCCTGGGGTCGACTGAGGGCCGGAGTGGAGGGTCTATGAAGTTGTTTATGATGTCGTCGAATGTGTTGAAGATCATTGTGGACAACTTTGGCTCCACTCTTTTCTTAGCTACGACTGGAGGAGAAACATACGGTGGCTGAGTTTTTGGAGGTTGGGGTGGTGGTGGTGGAGGTGTTTTGGTGGTGGTGGTAGTGGAAGTGGAAGTTGGAGGCCTTTCTTCAATTCTTACGGAGGAGATGTAACGGCGGGGAACATAAGATGTGGTGATGAGGGCCGGGGATGAGAGTTTTGTTGATGGTGGCACGGTGGAGAGAGAGGAAGAAAAGGCGTCCATTTCGAATTGTGAACAAACAATGCACGGTTTGGCCTCAATCCATCATGGGGAATATATATATAATCTATCTACAAATAAAATAGGGTAAAGTATACAAATGGTCACTAAAGTATTCCCTTTCAAATGTTACATAATGCACAGTTAACAGCCCAGTTAACAGCCCAATGATCATTTTATAATAAAAATTAAAGTTTAATGACTATTATGTAATTTTTGAAAACTTAATAACCATTTTATAATTTTAGGAATAGTTTAGTGACCATTTGTGTACTTTACCCAATAAAATAACACAAGGTCGACCAATCAAAATCTTACCGATCAATATTCTTTCTAATAATATCTTCAGCATTGGGATGAAAAAAAAAACAAATGTAATAAATATATCATTTGGATTGCACCCAAGGCTAAAATAGATTTGTTTCACTTGGATATTTTTTGTAAATTACACCATTCGTTATTAGTTATTATATATATTTTTTATTTTGGTCATCAAATTATTGTATTTGTAAATTTATGTCTCTAACGTCATTTTTTATCACTATCTTGCCTTTGGTTTTTGTTCTCCGATTTCCTTTGTAGAGGGTTTTCCTATTTCTATTTGAATTCAAGAGAAAAATTGAATGATTTAAGTATTCTAGATTTGATTCCATGATAATATATGTTTTATTTTTTTAACTCTAAATAAAATTTATACACAAATAAAATCATTTGAATCTGAATTATTTAGAGAAATATTATTCTCTTTTCTACTAAAATCACCTTTTCAATTCAAATCAAATGATTTTTTTTAAAATTATTTAAGAACTTGAAAAAGTGAAGAGATTGGTCAAAGCCAAAGTTGCCCTAGAATGATTTTGTAGAATAACTTTGTTTGCATGTTTGTGCATGCATATTTGCAATATTATAATAAGTGAAGGAGGGAACAAAGGGAAAAAGAGTGATGCATAGGAAGAAGATGATGATAAATTGTGTTTGATGAGTTATTTTGATTTAAAATTTTTAATTGATAAAATATATAAGTTTTAAGATTAAAATTGTTATTATATATTGTTATATCATAATTTTTATTAATTGTTTACTTGTAAATAATTAAAATAGAAAAAATACAACGTTAATGTTGAATTTACCAAAAAAAATACTAGATAGTCTCTAAACTATTATTTCATTTCTATTTTGACCATCGAAATAAAAATAATTTGTATAATTTCACATTTAATCCTCTATATTTACAAATTTTTTATTTCTTCTCCTCTCCACCATATTTTGCTTGAAAAGTATGAATCCTTCATGTTTTTCATTTTTTATGAATCCCAAATTGTTTATTTCTTCTCCCCTCCACCATATTTACAAATTTATACACATATTGGCCAGTCAAATTGTCAATGTTTCTGGTCCTTTGCAGGAGTACAAGCTGAGGAAGTATGGCGACAGCTTCTAGATACAACGAAAATGTCCACATTACCTGAAGCCCCGTTTTCTATAAGTCAAATATTTTTTAAAAATAAAATAAAAAGAAGAGACCTCCTTGAAGGATAATTTCTCATGATTGAGAAGGGCCAAGAGCAAGCAAGGCAATAGCAAAAAATAATGGCACAAAGTGTCTTGGGATTTATCGTAAGACCTTCAACAACGTTATGGCTACGGATGTACTAAACAATCGAAAACGAGCTTCTCAAAAATATTAATTTCATCAAGGTGTTGTTAAATCAGTAAAAATGTCCAGGTAACGGCTAGCAAAAACAATGGCGTAAAGTTCTTGCGTCTTCAAAGAAACACCTGTTCCGGTTGAGAATAATAAAATTTGAAGCCAAAAACTAATATCAGAGGCGGAAAGGAAAGAAAAATGGTTACCTGCGCAAGATTTGATGGTGTGGATAGTGAGAAGCAAGACGAAGTGAAGTAATAGCTTTTAGGGTAAACTACACAGATGACCACTTAACTATAGGGTTGGTGTCAATTTGTCCACTATACTAATTCATTTTATTAGATTAAAATTAGGATCAAATTGATAGATTGTGTAAATAACAGGGACCAAATGTGTAATTATACCAATTTTATTTAACAACCACGTCAACTTTTCCGTTTTTTAACGGTTGGTGGCTTAATTGGAACCATTTAAATAGTTAAGTGGTATATTTGCCAAAATTGAAAGTATAGTGGTCAAATTGACACCAACTCCATAGTTAAGTGGTCATCTGTATAGTTTACCTTAGTTTTTATTTAAGTTAAAATAGAAGAAATAAAAAAATTGTAAATACGGAAGAATAAATGTAAAATTATATAAATTATTTTTATTTCGGTGGTCAAAAAAAGTGAAGTAATAGGTTAGGGACTATCTAGGTAATTTATCTTTTTTTTTATTGTGCCAGATCAGTCTCTCGTTTAAGTTTAACGGTAACAAACGTCTTAGTGATCAAAATTTTACAGATCGAAAATGTAAGTGACCTTACTGATCATTTTTAAAAATCAATGACCAACTCTGTACTGGGAGAAAACATAAGTGACCATACTAATAGTTAACCTTTTTATTTGATCATTGGTTTCTAACCCATTAACCTATTAATCTAAATCGAATTTCACATAAATTTATTATGACAACGACTCTCTTAACTATGGACGGAGTCAGGATCGAATATTAGAATAAGCTAAAATATTAAATTTAAAACTATAAGGACTTATTAAGTATTTTAAATTCAAAATTCAGTCTATAAGACATAATTTGTCTAGTATTTAAACTTAAAAGACCCTAAATTATTATTAGACTACAAAATTTGCAGACATGAGCTCATCTCTTTAATTCAACATTTTTGATTAAATATTTAATAAACTCTTATACTTTTTTATTTACATATTTAGACCAAATACAATTAGATCAAAATTTATTAAATATTTAAAATTGGTGATAGAGGTATGTGCCCTCAAAGAGCTTTGTTGCTACTTCTAACCCTATTTTGTCTATTTAAGACATCTGAATTCGAACTCTCGACCTTGTTTAAGAGACTTAACGTCTAATCTTGTTAGATCAAACAATTGATCGTGGGTGGATCAAGATTTTTAATATACATTTTTTTTAAATTTTTCCTAAAACCTTTCAGCATGCATTAATAAAGGGGCCACTAGCCTCTCACATCAACATAAATGATTGAAAACTAAGTTGATATTCGTAGAAAAATGGTTTGTGAAAATAGAAGTTGAAACAAATTGTCAACAAACTCGGACCTTGCAACACTCATCACCAACTTGACTATAATCTCCATGGAAAAAAAATGAAAGGCTAAATATAATTTAAATTTAAGTATTAAATTGTAGATTGAAATTAGAGTATCAATATATATGTACTCTTTCAAAATATAATGTTATATTATCTATTTATTATTTTCAATAATATGGAAATAATAGGTTTATCATTCATATAAAGTTGATAATGGATAGTGCAGATTTGAATAATTATATACATTTAATTTGGGTTTTTACATTAACGGAAGAAAAAGGTCCAAGTAGCTTTCGCTCTCAAGAATTTTAAAAATCAATAATAAACCTTTTAATTTAAAAAAAAATCAATTTGACCCGTCAATTTTTTAAAATTTATATTAAACATTATAATTTTTAAATATTTTAATTAAATTTTCTAAAATTTTAATTTGTCTTCTTCAAATTATCAAAAGCAACACGCTTATTCTATACCTTGTGACATAAGTTAGAAAATCTATTATTATTGTGACATCCATTATTTGGACCATCTTTAATTCTATGAACAACAAATCCGGATTTGTATATATGAATTCATAATCTATTTTAATTTTTAATATTAACTAAATATAGATGCATAAAGAATCCAACTAAACAATGTGATTTAATTTATTCAAATTCGAATAATAATATTTAAATTGAGTACGAAATTATCGGAAAATGGTCGTCCAAAATGGATATTTATGGAATAAGTGATATAGGTTTGCCCTGAAATTGACAAGAATGTGGTCCTTTAGCTTTCAGGTTCCACAAATAGTCTCAGTCCTTTTCATCTCTCAAACAAATAACTGGTTGCCAATATTTGACTCACTGTAATAAGGTTAAAAGGAGTTTAAGGGATAAATTAATAAAATTAAAAATAATCATAATATTGCTTATTTTTAAAATATTATAAGAGTTAAATTGATATAAAATAAAAATAAAAATATTGTTGATTTGATATTATTACAATGATAAAATTATCCATTAAGTGATTCAATGCAGCTATTTGGGGGTTTGTCTTCAATTTTAAATATTTAATAAGTTTTGGTCTAATTGTAATTTGACGCTTGTAAAAATAAATATGTAAATTAAAAATATAAGAGTTTATTAAATATTTTATTAAGCATAAACTAATTAAAAAATAGGTTTGTACCCTCAAATTTTTTGATCTAATAATAATTTAGGTCACTATAAGTTTAAGTATTATACAAATCAAGCATTACATCTTGAATTTTAAGTTTAAATATTTAATAAACCCTTATATTTTTAAAATTTAATATTTTGACAGTGGGAAGAAAAAAAAATCTAGAAGCAAGATTGGAATTTGGAATGATAACATGTACTCCTTAAAAATTAAAAAAAAAAAAAAAAAAACTAGGACACGTTATCATTCCAGCACAGCTTATATTTTTTTTAATATTTTGGCGGAAAAATTATATTATGAGCGTTTCTCACCATATCATTTATGATCCTAATCAATAAAAATCATTTATTTTATTAATTTTTTCTTTCTCATATTTTTATCAAGTGAATCTTTACTTATACTTACTGTAGATTAAATTAAGAAACAGATTTTTTCAAGTGATGATTCAGTTGATAAAAATATGACATGAAAACATTAATGAAGTGAATAATTTTTGTTGGTTGGACTATGGATGACGTGATAAGGAAGACCTATGATATAATTTTTCATTCTAGTGCAATTATATGATAGTATATATTTACTTTTAACCTTTTGAAAACGCACATAATAAAATTATACTACTCGAACTCGTAGCATTTAAGAAAAACGTCATCTTTTATCACTGCTTATGGATTTTCTTTTCACTACACGTATATTTGATAATAGTCCCATCAAATTTCAATTTCCTTAGTTATGAAACTAAAATTAGCCTAGTCCTATTTTTTTCAGTAATGACAAAAGAATAACTCCAATTTTTTCGCATTAGATAATTGTATTTTATTATAAATTTTTATTATTTTAATAAAAATAAATATTAAATAATTGTTAGGATATTTTTTTGATCTAATAATTGAAAATTAGTTTTGGACTAAATTGAAAAGATTTTAAAAGTATTTTTAAGTCCAAACAACTTGAAAATATGTTTGATGGTTTTTTATAAGGCTTTGAAAAGATTCAAAATGTTTTAAAGTAGCCAAACTCATATTTTCAGCATGATCGTATCGATACAATATACCCCGTATCGATACACCTTAGGATTTCAGTTACAATAACTTTCCTTCTACCAAAACTAGTATCGATACAGGCAAGTGTGTATCGATACGGTGGTCAAGCGTTTCGATATGCCTCTTGGTGTTTCGATACGCCTACGTGTCAAACCCCCCAACGGCTATTCTAAACAAGGCCTTATCGATACACCTTCAAGTGTATCATTATACCTTCATGTTTCCAGGCTCAACGACTCTTTCCTAAAGAGGTCGTATCGATATGGGTACCCCGCGTATCGATACACCCTGCACTAGATTGAGAAAAACTGCATGGAAATCAGCCTCAAACGGCTCCAATTCAATCCCAACGGTCACCAACAGCTAGAAACTCATTTTGGGAAGTTAAAAGGACTATTCGAGCACCAGGAAACAACTAATGATCCTCAAGTCAACAATCATATGATCAAGAAATGTCTTAGTGCTCAATTTGTCAAATTTCTTATATAAACAACACTTGTGAGCTTAATTGTAAATGTATGCTCAAGTGTATTAAGATTTGGGTGAGTGCTTAAGAGTACAAACTATCTACCTTGTGAGGATTTTACAAGTTTGCTTTTATTTCTCTTGTAAAAGAGGGTTTACTCAAGCTTTGGGGTAGAAAGCTTTGAGTGTGTAAGAGTTGCCTTTTTAGCCTAGAAAAGGGGAAGAAATTCAAGAGTGAATTTGTTGAAATCCTTAGTGGGGAAGCTAAGGTATTGGATCTAGAGCTTGGTTAGAAGCTCGAACCACTCTAAATTATTTGTCTCTTTTCTATCTTTTTGCTTCCACCACCATCACCAAAATTACATCTTCTCCATCACTTGGCAAGCAATTCAGTTGAAGATATCGAGCTCCACAATTGGTATCAGAGCAAGGTCTCTTTCATCGGATTAACATCCTAAGAGTCGATCCTCGAAGAGCTCAAGTTATTCCTACATCAACCGAGGTCATGGCGCAATCCATCAATAGGCCACCATTCTTTGACGGGACCAACTACTACTATTGGAAGAATAGGATGATGTACTTCATGAAAGCTAAAAACTACCACCTTTGGGACATTGTGATTGATGGTTCGTTCGTGCCACAACAAAGCAAGACGGAATGGAGTGCGGATGATCGCAAGAAGATAGAGCTAAATTGCAAGGTTTTGCACATTCGTTTTTGTGCTTTGAGCTTTAATGTATATGCAAAGACGTTTTCTTGTGAAAGTGCCAAGGAAGTATGAGACAAGCTTGAAGTCACATACGAGGGAACAAACGAAGTAAAAGAGACCAAGATCGGTCTTCTCAACCTTGAGTATGAGAACTTCAAGATGGAACTGGATGAAGATGTTCGATAGATTCTCCACCATCATAAATAGACTCAAAGGCTATGAAGACATTATTCTGAAAGACAAGCTTGTCAGAAAGCTTCTCTACTCTTTTCCTGAGTCACGAGACTCAAAGAAGACCGCCATCATCGAAGCCAAGAATCTCAAGACCCTAAAGCTAGATGAACTCATGGGGTTTCTTCTCACTCATGAAATCATGAAAAAAGAAGAGGAGAAGAAGGAATAAATAAAGAAGTTAGGGAAGAAAAAGATCATGGAGCTAGGCATTAATGTGAATGTCATTGCTCTTGAATCCTCCACATGCCAACATATAGGCTCAATTGGAGAGAATGGTAAAGAAGAAGCTATGGCCAAGCTCTTCAACAAATTCATCCAATTCATGAAGAAAGAAAAAAAATTAAGGATGAAGAAGAAGAGGTCAAGCTCTTCAAGCCATAAGAAGAAGGCTTATGTGGCTACTTGGAGTGATGACGACTCCACCGAAAATGAACAAACCAACATTTGTCTCATGGCCATCGAAGAAGATTCAAGGGTAACTTCTAATTCATCTACTTCTAGTTCATATTCTTTTGATGAATTACAATAAGCCTATGATTAATTGGTTTTTGAATTCAATGCTTCATTTTTGAAAAACAAAAAGTTGATTTCAAAGTTGAAAACTGAAAATGATTTGCTTTTGAAAACCAATTTAGAGTTTTGAAGCAAAATTTAAAGATTTTGAACTTAAAGTCTTAAATTTACAAAAAATACTTTAAAGTTTAGAAAAAGATCATCAAAAAGAAGTGGATGATCTTAAGAAAAAAAGCTTTGATTTCTAAGGAACTTGAAATGAAAAATCAAACTTTTATCAAAGACAATCTAGTGCCCCTAGATTTTTGAATGGAAATGTTTAGAAGTATTTAGGTTCCAAAAGAACTAATTACTTCAAATAAAAAAGATGAAATTGTGAAATAGATTTCTAGGGGGACTAAACTTTGTGCTACTAATGCCTATGGATTCAAAGCAATTTGGATACCAAAAATTACTTGATTGTCTTATTTTAGGTGTGATGGAGAATGATCAACAAAGTACAACATTAAGGGGGAGCTCCATACACACAAGAAAGATCACTTGAAGAATGAAGGCTTTACATCATACCTTTGGTTCAAGTGGTAAAAATTTTAGTTGAATTTATTTGCTTTATTTTGATTGATTTATTTTAATTCAACTAGGTAATCATAAATTGTTGGACTAACCATGTGTTTGATGCTTGAGTAAGGGGGATCCATTTTTAAATAAAACTCTTATCTTTGTCAAACTTTGTTTTTAACCCTCCATTGTTATATTGAACTTAAAATTACATATTTCTTTTGATATAACAAAAAGGGGGAGAAATGATTTGAGAAATTGATTTTTTAAATGAATAAGGGGGAGCTTTTATCTCTTTTGAATCTTTAATCTCTTATTCAAAAATTATTTTATAAAGGGGATAATCACAAATAATTTTTCAAGTTGGTTTTATTACATCAAAAATGGGGAGATTGTTAGGATATTTGTTTTGATATAATAATTGAAAAATAGTTTTGGACTAAATTGAAAAGATTTCAAAAGTATATTTAAGTCCAAACAACTTGAAAATATGTTTGGTGGGTTTTTATAAGGCTTTGGAAGGATTCAAAATGTTTTAAAGTAACCAAACTCATGTTTTCAACATGGTCGTATCGATATGTATACCCTGTATCGATACACCTTAAGTTTCAGTTACAATAACCTTCATTTTGCCAAAACTCGTATCGAAACAGACAAGTCTATTTCGATACGTCACTTGGTGTTTTGATACGCCTACGTGTCAAACCCCCCAACGGCTATTTCCAAACAATGACGTATCGATATACCTTCATGTTTCCAGGCTCAACGGCTCTTTCCCAAAGATGTCGTATCGATACGGGTACCCCGCGTATCGATACACCCTGCACTAGATTGGGAAAGCTGCATGAAAATCAGCCCCCAACGGCTCCAATTCAATCCCAGCAATCACCAACGGCTAAGAACTCATTTTGGGAAGTTAAAAGGACCCTTCAAGCACCAAGAAACAACTAATGATCCTCAAGTCAACAATCATATGATCAAGAAATGTCTTAGTGCTCAATTTGTCAAATTTCTTGTATAGACAACACTTGTGAGCTTAAAGTAAATGTATGCTCAAGTGTATTAGGATTTGGGTGAGTTCTTAAGAGTGCAAACTATCTACCTTGTGAGGATTTTACAAGTTTACTTTTATTTCTCTTGTAAAATAGGGTTTACTCAAGCTTTGGGATAGAAAGCTTTAAGTGTGTAAGGGTTGCCTCCTTAGCTTAGAAAAGGGGAAGAAATTCAAGAGTGAATTTGTTGAAATCCTTAGTGGGGAAGCTAAGGTAGTGGATGTAGAGCTTGGTTAGAAGATCGAACCACTCTAAATTCTTTGTGTCTTTTTTCTATCTTTTTGCTTCCACCACCACCACCCAAATTACATATTCTTCGCCACTTGGCAAGCAATTCGGTTGAAGATATCGAGCTCCACAATAATTGTAATTTATTGATTCATTTTATAATTCATTTTTATATCAGTTGATATTTTAATTCTTTCAAAACTTTAATCTTGTATATTTGTATATTTATAATGAATTTTTTAGGTACTCAATATTTATATAAATTCTAATAGATTTATAACTCCTATTATATATTTTAACACGTTTATATATTTATGTTATTTTGTAACATGACATATTTTATTTTATTTAATTATGTAATCATATGGATTTTAAGATATACATGTATTGTATCATAATTATATTTTTAATATCCATCATAGTTTAGTATATTAATAATTTGTATTGTAATATGTCAGGAATTCAAATTATGGTATTGTGAATGAAAGAAAATAAGTTGAGAGGGTCGCCCCATGGGCGGATGTAGCATAGTAAGTGGGGTGCAATTGACCCCACTTGATTTGTTGGGTATGAGATTTTTAATGTGGTAATATAGAATTTTTATAGGAAATATTAGATTTGATCTCATTTAATTTGTTAAGGTATGACGTCAACAATACTTGCTGTAATTGTATGAAAATCTTTCATATCTCATACTTTACTCCTGACCTCAATAGATGAAAATTCAAGCTCCACCAATGATCGCCCCCATAATAAGACTCTACAAAACTCGATATAGATTAGTGGATCCTGAATCAGAAACAAGTAGTTAAATAAAAAATTGGGGTAGAGATAGTTGGATTACAAACAATTTTTTTAAATAATGCCTAAAACTTATGTTAGTATTTATGTAAGCAAATAAAAGCCACACGTTTGGCCGTTTGGGTACATGGGCACTAGGCAGCCATAAGCTAGCCCAAAGAGGAAGGTCCAGAAAGTTTGGCATAAAAATGTGGTTGAACCATGAAAACATGTTTGTAAATGGTGATAGTATTTATGGATGTAAATTAATCGAGTTTAAATGAATGGAATTATATTTGTAATTTGTATGTTTAGTTTTTTGTTGTTCATGTTTCATTCATGTATGTTTAAACTTTTAATATCATGTTCAACTCGGTTCTTTTATTATTTAGGGTGTTTGAGTTTGATTCGTTTAGCGTTTGTAAACATTTTAGTTATATGTTCACAACATAAGTGATTAGCTGTAAATAAGTATCAATGTATTTAAAATTTATATTTTTTATTGTTACTTATAACTGTATATTTTATTGAATATTAGTTTGGAAAAATATATGATGCACTGGCGGAGAAAATATTTTATTTCTACAAGTCCTAATTTTGGGGGTTAGGGCTCCGGTTTAAGGTTTATAGTTTAGGAGTTTAGGTTTAAGGGTTTAGAATTTAGGGTCTATGGTTAGAATTTAAGGTCTAGTGTTAGGGCTTAAGGTTTAGAGGTTAGGGTTTAGGTTTTAGGGTAATATAGTAGGGATTTAAATTTTTACCTATAACACCTAAATTTTAACCCTAAACTCTAAATTCAAACCAAAATCTCTAAATTTAAACACACATAATCTCTAACCCCTAAAATTAGGATGCTTGTGGAAACAAAATATTTCTACCCCAGTGCATGGTACAATTACTCTATTAGTGTTAGTGACTAATTTGTGTGTTTAGAAGTTAGGGTTTAGTTTATTTTTAAGTTTGTTTATTTATGTTCAGATTAATGGGTTGAGATTCAAATATAAAAAATAAATAAATATACTATTTTAATATTTTTATAAGAAAATATTATTAATAAATAAACAAACTTAAAAATAAACTTGTTCCTGAACATAAATAAACCGTACACACCTATTTATATATCCGTTTATTTATCAAACGAACATCAAAATTTAGTTCATATACAATTATAACAGTTTATTAAACGTTTGTTCATTTATACCCCTAATGCCATTTTAAAAAAATAGTAAGGGTCAACTTTTCAAATCTGTTTTACAATTAATCGAAATAAGCTTTGGTCTAACTTTTTTTTTTCTAATTTAAGTACTTGATCAATTTTAAATTAGATGATTAAGCCCTAACTAGGGGTGAGCGTTCGATCGAGTCGAGCAAAAAAATTTCAAGTTATTTGAGTTGGCGCGTCATATTTTACAACTTGAACTTAATTTGATTTTTTTCCGATTCGAGTTCCTATACAAATTTAATTGCAATTTTTTACCATGTTATCGTACAACTTGATTCCAATTTAAACAAATTTCTCTATTCATATAAGATATGCATATATATATTTCTTCATATTATTTTTCACGTGTATAAGTAATATTTTTAATATTTAATAAAAAATATAATCTAAACTTCTAAAATATATTTATAATATTATTTTTAAATAAGGAACTTTTGGGGATAAAGTATTGGTAGGAGTATAAATGAGTCAATGAATTGATGTGAAGAAAAAATTCAGTTGGATGATCAAATTGAATAAAATATAAAGTTAAAAGGACTAAATTGCAAAAATAATATATTTGTTAAAAATATGAAATGAAGTTATATAAATATTATATAGTGTTAGTGAATCATGTGGTTTAATTTTGGTCAAAAATAGACTTAAAACGAAAGAGAAATTAAAGAAATGGGAAATCATTCAAAGTTGAGGGGCTAAATTGCAAAAGTTAAAAAATTAATTTAAAAATATGAATTGAAGCTAAATATGAATTCTACGGTAGTTTAGGAGCACGTGGTTCAAATTTGGACAAAAATTGACTTAAAACGAATGAGGGATTGAAGAAATGAGGAAATCATACAAAGTTAAGGGGCTGAATTGAAAAAATATGAAATTTATTTTCAAAAATATAAATTGAAGATAAGTATTCTACATTAGTTTATGAATATGTGGTTCAAATTTGGTCAAAATAGACTTAAAATGAAGGAGGAATTGAAGAAAAATGAAATCGAGGACTAAATTGCAAAACTGTAAAATTCAATTTTTTCGATTTTTCGGTTTTTCAAGTTGGGCAAATTTCAACTCAACTCAACCTCGATATTTTTTCGAGTTACTCGAGTCGACTCGAACAACTCGAATAACACGAAAATGAAAAAAATATCAATTTTTTCGATTCGAGACGAGTTTTGCTCACTCCTAGCCCTAACTCTCATTTTTTAAAGTTCAAAACTTCTAAAGTCCTTTTGAATTTTAAAGTTTGACAATTAGACCCCCAATATTTCATCCTAGTTCGTCCCTCTAACATAAGATTGGTTTTGTATGTATATCATCATGCTATACGTTCCAGATATTACCATTTGCTGAAAATCAAAGAAAAACCAAAAAAGAAAAAATCATTTCCAGTCCTAGAGGGGAAAAAAGTAGAGTAATACTATTAATCTAGCTGTGTCTGTGTAATAACAGATGCTTCCAGGTATAGGCTGTGCCATAGAAACTCAAGTTAAACAATAAGTCAGCACATTACCTGCCCTTGTGAAATATATATGAATGAATGGTAACCAGTTTGCTCGAAATCCAACAGATATGCAATTTATAAACGCCGGTAAGTCGAGGAGCCAGTTAACGAGACCTCGAAATTCCTTCTAACCAAAATCTGGAAGAACCAATGATCAGACCATCTCATCCTCATTTGTCTAGAGTCATCCCACTTCGAATAAATCCGGTATTGATTGTAGCATCTGGCAATGATCATAATAAAATAACGGTGTTTAACTCATTTTTAAACCGAAGTTCTGCGTGTTACAAGAACATAACGCCGGGAATTAATTAGAGAAAACAGATCTTATAAACTTTTCATGTCCTATTGTTATAAAAGGTAAAATGCAAATAGGAGAAGATAAAAGCATACCAAAGCTTCTGCAAAGCCTTCCCTAAACTTTCATCATTTGTGTCTCGGCTAGTGAGGAATTAAGATCTTCTCGTGATTGTGATCTCCTACTTTGCAGTCGCATCTGACTTCTGTGAGGGGACCAGAAGGAACCCATGTTACTACTGTCGATTTGCATCTGCCCCAAGCTACCAGAGGAATAACTATGTGAAACGCTGCTGGTTGAGGGGTACAAGGAAGGCTCAGTGAGTTGGATGCTGCTGCCCAGACCATGTCCCAAGCCGAATGGTGTTTGTTGACTACCTTGAACTGTCGGACTTAGGGGCATCTTAATTCTTCCATCCCCTGTAAAAGAGAGGGAACGAGGATCATAGAAACAATCAAAATGAAGCCAAGTAATAAGAAATGCACCAGGGCAACAACATTCAAGAACCTCTATAGTAATTACTTAGGTTCATACACGGAACAGACACTTCAAGTTCATTAAATGAAAGTTCATGGATCCTGTAGGCTGTAGTAAGCAAATTTAGAATAGCATCCCTTATTTGCTGACACAAATAGCTGAGGCAATATCAGATCCAAATTATTGTGTAAAAAAAATCCTCGAAACTGAGGTACTTTTTGAGTGCTCAAAGACATGTAATGTTAATCACAAATTCAGAGCATCCAAGTAATGAGACGCAGGAGACCAAGAATTTCATCATTAGTCGTATCCATGTCCTTGAAAAATATTCTTGAGGCATCTATATAAACACAGTAGGTTTGTAAGGCGTGCATCATGTTTCAAAAATCTTAACAAGAAATCAGCATCATTGCTTTGTAGCCTGTTTTGGAGCATAATTTGTTATGCAGATGGCCAGCTGTGACTAAAATATGATACTAGGCATCTTTTCATGGAAGGAAGGTATCCGTTAAACATAATTGAGGAGGTATTTATCTCCCACGGAAAACATAGCCAAGAAAAGCAGAAGAATTATGCCCCAAATAATAGGTCATACAAGAGATCTTACCTGAGTTCATAGGACTCCAGCGCTTTAACCGGAAAGGGGATGGTATATTAAGAACAGATGAAGGTGCACTGTTATGCCGGAAAAGAGGAAGATATGGCCTCCTATAAAATCTTGGCTTCCAATTACTAACATATGATAATGCACAAACAAGCAAAACCAATGACATTAAAAGAATGGCAATAAGAATCAGTGGATCAATCTTGGTCAGCAATATTTGATATCCATGGAGCCCTAGTCTGCTTGAAATTGACTTCCCAGCTTCCAACAATGCAACACCCATTGTCCATGTAATACTTCCAGAACCAACGACAAGTTGACTGTCTGAGATGTACAAACCCTCTCTTAACAGTGATACTATATATGGTGCTCTAAAGCAGTACTGTTCAATAAATGGCTGTGGAGCAACACTGTTTCTGGCTACTTCCCAGGTTTTTTCACAAAATTCCCTACCCTTCTCCAGTACATCGTCAAGTGCAGCTTCTGGAGACAAATTGAAGAACCGATAGACAACAAAAAATCCAGATAGAGCATAGAACTGGCCATAAGGGCGAGGCAAGCTATCAGAAAGCGCACAAGGTTGCAAATCACAATCAATCCCTGGGTATAGATTCGACCATTCAGATAAATTGACAGCAGCTTTGGCAATTGCACTGCATTGCTCCCAATTTGGAGCACCAATAAGCTGCACTGGTATTCCAGATTTTCCTCCTTTATCCAAAATTTTCCCTTGAACTAAAGGACTCCCACTTTCTTGGTCTTTTGCAGCACATTGAGAACAAATATATTGTTCATTATAGCCAGAGTTCAAGCAAGGATGTTTAATTTCTATCTTTCCGTTAACCAGGTTGGCAATGGAGCTGTCTGGAAGCCTCCTTAATAAATGAACTACAGACTTGTCAAATGCATCATTCAGACCATAGCCAGAGAGAGAGTAGGCACTAAGGTGATGATTAACCACTCCAATTTTAAGGTTTAAATTGGTTTCATTATGTTGATGGCGCTCATTCTCAAATGTAACTTGTAATGATGATCCACCCAAATCAAGTGCACCAAATGTTGCCTTCTTAGGGGTTGTTCCCAACATGCCTGTGAGATAGTTAAGGGCTGTCCAACCAAGGTAAGCTTCCTCTGTCCCACTGATAATCTTCACCCACTCTCTGCGGCACAAGAAAGGTGAATGTTTTAGTATTGACCAAGCCTTTTCCAGAAGCCATTTTGAATCAGCATTAGGCAACCTCCGAACTCCAGCTGTGGCATACAGGAAAAGACAGGTATTCTTATGATCACGTTCAGGAATTTGCTTCTCTGCCCACGAAATAAGTGGTTTTATTGCAGTCGCCAAGCCAGATTTATTGTGCACCAACTTATGAAGCCCAGGCTCAGTTTCCATCCTATCATAAGCACGTCCACTTTGTGTGCTTGGCTTTCGAGAAAGACCTTCGGTTAATGATTTCATGACAATAGGCAGACTACCATCATTCTTGTGATCAATTGAAGCCTGATACACGTAAACTCTAGTTCCAGTACTTCCACAATCAAGAACAACATAGAACTTGGAGGTTCCGCTAGACCAATTTGAAAAAATATACATGCAAACCATGTATGCCAAAAAAATGAACAAGAGTAGGCACAAGAAAACCATGAAAAATCGCATCCACTTTCTCATCAGAAAAGGGGTTCCACCCGGCAAACCCTTCTCCTTCGAGAAACTTGCCGCAACATTTTCACGCTGAAGAGTGGGTTTCAAATAGGTCATGCTCTTGTCAGTTTCAGAAATAAGATTAGCCGCTTCTGGATCAAGACGGTGATATGATGAGAAATCTTGTAGTGATGCGGAGAGGCGCAAATTATTTTTGTTACCAGATTTAGCAAAGCCAAACCCATGAAGAACATTTCTATCCGTATGCAGTGACAAAGCAGGCGACATGTATGAAGCTGCAGAAGACCGTGTAGCAGATAAAAGATATGATCCACCAGATATCTATTCTGCAATTCTACTAAATACCATTAATTCTATTTTGCACAACAAATTAACAGCTTTTCATTGGGCATATTTTTCCAGTGTCGAAATTTCTAATTTACCTGCTGCGCTGCTTGAATGCTATCCGAGACAACCAACATCAAAGTCACACTTGCAATGAAATTCAATTCGAAGATTACATTGATTTTGGCAAAAACGTCACTGGATGAATGTACCAAAATTTGAAAACCAAGCAGGTAAGACCAATGATCAAGGTTCCTAATGATAAAACGAAGATATATAAGTTCAAACCTTGATCAATAGGGAAAATGCAAAACGTATTAAGAAACAATGTTAATCAAATTATGGGGTTCAGCCCAAAACTAACAAATCGATGGATTTTGATACATTTGAAAGAACCCAAAATTCGCGTGATGCAGGAGGCAGGAAAACAAACATGGGAGTTTAAAATCGACAAGAAAATGTATACAAAAACCATGTCCATTTTGCAGAATTTATTCAAGATGTTGAGGCGCGCGCAAAAGAAAGATTGATCTCCAACAAATTCTAGTATTTTAAGCAAACGACTAAAACCAAGTTCGAGGAATACCTCCAGGAAAGGGTTGATGGCGGCAGTTGATCAAATCTCCGCCTTGTTTGAAAATCAAAATTCAACCAAAACTGCTTTACAATCGAACTGTCAATTGGGGATTTGGAATCTCAGATCCAATGGAAAACGTAATACTTTTTGGCCTTTGGGTCTCTTTTCTTTCTCCTCTTCCTTCTGGTTTCTGTATAAATCTTCTTATTCCCCTGGAAACAAGATGCAAGAAGGTTATATATTCTGCCTTTCCCACTTTCTTTTTTATATTTGTTTTAGCAAAGAGATTTCGGTTTCTAAAATATTTATTTCTTTGTATTTCCATCAGTTTCCCTGTCCTTTTCCATATTTTCTACATTGACCCTTGAAGTTGTTGTTAGTCGATTTTTCATCCACGTCTATTTTTCTATTTGTTATTTTATTTATTTTTATATTCATTCATATCAAATTTATTAGTAGGCTAATGTATTAGATATCGTACAATATTCATATATGAGAACTTTTTTTTAATTTAATTTATTGACAATTACATGATTCGAACTATTAATTTTACTCACGAAATCTATTGTCACGTCTAGTTAGATTCATCGATAATTAATAGTTATTTTATTTATGCTTTATTATGAAATAAAGGGAAAGCTACATAAACGATTTCTGAACTTTTGAGACACTCACATTTTGGTTACTAAACTTTTAAAACTTGCAATACAATTAGTGTACTTTTAATTTTTCTATTATTATGACCAATATCGTGGTTAACGACAATTACGTGGCACGTTAAAATTTGTTTTCTTAATAGGCTTATATATCATATTAGTACTTAAAGTATACCAATTTTTTTATTTCGGTAACTGAACTATTTTTTTGTCAAAATAAGTATTTAAAGTATATATTTTTTGTTAAATTAGGTAACTAAAGTATACTTTTTGGTCAAATAGGTACTTAAAGTATTTTTTCATCAGAGTAAGTACCTAAAGTATATTTTTTGGTCAAAATAAATACCTAAAGTATTTTTTTTCATTAAAATAGGCACATAATGTATTTTTTAATTAGGGTACTTATTCTATACACAAGCGCATGTGGAAACTTTTCTATACAAGCGCCTTAGTTTTAGGGGTTAGGTACTCCGTTTAGGGTTTAAGTGTAGTAGTTTTGAATTTATGGGTTGTTGATAGAATTTTGGTTTTAGGGTTAAATTTTAGGGTTTATAGCTTAAAACCCCTACACTAAAACTTCTAAACTCTAAACCTTAAACCCTATAATTGAGGCGCTTGTGGAAACAAAAAGTTTTCACCCCAGTGTATAGGATAATAATCCTTTTAATTAATGTCATATGACAATTTTTAGGAACCTATATAAAAAATATGTATACTTTAAGTACCTATTTTGACCTAAAAAATACTTTAGATACCTATTTTGACCAAAAAATATACTTTAGATACTTACTTTGACGAAAAATACTTTAGGTACCTATTTTGACTAAAAAATATACTTTAAGTACCTAGTTTAACCAAAAAGTATACTATAAGTATTTATTTTGACCAAAAAATAGTTTAAGTACCAAAATAAAAATATTAGTATACTTTAAGTACTAATATGATATATAAGCCTTCTTAATAAAATACTACTCTCTCTCACATTCCTCCTCTTTCTTTCTAACTACAGGTTTTTCATCATTTTCTCTGAAAAATGATCAAAGACTCTAATTTTTTTTATTTAAAAAATAAAAAAAAACTAATTTATGAAGAAATTTTTTTAAAATTTTATTAAAAAAATTAGCTTAAGAATATAAAAAATCCTTGATTTTTTGGAAAAAATTAATAAAGCTCTTAAAATTTTTTTGCACCCAATTAAGCCATTGAACCAAAAAATTTAATCAATTAAGCTATTTGACCTATTTTGACCATTAAATCTTGACAGATTTTTTCTTCAGATATTATTGGCACATGATACACTACAAATCATGTTGCATTTACAAAAAAAATCAAAAAGTATATTTTATAAACTTTACAAGCTTTTTTAGAATTTCTAGAATATTTAATTTTTTTAAATAAAATAATAAATTCAGGAAAATGTCAAGTGAAAATATTTTGACACGGCGCATTGCAACAATAGATTGAAAAAATGTTCAGATTTAATGGTCAAAATTGACCAAAAAGCTTAATTGATTCAATTTTATGGTTCAAAGGCTTAATTGATTTAATTTCTTGGTTTAAGAGCTTAATTGAGTGTAAAAAAAGTTTAAATACTTTGTTTTTTTTAATTCAAAGGCTTCTTACACCCTTAAGCTAAAAAAATTCTACTCCCTAAGTTATCTATAACTACCAAACACTACATCCTCACGATAATGAAGTATCATCCTTTTATTGTAACAGTGTTAAAGTCTGATTTTTTCGCTCGTTACATCCGTCATTTGTGGCATTCATTTCACATTTAACGTATGGTGTTCAATTGGCACCTCTTCATCAGTTAACGGTATTGATTGGATGGAGACAAATAAAATAATTAAAAATTTAGAGTTTTATGAAAAATAAAAAATTTCAGGCATTTTTTAGTTTATGAATTTTAGAAACAGATCACATGTGATGCAATCATTTGATAATATATATATATATATATATTGTAGTTAACATATAAGCACTTAAAATATAATAAAAATAAAACATTAAATATTTATTTTAATAAAAAAATTAAACATCTAATAAAAGTTGAGTATTATTTAGATACTTATTTTATAATAAAAATATCCCCTACATAGTATTTTTCTTTTCATTTCCCCAAATCAGATAACTTTATTATGAGATTTTTTCTCTTTCTATAAATAAACAAATAATTGGATTTGATAAGATTGTCGGTGGTAATAACAAATTAATTATAATAGTTTTTTTTCAGTTTATTAATTTTGATTTATTTAATTATTTATGCACATACCGAACCTTATGACTTGAACACGTAAGTGTCTTTTTTATATTAGAATCAGTTTAATTTGAATGGAAAGATATTAAAAGCAAAATCGTTAGTTTCTTTTCTTTTTATCTTTATGCTTTATAATTTGTGTCACTGAGGTTGATGTCATTAGTTAAGCGACATTAATTTAATTGATAAAAATACATTAAAAATAATTTTAAAATACATGTATACGTATGAATAATATTTATTTTTATTTTGAAATGTTTATTTATTTACAAACAATTCTTATTTATGAAATATTTTTTCTTATTTTTTAAAATTTAAGAGTAATTAAAATTACTTAAAATAGTTATATTGTAAAAAAACAATCAAGTATTCACACTCTAGAGAATTAATAATTTTTAATGAATTATTCATTAGTACAAATAAAATTGAGTTACTATTATAACCTTTTATATATATATATATATATATATTGGTTTAAGCGTATTTTCGAGTTTAATATTTTTTTAAAAATACGATAGAAAAATGTTTTTGAAAAGTATTTTTGGATTATAAATGTTAAGTTTTGAATGTTTGGAATTGATGTTTAAAAGTGTTTTTAAGTAAATAATTTTTTTTTTTGATAATATGAGAATTACCATGTGTCCCGTTAAAAACCTTCATAAGCACTTAATTACAAAATATTCTAAAATAAAAATAAATTAGTTTAATGTTACTTCAATTTTTTAATATTAAAGTATATGAAATATATTAGTTTAAAACTTAATTACTTTTATACCTTTTTTGGACCATTAGATGATGATAATAAATAGTTAAGATTATTATTTTTATTTTTTTTTTCAAGTGATAATCTTCATATTTTTTACTGTTAATTTCATACACCCATTTGCCTTCATCCACGTTTTAAAAAATATGTAAAACTTTTAAGTTTTACATAACGTAAGATGATCTTATCTTATAAATAATATGAAATTAGGGGTAACAAAATTATTTTACCCCAAAGCACTTCTCAACCAAAAAAGTTTGAATTTTTTAGCTTTTGCTAAAAGCCATAGGTGCTTTCTAGAAGCACTTTTTACGTAGTTGTTTGACAATTTTTGAAGTGCAGAAATATTTGTATAAAGAATGCGAAACGCCTAAGTAACACTAAACTTAAACAGACGCTTTAAAAGTATATAATAAAAAATTAAAAGAAATATTCCGTGTAAACAAAGTCTTTGGCCGTGTATTCCAATCATAAGTAGCACTTTGTAAATAAGGACAATTTTATAATTTTCAATTAAATTAAGACTTAGTTAACCGATGATTTCGAACTCAGTCAGAATTTTAAATATTAATATAAATATTAGATTTAAAAGTAAAACAATAATAATTACATCTCCCTTTCTTTCCGAGTCTTCTCTGCCGTCCATATCCATTTCTCATCAATAATTTCAACAAAAAAAAAAATCAAATCCTTCGTTCATCTCAAATTCAAAACCATTTGAATTTCATTTGATTTTAACTTTTAACTCAACTAAAACTTTTCTGGTAATTAAATCTCCTCCTCAACTCATATGAACAACCATAAATTTTACCCTTTTTTCACACAAAAAAGAAAAACAGAAACGCATTTCCTTGTATATGAAAAAATTCCAGGCTCCCAAGTTCATCAAATTTTTTAGGCTCATAATAATTATATAGCAAGTCATCGCAAATTGTTGTTGGGACATCAAACCATAATCGACAGGGAAGTCATGTTGCATGACTACAGACAGAGACAAACACAAAATTTTATGTTTGAAAAGATAAATTTATAAAATTTTAGGAGTAAAAATGAATTTTTAATAAAAAAAAATTGAACACTTTCTAAATTATACACGGACTTTAAATTTTCAGGTGGCTATCTCCCCTTTCCGTCCTTCAGTATATCCTTGGCTACAGATGCTAACCTGCTCAAAGATATGACGAAATTCAATCCTTTTGGCTCAAAGATAAGACGGTGGCTTGAGGTGGGGATAAAAGGTTGTTGGGGGAAAAGGATGAGAAAGTTAAAACTTGGTCCAAAGTTTTGAGATAATTTTCAAATTTATTGTTGAATTATTTTATATTAAAATTTAATTGTTAGAATGTATAAATTTTAAGATTAAAATTTTATTTTTAGTTGTATTTTGCAATTTAAATGGTCGTTTACCTCAAATTTTCTTGTCAAACAAGTGCCGTTTATGCACCATTTTCTTCGTCTAAACAATCGCTTGTTCACAGTTGGATTTCTCAACTTTTGTCAACGAACGTTTAGTCCCAACGGCCATTTGCCCACAACAACAAAAAGCGAAGTTTAAACTATTATTATATTATGTCATGTTATCATTTTCTTAAATTATAACCAGAATTTAGCGGTAGAGTATTAAAGTAAAGACAAAATATAACATAGAATAAATTTGTCAAAAAATAATTGAGGGGGTAAAACAGAAATACGAAAATAAATGTGATATCATTAAATAATTTACTTTACCTACACTTTATAATATATTCAATTCAATTCTGAATAAAGACAACTTGATATATATATATATATACCATTGGAAACTTCAACTTTTGATTAATAGTCACTATTATTTCTATGCATAACTCTACTGCATATGCACTCCACGCCAGGGGGATTAGGCTTATTTCCCAATCCAATAACTGAGTTTATTATCAGCACTTTGTTTCTTACAACAAATTCAGACAGCATAAAAGGAGCAAACCATTCATCTGCTGCATTTTGAACATGTATTTAAAGAATTTGATCTTAGTACTGTACATGTGGAAAAGAGGTCGTGGAACTTTACGTCACGTCCGGTTATACAGTTAATCACTGGATTTTGGTGACAAAACAGATGGTTCCGAGACAATGCGTGCTCTCTGGAACGGGTTCTTGTTACTCGATGCATCCTTGGTAATAAGTGGTTCTGAGGACCGAACAATCTGAGGCATCGCCGCTGTAGCTGCGTGTCTTTCTCTGTAGGATGCCCAAGTGACCGTATATAGACCCGCGATTATTAGCAATCCCCCAATAACACTGTTACAACATATGCAACAAAACCGAATGAAGTGAATATATATAAGTACTACTTTTGTACTAGATGAGAGATTTAGGTTCTAATTTGTAGTGGAATAGATGGAAATGAAACCTTCCCAAATAAATCGGACTTCCAAGGAAAATTCTCGACAGAAAGGCTGATGCTGCAGGTTGAAGAGGATTATAGAGAGCCACTAAAGCCGGCCCCAAGATCTTATTCGACCAAGTCATGAGTCCGTAGTTAAGAGCTGATGCTGCAACTCCCTGCCAAAGCCAAGCATCCATACATGTCAGATAACTTTTCTTATACTTCCACAGCCTTGGTTATTATGATAACACTAGCAGATCGAGCGTTGAGCCATAAAATTCAAAAACATGCACGCATATCCGATTTATCCTATAAAATCCAGAAGAAACTTACAGCATAAACAACGGCAAAAAGCTCAGACTGTGTCAGATGCCAATCTGTTGACTCATTGGTGGCAAGAAATGATGTCACAACCATCAATACAGCACCAAAAAAATAGGATAGCGCGGTCACAGAAATGTTGGCGGGATACTTGGCTAAAACTGGTGCCTGGAATTGTTAGAAGCAGTAAAATTTCAGATAAACAAGTAGTTAATAACAACAAATATACATTCAAAGTTTTACAACAAGTTACAAGTCAGCATAGTTTTTAATGAAGTTTATATTGTGGTTAATGATGAAAATTTATAAGAACCACTCCAATACTACTTGTGAAAGGCACTAAAAAAAAGATAGTGTTGCGGCTGGAAAGCTAAACAAATGGTTACTCCAGGGAAAGATTTGTAACAGGCATCAAAAAGCATTGTAAAGGACCTAAAGGCATTTGAAATTCCAAAATTGAAACCAATGCTAGGTGTATGATCAAAGCTAAAAATAGCTTCCTAAAAGTATTGTTTATAGACAAGATAAGATTGGATCACTAAAGTTCTAACGAGTTTTACTCAAAACAACACAGAACAGAACAACACAGACCGTTTCCTCTTTGTTTTACTCAAAGAGATTTCTTTTCGATTCCCTCCGGCAAATAAGACACGACATTTAACATACAACAAGCAAAGAACAGAACCATATGGTATACCTGAATGGCCAGGAAAGCAGCCATGCACATACAGTTCCCTATCAAGCATAGAACTCCGATATGCCAATGATCAAGTCCGAACTGGAGAAAACTAGACATAAGCCATCCAGCCGGCTCAGGTTGACCCCTGGCACTTATGTCATTCAGGGCAACAAAGTCTGCATTCGGCTGTCCAAGCAAAGCCGGACCACGAAACAGAACCATTAATATTGCACCAGAAACACAAACCAGGGTACCTCCAACCTTTGCTTGACCTTCAGTTTTGAGCAAATTAACTCTTTCTGTACTGCACGTACAATTTCATACAAATTACAAAAAGTAACATACAGAAGAGTAGAAATTAAACAAAACCAAATAAAATCTAGAAAGAAAAAGAAGCATACAAAGCTGTGCCATTACCCCATCGTTACAGCCAAGAGAAAGGTAAAGACTGGAATTGCAGGTTGTATGGCAGCGGCATAAGTCGGATTTGTGTAGTTCAGACCAATGAGGAATAAAAGCTGGTTCCCGAATATCCTATACCAAGTAACCAATCAGGCACAATCCGTGTATACCATATTTCCAGATCAACTCGGGTTGGTTTAGAAAAGTGAGACTCACCCAGTTAACCCAAGAAAGAAGAACGATAGGAGGAGGCGTTTAGTCATAAGAGGCCGAATCCTTCTGCAGGAAAGTGAACAAACAAGACCCTAGAAGTTTGATTCTCGATCCAAGCAGCCAACAAATTATGAAGCAGAAATGCGACATTAAAATTGACTAAAACACGATTTCGAAGAGACAATAAAAGTCGTACTTTTCGCGAACATAGGCGACGGGGGCAAGAATTGAGAGAGCGAGAAGATCACGGAAGACGCAAAAGACAAGCTGGTTGATGCCGACGTTGAGGGCTACTTTGGTAATTACATGATAGCCTCCATTGATGAGTTGAACCAAAGCCATGGAGGCGTGTGCTTTCCATGCTTCCCTCTCGAACCCGCCATTCATTCCGGCCATGGCCTTCCTTCCCACTCCAATCGGACTGAAAAGAATTACAGCAAAGGGGAAATTAAAATTGAGAAATTTTTGGGGATTTGGATTTTGAGAGTGGGAAAACGGGAATACAAGCTCAATGAATCAGTGGGCTTTGGTTCATGTTAGGTGACAATAAGAAAGGGTGTCTTCAAAGGAAACAAAATGTGGCGGTTGGATAACAACTAATGCTGCGATGGTTTACTCGCAGAGGCGGAATACGAGTTCGGGTCGGCCGGGTCATTTTATGTATGATAATATTCGGTTTCGGTTCGAGTCTGGTTCAATTTTGGTTTCGGCTCGAGTTTGGTTCAATTTTAATTTATGTTTATGGTGACTCGGTTTGGCTGATTTTTGGTTTGATTAATATCGGGTCGGTTACTTTCAAGTTGATTGCTTTCGGTTCGAGTCAACCTTTGGATCGGTTGGTTGCAGTTGTTTTTTCAAGCCGAATCTATTTTTTACACCCACGTATATGACTTATTGGTGAGTTGTGCAGTAGTTCACATCTCATATTTTTTGGGTCAACCTTTAATATATATATATATATATATATTATTTCGGGTTGCATTCGATTCGGGTGAAATCGGTTCTAATCTATTGAGTTTGATTGAAAATTAGTTCAAATCTATTTCGGTTCAATTAAAATTTGGATCGATTTGGGTTCAATCATTTTATTTCGAGTTTTCAGATCATGTTCGAGTCGATATTGGGTCTCGGGTCTAATTTGATGCTCCTGTCTTCATTTTGTCCAACGCCTTTTGTGCAATTTTGCAAAATTAAAGGGGTCTTACTCTAAATATATCTATGTTCACTAATATTTCAGTAACTTTTCATTTGCATCACTGAAATTTGAGAAATTCAACCTCAATCTTTATCCGTTATATATAAGTTTGATCCTAATTCTAAAACACAAAAAAATGTAATGTGTAAAGATTGGGGGTTAAAATTTTTAGAATTAAAAACAAACAAATGTTCGGATCTAAGATTGCGTGGGAAGCACCGTTCGGATATAGACGTTTCATGGAACCTCCAGCTTGCCGCGTTTGGTTTGCTGCAGTCAGATTGCCATTCTAGTTGAATCTGTATCCCTCTATATTATTAAAAAACACAAATGTTTTGGTTATAGTTTAGGATCTAAATTGATTCAAACTTGACTACTTGACTGATGATAATGAAAAATTACTAAAATATTAGTGACAATAAGTGTAGTTTACCCAAAGTAAAAACAAGTGGGTCCCCTGTCTTTTTCGTCAAAATTTTCCACCAGTTCCTAAACCATGTCTAAATTGTGAGTTTGGTTTATGTATTCTTATTTGATAATTTTTGTCGCTTTATTTTTAAAATTTTAAAACTTTAATCCAATACGCATCAAATTTGTTAAGTCTTTGTTTGCCGTTGCAGTCTCAAACCTAAGTTTGGGGGGGGGGGCAAGCACTCGTTTACAAAAGCTAGAAAATTTGATTGTCCCGAAATGCCTATTTAGGCGAGACAATTAATAGGTGAATGGCCGTTTGGAGCCAAATGAAAGTTATTTGAGGTTGTTGTTGCTGGTGAACGGGCGTTGCCCACCGCAACAACAACCAAAAACACAGCTTAAGTCAAATTCTTTAGTCTTAGTATTATGCAGAAGTTGTACAAAGACTAGACTTCTTTTGGGGTTGCGCTGGGCAAACGCTCGTTGGTTAAAAGTTGAAAAATTCAACTATCTCGAAATATTCATTTGGGCGCTAAAATAGAAAGTCAAAAACCAAAAGCTGTTTAGAGTTGTGATCGATAAACGCAGTTAAAAACAACAATTCCAACAAAAAAACGCAACCTAAATCTATAATGACTTTTATTTAATTAAAACAAGAACAAAGGTGGTTGTGTAGTTGGGCTTTCTATTTGTGTGAATGTACCAAA
Organism: Hibiscus mutabilis; assembly: GCA_019671005.1. NCBI lineage: Eukaryota > Viridiplantae > Streptophyta > Magnoliopsida > Malvales > Malvaceae > Hibiscus > Hibiscus mutabilis. The sequence continues at coordinate 34,095,988 of CM033749.1, forward strand.
GGCGAAGAGGGACATTTGACTTTTCCATGCCTTTTTAAGGATAAGTTTGTCGCTCTCGACGAGTACCACTGAGCACCATTAATTTAATTTATAAAGATTAAAAAGTTAAAAGACTCACCGTATAATTATAAATTATTTAAATATTAAAAGGTAAATTAATTAAAACACATTATTTTTATAATTTTTTAAACATAATTAGATCAAAATATTTACCCTAAATTACAAAACCCTAATATTTTTTTTTTGAAATTTAAGCCACTGTCGCCGCCGCTAGCCACCTGCCGTCGATCACATAATCGCCGCCTTGTCGTCGTCTCTGCGTGCCCACCGGTGAGCCATGCCGCCGTTCTCCACCAGTTGAAAAAAAGTTCAATACATAAGTATGTGTTAGAGAACGACATACTGCACTAATCCGCTATAAGCGTGTTTCTTGGATTATTATGTAATAGTCACAACATTGTTCATAATGATAACTAGTGTATGATCATCAAACTTGAGATCATCATTATTTCAACATCGTGAGTGACATATTTTGATATAGTCAAACGTGTATCGTAACTGACTACGCTATAAAGACTGATATTGGATATGTCACAATCTATGTAGTGGGATATGGTTGATCAATATAGGATTTGTCTCTTCTACATAATAGGAGTAATATCCTAGGCCACTTGAATGATGTGACTAGAAATGTATGGCCATGCTCGAATAAATTGATATGAGATATCATAGTTATTCGTTTATTATAGTCTACTCAAGATATCAAGAAATATTAGATGGACTATACAAGTGTGACTATTCCATGACTTGTGTTCGATCTAGAAATAAGGACAAAAGGATGTAATACATGAAAAGAGTTAATCACGAAAAGGTTATGTCGAACCACGAATTCATGTAACTTAGGTAGCAATGATGTATTGTTAGATGCCACTTATTATTTGTAATATTCTAGATATTACTGTTAACGTTATATGAACCTACAAGGGTCAGACCCTATGATTGAAACAAACAAATATCGACTACATAGCATATGTGCGAACTTGTTATACACGAAATTAGTTAGAACCGAAATTATTATAATTATTGTAATGATATAGATAATTTCGTTTATATATTTTAATACTAGATAATTATTGTAATTATCAAATACTATTAAAATATATATTTCCTCAAAAAAACCTAATTAAAGTGAATTAGATTTTACTTATTTAATTATATTTGGTTAAATATAGTATATATTTAATAAATCTGAATTTAATTAGGATTAGAGTTTTGAATGCTATATAAAGGCATAAGGTTTAGCAGCCAAGATTATGCTAATTACGAAAAATCTCTCTAACAGTTAGAGAAGTGAAATATTGTTCATTTCGTTCGGGTGGACTGCGTAAAGGTCAAAGCATTTTGCGACGACTAAGATTTGATATCGTGCTGAAGGAATTAGATTTTCTTACGTCAATATAGTTTTTAGATTTAATCGAAGTAATGTTTCATCCTTTTTACCTCGGATTCGTTCCTCGTACTTGAAATCTTTACAAACCTGGTCAGTTGTACCATTGCCAGCAGGGAAGAAAGCCATCGACTGTAAATGGGTGTATCGTATTAAATACAAGTCTAATAGAACTATTGATCGTTATAAGGCACGGTTGGTAGCAAAAGACTTCATTCAAATTGAGGGCATAGATTATGTGGATACTTTTTCACCCGTAGCAAAGATGACTTCTTTCAAAGTTCTTTTGTCTCTAGCTGCTTTGAATAATTGGCACTTATTACAGTTAAATGTCAACGATGTTTTTCTCAATGGCTTTCTTGATGAAGAAGTATACATGAAGCTTCCTCTTAGCTATCAATTACATTCCCCAGATTCTAATCTTGTATGCAAGCTTCATAAGTCCATATACGGACTCAAGCAAGCCTCACTTCAGTGGTTTCATGCCTTCTCTAATGTGGTATTAGAGTTTGGGTTCAAATAGTCACCTTCTGAGCATTCTCTATTCATCAAAGGCTTAGGTGATGACATGGTTGCACTTCTCGTACATGTAGATGACATTGTACTAGTAGGGAAGAATTTGGATTTGTTAACAAGTGTACGAATGTTTTTTCAACAACATTTCAAATTGAAAGATCTTGGGACGTTGAAGTATTTTTTTGGTTTCGAAATTGCTTGAAATTCTACTGGCATTTCTTTGTCCCAAAGACATTATGCCTTGAAAATGTTAGAAGACACAAGTTCACTTGCCAAGAAACCTGTCTCTATTCAATGGTTCCTTCACAGAAGTTAAATGCTAGTGATTGGTGAACTCTTACCAGATCCTCAACAGTATCGGTGTTTGGTTGGTCGTCTTCTTTATTTTACTCACACTAGATCCGACATTACCTACACTGTACATCTTCTTAGCCGATTTGTTTCTGCTCCACGTCACCCTCATCTCATGGCAGCATATCATCTTTTATCTTATATAAAGAAACTCCTGACCTTGGTCTTTTCTTTTCTTCAAAGTCAACCACACAATTAACTGGTTTTGTAGATTCTAACTACAGCTCTTGTCCTAACACTAGACGCGCAGTCACTGGATATTGCATATACCTTGGTGATAATCTCATTTCGTGGAAATCAAAGAAACAACAAACAGTTAGTAGATCCTCCTGCGAAGCTCAATATCGAGCAATGACATCTGCAACATGTGAATTGGTTTGGCTTTCAGCTCTCTTGTGTTCTTTCTAAGTTTCTGTTTCATCAGTCTCTTTATTTTGCGACAACCAATCTATTATACACCTTGCTACGAATCAAGTTTTTCATGAGAGAACGAAGCACATCGAGGTAAATTGTCACTTTATTCATGAAAAGATTCGAGATGAATTTCTAAAAGAAATTTCACATACGAACTCAAAATCAGCTGGCTGATATTTTCACTAAACCTCTTCATGCTCCAGCCTTTGATCAATTTGTCACCAAGATGGGATTGCTTAATATACACCAGCATCCATCTTAAGGAGGGATGTTACAGTTAATAAAACTGTTAGTTAGATTGCTGTTAAACTGCTAGTTAGGGTTCAACAGCTTAATAACTCAACTTATATAAGAAGCTGATTTTACCTTTGTAAACATTGAATTTTTTATCAATTAAAAGTTTTTCTTCCTTCATTATATAGCGGAATGATTGTTCTCTGATTTGCATTCTGATTCTTTACCTCTCTATTGTTGATACATGAAAAGAAAATGTTGGACCATAGTTGGCTTATGAATTTACTGCTTTCTTTTTTGGGTAAAGTACATAGAAGATCACCAAAGTTTTAGGGCGCTTTCATTTTGATAATCAAACTTTTATAATTTTTATTGGGGTTACCCAACTTTTATTTCACTTTAATTTTGGTCATTCTCATTAGAAAATAATGATGAGGCCCGTTAGTTTTTATTTATCTTATTAATTTAAACCATTTTCTGCTAATTAAAATATTTAAAAACATTTCCTTTAAATTTTTGTTTTAAACCCTTAAAATCTAATGTTTATATTATCTTCTTGTCTTTCTCTCATTTCACTCCCAACACACAATGGAAGAAGCAAATTTCTCAGCATGCTTATGTGAAAGGACAATTGACCTACGCATTGCTTGGACGGATAATAATGTTGAAAGAAAGTGTTTTGGGGTACGTGAACCATTGGTGTGGTTTTAGAAGAAGCCGTAATTTTTTTATTTGGTATGATCCCATTTAAATTCACATTCAAAAGTTGTTATAGTTGGTTTATTAAGGAAAATTAGAGCCATGGAGAGGGGAAGAAAGTGTGAGCGAATCATTTGGGTGTTTTGCTTGAGGATTTTGTTGTACTTGACTTGGTTAGGTTAAGTTATTTGGGTTATGTCGGTTAAAATTTGGGGTTTAGAGTTGATGTAGACGTTGGTGCTTAAGGTTTATTTTAGCAAGTTCAAACCTAAACCCACTTTGATGATAATCAACAAGTTAATCGACTCATTTTTACAGAGGAATTTGATAATATCGCTGATATCACCTAAACCTAATTCATCTAGGGATTTTTAATAAGTTTAGCCCCTTAAACCCTTCAAAAATATATCTCGCGTTGTTTTAATTTTTGGGGGAAATGTTTTTAAATATTTTAATTAGCAGTAATTTTAAATTAGATTATTTCAATAGAAAATGAAAATTAACGGGCCACGTCATCATTTTCTAACGGAAGGTAATAGTAGGGAACAAAATAAAAGTTTAGTGACCAAAATAAAAACATATTAAAAGTTTGGTGATTAAAATGAAAGTACATTAAAAGTTATGTGACCATCTGTATACTTTACCATTTTTTAAGCTGATGACGATGTGTTCATTCGGGAAAGTATCGTAATCATTTTAGTTGTTAAAAATAGTCTTTTAAAATATAAATTTTCATTAATATGTATAATTTATTTAGTGAAGACACGTTAATGGTCTTAAAGTCATAATTAATATTTTAATGAGTTTAACTTTTTTAATATTTGTTATTACGAGTCTAATTTTTTAAATATTTGTTATTTGAGGTTATTTTTTAATATTTGTTATTAGAGACTCAATTTTTTTCAATATTTGTTATTAAGACATACTCTTAAAATTTAATTTTTTTAATATTTTTTATTAGGGGCATATTCTTAAAATTTATTTTTTTCTTGAATATTTGTTATTATGGTTCAATTTTTCAATACTTATTATTTGTGGCCTAATTTTTTTTAATACTTGTTATTAGAGACTAAATTTCCCCACCCCCAATATTTGTTATTAAAGGTCTATTTTTAAAATTTAAAATTTTAATATTTATTATTAAGAGCCTACTCTTAAAATTCATTTTCACAATATTTATTATTAGGGGTCACTCTTAAAATTTAATTATTTCAATACTTATTATTAGGGGATTATTTTTTAATTTTCCGAGAGCCACCAAAATCTCAGGGTCAGTCATGCTACAAACTACCACAAAAAGAAATATAACAATACTAGACCATCGATCTTCCCTGATTTTTAAACATTTTAATTTGTCCCCTCAAAATTTTTAAAAATCATATTAAGTTTTAAAATTTTAAATACTTTTTAGTTAAATTCACTCTTATAATTTTTAAAAGTTCTTATTAAATATCTCAAAATTATTAAAAATTTTAGTTAAACTCTCAAAAATTGTAAAATGTTTACTTTAAACCTCCGACTTTTTTTAAAAAAAAATTAAGTTGCGCACCCGAATTCTTACCCCAACTTTTACCAGTAGATTTAAGGGTATGTCGTGATGATTATTACACAAATGCAAAACTATCATAAGATAGGCAAGAATCATGTCACTTAAGAAGACAAAAAAACACAACGAGATATGTGAATTCAGGGACGGAGCTCCCTTAAGGCCTAAGGAGGCTCCGACCCTTGTTATAAAATAAGGGTATTAGATAAATTTTGGTCTAATAACAGTATTCAAATTAAAAAAAATACAATACTTTATTAAATATATAATTAAGTAGGAGTTGAATTAAAGAAGAATGAGTTTGTATCCTTATTTTATGGTGCAATAACAATTTATGTTCTTATAAAGTTTAAATATTAGACAAATTATGCCTTATCCCATAAATTTTGAATTTAAATACTTAATAATCTATTAATTTTTAAATTTAATATTTTGACCTCTGTCAATGTTCAATTCTAACTCCGTCTCTGTATAAATTCTTAAAAAAAGAAAAAGAATCAGACTATAACACTAAAGTCGCCACCAGAAATGACACCCTTAAAAAAACTTATAAAAAAACTTTGAAAAAAAATTGAGATCTAGAAAAGAAAAATCGGTTTAATCGTTAACTATATTATATTATATATATATATACATATTCTTTTTTCTTATACACCTTAATGCATTATGAACAGAGGGAATATACATAATATATATTACTATAATTTAATTTATAAAATTCAAATTTATTTTTTAATATAATATTATATCTTTTCTCTACGCTCAATATCTATCATAAATATATATTCAAAAAAAAATCTATCATAAATATAAATTAAAACTTTGCGCATTAAAAGAGGGATGCAAATAACTGAGGATATATATATTTTGTATAAGTTCGAATTTCATTACGTGAATGTAATCTCTTTATTTGATAAAAAAACTTTGTGCATTAAATAATATCACCCTTTTAACTTTGTGTGAAAATAATAACACTAAAAAGATGAAAGATTCAGGGTTGGTTCAAAAGCTTACACCCCTTGTCCAATTTATTAAAACGAAGTACTTTGATTTATAATTCTAAAGATATATAATGTTTTTTAAAAGTATTTTTATCTTAATAAAAATATATTATGAGGCACTTTTTAAAGTCATTTTTTATTTCTTTTAATATATTAAACTAAATTTTTTTGTTTTCTCTAGGGATGGGCACGGGTCAGGTCGGGTTTTTGGCCCATCCGAACTCGACCCGAAAATAAATACTCAAACCCCGACCCAAACGCATTTTTTAAAAAACCTGACTGAAAATAAATACACTAAACCCGACCCCGACTTATAAAAAAATTAATTTTAGGGACCTAATTGTAAAAATAATTTTAATGGACTTAATTGTAAAAAATATGATTTTAAGGACTAAATTGTAAATTGAAATTCAATTTTAAAGACATAATTAAAAATATATATATAGAGAGAGAGGGTATTATTATAATTTATAAATATCCCTAAAAAATTTAGGGGAAAATTACACAATTAGTCCTAGGTCGGGTCGAATATTTTCCATCCTAAACCCGAACTTGACCCGACTCGACTTCACCCTTAATAAAAATTTGACCCAACCCAAACTCGATTATTCATTAAAAAATCCGACCTGATCGGACCAGGTGTCGGGTCAGAACCCGGCCAGATCGGGTAAAATGCACATCCCTAGTTTTCTCTCTATAAAATACAATTCAATTCATTTAGGCTCCTCTTTTCTTAAGGCCTTATATAGTCGCTCATCTCGCACATGTCGAAAACCTCCACTAAAAAGATTGTAAATGAAAAACTATGTTGCAAGAAAATTGTTTTCCAAATGCGAAAATTGTATATAAAATCTTATTGACTATTCTTTTTATTGTTGCTATGCGGAATGAAACTTTTCAAAATTGAAAATTATGAAGTCAACTTATGGCCAACAATGGTGTTCATGGTATGTTAATCGTACCGTTTAACTTAAATGATTGGTTAACCGTTATAGTGGTTATTAACCGTAATCTAACCGTTAAGAAGTGGTTAACTGTTATTTTTTTAAATGGTTAACCATTCTAGTGAATAATCGTTAGGAAACGGTTCGGTTACAAGTTAACTTGTAACCTATTACATTTTTCTTTTCAAATGTTCATTATTTCCTTTTAGAATTATAATACTAGCTCTCCGATAAATATTGTATTAAAATTTTCAAAAAAAAAACTTAAATAGATAGATTTTAAACACAAACTTCATACTTAATTAAAAAAATACTTTTAGATTAACCATTAATCATCTTTTTTAGCGGTTCGGTTAACCGAAAGCGTTTAACCTTAAGGGTTAGGTTAATTAACCTATAAATGACCGGTTATACCGGTTAATGATAACAGTTTATTTTGCACACCCTTACGGACAACTATGTTGCAAAAAAGGCTAAGTGAACTTGTTTTGACGGCAATTGAGAGTGATATTTTAAAAGATGTTGATGTTAAAAGTGTTGTAAATGATTTAAGATAGGGGTGTAAGGTTAAGCTTGTCCTTGAAGGCAATAAATTCAAGATAGTAAATTTGGTAAATCGTTAGTGGTGATAAGCTAAGGTAGTAGATGTAGACTTTATTTAGAAGCTGAATCACTGTAAATTAATCATGTAAAATTGTTCTTTCTTTTTTGTTTTCACTAATTCATTCAAGAAGTCAATTCAACCTTCTTGACAGTTTTTGGTTGATCGATTCGAGTTCAACATATTACATCGTAATTCATCTCTATAAAGCCCTTTACCGATCTAAATCGCCTGAAAGTTTCACAGTTGAATCGCCATTGTTGGCCATGATCCCGGTCCCGGTCCAGCTACGTTAGCACCGCCACCTTCAGTCCAAAAACCTGTAATAGTATCACTTGATTTGCTTTTGCCATGCCTCTCAACTTCATAGCACCGAAACCAGAACATGGCAGCAGCAGTGGCCCATTGGGAGCTCTGTATCCTATAATTCTGAAGGTAAATCAAGGACCAATACCAACATCACGTATCTGCCACTATTCTTACTGCATACTATATACTCTGGTCTCCGGCTGGGTGGGTGGATTACCGGAGAAAATACCATACTCAATGGTATCTCCGGCATTGTTTGTCCAGGAGAAATACTATCAATGTTAGGTCCACCGGGAAGTGGTATCCAGCTAATCTCTTACTTGACCTTGCTAATGGTAATTTTTCAGATTTTAATGATATGCTTATTTCTATTGAAGTATTCAATTTTCTTTGTATATGGATTGTAAGAAATTTAGTCTATTTCCTAAATGTATTGTAATTGTGATATCTTCTTTAGTTTTAATAAAATTCAATTGACTATTATCAAAAAATATATATATTTTAGGTAACAATTTAGGTAACATTGCATTACTTTCGAAATAGTCTTCCTTAATTTTACTTCGGGTAGTTTTCGAGTTAGTTTAACATTATTTTTTAAACGTGTTTTTAAAATATTTAGTTTAAAATTTAAGTATTTAGAAAGTGTTATCAAAAGTATTTTTGAAAAATAAAATATTCATTTTAGATAATTAAACTCAACAACATTATAATATATGAAATATATCAACTTAAGTTATAATACAAATATAAAAAATAATTTATAGTAACTCATATTTTGATATATGAAATATAAAACTTTAATTGAAAAATAAATTTAAAAAACATGGTTAGGAATTGATATAATTTATTTTTCAATTTCAATTTAAATATATAACCATATTTTAAAAGTTTTTAATAGATATTTTAAAAGTTAAATTCACATACAAATGTAAATATTACAAAATCAAATTTTTTATCCTATATATTTAAAACAAATTTCAAAAGTGAAATGATTTTATAAATATTACAAAAAAATACATTAATACTTAAAATTTAAAGTTAAATTATTAAACTATAAATTTATGACACTCAATATTAATATTAGGAAGAAAAATTACCTTAGTATTTACAATCTAAAGTCAATTCATTCAACGGCAAGTTATGACATCTCTTGTTAATGAGAAATTATATCATAATCCCTACTAATCACGTTATTTATGGTCTTAATCAATAAAAATTATTAATTTTTTATGTCATATTTTTATCAAGCGAATTTTCGCTCAGTAAAAACTGTTTCTTAATTTAATTTATAATAAATATGAGTGAAAATTTACTTGATAAAATATATGACATAAAAAAAATTAATAAAATTGATATTTTTTATTGGTTGAAACGATAAATACCATAGTGAGAAAAATCTATTATAATTTCTCGTCGTTAGTTCTATTTGCTCATCGAGTCCATTTCGTAAGGAGATGAAACTTTTAATTCAACATCATCATCACTTTTCTCCCTCTTATGCATTTCTTGTATCAACAATGTTTTTAGATGTAATATGTTCCTTCAATTTTTGGTATTTCACAAAATATGTATCATCTAAACTAATACATTTTCAAATAAAATTATGTATTATTAGAGCTTGCGGAGTGGTCCCAGTAGTAAAGGATAATGTATTTTATCCAAGTGATTCGAGTTCGAGCACTATATGTGATATGCTTTATTAAAGGGCTAAGAATAACAAATATTACCTTATAATCACACCAGATATTAAAAAAAAACTATGTATTATTACTGTACATACAACAATCATTCTTTACTTTTTTTTATCACATATTATTATTGGATCACATATATTTTGATCCCCCAATTATATCTAATGTTATCTTGTCCCTCTCAATTACAACCATACATATCCATCCTTTAAAAATTAAAATGAAACAATTTATTACTAAATTAAAATTTAGAGTTGGATTACTGGAAGTTGATGGATGCTATATAAATTAATTAAATAATTTTCAAAAAAAAAACTCAAATTATCCCCTTTTATAGTAATAATTTAATTAATCTTTATGAAAAAAAAAATCGCAATCCAAACTAACTCTAAAATTTCGTTGGTTTTGTTTTAAAGAAAGAATGTCGGTCCTTTTTAATGTTACTAAAAAATAAATTAGTAAAGTTATATTAAAAAAAGTACAGTTTCAAAAATAAAAAATATTTGAAAACTAAAAAAATAAAAAAATTCAAAGAATTAAATTAAAAAAATATAATATAAATATATTTTAAAAATATGAAAAATAAAAGTTGAAAAATACCACAATTTTTGCAACTTCTAAACTACAATTATTCGACCTTTTCGTCTTTTTAAAAACATTTTATTTATATCTTTAAAATATCTTTAATTTCTATGTTTTTTTAGAAGTTTCAGTTTTTAAAAATACCACAATTTCTTTTTATTTTTCTCATATTTTAAAATGATAAATTGTCCAAAATTTCAATGATTTAAAAAAACATAGCTCTAGAACCCAACAAGTATCCCGATGAAAAAACGGATAATGTTCATTTTAAGAGATGCGGGTTTAAATCTCTTTGTCTACAAAATATATGCGCATTGTTAAAGGATTAAGAATATCTATGAACAGATACTATTTTATAATCATTTTTAGACTATTCAAAAAAACTATAATTATAAGAAAAACATAACTCTTATGCTTTAAACACTATTTTTAATTTTCCTTACGTAATCATGGATTAAGGATTTAAAATTGTCTCCAGGCAGCATTTCATTAGTTAAAAAGGGTCAGTTGTGTCACTTAATATAAGGCATAAGGTGTACGAGAGATATAAGAGTGAAGGTTAGGTTGAGTCGATTTAAAAAAAAAATGAGTTAATTACTTTCACATTTTTGGTTTTGTTTTTTACTTTTGTTCTTTCTTTTGTTTTAGTTTTTTATTTTTTGTGCCGTTATGGTAGGTTCTTTATCTGCTTGTATGACACGCTGATATTGGAGACGTTTACAATACGATGAATGTTACAATTGAATCTTGCCGTACAATATTGCGTGTTGTTTGTTTGTAGAGTTAACCAAGACATTTTTTTTCTCTTTTATTGGTTGGAGTAATTCAATAATCTGCCTCTTCTAGTGAATACTCTAAATTTTAGTTATGGTATTAAATTTGAAGAATATTGATAAAAATTTTATGAGAAGATTTAAGTTTGCTATTCACGTTTGTATATTTTTTGTTTTTTACGTTTATTTTAAATATTTTAATGTATGCTTATTTGTGTATTTCTTTTTATTATTTTAATGAAATTTAGTGTTTAATTAAAAAAATCAAGTTAATTAATTTTCTGAGTCATATTTTATAACTTAAAATTTTATTTTAAAAAATTTAATTCGACTCTAGTCAAGTGGAATCGATTGAGTTTATATTTATATTTAATTGTAAATATTTAATTATTTATAATATTATAGTAATAATTAGTTTCAACTTAAAAGATATCCTATAATCATACATGATATATATATATATATATATTTTATATTTTTTTCATATGCCATACATCAGATAAAGTTAAAAAACTCAATTCGAACTTAAAAGTAAATTCTCTAAAACTAAAATTTCAGGTTATTAGAATTAAAGTTTTGCTATACATAGGTAGAGTAGTTCTGACTTGTTCTTCGCGCCATCATGCCCGACGCCATCAAATCCTTCGTCCCCAGCATGGAATCCATCGCCGAACACTCCCTCCGCTCGTCGGAAGGCCGCCTCGTAACCGCTTTCCATGAGATGAAAACAGTAACCTTCCCTCTGTTTTTTTTTTATTCCTGTCATAGTATTAAATTGAGGTTGAATTGCAGCCGCAATTTAATACTATGATTACTGTTTCTGCAATTATATTAATTTATGTGTTGTGAAATTTTTGCAGTACACATTCAATGTTGCGCTGCTGTCGATATTCGGAGAGGATCAAATGCTTTACAGTGAAGATCTGAAACGTTGCTACTACATTCTCGAGAAAGGATACAACTCGATGCCGATTAACCTCCCCGGTACACTTTTCAACAAATCAATGAAAGCGAGGAAAAAGATTGCCCAAATTCTGGCCAAAATCATATCGACCAGGAGACAAATGAAGCCGGATTGCAATGACTTGCTCGAATCTTTCATGAGTGACAAAGAAGGCCTCACCGACGAACATCATCGGTGTAATCTTCGCCGCTCGCGACACCACCGCCAGCGTGTTGACGTGGATAATTAAGTATCTAGGAGAAAACCCCAGCGTTCTTCAAGCCGTCACTGTAAGATCAATAATCACTTCAAACCCCATATCTCACATAAATGAACTGTTTTTTTTTTTTCTCTTCTAAATACGATGCGGGTTTGCATTACAGGAGGAACAAGAGGCCATAAGGAGAGGTAAAGAGGAGCAAAAGCTGAGTTGGGAAGATACAAAGAAGATGCCATTAACATCCAGGGTGATTCAGGAGACACTCAGAGTTGCTTCCATTTTATCTTTTACCTTCAGAGAAGCGGTTGAAGATGTTGAATATGAAGGTCAGTTACCACAAATCTCATATACACATATAAATACATTCATACATATATGTATGTAAAGAGGGACGAATCCAGAATTTTATACTAGAAAATGCGAATACAAACAAACTTAATTTAAAATTTTTAAGAGACCAACTGCCCTAACACCCATCAGTCCATCCCTATATATACACACCACACCAGATTCTCTTTTCTTTTGTGCTAATAATGGTTATCTGATGGCTTCAGGGTATCTAATACCAAAGGGATGGAAAGTGTTACCACTTTTCAGAAACATTCACCACAGCCCAGAAATCTTTCCAGATCCTGGAAAGTGTTACCACTTTGCACAACCAGACATCTACATACTGCAGTAGAGTATATACAATACATACGTGTTATGATATTATATTATATCAGCTGATGGCAGAGTTTTGTGGTGAATGGATGAACAGGTGGCTCCAAACCCAACACATTCATGCCATTTGGCAGTGGGACCCACTCATGTCCAGGGAATGAATTAGCCAAGCTGGAAATCATGGTCCTCCTCCATCACCTGACCACAAAGTACAGGTGGCATATGGTGGGTAGCAACAGTGGGATACAGTATAGGCCATTTGCTCTTCCCCAGAATGGATTGCCCATCAGATTATTCAGAAAGTGACAGCAACATATCCTCATTTCGATTTTTCTACTTTCTGTAAGAGACAAAGAAAGGAGCTCTCTCTTTTCTGGGCAAAACCCAGAAGAAGAAATCACTCGAGATAAGCATGCAGAAGCCGAAGGGGAAAACAGAGGAGTCCCATTACACTTTATTAAAGGGGAAAACAGAATGTGCAAACAAAATCATATGCCCATCTTATCATAGAGGGAAAGAAGCAAAGAAGCAGAATGATGAGTTGACCCTCTACAATTTCCATGTGTTAATTCATCTCCTAATTGAAGTCCGCAAGGCAAAAATATTACTAAATGTTGCTGAAAATTTTATATATAAACTGATTCATTTCATTACCAACTCCTTTGCTTTGTTTGCATTATGATACTTTTATTTATATACAAAATTTTCAGCATGATTGGTGCGCTTGATTGGTAGAATCTTACGCCAATCAAAGTCGCGCAACAGGTTAGTTATTAAATTCGCTCCGGTGAATACTTGAGAAACAAAAAAATTCCAATACTACATTTTGGAATAAGGTTGTTTGGATTCTTAATATATTTCTTTTAGATAATTGTTTATATTATTACTCAAGAAGCAGGAAAACCCAGCTACAAGCAAACTAGTCTATACAACGTATTCACAACTCCTATACCAACATACCCAGTAGTTTGAAAAATCCCATTGTTTCTTTTCTTCCAAACAAAGTATATGTAAGCACTCCAAGCAAGCTTCAGAATAGTCACAATAAGGGACTTACCCTTCAAATGACGAATCGCCCATTCAAACTCTTCCTTCCAGTCACCAACATCTCTAAATATACCACAGAGGGCTAAGACTTCCCTCCAGATTCCCTTAGTCCCCAACAAGTGAAGAATAAACGGTCCCTGGTAGGAAGCCTCCCCATATAGCCATCCAAACAATTAAAGCATGCCGGAAAATATGAAAAATAGTCCAAATCAACTTATGCCAAATACCTTTTCCCTGCGCTCCTTTATATCAACCCAAAGGCGAACCGTAGGCAAAGAGGTGCCCTCTTCCACAAGCCTCCTCAATTGCTCTTCGAATGATGTCAAAATGTTGTAATATAGATGTAATGTCACAACCATCTATTCTTTAAATAATCTTGGATTACAAAACAAAATCTTTTTTGGATCAATTTACACATTGTTTTATTATTTCAATCATTTTAGTTAATTTTTTTAAATAAAATTGAAGTCTAGTAATGACAAAAAGAAACAATAGAATATACTTTAAAATTATAATCATTATACTTATTTTAATAATTTATTTATTAGTACATTAATTATGATTATAACTCAAGTTTATTTCAACATCATATACTTATTAATATATAATTTGTAATAAAAAATAATGATTATAATAAATTATCATAATTTTATGAAAATTGAGATTAAAATATATTTTTATACAATGACTGCTACACAGACCTCTCGCATAAATCGAAAGATACAACACAATTAAATACACTCAAACTCGTATAACAACAATGCTAAACCGAACTATAACAATGCTACAATCAAGCTCAAAATATAAAATGAATTAAGCTTGTTTTAAAAAATAAACTCCATAACAAGGAAATATAATAAAATGTGCTTTTTTTTGTAATCGTATGTTCTATCAACCAAACATTTAAATCTTGATAGGTTGGGTGTCAATTTAAGTGCTTCCATCATGTATACGTGCATGCGTATGCATAGGCCTCAGGAGTTTCCTTGCTTGGCTTTGTAGATTAAATTTAAAGTTCAATGATTGAAATATAAACTTGGAAATTTATTATATTTGTATAAAAAATAAACACAAAATGTAAAAAATTTAATGGGGTAAATTTGAATAGTGATAAAGACAAGAATGACAATAGCAACAACACCGGAACTTGACTGTTTTTTTTTTTTACAAATTCTAATTCTAATCCTAATCCTATCTAGAGGGGAAGAGAAGGACTATAAGAGAAGGGGATGTTCCTAGTGAGTCTAGAACTGACGACCTAAAAAAAATGAGGGAAGAAAGATGAGCAGTTTGCCCAACCAGCCAAATGTGCTTGCTCACCGGAACTTGACTGTTACTGCCATTGATATTTGAAAGCAATTATAACTTGAAAATGAAATATGTTTAGCCAAAACTTCCGACTTGGCTCGAGGTCTGAAAATGAGATGAGACTCTTAAACAGAAGCACGTGTACATTATATCAACTCTCTCTCATTATCATATCCTAATCATCTGGAAAATTAACAAATAAAAGTAAGGGATCAGGAAACCAAACCTTAAGCCATTCAAGAATCTGAATTGAAAAACCATAATGTCAGTCAAAAGTTCCTGTCCGTGAGCTTAGCATCCAACACTGTCAAATAGTCTCCATAAGATGCATCAATACGGACATGAAAATGAATGTAACAATTATGACAAGCAACCTTTATGTTAACATCATGACATTATCTATCAGTTAGCTTGGAGTAATGTAGCTTTGACCAAGTATCTATGTATTGTCACCCAACCAAACTGGATGACCATACACGTCAACCTCCAACAGGCAACATCAGCAGCGAAATTGAAAACTTTGTTCCAGCTACACCTTCATATCTAAAATATGTAAATATTCCCATGTCAATGAAGCATTATCGCCGTCTCATGACTAATATGTATATTGCTGGTGGAATTATCAACCATTCCATGCAGATTCAGTTCACTGCAGTGGAAGATACATTTTGCTAGACCCAACAGTTGCAGACCATTCAAAACTTACACGTTAGGTTCCCCTGTAACTTAAAATTCCACCTCTCAACTGCAACATTGGCATGAGGTAAATAAAATTTAAGATTTTCCCAAGTAAAATTTGGCCACCAAACACATTGCTTAAGGCCCATACTTGGGAAATATTCAGTGTGAAAAATTACCCACCTTCTCAACATGTTTTGTGTCCGAGACTTCCCGAGTCTTATTCTTGAGTAGGTCCAACCGAGCTTGAATGAGTCGATTATGTTCTTCACCCTATAAACAAATTGGTAATAAGAGATACCATAACTTTTCTATGTTTCTTATCTATTTATTAGAATAAGAAACGAGGGTATATCATTACATGTCATTTAATCCAAAGAATTAACCTATTTCAATAACTGAGTTTTGCTTCATTTGCAAAAATAGTCCTCAATTTTTTGTATGACTATTTTGATGGCTTAAATAGCTCTTTCATGGTTTTAGGCACACAAAATGAAGTAAGAACATAAATATAGACTGAGGAAGAGGGTAATAGTTATCTACTAATGCCTACTAAATTACTTTGTGATAGGGAAACTTCACAATTTAATTTCTTACCCTTTCCAGAAGGCCTCTTAAGTAATGGATCTCATCTTTCTTCACAGTTGACAAACTGTGCACTGCATCCATTACATTAGTCCTGCATTAAAAATCCTCACTAGTTCATATGAAGGAAGGGCAGCTAGCATGGCTTCAGGTGAATATAAAACATGGAATTGGAGTAAATAATCCATGAAGTAACAATAATCATCATAGGCAACATAATTAAGTGGTATCAGAAAACAATTTTGTTCGAGTATAAAGCGCAGAGTCTCATCAATTCCAGAATAAGAAGCTGATAGAATACAAATCTGTGATCACTCAGTACTAAACTGCAGATATCCAAATAGGATTGAAACACAAATGTAATCAGCTGTTAATTAGTTACCCACCTAACATCAAAGAACATAACAAAACCAGATCCTACCTCTCTGAAAACAAAGGGTGAAGAGATTGTTCTTCCACAAGTTGCTCCACAGTATCAAGGACCCCTCCTACCTACAAATAAAAAAAAAACTTAAAAATTCAGGTGTCTCAAAGTGTTACGACAGATGTACATCAATGAGGTGCATTGAAATTGTTACGTCTATATCATCCTGTGTTACCGGTTGGAGACATATTATGGGATAGGAGGTCCCTCTCTCTTTGATGTGCCTGTCATCATCCTGGCGCCGTAGAGCCTGCAGTGCCTGAAGAGCTGCTATCAGCATTAGCTCCTACTGTTGTTGGTTCTTTCATTGCAATTGTTGATAAGATGCCTGGAACGATTGAAACTGAGCTCGTAAGCGTTGTAGGCCATCTTGTAGTTCATGGAGCCAAAGTAGCATCTCACTCATTCATGCAAGGGTTTGGTTGGGTCTACATGCAACGGTCGTGGGCGGGCCATTCAGGAGAGTCGTGACGTTCTCTGCTGAGAGCGTTGGATGCCTGACCGTGACGTTTTGGTCACTCGCTATGAGAAGGTTTCTCAAAGGGGTCCATCGTGGCTGATTCTCTTGGCTGGGAAGTCGGTTCACGTTCATCGCACCGATTGTTAATGCCAAAAATAGGTCTGAAACCAAACAAAGGTCGTAGACATGGGTTGTTATGGCGGTTTCGAGCATTTCACCCCTTATAATTTCGATGGAGAGTAGCTGTAGGTGGTGGTTGGAGTGAAAGGGCAGAGTTGAAGTATATGGCTTAGTGGGAGAGTAAGTGTTTAGGAAATGTCGGTCTTGCCCCTTGTCTGACCCTTTCTTGGGGTATTTAAGAAGAGACTTCTGATAGCCCTTAATCAAGTGTCATGCCTATATTTGAGGGATTGACGCCTATTAACATGCTAGCTCAGCTAAAAGGTATGGTTGTTAGATGGTATACTTGACTGGTGAGGCAAATGGATTTGACATTGGCTTTATCAGGATAGCGATTAGCCGGAGAACATGGTGGGATAAACTCCGGGTGATTCCTTGTGGCCTTTACAGAAAATTATAAGATTACACTTTGACCTTAAAGGTTTGCAAATATAATGGATTTGAGAAAATTCTTAGTGTGGATAGCTAAGGTAATGGAGTAGAAGTAGAACTATTGGTTGATCGATCGAGCTAACATTTGTATCTTGTATTTCACTACATATCATTAAACCAAAAATCTTAGTGAAACTTCTAGATAATTAGAGCTTAAGACATAGCCTACGGGATACAAATGGCCATATGCTTCCTCAATACTTTACTTGATTCGTGTACATATCCACATGATGAAAGAAAAACCTACATATATAAATGAAACAACTGAAGTAGTAGTATAAAAGTGAATACCTGAGTTTCATGGCATAAAGACTGAAATTCATCCTGATACATTAAAGATGTAAAATTAGAAATAAAGCTTATACTATACAATGGTTAAGAGAAATAAGTGGGACACCAGATAAAATTAACAAAATCCTCAACCGGACACGTAAGGTGGTCATGTACAGAAAAGTAAGGACTTAAGTGCTACCTAAATTATATTCGAAGGCAGCGTTTGGTAATTCCGATTTAAAAAATAGTACAAATTGTGTGATATAACACAAAAATATAACTTTCATTATTATTTCTCAAATCCATAGATTTGTCACATGCCTATTCAGTATAGAATGTAAAATTCCTACCGTGTTTATGAATTTGGCAAATTCATGCTTTCATACCATTCAAATATATAATCATATTGAATCTCAAGTACTCTTTTCATAATGGATGCATTTCATTATTACAATTTATATTGCAAAATAAATCCAAAATTTCAAATTCATGTTTCCAAAAGTAATAGAAAGTTGCATCAACATTGATATAGTAATAGCTGCTCCATTACATTATTCATTGTATCCACTATCTATTTCATTCCACATGGCCCTAACTTTCTATTAGTATAAACATAATTTCAAACAAAGCAAAAGAGTTGAAAAATGTCCTTAAGGGTAAAAACTATAGCCAGGTTTGAATGTTATGAATAACTTAAATTAATTAAAGGGACAATTAATTATAGCATTACAAAATGATAATTAAAAATGAAGGTATGACAAGTAAAGGATAATGCGTACCTCTACATTCCCATTCAAAGCAGTAATGACCTAAGATTAGTGCCAAGATTAAATAACAGTTAAAAATAGTCCTTAAAAGTTCTATACCTAAAATCCACAAAAAATCATTTCTTTTGAAACACAATGTTCAAATTTCGCTTCCTTTTCTCAAGAATCAAGATTCGCTGCAATGAATAAAAAGCAGATAAAGTGAAACACAATGTTTATGAACCATAATTGAGACTTAAAGAAAGTATATATAAGAAAGTAGACATGAATAAAAAGCTGGTGGAGGCGTTCTTGGTCGAGATTTGTAAAATTTGGAAATGCTTTGCTGAATTCCTTCAAGATTACAAAAGAAAAACCATTGCAACCATCCACTCTATAATGTAAAGAATGAAATTAAAAGAGGTAATGGAATAAAACCTGAGTAGAACAAGTCGTGAGAAGTGAGCGAACTGTGAGGTTGAAAGACTTTTTCAAAATCGGATTGCCTCTTTCCTATTGCGCTGACTGGCCCACAGCCATTTCTGCTACCCATTGTAACAATACGAAACTAAAGAAGAAGAATTAAAATGAGGGAGAAGATAGAGGAGCAAAGGGAGAGAAGACAAGAACTTCCATTCATTTGATAAACTTTCAAGTTAAGGTTTCAGCCATATAACCTATAGCCCTTAGACGACAATTGTTTGCAAGACTCTTTAGAACACTAAAACTCACCATTTCAATAAAACGGTTTACAAGCCAGCTGTCAATTATTAAAAGTAAAAATAACTAACTTAGCAATTACTTAAAAAACCATCCATTTTCCTTGTTTCAGCTTTGAGTCCTTACAATACTCCCCGCTTCAAAAATAATCATTGTCCTCAAGGATTAAAGGACAAGATAGCAAGCCAAGCCTTTGAAGTGACAGTCCTTGAGCAATATTTAATCGTCCTGGCTTTTCTTTAAATGTTTGACCAAATGTTTCCCATTGCTCTTTTCAACACAAACAAAACAATGAATAAATTGATAGTACTGCTTCTATTTGAACCCACAATATAAATTGAAGGCTTCCCAAGAAGGTCGATTTTCAGATCAGTACTTTTCAGCCCTTCAAAGACATGCAGATTTTGCACAACACATGAGTATGACATTTTGCTTTGGTATGCCGTCCCACTTGAGCATATCAATCCAAGCTTCAATTTCTTTTGTTGCACAGATCACATCAAGCTGCCTATTGTAGATAGTGACCTTAATTCCTTTCGAAAGTAGCTCAACCTCAACAAATCTTGACCTCATAAATTACCATTGCCTGGTGAAATCTTCCAGGAACTCAAATACCTTAAGTATCTATTGACTGAGCAAAAACCATTGGAAAATTCTGAAGCTGTTAAAGCTACAAGCCCCATTACAAAACCCTGCAAAAAATTGTAGAAATCCACCAAGTTGTTTTTTATACCAATTACTAACTCAAGCTGACTCCAAGTATTTGTTGCCTCAATACATCGACCATCTTTGAGTTGCTGGCTGGTCTTCTCTGTTAGAATGTTTGATTTTTCTAGGCCATTGATATCTAGTCTGAAAACATCCTTAAGAAGAGGCTCCCAAGCAAAAACAAAATCCTCTGGAAATATCCAACTATTTTCCAAGGCAACTCCAAATTGAAGCTTCAATTTTCCTGCATCGTTGGCTTTCAGAACTGATAATTTAACAGTGACAGCAAATTTTCCCCCATAAAACTTGATGACTGATGGATCCATTGAATTCATTATGTGTAATCACATCAGTTGTAATCCTAGCGTACCCTTGACTTATCATTCCAAGTTGTTTGGCGTTTAAGAAAAATCGAGATGCACGAACAGGTGATGTGTGTTCCACATGTACACTCATCTGCGAATTCATGTGCTTTTGGAGCTGTTCAATGATTTCTTCATCGGTAGATGCTGCTAAAGTCTTAAATCCAACTGAATTTTCTGCCACAATAATAGCATCTAATTTTGGAAGTAAAAAGCTGAAACAGAATTGAGGTTTCTTCCATATCTTTAGTAGTCATTCTTGCATATGGGTTCATAACCTGCAATTTAAACTTCTCTTTACTTCTTCTTCACTCCTATCAGACAAAGACCTTGAATCGACAACTTTTAGAAGCTGCACATCTAGTTCATTACTCTGTACAAGTGAGGCTTCAAACCCCACATCTTCAAGTGCCCTACTAACACTCAAAATATTTCTCCAAATACCTTCCATAGAACTAACATAGGCTACACAAATCAAACTTCCTATTATAAATTCCACCACACGCATAATCAAAATATTAAAAGCAAAATACTCCATTTCGAGTAAGCTAAAACGACAGGCATCAATATCCCCTGCATAAAAAAAAATCTTTGTCCTCAAGGATTTAAGTGAGCAACTTTGTATGTAATTCAAAAGTTGAATCCAGCTAAAACTATGCTTCCCAATTAAACAGTGTGAACACTAACAACTAAGCTCATAAATGACAACACGCCATGGATCCAAATGCAAAGCAAAAACACATTTTTTTTCTCTTTCCCTGATCAACAAAACCAACAATGTCATTGAACCCCTCTTGGACAGAAAAAATATCTAAATTACTATCAAATTTAACATTGTTGCTCCCCATCAATAAAAGTCAAAATCTATAAGGGTCATTCAGTTCAAAAAACACATTAGCATTAATAAACCTTGTCGGACAAGCTCGTTCAAACTCCCTAAGTTGATCATCCTCGATCTCATAACTCAGCCTTTTCAATTGGTCAACCAAGACAAAATAACCACCGAGTTTACTAATAACGGTACCAATCACATTCGAAATTCTCATAATCAAAATAGTACCAAAGTCAATCCCATTCGAAACAATCCTAATCATACGACTACCCACATTTGAAGTTCCCCTAATCAAGTCCAACTCAAGAGCTTCACTAGTCGGGTAAACAACAAAATTCAGCTCTGAAATATACTTATTCATGTCAACATCCGTAACTAAAGAAGAAGAATTAAAATGAGGGAGAAGATAGAGGAGCAAAGGGAGACCAAGAATTTCAGAAATATACTTATTCATTCGATAAGCTTGTTTTAGGTTAGGGTTTCAGCCATATAACCTATAGCCCTTAGACGAGATCGTTTGCAAGACTCTTTAGCACACTAAAACTCACCATTTCAATAAAACGGTTTACAAGCCAACTGTCAATTATTAAAAGTAAAAATAACTAACTTAGTAATTACTTAAAAAACCATCCATTTTCCTCGTTTCAGCTTTGAGTCGTTACACCCATCTTCTAATCTGATACCACCACCATTAGAGTATGTAAAATCAAGTAAAGTAACCAAATGAAACCCACAAATAAAGAGTAACGGCGACGGTTTCTTTGTTCACGTCCAATCAATGTTGAAATTTTACCTTCTTTTCTCAAGAATCAAAATTCGCCCCAGTGAACAGAGTCTACAATCAATGTTTAAATTACAATGCAAGAAAAGTAACCAAATGAAACCCACAAATAAAGAGCAACGGCGACGGTTTCTTTGTTGCGTCCAATCAATGTTGAAATTTTGCTTTCTTTTCTAAAGAATCAAGATTCGCCCCAGTGAACAGAGTCCACAATCAATGTTAAAATTACACAATGCAAGAAAAGTAACCAAATGAAACCCACAAATAATGAGCAACGGCGACGGTTTCTTTATTCGCGTCCAATTAATGTTGAAATTTTGTTTTCTTTTCTCAAGAATCAAGATTCGCCCCAGTGAACAGAGTCTACAATCAATGTTAAAATTACGGAATACAAGAAAAGTAACCAAATGAAACCCACAAATAATGAGCAACGGCGACGGTTTCTTTATTCGCGTCCAATTAATGTTGAAATTTTGTTTTCTTTTCTCAAGAATCAAGATTCCTCCCAGTGAACTGAGTCCACAATCGATGTTAAAATTACTTAAAGGAAGTATATACAAGAAAGTAGACGTTCTTGCTCGAGATTTTTTAAATTTAGAAATATTTTGCTGAATTCCTTCAAGATTACAAAAGAAAAACCAGTGCAATCATCCACTGTCACTAAAAAGAGAAAGAATCTTGAGAGGGAGAAAAAAAGAATGGAATCAAAAGAGGTAATGAAATAAAACCTGGGTAGAACAAATCGTGAGAAGAGAGATAACGGCGAGGTTGAAAGACTTTTTCAAATCGGATTGCCTCTTCTTTCCTATTGCTCTGACCGGACCACCGCCATTTCTGATACCAATCTTCTTCGATACAAATTAGAATGCAAGAAAAGCAACCAAATGAAACCCGCAAATAATGAGCAACGGCGACGGTTTCTTTTCAAATTTTGCTTTCGCTTCTCAAGAATCAAGATTCGCCGAGTCCACATTCATCGAGCCAGAGAGGTCTGGAACCCGAAATATATATATGATTTGAAGTTTCAATTTGAGGGATAGAATTCAAAAAATGGGCTTAATACCACTTTTAGCCCTTTATTATAGTTAAATTTGAGTTTGGTACTGTACATTTCAAATAGGAACAAAACAAATCCCAGAATTAAAATTTCATTCTTTTTTTTAATAGAAAATTTCATTCATTTTCACTGTTTTGACATGTTAAATATGATATTTTTATATTGTTTTTTCTAAAAATGACGTGAAAAGCATGATGATTAAGATAAAAATTTATTTTATATATACTATGACATTAATGACGTAATATGTATTGATTAAGATAAAATTATTTTGTAAAAACATTTAGGACTGCCTTTAAAGATTAAAAATTAATTTACTCAATATATTTATTAACAAAAGAAACCCAAAAATCCCAAAATATCGATGATATTAAGGAAAACTGATAGTTAAAAATTAAAATCTTTAATTTTGCTAAAAAGTTACGGGCCTTTCAACATCGGTTAGTGACCTATAGTGCACAACTATTGATTAATAATTTAATTTAACATTTCCAAATCATATTAATTAAACTCTTAAAATTTTTAATCATTAAAATCAATCAATTTTTTCAAATATTGTTAACCGTCGATCATTTTTCAAATTAATTATTTTTAATTTTTGATTCAAAATAACAATTCAAGTAACAATAAATAGAAAACAAATCTCTTTTGTTAGATAGTTTTATGGGTTAAATCCATATACACAATATAAAATCAAAAAGTTGATTTTAATGGATGAATTTAATCTCAACTACCGATTTTCATTAATCTAACAACTCAAAAAAACATGTAAAACTTGGACGAGCGACCGAGCTTTTTTGGTGTAAGCGACCTACTCCTAGGTTCATGTGGAGTCTAGGTGGGCTTAGTGGTTGGCGCTAGGTGTGCTCATATTCGGGTACCTGAGTTTTCGGGTACACGAAATTTTCAAGTATCAAAAAGTTAGCCTGTGACCCGGCCCATAAGAACCGGGTATCCGCAAATCGAGTACCCGTAAAATCGAGTATCGGGTACCCGGTTTACTTTTTTATATATTTTTAAATCTATTTAAAAAACATAGTGAACACATAAAATTTTATGATATATATTTCAAACACAAAAAATATTGATTCGATGTTAATTTTAAGAGAGAAATATTTGGATATATGTATATGTATATATATATTAAAGTTTATCGACAAAAGAAGATATTAATCTCTATCAGGATTTTTCTTTCGAATCTTATATTGACAAATTAATATAAATATTTTAAAAATTCAAAACTTAAAAATATATAATATAAGTATAAAAAGAAGTTAAAGATTTAAAATTAATTTTAGGAAAAATAGTAAGAAACATAAAATAAATATAGAATTTAAAATTTAAAATATATAAGTATTAAAATTACCGGGTCGGGTCGGGCACCCGATTATAAAAAATTTATGCCCTAACCCGGCCCGATTACTCAGGAAAGTTTATTGGTCGGGTACTCGGTCTAAAAAATTTAGGTATTTCGTTATAAATAGACGGTAATTTTCAATCGAGTAGGCAGGTTGACGAGTTGAGTAATTCAGACCGAGTATTTTTGAACACCCTTAGTTGGCATGTTATCTCCTCGAGAGAAATATCTGGAGGCGATTTGAGGCCTCGGTGCCCCACATCGCGCTTGTGGACAAGCTCTGAGATTAAAGTCTAACTTTCGCTAGGCCATGTAAGATCCGATATTTGATAATTCCTGTTGCAATGCGAACTTGAAAAAACTTTATCGAGATAAATCCTTAGACAAGGGTATGAGAAAAGGCTGACTTGTTTAAGGTAATATCTTTTTCAAGTGCCGCACAGCTTGCTAACCGAGTAAAAATGGGGACGTGCAGAGTATTATGAATCATTGATAAGATATGAACTCAAAACTAAAAATATGAGTTATATATATATTATTAATTCGGTTAAAAAAATCAATTTCAAACATAATTAACCAATTATCTAACTGTTAAAAAAAAACTTTAACTGTTAACCAATCAAACACTTTAATGATCGATTAATTCGATTTTATTCGCACAATGAACACCCTAAATAGAACATAACACCTGCGTTTCTGCCCTTTCCTATTATAATCTAGGGAAAACTACTGAAATAGTACCCCAACTATTGCCGAAATATCGTTTTAGTACTCCAGCTATTTTTTTTGACAAAATGGTACTTAACGTTATGTTTCATTTTCAAAATAGTACCCTCCGTTAAAAATTAACAACATGCTGACTATGAGAAAAATCACACGTGGTAGCTTGCCACATCATTTTCTCTCTCATAGTCAACATGTCACGTGTGCTTTTTTATGATTTTAGTCGACATGACATGCTGACTAAGAAAGAGAAAATGACGTGGCAGGCTATCACATGTGATTTTCTCTCTCTTTGTCGGCCCACAATTTTTTAACGGCGGGTACCAAAATAAAAACGAAACATAACGTTAGGTACCATTTTACCAAAAAAATAACTAGAGTACTAAAATGATATTTCGACAATAGCTAAGGTACTATTTAGGTAGTTTTCCTATAATCTAAGATAAAAAAAACAAACACACTCAACCCTCCAACAACCACATATCAGAATTGCTTACCAAAAGAGAAAAGGCGTTACCTAATCTTAACCCCACACCCAATTCCACATGGCTGGATCATATTTATTTGACCACCTCTGCATATATCTATGAATAATAGATAAATTGCATATAGCTTGTATCAGTATGATCGTGTCCTTTGAACTGCCCAACTGCAGGCAAAACTGCATTGGCATTGCGAATTTGATGGCTGTTAAAATCCCTTAAATCATTCATATATATAATTCACCAAAGTAAATCTTTAAACAAGTTTGGGTTCTGCCTCGATGGATTCACACCCATCTGCCTCACCAATGCATCCTTTTCCAAGGAATCTTTAGGGTTTGACCCCTTACTACTGCTTTGCGTTAGTTGCGGGCTGGCAGTAGCACCGGGCATGTTTGTCACGGAAGGGTTTGACAAGCCAGATAAAAGATCAGCATCATCTTTATTGTGTATAAAGACGGGTGTGTCCGCATACAATGCCATTACATCAGGTGACCTGGAAGCAGCGGTTGCACCATTTGCAGCTGAAGCATCTTGAGTTGTGTCAAGAAGGCCCTCCAATTGTTTAAAGGGATCTAGTGAAGGAGCAGTGATTGTGGCAGTTGGTTCCCCCAAATCAAGCAAGTCCGGAGGTGGTTGAGCAGGAGCGGTCTTTTCTGATGCAACTTCCATGCTAGAATTTGGCACATGGGACTTCTCCACTATGTGGCTGCTTGCCTTTGAAACATTATGACCAGTGACAGGCCTCTTTTCCGGTTTTGATGAGCCTCCAAACAGTGAAGCAGCAAGTTTCTGCTTTTCATGAGAAATTTCAACTTGCGGTTTTCTTGAAGCATAGGTTTCACGTGTTGAATTTACAGCACTTGCACCATTAACAGATTTCTGTGATGTCGAATTTGAGGTAGATGTTTCAGGCGTGTATGTTGGTCTACCCCATTTCTGTTGTATTCCATCTAGTCGTAGCTTGAGCTCCGTAGATCCTGCATTTGATGAATTAGATGGAATAGGAGTGACAGGAGTCTGGTAAGTCTCCCTAGGATACATTGGCCCAGGCACGGGAACAATTTCAGTTGAAGGAAGTAAGGCTTGAGGAATCCTAGATTGCACTGCAGGCTTTGGGAGCTCATATGCCTCAAACCTGAGACCATGTGATGGTTCATGGTGTTCTTGGTTTCTAAAATTGCCCATATTTAACCCTCCAGAGCGTTCACTCTCAGGAATATAGGGCTGAGCGCCTTTTTCTATTGCTTCTTGGATATAACCATCAAGGAAAGAAAGGCTTTTATCAACCTGCAAGGAGAACAAACAATGACTCTACTTGTGCATGAAAAGTTATATAGAAAAGAAACGAATGCTCCACCATGATGCAGTTGACCGAACACACAAGGACCTAAAGCAACTAATAGACAACATAAGCATGCAATTATATTTCATTTTCCAAATGGTCTTGAGCTGTAAAACATAAATTAAAATATCAAATCAATAAATAGAGCAAAGATATATATCATAACCTTCTGTAGCTCCCAAAAGCTTTCATCAGAAGATATTCAGATAAGTTGATTTAGACATCAAAAAAGGTTAGACAATTCTATGAACTCCCAAAACAAGGTAAATTAAAAAGCATACATACCATTGTAGTTCAATTTCAGAAATGAACAATTTGCAATGTTCCAAATTAAGTACATTAATGCAGGAGCAGGTGAAGATGGCGAAGGGGATTATATTACTATTTCTTTATAGCAATATTTACAATTAATAGAAGTGGTGCAACAAAATGGAGAAGCAAGGAAGGTAATGCTTAATTCTACAAACTCTATATGACAACTTTAGGTGGAACAGATATCAAACTAGAAAGCCACAGAAGTTAAAATAAGACACCACAAGGAAATCAAAACAGAAGCCATCAGAGACGTTGGATAAAATGAGAATCTGTACATTGAAACCAAATTAAACAAACAGAATGCAATAGAAAAAACACCTCAATGTCTTCACAACTTGCATCTGATGGCATAATACACTCAACAGCATGAGCGTCGAGGCCAATCACTGCTTGCAGTTCGTAGGCACGTTGCTGCAAATCTGTTGAGTGAGAAGCCAATAACTCTTCCATTAAAGATTGACACTGCATCAAGAGAGGAAAGAGCAATCAATCCAAAAAAATTGTTACCCAACAAGTGTTAAATATGATCATACATGTAAGTATTCCATATTCAGGCATTAACAAAACCTTTCATCAAAATGAATCTACCTATTAGTGGAGTTAGTAAGCATTATAAAGGGGATTTCCATATAAACAATAACATGTCACGAGAACTTCCATGACTATCCAGTTACAAGAAATTTGCAGTGATCTACATCCTACTAGCACATTGCACAATTGGCATCACGAACCGCTGATTTTTCACCTTAGGCTTTATTCATGAATATAAAGTATCAAAAGCTTGTTGCAGCATACACTTTTCTCACTCCCTAGTCCAACGTTGTGGTAGTATTCCCCTTACCTACCATCCTTAAATTTGACCACTTCGAGAATCCAAAAACAGATCTTACTCGCTCATTCATATAATGTAACCCTTCTTGACATCTATCATTATCTCAACATCAGAACAACCTAGCAAGAGGTAGCTTAATTATAATT
Organism: Hibiscus mutabilis; assembly: GCA_019671005.1. NCBI lineage: Eukaryota > Viridiplantae > Streptophyta > Magnoliopsida > Malvales > Malvaceae > Hibiscus > Hibiscus mutabilis. Next base: position 34,124,715 of record CM033749.1, read on the forward strand.
TCTACTCATCATTTATACTCAAACATAACCCCCAGAGAGAGAGTAGAAGTAGAAGATTATTTTTTAAATAGTAGAACCTTTTCTTACAGCCACAGACGCTGCCAAGTGAAAGATGGCATTGTTGTAAAACAAAATTTCACAATCAATATAATAAGATAATGCTAACACACACTTCCAGTCTGACGCCCAGCCCAAGCCTGATTTATTTTCTTCATTGCCAAATCATATGAAAAGAGACTAAAAGGAATCTCATTTTTATGTTGCAAGTTGTAACAATGGTCAAACTTTCCCTAATCAATCAAAGTTATTCCTTTAAAAGTCCTTGCTGGCTAGTGTTGAGAGAACGCAAGTACTAAATTTTTATTTTATAGGCAACCCCCAAACAACTATAAAATCAAATATGGAAAGCAGACACGGGTAATTTAAATTATTTACAAATGGGTGCACTAAAAACATGCAATCTAACATAAAAGTACCAAAGGATGCTACACATCAACAAAATAAAAGAGCATGCATTTGTATATAACAAATTTGTACCCAAGTGTCTGGAAACCAACCTCAGGCAGCATATCTACTTTCCTCCCAGCTGCTATTTCAAACGCATATATTTTCATGAGAGCTGTAACTGCATATGCCTTCAAAAATAAATGAAAGATCATCACATGCATGAGAACTATAATGTCCTAAAATGATTATAAATGACATTTTCAGATAACTATGAGTCTATGACTACAAGACTTGTCAACATAAAAACATCTTCGATAACTGCATCAAGAATTGCTAATAACTAATAACAAATCTAAGAGCAATTAATTCATACTAGTTGATACCTTAACAGTCTCATTACTAGAATAAGCCTCTGCCACATCACATAACTTCCCGGTAATGTCAGAAGCAGAGAACATTCCAACAGATGTTCCATATTCCCCCAATACCCAACAAATTACCTGTCATCAGAACTCACAATTAAGATAATAATCACCATTTTAGTCCTTCCACATGCAAGAAATACAAAAGATAGAAAGAATACTTGATACAACATACTTGAAGAAAAACAGATGGCAACTTTGGTTCACCGAGAATGCGCAAATATGAATCCACCTGCTCCAAAAAAATAATCATTCAAACTTAAGAAAACGAGAGGATAAAAAACTAAAAGAGTAAAACTAGAATACAAATGCCACAGATGAGTTCACGGGTGAAAATTGCACCATAAAAGTCCTTTTGGACTGATAGGTGAGAAAATATATACAAAACCTTGACAATTATCCAAAAATCATAAATCAGAAAAGGAACAATGGATGCTATGTATTATGTGGAGTATTATATCTGTGACTTCCCATTAAAACTGAAATGTTAGACAAGCATGTGCTGTATATTACAAGTTTGTGACTTCCCAGTAAAACCAGAACATCCTCAATTTTGGCTAAACCTGAACAGGTAAAGAGGTTGCAGGTGCTGGAATTTCAACTGCAAACCTGCTGAATGCCACCTTTTAAGGATGGCTGGATGAACCAACTAGGCTAAGCCCTGGGTTCAATACCATTCACAGTATTAACAAAATTGACAAAGCAAAAGACATTACAGATCCAAAGGTTTCAAGCTTTTAGGAGTCTTTTTCTTCCTCTCGGACTCAAATGATATTACATTAATGAAACATATGGGGAAAAAAGAATACCAAACAAGATTCAAGATGTTAAATACTTAGGTAATAGATATGATGCATGAATTGGCATTGGGTTGTGCATGGCCCGCAAAAGGTAATAACCAAATGAACTTACAGCAGATGATCTCAATTTACTATCAGCATTATCATCGTCCTCTCCAAATCCCTCAGCAATCAACCGCATCAAATTATGTGCTACCTTAATATTCACCAGATCACCCGCGTGCTCAAAAACTTTATTCATGGTCTGCAGCGTAAAATTATCAGGAATTGCTAGTACTCTAAAGCTAAAAAATTAGATTGGCCAGTGGAAGGAAAAATATTACCTGGATGAACCACTGATTGCTTGGTGCAAATTGCTCCGCAAGTTCAACACATCGAGTCGCTATTTCAGTTTTATAATGATTATCAGTAATGCTAATCATGTAATCAATCATGCGATCAACAATAACCTCCACATTTGTAGACTTGGTCATTTTGTAAAGTAGTTCAAAGGTTTTCCTCTTCAGAGTGTCATCTGGGTCCTGTGTCAAGCACTCATGTTAAATAATTGTAATGTAGAATGACAAATGCATGGAAAATAGCATAATGAAGAGGCAACAGCATTCACTCAAAATGTTGTAGCCTACCATAAAAGAAAAGAAAAGAAAATTCTACACTAGACAGATGGATCAAAATTTTCTAAAAGCATCCTCCCAATGTTCCTCTAGATCTCATTTCTCATTTAATGGAACCAAGTAAGCGTTATAGCAGGCCATATAGGGCAAGTTGGCAAGTTATATAAATAACTCCCAACCTCCGCAAGTTTAATCATAATAGAGCATCCAAAAGTAAAAATATCAAAACAAAGACTAGATAGCAAGGACATAATTCAAAATAAGAAGCTTCTGAACCTCTAAGCAATCGATCACAGCCAGTTGATGTTGCTCAGCAATCTCTGGACTTATCTTTATCAATCTGCCAAGAGCATCAATGCCCATGTATTTTAGGTTATGACTGTCACTCTGCAAACAGGAAACAAAAGATGGCATGATTCACCATATTCACCAAAAAAGAGGGAAAAAAAAGAACTCATAATGCTCTAGTGCTCTGAACTTTCACAAAAATGACACTGGCTACCTTTAAAAATCTTGATATAACATCGGCCGCAGAATCTAATAACTTGGGGTTGGGATAAATGGAAGAAACACAGCATATGCACTCATAAAGTACAGCATTTCCTATATTACTTGATGAATCACATTTTCTGAATATGTCTCCCACTACGGTATACATGTTTTCACTTGCTTGCTTGTCACCAATTCCAAGCAATGCCAGAATTTTTAGCAACTTGATCTGCACCATAAAACTATGGTTGTCATATGACCTAAATTGTCAACTGAAAATATATAAAAGCTCGAGTAAAACCTAAAAGACGAATCACCTGAATAAATGGAGCTGGCATCTGATGGTAGTCATAAGCCTTTGATAGTCTGCGTTCAGCTACTTGTTTAAGAATGCTTACAAAGCTGTTGACCAAATCTTTGTAAGAATTAACGTCTTGTGTTATAAGATCAAAAAGCGGACAAAGGGTTGCTCCCATAACTCCAGGGTCATTATCACAAAGTCTCTGAAACAAAGTATACCACTTTTAAGTCTATGAATGAGACAGTCTATGGTTCTTAAGAAAAAATATATTGAGAAACATAACTATCAACATATCAAGACCAAATTTGTTACTACAGAATGAACTTTTCAACTTCTCAAGGAAGAGATCTTAAAATGGACCTTCCTAAAAACAGAAATACTAATAACAACATATTGAGAACTTACAGCATATGACTTTCTTTAAAAATCCATGTCTCTCAACTCCCCTTTATTCCTTCCCTTAATAAAGGTCATTCTAGAATGGCGGGTGTTTGAGAATTCGTGGTTTTAGTTGTGAACCAAAAGCAGGTTGGTTAGCATGAGCTTGAAACTTCTTAATGATTAATTTGAAATAATCACATACGACACACCGAATCATGCTAGTCCCGTACAACTTCAGCAAAATGATGGTTCGGAAAACTAATCCAGAAAGGAAGATAAATTTTGATCTCTATAGTAATCATTGTATCAGCAAAGCATCACTGACTTGCATACAAAAAAAAAACAAGACACTTCTCCGAATTCCAATCGGTTAAAATAGCTGCGTGATGGATAAACTAAATGCATAAACACAATCATTAGGAACGATAAAATTAGACTAAAACCTAGAAGTAGAACGTGCAAATGGGAAAGACCCACCTTCCGAAAATTGGAGATAAGATGCGAAACGGAAGACGGGGATTTCTGGTAAAAACGATGGAGAGCCATGATGGCCTTCTTCCGCACAGACTCCTTGGGATGTGCGAGCAACTCCACAACCTGCGGCAACACGGCAGGGATCGTCTCCTCATTGATCAGCCTACAAACGGCATTCAAGGCAGCGCAGACCACCAAGTAATTGTCGGACTTCAAATCTTTCTGAATGGTATTGACAATCAAAATGATCAAATCATGATCTTCATTCAGGAAGAGCGTGACGGCCAAGTAACCAGTTCGCTTGACGAGAAGACTGTCATCGTGAGTCATCTTAACGGCGTGGATGTAGCCGAAGGAAGCATCGTGACCGAGCATCTCGATGTAAACCAATCTGATGATGTACTCTTTCATCTTGCGCTTGGGGATGTCGGGGTCGGAGATACAGCGCTTGAGAGTCTCGATCTCGGTGAGAACAATCCGGTCTTCTTCGGCCTTGGATCGAGCCTCGCCGATGGACTTGACCAGATCCAGAAACTCTTTGGACTGGTAGAATCCGCCTTGGGAGCCCATAGCGAGCTCCCTACCAAAAGTCCTTAATTGCTCCAGCTTCGCTGCTATCTGGGATCTGAAACTGAATATTCAGATGGTATCGTCAACGAATGATGTTTGTCTTTGTGTTTAAGAGAAGAAGAAGAAGAAGAAGAAGAAGAAAACACTACTGTGTTTTTATCAGGGGGAAAGAGAGAGTAAAACAAAAAAGTGGGGGAACCAAGGGCTGGGCAGTGGGCACGGCAATAACTGACCGCCTGGGGGTGTCCAGTGTCCACGGTCGGAAACTTGGCTGCCGATTTCAGATTTTTATTTTTTTTATTTTTTGAGATTGCTGATTTCAGATTTTTATTTATACCCCCACCAACACGTAAATTAGTAAGACTTAAATGAGAAAATGACGTGTTGTTGCATTTTTTATTAAAAAAACATGTTTTTCAATGTTTGTATGTATATGTTTATTAAGGGTAGGACTGAATTTGATAATAATTTAATTATAAAGATAACTCGTCAATAATAGATAATTCAACAATAATTCAGTAGTAGTAATAACAAGGGAGAATTACATGGGTAGTCACTCAACTATCACCCTTTTTCTGTTTTGGTCATTTAACTAATTTTTTCGTCAAGATCATCCCTTCCGTTTAAATATTTTTCTTCTTTCGGTCCATTCCGTTAAAAATTTAATAGAATCGTTGACTTGGTATGTTATTTTTATTTTTATAGCATTTCTTGATCCCTCCCGTCAGACCTAGTGTTATACTACATTATTTTTATTCGAACAACAAGGAAGGAACCAAAACATGAAAAGGGTGATAGTTAGGTGACCGAAAAATAAAAATAAAATGTCAAGTCAACGATTTTGTTAGATTTTTAATAAACGGGACCAAAACAAAAAAAATATCTAACGTGTGACGATTTTGACGAAAAATTTAATTAGGTGACCAAAACAAAGAAAAACAAATAATTTGTTTCAAGCGTAATGCAACTTGAATCATAGGGGAGAAGTGTAATTGCTCCAACCATTGAGCCAAATTCATTTTTTGGTCTAAGATTCACAATAGTTTTTATTAAAGGTTAACTTATGGTAAAATGCACGTCATTAAATATGATGCAAAAAGCAAAACACACGCATCAAATGAATTTTTTAACGCCATAATAATAATAATAATAATAATAATATATTAAAAATCAAATCTCCTGAAATTGCTCTCAAAATTTAATCAATAAATCAGGTAATTAACATCTTTGACTTTGTCCTTGTTCTTATTCCACAGCTTTTAATGCATTTGTTTGCATGAAAACGTTGTTTTTTCTTGCGAGCAACTTGTACTGTTTTTCTGTGGATATTAATAATTTTATTTTTTTTCTTTCGTTTTTTTAGTATTTTGTTCTAACTAATTTGGACTGACCGTGTCGCACACATGGTTATAGTGGGTGAGCTTAGGGTGGATGAATCTTCCAACAGGCACTACAAGAAAAATACATTTGTAGTGACATTCAACATGGTCACTAAAAACATTAAATTGAGTCACTAAAGTTAACTGTGCCCATTTTTAAGTCGTCATTTGTCATCACAATAACTTCGTCACAATTTCATTTGTGACTATATTAACAAATTTTGTCACAATAAATAAATTTTTTTAGTGACTAATTTTTCAACACTACAAAACTCAATAATTGTGTCAAAAATGAAAGGTCACTATTAGTATTTTCATTGGTGACCAACATATTCTCACTAAAATTTATTGATAAATTAGTATTAAAAAAGGTCGTCACAATTTCTTTCTAACAAAAGGGTAAATAATTTTTCAATGTCAAATTCTTTTAAAATTTCTTATCCAATTGGCATGCATTTCTCGTCACATGATAAACAAGTACATAAAAAGCTTTAAATTTTAATAGATAAAATAAATATATAAATGAAATACAATAATTATCAACAATATTTCTATTAAGATATAAAAAAATACAAGAGTAAATTTTACATAGGCATTGCATAGTATACACATTTCGAATCCATCACCATAAAAATAATTATAAAACAAAATATACTTAGTACATATGTCTTCAAGGACCACTTTGATTTTTCATCGAAGATCCTAATTCAAAAAATAAAATAAAATAAAATGATGATTGCAATTAGAACACTTAAACAATCAATCTCTATATCCCTTACTTCATATGCACACTTTGAGACCACAACCAATATTATTTAGGATTTTTGTTAATTTTAAGCACAAGACTTGACCATCTCTCGAATGATATTCTTTGCGAATATTCACCTCCAGTGAGACCGTACTTGATCTCCTCTTTTTCATTACATCAGGCTCCGACACACCTCCACGAGTTCCGTTTAGGGAGGCCAAAAGCTTTTGGTCGTCATCGGCAAATACAATGGAAGGGTGGTGCGATGTATATGAAGTTTTCTTAAGGGGGGAATAGAGCAGTTACAAGTAGTAAAGAGAAGAAAAGAAGAAGAATTTTACACTTCTAAGGTTGAATTTACCCTAGGCATTAACACATCCCAAACTACGAAGTTTTGTTGTAAATGTATAAGTTATTATTTTATGGTTTATGAATTTATATTGTTATAATACCAACTATCAATTAGTCTAGTAGGGTAAAGTGTTAAATCTCTTTAGCAAAGTCAAATGTTCGAATCTTGATGTTGTGAATGGAGCAAACTGAATTGAGAGTGTTACTCTTATAATGACCCTTTGTAGTACTCGATTCAAATTGGTTGGCCAATGAGTCATATACAAGTGATTATACAAAATAGTTATATCACTATAATAATATTAATGATAAATTTGTAATATAAACATTTCAAAATAAATGTTTAAAATTTACAAAATGATTTTTTTTTAAAAAATTAATTTGTAACAAATATGACAAATTTGTTTATGGTGACTATAGTTTTAAATTATTGACATTTTTAGTCATCACAAAGATTCAAAAAAGCATTGTCATGATATTGATTTTATATTAATTCAAACATATTTATAGATGACAATTTTTTTAACAAAAAAGGAAAATTTGAGTGACAAATAACTGTAGTGCCACAAAACATGTCAAATAACAATCACTATTTATCGTCACTATTACATTATTTCCGCCAAAATACAATTGGCGCTGATAATACATGTAATCTATTAGTGACGACTTTCTAGTGGTCAATAAACTTGTGTCACAATTATGTATTTATAGTGACAATTTTATTGTGAGAGAAAGTTTAAATTGTCACATGTACTATTATAATATTGACTAAATAAAAGTGTGTCACAATTACTTATATTAATAGTGACATACAACTTTTTTGTCACAAAACATGCTAATTGTGACAAAATTACTTGCTGTCACAAAGAAGTAGTCACTAAAAGTATTAATTGTTGGGAGAGATTTTTTACCTACACAACGTCTCGAACTCGATATTTACTTAAAGGACACCCAGCTGCTTACAACTTGGACCAACCTCATTGGTCTAAAGTTAATGTTTTAATATTTATTTTTAAGGGTATACTTTTAAGATTTAATTAAAGGTATACTTTTAAAATTTATTTATTTAGCACTTATTATTAGGACTCAATTTTTAAGATTTAATTTTTTAATATTTATTATTACTGGTATACCCTTAAAATTTATTACAGCTTGGACCAACCTCATTCGATATTAAGATTTAATTTTTTTTAATATTTATTATTAAGGGTATACTTTTAAAATTTATTTATTTAGCACTTATTATTAGGACTCAATTTTTTTCCAATATTTGTTATTAGGGGCCTACTCTTAAAATTTAATTTTTCTCAATATTTGATATAAGGGGTCCAATTTTTTAATAATTATTATTAAGGGCCTACTTTTCCCAATACTTATTATTAATGACATACTCTTAATTTTTTTTCAATACTTGTTATTAAACACGATTTTTTCTAATACCTATAATTAGGGGCCCTATTCCCCATATTTGTTATTAGGGACATTCTCTTAAAATTTATTTTTTTAATATTTGTTATTAATGGTCCAATAAGGACATAATTTTTTTAATATCTGTTATTAGGTGTCCAATAGGGACATAATTTTTTTTAATATTTGTTATTAGGAACATACTCTTAATTCTTTTCTAATATTTGTTTTTAGAAACCTAATTTTTTTCTAATACTTGTTCTTAGGGGCCTACTTTCAAAATTTATTTTTAATATTTATTATTAGGGGCATAATTTTTTTTCTAATACTTATTATTAGGGGCCTAATTTTTTAGTTCGCAGCCACTAAAATTTTAAAAACGGCTCTGGACCTTAACCATAAATCTTAAACCTACTTTTTTTAGTGTGGGCATGAATAAAAGCGTCGATAAGGGAAAGATAATTTATGTTATTTGTCCAGGAGAGTTTATTTTGTTTTATAGTAAATTGGTTTTGGTCAAAACAATATTAAAGAGGTGGTGGTTGTTGGTGTAAACAAGTTCTCATGTGAATTGTTTAGTGGCCATGGATATTTTATGACGGACAATGATGTTAGTGTTAGAGTCAGAAATTAAGATTAGATGAAAAATATAATTAATTATAAAAATAAAAAAAATATTTAAAATTAAGGTTCATATATAACTGGTCATTGTAATTTGTTTTCTTGATAAAATCTTGTTCCAGCTTTTCTTTTGATTGTATTATATTCTTTTTCTTTATTTAAGATTAGGGTGATTTTAATCGAGACACATAATTCATGTTTAAACTTTTAAAATTTTCTTAATAAAATATTTTACCAAGCAAAAAATGACATGATCATTTGATATATTTTCCTTAAATATGATGGATTGCAAATATACTTGCCGTTCGTGATTATATTCTTTAACTTTTGTGAGAGTATTCGTAAGAATGATGAGATTTTTTAGACATTTGAGGTGAATCTTTTTATTTCCGCTCATAAATTAAGGATATTGAATATTTAAACATGTTTGAATTTATATTTTCATATATATTGTACCAATGACATATCTACCGTGTTAAATTTAACCAGAATCAATTATGGGACGTTTGTATAAAACATTGTTTTTCATTTACGAAAATTTTAAATTATACCAAACATGAAAATGAAAAATTTAAGTATAAATGTTTTATTATATAATTTATAATTTTATATTATTATTGAATATATTTTACTCATAAAGCGAATTTGATAAACTCCAATATAAAAACTTGTATCATCCAAAAATTGCACTTCCATCTTTTGATGTTGACGCATTAATTAATTGTGTGCATATACTTTGAGGCCTTGATCAACTGGATCTGTGGTTATCATGATTGCGGCTGCTCCAAGTAACGCCAAGACCGCAAGCAGACTTAAAACTCCACAACTTGTATACACTCCGCCCTTAACTATGTAGCATTCCCTGTCCAACCATCCTTCTCCGTAGGGTTGTCCTCTGCTCATGCTCGTGGCTACACTCATTAGGATCACCGCAACTCCGAAGCTCACCCTGCAAATTTTAGAACAGTTTTAGCCTTCGGACTTAATTCGGGTCGGTTTTGGTTCAGTTCGGTTTGTTTCGAATTTTGAATCACACTCGGATCATAATGTTCATGTACATATAAGTATCAGTTCGTGTAATCGGGTTCGGACCAAATAGAGAGACTGATGATGACTTACCAGGAAAATGCTGCAAGAAACAGGATTGGTTCCTTGACCTTTCTGTGTCGGACCTTTCCTTTCGACCTCGACGCACTCACCACAACGTTCCCTATGATTTGAGCGATCGAGACACATATCAGTGCCGCAACGACGAACCTGAAGGAACGACTCGCAGGTAATTGACATAGCTGTCCATCGAACTTGAGATCTTCGGCCTTGTACAGAAGCAATAGGAATTCCTTTCAGAAATAAAAACTGGTTAATTAATCGCAGTGAACATTTATAAAACATAAACTACCTTGGCTCTCTTAACCTCTGCAACAAGACAAAGAGCAAAGGAGACAAGGCCGAGCGATGCAATGAAAGAGAAGATGAAGACGCAACCGGCTGGAATTTTTGCCATGGCAGCTTGGTTTTTTGTTGGAGGTAAGAAGAAGAAGATAGAAAGGGAGGTGTTAATGGCGTGTTTCCTTGCCTTCCAAACAATTATTTCATTGCTTACAAGGACAGAGAGATACTATGTTTCATTTCCAATATTAATTTGAAGGGGAAGCCTTTGTTTTTGTTTGAAGTGGTCAGCACAGCCGCCAAAAGGGAAATGAAGTGAAGGTGATGGGTAAGTTTGCCGTCTCCACTCTATTTCTTTGCATTACTACAGCAAAATGTCATGATATAAGTGTGGTTCAAAGATTTTAGTGACACTTTATGAATTATTAAGATGTAATCTTAATTTTTTTTAAAAAAATAAATATTTATTAATTTACCGTGCGTATATAGACTGACTTTTTAATAAGAACGAATCTAACAGAATTCAAAATTAAGTATAATAGATTCTCAAAAAAATTAAGTATAATAGCCAATAATCTCTAGAGCAAGTGGTTAAAGCTCTTAGTTGACATCATCTTCTCTCTCCTAGTTTTAGGTTCAAACCTATTAGAATCAAATTTCTCATCCCCTTCCCATAAGTATAAATTGTTAAAAGAAAAATAAACTTAACTCGTTTTAGATATTTTATGACTTTGTGTGATCGCATCTATTACGTGAGAATGATCATAAACCATGTGCTTTAATATTTTCTTATGTCTTTGTTTTGAAAATATACATGGTTAGAGAAATAGAGGATATTGAGTGGGCAATCTTTACATATGCATATGTATATATTTATATATAATAGACCTAACCCATAGGCTTGCGTGGGAAAACAGAGAAGACTTGCGCATTAGCAAATGGCACTGCAAGTTAAGTATATTTGAAAACATATGAGAAAAATGCTTCGAAAGTAGGAAAGGAAGATACCAAAACCTTCCCCACCAATTAGAGCTGATTAACAATTCTATACCTTGCCAATCTTGACAAGGCTAAAACCGAGAGACACAGCAAGCACATGAACATCCTTAGAGACCTAAATTAAGAAGTGTACCACAAAACCTAAAGTATCAACCCGAATGTTGTTATTGGTTGGTCCAGCCTCAATCCAATGCCCTCAAACTCAAAGTTGTCAGCATCGCAATCGGACGGGGGCGGAGGGAGGAATGCCTTAGTTTGGTGTGGTGCCATCATCTGCACCGTCATCACCTTAGCAATCATCATCGCTGGCATTGTTATATTTGTAGGATACTTGGTTATACATCCCAGGGTGCCTTACGTCAGCGTCGCATACGCCCACCTTGAACGGATTCAAATCAATCACTACGAAGACGCTCTGGAAATACAGGTCACGATAATGATTCGGGCCAACAACGGGAACCATTTGGCGCATGCCGACTTCTCGCATTCTAATTACACACTTAGCTTCATTGGGAAAGACATAGCCCAGTTGGTAGCACCATACTTTGAAGTAAGTAAGAACAGTTCAGTTGATTTTAACTATGTAGCTCAAGCATCAGCCATACCCTTAGGTCCAGAACAAGCTGAGGATGTGGAGGCCGGTTTGCAGAAAGATTTGATCACATTGAATCTGAAAGGAGGCGCCCGTGTTAGATGGAGAGTTGGTCGGCTCGGGTCGTTTAGGTTCTCGTGTCGTCTCGATTGCCGGTTGCAGTTCCATGCTTCCAATCTATCATACGTTCCTTCAAGCTGTACTTCTAAGGCCAACTGATTTCTTTTCCTTCAATTTATGTTCATGTCTTAGGAAACGAGACTTTATTTTCCTTGAAACTAATTTCTATTAAATTTTGAGGGGAGATTCATTCTTATCGATGTCTCGTTATAAAACAAAAGATTTAAACTTTATCATTTTATTTTATTCTAATGTGTAATTTTACATTTTATATTATTTTTATATTTTTATATTACTCTTGTTTTTAATATTATTAATTTTTTATAATTATTTTTTAAACTCAAAAAAATTAATATTATTATGAATATTTATCTATATGGATGTCTATCATGATAACATCTAAGGGAGAGTGTTATGAATATTTATCTATATAGATGTCTATCATGATAAGAACTTTATCTAGGAGATTTGATTTACTTATTATTAGGAATATTATCTCCATTAACTAGAGTTCAATGTATTATGTACTTCTTATGCCTATAAATAGATGATTTGATTAAGACATTGTACACAAATCTATATTTTGAGAATAATACAAATCTTCATCTTTCTCTCGTCTCTTTGTTCTTTTATTCTTGTTCATTGTTCTTCGTTATTTTATTTATAACACGTTATCAGCATGATCTCCCTCAATTGTTTTGGTTCTCGAAAATATTTTAATATGGTATCGAAATCTATGTGGTGACCTAAAAAGGTAGAGACGATCGTATTTGCCATTGATTAGGCTTGCTTTCCTTTGAAATTCATCACACTCACGATGATTGCCTCATTTATATATGGCCAGGTATTTATTTTTGTTTCAGTAATTAGTTGAAAAGAAATCGTTATTAGTTCTACGTTGAGTAGGCTTTTATTTTGGATCACAATTCTTATTACATCATATTATAATTAAAATATTTGTTTATGTTATTTTATTTAATGAAAGTTTGTACTTTTAACAGTGTTTTAAGTTTTATATGATATAATAGCTTAGAAAGAGACAATATTATTATGAGAAGTTGTATTGGTCATTTGTTATATTTCCATTATCCTCGAGAGAAAAATCAATATCGGAAAATTTTGATTTTATTTTTATTCTTTAAATTATGATTTTAAAGTGCGATAAACTATGGTGATTTTGCTCGAAAGCAATAATTCTCATGTGTCGAAAAACTCGACTATTTCTCCTAAGTTCAAGTTACGAAAATTAATCTTGGTCCAAAAAGTTTTATGGGAGGCATTCCTTGAAGTGAATGCAAGCATGATGTTTATTACATGCTATTATCAATGATGAGGATATGTTAATAAAAACATACTCAACTTTTCACGCAAATAATGTTGTCCTCATACACAATATCGTGAAAAAATTTTAAAGGCACATTGGCTCCACTCTATTCCCTGAAGTGAATGTGAAATTATATTATGGAAAGAATAAATATCACATTAATGGTTGTGGTCACGATTGAAGCTATGAATATAGACATGGAAATATGGTTATTTTAAGAATACTTCTACCCACCGGTAGTGAGGTTATAATGATGACAAGAGTAATAAAGATTATTCTAATGAAGTGAAATCCTTTTATTACCAATATGACGTTATAAACTATTGGTCTCGTACTTGTCGTACGCTGAAAAATCAACAATCATTGATTGATAAAGAAAAGAAAATGGAAGCAAATTTTATTTGCGAAAATAAAGAAGATGATATTGGTCCAACTAATTTGGACGTTGTTGATTTCCTTATAACCCTTGAAAAAAATATATCGTCTTCTAATTATTCTCATAACCTTGAAGAGAATTATTGATCATTTAATTTATTTTATATTTATTTACTTTGCACATTAATTATTTGCGCTTTATATATTAATTTAATGCTGAAAGTATATTCTTTAATTATTTAATATATTCTCTATTTCTGTTGGTTTAATCCAAATATATTGGCTGGACATCCCGTTCTGCGAGGTTACTGGTCTCAAAAGAAGTTTTTAAAGGACCTTGTGAACTGGTTTAACAATGTCGTGTACGATGATTAAATTTTTGTTTTATGTTGGTTTGTATATATATTATGACATTTATTTATTTTGTTTCACATGATTAGTTGTCAAATACAATCTATGGTGACGATTTATGCTCAGCATAAGCATAAGATATATTTTCTCATTTAAATGCAAGAGAATAATGTGAGTACTATATCTTAAAGTAATGAAAATATTGATGCTCTAGAAGAGCAATAAGTTCTTGAGAGAAAGCACATTATGAAAAGTGCAGCATTGCGAATATTGTAATAATTACCTCTAATGGTAATGGTATCGTCCCCACTAGAAGTGGAAATTTTAAGAGAGCAATATGAGTTCGCAAAATAATCCTTCTGGAATTATAGATAACATGTGTTATCATTTGGTATTTGAAATAAATCAATATGGATACAAGTTCTGGTAGCCAAAAAGTCAATTTAAAACTCTAGAAGAATTATATATTGCTACCAAAAGAATAATTTCCATTGAAAGCTCCGAAAGAACTAAATATATTCCTATTCAAAGGAATAATTTTTGGTGGACAATGTATTATTAAGTTTCAAATAAACTTGTATTTCAGAATTTGTACCACACATATGCAAGTGAGATTGAATCACATGTTATGGTAAACAAGAAGTTTACAAATTCAAATATATATACATATATATAGTTGGCATTATCGGTTAGGCCATCCTGATCAATAATGATGTGGAAATTATTGAGATTTACATGCACATGTATTAAAAGAACCTGAAGTTCTTGTGGTGCTTATTCTTAAAGGAATTGATTAAATTATACTTATTAAAGAACATGAAGTTCTTGTGTTGCTTAAAGGAATTGGTTAAATTCTACTTACTAAAAGAACCTGAAGTTCTTGTGTTGTTTGTTCTTAAAGGATTTAGTTGATCCCACTTACCAAAAGAACTTGAAGTTCTTGTACTAAAGATGAGACCGCATGCCTTGCATATCTGAATGAATATGGGCCCATATATCCACAAATGTGGAAAGTTTTATATGATTTTAGTAGATGCCTCTACATTGTTTTATCAACTTACAACCAAAAGTTTGTGAGATTGATTCTAAAAGGATTCAGATTATGCAATTAGACTATTACTCTATCAAAAGCTTGTGGGTTTATATTTTAGGCTATATCAGTTGTTACAAAGCCTATTGATTATGAAAAATATAGTTTAGCAAAATTTTAATTGGATGCCTCCTCTTTAGTAGCTAAACTATGAGAACAAAAATTATCTATATGATATTTCACATATAGCAACACTTATACGCATCAAGCCAGCGAGTTATAATAAACTCCCCGTTATGATTGGTTTTGGTCAGAAGCCATATATTTCTCATTTTATAATTTTTGAATGTCCGATATGAATTGCTCCACCACAACGCACAAAATGGGTAAATAAAAAGGGTTGAGAATATATATTGAGTACGAGTTTCCTTTTATGTTTAAATTCTTAAACATTAATTGGAGAGTCATTTATGAGATGATATTTTTTCTCAATATCAGGGGGAGAAAATAATCAGCTGAATAAAGAAGGAAATGAATTATCATTATTTAGATCCTCGGATATGAACTAAAAGTTCATAAGATAATTCAAGTTATTGTATGTCAACTGCCAGACATATTTACGGACCTAATGAGAGTAATCAAGTCTCATATACTAGCTGAAAATGCTCTAAATTTGAATACATGTTAGAGCGAATAGATGTAAATTATGTCTGGAGCATGATAGTTGAAATTGGTTCCAATGATCAAAATTCTCGTAAATGAAAAGTATTATGAGATGGTCATATATTGGAGGCGGGTGCTCCTGAAGAGACCCAAGACATAGCTAATAATAACATTCTTGAAGAGTTTCAGGTACCTGAAAATAAAGATTGAAATCTTGAAGAGATCTCGATGAGTTATGTCACTACGAGAATGGAACCGAAATAGAAAAGTTGTCGACAACGATTTTTCAAACAATGTTTCTATAGAAATAAAGGAACAAAATGAGGATCGTGTATAGAAATCTATTCAAAAGTATAGATATTGAATTGGCCAATGTAAAGAGACGCTTTGAACTTTTAAAAGAGAAGTATTTAGACCAACAGTCCAAACACCTAAAGGTGTAATGCAAGTGAGACACAAACAAGTAGTCGTAAATACGACTTGAATTATGATTTATGAAGAGTTTTAATTACTTCATGGTGGATGCAATTACTCTGGCCGTTATGAAATATTTTATATGCGTCTAATCATTTTGTGGATCCTTATAAAAGGAAAGTTATCATTGATGGGTTTAAAATGCTAGAAGCATTTGGAAATTTTCGAGAAAATTTATTTAGATATGCCCCTTGAATACTTATATTTTGGCGCATTTAGTATAATCGCCTTAGTGAGTACTAATTAAGAAAATACTGTAAGAATTATCATATTTCCTTATGCATTTTATAAAGGAGTTTGGATCAAGATTCATTATGATAATTTGAATATCATTATAACTCCTGAAGAGCTTCAAATTGGAAACTCATGAAGAGATTTCAAAGTATTTAATGAAAGTATTCGAGAAAAATAATCTTGAGATGGGGTTTTGTCTCGAACTAAAGATCGAGCACTTAAATATGCATTTTTTGTCTATTAATGGACACATGCTGAAAGAATCTTAACGAAATTTAATATGAATAAAGCATATTCATTGAGTATCCTAATAATTGTAAGACTGTTGAATGTGAATAAAGATAATTATATATTTTCTTAGTTTTGAAGCACCATTATTATTTGATCAAGAAATATCCATGGATATACAAGATCATTACCTCTAGATCTTCAAACATTCGTCGATGCTTCCTCAAATCTTGTAGAAATAATTATTATGCATGAGGCAAGCCAAAAATGTATTTGGCTAAGACCATTGACCCAACATATCTAGAAGATATGTGATTTACTTTCACAAGATATGATGCAAAGCTATCTTATGTAGAGATAATGCAAGATGTATATCTTAATCGAAAGATGGATACATCAAAGATGACAAAATAGAATCTATTACTCCAAAGTTTCACCCCTCGCGATCTTTAGAAAAATAGTATTCAAGATTGAATTACGAAGATTCAAAGATCTTATGTGATGTTTTCATGAGGGGGAGTAAATACTCGTTGTACGCCTTTTCCCTTAACCGAGGTTTTGTCCCAATGGGTTTTCCTGGTAAGGTTTTTAATGAGGCAACATGTTACGCATATCAAAGATGTGTGTACTCTTTTTCCTTCACTAAAGAATTTTTTTCCCACTGGGTTTTTATCTTAGCAAGGTTTCAACGAGACACATTATCTTCATAGACATCCAAGGGGGAGTGTTATGAATATTTATTTATATGGACGTCTATCATGATAACATCCAAGGGGAGTGTTATGAATATTTATCTATATGGATGTCTATCATGATAAGAACATTATCTAGGAGATTTGATTTACTTATCATTAGGAATATTATCTCCATTAATTAGAGTTCAATGTATTATGTACTTCTTATGCTTATAAATAGATGATTTGATTAAGACATTGTACACAAGTCTATATTTTGAGAATAATACAAATCTCCATCTTTCTCTCATCTCTTTGTTCTTTTATTCTTGTTCGTTGTTCTTCGTTATTTTATTTACAACAATATTCTGATTTTTTTATAAAATAAATTTTTTTAATAGTTTAAAGGTGATTAGAAGATAGTATATGTTCATAAATATTCTTAACCCTTTTGGCAATGCACATATACCTTGCAGACATTGCGATTGAACTCGAGTCTCCTAAGATGAATATCATCCACTTTTCCACTGAGACTACATGTTAGATTCCCAAACAAAAATTAAATGGTGACCATCTCATTTATTTATATTTTATTATTCCAAATATAAATTATAGACATGTTGATTTTCTAAAGGCATATACTTCGCAGACATTGCGATTGAACTCGAGCCTCCTAAAATAAATATCATCTATATTTTCATTGAGACCACACGTTAAATTCACAGACAAAAACTAAATGGTGGCCAATGTCTCATTTATTTATATTTTTCGAATAATCTAAAATATTCTTTTACCGAAACAAATTAATCATAAATTCAAAACCTTCAAAATTTTAAAGTTCTTCTTCTAAATGCATCCTTAAAAAATATTTAGGATTGCTAAAACAATTATAAATATTAAGT
Source organism: Hibiscus mutabilis (assembly GCA_019671005.1). NCBI lineage: Eukaryota > Viridiplantae > Streptophyta > Magnoliopsida > Malvales > Malvaceae > Hibiscus > Hibiscus mutabilis. The sequence goes on from CM033749.1 coordinate 34,143,074, forward strand.
TCATATTAGATAATTAATGCTTTGAAATTAAATACATTAATTAATATATTATTGTAAATTAATGTAATTTTTATTGAACAGTTCTTATTTAGTGGAGGGGAAGAAAAAAATTGCTTTTATTGGTATTGAACCCACAAAGAAAAAAGGAAGAAATATTAGCTTAAAGCTTTTAACCACTTGTTCTAGAGATTGTTGACAATTAATTTTAGTCTTTCAATTTTAGGGTTTATAGTTGTAGGTTAAGGTTTAGAAATTTAGTGGGTAGGTCATAGAATTTAAGGTCTATGGTTTAAATTTTATAGAAAGATTATGTAAAAAAAATTACACAGTTTGTATATCAAAATATAACCATAATTAAAAATATACATAAACAAATTTAAATAGTTATCATTAAAATTAATTATTATAAAGTACAATCAGACTTGTTATCAAAATAAATATATCCGGTTTAAATTAAAATAAATTTAAATATGCTTACAATATTAAACTTAAATTAGAGTAAATTAATGCCACTTTAATTTTAAGTAATAATAAATAAGTGACCGTGTAAATTTTAAACTCCCCAAACAAAATTAAATTAAAAGGTGATCATATGTCTCATTTATTTATATTTTATTATTTCAAGTATAAATTATAGGCATGTGTGATTTTCTTTACTTGTCTACGAAGTTAAAAAAAAAAAAAAACTCTCTCACTAGTCATCGTTTGAGGCCACAATTTGAACCATGGACGAGAGCCATCCCAACACCTCACATGTATCATAGATAAAGTTAAGATTAGAGAATGTGAAGAATAAAGTTGTTTAATTTCAAAATTAACAAAGATACTTAATTTATAAACATCATGATTAAAATTTAAAAGAAATAAAATTTAATTTAATAAGTTTTTAAAATAATACTAATTAAAATTATCATTGTACACAAAAATTAATTAGTCACTGAGACACGGAAGAATTCAAGTCTAACATGTGTATAATTATATATAATCATGGCAAAATTAAATCAATATTCTTTTTTAGGGAAATATTTAGAAAAACAACTTTTAACGAAGATTATGTAAAAAAATATTCATCTTAGCCCACGTAAGATAAAATTTGTGTTTAGTTAAACACGAGTTCTGTGTTGAGGGTGTAGGTAAGAAATAAAAAATTAATTTATCAGACTTTTTCACAAAACTCGCTTTTAGCTAAACACAAATTTACCTTACGTAGACTAAAATAAAATATTATTTTATATAATCATTAATGAGATTATTTTTCTATATATCTCCTAAAAAGAGTATTCATTTAATTTAGCCTAAAATCATACCCAAAATCAACTAAAAAAATAATATTTTTAACATTTTTATTATTTTTCAATTGAATTAATAGATCGGTATAAATTTAATAAATAATATATTTATCATAATCATAGCCAATCTAAAGATTAAATTTCTAATACAAGTAAATAATTCATAAATTTAATTTAAAATAATTTACTATTATCAATTAATTAAAAATAATTAAAAAAAAAAACCTTGACATGAGGGTTAACTCTAGTTTTTCCTTTCAAATTTCCCGTCTTCTTTTGTTCTGCATCTGCCGCCTTATTTCTCCATTACACCACAAGGATTGAAACTTCCAAAACATGGGTTCTTAATTCGTTCAGTTCCTTTTTGCAACACCCATCATTTATTATCTTCAAATCACAAACCACAAAGATTGGATTTTGTTCTAGGTTTTGAGATGGTTTTGCCCAGATTTGTTCGTCCCAAAGAAGGAAATAGCGAGTCAAGCCCAAACCTTTATGTGGCAAACTGTGGCCCTGCGGTGGGACTTTCATACGATACCATCGCATCTGCGTTTGGCTCATTTGGGGAGGTTAAAGGAGTGCACGCAGCTGACGAAAGTGGCGCTCGTGTTATCGTTTCTTTTCTCGAACCAGCATCTGCTCACTCTGCTTTCAATGCCTTGAATGGCCGTCCTTACCCTCAGCTCGGTGGCCGGACTTTGCACATCCGTCATTCCGTTTTGCAACCGCCATCTTCCAGGGTGGATTGGCCGCTCTTTGCACATTTGTCATTCCATTTTGCCCCTTCAATTTTGTAATTTCTGCTAATACTTACATGTGATTTTTAATTACACTTAGGTCAATGACTCTGTTCCAGTCTCGTTAAACGCTCCGGATTTGAGTATTCCAAGACTCTACTTGTTCCATGATTTCATCAGTGCTGTGGAAGAGGAGGTTAGGACTCTGGAGTCCTTGACTTCTTGCTTTGATTTCTTTGATTTGTTATTTGTTCCATGATATATGCACTGCCTAAAGCATTGTTTTTTCTTCAGGAATTGCTTCGAGCAGTCGATGCTGGGACTTGGAAAAGACTTTCCAAAAGGAGGGTTCAGCACTATGGATATGAATTTTGTTATGATGTAAGTGCTCACTCTTGCTGGCCTATTAGTTCAAATGTATGTTTTGCAACGTTGGAAACACATCTGCCATATATTGAGCTCATGGGAGAAGACAATGTTACCTAGGGTTAGGGGGCATTCTCTTCTTTACCACATTGAATGATTGGCGTAGAGCATATAAACATTTATGAAATATGAATGTGTTGGTCGGTGAATGCTGTTTTCTATCTCCTGATACTAGTATAACATATAATTTGCTTGTTAATCTAAGAATCATGAAACTCCTAAAGCCCTCTCTAACTCCCTGCATATTGTTTCTCGTGTTGCAGACTAGGAATGTTGATGCAAAGCGGCATCTGGGTGAACTTCCATCATTTGTTTCCTTTATCCTACAGAGGGTTTCATTACTTCAAGACATTCCTGAGAAATTGGATTTGGACCAATTGACGGTATGTTGTAGCAAGTCTCATTCCTCTTCTTTCTATTCCTTAAAGTTAGACACTGTAAACCTTTGACATATTTACTGTTCTGTAAATAGACCAAAGGTTTCCATGTTTTGATTTGAAAGGGAAGAAAACCTTGAGCACTATGCCATGGTACAGCTTGGACCTAGGAGGACGATGATGATGTTAGCAAGACTGAAGATCAGTAATTACCTTACAGGTTAATGAATACCCACCTGGGGTGGGCTTGTCCCCACACATAGACACTCACTCCGCATTTGAAGGATTAATTTTCAGCCTTTCACTAGCAGGGCCTTGCATTATGGAGTTTAGAAGATATACAGCAGGTTCATGGGTTCCTAAAACTGCCTCAATAACTGACGTGAAAGATGAAACTCTTTATGATTGCTCAGAGCTTTCTAGGAAGGTTATCTATCTTCCTCCTCGGTCAATGCTTCTTCTATCCGGGGAGGCACGATATGCTTGGCATCATTATATTCCACATCATAAGGTATGCCTTACAGTTTACAATTAAATTGTTACTGAATACTTTTATCCAGGCAAGTTTCTGTTTTAGAGGTTCAGAGATCTTAGTTTCACGGTTGCAATCGTAAAACCCCAAAGATTAGGACTATGAGATCAAAGGTCGTGAAAATTGAAAGTGGGAAAAAGAGACGGAGTTGAGGGGAGGGGAGAACCAAATCCTCCAAGTAGGGTTTGGTTGGGAAGTGTTAGCCAAGGTTAAACTTCAAATCTCTTTCATGTATGTGTTTGGTTCTTCGGATTGAGAAGTCTTCAAAGTTCATCCCTGCTTCCAGTGAGTGGAACCTAATTGTAGATCACTCCTAATATTTTGATACCTGAACTAAGATGAATTTTTGACGAGTGACTAGGTATATGTTGAGGGTAGAAGTGGGATTTAAATAGTGGCACAGTGTGACATTATGGCCACTATTTTTCTGTTTCAGTTCTCTCCACTGCCTGTATTAACTGTAATTGATTGGTTAGCATTTGTTATCTCCACAACCGTAATAAAAATGACACAATACAAAATGTATCTGCCATTGCAATTTAATCCCTGGTTAAAGTGATGCCATGATATTTCATTTGGTGATGGATAATGTTTAAGCATTGAGACTCAACGCCTAGGGTCTGTTTGCTCTATGCTCAGGTTATATGGTTGCATTGCAATTAAAGCATATCATAGTCACTCATAAGTGTTAACTAGGGTCTTTTCTAGTCTAAGCACAACATTGCTAAGGCATGAACCTTACGGAGGGAGGCATTTCATTATCCTTTTGACCGATATACAGGTAGAATTTTGAGTCGTATAGTGTAATTTGGATAGGAACTTAAGGGGAATCTTGAAATCACTAAAATTTCTTTTACTTGGTGCTTGAAGATCATGCCAATTATAAGGTTTTGAAGAAAGTACTATTGATGTGGTGATCAGGTCATCAGAAAATACTAAATTGCTCTCTACTGATAGATATTTGTATATCTTGGTGTGTTGGGTATCCTTGGATGGCATATCAACTTCCCAAGGATTGCATTCAAACAATTTTCATGTTACAATCATCTGTGAATGTTGAAGTCCATTTTCGCATGATTTGCAGATTGATAAGGTGAACGAAACAACGATCAGAAGGGGTTCAAGAAGAGTATCTTTCACATTCCGTAAGGTTTGTGAGAATTACAATTTGTTGTAGTAGTAGTAGGGGCATTGATTTTTCTTTCCATAAATTCATGAAGAGATCAAATTAGATTTTCTTGTATGGAGACTTTAATACCATCTTCCTTGGTGCAGGTAAGAAGAGGACCTTGCCAATGCGAATTTCCCCAGTATTGCGACTCTCAATCTCAAAGATAGGGAGGATGCTTTTGTTGTGTTAATGTTGAAATAGGTATGGGTACGAGTACAAGTACAATCATGATTTTATATTTTTGCCACAGTTTATTTTGCACGGATGTTGTGCCAAGAGAAGATTGATTTTTTGTTGTTGTTGCAAACTAAAGGAGCTGAACCATTAAGTAAAAACCATTTTGTTTACATTCACAATCCAGGGACAATCAAAGCTTGATGAGACCACACCAACAATATTTACTGGATCCTTGGAAATGGATATCATACCTTAAGGTGACTAATAACTAATTAGAATGGCATTACATAATTAAAAGAACACAGAAATACAACCAGCCCAAAATCAGTATGATCTCTGACAGGAGCTGAATCCTAACATAAACCAATGGTTCTACACCTTTAATGTTTATCATTGTTAGCTTACAATAGAAATTGGCCCTACTTTTTAGTTTGTATATGTATAAAGGAATAGAAACAACCACCATTATCAGGGCACTAGATCACCAGTGTTATCTCCGGCGATGCATATTTATCATAAAAGCAATTAGAAAAAGGAAATCTTGCACAAAGTTGAGCGTTCAATTCCCAAAGAGCTACTTTAAACCCTAACCGGCTAAGGGGAACACAACTGTCTGGAAATATGTTTACCCCGCCCAAGCATAAGTTAATTTTTCCTAAGGCTGCTTCTCCAACGGGCGTTGGAGTGCCAAACGGAGAAGCAGTGCTGAATAGGGTATGATTGTTGAACGGGCATTGCCCCCGTTTTTCTGGCCGATTTTGCGCCCCAAACGGGCATTCCTCCACAGCTGGTTTTCCCAGCTTATCTGAAACGGCCGATTGGCAGGGATTTTGCATACAAAAATCCCTGCTGAACGAGCCCTAAGTCAGTTTGTGGGAACATTCCAAGCACAACAACAGTAAGTCCATGGCAATTTATGTACCAACCTAAGCACGCTATGCTAGTCTAACATTGCTAGAAGAAACCCAATTGCAAAACCATATTAGCGTCTTTATGTTTGGTTCTAACTATTCACATTAACCTAGATGTCATGTATGGAAATTCCATTTCTACCTTCTGAGAACCCCAAAAGATATGGAAGAAAATAGAGTCCAACATTTAACTATGGAACCCATTTCATCGAATCAATTAAAAAGATTGTGATTCTTACCATGCATGCATTTAATGAAGTAATCCAAATCCGGGAGACATATTACTCCTTGAACTAAAGGAGATGGCTGTTGATAGACAAAGAATGAAAAGTGGCGACGATCAGGATCATTTCTCGGCTTGGCTGTCTCAATTATTCTCAAGCATCCTTCTCTGTCGTAACATGAAAGTGTATTCTCACCAGCAACGCTTAATCCTCGGTCCCAGGCAGAATTGAGAACCTGTGGCAGTAAGTTAGAACCTCCAGAACTATATTGCCTACCTACAATTTATGGATTGGTTTGATCAGATCTGTTGTCACCTATACTAGAGGGGTCTCCCCAACTTAAAACTTTTTGCTCCAATAGTTGGTTATCATGGTATAAGGGTCAGTTTATATACTGCCCCATTTTTAATGCACAGCACAAGCCCATTCATCTTAGTGAGTCCGAAGTGATATTATTCCCGGACTAGTTAACTCAAGTTTAGCATCTTCACATGCTACCAACTGGTTTGAGGCTAGGTAATACAATCTGCATTGAAAAATATTCATGCAAACCTGCCTACCTTTCTGGACAGCATGCAACTAAATGGTAAAGAACTTTTTATTAACAGAAAGATATCAGAAAGATATGAAAGTCAAAGGATATCAGAAAGACACACCTGCCAACTCAAACCTTCTGGATCAGCAAATGCTTCATCATTTTCATAACTACAATCTACAAATCTGCAATCCATAGCACACAGACTTTACTGTCACAGAGTGTTTCTTTAAAACCTCGAACACTGGAGAATATCCATCCTGATTTGTAGGGTTATAATATCCTGCTGTTAGCTCTGCCGCATGACTGGAAGTCTTGTACCACCAATAAATTGCAGGTATCTGCATATTAGCATCATAAATTAATCCTTCTTATTTTCCAATATAGTGCAAGCTCTATTTAGAAATCATCTTCAGGAGCTACCCACTGACCACGATGACATCCATTTTGTTTCAGTTAAAAACTACACAGGCCATTCACAAAAAACAACTATTTAAGTATTTATTAACTTCCATGCAAAGTAATTAAAAATAAATAAAAGCAACATACTATTTAAGTATTTATTAACAAGGAGTCAAAGGACAACAAGTATGCAGATGAACAGTATAAAAGTTAAACTTAGCTTTCTACTTGCATCTTCTGAACGCTATTAGTGTACCTTAACAATAATCTTGGTCTCTTCAAAAGCAAGATTTGCTAGAGACAAGACATTATCTGCATGGTTTATTAGTGACTGAGAATACCAATGGAGGAAAAAACGCCCATAGTAGCTATCATAATCACCTCGTTCACAAAAGAATCCCGTTTCATGTGGCCTAGAATTATAATGACCAGCATTATCAGGCCCCCTAGCCCAGAAAGAGTGCCCACGCAATTTAGCAGCTTTCAGTAGATGTTGCTGTAAATATTTATCATAACACTGGACAGATTGATGGCATTAGGAAAACAAGTCGCATGTAGGCATGTAAAGTCAAAGAAGACAAGCAAGTCAACTAAAGATATTAATCACATAGAGAGAGTGTAAAATTTTCAAATGCAATACAATAAATGACCCATTAAACACTATTTGAGCATCATATAATAATAGCCAAATTTGATCATTGGGCTTGACTTGAAGATACTAGACTTATATGTACATCGTACACTATTGTGCTAAGAAAGCCAAATTTAACAATTTTTACACTCTTTGAGCTTTTTCTTTTTAAATATATTCATATAACTTGGTATATATGAATATACGAGTATGCAAGCATTCTAACTTGAGCTTGATCCTAATGTTAGCTTGATAGAATTGAGCTAAATAGCCAAACTGCATTTTCATGTCAAATCTAATTATGGCCTTTAATTTGCATAACAGAGAAGATCCATTCAACTGTGTTTCGGAATGTGGACCCAAATCTGCAATGTTATATGTAGAAAAGAAACAGAAACATTGAAACAAGTTGGGGTTAAAGTTAACAGATACCTGAAACTCACCGATGCCAGGATACCTCCACCCCATCCTTTCTGAGAAAGAGGGATACCTCAACTCCCCAGACGATCCAAGTCCAATCTCCACCGCAGATATAAGTCCTCTGCAAACAAATCATCAAACTCCGTCCTGAAGCTTCTCATGAAATCAAAATAGACCTGCAAATAAATGCCAATAACACTAAGCAAGACAATCAATATAAGCCAGAGTTTCCTGAGCAAGTTTTTGCTCCCATGCATCAAAAGATTAATGTGATGTACATTACTTTGGATGAAACACAGAGGGGGAAAGAGATGAAATCTTGAATGATGCAGAAGAAGAATAGAATTCCACTTGTAATCAGTTAAAATCCTGATGGATAGACTAATTGCCTTCTCCAATCCATTGATAAAAATGGGGAAGGTGTTGACTATAATAAATATAATGGCATAGGCAAAATTATGTTTTGTAATATCTCAACACCAGTTCTTCCATTTAAAACACGTTCTTTGTCAATGCCCCAGGATAAATATTCAGTAGTCCTCCTTCCCTCGCGATCAGTGAAGAAGATATCCTGGTTTTCCTTTCCTATCTCCAAAATCCAGTTGGGTAAGGAGATCAGTACATCAGTAGAATCAGTTCTCCCATACTCATGAAATGCCATTACAACCTACAAAAGTGAAGAAGAAACTTTAAAGATGCTTCCTTCATAATACCAAAAACTACCTAAGAAGATTCCTGAAATTAAAGGGTTACGTTATGCCAACCAATGCAGAATAAAAGTTTAGATATGTGAACGTTTTGTGCAATTTCCAATGTAAGAAGCAAATGTATATAAAGTAACAAAAATAGAGTAAAAAACCAATGGAACTTTCGAACAGAAAGCATAGTTTGAAAAAAATATGCTTAGGAAAGAATGAACTCAGAACTCAATCAAGATACTTGGGAACTGAAACAAGCAGACATTATGAGAGACATTCCTTCAGAATTCCTAACACGTTTCATTATATAGATTTTAAGAGGCTGTAATTCATATAGCAACAGTCCAGAAAGTCATTTTCCCACCACTGCATCAACTCTCAAAATAATGTTAAACACCTACAGCAGACCATAAAAAAGGAAATGGGAAATGCAACTTTATTTAGTTGAAATCCACCTGTATCTTCATCTTGAACTCTCGGATATTGTTAAATAAATCCCGGTAGCCAGACCACACATACTTCTGTGGGTTCCAGCACTCAACAATTCCCCGCCAACAATCTACAATGACTCCATCTACATTTAAGGAGCTCATATGACTTAGCTCCTGTCTAACACCATCAGGATCAGTCAACTGACAAAAGTTGTTGATGACACCGGTCTGCCAAAGAACATAGAAGAGTTAAGTTTCACGGGGAGAATTTGAAAGTCGACATCAAAAATAACAAGCCATGAACTATGCATATCAAATTATCAATAAAAATATCAAAGAGCAAGCCCTTACCGAAAGCTTTACATAAACAGGGACATATTGGGTGCCTGTAAAATCATTCTCGTGCTCTATTGAATGAACATCTTGTATAAGCTGCTTCAATGAATCACCATATCAGATATATTTATAATGTCAAAGAATCCAAAATAAATGGGAATTTTAAAAAACATAGATTAACCCTATTGCCAGTTCAAAATGGTAGGCAAAGAAACAATCAGCTTCTATCATTTCAATAATACAATGATTTAACAACATTCATTTTTTTATCTTAAATCATGACTATAATCCTAGAATAAATTACTCTCAACAAATCATAGTAGTGACATCATTATATTTGTAAAACCCTCAGGTTGTAGCTCAAATAGCAGAGGGATGAAGAAAGTGAAAGAAAAGAATAAGAAGCAAAACAATATTTAGCTCAAAATTTACCTGATCTGCCTCCAGGCACTCAACTGAGTTGATAGGACTAGCACTTGGATATTTCTCAGTCCTCGTATCTCTCTCCGCCAAAACAACAGAATCAAGAGATGCTGGAGACAAACTGTCATCAATTCCGACAACAGGTGGCTGACAGTCTAAAGTTGCTTTAACAGAGCAATTCTTCAAAGAAGTAGCCGACAGTGGACTTTCACCCGACCTCACTGAATATGCTCCCTGAGCATTATCAAAGGTCAAAACGTATTTGTCACAAAGAAAAATCAAGCACCTATAGTTGCACCCAGTAAAGCATTTACAATATGGATTTCCAGAGAATTTATCAGGATACAGACTACAGCAAAGAATGTACAGCTATATAATGGCCACAAAAAGAAAACTTGAAACAGAAACACCAGCGATTCAAGAGATAATTAGAATTAAAAAAGAAAAAGCACATATCCAAACCATGCTTGAAGCTGACATAATTTGATTCCATGATATCAGTACATGTCAAGGGGGTAGAATTAGCATTGTAGACTGGAACAACAGCTTAACGGACAAATTAAAGGTGATCCGGGTAGCCATGTATTCATCCCACTTAAGAAATTGATATTGTAGCAAATTATTAGTAATTGCATAGGCATTATACTCATACTTTCAAGCCAATTAGTTTTTGTTAGCTAAGTTGTTGGACCGAACAGAGCTCTGAGGAAACCAGCTAAGGGCGAAAACACTGGCCACATGATATTCGAATCCTCGGAGCTAAAACCCCCAGGTAAAACTGTCAGTAAACCCATGCTTGGAGAAGAAGCGGAGAGATCCGAAACAAAGGAATCAATCAGCATTAGAAAGAACGGTTTTTTAGAATGTAGTTTAGTTGTTGAAGAAAGAAAACAGACCAAATTTTGTTGATGTTGGGGAGGTGGCGAGTGCCTGTAAGTATTGCCGTCTGGCTCAACGGTCCAACCAGCCTCACGGGCCAAGGCGGCCAGCACATCGTTCATATCAGCACGAGCGGGAAGAGGGAAGTTACCGTATTGCCTCAATCCGGCCAGCATACGGCTGGTGATGGCTCGCCTGTGCCGTTCCCGAAGCTTTGTCCTCTCTTTTTCTTTCTCTCTCTCGCGTTTGCCCTTGCCGGATGCCGGCGGGTCCAGAGGGGCTCACAGAGGTTGCAGCCGCCGCGGCTGTTGCAGCGAACCCGCGAGGCCGCCGGGGCTGATGCTGGGGTTGGGGCTCCATGGTGGGATCTTGCTGCGGGATTAAGGAATTCTGCAAATGTTTTATATATTTGTCTAATGTTTGGAGTCAGGCAGTCAGTCAGGTGCCCACCATCATCGTCATCGTCGAGCTTCAATTCACACTTCAACTTAACTCCCTTCTTACTCCCGTCTTTCTGAGTTCTGATCTCTGCCTCTACGGCTACGTTTTCACTTAGGGTAAACTACATATTAGTTACTGTACTTCCGGAGTATTTCTGTTTTGGTCACTACACTATAAAACTGAAAATTTTCAATTTTATGACAACTTTTCAAATTTGTTTTGCTCATTTCACGCCATTGCTGAACCGTTATTTTCCGACGGCTTTTCTAACAAAAAAAAGTATTTCACACTCTACCAATTTAAATTTTTAAAAACTTTAAAATTTACAAAATTTCAAACTAAAATTCAAGAAAAATTACTTTAATCTACAACCTCCATTACCTGATTAAGATGTTCCCTGTTGGGATATAGAAAAATATATCCTTCGACGCTAGAACATTTAAGGAGTCCAAAAATATATGTGGATCGTCTTATTCTCTCTTTTTTCGAGAATTTTGGAATTTACATGATTTTAATATCGATCAAATGTCAAATTTGATTCAATTAAATAATTTTTGATGGTAAAATTGATCAATTTTTAATAGAGTCAATAATATTAACATAATTGGTCGAAGTGGTAAATAACTTAATATTACTTATGTATGTTTCGAGTTCGAGATTTTGTGTACACCAATAACGGTTTAAACATTTATGGGTCATGTAGAGTTTATTTAAAACTAGATTCTTTAATTTATAATCTCAAAAATGTATAAAGTTTTTTTAAATATTTATATCTTAATAAAAATATATTACTAGCCATCTTTAATGTTATTTTTTATTTTTTTATTATAATTTATTAAGTCAAAATCTTTTGTTTTTCCTATAAACATTTTATTCAACTGATTTGGGGCTCTCTTTTCTTGAGAGTCATGTGTAGTCGTTCATCTCGCACATGTCTAAAACCCTCACTGTTTATGCAAAAAATCCTCTATGGGATACTCATCCGCCAAAACCAGGCGTGTAACACTGATCAGTCTAAATTAATCAAGACAAACCCTGAGTATCGGGAGGGCAACCAAAAAAGTAAAAATATCATTGCTCCTTCAGTGATAAAATAATCCCCTAAGCCTAAAATAAAAAACTAAATCCCTAAAAATCGATAAAATATTACATAGTCCCAACTCATCACGTCATCCATGATCCTCATCCAATAAAAATCAGCCAAATAATTTTTATTTTCCATGTCATTTTTCTTTCCTAATTAAATTTTATGTAACCACTCACTCCTTATTTACATGGCAAAAATGTGAATATTTATCTTTAAAAAAATGACATTAAAATAAAGAATTTGTTAAACTTAAATTTTTAGTGGAATTTATATATTAAAGTATTTTACTTTTCAGTTAAAATATAATAATTTTTTGTAAAAAAAAAAAAATTTTTCTAACCATAAACCATAAATTTTAAACATTTAAACCATAAACTCAACCCCTAAACTTTACATTAATAAACCTATATAAACTTTTAGTTTACCGTTTGTGTATCAAAAGGAATCGACATGTCCACTACAACAGCGGGCTTCGAAAATTCAAATCAAAACTGCTGTTGCGGATGGGCTTCGAAATTAATCTTTAGGTTAACAGTAGTCATTTTTGGTGCCAAGGCCAGCCCAGTTAAAGCTGAAACAAACAAAACAAATTGACAATGGGCTGGGAGGCTGGGAAGGGATGAGAAAACAGTAGGAGGAAAGCGGCGGCGAGCGAGTTAAGTAGATACATAGAAGTTAGATGTTGATCATCAGGAGGACTACAGCTGTACCTTTAACCATCGCTCGTCCACCCATTCCCTGTACCATAACCCGCAGTCGTCGTCTCAGGTACTACTTCCACCTTTAATGATTATATACATTATTTTCTTTTACAAAATGTTAACCAATTTGTCCCATCTTCATCTCTTGTTCTCTGCGCATCTATGTATTATCAATCTAATTTATATAAAGTGTTAGTAGGAAGTTGAAGACGGAAAAAAACAGCTCAATGAGTATGAGCACAAGCACTAGCCCTGGAGGAAGCGGCAAATCAGGACCAATAGTTCGTGAATTTGTTAGTGTAGAAGGCGGTAGCGACTCCGGAGGCCAATCAGATGCTATCAGATTCCGTCTTGTATCATACAACATTTTGGCTCAGGTAGTTTTTTCTATCAATCTTTCTTTAGGGTTTGGGGATCTACTCGCTTTGTTAATAATTATTAGTCATTGCTTGAATTTGTGTTTGTATTCGTAGGTGTACGTCAAGAGCTCTCTGTTTCCTCATTCTCCGTCTCCCTGCCTCCGGTCAGCTCAAATCTATAACAATTACTTATTCACTTATCTTTCTTTATGGCTTCTCAGTTTTATTTATCAACTTTGATTACAAACTCAACGAACGATATTTGTTGATTCATTATTGTTTAGTACATTAACTAGAGATTACATATGTACGTGCCTCTAGTTAAGTCTGTTATTTAATTGTTTCACATCAGATGGAAGGCTCGTTCACAAGCAATTTTAACTCTTCTTAAAAACATTGGAGCTGACTTTTTTTCCCTTCAGGTTTGTTTTCCTTCCTTCCTTCCAATGAAATTCATAAATTTTCAATTTTTCCTACTTGTTCTCTTCCATGCGTTTGGCTCTATATATCTCTGCATGCACTTTTGTATTATAGGTGTATTGTATATGTCCATATTTGTTCTGATTTTTCTTATATATGGTCAAAACATGGATCAGGAACTGGATGAGTTTGAATCCTTTTACAAAAAAAGTATGGAGGACCTTGGGCATTCTAGCATATATATTCAGAGAAGCGGACAGAAGCGTGATGGATGTGGAATATTTTATAAGAAAAACTGGTATGCTTAAACTGTTCTGTTTTTCTTTCAAAACAATTTCCTTAAACATATATTACACAACAATTGTTTCAGTGCACAATTGTCTCATTTTTTGGTTTTTACATAATGCTGCCATACCATCTTTTTTTCCTAGCTACCATTGCACAATTGTTTCAGTGCAGAATTGCTCTTAGAGGAAACTATAGAATACAATGATCTTGTACCCTCGGTACATGGTGAAGCCTCCTTGTCTTCGGATAAGCAGAATGCACCTCTGACCAGCGTAAATAATGGGAATGATCCAAAGCAAGGTAACCTTATCTATTGTTATATTTCCTTTTTGCATCCAAAGACACTTGTGTTATACTTACTACTTGTTGCTTGATATTTTGGCATCTTGAAGCCAAGTTATGTAATTTTTATTAGCCTTTTCTGCCCCTGATTTTAAAGACTGCTCTGCTTCTTGCCTTTGTTTTCCTCTTCTTCGCATTACCATTTGCCAATTGGTTTTACTCTATATGCATTTGTTTTAGTATTTTCTCTTCCCCTTTCTCCATAAGTATTGCCTTTGGGAGGTTTTTATGCCCTTTAGAAGTTGAGATGGATTATAAATAGGTTTGTTTTGGCATAAATAACTAGCAAAAGTTCTGTAGTAAATCTTCAAACATATAAGTCAGTTTCAGAGACCCTTTTTTCGCAGGTTTCTGGAAGTTCTTAAATCTTGTTTTCCTAGTTAACTGAAATATTTGTTTGCAGAAAAGCAAGCTTCTTAACGACTGAGCTGCTGGTGGCATCTTAACCACTAACAATCTTCTTATTATATGTAGTAGAGATTATATGGACTAAATGTCCCCTACTGAAGTCTTGATAGTTTATATTACGGCAAAAGTACATTTTGATGAAGAAAAAATGGATATATTTAATCAATTATCATTTTGTAAATCTTAATGATATGGATGCCTGCCCTTTCCTTTCCTTCTTCTTCTCTTTTTTTCGCTAAAACCTTTTTTTTTTTTGTGATTGAGCATCATATCATTACCTGCTACAAACTAGTAATGACATGGTATACTGGTTATTCACTGCTAGGATGATCTGTTTCAGATTTGTTAGAAAAATTTTCAGAATTGTCAGTAAAAAGTAATCCAGAGCACCGTGGGGATCCCAATGATCCATGTGTAAGATTAAAAAGAGATTGTGTTGGAATTATGGCTGCCTTCAAACTCAAGCATCTTTTTCTCATGCCATCGTTCTAGCAAACACTCATATTTATTGGTAAACAATCCATTCATTATAGCTATCACGTGTTTGTACATCTTAGATTCCATTAGTTGGCTGCGCTGAACATATGCATTTGTATTATTATTATTTTTCCAGGGATCCAGAATGGGCTGATGTTAAACTTGCCCAGGCCAAGTATCTTTTAGCACGCTTATCTCAGTTTAAAACACTTGTAACAGACAGATTTGAATGTACTCCTTCAGTACTTCTGTGTGGTGATTTCAATTCAACTCCTGGAGATAAGGTTTGCCAGTCCATTTTAACTTGTTTATTAGTTTTTCACTGTATATCCCCGTATATATTAATGTTTCCAAGTTTTGTGGACGCCTAAGTAGTTGCTGAAAGCATTTTTATGGTTTATTTCTGCAATATTCTGAATGTTAGTTATATTTTTAGGTTTATCAGTATCTTATTTCTGGCAACTCTTCATCAACATCATCAGATAGAAGTTTGGAAGAACTTCCCCTTCCCTTGTGCAGCGTTTATGCTTCCACAGGAGGAGAACCACCATTTACGAACTGCACCCCCGATTTTACAAATACACTTGACTATATATTATTTTCCCCATCTGACTGCCTAAAGCCTGTCAGCGTTCTCCAACTTCCAGAGCTGGATTCACCTGATGTTGCTGGTGCATTGCCAAACTATAGCCACCCAAGTGATCATCTGCCAATAGGTGCTGAATTTGAAATTTGAAATTACCAAAGACTAAAATGCTCACACCGTTTAGCAGATAAACTGAATCTGCATTGTTTGTTTCATTCTTTTTCTTCACCCCATTTATTTATTATTATCATTGTTATTGGAATTTAGGATATCATTCTGAACCATTCTGGACATAAGGTATTTTGTTTTAAAGCCTGTAAAAGAATTAACAAACAAATAAGACACTTTCTGATTCTGGAATTGGAATTTTGATCGGTTCTTTGTCAAGTGCATTCTTGAAGATATTAGAAAATACATAAAACCAACATCTCATTTAAGCACCTTTACATTGTTGAAGCCTCTAGCATCAATAACCTGCAAACTCTTGCATCTGTTGATGGTAACAAGAGAACGAAGATCGAGGCTTTCTCTGGTTGTCTGAAAGATCATGGCAACTAGCATTGATGAAAGCCACGCCAAGTGCAAGATGTTGGTTAGTTGATGGACGTGGTAGACTGTCTCATGCCACCTTGTCAAATTACATTGGTAATGTCTTATCAGTGACCACTGAAGAGGCGAGCATTGTGGAAATAAAGCAGGGCTCCATATCGGACATCGCCAACAATGTTCAGGAGGCCATATCGAAGGTGACTAAGGATGTTTCTTGTTATTTCATCAAGACGTGACCTTGGTTGGACTTCTTTGAAGCCTGGTGCTGAACAATGTAGAAATAAAAAACAGGAGCTTGGTTATATTGCGGACATTGCCATTTCAACATTGTTCAACTGGCTGCCATTGATTTCTGTTTTACAACGCCTATGTGCATCACATCTTCAAAAATTATAATAATATCTTCAAACAGATTAAAGGAGTTAGCATGGGGAGATTTCTAGTAGAACATACATACAGTTTAATGTTATAAAAAAAACGACTCCAGTTGTAAATAATCTCAAGCAAAAACCTGTATGTGGAGACCAAAAGATATCACCATTCAGAACTTTGTGAATGAATACGTTTCAATTGAGGTAATAAATCAATACCAAATCTACATACGTTTCAAAATTGAGAGCATTACATTGAAGCTCATAAGTCTCAGCAATTTGACAGTCTATTTCTCCACCTCTTATTAATTGCTTTCTATGAAATTTAAATGACATGACAATGAATATTGAATCATCAATCATCTTACAAAAACCTAATTCAGTATTCCTAAGGCTAATTCTCAACAAAACAGGGGTTGGGGGTTGATCTTCCACCTCGTTGGCCAAATAATGCAAACAGGAATCCATCTTATAAGATCTTCTCTACCTACAGATGAACGGATGAATGTTGCACGATTTGTCCGTCCACAAAAAGGGTAGGTACCAGGTCCTTTCCTATACAATATTTTTATGCAGAGAAAGTGGGGAACTTGATTGTGATACATGGCACTTCAATTCATCCAGGAGTTCCTGAAAATTTTTAAAGGGATGTATTTAGGCAAACACTTTCAGAATATATGAAGCAAAACTAACTGGTAAAAGAAAATTAGATCCACTATAAATTAAAAACTTCAAACAGATCCTTACTCTCCCATCTCATCTTCATCATGTAAGAAAGTCATCACGACCCCGCACAAGCACAAGCACATCCTGCAGCATCAGCCAGTTGCAACTGCTCGGTCCGGTATCTGAAGCTCAAAAGCACCTGGCATTCTAGGCATGAGATGCAAGCATGCAGCTGCGAGAACATGTGGGGTAAAAATCAGTCTCCTTAACATCAACAGTTCAGAACAGCTGTTAGAACTCAGAAAAGAACCAAATAAAGGTATCAACAAGATAAAAAGGTATTGTTGTTTGTTACGTACTACTGAACATATAATTAGGAGCTTTATGTCTCCTTTAATTAGGATGACAGCAGAAAATTTAATTCATGGTTAAGATAAATGATTATTCTTACAACTTATTAAAGAAGGGCATTTGTACAATACCCTACAGTTCTCTTGAGATAGAAAATAAGAGTAATAAAATGTTAGTTTGTCAATGGTGCAATAGTTTCTATATAACACTTGGCCATAATAATAACCATATGTTGAAATTAACTGATAGATACTTTCCTGTTAACGTATACTTTCAAGGGTCAAAATATATAAGTATGTTATGGCAAAATTTGTAAATTGACTTTTATATGAAAATGTGTAATATTATCTCAAAGACTGATATCATCTCAAATAATTGACTCCTAATAATTGCCACTGTTTGTTAAGTTTAGAATATTCAAATCCCCAAGTTATATAAATTATATTCTTTTAGGCAATTATGAGGAATATAGATTTTTGAATGGAACATCTAACATGGATTAAGAAACAAAACAAAAATCATTCCATACTGATCTAGAATGCTCTTGAAGAAAATGTTTATACATATACATAAAATAAACAAGAATAAAATACTCAACAATTATATAAAATGTTTATCAATAAACTTCACAAATATAATCTATCATTCAAAAAATAAACATTCCATACTGGTCTGGAATGCTCTAAAAGAGGCACAAACTAGGAGAACATTGTTCCACCAACTCAAATCAAGTGTGCACCGACTTAGGAGTTCTAGAAGGTAGAAATTTATGTAGGAACAAATTGTAGCATTTACTTGAATTGTTAATCAACATTTTTATTATATTGGATAGAAAACCACAGTCAAAGCATAAACTACTCACACAAAGCACAAACAACTGGAAAACCATTAGGCAAAAAACTTAAATGTAAGAGTAAATAATAAGTTGAACAACAAACCTCAGATGTGTAGCAACTAGCACAGAATTCTAAGAAGAGAAGTATCATTGTTGTCCCATAGCAAACAATAAGTTTTCCTGATAAAGAATAATAAAATAAAAATAATAAAACAATAAAATAGTAATTTCACAAAGTAGGACATTATATATAATTTTATAGCATAATCAAAGAGATATCACAATACAAATATACCTTACAGAAATATACACCAAACATTCAGTAACTTCCCTCATTCTTGATTAGAGAATGCTGACGCCTGATGGAACTCATGGATCAAAGTTTTATATGTAATATCATTTAATGCTAATACTTCACTATGCATACTATCACATACTCTAAAAGCATCATCCACCCTTCCCTCCTTACATAATCCATTTGTAAAGGCATTATAAGTGACGGCATCTGGGGCAATTCCATTTTTAATCATCTCAGTGACAAGCTTTGCTGCTTCTTTCATATTACCCAATTTACAGTATCCATTGATCATCACAGTATAGGTAATTTTATTTGGTTGTATGTTATATGAAAACATTTCTTGTATAAGACTTCTCAGCTTTATCCATTTGGCCTAGCCTACAATATCCTCCAACTAGTGCTGTATAACAGATGACATTTGGCAACAAGCCTAGATCTCTCATTTCCACAAGAAGCTGCCTTGCATCGTCAGGAAGACCCAATTTGCACATTCCGTGTATTAGAGAAGAATATGTGGCAATATTTGGTAGGATGCCCTTGCTTTTCATGTCATCACGAAGTTGAAAGGCCTCCATCATGTTTCCATTTTTACAGTAAGCTTTAATCAGTGTACTGTAAATAACAGTGTTGAGTTCCAGTTTGTTACTAACCAACTCACTGAACAGGTTTTGACCCTTCTCAATTTGATTAACTTTACAATATCCATCTATCAAGACTGCATAGGTAAAAACATTGGAAACCATACCATGTCTTTTATTTTCATCCCAAACCTTGACAGCATCTTCCATTTTACCCATATTCGTAATGCCATGTATAATCAAATTGTAAGTGTAAATGTCAGGTTGAATTCCCTGCTTAAACATCTCTTCCTTTAACCTAAAAGCTTCTTCCACTTTCCCCTCTTTGCAACATCCCAAAATGAGTGTATTGTATGAAACCCTATCAAATGTCAATCCCCTCTGTGACATCTCCTTTAGAAGCCTAATAACCTTTGCATCTTACCTGATTCGCATAAACCATGAATTAAAGCATTTGACGTCACAATGTTAGCTGGATATCCTTTCTCAAAAAGCTTAAACCAAAGCTCAATAGCCTCAGAATGCTTTCTGTCCTTGCAAAGTCCACCAATCAACATAGTCATCAGCCCTTCATTGGGCCTTAAATCTCTCAACAACATTTCCTTGGTAAAATGTAGAGCAGAATCTAACCTAGACTTTAAGCATAACCAATGAATTACAGAGCTAAAGGCGCTGATGTTTATAGATAACCCTCTAGATACCATTTCCGCTAAAAGATTCTCGGCTCGCTCCATCAGGCCAATCCTGCAAAAGCCCTGCATAAGCAAATTGAAAGTTACAGAATTGAGCTTGATCCCATTGAATAGCATGTGATCCTTTATCCTCAATTAATGTATTATATACAAACTCATTAGGGATAAAGCCCTTAAAAGACATTTCCTTCAAAACTGAATTGGTTTCCTCAAATTTGTCCAATTTAATCAAACCATTGATAAGAACACTATATGTAATGAGGCTGGGGTCAACTCCCAGTTTTATCATGTTCTGTTTAATCTGAAATACCTCATCCAGTCTGCCACTCTTACATAATCCATGGATAATATTATTATAGGGGACAATATTTGGAGAAATACCCAAGTTTTCCATTCTAGAGAACAGGGCGATGGCGTCTTGAATTTTGCCACCCTTGCAGAATCCAATAATCATGGTGGTACACAAGTAGACATCAAGAGAGACTGAACGAGACAAAGTGTCAAACACTTGGTACGCATTTTGCAGTTCATTAGCCTTAACCAAAGAATTCAAGAAAAAGTTGCAAGTCTTGGAAGAAGGAAAAATACCCTTGTCGGCCAGTGTGAAGAAGACATCAATGGCGAGAGTAAAACCCACATCTTGAACTGGGTGCAATAGAGATGCAGCAACAAATCAACCCCCGCAACCCCCTTCGAGAGTCGACTCAGTCAACTCGGCTGGCAAAAACAAAAAGGCTAGGCAGCCACCTAATCGCTTGCGGAATGCAGGCAGCTATACCCAAGGAAGAAGCAGAAGGAACAAGACATGAAGGGGCGACAACACAACAGCGAAGATTGGGTAAATTACCTATTTTGATCCTTAGATAAAAACCATTACCAATTCGATCACTAACTCGCTATCAAGTAACCAACCGTCAAATAGTAACGGAATTGATGAGCGACTATTTTTAATTGAAATAATAATTTCGAACTTTAAAAAAAATATAATAAAGTTTTAAACGTTTTTTTTGCACTTAATTAAATCTTTGAATCAAAAAATTTAATTAATTAAGTTTAATTAAACTTTTTTATCATTAAATTTTAACAAAATTGTAATGTATCACGTGCCAGTAATTTATAAAAAAAAACTGTTAAAATTTAATGGTCAAAAAGCTTATTGATTAAATTTATTAGTCTAAAAGCTTAATTAATTAAATTTTTTGGTTAAAAGACTTAATTGGATAAAAAACAAAAAATCACGAGCTTAATTGATTTTTTTCAAAAGTATAAAAACTTACACCCTTAAGCCTAATTTAACTATTCATATTTACATATTCATTAATTTAATTATTTTCGTCTCCTGGATATGTTTTAGTTTTCTTTTACATTTTGCACCAATAATCGTTGATGACCGTAAAATTTAAAACTTTTTGATCTACTCTTTTTTAATCTCAAAATTCAAAATCAACATCTGTTTGCTTATATCCGTCTCAAACTGCCAAAAACAATCTTTAATATTCGAATGGATTTTTCTTTTTTCCGAATTTCATCTTCTATCGTATAATAAAACTCAATTTAAAATATATTGTTCACCGTAAGCCTCTCTAATTTCCAAATGTTGAGCTTCACTTAAATCTCCATAAACCCGAAAACTTGTGAAATGTGTCCTTCCTCTTCTCAATTGATTTACCGTCTCTAATACAAGGGAAAAATGTTTGAGGACATGGGCGGAGCCACTTAAATTGTTGACGCCTAAAATTTTTTAGAAATTATATTTTTATATAATTTATAAACAAAAAATTTAAAAATATATAATTGACATTTTTTATAAATAATTAATTTTTCTTAAATACTGTGGAAAGAAAAGAACACGCATTAAATAAATTTATGGCTTTACCCTGCTTGAGGAGGAGCACAAAATGGTTAGAACACGAGGAACAATGCTTGCATATCAGCTGCAAGCCGATTGCTTTGCTTCCTCCTAAA
This sequence comes from Hibiscus mutabilis, assembly GCA_019671005.1. NCBI lineage: Eukaryota > Viridiplantae > Streptophyta > Magnoliopsida > Malvales > Malvaceae > Hibiscus > Hibiscus mutabilis. The sequence continues at coordinate 34,165,087 of CM033749.1, forward strand.
CCCGTCTTCACTTGCCAAAATGCTACCCCTATCCTAAATGCCTATCAATATTTTCCATATATATATATATATATATATATATATATATATATATAATGGTTCAGGCGTCCAGCCCCTCCGCCACGCTTCGCCACAGGTTCAAGTAGTTTTTTTGATTCAGATTGTTTACAAGACAGAATCAGAAATCAAGGTTAAGGGAGCAAAATATAATTAAGGGTAAAGTACACAAATGGTCATTAAACTATTCTTATAAATATAAAATGGTCATCAAACTTTCAAAATTTTATTATAAAATAGTCATTATAGGTGACAACATTTGGAGAAACTAGGAGACATTTTCCATTCTAAAAAACAGTATAATAACATATTTAATCATCAATATTTGCACATTCAATCAATTTAGACATCAATAGTGAACGGACAAATTAGGAATAAATTGATTAAATGTTGCAGTCAATATGGAAAGATTAAATGTTATATTATTCAAAAATTTTTTGTCGGCCAGTGTAAAGAACACATCAAAGGCGCGAGTAAAACCCACATTCTTGAACTGGGTGCAATATTTTCTAACAAAAACTAAAATTTAATGTCTATTATATAACATTTGAAAGTTTGATGACCATTCTATATTTTTAGAGATTGTTTAGTGACCATTTGTATACTTTAGCCTAGAGTTAATCACAAAATAAGAAAGTAAAATTTAAATGAATTAAAAATTAAGAGTTCAAACAAAAAAAAATTATTATATTTTTTATATTAAAAAACTTAGGAAGGTCACAGGCCACAAGCCTCATCTTGTCACAGTTCTGTCTCTATTCATAAGAACATGATGATGATATAATTTTACCAAAAATTAAAAGTTGGCAAAAAGATAGGCACATAACACATTGTTGGGAGGATGCCTTCCCCCATATTACATGGAAGACTTTCTTGACCAGTAAAGCCTTCTTAAAATGGTGTTAAATTCGTATTTAATTTTCTTTTATAATGTAATATGAATATAACATCAACCTAACATGTTGGTTCGTTTTACTATTTAAATATTATATAGAGTTAATATTTGATCTACCGTTAGCATAATTTTTTCTTTGTATAAACAGACTTCAAATGATCTCACATGTCATTTTAAGGTCACTAAACCCTATACACTAAAAATAAACTCTAAATTCTAAACAGTAAACCTTAAAATTTAACTCTAAATATTAAAGAATAACCCTAAAAATCCTAACTTTAAACCCTAAACTTTAAAATGCACCGCTTGTAAAAAACTTCATGTTCCACCGTCGGTGCACCAAATTATTTTTTTATTATATATTATTTATTGTATACCTTTTGTATTTAAATCAAATAAAAAATATTTAAATTCTATTTGACCTTTGGATTCGATGGAATCTCTCCCTTCACTAAAGTTTCAACGTCCATTTTATTTATTTGTTTTTAGGACCTAATCTGATTGAGTCGGTAAGATTTGGCCATTCCATATCTTGGCCGAAAGCTCGACAATTTGGACCATCTTTTCCCTATAAATTTAAGGCTATTAGTCAAATAATAGGGCCTCGAAAGTCAAGACCAAAGTGCCAACATTTCAGATTAAATCGAAACCTTAGTGATCCCGCAACACAACACACATTATTGTTCCTCAATCTAGCTCTTGGATTGTCTTCTTAATCTGTCTTTTTAGATGAAAATGAAAATAAGATTCAGCAACAACGCTGAACGTAATGAATTTATCAAAGTAATAAGCCGCATCTTGCTAAGGATACACACAAAATGTGTCATTTTTTATACAAAGAAACAATCTCTCGTATGCCAATGCCATCTTGCTTGCTGTGAACATTGAAGCTGCATATTCCTGAGACGCCTTTCCCCTTTGTGCTAGCCTCTTTGAGCCTTCTCTCACCACCTCCTCCAAAGCCTCCAACAACGACCCCGCGTTAGGTGAAAACATGAAACCGAACTCATCGTTAACTACGATACTGCCTTTGATGCTGGGGAACCTCGATGCGACCACCGCTTTCCCACTCATCATCGCTTCCATCAGCGTGAGATCCAACCCTTGAGGCCTCAGCGTTGGGTTCACGAAAATATCAATAGCATTGTAAAACGCCTTCAGTTCGGACGGGCTCATGGAACCCAAAACTTGTACCCGGGGCCTAATTCCTTGTATCGATTCTCCCACGGTCCACTCCCCGCCACGATCAAATACACATGAGGGTGCTTTGTTATGAGCTTGGAGAAGGCTTCGTAAAGCAGAGGATGCCCTTTGTCCTTCACCAATCTTCCGGCCACTCCGAGCACCAAACTATCATTTATGGGGACTCCAAACTTAGACCTGAACTTGTGGCCTAATGATAAGTCGTTTCGAAAACCGTTTTCGTCGACACCGTTGAGGATGACATGAACTCGTCTCCTTGGGATCTGATACACATCCCTCAACATCTCCCGCAACTATCACTGATTGCAACATGGTGATTATAGTTGTGGAAGAATCTTATTTCGTTAAGCACTTTTGGGACAACCCCATACAAACTATCGTTAAAAGCAGGGGACATAGGTTCGTTGGGATTCCGAGTCAAATCTTGGTAGATACTCGATTGTAAGCTCTCGAGGGCTATACCGTGCCACGAAACAGCAAGGTTCTTGAGATTTCGAGCCAACGAATGAGGAAGAGCCACGCTTTCCGAATGGATGACATCGAACGGTTCACGCCGGTTCTCTTCTTCGAAAAGCTCCCAAGCTTTGTTGTATCTCCACTTACCAGTTTCACCTTCGTGGCAATGAATTATAGGTGAATTAGAAGATGTTGAACTCGGGGTTCCGTTATGATCTCTGTTATTATCGACTAGAGGGGACGTAAACACATGAACGCGGTGACCGCGGCGAGCTAAAGCCGTGTGCAACGTATAGGCATGACGCTCCATGCCGCCAGGAGTGGCGCCAATAGGCCATTTCCGTGAAAAAACAGCGATTTTGAGTACAACAGGAGGAGATTGAACATGTGGGAAAGGAAGTCGATTCCAAGCAAACTGCGCATTCCGAAGGTCACCGGACCAAGCCTCAACTTTGTTCGAGACACAAGAACTGCAGAGGGAGGAAGTACAAGTGGGAGGATGAGAAACAGGATAGGAACGGTGAAGGCAAGTATGAAAAGAATAGTAGTGAAGACATTGGAATGGAAGATGAGATTGGGCTTCTTGTGTTTGTTGTTGAAAGCCATGATAATTTTACCGTCTTTATTACACAATTCTGTGTCCGAATTCGATTTAGAAAGCATAATATGGCATATATTCTAATTTCTAGGCTGGCCAAGGCAGGTAAGATCCAAAATGCAAAGTTTGGTTATTTGGAAGGAAAGGAGAAAACGTGTGGTTGTAGGCTGTTAGGCTGCAGGCAGGCACTGGGCACGCGCTATCTAAAAGGAGGTAAGTGTATGCATCATTGGTTTGTAATGGGAGTTTACTTTTCCAAAATTTAGTGCGTTTCTAACGCCTCCTCTAAACAGAAAAAAAAAAAGGTTTATAACGTTTTAATAATATTTTTTCACATTACAAAATGCTAAATGCACAGGTTTATGTTTGTTTTTTCTAATCAAATTGGCGGTGGCGGTGGCGGTGGCACCCCCAGAAATAAAACGTGCCGCCAACAATCGTCTTTTGGTTTTCCCTCTACGCACATCATGCTTTCTTATCTGTTACTGTTACCAAACCCTATAAGCAATAACGTCTAAAAAAGTTAAAAAAAAAAAGAGAGTTTAAACTTAAATGATCATTTTTTGAAAAGAAAATCAAATGTCTAACCATTGAGCCAAACTGCATCCGTAACATGTTTCAACAATATTTAGGTTTTATTGCGATGAGAAAATGCTTGAAATATAAAATGCTAAATATGATGTTTAAACTTAAAGACATTTTGAAATTAAACTTAATTTGTTTTTAAGAAAATATATTAACTGTTGTTAAAACCGATTAAATTGACAGAAATGATATTTTTAACTACAAAATTAAACTTTTGTTTTTAAGAAAATATAATTTTTTGTTAATTTTAATGGTGAAAATGTTTTTTATTCAAACTTTGGTGATCAAAACATAATTTTTCAATTTTTTATGGTTAAAAAGGAAATTTACTCAAACCGAGGAAGATGGTATATTGTGGTTTGGCGCCTAAATGGTTCATTGGTCGTTGAGTTTAGGTTGAACTTCGGACGCCGACCCCAACGTTAATGCACAGCAACTTTGACAAATTAGGCAGGGCCTGACCTGGTGCATATCCAAGATCTGATCTAAAAAAATGAGTATTTGAAATTTTGGTGGAAAATGATTCAATTTTATTCAAAAAACCAGAATTCATAAAATTATCAAATATACAGACCAAATTTTTTTAAATTTGCGTATATAATTATAAATGCATGCTACATAATTCAATATAACAAACCCAAAAAAATGTAAAAAGATTTAAACAATAAAAATAGGATAAGATGCTATATTCAAATGTTGTATAAGCTTTGCTCTCTATAAACAAACCGAGCAATACGTAGATTATTGCTTGTATACACCCTACACCTGATGCATATCCAAACTGACGAAACTCAGTTTAAATAGATTCAAGCACTAGATATAAATTTATTTCAAAAAAGACCAATTTATTTACAAATAAATGCATGCTACATATTAAAAGTTAAAAAACTAAACAAGAAAACAAAAGATGCTCTTATATTTTCTTTTTCCATTTTGGATTTTTCATGTAAATATTAGTGTTTTGCTCGGAAAGCTGCAGTAGCTTACCTCTAAAGCCTATAGTAGTGGTTACTTAGGGCATTATACTTGGGGCATGATCAGGCCCGTTTCTCAGATTTTAGAAGTCCACAGGTAAATTAGGCTCTAATAATAATTATTAAAAAAATTAAATTTTAAGAATACGACCTTAATTAATAAAAAGTATTATAAAAAAATGAGACTCTAATAACAAGTAATAGATAAAATAAATAAATTCTAATAGTTTGTACATAATAATAAATATTAAAAAAATTGGGCTCTAATAACAAATATTGAAAAAATTAAACCCCTACTAACAAAATTTACATTTTAAGAGTAGACCCGTAATAACAAGTATTGGAAAAAAACTAGACCCCTAATAACAAATATTATAAAAAAATAGACAACAAATATTGAAAAAAAGTTGAATTTTAAGAGTATGCACAATAACGAATATTAAAAAAATGAGTCCCAAATAACAAGTGTTGAAAAAATGACCTCTAATAACAAATATTGATAAATTAAATTTTAATAGTAGAACCTTAATAAGAAGTGTTAAAAAATTTGGCTTAAGGATGTAATAAGCCCTTGAACTTTTAAAAAAAAATTAATGAAGCTCTTAAACTTTTTTTTGCAACCAATTAAACTTTTGAACCAATAGATTGAATCAATTAAGCTCTTTGACCAATGTTGACCATTAAATTTGAACATTTTTTTCGATTCACTGTTGCAGTACGTCGTGTCACAGTATTTTCACTTGATATTTTTCAAAAAAAATTATTTTATTTAAAAATCTTTAAATGTTCTAAAAATTCTAAAAAGCTTATAAAATTTATAAAAAAATACTTTTTGAATTTTTTTGTAAATGCAACACGATAGAACTGTAGTGTATTATATGTCAGTAATATCTAAAAAATTGTCAAGATTTAATGGTCAAAATTAGTCAAAGGACTTAATTGATTTAATTTCTTGGTTTAAGGGCTTAATTAATTAATTTTTTTGGTTCAATGGCTTAATTGAGTGCAAAAAAGATTTAAAAGTTTAATTGATTTTCTTTTAAAAATTCAATAACTTCTTACGCTCTTAAGCCAAAAAATTAAACAATAATAATAAATATTTTTTAAAAAATTAAACTATCATTAAAATTAAATACTTATAATTATAAACTATGAGCCCTGAATAAGGGTGGGCTTTGGGCCGTCGCCCTTATGGCCCACCCCAAGAATGGCCATGGCATGATCACTAAAAATAACACATTTTTAAACTATATTTCTTAAAATATGATTTGAAAAAAAATATTTTCATGCATGATATGTTTATAGTAAACTCGCCATGCATATTTTTAATGTAAGTTATGAAACCTTTAAGCGTCAAAGGAAACAAATTTTAATGAAATTTGTTAAATATGTATGACGAGTTTTATTAAAAAAATTACCAAAATAAAATTTGGCATGTATATCTGGTAAATTTCATTAAAAATAAAAAATAATAAAATTCAACGTGCATACCTGGTGAATTTGTTTTAAAAGTGCTATGCAGGGAATAATTTTCTTCGGGTGCTATTTTGAGAAATAAAATGTAAAAATGTGCTATTTTGTTGAATATGCCGTTACTTAGATTATCCCCGAGCAATACTATTAATTAATGTTGGTAAGAGTTTAAATCCGTGTGAAATTTACTTTTCTGTTTGTATTTTTTATGAAGAGTGGAAATTTAATTTAAGTAGAATTTTTTTATATTTAAATTTATTTGTAATTAAGTAACTTAATTTTATGAAGAGTAGGAAAGTTATACGTAGGGATAATAAAGTTAGATATGGTTGCTTATATTTAATGGAACAACATGGCTTTCCTATACACTTATCGGCTCCATTACATAAATAATAGAACAATTTAGACTGAAGAATGTACATATCTAGGGCGGTTACCAGAATTCAGACGGTCCTTTACGTTCAATTAATTTCCAAACTAATTTGTTTTAAAAATAATGATCTTTCCGAAGGAAAACTAAGGTACTTTTGTAAAGCAATAAAAAGAAAAACTTCAGTGATTTCTTGGATTTAACCAAACGACTTCCAGCAGATACAAATTAGTATAACGTACAGTGTTAATACAACAAATTATATGTCCCAACGATCGAATTTCTCCACTTCGAAATTCCCTTATATAGTTCTGCAACTTTTAATCTTCCTACAGCTACCTATATAAATTTATCTAGTTCTGCAAGCTTAAATTAAATTAAACCCGGGTTAGCTCGTATTTCTCCAAATCCATGGCCTCAATGTTGTCTTCTCTGGTTTCGCTAATGTGCGTTTGTTTAACTCAGTGGTTGGTAGTGTTTACAGTTGCAAAAACCATCCCAAATGGCTTCTCTGTCAACCTCATACACCGTGACTCCCCTGTCTCCCCGCTTTATAACCCTCTCGAGACTCCGTTTGATCGCTTCTACAATGCGTACAACCGCTCCATCTCTCGCATCAATCGGTTCAGGCCGACTTGTTCCAAGGCATTCCAGTCGGATATAGTGGCCAACGGTGGAGAGTATTTCATGCAATTTTCCATTGGAACTCCACCGGTGTCGGTTCTCGGAATAGCCGACACTGGGAGTGATCTCACATGGGTTCAGTGTGAGCCTTGTGAAGAATGTTACGAACAGAAAGCTCCTCTGTTTGATCCCACGAAATCCTCCACATACAAGATCGTTCAATGTGGGACTAATCCCTGCAATGCATTGGACAGCTCTGATAGAATCTGTGATCAAGAGATGAACACTTGTAAATACACCTACTCCTATGGAGACCGCTCTTTCACCAAAGGAAACATTGCTCTCGAAAAGTTCACCGTCGGTGCGGACTCTACTAGCAATCACAGCTCGGTTTCGTTCCAGAATCTTGTGTTTGGCTGTGGACACAACAACGGTGGCACGTTCGGTAATGTAGGTTCCGGTATCATTGGCCTCGGGGGAGGTCCCCTTTCTCTTGTCAAACAATTGGGCAAGTCCACCAATGGGAAATTTTCCTGCTGCCTGCAAGCTCCAGATTTGACACCAGAATCGAGCAAATTAATATTCGGCACTGCAAAAGAATCAAATGCTGTTTTGAGTTCAACTCCATTAGTTGAAAGAAACCCTTCAACGTATTACTACGTGACATTAGAGGCCATCAGTGTTGGAGATAAAAGGTTGCCCTACGGCGGCTTTTCATCTTCATCGGCAGGGGAGAAAGGCAACATCATTATTGACTCCGGGAAGACATTGACCTTCTTGCAGTCCGAGTTTTATAACAGTCTTGAATCGGCGTTGGAGGAAGCGATCAAGGTGAAACGAGTGAGTGATCCCAAAGGGCTCCTCAGCCCATGTTTCGTAGCCGACAAGGACGTCAATCTTCCGATAATCACGTTCCATTTTAGCGGCGGTGCGGAGGTGAAGTTGCAGCCGAGGAATACATTCGCACAAGTCCAGGATGACATGATGTGCTTCACCATCTTACCATCCAATGATATAGCCATTTTTGGAAACTTGTCTCAGATGAATTTCTTGATTAATTTTGACCTTGAAGAGAGGATTGTGTCCTTTACGCCAACTGATTGCAGCAATAGTCATTAGGACTCGATACATGAATACATATATAATTAAATAAATGTCACGATTATCTTTCTATTATGAGACAAAGATAATGTTGACGGATAACAAAAGAGACTTAAAAATGTGGTGGAGTAAAATTCGACTAGAAAAAATCTCATTAAAAATTAATTTTTTATATAAATTTTAAGTTGTACACCATTCAACACAAATAAATGCAAGGATCTAAAAACTTTATTAAAAAATCTCAAACTCCTCTCCGAAACCTATTCAACTTCAACGAAATTCTTATTAAACGAATAAAAATTTGATTATATTTTTATAGTGTTTTTATTTATATCTCACATAAAAAATAGGTTTAGAGTTTAAAATTAAAATTTAAGATATAATTTATGGAATTGGATAAAATGTATTTTTGAAGTTTAAAATTCAAAATTTAAGTTTAGGGCATAAACAATAAAAAGGAGTTGAGGATTTTTATTCTCATTAAGCACCTTATTATTTATGTGATCATAGAGTCCAGCAGATTATGCTAAATCTAACATCCCAATACTTAGTGATAACCAGGATTAGTAAAATTAATAAAAACCCAATTATTCAAGCTAATGAATAAGAACTTATCGAGTTTGCCACTATTAGTAAGCAAGAAACCCAAATCATCAATGTATTGTTTCACAATAAATATCATGTTTTTAAATTATAGTTGCCACATCGAGATATCCTTAAAAACTGTTATAGTGTATTACGGGTGTAATTAAATACTATAAATTGTAATAATATCATGATATTTATTTTAAGAGATAACTACATATTTAGTATCTACTTATTTTTGTATTCTTATTTTAGTACTTTACCTTTTTCTGACAAAATAGTAATTAATATTACATTTTTGTTTTATTTTAGTATTTTAAAAATAAATAGAGATGATGACATTATTTATTTTTAATTGAGATAATTATAATTTTAGTTCTCAAAATTTATACATTTCTATCGATTTGGTCCAAACTCTATCAATTTAATAATTGTTTAAAACATTTAAGTTAAAACTGTAAATATTTATTTTATTTCATCTTTTAAAATCATTTTATTTCTTCTTGTTTTGGCCTAAAAAACCATTAAAAATGAGGACCCTACCTTTCAAAAAAAAATTATAAAGTCCTTTCAAAAGGAAATGCTACCAAGATTAATTGAACACAAAGTAAGCAGATGAACTGTTTTGATATGTTTTAATCAAATGGTCATGCCTAAAACTATCAGTCTAGAGCCAACATATTTGAGAACCTACCACTTCATATCGACTAAAATGTGATTTCTCGAGTTCTCGTTTGACCATAAGAAACCATTAGCCTTTGACAAGTCATCAGTGCTCGATCTGGTGACAAAGCTATTCTCTTCTTTGACTGACTCAGACTTCTCTTTCACCTGCGAGTTACGTTTTCTCTTTTTCCCGTTCTCGGCAGCAGGGGGACTCTTTCTCTCATTGGTTATGATATCAGCTTGTCCATTCTCACCATCCTCCTCTTCCAGTTTTTCAACTTCTTCGTCATCGATTTCATCTTTTAACGGCTTCTGTGGCCTTCCCCGTCTCTTTTGCAAAGAAATATAATGGGGTTAGGGTTTCGGGAAAGAAGAAATAAGAGGGGATTTATAAATTTAACTTAAATATTTAAGATAATTATTAAATTGATAGAGTTTAGACCAAATTGATAGAAATGTGAAAGTTTTGAGGACTAAAATTGTGATTATTTTAATTAAAAATAAGTCACGCCATCATTTTCGTTTGTTTTTAACGGCCGGGTATTAAAATAAAACAAAAAGTAATGTTATGTACTATTTTTGCCAAAAAAAAAAAGTAAGTGAGGTACTAAAATAAAATTACAATAATAATTGAGGTTCTAAATATATAGTTATCCCTTATTTTAATTATATATTTATATTTTTCAAATTCAAATCATTTAAATATCATAGTTTTATGAACCCAACAAGTAGTCTTAGTATAAAAATGACAATATTCATTCTAAAATACTCGAGTTCAAATCTAACAATGTTTATATAAAAAATACTTATTTTAAAATAAAATTATAAATTAGGAGTGAAAAACTATAATACCAAAAACCTCTCGTTTATTTTTTTTTAGATTACGCCCTTAACATTGTCATGGAATATTAGTAAAAATGTTGACTATCCAAAAAGGACTTATTTGAGAGATTGAAACGTCGTGATCTAAATTGTTGAAAAATAATTTTTAAGAGCACAATTGAAAAAGAAAACAAAAGTTAAGGGCTTTTATAAAATTAAACCTTCTCCAATAATTACGATGTTGTTCAAATTCGAGTACCCAAGTCTTCAGGTATCCGAAGTACTGGATACTCAGATCATCAAGTAGTCCTATGGTCGGCCCGTGTCCTGGCCTACCCATTAGTCGAGTACTCGGATGTTGCGGGTACACAAAAAAATTGGATACTTGAGTACCCAAATATAAAAATAAGTGTTTTTTAATACAAAAATATTTTTTGTTTAATATAAAAATATGTATTTATTAAATATAAAATATAAAAAAATAAGTTTTTTATTAGTTTAATATAAAAAATTTATATATAATATAAAAAATTAATTTCAAATATATTCGGATACTCAAGTAACTGAAAATTTCGAATTTTATAATTTGAGCTCAACTCAAAAAATAATAACTTAAATAAATTTTACACAAGCTTACCTATTACTACTATAAATCAAAATTAAACCTAAACCCTACAAAACTAAACCCAAACCTCAAACTCTAAACCTTTAATTCTAAATACTAACCTTAAATTCTAAACCCTACAACTCAAACCCCTAAACTCTAAACCTTAAACTAAATTCTTACCCCTAAAACTAAAAGGTATGTGTAAATTGTGTATTAAAATTTTTCCCTTAAAAAAATATTGAATTATTTATATTAGAGTGGAGAATTTTTGAGATGATTAATGATAAAATAACGATGCTAACAAGACAAAGAAAAGGTTATTACGCATAAATATACTGGGGCAGGCAGCCTGTATCTCCAGTCTAGTAGCCTAGTCTCTACTCTTTTCAGCACAACCGAAATTTCCCAAATCTTTTTCAACCGTCCGGTCACCGGTCCTTCAACTCTGCTACCTATATCGAAGGCACTCAAAACCCTCTCCGCTTCTTCGTCTCCATTGATGGCAACAACAGCAGGTGAATGTGAAGTTGAGTGTGAAGGGAATGTGAATCAATTTCGATGTCAACAAACCCAGAAGCTGCTTTCTTTGTATCTCGTAGTTAGTTTCAGTGTTTTCTTGGCTTGCACTCCCGAGTGTTCACTCTCTTTGCTCCCAAAGTTGCAAACCCAAGTTAGAGATGTTACAGCAAGGCTTTTGACGGCGGAAGAGCAGTTGAGGCAAATGAAGTCGAGGAGAAAAGAGGACTCCAAAGCAAACGCCAGAGTGGTGGAGATCTTTACCACCCACAGGAACGCGTGGCAAGCTGAGGAGAAACAGCTCCTGCAGCAGATCCAGGATCAGAGAGCAAAGATCGAGGAGTTGGAGAAGGAGACCCATGGATCCAAGCGTAAAATTGAGGAGCTCCAGGACATTATCGGCTTCATCTCTACCACCAGGGCTGGTGGAGAACAAGAAGAACAACAAATGGAGGAGATCCAAGTAAAGTTTAATGTTGCTCACAAAGGGAATTTCCTTTTCACTTCAGATTTAATGGCTTCCGCTTTTTCGAAGTTTTGGGACGACAGAGCTAATGTCTGGCAGGTTTGTTCCATTCTTCTTTTTCTGGTTGCCAAGCAAATACTAGATTACTGGGAATGTTGAAATATCTCATAGCTTTTCTTTTTTTTTTTCCCTTCTATATGGGAAAAAAGAGGCAAATTATGGTGAAAAACCTTAAATCAGTTGGAGAAAAACTATACCTTTTCCTGCCCACTCTTTGTTTTTTGTACGTTCTTTTATCCCACCTTTTCTGTATCTCAGAAAGATAATGGAAATCCTCACACTATATTCCTTGTTGAATTTTTTATTAGAAAAGGCATTGCTTTAATTCTTTTACTTTTTATTTATTTGGTATAAAGAAGCCGCTGCTTAAAACTTGGGGTAGCTGGATTCAACTTAAGCTTAAGGGTGGCTGTAACAATTTGTTTAAAAATCAGAGCTGTGTATCATGAATCCAAAATCTTTTTGCTGAATGGACACCATTTTTTTACCTATGTTTGGCATGCTAGTTAAATTCTGTTCTGCCTTAGGCTGCTTTACAAAATTCCTTATACGACCGGAAGATTTCTGGTTAAAGATTCTTCTTGCTCATGCATCTTCATCATTCAGAAGATTTACTTTGCAATGAAGTTTGAATTGAGTTGTGTATTAGTCTCATTGTCATTAATGCTTAATCCATGTAGTCATCCCTCTTTACTTGATTCCTTTGTTCCTTTTCACGATATGTTGGTTTGATGCCCACTCAAAAGTAGCTTTTGGTTTCTGATTAAGCCCTCTCATGTGGCTGGACCAGACCACCCTTTAACTAAGACATGACAACTGCATCATGACCTATAGAATTTCGTATAAAAGTCAACAAAGGCCTCAGTTGGTTGCAACTTGCAACCAAAGCAGCATCAATAAGCATGTATATTATATAGTTTTGAATCAATTCTCATACTTTAAAATTTGTAAGTCTAGTTCTTTTCTTAGCATACAAAAATGTGAAAAAAAGTATAGTTTTAAAACCTGCATGTAATAAACTAGAATGTATTGTAGACACTATTTATTACCAGCTGAAGATATTAGATGAATAAATGAGAGTGCGAAATTGAATGCCATTTGTGAGGAATTGTTTAATATTGCCATCTTTCAAGTTTCATCACATTGTTAAGCATTCTCATAACCATTTAAACTTTTCTCCTTTTTAAAAAAAAAATGTGAGGAATTGTTTTAAAATCTGCATGTAATAAACTAGAATGTATTGTAGACACTATTTATTACCAGCTGAAGATATTAGATGAATAAATGAGAGTGCGAAATTGAATGCCGTTTGTGAGGAATTGTTTAATATTGCCATCTTTCAAGTTTCATCGCATTGTTAAGCATTCTCATAACCATTTAAACTTTTCTCCTTTTTAAAAAAAAATGTTAAGCATAACAGATGCTGAGGATTTCTCCACTTTGTATTCGGATTTTGAAAGTTTGAGAATTCACAAGTCGTTTTCATTGCCCTTTTATGATTTCTTCCGGGATAATTTGCCATGTTTGTGACTGATAAAGGTTCATTACTGGATGTTTATGCTTTTGCAGGATGTACAATATGAATCTATTGAATCTTTGTATCATATGAAGCATTTTGTTGCAAGTTTAGTATTACCATCTAAATATTGCTTCTTCTTGAAATGTGTCTGTATGAAATGATGTGGCTGATGAAGGAGCAACTTATGTTTTTTCTTCAGAAGGGAATCACCTTGGAAGGTAGATGGTGAATCAACTGGAGTTTCCTCTAAACTAAAGCTGCTTGAACAGGAATTTTTGAATTTGGAAAAAAAATGGCAAAAGTGATATTTCAAGGGTACCTTCACTAATAAGGAAGCAGGCCAGAAGATACCAAGCTCTTACTGCAAAGATTGATGATCTCTGCAGAAGAATGGTAAGACATATCTGCCTTAGATTGTATTTTGTTGTAGTACTTTTTCTACTTGTGATTTGGAGCTTTTTAAGAACAATATATACCATATAAAGTTATCAAATTGAAAGTCAAACATATGTAATCAGATTTTTATTCTTTCTGCCTTTTGTGCTTTGCTTACTAGACACACATGGAGGAATTCAGGATTATGTGAGGAACCCAATGATGCATTTCCAGTTAGGACTTGCTTTTCTAGGGTCTGAAAAATTATAGAGGCCTTCTATATTTTCGACGAGTAAACAATGTCTTGAACTTTTTTTGTCTTTAATTAATGAATTTAATTCCTAGGTTTTGACAAAAGTTGGTTTTGTTGCAGTTGATAATAATATTAAAATTTTTCCTTTAACTTGGATGACCAGTCATTTTGGATTTTGGATATGATCCATACATGTAAGATTATTTCTATTTCTTCACCAGAACTAGATCCATCATACTGTGTTGTTTGGCTTTGTATTTTTTTCTTAATCTTGCAGCAGGCTAGTGATCCCTCCGAACCCACACTCAGTCTTGAGTTTCGAACACAGAGACAGACTGAGTTTTTGCTGGAATCATTTTGGCTTCAGCAGCATGCATCCGAAACTGGACAAAAGCTAATGGCATTACAAACCGAGATTGGGAAGAGTTACAACAACAGGGATGATGTTGGAAGCTCAGCCATGGCCAAACTGAGCATGAAGCGATCCATGGATTCCATTAGAAACGATATGGTTGGCCAGAATTATAGGAGACCTGGAAGGGATTCTGGCCAGAGATGGCTTGTGCTCGTCTCGTGTTAGGGAATACTGTGTTTCTAGATATAATAATAACCATTTTGTGCAATAGAAACAAATATTGGTCTAACAAAATATCCTCTTAGTAAATATGAAATGATCAGGTCATATATAGTAGTTCTACTGTTCTAGTAGTTAGTTTATCTATGAGGATGAAATGAAAGAAATTACATTTCAATGAATGTAAGCGTATGTAATTGTAATGTTCCTTGTAAACAATCCTCGTTTTGGCAAATTTTCAAGGAATCCATTGGAGGTGGGATGAAATTTAGTAAAAAAAAGAGTTGAGAAACAAATAAACATCCAAGAGATTATGTATGCAAAGAAGTTTAAAGACCAAGCATATGTATTCAAAACCCAAGTGCAGACATCAGAAACAAAATAAGTCACAAGCTGGAACAGACAGCAGCAATATTCAAGGTTCCAAATAAAGACATTAATCATTGCTTCAATATTTATGAAAACCCCCTGACTTCCTTCTCCGTACGGCCCTCCCACCCTATTAATCAATACCTGCTCTTCCTCCCCTTCTGTCGCCATCTCCGATAGCTATAACCACATACCACTTCAAAATCACTACACTGTAGTTGTACATATCACTAGACGCTGTAGGAACCGCCAAATGGCCTATCAAGCTGCAGGCACCAACGTTTGTTTATTGATTCCTTTAAGTCATACAACAAATAGAATAGATTTCTCAGCTTAGCTGTTGATTAAACCCTGGATTCGAGAGGTGGATTTGTGCTGGTGAGGAAGTGTTATCCACCATTTGGTTAAACTGGAGCCTTTCAAAAACTACATCGTTGCTTATTTGCTTACTACGGAACCATTCCTCCAACTTTCTTTCCAGATATATAGTTCTTTCCCTGATATCTTCAAATGCTCCAGGGTTGGTAGTCCAATAGAGCAACAGCTCCTCCACCTCGGCCCAGAAACAGGATTCTGCACTTGATCCCACAGGCCATCTCAAGGCATGTTCACGCCATCTTTGGGTGTATTTGTAGCGTCGTGGTCTACCTTTGTTCATATAGGGCCCGGTGTCCTCGTTCTTGGCATGTCGATAGTAGTTGGCAACGTCCAAAGGCTCAACCATCCAGCGGTACTTGGTTGCAAGCTCGATCCAGTCTTTTCGGCTCTCGAATCCTTCAGGGAGTTCATACCTATTCAGCATTTCAATAATCTCATCCCATATTCCTGTTAGTTCCAGCCTCTTTACATTTGCTTTGAAATCATCCTCGTCTTTCGAAATCTTAAAAGCGTCATAATAGCCCACGTTGCACAAAGCCGATTTGTTCTTGTAATCTTCCAGTGAGAGAAGTCCTGATTCAATGTCCTTCTTCTTGCTATCCATTCTTTGCTGGTTACTTAATTTTTGCTTCTCGTGCTCTCCTGCAGCCCGAAGACACAACCTGGCTCGAGCGCTCTGGAATTCCATGACACCAGCAAAAGGATTACATTAGGAATAGCATAACTGCTAAACACCATTTTGATCAAGTGAATGACATATTTATCAACAAATTCAACAAGTGAAATCGATGCTTACCAAGCCAAGGTCATTTAAGGCCATGTCTATTGGCATATTCTCAGCAGTTGCTCCATTTGATGAGAGTGGAAGCCCTTCCAAATGTTCTAATTGAACAAGTGGCTTATTTAAGCTGTCTTGAAGCTCGTTTAGATAATTGAAGTGGTCATCGAGGCTTCTCTCAGCGATGGATTTAAGTTCATTCTCGGAGCACAGCTGAGAAGAGTAGTTGCAGAACAGCATCTGCATTTCTTACCAAAACCAGCTTCCTATGTCCGGTGCAAAACACAAAAGTCCCACAGGGCCTATAAGGGCTTAGCTAAATGAAGCTTGCTACTGTTTCCAGAATCGGATTCGTGTTTCCCATTAATCGGCAGGCAGCATGGCTGGCAACAGCCGATGCATTTCTCATCACCGCTTCATAAAACTTTGATGCTTCTACGATCGATCCCTGAATCGTTGCCTTTCGGCTCAACAGACAAAGGATCTGCTCTAGTTCATGCCCCATGGAAGACAAAGGGGCAACCAAAATCCGAGGGACAATATCATATCTCATCACAAAATGCAGAAAGTACTGCGACCAGTTCTCTCTTGTAAGAGCATGGTTGAAAATGAAATCGCCAACAAGCGGCGATCCAAACGTCACACAAAGAGGCGACATCGAAGTTTTGTCGGGTTTCAAGTACTGCTCCATGAACCAAACTGTTGCTAGGATAGCAACGGCACCTCCAGAAGAATGTCCAGTAAAAACTATCTTCTTCTTCTCCGTAATAGCTTTTTCCACCTGAGGAATATCAAAATCTGGAGCTATTAACTTCAAGCTATGCTCATTTACTTTCATAATTCCACTAATTTGGCCAAAGTTAGTAAATGGAATCTAATCCCACAATTTCAGTAAAACTAATAGTCTAATACTAAACTAAAATCAATTGGTACACAATATCCAGATCCAAAGATCAGTAAATAGAAGGCTTATACTACATATTATATTAACTTTTTCATTTAGATATTTAAAGTATTTTTGGTCAAAATAAAGACTTAAAATATATTTTTTTGATTAAATTAAATATATAAAAATACTTTTTAATCAAAATAGATAATTAAAATATTTTTTTGTCAAAATAAATAACTATAAAGTATTTTTTATCAAAATAGATATCTAAAGTATACTTTAGGTTATTAGTGTATGAGACAAAAAAACACTATTTTGGGTACTTAAATTAAGTGCTTAAAAAATTTTTTGGTCAAAATAAATTCTTAAAGTATTTGTTTGATCGAAATAAGTACTTAAAATATATTTTAAAAAAAAAAATTTGTTAAAATAAGTACTTAAAAACTAAAATATTTTTCTTCAAAGTAGACATTTAAAATATATTTTTTCATCAAAATAGATACTTATTTTAGTTAAAAATATTTATTTTGATAAAAAAATACTTTAAGTAACTAAATGAAAAAATTGGTATAATTTATGTACTTACCTGTGATATAACCTAAATAGAAAGTAAACAGAAATATTTGTTCAAAAAAAAGTAAACAGAAATATGAAGTCAATGGTGATTAATCGGAACTTCAATTTGAAGCGAAGAAGTAGCCAAAATCGTCTCAAATCTTCTCAAAAACCCTTCATTAACACTCGCAAGTTCATCACGACCAATGCTTCTAAGAGATGTGGCAACTTTGTCGTTGCCCTTGGGACACAACAAGTTTGACTGATCAACCCTGATTTCGCCGAAAGGTTGACGAGTGAACCAGTGACCCGCAGACCAGGATCCGGGGAAGCTGAAGAAGACATCGGACGAGGTACGAGAATGTTCTACAAAGGAAAGATTTTCCGGTGACTTTTGTGCTGCCGTTGCGATTAAACATGCTTTTTTGATCAGTTCCTCACTGAACCCTGTAATTTCTGTAAGTGTGAAGCTACCCATTTTCCTTTAGAATTTGCAGAGCTTGGAACAAGTTTTAGACGCTGTGTGATTTTTGTTTTCTCTCTTCTCTTTGGAGTTTGAGGTAAAGGGAGATGAATGGGGGAGAAAGTCCACGGAAACTTTTTTCCACAAAAGGAATCAAGTAGCTAGAAAATGAAATATTAGTAAGACGCGTTCAATTCTCAAATAAAAATATAACATTTTTAATCTTGTCTACTTCACGTTAAAATATACTAAAAAATTAAATTTTAAAACCTAGCTCTAAATTTTATATTTTAAACTCTAAACTTTATATTTTAGAAAATATATTTTATTCTTAATTTTTTAAATCCTAATTATAACCCTAATTTTAAATTTTAAATTCTAAATATTAAATTAATTTTTTAAAATAAGACATAAAAAATATAATTTGAAGCGGAAAAAATTTATCTAAATTTAAATTTAAATTTTTAATTTTTACAACAAAATAATAATCTTTAAAAAAATCTCAAAAAAAGACCATTTCAAAATTGCGTATTGATGGGGCTTGATTGGTGCAGACAGGGTTTGCGTCTCTTGAGATAGAGCTTCAGTGTAATCATTGGATATTTCATGATAATTATTTTTATTTTTTTCTTACTCATATTATTTAAAATTCTACTTCTCATAAAAAACATATTTTTGGTTAAATATTTATTTTTTGGAAAACACTTATGGTTAATTATTTACTTTTTGGAAACTGAGGTTTTTTAAAAACTTTTTAAAAGAAATCTAATTAAAATATTTAAAGAAATTAAAATTTAATAAAAATTTTAAATAAAATTATAAAGTGATCAAATTAATTTTTTAAAATAATTAAAGAGTTAAATATTAATTTTCTAAAATTTTGGGATCAAGTTCGATAGATAACTAAGCCCTATGATATCTAATGATTATGCTACATTTAAATTTTTTTATATAATTTTATAAGACATTTCTTAAATATGACTTTGACTCTTAATTAAAATATATATTTATATAATAATGTGTATTATTATATAAAATAACTTGCAAATTGAATACAACGGAAAACTTGAATTATTTTTTTTCAAAGGCTCGCTTTTTTTTTAATTTTGGAGTTTGATATCTAATTTCTAAAATTAAAAATCCACGTACTCTATCAACAAAGTATATGATTATTAACATTAAAATTTTATTTTAAAATAATTATAATAATCAATTTAATTTAAGTATAAAAAGTAGTAATATCTTATTTGCTTTTTACTAGAATAATATCTTATGTTATGATTGTAAATGAAATTGTTAACAATATAAATAGAGTTATTATTTTATATATTGACAGTGAAAAAATATTCTACAAGTATATTTAATTTTATTTTAAAATTTTAAATTTAAATTTATAACTATAAAATTGTATAAATTAAAATATAAACTCTAAACAGCATACCTCAAGCTGGACAATATAAAGGCCTAAAATATAAATAGAGTTATTATTTCATATATTGACAGTGAAAAAAATATTCTACAAGTATATTTAATTTTATTTTAAAAATTAAAATTTAAATCTATAACTATAACTATAAAATTGCATAAATTAAAATATAAACTCTAAACGGCGTACCTCAGGGTCGGACAATATAAAGGCCTAAGGGCCCCTCAACCCGTCCCCCCAATTAAACAATTTACATTTGGCTCAAATTTAAAAAAAAATTAATCGCCTCTTAAAAATTGAAAAAAAATAATTTAGCCCCTAAAAAAATTTAAAATTCTCATTAAATTTTTATTTTTTAAAATATTTTTAATCAAGTTCCCTTTTAAAATTTTGAGAATTCCTCATTAAGTCTCAAAATTTTAAAAATTTTAGTTTACTCTTCTAAAATTTTTAAAAATTTTAAATTGACCCCCTGAACTTATTATATCAAGACTCGTCCTTGTCAAACCTTAATTTTTAACCATGAACTTAAGATTTTAAATTTTAAATTAAATCTCTAAATCATAAATTATACTCATTTGTAAAAAAAACAATTTTCAACGATAACTGCTTTAATGGCAGAAGGACTTAAATATTGTTGTTGAATTTTTTTTCAACAATATGATCATCAGCAGTTTAATTCTAAAAATATGGTGAATTACTGTTCACCATTAGAAGTTGGATTGAGCCCTATCCGTTTTTGAACAATAGTTTGAAGAAAAATTAGTGTTTTACACTGAAGTCAGACTCATCTTTTATCGTTTTTAATATTTTAACTTTAAAAAATACCCAAAAAAATGAATGCAGAGTAAAGTCAGGTAGAGCTCAATCCGACTTCTAACTGTGAACAGTAACTCAACATATTTTTAAAATTAAACTGTTAAATACCATATTATTCAGAAAAAAAATTAACAACTATTTTTGCCGTGATTTAATATATCATCAATTATTAGACTTTTGGCGTGTGCAATAGTAAAAGTGTGGAGTGAGTCAGCGAGGTCAAGCCAGCCAACTCATTTGGACTCGTAGACTTCTTCACCTCTAGCATTCACTGCTGGTTTAATATATCAATTGGTCCTTGAATTTGGATCTTGTTTTCTTTAAATTTAAATTTGATACTCTAATCCCTTTGTACAAATTGATCCTTCAACTTGGTCTTGTTTTCTTATAAAAAAAATAACGTAGTATTTCAAATTTCAATGACCAATTAAATTATAACACGTAATACTTAATGATATCAGTATTTTAATTGGTCAAAACACGAATACACTCCAATACCATATAAAGAAAAATTAGCAAAGACATATTAAGCCTTTAATTTATTATCACTTAAGTACATTTGTTGAATCCATATCTTCTTAAATATTATAATAACAACCATGCCAACTGAATTAAAACTTAATTAGAAAGTCTATAATAATTTATTATTAATAATAATTTCTATCATCAAATTATTTCAAATTTAAATTAAAAATTGTATTATTATTTTTTTTATTTTTTTTTGTCAACCAACATTTGAATAAATTTAAGTTTTATTTAAACAAAATATAATTAAGCCCAGCTCTCGTGGGGTTATTTGTTTTTATTTTTTAATTAATTAAGAATATTTTTTATATAAACTTACGTCGATTTTAGAGTTTAATTTTTCGACGTATCCCTGAAATCACAAATTCTTTCACAACTCTAATCTTTCGCTCTAAACAATTGTGGTAAATGAAGAACATCAATCATTCTCAGATGGATAAACTACTCAAATGGTCCTAACTTTTAGGAAGCTATCAATTTAGTTACCTAATAAAAATTTCTTTCAATTAGATCACCTAACTTTTAAGACACTATTAATTTATTCACTACCAACCAATAACCTAAAAATTAATGATAAATCACATCCACCGATAAAATATGTGTCATCATTTTATTGGTCATAAAATACTATAAAAATATTAATTATTATTCACGAGATTCAAACCAAGACTATTTCATATGCATAACCACTATGACCAACTAAAAGATTTATTATATTAGTGAGAATAAACAATTTCATGGTTTAATCAGTGTAATAATTGATGTTAGAATTTTAGTTATTATTACAAATAATTTGTTTTTTATAAATAATTATAACATGAATTATAATATTAATTAATGTATTTTAATTAGGACAATTAAGTTTGATCTACATTAGGGGTGGATCGATTCGGACTACGTAAGTTCCTTCAATTTTTTAAAATTGTTTATTTCAATTAGGCTTAGTTCCTAATTTTTCATGTTAAATTTGGATTTTAATTTTTCTTACTTTACTTTGACAAAATGAATTTGTTTTTAGTATTTTGCATTGTTTGATAATTTTTTGAAATATATTAATTAATGTTACTTGACATAATGTAGATTAAACCCAATTATTTTAGAGGTAATTATTTGATGTATTGTCAGTAGAATTTTTTTCACAAGTGGGCTTTTAAAGTTGTCGTTTAAACTCTAAACTATAATATTTAAACCATAAAATATATTCAAACCTTAAAACCGAATCAAAACATTAAAACTCTAACCCTAAACTCTAAAAAATAGGCCTATGTGGAAAATAAATTTTCTACAACCGGTGCATACTATTTTCTCTTATTTTTAATTAAAATGCATTAATTAATATTATATTATCTAGAATATTAATTAAAATTATAACATTAATTATTGGAAAAAACTTTGATATACATGCCGTGTAAACTTTAGTTTACACGTGCCTTTTAATTTTAAGGGTTAGGGTTTTAGTTTAGGGTTTAGGGGTTTATGTTGTAGGGTTTAGAATTTAAGGTTATCATTTAGAATTTAGTGTATAGGGTTTAAGGTTTAGGGTTAGGATTTTAAGATTTTAGTTTTTATAGTGTATCAAAGTTTTACCCTTAATTATTATACCAATTAAAGCTTAAACAATTTTTACTCATAGACTAATTGGTGTAAGTAACTTGGGTGGGAGAAGGTCGATTAGGAACCGTGATTATGAAGAAGGAAAAAAAAGGAGAAGAAACGGTCTCTACGCTGAGATAAGCATTATCTTATTTTTTTTTAATAGAGTTATATTATTCTTCTACTTTGTATTATTGTAAAATAAAGATTTAAAACATAACCATTTTTTTCAAATAATAAAATTTATGCATTTTTTATTTAAATAATAAAATTGAAAAGTATGAGACCGTTTTTTCATATAAAATAATAACTAGGGACGAGGGGTTAGATTTTTTGTAAAAAATTAAGTTCGGAGAATAAGTTCGTAGGGGTATTCAATTGGTTAATTCGGTTAATCGACTGAACCAAATTAGCCAAATATCATTAATAGAAAATTTTAACCCTTTAATCATTAATCGAACCGAACCAAACTTTTTAAAAAAATTATTAATTCGGAAAATTTTTGAATTAACCGAAATAAATATGGAACATCTAAATTTTTGTTTAATTTTTATTTAATTCGGTTAATTTCCACATAGTTTAATATGTGCTTAACATATATATTATGGTTAATTCGGGTAATTAACATTTTCGAACCGAATTAACCGAAAACCAAACTTACAAAAAAAATAACCGTTAACCAATCTAACATATAATTAACCGATCGATTAATCGACCGAAATTTCAGTTAGGTCGGTTAATTCGGTTTTAACCGAATTTTGAACACCCCTACGAGTTCGGGTTTAGGGCAAGATTCATAGCGTAAATTTTCTTATATTTTTAGGAATATTCGTAACAATGCCCCTTTTATATTATTTTATAATTAGATTCTTAAAATTGATTTTTTATTTATAATTAAGTCGGGCTCTTTTTTATGGTAAAAATATTCAACCCGAGACTTATAGTGTAATTTCTTGCTATATATTTTCAGAATATTTGTAATAATACCTCTCTTTATATTTTTTACAATTAGGCTTTTAAAGTTGGTTTTTAATTTATAATTAAATCCCTATAATTATTATTTTTCCAATTAAGTCCATAAAGTTGAAATTATTTTTATAGATCAGGTCAAGTTCATGTTAAAGTATATATTTTTTCATGTTAAATCAAGTTTGGGTTTAAGTAGTTAGTTTTTGATCGAGTTCAAGTTAAATTCAAGTTGGATAATTAGTTTTAGGTCAAGTTCAGATCGACCAAAAACCCAACCAATGCCCATCTCTAAGAATACCCATGCCCATCTCTAAGAATAATACACGTCTTAATTTCGTTAAAATAAAGTACAAAGATTAATTTTTAAAATAATAGTATAAGAATCTCTGACATATTTAAACCTATGAATAAAAAGAAGGGTAAATTACAAAAAATATCATTGAAATTTGCTCTCAACCTATTTTGGTCACTAACTTTGCATTGCTGGATCTGCGTCATTTATCAAGCAATCTCTTCAATGACCCAAAATGACAAACATTCAATGACCCAAAATGACAAACATTCAAAGTAGCTTGAAGTTGAGTTACGTACCATAACATGACTCATCCAAGATTTGAAATTGGGTTGTAAAATGGGAACGGGCAGCCTCACCCATCAAAACGACAGAAACGGGCACATGAAATCATTACCTACACCAATTTGTCTGGCCAGGATTATTAAAAAGGGTTCAATGTTCTTGAATATGAAAATCATTCAATCAAATTACTATGATTGAAGCTCGTTGAAGGAACTACGTGTGAAACAAGCTTTCCGGAACGTAACATAGCAGTAACGGTTATCACAGTTCTCAAGTCTTACAACACATTTTACAGAGACTAGCCACAGGGTTCTTTCAAGAGAGAGTCGTAGGCAAGAGAGCGAGGCAGAGTATGATGTTCAACCAGTTTCTTGCTCAAATTCCTCACCCTCGGATTCTTCTGCATTGTCCGCATCATCGTCATCTGCATCATTATCGTCTTCTTTATCAATATCAGCAGTTGTCTTCCCAATAACAACCACATTTCTGTTAGTATCCCTGATTTCGTTCAACTGCAAAAGATTAATTACACAAGTGTCAATGAAACCAACAGCAGCAAAAACATGAAACTGCCCTCGATAAACATCAGCTTCTACTAATTTCTAACAATCCAAAGATTAATTACACAAGTGTCAACGAAACCAACAGCAGCAAACAAATGAAACTGCCCTCAATAAACATCAGCTTCCACTAATTTCTAACAATCCAATCACATACTCATATCAAGTTATATGGTAAAGAGATGCAAGTTACTGATGTTTTTAACTACTTATAATCCAACATGTGAGAGTTCAGTTCATGAAAAAGAACAAACAGGGAGGGGAAAAAGTTTTCTCCAATCTTTCAAGTTGATCACACTGTATCATGAAAGGGAACTGGAAAAACATGTAATTGCCAACTAATCCATTTTCAAGTTAAGTTCTGGCATCCAACACTTCTTAACTTAACTTCTCATCTGTTTCATGCCGAAACTTTCAATCTAGCAACCAAGCACAATTAGGGGAAGGGCAAGCAAAACCCGAAGTATATGCAATCATGGTTTTCGACACAAGTTGTGTTAAATCCTGGTTCAGTGGACATGCATGCAGCCTCAAGTTTCAAACCCCCTGCAGCTTGAAAACCTTTTAAAGGACTAGGTATCTTAAAAGTATAAGGGCTTGTTTTAAGCAAGTGGACTCATCGCACTCACATTAATTTGTTCAAATGATTTATTGAATTATCAACAATGGTAGACACTGATCATATCAAAAGCATATCATTACTACTTGATATTTTAACATCAACTCTGGTAATGCGAGCTAACTACTTGTTCAAAAGAAGGCTAATAATTTTATGGATTAACTTTCTCTACAAAGCGCATTACATGGCACACCCACTACATCACCAGAAAGAAAAACTTAGCTCTATCGATATTTTAGCATAAATTGTGCCCAGTTTAAATGACATGATTATTATTTTTTTCAAAAATGATTTACTCGTAGCTTATTATTTCCTGAAAAATTAGCTTTGAAATAAAAAATAAAGATCATTCACTCATTTCCGGGAAAGAAAATATTGCACAGTTTATTTTTCCTGATACTATTTCTATTATATTTATGTGAAAGCGCCAAAAACCCTAGAAGAATGGGATTTGGAAATTGAAATTACCTTGTCTTCAAGATTAGATTCCTCCATGGCGAGAAGGAGCTCTTCGTTGTGTGGTTGGGGCCATTGAGAAGGAAGCAAATTCGACGGCGGAATAGCCCTGGCCGTAGATGGGAACTGCGTCATGAACGCCGGGAACTGTAGCATCGTGTATTTCTCTATTTCAAATGCAATCAGTTTTCAAAATATCAGCTTCTGCCAGTCGCGTGGCGGTTTAAATTTACTTGCCTTTAATTGGGTTTTGCCTTTTGGGCCTTCCAGTTTCCGTTAGGCCCATTGAGCCTGCTAATTGGTCCATGCTTGAGCATAGTCATATTTGTCTAAAAGATAAAATGCATTATATACATAAATTACGAATAGGAGTGGGAATCGGGTGGGTGGGGACGGTTTTGTATTTCTTATTCTGTCTTCAACACTTACGGTTACGGTTTCAAGAAATCTTATAAAATATTTCGGGGATTTTTTTGTCCTCATATTCTCTCTGTGCGGATCCTTGCGGTTTTTGGAGAATTCTCATCCCCAAAAATTAAACAAAATTACTATTTCACTAACCAAAATAAATGTCCAGTTCAGTTTAAAATATAAAGTTTGGATACTTCGATTGGAAGCAGTTACGGGATGATAAAGATTGAAAGGGTGTTGTGTTGGGAAAAATTTAGAAGATGGTTTTAACTTATATCTAAAAGCTAAGATAGAAACATGTAGAAAATTAAGTGTGGCTAGGTTTGAGAGAAAGTTAAAGCGATAATAATATATTTAATATTGTTTTATTAAGATATATATTAGAGGTATATAGTTAAATAAGTATATTTTTAAAAAAATCTTATAAAATAGTAGTGATCCTTGAGAGGGTTTTTTTTAGGATCCCTATGGTTATTTACACGGTTACAGTTCGATTATCCCCACGGTTCGGATATAACAATCCTCATCCCCATCTTCATTTGAGCTTCGGTGATAAAACTTCTTCGTCCCTATCCCGTGGGTGAAGATTTCGGTTATTCCTCATCCCGTCGGCTTGGATCCCACAGTTTTCCAATATTCCCCACCCAATTTCCACCCCTAACTACTAGTTAAATTCTAAATTGATTTTTAAATTTTAAAATATTGAAAGTATTCCGAGGATCGAACCCATCCAAATAAAAAAATCTAATATGAAATATTTAAACTACAAGACACAATTAACTAATTAAATTAACTAAATATCAAACCTAACAACTTATTAATAATTTACTAGAATAAAGGACAATTCACTAACTAACAACTAAACTAACTAAAAGTATAAATTATAATTACTAAGGGTAATTACAAATGTGTAAATTGTAGTAATAGTTAAGAGAACTTTAGTTAATAGGAGTAGCCCTTAATAATCTATTTTGATTAATAACAAGTTTAGGGTTTCTCACTTTTATTGTCATCAAGGTGTAGCTACTTAAGCTGATGTATAAATTTCAAACGCCCATAAAAAATACCTAAGTTGGTGTGTAGCTTAGAAGTATTAACTAAATCATTACCATCACAATAATGGATCTCCTACTAACCTAAATTGATGTATATCTTATAAATTAGGTTCAATAATTTTTAATAGTCTTAATGTAGTTACAAGGTAGTATTCGTTCATATTTTTCTTAATCATTTGATAAGACACACACATCTTATATACGAAGTTGCTTAAACCCAAATATTCTAAGGTGAATATCATCATCTTTCTCACTGAAACTACTTGTTGGATTCAAATTAGACTCAATAGTTGGTGTATATATTAACGAGTTAGGTAATTATCCAATTATATATCTAATACCCTTACAACATCCGCCACACTATTTCCTAAGATATTCACTAATCTATATATCACATAAATTAGCTAACGGCAACTAATTGAATAATTACTAATTGCTCTCTACAAAGCTAAGGAAACGTCAAGCCTTCAACATACCAAACAACTCCTCCCTTTAACCTAATGTAAACTATGTTATTTACGTGTTTCTATGAGACTTTGTAGGGTTACAATGCAATCTAGATTCTAGATACGAAAGGACCAAAATAGCATTAGCATAAAAAAGCATTGGACTTTATATGCAAAAATTTCCCGCGAGCTTCACAGCTCTCGAGTTAGGTGCTACGACACATGTCACATGTATAACAATCCAAGGCGAAAAATAAAAATAAAATCATATTTAAATAAATAAAAGATACATGATATGCAAATAAATACTTGAATGCATATATAAAATAATTGAAAACGAGTTGAGGTATGTAGCTGCGCAGTTTTTAAAAAATAGATTTTTTGGTTATTCTTGTAGTGCTTGAGATCGTCGGTTGTTTGTCCCACAAGACAAAACAACTAAATAATTAAATACAGTAACACAGCTACAGAGAACACGAACTGTAACATTGTCTTTGTCTATCACCAAATATTGTTTGGTTAAAACCGAATTAATCAACCGAACCGAGATTTAGTATGTCAATCGGTCACTTATCAATGTGTTCAGTTGGTGAATAGTTAATTATTTAAAAGTTTTGTTATCAATTAATTCGTTTCAAAACATGTTACTTAACTAAATTAATTAAAATTTTAATGCATAACTAATATTTTTTATTTTTAACTAATATTGTAAGTATAATCTTTAACAATATTAAGCTCAACCCAAAAAGAAAAATAAAGATTAGAAATAAAAATATAACTAAATAAATTTATTTTTAAACTATTGCTACTTGAATTGATATTTTGAATCAAAACTAAAAAAAATATTAAAATATTTTGGTTATTTGAAAACCGATTGAATTAATTGAACTTAATTTGATTTGGTTAATAATTTTAAATAAATTCAACTCGCTTAATTTAGTTTTGAGTAATTTGTTCGATTGTTAACCGAACCTAACCTAACACGTTAACAAAAAGATCAAATTTAATGATTATGATAGTGTGAAGATTGATATAGAACATTTTAAATTTTATGAATCAATTTAGAATACATTATAATTTAAGGACTAATATAAAATATTTAAAAGTTTAGAAACTAATTTAGAACAATGTCATGGTTAAGGAACTGATATAGATAATTTTAAAGTTGAAGTACCAATTTAGAATATAGGTTACTCCATCCGTCCTACTAATTGTGTCACTTTTATATTTTAAAATTGTTTCAATTAAATTATCACTTTAAAAAATTCAACTAATTTTTTAACACAAATTTATTTTTCTATTATTTTTTAGTTTTTTAATAAAAATAAAAGTTAACTTTTTAAGAGTAAATTTATCATTTAAATTATTTTACACCATACAATTTTTTTTAAACTTCGTAAAAATTAACATGTGACTCAGTGGACGGAAAAAGTATAATTTAAAGACATCTTACGCAATTATCTCTTAAACTACACCAAAGTATATATAAAAGGGTAAACTACTTCAGTGACCACCGAACTAATTGAAAATAGCTATTTTGACCATCGAACTATTAAAATCGTCAATCATACCACCAAACTTATTAAATTGACTTATTTTGACCACCGCCGTTAAAAAGCTAACGGAAGGGTGACGTGACAGTTAATGGAAATTTGTAAAATTACACATTTAGTCCATATTATTTACCTATTATATCAATTTGGTCATAATTATTTTTTTTATTTAATATATTTTCCTTTCCAACCAGATGGTGACACGTGTCACCACCTGATTAAAGGAAAATTGAAAAGGAATGAGTTTGACATGGATTGAACTTGCATACTCTAGGTTAGAGACCCCACATGTTTCATGTTTGCCACTACTCCAACCCATCTTTAGTGTAATGTATTGCACCATTTAATATATATATATACAAAACAGTAAATGCTAGGGAATAAAAAAGTAAAAATAGTTGAGAGGGGACTCGAACTTAGGTCACTTAGGATGTGTATAATCACACAAACATTCGACTTAATTTAAATCTAAAAATTATTAAATATTCGATTTAAAATAAAAGAAATTTGATTTAAAATATTTGAATTTTTTTTTCTTTTTATATTTAAATTAAATCGAATATTTATTAAAATATAAAAATTAATTAATTTAATTTTTTATATCAAATATTTAATATTCTATTAAATATTCGATTTAATTTAAATATGAAAAATATTTAAATATTTCAAATCGAATTTTTTTCTTTTAAATTAAATATTTTTTAAAATCGAATATTTAATAATTTTCAGATTTAAATTAAATCAAATGTTTGTGTGACTATACACATCCCAAGTGATCTAAGTTCGAGTCCCCTTTCAACTATTTTTACTTTTTTATTCCTTAACATTTACTATATATATATATATTAAATGGTGCAACTTATTATACTAAAGATGGGTTGGAGCAGTGGAAAACATGTGAGGTTTCTAACTTGGAGGATGTAAATTCAATACACGCTAAGCTCATTCTTCCTCTTTAATTTTTCTTTAACTAGGTGGAGACATCATCTGGTTGGAGGGGAAAATATATTGAATTAAAATTTGAGTAAATTTATCCAACTATATTGAATTAAAATTTGGATAAACTTATCCAACTGGATGATGACACGTGTTATGACCTAATTAATATAATTGGTAAATAACATGAACTAAATGTATAATTTTACAAATTTCTATTAACCTCCACGTTACTCCTGCGTTAAGTTTTTAACGCCGGTGGTCAAAATAAGCCAATTTGATAATTTGATTGACGATTTTAATAGTTCAGTAATCAAAATAGATATCCAATTAGTTCGGTGGTCACTAGTTAGTTTACCCTATATAAAATTGCTTTTAATAATTCCCGACCTATTCTCAGCTCTCTTCACCCATCCCGCCGCCTCTGTGTCCCAGCCTCGTCCTTCTCTTCTGAACCTGCCCCTTCCTCCTTCAAGTTTCCGATAGACTAGGAAATTAAGGTATTTTTTGAAACCCTAAACTTAACTTGAAGATTGATTCATACTGTTCATGAGATTTTAAGGTATATTTGATTTTTCTGTTTTCGATCCTACTGCTTGTTACTGGCTCATCGATTTTTTTAAAAATCTACCGGTTTAGCTGAAATATTGAACCGTTATCGGCGCTAGTTTTATTTACACTGCTATTTGCAGCCGCAGTCCGTTGCTATTAATGTGAAAAATGTTCACACTGCTATTAAGATAACGCTTTTCAAAATCTCTGTTGTTTCTCTTTTGAACGCAGGACAGTAAAGAAAAGAGATGCAGCACGACGAGGTGATATGGCAAGTAATAAGACACAAACACTGCAGCTTCATGTCTAAGTATAACTCTTCCCTCTATTTTTTTCATCAATCTTTCTTTAAGCTTTGATATGGGTATCATCTTTTTAATGCTTTTTTCTTTTTGCAGAATCTCTACTGGTATTTTCTGTAGAAACCCTTATAACGTCACTGGGATCTGCAATCGTAGTTCCTGCCCTCTTGCAAATAGTCGCTATGCCACTATCCGTGACCATGATGGTAACTCATTCTTCTTTATTAATTGAATCTCTGAGAAAATTAGAGAAAAGAGAAGAGGATTTTACTGGGTTAGGTTACAATTAAGGGTAGTTATTTGATGCACTGCCAATAAAAAGTTTTAGCGAGCTTCTAAAGCTGCCACATATTTTAAACCCTAAGCGCTAAACTTTAAACTATAAAATCTATTACCAAATCTTAAAACCTAACCACCAACACTAAAACCTTAAACCTCAGCCTATAAACCCTAAAAATTAGGTGCTCGATGAAACTTTTTTTTCCACTGCCGGTGCATAGGATAAAAATCCTATAATTAATGGTAATTCTTTATTTTTGTTGTTGTGTTAGTTTCTGTTCCGCCGGGTACTTACAATGTGTTAAATTCATTAAAATATATCTGCTTCATAAGTTTGTGAATCAAATTGAAGCATCATGTTTTTTTGTAATCTGGCTTAATGGTTGATTGCTTGTGAATTTGAGCGTATGTCTTACTGGGTAATCTGATTGCTGTATGTGTTGAATTTGAGCGGATTTTGCTTTCATGCTCCTATGCAGGTGTCTTTTATTTATATATGAAGACTATTGAAAGAGCTCATAAACCCAATGATTTATGGGAAAGAGTAAAATTACCCAGAAATTATGAGAAGGCACTTGAACTTATTGACAAGCATCTGGTATTCCATCTTTCTCATGTTTTACACTTCTACTAATTCGTAATCCTTTTCTCTTAACTTTGCCTCTCTGTTGCTTAACCTGCTTTTTTGGTCTCTTCTGTTGTTAAGATGTATTGGCCTAAGCTCCTTGTGCACAAAATAAAGCAGCGTCTCACGAAAATGACTCAGATGCGTATCCGCATGAGGAAACTTGCCTTGAAAACAAGGTTCTCTTTTATTTATTTATTTGGATTTGATTTTTGTGTGGAATTTAGTAGATGAAAGTAGTAGAAGATAACTTTATTTATTGGGAATTTGCCCAATGTGCTTGCTAAAAGTTTCCTTCATAAACTTCATTTCTATTCATCATATCTTGTTTATTTGTTTACTGTACTTTGCATTGGGCTTAACTTTATGGATTTTGGTGGATGTTTTGTAACTTTCTTAAAAATAAAGGAACTAAGGTCAATTTTGCCACTATTCTATGCTACAATATTGAATTTTGCTATTATACTATTAATTTCTTTGGGTTTTGGACAAAAATAATGGAATAGGATATGAATGTAAATGGCTAATTATCATCAATTCTGTCATTTTTGTGTTAAAAAATCAACAAATTGCAAGTATAGTGGCAAGTTCAACCGTTCAATGAAATTGAAGTACAATGGCTGAGTTCAACTCTGACCCATCATATAGTCAACAGTGGCGATTTTGGCCTTAGTACCAAAAATCATTTTTAATTGACCTTTATTTGTTTGTGCTGGATTTCTTTTTATCATTATCAGCTGTTTATCACTTTTATATTTTCCCATAGGGAGAAGATAATGACTACACCCAGAAAGGAGAAGAAGAGAGAGGCTAGAAGGGAGGAGAAAGCTGAAAAGCTGCAGTTCTGGATAAGGTTATAATCTGCTTAATTGCTTGTTCTGAAGTTTTAGCATCTCCAAATTGGTTTTAACTAATATCTCTACAGGCGATTGAGAAAGAGTTGCTTGCAAGGCTTGAAAATGGAATTTATGATGCATATACAACCTCCCCTTCAATAAATTCCTCCAAACTCTTGACACAGATGAACTGCAGGCTGAGGATGAAATTGAAGAGGTTTGTGTTTTGCTGCATATTGTTGTGAGCTTCTTCTTTTTCTCCTTTCTTTCTCACTGCTTATTTTCTGGGAATAAGCAGGAATCTGAAGTTGAATATGTTGAGGGCAACTTTGAACTTGAAGAGGAAGATGACATAGAAGATTTGGGTATGATGAAGGATTATCACATCAGTAATGGTATGACTCTTGTCTATGTTCTCAGTACTTGTGCACGATGTGATATAGCATGCATAATGTTAAAAATGCATAAATATCACACCAACCATGATTGTTTTTCCCTATCTTATCTATTGTCTTTTGAAATGGCATGAGTTACTTTTTGTGACAATATTATCGCACCAATTGCATACCATGTGCTTTAATAAGAGATTCTACATATTCATTTATGCTAAGGCTGAATTTTTGTACAGATGAGGTAGCTGATGATGATGAAGAAGAAGAAATAAATGCAATGGAAGAAAAGACAATGAGAAGAAAGTCTAAGTCTGAGAAAGACGAGTTTGGTAAAAAGTTGAAAAAGAAACCAAGGATCCATGTTGAGGTAAGAATCCTTGTCGATATCCAACTCTGTTTTCTGCAATCATATAGGTATCTATCCATGGATTTTTAGACAGTACTTTATTCATGTGATAGTCTAACAGCATTAATATCAATTAAGTGAAAATTTGCCCCCTTTTAACTTTTTAAATAATGGTGATTTTATCTATATAGCTTGGGATTTGGGAACTTTCTTATAAGCATTGTGCAAAACGATTTATATGGCAAACTTTGTTGTCTAATAATATTAGGTCGTTTGT
The DNA here is from genome assembly GCA_019671005.1 of Hibiscus mutabilis. NCBI lineage: Eukaryota > Viridiplantae > Streptophyta > Magnoliopsida > Malvales > Malvaceae > Hibiscus > Hibiscus mutabilis. The sequence goes on from CM033749.1 coordinate 34,198,852, forward strand.
CACGTCTGGAAAGAAACAATATTGATTTCTGGTGCACTTGGAATCAGACAGATGCAAAATAATTTTAGTTTAGGGCTATTAATCATTCATGATTTTAATTATCAAATTACCATTAAATTCTGTAGTTTGTTATACTTATTTTACATACATTGTGTATAGCATATTATTACACCATATCTCTGCCACCTGTTTTGAAATAAGGCTTCATTAGGTGTATCCTTTTATGGAGTATTGGTACTAAGTTATGCCATTTGTATCCTATTTGCATTTATCAGGTTGAACACGAAGAGGGCCGTGAAAGGCAGAAAGTAAGCTTTTGAGTTTCAAGACGGATGATATCAATCAATGAATAGCATGAAGGGTAGATTCCGTATCATCTCCGGCTAAAAGAACACTTAGGATAGAAGAAGGAAGAAATGGGGAAAAGGGAGCGTTTTCCACCATTTTTTTTTTTGGGGGGGGGGGGGTGTTTAAAAAAAATTGTTGAACTTATTGGAGTAGCTGTTTGTTTGTTTAATGAAGAGGAATGTGAAATTTAAAGATGGTTTGTAAGGTGAAGAAGGGTACATATATTAATTATAGGAACAGAAACAGGCAGAGAGATTGGTAATCGCTTGCAATGCAGCTTTTACTTTTTATGTTATTCTGTTCTTTGCTTTTTCATATCTTAAGACAAGACCAAAATCTGTCTGAAATCCCCTTTATAACAGCACAGCATAGAATCCTTGATTTTTAGGGAGAAACTTTTCCTTTTTTTACATATCATACAAGCTCTCTTATTCTTATCTAGTGATCCAAAGGTAGACTTGGCAAACTTGATTTGAGATTCAAATTAATTTACCTGACTTGAGACTCGATATCATCTCGAACGCAAAGATTCAAAAATTGAAATAAACTGGTCCGAATATTATTTGAAAGGAAATAGACTTGAATTTATTTTTAATCGGTTGAATGGAGTCAAATTTATTTCACCCGAACTGAAAACATGGATCGAAGGTATTTTGAAATAAATAAAAGATATTAAAAAAATAGAGTCAAATTGATTTCACTCTAACTGAATGGAAAGTAATTTGAAATAAAAAATAAAGATATTAAAAAAATTAAAAAAAATGAGATGTGAGTATATTAAGTTAAATATATTAAGATTATAAAGCCATATAATGACCTGAAAATTTGATTGAAACCAACTAATTTTCCCAAGGATTCAATATTAATCCGATTCGATATCAACCGACCTGATACTCGAATTAAATCATTACATACCCGAACTAAAATCGAACTAAACTTAAAATTAAACTAAAAGTAGTTAGACTTTAACCGAAACTGACTCGAATAACTCGTTTGCCACCTCTATCCAAAAGTAAAACATGATTCTTTTGGTATGCTCACTTTCCAGGATATGATCACATTCTTTTGGAGAGAATTAGTTTCTCGAGAATGTGATTCTTTTAAATAATTGTGAAAAATTGAGAGAATGTGATTCTTTTGAATAAGATAGTAAAGTAATATCATATAAAAGTACATAAACTAGATAATGTGTTTTTTTCGATAATAAATATTTTAAAATATTAAGACTAATTTCATATTCTTAACAAAATGATTAATAAGTTTAATGACTTTGTTAAGGTTTTAATCCATCCTTTTTCAACCATCAACATGGGAAAGCTATTACTATATTTTACGGCTTTAATACTTGTTTTGGGCCTCGTACTGTAGTTTAATTATCAATTTGGTGTTTAAAGGATTTTTTTTATCAATTTGTCCCATTGTACTATCATTCCGTTATCACATTAGTCTATTGTATTTTTGCAATAAAAAATGGACATAAACCAATGACATGCTGCCATGTGTACATGAAAACATTAAAATTCTAAAAAAACAGAAAATTCAAATAAAATCATAAAAATTCCCAAAATCCATTTTTTTTAAAAAAATCAAATTGTAATGGATTTTTTTACGTTTTAATGATTTAATGATTTTTTTTTATTTTAAAAAAATTAAAATGAATATAATTACATTTTTTTAATTTCTAAAAAATTTAATTTGTATTTTTATGATTTTATTTGAATTATTTTTTGTATAACAACTTCTGATTGTATCACATAATTTTTAATATCCAATAAGTTAAATTATAAGGAAATGATAGTACAATAGCTAAATTGAAAAAAATAGGGAAATTCTTCAGATACAAAACTAATAATTTATATTATATTGTAGAGGTGAAAAGAGGGATTATACCCAATTTGATATGTTAATTTTACGTTTGCCAAATATCTGTTAATTTTAAAAAATTATTCATCACCACTCAAATTACTACCCAGAGAAATGATCTCACGGCTATGATAAAACTTACACAAATTACATAAATAATCACTAAATTTTAAACTTATTTAAAATTTCAAAACGTTAAATCTATTTACGTTAATGAAATTTTAAAACGTTTAATTTATTCACTAAAGTTTAGATATCGAACGATTTTTGTCACTCCACCATTTGACGCCGTCATTGTTTGGTATCAAATTTCACCAGTCACTTCATCTCGTCCCATAAGTCTGAATACGACATCTATTTCGCCGGAAAATACTATAAAATCATAAATTGAATAAAAATATTTTAATTTTTCTCTCGCCAATCTCTTTTTTTACCGTCGGATAGAATTCGTTTCTCAATATATTGTTTCTCTCGTGCTAATGAAACTATCCACTATTCGAATATTGAAGAAATTTTTACGTTTGCCGATAAATAAACACTGTTATAAAAATTAATAAAAGAGTGACAAAAATATTTAATGTTTAATTTCAGTGATTAAAATAAATTTGAAAGTAAAATTAAGTGATGGTTAGGTAATTTACCTAAAACTTATATGATAGTGATAAAGTATTGAGAAAAAAAATTATGTATACCAAACACATTTTACCAGAAAGTCCAGAAACAGTGGGAAGTGAAAACTGGGAAATTTCCCATCTTCACTGTGTTAAAATTTCTCAAACCCAAAACTAGCATTGATTTTCCCATCTTCACTGTGTTAAAATTTCTCAAACCCAAAACTAGCATTGATTCCCCCTTCTCCAAACCCTCCGTCCCTGAAAATGGATCCCCACCCGAAAAGCTACCCGCTCCTCTCCTACGTCTTGTCCCGCCTCCCTTCCATCTCATCCTCCAAACCTCACTCTGAACCTCCCTTCGACCTCGAACAACCACCTCCGGCCGACGCCGATCCGCCACAAATCTTCGACGAGATGCCCAACCTTTCCCATCCCAAAGTCCTCGCTTCCATGACCCATGCTATCTACGACGTCGCCCAAACCCGCTCCCTTCTCCAAACCCTCGGCCCACGGCCCGACCACGAGTCCGTCGACATGGCTCGCTCCAAACTCGCCGAGATTGATTCCGGCCTCTCCAAATCCCTGGAAGAACTGGTCCTCTCCCCTCGACCTTCCGAGTTGGATCAAGCTGAGTGGCGCGTCCACTTGGCCGAGAAAGAACAACGGATTCGACAAGAAGCCGAAAAAGAAAGATCCATGTACAAATCGATTTTGCAATTGGACGAAATGCACGAGGCGTACGGCAAGCTTGTGAAGCAAGCGGAGGAGAAGTTGGTTAAGATTTATGAGAAGACGGGGGAAGTGGATGAGAACTTTGAGCAAATTGAGGAGATCAGTCCAGAGGTTGTTGAAATACTGGAGGAAGCGCAAGGGAGAGGATTGGAAAGAGTTGATTTGTGTGGAAGGAAGCTCAGATTTTTGCCTGAAGCCTTCGGGAGGATTAGTGGCTTGATTTCCCTTAATCTTTCCGGTAATCAGCTCGAGGTCTGTTCTTTTTCTTCTTCTTGCTTTGATTTCTTCTTTTCGGCTTTGATATTTATTAAATTGAGAATGTGATCGGATAGGGCTGTGGGAGGACGAGTGAACCCCAAATAACACAACCATCAATACAATCATTAGGGGATATTTGTGTTCTTTTAACAAAGTTGATAACTCTTGCTTTTAAGGAATAACAATAGCTAACATGCCAGCTCCTGTTACATGGAACTGACAGTGCTTTAGGATGCAGATGGAGTTATTTAGTGATCAATGCTGTAAAAAATTCCAAGTACCTTTCTATTTTCAGTTTCCCTGTTATATTGTTCATTTGTTGATACTGTGAATAGATTGCATCTTGGCAGAAGTGATATTGACAATCGACTCCCTGAACCCCTTGTATTTTCAGTTTCCCTGTTAATAATCGTTATTGCATTCTAGTGATATATGCTTTATTTCATGTCCCCTTGTAAATAATCAACTGGACTTGTGGGTTCTATACTCTTAGGAAAAAATCCTTTGATATTATGTTTTGATGATAAGTGTGAAGTGTGTAGACATCAGAGATAAAACTTTGAACTTGATTCAGACTAGGTTCCAAGTCTGTTGGTACCATGTCCAAGGTTTGAAATGTTGTTAACCCTTCCTCCATCTCCCTAAGTAGTATTTTTGTGCTTGTTTCAATTAGAAAAACTTTAAGGGATGACAATAACATGTCATCTCCTGCTACTTGGAACCGCTAATGCTTGCAATGCGGATGGAGTTATTTACTGTCCAATGGTGTAAGAACCAATAAGTGTTCTTTTTTTTTTGTATAACCACCGGTATCAAACCTATTGGTTGACTAATCCGGAGCGGGTATTGCAGAGTTTTATTATGAGGGTGACCCTCCCAAGTCCCAACCCAATTTGCTATATTATTGTCTGTTTATTCATACGCCCTTAACCCCTTAATATCCATATTGCTTTCTGATGATATATGCTTTAGTTCATCTCCCGTAGTTAATAATCAACTGTTGTGGATTCAATATTCTTAGGAAATAATCCTACATTATTATGTTCTTACAATTGCCAGGAGATATCAGAGATGAAATTTTGAACTTGATTCAGACTATATTTTTTTTGTCAGATGACAATTAACTTTAATGATGCATAAGACTTGTCTCTGTTTTCCTGTTCTGTAATTAAAAGGGATAAGTTAGGAAATTGACTTGTTCTTGTATAGGCATATTAAATCTTGGTCTTGAATCTTTTTATGAGTTCCTCTTTGAATCTGAGGAACCTGTATGATGATTCAGGTTATTCCTGACTCGATTGCTGGATTACAAAAACTTGAGGAGCTTAAGGTTTCCTCGAATCTTTTGGTGTCTCTGCCAGACTCGATTGGATTGCTTCAGAACTTGAAAATATTGGATGCCTCAGGAAATAAACTGAATGCCTTGCCTGATTCCATTTGTCACTGCAGGTAATTGTAGTTTATCATTATAAAACAAATTGTTCATGGTCAGTATCATTGCTAAAATTTGATTTTCATCAATTCAGGTCTTTGATAGAGTTGGATGTGAGCTTCAACACCCTCTTGTACTTGCCAACTAATCTTGGGAATGAATTGGGGAATCTTCAAAGGCTTTCAGTTTATTTGAACAAGCTCCGATCCTTGCCAACTTCTATTTGTAGGATGAGGTCTTTGCGTTTTCTGGATGCCCACTTCAATGAACTCCGCGGTCTTCCGGATGACATTGGGAGATTGACAAATCTTGAGGTTCTCAACATGAGGTGCAATTTCTCTGATCTGACAGCACTTCCTGAGACACTCGGCGAATTGATCAATCTTAAAGAGCTTGATATCAGTAACAACCAAATCAATGTTCTTCCTGATTCATTTGCCCGGCTCAAGAAGCTGACGAAACTAAATTTGGATCAAAACCCTCTTGTTGTTCCACCTAAGGAAATAGTAAACCAAGGGGTTGATGCTGTGAAGATTTTCATGGCGAATAGGCGGGCTGACAAACTTGCTGAGGAAGAAAGAAAGAGCATGATGGAAATAAATGAAGTGGAAGAGACTGGGCTGTTGACACGCAGTGCCTCTATGTTGAAGAGCTATGCTTCAGTTGTTGGCAAGGCTGTATCAGGGTACCTTGGAACTTCTGGTCCCAGGGACCCGGTTCTGGATCAGGAGCGATGATTTCACAGTCACCTTTCAATTTGCTGCCAATTTCAGTTATTCAAGTTTTTCCTCAGCTTTCCTTAACCTTAAATTCCAGCTTTAGGTCAGGAAAGGGTTGAAAAGGTAACATATTTTGATCTTGTTATGATTCAAATGAGAGTTTTGCAGGAAAATAAATTGCGGAAGAACCTTGTTATATTACCTTGGAGCTCCTCCTCCTGGGGACCGGACCCTACGCTGGATTAGGATGGATGATTTAACTGCACCTTCAGTTTGCTGTCAATTTCAATTATTCAAGCTTTTTACACGGCTTTCCTTGAGCTTCAACAATTCCAGCTTTGGGCCAGGGTTGAAAACCCAATAATTTTTGTTCTTGTTTGATATTTGATTGCAAGAAAATAAATTGGAGAAAAACCTTGTTATTAATTGTTTTTCCATCATCTTTAATGTATATGCATTGTACTTCGTGCTAGCCTCGTTCTATGATTTTTATTTGTCTTAAAGGATTCAAAATCCCTCTTTAACTTTTGAATTCTTTTAAGTTCTCAAATCAAGAAAAGAAAATAATTATGCCCTTAACTAAACGGTTAAAATTTGTAAAAGATTATTAGAAATATTAAAATAATTAAATATTAAGTTAATATTTGATGCATGGGGTATTTTCTTAATCCCTGCCCTTATCCTTGCCCCTTCTTTTAAATTTTTTACACGTGTTTCTTTCAAAAAGTTACTTTAGGCTTTGTTTCTTTAGATAATTAATGTTTATTATTTTATTATTTTAGTGACTTTTTTAGAAATTTAATTTGATTTTTAATTGAATAAAGATTAAAAATTAATAATATAAATCTTAAATCTTAAACCACAAACCCTAACACACAAAACCCTAAACCTTGAGCCTTACAAAATAAACCCTAACTTTTGAACCATAAACCATAAACATTAAACCTTTAATCCTAAGCCATAAAATCATAAACTCTAAACCATAATAAAACACTAACCCTTAACCCATAAACCCAATTCATGTTAATTTTCTTTTTAATTAGATTAAAAGTAAAAAATAAAAAAATAACTAACAATTCTTTCAATTTTTATATATACATAAGAAATACAATAAACATTTAGGGTTAACCACACCGTATGCCACTAAACTATGGTTCATGAGTTGAAAATGCCATCGAACTTTAAAATCGTTCAAAACTAACACTGAAATTTAATATGTGAGTCGAAAATACCACTGAGCCGTTAAAACCTAAACGTTGTTATGACTCGTAACCCAAATCCGTTAACGCCGTTGATGTGGATTATTTCTAATAATTCATTTTCCACCTCATTTATATTCTAAACTAAAAAGAAAAATGTGTCAAAGTAATATCCCTAAAACGATGTAGTTTCAATTGGCTGGATTATTTTACTTAAAACAACAAACTAACACTTACCATTTAACACTAACCCTCGACAAAAAATCCCCAAATCTAGATTACCCACATTTCTGAATGTTCTTTCATCCTTGTTGAAAAAAATGGCTGAAAGGAAAATCTCTTTGAAATCATTGTGGATTGTTCTTGCCGTTTCTGAAATTACTTAAGTTTGTCATCTTTGTTTTTGAAATCACTTGAGTTTCATTTTGATTTTTTAGGGTTAATAAGAGTGACCGATTGACTTCTTTCTTTTTTACAATTCGAATAACAATGGAGAAGCGAGTATTGCGAAGTAAAGGAAAGCCAGACATGCAATATGGTAAGCATTTAAAAAAAATTGTGCTTTTCCTTGTGATTTTTTTAAAATAATTTATTCTTCTTTGTTTACTGAATTCAAGAACGATGTTTGGGTTGCTTTCTATTTGTGCAACTGACTGGAATTACTTGGGTTTGCGTTGATTGAATATTGTGCAACTGAGTAAAATTGCTTGGGTTACTTTATAAAACAAATATTATATGTTGATAGAATATTGTGCAACTGATTGTAATATTAAACTTAAAGTAAAATATTGTTGTTTAACTAAAATTAACATGTTGATTGGCTTGTTTACTTTCTATTTGTGTACACATGAATTCAGCATGTTCATTGGCTTGTGTAATGTCAATATCCATGCACACGTTCTGCTTTGAATTTAGCATAAATGGTGGACCACTTTATATAATATTTTTTGTTTAAAATAAATGGTGGACCAACTGTAATTATTATAATATTACTTTATGTAAAATATATGCTGGACCAGAATACATGATTGCAGCATTATTTGAAAGTTAACTTTATGTACTTTTTATAGTATTATGTTGATAGGGGACCACTGCATATTGTTTATGTTTGGCTGATAGGTAACTTGTTGAAATTTATTTTTTTAACAGGGAAATCATCTGAATATTTTATTATTGTTATGCACCATGGTGGGTTCATGGTGAATTCACCAAAGTTTCAGTACACTGAAAAGAATATAGACTACTTTGATATGTGCCACTGTAGATACCATGTCAATGCTTGAAATGTATAACATAGTAGATGAGTTAGGATACTCTGGTAAGTATGTTTTGTACTAAAGACAGTATGGGAATAAATTTAGCGTTAAAAATTTAAGAACAAACATTGATGTAGTTGGTATGTTAGAAGATATGATTAGGAACAAACACATACATGCCTACTTAGAGAAAGAGGTTATAGAAACAGTTCCAACAATTGAAGATAGCGAGAATAATGGTAGTGGATTTGAGGAAGCTATTGATAAAGCTGAAAATCTTGATGATAGTGGATCTGAGGAAGACTCAGATTATGTAGCAGATGATGATAATAATGAATCTGAAAATCCTGGTAGTTAGTTTGAAGATAGCGAGAATGATGGTAGTGATCGAGAAGGGTATGCACATGTTGTGCCTGGAATTATAGGTTTTGAAATGGACTTAAACAATGATTTGAGAGACTACCATGTTAGATTAAATGATGATGATGTGACTGAAGGATGAGAGTTGCACAGTGCATCTGAGTTTGACTCAGATGATCCAAAAAAGAAGAAAAAGATAAGAACTCTAGAGTTCAAGTGGACTTGACAAATCCATAGTTTAAAAAATGGATGATATTTGCTGGGAAAGACATTCTCAAAGAGGCAATTAGAGAATATGGTATTAATAATAAAGTGGATTTAAAATTCAAAAGAGTTGACAATAAAAGAGTGCATGTTATTTGTAAGGAAGGGTGTCCTTGATATATTTGGGCCTCAAGACTTGATCTTAAGAATAAAATGAACTCAACATGGCAGATTAAGTCTTACATTGGAGAGCATAAATGCATGATGGGTTTTCAAAATAAAAATGTTACTTATAAGTGGTTGGCTAAGACTTATCTAGAGACATATAAGACTGATGGTACATATTCAAGTAGACATCTAAAAAAGATGTAATGCATGATCATGTCCATACTGTTTCACAAAGTAAGTGCTTAAGAGTTAAGAATTTAGCTCTGAAAATGGTTCTTAGGAGTCATAGGGGTCAGTACTCGATGATATATAACTATCTTGGAGAACTTAAGACCTCTAATCCAGGTAGCACAACCATCCTTATGCTTGATAATAGGGTGTTCATGAGGATGTACATATGTTTAACAGCTTGCAAGGAAGGTTACAAATCAGGTTGTAGACCTATCATAAGCATTGATGGCTGCCACCTTAAAGGCTATTTTGGAGGAGCTTTTTTACCAGCTGTTGGTATAGATGGAAATGACAACCTTTATCCAATTGCTTATGTTGTTGTTGAGGTTGAAAATGAATCTGCTTGGTATTGGTTTCTGCCATTACTAGCTACTGACTTGGGGATTGAAAGTAACCATAATATCACCTTTATTTCAGACAAGCAGAAGGTATTTGTTCATTTACCATAACTAATTACTTACTTTATTCATTTATATGATATTTTTACTAATCAGTTTATTATTATGAAACATGGATTAAATGAGGCATTGGCAGAAGTTTTTTCTAGTGCTACACATAAAACTTGTGTTAGACACTTGTACACCGACTTCAAAAACAAACAAAAAATTCAAAGAAAAACACTTGAAAGATTTACTTTGGAAGGCAGCAAGAGCTACTTATTAGAAAGAATTTCAAGATGCAATGGCTGAATTGAAAGCAATATCAATAATGCCTTTAATTGGTTAAATAAAAAGGACCTTTCACAATGGTCCAAATCTCATTTTCCTCATTTTGCAAGTCTAACATGTTGTTGAGTAATTTATTAGAGTGCTTCAATAAGGTAAAATGTCCCAAGTTCACTGATTTTATCACACTTAATTTATCATGTACTTGAATTTGAATGATATAATTTTGTATTCATAGATGATCTTGGAGGCTTGAGATAAACCCATTCTCACATTGATGGAGATGGTAAGGACCAAAATCATGCAAAAATTGCAATGAAAAAGGAGGAAGCAGACAAATAAACTGGAATCTTATGTCCCAAAATACAAGCTAAGGTTGAATTGACAATTCAACAATCCACTAGGTATTGCTATCTGGTCTATGTGTATATTCTATTATTTTTATTACTGTTCCATTAATTGGATTTTATAATTTTTTAGAAGGTGTTGGCCTACACATGTTGGAGGACATAACTATCAAGTGTCTGCTGGACCATCTAATCAACATGCTGTTAATTTTAAAAATCAAACATGTTCTTGTAAGAAGTGGGATATCACTGGTTGGCCATCTATTAGTTTTCATAATACCAATTGCTAATTTAATTATTTCTATCGAATGATGATCATTCTTTATTTTCTTTCTGAACAAGAATTTCATGTATACATGTTGTTTCAGTCATGGTACAAAAAAATCAGAGGCCTGAATCATTTGTTGACCCCTGCTATTAGATAACCATCCAACAACAGATATATAGCCACTTCATCACACTAATGAGTGGCCTTAATCAGTGGGTGCAAGACACTAATTGTGAGCCAGTAATAGAACCAAAACTCAGAAGGCCACCAGGTAGACCTAAGAAGAAGAGGGTTAAGGAAGTATATGAACTATTAAATTTTACTGCTAGATTTACCAAGAAAGTGGTTACAATGTACTGCTCTAAGTGTCGCAAAGCATGTCGTAACCAAAGGACCTGCAAGGGAGAAGTTGGTGCTAACATTCCCGTGAATGCACCAAGAAGGACAACAAACCAAAGAAGGGGTGGTGCATCTATTAGACAACCTTCTGTCAGATTACCAAAACTACCAGTAAGTACATTTAATTATGTCTTAATTATGCTTCTATCTTTACATTTCTTACTTTATTAAATTGAACAATGCAGGTTAGGAGACCCACTACATCATCAGCACAAAACAGTCCTTTCTATTTTATCCCCACTCCAGGACTTGCACCTCATTCAACTCAACAGCCTCCAAGTGTTATGACAGTTAGATGGATGCCAAGTTCCCAAGAAAGTTACAGTGTTGGCCAGAGCCAGTCAAGCACCCTAACTCAAAATGTGCAAAAAGATAATAGTTATGAAGGTTTAGAGAAAAAGCTTAGGATGGTGTAGAGACAGTCAAGCACTCTTTTTGCTATATCTTGTGATGGATATTTTATTATAGATATTTTAGGAAGATATAATGTTGTGTTGGCAAGAGCCAGTCAAACATTCCCTTTGTTATATTTTGGGGTACATTTTAAGAAACTATTTTGTGACAGTGATTGTGACAGTGATTATGTGCACTATGCACCATGTTCAAATGTTATCAAACATTTTAGGATACATTTGAAGTTTTAATTACATTTTAAGTTTAAATTATACTTGATGTTCTAATTATACAGTTTGAGATATATTTTGAAAAAAATTATTTTTTCATCTTTATATTTTCATTAGAATAATACAAATCAACAAAATTTGCTTAAACATTTGAAGCTTAACATTTCATTTGAAGCTTAACATTTCATTTCAAGCTTAAACTTGACATTTCATTTTCTCAAACCAGCCGAAAATCACTCAACTTTATGTGAGTACCAGTAACCACAAACATATTGCCTTCAACCCATCAAAAACCACTACCAGCAAAACTACTACCTTCAACCCACCAAAAACTAATATGAGCACCAGCTTCACAATTACAATATCCATACTACTACCAGCAAACCACAATCACCACTAAACCTTATGTGAGTACCAGTAACCTACCAAAAATCAATACCCAGACCAATTTTAGTACAAGATCAATACAATAAATAAAATCAAAATAAAAATTCAACAAATTCTCTCTTTCTTTGAACTTCATTTGCTCTGATTCTCTTCAACAGTCCTAGAAGAACAACTCTTGCGCGTGGGGTCATTAGAGGATCAAACCAATTGAAAAATCGACAAGGTTGATGCACTAAACTGCCATGGTTTTTGCAGCCAAAAAATCTCTTTCCAAGGTTGTCATTAGACCATGATGTTCTCAACTGCGCCGGATATCCACACCCATAGATTGGAACCCAAATGGGCTCTTCCATTTCACCCATGTGTGTTGCAGCCCTTCGAAACCCTCTTTCTATTTCGTTCGACAAAAATATACAGAGAAATGATAGAGAAAGACGTTGAATTAGGAAAATTAGGGTTTAAGGATTTCAGAATTAGGGAAGGGGGTTTATAAATACTCTAATATGAATGAGGTGAAAAATAAATTATTAAAAAAATCCACATCAGCGGCGTTAACGGATTTCAGTTACAAGTCATAACGGCGTTTAGGTTTTAACGACTCAGTGGTATTTTCGACTCACATATTAAAGTTCAGTGCTAGTTTTGAACGATTTTAAAGTTCAGTGGCATTTTCGACTCAAGGACTATAATTTAGTGGCATACGGTGTAGTTAACCCAAACATCTATTATTAGAACAAACAAAGCATAAGGCAGGGAGAGGGGTAAGAGATTTCCTTTACTTCAAACTATGTTATATGCTATTTTAGAGGCACTAAACATTACACATTAAAAATACGTGAGAAATCTTTTTTTTTACCCAGTACATCAAATCGTTTTTCTTAAATATTATAAAATATTGTAAATACAGTCGTAAATAACTTACACTCTAATTATATTATTTCATTATTTTAAAAATAATTTTTAGATTTTTAATATTATTTTAAATAATATTTATATTTTTGAAATGATTTTGTAATATTTTATAATTTTTAAAAACATTTTTGGTAATATTTAACAAATTTTTAATAACATTTAATATTTAAAAATAAATTTTCAGAAATTTCAAAAAAAAAAAATACTGAAGAAATAGAAGAAATTACCGAAGAAGAAGTTAGAGGAGAAACACTCAATCTTGTATTCTTGTTTATGGTTGTATTGTTTTTGGGTTTGCTTGTGAAGAGGATCAAATTCCATTCTTTTCTTTTAAAAACTATATATGATTATACTACAATTACTATAAGATTTTTATTTGAACAAAAGAAACTGATACAATTACTATAAATACAGTCAGAACGAGTGAACTTGTTCATCAGAAGAAGAATCTCAAATCCTTCTCCCTTGTAAACAAAAACGAAATGTCCGAGTTAGGCACCGAGCTGTTTTCAAACAAGGGACGTTGATCCCTTCGCCCGGCCCCATTTCAATTCAGGACGAACCAATCAACAATGGGATACTCCCCGTCATTGCTCACAATCTGACTGTCCCGTCACCACTCTTGCCTTGCCACTCTGCGCTTCTGCCGAAAACATTCCGCATACGGACACGACACTTCTCACATGGAGCGCGTTACATGTTCGACGTAATGTCTCCGTAACAGTAACAACCCCCAAACCCAGCTCATCTTCATCCCCCCGGACTTATAGCTGAAAACCCAACAAACAAGAGAGAAAGAGCAAAAAACTAGACTTTTCCAATGGAGATGTGGAGGCGCGTGGCTTCGCTTTCTTCTTTCCTCTCGTCCTACAGCACCTCCTTTGTTGCTCCGGTTCCGATTCATCTTAATTTTGTTTCTTCTCTTCTTTTAGTTTACTTATTCATCGTTTTAAACAATGGTTTTGTTGTTGCTGTTTTATAGACAGCGTCCAGACTGAACACTTGGGAATCATTAACGACAGGGATCGCCCAACAGGTATTGTAATTTGATTGTCGAACTGAAGAACGAACATGTCTTGTTGCATTTCAAATTATGTTAGGCTTGGGAAGGTTGAATCTTTAAAACTGACTGATTCTTCACCCCCAAAAAAGGGCCCTCCTTTACGGGTTGAGTTAAGGATGTTGCTGTTATTTTTCTTTCCTTTCTTTATGTGTGTATTACCGGGGAGGGGAAAATGTAGATTCCTGTTACTTTGCAACTTACTTTGAGAAACCTTCTTAAAGTTTGGACAGATCAACATAAATATGTTTGATGGAGATGATGCCAAAACATTTAAAATGTTTCATGTTGTTAGTCGTGACTACCTTTTGTTTGGTATGAATAGTTTTTAACCTTAGTTCTACCAATCTTAAAACCGTAAATATTTAGAATTTAGTATTTCAATCTTATTCACTTGTTTCAAATTTATTTACATTTTAATTTTTTTTTTTTACTTTTGTAGGTTTTGTTAATTTTGATTCTTAAAATGAGTTATTTTTGTTGGTTCATCATTATCTGCATGCAGGCAAAAGGTTTCATAGCCCCCAAAGAGAAAACTCCATTCATAACTTTTGTCCTAGGTAAATCTTGTTCATCACATTAACAATGCCCCATGTTTCCTTTATATACTGTCGTGTGAAATCACATTTATGCGCTATGTTGTGTGTTTTGGTTTTGGAAGGTTGGGATGTTTTACAGAATTTGAAATCTTATTTCTCCTTAAAGTTTCTTCTCTTGTTTTGATATTTTCATATTTTAGATTATTTGCTTAACCAAAGGAGATGTATCTTCTTACCTAGCTTGAATCATTTTGCTTTTTAAGTGCAATAAAACAACTCGGGTTACATGATCCACAAAATCATTATATGATTTGGTTATTTATATTATGTCAATTGGCATTTTATTGTATGGTTAGTATGCAAATGATACTTGTGGTTGATATATCACTGCTACAAACCTTTTGATAGATTGAAAATGTCTGTTGCTACATTAAAGGGGACACCGATGTCAAAAACTTATAGCCTGAATACTTGTTTGAAGAGTATTTTGTTTCCTACTTTCTTTAAGAAACAACTGTGGTTCCAGGCTTTGGTTCAGTATGTCTGATGCTGCTTTTATGAAGTGTTTAAATAACATGGTTTGATTTGTAAATATTTTTTCTGGAGCTTACCGTTTATTCAGATTTTTCCCCACACGCCGTTTCAATTTTCAGGTGGTCCTGGTAGTGGAAAAGGTACTCAGTGTATAAAGATTGTTGAGACCTTTGGATTCACACATTTGAGTGCAGGGATTTGTTAAGAAGGGAAATAGCTTCAAACAGTGCAGATGGGTAATAATTTCTCATCATTGTTTATAGATCATATTGTTAAGTGACTATGGTAATCCATATCATCTGATAATATATCTTTGATTTCAGTGCCATGATTCTTAACACAATTAAAGAAGGAAAAATTGTCCCTTCACAGTTGACAGTCAAACTGATACAAAAGGAGATGGAATCAAGTGACAATGACAAATTTCTCATTGATGGCTTCCCACGAACTGAGGAGAACCGAGTATCATTTGAACAAATCGTAAGCTTCTCGCTTTTTTTTCACCCCTATTGATTTCTTATGTGAAAATTGTAAAAGAAAATTGATTATCTGGCATCTGGTTTCCAAAGCTGTTTACTTATGTGTTTCCTAAAATTGTTTGCTTGTGGGGTTGAAGAAACTCACTGGAAAAATAAAATGTAGGAATATTTGAGAATGATCTTTTTATTATTAATATAACTTTCCCAATGACATTTGCAGATTGGTATAGAGCCAAATGTTGTACTTTTCTTTGATTGTCCAGAAGAAGAAATGGTAAAACGTTTGCTGAATCGTAATCAGGTACATATAGATTGTTTTATGGCTTAATTTGAATCAAGTGAAAACCATTTTTTTAAATGTGATGTTTTCTTATTGCAGGGCCGAGTTGATGACAACTTAGAAACAATCAAAACACGTCTAAAAGTTTTTGAGGCATTGAGTCTTCCAGTTATTAACTACTACTCTCAGAGAGGAAAACTCTATACGGTACATATATATACAATTTAAAATTGTCTCCTTTTGGGGCTGTATGTTTTTCCCTTTCTAATTGATGGTCGCTTTCAAAGCATATTGGTTTATAGTAAGTGAAGCAAATACTTGCAGATCAGGGCAAGAGGAACAGAAGATGAAATATTTGAACAAGTTCGTCCAATCTTTACCGCCTTCGAGGCATGTCATGTGAGCAAAATGATCCTTTCCATCCAGTCATGCTGATTAATTGAACATTTTTGAACCAGAAAACACCATTCCTCCATTTTTTTTTGTAACAGGTTGTTTTTAAACATCAAATTGATTTTATTTGTTTGCAGCGGGCTGATGAATGAGCTTCTTTTGAAGCAAGATGATTTCCTTTTTACCTTGTTTTAGGTTAAAGTCTTCAAGTTTCTCTAGTAAGACAATGAAATGAGAAAGAGAGAGAAAAAGAATGGTGCCCATTTTGTAATAAATTGAAGACAGATGCTTTTTTTTTTTACTTTTCTTTTATTACATGCATATTAGTCTGAAAGATTATCGCTACCTGAAAGCTCTCATTTTTCTCAAATAACATGCAAAATTCAACATATTTCAACACTTGTTGAAGTGTTCAAGTGCATAATTGATCCCTTCTTCTTGCGGTAATCTTATTGGGACTTGGGTGTTGCTCGATAACAGTCTTCTTTCTTCGAAAATGGTTGCCCTTTTACAGGTGCAGCCACACACAATTCCATGGATTCTCCATTTCCATTGCTCTTCCAAAAGCAAGAAGAACCGGAACCAGAAACAACTACAGCGAAGACAGTTTCAGCATCACAAAAAACCAGCCCTCCCTTTCCCAAGATCCTCCCCAACCCCACTCGTTATCAGACACAAGCCCTTAATCCAAACTAAAGTCGACGCCCTCGACACCGTTGTTAAAGATCTCGAAGCCTCTGTCAAAAACGGCATGATCATCGATTTGGAAATATACTCATCTCTGTTAGAAACATGTTACCAATTAAAATCCATCGACCACGGCATTGCAATCCATCGTCTTGTTCCCCCGAACTTATTGCGAAAAAACACGGGCATTTCTTCAAAACTATTGAGGTTGTATGCTGCGTCTGGACGAATGGAAAGTGCCCATCAGGTGTTCGATGAAATGTCTAGACGAAATGATTCCGCTTTTCCATGGAATTCTCTTATCTCGGGATATGCAGAACTGGGACAATACGAAGATGCCTTAGCCCTTTACTTTCAGATGGAAGAAGACGGCGTAGAGCCTGATCAATTCACATTTCCTCGCGTGCTGAAGGCTTGCGCGGGAATCGGGTTGATTCATGTTGGGCAGGCGGTTCACCGTGATGTGGTGCGCAAGGGCTTAGGAAATGATGGGTACGTGCTTAATGCTCTTGTTGATATGTATTCAAAATGCGGAGACATTGTTAAGGCTCGGCGGGTTTTTGATAAAATTGCTTGTAAGGATACCATTTCTTGGAATTCTATGTTGACGGGCTATATTCATCACGGGTTATCGGTCAAGGCATTGCAGGTGTTCCGTGGGATGATTCAAGAGGGATTTGAGCCTGACCCTGTCGCCATATCTACAATTCTGTCTAGTTTTTGGTCATTGAAGATTGCAACACAGATACACGGGTGGGTTCTCAGGCGAGGAATTGAGTGGAATACATCAGTTGTTAATGCTTTAATCGCGGTGTATTCTAGTCTTGGCAAGTTAGATGGAGCAAGTTGGTTGTTTCACCGAATGCCCGAGCCGGATGTTGTGTCATGGAATTCAATTATCTCCAGTCATAGTAAACACCCGGAAGCTCTGCTGTACTTTGAACAGATGATGAAGAGCGGTACTTCACCCGATAGCATAACATTCGTGGCAATACTATCAGCTTGTGCTCATTTAGGTTCAGTTAAGGATGGAGAACGATTGTTTAGATTAATGAGAAACAAGTACAGGATTGATCCGAGAATGGAACACTATGCTTGCATGATAAATCTTTATGGGAGAGCAGGATTTATAGATGAGGCTTTCAACTTTATAGTGGAGAGAATGGAGATTGAGGCAGGTCCAACTGTGTGGGGAGCATTGCTGTATGCTTGTTCGATCCATGGAAACATAGAGATCGGAGAGATTGCAGGTCAAAAACTTTTCGAGCTGGAGCCGGATAACCGACATAATTTTGAGCTGTTGATGAAGATTCATAGCAATGCAGGTAGATGGGAGGATGTGGAGAGAGTTAGACAAATGATGGTGGACAGAGGATTATAGAGTTAAAACTGAAGCTTTTGTAGTAATATACTCGAAAACATGATACCAGTAATAATATATTTAAAATTTTCCAGGCCAGAAAATTTCTACACTGCTAGCATGGCAACCAGGATAATAGAGCATCATGTTTGAACATTTGGCTGAGCACAGCAATCATTCATCGATTTCTACGTCGTGTCCTCGAAAGGGAAAGGACTAATGAAGGCAGAATTCATCTCCCATATTTTGAGTGTGGCCTTCACATTTACTCCACTTGCATTGTTGAACAAGAACAGCCGAGCAGCTCCGTAGATGGCTTCCGTCGGATAAATCCTCGATGTTATCACCGTCCTCCCTCCTTGGGCAAAGCTCTCCACCACTGAATGATCCACCTGATTCATTCAACATCTTCATCTAATAAACACTACAGTTTTTCATTGTAGCTGGAAGAACATTGATCTTCACTTACCAATACCCTCATATTGTAGTTCTCACCGTCAAGCACCGGAACTCTGCCGCCGTACACTCGTTTGAAGACATCGGAAGCTTTGGAAGACCTGCATCAAACAAATTTAATGGCATACATTGTTCTTGTTAACTGGAAGTTGGAATTAAAAACGAAGCATATGTAAACAGAATAGAAGAAGCAAACCTTGTTTCGTCTGAGCAAAAGTAAGTCTTAAGACTACCATCAGATGAATCAATTGGACGGAAATATACAGGAGTCAGCTCGGAAAGTGAAACGTCGGCAATTGTCAGGATTCCAAATGGCCCGTAAGTCCTTCTATCGACTGCCCCGTCACCACAACCACCGACGTCGTCCATGGTATTAGATACCAACGACTCTATTCTAAACTCTGCTAATATATCTAACTGCAGTGATTAATGGTTTCAAGAAAAATACTGGGGGTGAGTTTGTTATTTGAGTCTTGAGAGACACTATTGTAGCATTGAAATTGATGATTGATAAGTGAATGACAATTGTTCATTTTAAAAAAAGGATAAAATTTACTGTCATTTAGTTAAGGATTTGATAATAAATATATTATTTTTTAAAATAAATATAAATACATAACTTAATCAAAATATTATTATAAATAGGTTGATTGTTAAATATTAAACGAAAATAATGATGTGAATGATATAATAACAATTTTAGTCCTCAAAACTTAAACAATGTATTAATTTGATCATAATTTAAAATAATTCAATCAATTTAACCTTTTATATTAAAAATGTTATTTTAATCTTAGTTCTTCCCCTAAATTGTTTGTTCTCATAGAAATGTTATCACTTTCATATTACTTTCTTGGTATAACAACATTTTAACATTAATTTCTTGATGTTTTATGGCATATTGTTGTTATCCAACTATTGTTTTGATTTAATAGTCTCACTTGTTTTGTTAGTATCGCAAAAAGATTAAATTAATTGTATTTTAAAAAATATGAATAATTAAATTTATTAAATTGTTTACATTTAGGACAAAATTAATAGAATGTAAAATTTTTTAGTGACTAAAAATATTATTATATCGTACGGCATAAAACACTTATTTTAAATTTAATGACAGAGTGGCATATTTGTAATATTATCTTAGTTGAGTGTCTTATTTACTACCAAAACCTATAATTAAGTGATGTTACGTGTAATATTTTAGTTTAAAAAAGAATGGTAGAGTCACATAACCTGAGTAGCGGTGCCTATGTGGAGGGGCACAACTGATCCTGCTTCAACGACAACCTCCTCAAACACTGTAGCATTCAATCTCAAGCTCTCTACTTCTTCCACTGGCCGTTGAAGTAAATGTGTTGCAGTCTTGTTGTCATACACAACAGTCCTAGGAATTGTCTTTGAAATGAAGAAACAAAATAAGGTAAAATATTTTTTTTAAAATGGATATTTTTGTTTTTTTTTTTCATCTATACACTAAATTAATTTTTAAGAAGAAATTTAATACTAAAAAGAATTTTCCCAAAAATGGGGTACAATTACCCCATAGTGGGTATGTATGTATGTATGTATGTATGTACCTGAAGAGAAGCCCATCCCTTCTTGAGGTCATCGGTTTTAGTATCAGTTTCGTTAACCCAACCAAAAAGAATCCTCCTTTGTTTTTTCTGGTCAAAAAATGTCTTTGAGGCATAGTATCTCCCATAATCCACCTTCAAACCGATGCCTACATCTTCTTTGGGGTTATCGGGCGTCCACTTAACCAACACCGGGTCATACGTCCCAAGTGCGTAATGATCCACCTTCGTATCATCCAAACTAGCCTTTAGCACGTGCTTGATTCCAGGCCCAAATGCCGACGTCTCTAATCCGAAACGACCCGTTTATTGCAACGGGGTAAAAATCCACACATTCCCACATACCCGTACCCGGAACGGCATGTAGGACCCCATCCAGTAATTCATAATCCGTGAAGTTTGTTGTTTGATAAACAAGGGACATTCCTATGGTGGAATTACACCTTGAGCCAACTGCAATCCGCCAGAAACCATCGGGTCCAAACCAAGCGGTTGTCGGGTCTCGGAACTCATCGGATTCGATCCCGGTTGGGGGAACAATAACAGGGTTACCCGGGAACTTGAGCCAATGGAGGAGGAGGGGATCAGATAGGTTGGCGGGGTATGCAAGGTTTTGGACCTGCACAGAGTCAATAGTGACGCCGGTGTAAAGCATTGCGATTCGGCCATCCGGCAGGAGCGTGGCGGATCCAGTCCATACGCCGTTGAGGTCGTACCATTGATCGGGGACCATGGCAAGCGGGAGATAGAACCAGTGAATGAGGTCCCTTGAGACAGCATGGCCCCAAGTGATGTTGCCCCATATTGCTGAATCAGGGTTGTATTGATAGAAAAGATGATACCATCCCTTGTGATATAATGGACCTGTTTTGTTTCATGTTAGATGTATTAAATCAATGCTGAATATTAGTTTGGTTAGTATTGTTGTTGTCGTTGTAATAATTTGAAGTACGAGAATTTAAACTTATTCAAACATAAAACTTTTTCCAATTTTTAAGATTACAAGTTATGGGAACTCACCGTCAGGATCTGAAGCAGCAGGATAAACAAGGTTCCCAAACAAGACGTGCAACAATTAGGAGAAAAAAAAGACAAGAAAATTGGATTGTTAGAAACCAAACATAAACAGATATAGTAAAAGCTAAAAAGAAAGGTATGATTTAACTTCCAAGATTCCATAAACAAAACTAAAGCTTAAACAACTTTAGTTACCAAAAAAGCAAAACAAAGAGAGAAACTTTGATTAGGTAAACCTTACCATTCATCCAATTCATTTGAGGCTGAAAGTGGTAGGCAGTTCTTTGCCAGTAAAACATTGCGTTTGTCCAATTAAACCAAACGTTGTCCAAAAGAGATGGATTTGACTTGGCCGAAACACCATCGGCAATCCCTCTCGGTCTTGGCCAGGGTGACGCCGCCTCAGTTTCACTGCTGAGGTTTGCCAATGGTTCTGGGCTTTGGTTAGTGATTAATGAGAGCAGTAAGGTTAGGAAAACGACAGAGCCAAATGTTACGGCAAAACGACGAGTCCGAGCTCCGCCGGAGGAGGAGTGGTGTATCAAGGGAGCATGGAAAGATGAGTTTTGTTGAGGGTGGTGGGAGGTGGTGGCCTCCATTTTGGGAGAGCTTGTGTAGTTGGTTTTACTTGTGGAAGAGATGTCACAATTACAGTATTAAAAGGAAACATCAAAACTGTATGGAAAAGAAATTAAGACCTATTTATGCCCTAACATTAAAAAGTAAAATTTAAGGTTCAAGGTTAAACAAGAAAGAGTAGACCGGACTCAGGTTTTAAGATTGGTGGTTAGGTTGTCGGTGGTTGTATGGTGGCCCCATTAGATCAGGGCTGTTAGAACTTGGGGAAGGTAAGGCCATGCCATGCAATGCATGCGGCTCTACCTGCTACTCAAACTGAGATGAAGCTACCTTGCTTTGGGGGTTTGGTTTTATCTGTATTTCGGTCCATCTATTAAATCCTAATAATCTTTCTTTTTTCTATTTAAATATTCCAAATATTCAAACAGACTTTATTTATTTTAAGTCTCAATTTATCAAAATTCGTTCATCATTCAAATAGAACCTGTCATCCACAAATGATAAGATTAGCATATTAAAAATTTGACATTTTAGATTTTTTATTCTTTTTGTGATTTTCCCACACCAATATCTAATATCTAAATTTGATACTTGCGAGTGTCGAACTTCATTTTATGTTTTCCTTTGTTTCTTTTCTTTATTTCTTTTTATATATAATAAAAATAAAAAAAATAAATTCAACTATGAACAATATATTATTTAAGAAAATTAAGACTAAAAAAAAAATGTCAAAAAAATATTTGGAGTTAAACATTTTTATAAATAAAAATTAAAAACATTGGTAAAATTATAATTAAAATCAACTAGTATATGAATAATTTTTAGATAAACACATATACTTTGTTTTATCAATTACAATCAAGTCTTTTGTGATTATAATTAGAAGTTTTACATTGATTTGATTAGTTTGGTACAACGTTGTCTTTAAATTAGATGACAAGAACGCGTATATATGTAGAAAATGGTACAGTATTTGAGATTTGAATAAACAAAATCTAAGGCCAATTGTGTCGTGTCACTACACTTGTTCTTGCTCTGATATAAAACGTGCATGACCATGTGCTACTATTAATTTGAGCTACAAGTGGACATCAAAAATGGAACGGTTGCTGAATTTTCAACCACACCTTTTGAATGTTTGTTAGGATCAATTAATTAAATCGACTTACCAAAATCTTTGTTTTGTTTGGTTTGGTTTGGTTTGGTTTAACAAAAATTCTACAACAATCCATAAATTATATTTTTAGTAAATTAAATGATGGAACTAAAGATTGCTGGGGTTACACTAAAAACAGAACCTTTTGAATGTTATAGTATTTTAGGGGCATTCAATACTCTTGCTTATCTGCTACTGAAACTATGTTTGGGTTCAAAAACGGCCATCACCTTTTTCTAAAACCCAAATGCAAATACCCATTCTTAAAAAAACAAGCATGGATTAATAGAGAAACCATCAATGCCATACACTCACAGTCACACAACTTGTATTTCCATTCGATCAAATTGAGGGTTAAAAAATGGAGAGAATCGAATGAAGATAAAATCCAACAGGAGTTTGTAAATACATTTCTGTACTTGAAAGAATGAAAAAAAAAATAATAGTCTTCTCCATGAGAAAAAGCATCCATCCTTGCTAGCACTAGCAGTGAGAAAAAAGATGACTGAAGCAGCAGCAGGAATATACAGTGACTAGAATTGAATAGTATCAGTGTATTTATTCTTCTTCTCTATGTCATTTGTTGTATGTATTCATTCAGAGTTCACTCGTCTTCTTCTTCCATGTCACCAGTGATTTCAGAAACTCCATTACCTCTTGTGGGTCCCTAAGAGAGAAATATGCATTGCTCTCCTTGGGCACCGATGATACTAGAATCCCATATCCACAATTTCCCTCCCTCAGAACCTGTTTTAAATCCCCAATCAACTCGTTTCTGTTAATAATTTTTAACTCGATACCAAACTCTAAAGATTAGACATAGTAACGTGATCTATATATCCTACCTTAAATGCATCTTCATCTGTCCGGTCATCTCCAACGTAAATGGGAAGCACATCATCACAATTGCTGAGCCCTAAAGCATTTGTTTTTGCAACTCATTATGCTTAAAAAAAGAACATGTGTCACGGGAGGAAAAATAGACAGGCTAGGAAATATACTTACCAAGTGATTCAAGCAGAAATGTAAGAGCTTTCCCCTTATCCCAGTCAATCACAGGCCGAACCTCTAAAACCTAATGATGTAAATATAGACAAATAAATTAATAATATTATAAAGATAAACCGAATTTACAACATCCATACAACAAGAGAATCAGATTGTTTCTTTAAAGATCACCTTCCGCCCATGACTTAATCGTAGACGAGGGTAGTTTCTGATGACATCATGGACACATTGTGCAACTGTTTTCCAGTTCTGAGTGAAAAAAAAAGGTTCGCAGAGTTGATATCTTATATACCACCATTAAAAAAGATATGGGCTTTTTATACTGAGGGAAGTATCTACCTTCTCATCTACATTACGGTAATGAACGGAAACACAGAACTTATTGTTTTCAACTTTCGCTCCTTTTATTTCTTTGGTACTTTTGACAAGTGAGTTAAAAACCTGCGATGAATGAAAACTCTACGTTAGGAAAGAGACAAAAGGTCGAGGGCTTCGAGTACAGCACTCTAAAGACATTTACATACCTCATCAATCATAGGTAGAAATTCACTAGCAGGCTGGAACAAATTTACTTCCTTGCCCTGTTTATTAAAGAGAAACAAGATTAAGAAATAACTTAATAAAGAATACAAAGAAAAAAAGGGCAAAGATGTAAAAAGATAGAAAATTTGTAGCCCAAAACCTGCTTATCAATAGATCTAATGCAGTTAGGAGTATCATCAGAAGATTGCCTAACAGGACCCATGATGTCCATTCCATGACTTCCAGCGTAATAGAGACCTGTTAGTCCAACAAACTCATATACCTGGATAAACAAGGGCATAGAACAAGATACAGTCAAAATTAAAACCCAACAAAGAATAAGTAAATATGTAAAACAGTGCCAAGAAAGATGTCAAAGTTATTAATGAACTTGATCCTCAAATCACCTTGTCACGGCTTCTTCCACTAATTATCGCTGTGGGGAAGTATTTTACGACTTTTGCTACAGCAGCTTGCATCTAATAAAAGGCTTTGGTTAATCTACTAATAATTGCAGGACAAATAAAAAAAATGAGGAATTAAATATTTTACGAAGGGTTTGCCGCAACCCATTCATTCTTACATCAATAGACATGAAGGCAAGATCTGGGTTGTCCACAATTGGTGAAAGCGTCCCATCATAATCCAAAAACAATGCTATTCTCTTGCCTTTTGCAAAATTTGTAATTTGCTCAAAAGATGCGAATGCAGAAGGATACCTTACCTGTAAAACCAGAGAGTAAAGTACATAGAGCTGATCAATAACCCATCAACTTGCTACAAAGTTAGATAAAATGTAAAAGTGAAACAATACCATCCATGTGCGATATGCAACATCTGTATCACCTGATACAAGATCATGGTTGTAATCCCTGGTGATTTTATGACGTGGGGATGAGGATTTCATGGCATCCAGCCAGCTGCCGGCACGAACATCATCGAGAATTCCAGCTTTTTTCCTAGGAGCTGTTAATAGATTTGGAGAAAACACTGATGCTGGGGGTGAGCATGGCAACAGACCGGAAGGTTGTACTAATCTTGACTTGCTTATCATTGCAGGATCAGCAAGAACAGGAGCAGAGTGATTGGGTTTTAGGTCCATTTGGTCCAGCTTTGTATCACTACTTAAAAACGTAAAAACTAACAGATCCCTTAGCAAACTTTCCACTCGAGTGAAGAATCAAATCTTAATGTTCAATCGCAGATATTCTAATTAGCCAACCCTTTTATCAATGAAAAACCACCTCTTTAAAGTTTTTTGTCACAGCTGTTCAGCAAGCAGTCCATCAAGCATAAAGGCCCTGAAAACTGATACAGAAAGAGTGTGTTAAAATGGACAACTAAAGCTAAAGATCATTAAAACTCTTCCAAAGAACCACCTATCTGAATCAAACCTGTTCATATATCTGGGTTACTCTGCTTAAAACTTATGTACGTGGATAGTATCTGCAGGGAATCAATTTAAGAACTATGATTATTGAATAGATCCAAAATAACATCCATCAAAACAGAAAATGAATAATGGCCAACCTATATCACTAGAGATAAAGAAATTTGACAAATTCATTGATTTGAAGGCAATGATGGAAAACATGCCTAACCAAACAAATTTAAACAATTAACTTCAAAATCAAAAGTTTGGGTGCAAAAGAGGCACAGGAAAAAGCATATATCTTTCAATACTAACGGTGTCAAATATATGCAGGAAATATCAGTCAGAAGATGAAAATGAGAAAAGATGACACAGAAATGAAAACAAACAGCTCACTCTCAGATTAACTAAACAAACTGGGACGAAGGAAGCAATCAACATCTCACACACAACTTGCAAGGAAAAGGACTTCATAAGCATGAGAATTTTCTATAAAACATAAATCATTACGTGGAAATATAGTAAATTCTACTTTCTATGACCATACACAGCCTCAGATTCCTTTCAAAGACCAGTCTTTTTCTTACTACAGAAAAGTTGATTTGCAAGAGCGAAAGTTTTGGACACTAACATTTAACACTGTCTTGTGCAGTTTTACATGAACTTGTTCTAAAATATCATGATAAAACATGTACTAGACTGCAGATTTAATCATTCAAGGCAAATTGTTCTAAAATATCATGATAATGGAACATATATTACCTAATTATACCACCCTGATTCTGATAAAAAGGGATCAAAATTGCAACACATAGAAATAGACAAAAGCAAACTTGTGGCTAAAAAATAACACAGGAACACACCACCCACAATAACTCAAACTGTAAGTGTATGGGGAAGAAAAGGATAAAAACAAACACCTGCATAGTCAAAAAGGATCAAAGTTTGAATATTCAAAATTGAACATAGAAAATCCACCCCTTAGACAAAAAATACAAATGCTTGTTCTGTATTGAGTGAAAAAAATACACAATTTACAAATTTTTATTACACCTCACAAAACTCAAACTTTTCCAAATCAAAGTCAAAAGGGGAAGAAAAATATCCCAAAAACAAACACCTAACAATAAACCCTCAAATCATGCACGCAAAAGGCAACCACACAAAACGGGACTACAGTGAAGTATGGGGGAAAAAACACAATGGAAGCGAGCACATAAAAGATTCATTGATTGAATTAAAAATCATTACTGGAAAACCAAAAAACATAAATTTTCAGGTTCGACCATACTCATGTTGCAATAGTACATGCCATCAATCAGCATCAAAATTACCACTAACAAGAATTTAAGACTTGAAGCATACCTTTCGAACGTCAATAACATGTTATCAATTATCATTGTTTAATCAGAATGATTAAGGACACTACCGGATAATTAAGAGACGGCTGAAATGATGAAATCTGATTCAACTAATCGTTCATAATTGGGGAGGATGAAAATGACAGCTGGTTTTAAAATCGTTTCATAAAACAGAAAGGGATACTATGAAAAAAAATATTGAATTTTTTTAAAAGTTAAAATTTTTAAATTTTAACTATAATTATATTAAATATTTTAAATAATTAAAATTTATATTTAAAATCTATTTAATTAAAGATTTTAAAAATATATTTTTCATATTTTTATTAATAATAAATTTTAAATAATCATGATTTAAAATTAAAAAAAAATTGACCAAGAAAAAGTCAACAAGGACGGGGAGTATAATGTAACATCAGCCAAAGCAAATACAACTTGAAGGGGTAGACAAATTGGAATTGATTGACACCATCTGCTTTGCGGTAAGGAAAAAACTGAAACTAACCAATAATATAACTAGCAAGAAAAAAACAGTATATATAAGATGTTATATATGTGTGTGTTCAGAGAAAACAACGGAACCAATCAGAAAATTAAGAGATTGGTTTTGCAAAAATGAATAATTAGAATCTTGAAGAAAAACAGAGTAGAAAACAACTCAATGTAAAAAAGAGAGGAGGAAAAAAGGACTTCAAAAAAAAATATAACAAGCAACTGTTATTACCATTAGAAAATCGAAATGGTGAAATCCTCTAGAAAGCAGAGATTCTCATTCTCATAATATTAAGAAACCGCAAGTAATCCAGCAACAAAGAAAAGTCAGTCAAAGGAACAGGCATCATGTGTACAAAAAGGTCATAAAACCTCACCTACTTTAGAAACCTCGAAATCAAAAAACAACTAAGAAAAAAAGAAAGAAACAAAACGCGTCCAAAAACGGCGTTGGAGAAATGCTGGAAGCTTCGAGGCAAAAGAACGAACGAAAGAAAGAAAGAAGAAAAAAAGAACCGATCAACAAAACATTTAATGCGCCGTTTACTTGTTCAAGAATGAAAGAAAACCGTGATAATATTATAAAGTACAAACAAAAGAAGAAACTTGCGACGCCGTGATGAAATAAACCACTGCTTTTCATTCTATCTTCTCGCCGAGCAAAAACCGGAAAAAAAAAAACAAAGAAAATGTGAGTAATCACCTGAAGAGGAAGAGGAGGAATCGCAGACAACGAGAGAACCAAGCAATCGGATAAAATACCGAATCGATGCTTAACGAAGACCAGAGATCGGAAATTAAAATGGTTTTAAAGAAAGAATGAAAGAAAAAAAGAATGGGAAAAATTGCGAGTGGGCGTTTGGGTATTTATAGAGCTTTGGGTTTGGTTCCGAGTTCCAGGGAGTGCAAACTCTACGCGGTGAGTTGTTGAATTACGAAACAAAAGTGGAAAAGGAAGACAAGAAAAATACCTTTGTTACTGGGAAAACTGTATTCCTCACGCCATTACTCTCTTTCCAAAAGATATGTCTGGTAGGATGTACAGCGTTATTGTATTTATATCTTAAGATCTCTGATAGGATGTACATCGTTACCGTATTTATATCTTAAGACCTCGCTTTTCCTTTTCGATGTGAGATTAATGACCCCGCCTCTTATCAGGCGTGACATTTTCCCCCACTCAACCTCGTGACGCCCTCGTCACGAGCTTCCGCTCTCGTGATGGGCCACATTGTCACAGTTGTCCACCCTGCCTACCCCACTCATGGGCGCTCGGCGTGAAATCGGGCAGTCAAAGGGTCGCTCTGATACCATTTGTCACGGGACCATTAACCTCTTCCCAAAAGACATGTCTGATAGGATGTGCAGCGCCACCGTACTTATATCTCAAGACCTCTTTTTTTTTTCTTCGAATGTGGGATTAATGACCCCGCCTTTTCTCAGGCGTGACAATGTAATCTCAACCAGCGAATAGATGGGGAAAAGGCGCAATTATATAGGTTTTAGAAGCCCCATTTGTTTATTTACTCGATACCGTACAATTATGTAATTTGGATTCTATAGCTTTTTTTCGTATCCTAATTCAATTATAATGCTATATTTTAGTCTAATTTCAAATTCATATAAATTCATGCATATTATAATTGTTTAAATTCAAGTCATATAAAAAACGGGAAATTACTCGGATATTATAGTGAAAAAATATTTTATCAAATATTGTGCTGGAGTTTTTATTTTCTAATTTATTGTATTTGTTACAGTAAAAATACTGACTTCACTGTTTACAGTTGTTTATTAAAATATTTGAAGGCGCACAGCTTATACACCGACTTTACTTTAAGTTTGTAGTTCGTGGGGATTAGCTCACGGCGTAGCTCTCCGCATATGGAAGAAATTGATGTTTCTTCAAGCAAAGATGAAAGCGGAGACAAGCAGAATGATGGGTTGAAGTCAGTATGTACTCTTGGCTTCTTTAAATATTTCTAATAAAAAATTATAAATAATAAAGTTGATATACACTTAAGCTTTACCTTTTGCGATAACAAATACTATAAATTAAAAAATAAAAAACTCAATGTAATACTTGAAAAAATACTTTTCCCTACCGTAATATTGGATAAAATTCTCTATTTCTTTTTAGTGCCTTTTTCTATGTCAAGCATTAAAAAATAATTTTACTAACTATAAATTTTAAATTATAAACTCTAAAAAATACATCATACCTCTAATTCTTTAAACTTTAACCCTAAACTCTAATCTTAAAAAATAACCCTTAACTCTAAACTTATTTTTTTAGATGCAGGTATACATAGGGGCACCGAAAAGCTCAAAGGATTTCTAGCCCTATAATAATAATAATAATAATAATAATAATAATATTTAATATTATTTTAATATATTACTATTAATAATTAAGGGTAAAAAAGTAACTTCACAATCAAAAGTGATTTTCCGCACCAAAAGTTAAAAATTTTAGCTTTTGAGGTTGGACAAAAATAATTTTTTAAGTTATTTTTTACTCCAATTTAAAAGTGTTTGGCATTACTTATGAGTAAAAAATCACTTTTTTTTAGCTAAAACTCATTTTAAGTCATGCTAAAGAGGAAGGCTGTTTTTGGTTGCTTTTAAAAAATGATTTTAAAAGTGTTGTTAGAAAGTGGTTTTAAAAAATTAATTGTAGATTTTTTAGTGTTTGGCGTTGCTGCCAAAAAGTGCTTTTGAAAACATAAAATATCCATTTTAGACATGATATTGTAAAGTAAAAATAAATGAACGTAAACGATGTTTAAATTCGTTCTCATAAAATTTATTAACATTATTACCTTTTTAAATATTAATTCAATATATTAATAATTATTATATTTAATATATTTAATAATTATTGTATTAACTCAATATATTAACATTATTAAATTTTTTAATATTGTTTTATAATATTAAAGTTTTTTAATATTTATTTTTATTTAAAATATTAATTTTTAATATTATTTTAATAATTAATATATTTAATAATTATTGTATTTACTATTAAAATAATAATTTAATATAATAATAATTATATTTAATATTATTTTAATATATTAGTGTTAATAATTAAGGGTAATAAAGTAATTTTACATCCAAAAATGATTTTCCACCCCAAAAGTTAAAAAATTTAGCTTTTGAGATTAGGTGAAAAATCACTTTTTAAGTAATTTTTCACTCTCAAAATAAACTGTTTGACATTGCTTTTGGTTTCAAACCAACATTTGAAGCCAAAAGCTGATTTAAAAACAACAAAAAAACAGGGCCTAAGATTTGCTGCTTCTGCGTTTGCCATTTAAGTGATTTTGCAAAGCAGTTTTTTAAGCAAAAAAATGGCTGTTCTTGAGGAGTTTAGGGGCAAAAGCTGGTTTACAATGTGAACGCACTTAAAAACGCTGACTAACGAATCCTTAATTTTTAAAATAAATGCTCAGACTTTCTTAAAAGGGAAGGCTTAATATTTAAATTGGTGCCCAACCTATAACTATTTTTCCAGTTTGGTGTCTAACGTTTTTTTGTGTCACTTTGGTGCCTAACGTTTTCGACGTTACTCAAATAGGTGCCCCGCCGTTATTATCCGTTAATTTTCACCGTTAACTTTCGTTAAGTGCCACGTGTCAGCTTCTTAAAATTTCAAAAATTATATTTAAAAATAACTAAAATAATAATAAATAAAAATAACCCCAAATTTCACAAATAGCCCTAAAATTTAAAATCCCTAATACCCAAACCCTAAATCTCAATTTGAGATAATTTCGCTACCGATTGCCATGCCGCCGCGCACCACAACCGTCGCCGGACCTTCACGACCATTTACCCCATCACCTTATCGTTGAAAATCGACCGACGCCGTGTGAAACTTCAAAATCGACGAATGGTTCATTCGAATAATTAACGACGAACGACGACATACAGCCGATGAACAATGTGTGAGTCATTTGGCGAGGGGAGGGCGCTTCATTCCGTCACCGAAAATACGACCAACGCCGGTGATAGTGTCCGAATTTGGAAGTTTAGGAATTTGGAGACTATTTTGAGATTATTTAAAAAATTTAGGATAATTTTAGAGTTTTTTTAGATGTATTAATTTTTATTTATTTTTAAATATAATTCTAAAATTTTAAGAAGCTGACATGTAGTACTTAACAGAAGTTAACGGTAAAAATTAACGGACAAAAATGGCAGAACACCTATTTGAATAATGTTGAAAACGTTAGGCACCAAAGTGACCCAAAAAAATGTTAAGCACCAATCTGAAAAAACAAGTATAAATTGAGCACCAATCTGACTATTAAGCCAAAAGAGAAAGACTTTCTCATTCTTCCCTTCTAGGTGTCTAATTTTTTTTCCTTTTTAAGTTCTCAAACTATTAAAATTTTTACCCTTTTTAAGGTCATTTTATCCAAAAAAGTAATAGTTTGGACACTTAAAAAATGAGATAATTTGAACACTTATTTTAATATTAAGCCTTATTATTATTGTATAGTCGAACTAAATAATCATTTATTTTAAGAAATTTATTATAGCCGAAAACGAATCTTGAAATGAAATATATTAGGTAAAGGCAAAAAAAAAACTATTTTTTTTCTTAAACATGTGAATAGTTACATAAATAATACTACAAAAAAAAAAAAGATGAGAATTTCAGCAAGGGCAGAGTTACCCCACTGCCACCATGGAATGGATCTACACTTTCCCCTCACCCGTCTCTCCTTTGACTAGGAATGGCCAAGTGCAGTCACCACCGATATTTAACTTAGCAGCTTTATTTTTCACACCAAAAACAACAACATTACCTATTATTATCTCTCTTTTACCCTTCCTTTTCTCCATAATTACATCAGATTCTCAGCAAAGCTTGCCTTTTATATATATATATATATTTACAGAGAGAACCATCCATCTTCAATAAATTTGTAGGAAGATAAAACGTTAGAAGAGGAAACAATTACCTCTCTTAATTCAACACCTTTGCCTACCGTTCATTCCCCAAGAGCATCCTCACATTTGGAGAAGATTATTCACAGTAACTGTAACAGAATTAGTTCTCTGCAAGTCCTGCAAAACCAAAAATAAATATATAAGAAATATAATTGGGATTGATTCAATACCCAATGAGTTCTTTTTTGTCCCAAAAAGGGTGATAAACCAGCTAAACAGAAACAACTTAGATGTATAATAAAAACCAATCTACTGCAGGTAATCCTAACAATACCTGAAAAATAAGCTCATCTGGGACATGTGGCAAAACCTCCCGTACAGTCTCGGCCATGGCAAGTATATTTGCTACACCATCGTTTGCTGTGCGTGCAACAGTCCTAATATGTAAATTACCAGCATTTGCAGGATATCTTCCACCGACATTTGGAGGAACCGATGAAAGATGCAGATGCAGTAGCCTGAGATGGGTTCATGGGCCAAAGGCTCCAAGCAGTATCTTCTAGAGCAGTCTGGGCATAAGTTTCTCCAACAGATGCAAGATGCCTCATCATCATATGAACTCTCCCGAGTCCAACTGATCTGGTATCGGTAGAAGGACCAGCTCCATCAATATTCTGGTTTGGCCAAGACTGCAACCATTCAGAATCCAGTCCTGCACTCCTGCAAAGGGCAAATAATATATATCCTAATAAGAACAATGAATAAGAATAAATAGTGCAACAATTTGCAACCCATTTGTGGATAGTCGAATGACTTGTTGATTTGAGATAAAAATCAGTATCAATTATCAACGCATTTGAAGCTTATAATCTTTTTTCCTCGTATACACTGACAGAAGAAATAATGTTTCCACAAACCGGAGAAAACTCCCTCTTTCAGCAGTACTCCAATCATTTCGCCAAACCTAACTAACAAGGAATGACTATTTATTACCAAAAAAAAGGGAATTCCATTGATAATCAGGAAGCGTAAATGTTTCACATCTCAATATGAACTTAATTAAGTGATTGTCCAAATAGAAGGTACAGCAGAGGGTTATCCCCCCAAAAGCTAGGATACCACCTTTCACATCCCAACTAACAATGGAGGAACTAATAATGTCACAAGGTTTTAGTCAGGACGTTATATGTAAATGTTTCATATATCAATTTAGTAACTTCTCAATTAAAAAATGTTCAAATAGAAAGGTATAAGTTATAACAGGCTTTTACTCCAAGCCAAGTTATAAAGAATAATTTGAAGGAACAATACCTCCAAGGGCCACCTTCTACTGCATTCTGCATTTGATTTGGGAATACTCCTGTAGTTAGGGTGTGACCAGGCATATTTGGCCGATTTAGTCCAGTATTTATCTGACGGGCCAACTGCTCATCACTTAAAGCATCTGCAGTGCGAGAATTTGCCTCATTTTCTCTTCTTCCCAGGAAAAGTGGCTTTCGACACGTGGGGCATGAGTAAACTTCATTTAAGCCTTGGTCCAACCTGGCATGGTAAGTTAATAACCAGCATTAGGTTCATCCGCACACTTGCAAATACACAAACCACAGTTCATAATATAATATATCCATACCAGGATCTCAAGCATGCAAGATGAAAAAGGTGATTACAGTGAAGCTTTTTAGCCTTGGCCATAGGTTCCTGTGCTTTGTGAAGTTAGTTAGATCATCAGAAATCAGTAAAAACCCTGAAAAGGCACAATAAAAACCAAACCATACCCGACATATGGCACATTCATCATCATATGCTCGTATCTCTTCAGATGTTGCATCAGGGAGTGCTCCATGAAGGGCCCCAAATGCCATTCTCAATTTAATAAATCCCTTTATACGCTTCACAATTGCACTTAACAAAGCCTGATAAAGAATACTGAATTTGAGCATAGAGGTAATGTGCATTGGTATGTCAGCTTATGGATATATTGGGCTGTAACATAACATAAAGAAAAACAGAAATTTACACGTATATTCAAGAAAAGAACTGCATCCACGAGATGGAATGACATGCCATGGAGCCACCAAATAAGAACATAGTGTCCAAGGGCCATTAATAGTGTTGCCATGTCAAGGAAGAAACCTAGATTCCGAATAAGAATGCCCTTCCATTCCCAAAATGAACCTGCAGTCATGTGAAATTGTTAGAAGAACATACATGGAGGCAGATAGAGCAGGGAGCAAATAGAAAATGACAACAAGAAAGAACCCTGTATTTTCAGCAAGATGACCAAATAAGAAAACAACCATTCAAAAAATGGAAAAGGTAACATAGTAAAGGAATGCAAAGAACTTATGAGTTAACGAGGAAAGAAACTCATGAAAATAGTAAAATAACTTTCTAATGTGAAAGACTAAGATATTGGGTCATATTCAGACATGCAAGGAAGAACTTTGCAATTTATTCATATGGCCTTACTATTATACAGGCTAGATTAGTTTAATATGAATGATGATGAAATAATGAAACCCTTATATTTGCAGCTTAAAAAATGACTTTACAAGCCATGAACTTGTCAATTAGAGAACCATTGAGAACACCCAGCCAACCTATCAAAAAACTAAATAATCACACCCATGTGAGAAAAGAAGAAGTAAATACCGGCAGCTGATAAATCAAAAAGTTTTGCTCTTTGGCCATCAGTACTGTTCCCCATTGAATGGAGTAATATTTCAAGCAGCTGAAACCCGTGAACCAGTATAGCCTACAGAGAATAATAGTACAACAAAGACCACCTCATCAAATTATGATCCAATAACTTTCACGGAATAATAGTATTACAGAACATCCAGAAAGAACATATTTTTAAAAGAAAGAAAGAAAAGGTAAGGTTTACCTGCATGGTCTCAAAAGCAATACTCATAGGCTCAAAAAACAACAGCAAAAACATGGATGAATTCACTGTTTTGTATAGCATAAAGCTCAGCCAAATCCTGAAATCCACCCACAATGTAACTTAAATAATTAAGATGATTATGACAAGCTGAGTTGCCAGCTTGAAATGAGGAAGTGCTAAAGCAGGATTGTAAAAAACAGGTACTTTACTTCCCTTAGTCACTGCATTTGAAAGGGTATCCAGAAAATAACGAAATCAATAGATCACATATTCACTCCTAGAGGCTAGGTACTCTGAGAAAAATGTTTTTGTGGTACACTGCTTGCAAATTAAAAAGAAAAGGATGTTTTGAAAGTTTTTCCCATTTCAAAAAAGTAAGAAATAGAGCAATACCAGAATAAATTGAAAGAGAGGACAAAAAGAAACACAGAGAAGACACGAAAGTATGCCCATGGTGTAGCAGAAGGAGATGCATTCAAACGTTCAAATCTATCTCGGGCCAAGGCTTGAAACATCTGTATCATTTGCTCAACAAAATGTTAGGTTGCATAAAAAGCAACTCAATTTCTTCTGTTGTGAGCTAAAACAAGACCATCACAAATTTAAATTATATACCTTTAGACAACATATAACAATCAACCAAATTGACCAAAGGCCTGCTTGGAATACTGTTGGAGGAATTACTAATGGTAGAAAGGTCCCCTGTTTCATAAACCATCACTATATATCAGCATTAGTGAGGAAGAAAAAAATTGAAATACAAACCTCAGAAGGAAATAACCCTGGAAACATGTCAAGATAACTTAAGATTCAACGATCCAAAATGCATAATCAATTTCCAGCATGACTTACTTTCACCATAAAACTATCAGCCATCGAACTACAGGCGACTTATGACAACTGACAGAAGATATTTAGCTTCTTTTCTCTCTCTCTGCTAAAAATTTTATTCAGCTCAATTACTCAATTCAGTGCTACCAATACAGCCGTACTCATTGTTCTACAGATACAGAACTGGTACTCAAAAGAAAACCTGGGGATAGTGTACTTCCAGGATATATTCCAGGAGGAAGCAAGAGGTTTGTACAATCAAGCAAACTGTTCAAATCATGTAAAGCATTTACCTTATAGATAACATAGTTGATAAGGCGTTCTACTAATTTCCGAGTTTCTAGGGGGTATAACTCGCCAAAAAATACAGTCTGCACAGCAAAAAAGAAACCACAATAATTGGACAAACTTCTAAAGAAATAAAATAGAACAAATTTAACAATCAATGGTTATTCCATATAACCTGCCCTTTTTTGTTATAGAAAACACATGATACCATGAAGATAAATAACAGAAACATACTAACCGGAAAGAACCTTGGCTAAAATTTCATCTTCACAATTTTGGATGTGGAGATCTTCTAAAATCAATCACAAGATATTCTAACGTTCTTAGAAAGACACAAATTCAATTGACATTTCCCCAGCTTTTGCTTAAAGTCAGGACTGGATATTAAAGTTCCTATCTAGTTTTTAACTTATAACAATTTCAAAACCATTATTCCAAAGTAATTTTCACAAACCAGGGTGCAGATTGCTCAAAAACATATTCATCTTGAATTAACTTGTCATGTACATTGCTGAAAATATTTCTTCCAGTTAGTATCATGTATTGCAGGAACTTAGATAGGAAACCACTGTTAAATCCATTTCTTAACACAAATAACCATTGCATGGAATTTCTCTCATTGTAAAGTACAATTTTCAATTACATTAAGGCAAGGCTCATGGAAAAATATTAAACTGACCTTTAGAGAGAGGATGAGTAGAATAAATACATTGAACAAAAAATTTGCCAGCAGAGCCAAGGAGGTATAAGAACCTAAAAGGAGCTCAAGTGCACGGTCAACATTTTCCGTATGAATAAAATTCTCGCTAATTAACCCATCATTCTGAAGTTTATCGAGTGAAAATTCTGCCCAAACTTGAAGACCTATGAAGCTTAAAGCTGTGGACACTGCTGAGATTGCCAAGTAGCTCACAGCCATCGGTAACAAAAACAAATTTTCAACCAAAAACAAACTTCACAACTTTCATTAGAACTAAATGATCATCACTAATCACAGGCAATAATGACAATATTTCAGATAATATAAGTAGCTCGGACTTCAAAATTGGCAAGTTCAATGTTGATCAATTGAACAAATTGCAGTTATTTTGCAACCATGAGAACCTGAAAAATAAGCCCAGGAAAAAAAAACATGAGTAAATAACCAGCCAGCAAAACAGCATTTTAAACACGCGCGCACACACACAGAGCAAGTATTAGCAGTTAATGAATTTATTGATGTTAATTTTTCAGCTTCTAAATAATATTGTCCTTTTCAGATCTCATAAATCAGTTTCTTTGAAATATAACAGACTGAGATGGATCATAAATGGAACAAAAAATTAAAAACAAACAAGTAACTAAAAGTGAAACGCCAACGATTTGATTGTAATAACTAAACCCTAAGACGATATTGAAAACATTTAAAAAATAAAATCAAGAAATTAAAATAAGAGAAGAATAAAATTTAGATTTGGAGATTTAAAAAGAAGGGACATAGATTCATGGATTCGTCATGCCAAATCTAAATAAATGGAATAATTGTTTGAGTAAATAATAGACAAAGGAGAAAAGAACGAAAGAATCGGAAACCTGATTTGATCTCGTCAGAGGAGATGAAGAAGAAGCTGTCACGAGTCGGTGGAGGTATCTGCAAATATCAACCAGGCAATTGCATGGTCTTCTTTTCCCTTTTTCCCCTTTTTATTAATATATAGAAAAATTGATAAAAAAAAATTGACAGAAATAAGTTTTATAGTAGATTGCGATCGTTTTGTTTTTGCGGGGAAGCAAAAGATATATCCTAAAATCCTAGATTGGGGTCATTTAGTACAATTATAATTTTATTTAAAAAATTTATGGACACCTGTAAATACTCAATTAAAAAATGGTAAGAATATATATATTCTTAACATAAAAAATGGGGCTCATATTTTATATATTTTTTTTTAGTTTTTTGAGCTTTCTCTTAATGGTTATGGTGGCTTAAAGCTTTTATGAGAAAACCGAGGTGAATTCGATGTAAAATTAAGTAGCCACAACGAGTACGAAGCAAAAGGAATCATCAAGGAGCAATTGAGTTAGCTAGAGATAACTTTCCCCATTCGGTTCTTAATGTTTCTTTTGTTTAAACACTGATGATTATAGTTTAATTTCATTTTGTATGAAAATATTTTATCAATGTTGACCGAATGTTTATCTTATTAAGATTTTTCTCTATCTTTTGATCTTTGAGTATGAATGTCTTTATGCACGAAAGTGTTTATTGTAACAACTGTGAATGAGAGTTGCAGTGACCGCTCAAGTTAACAATCATGACAACAAAAATTGCATGAGAGTACAATAAAAGTTGACTCAATTGTTATTGTATTTGCTTATTAGCCATCACTGAGAAGAGTGGTGAGTGGGCTCAAATAAGTCTATGATTAATGATAGAAGTTGAGATTGGTAAGATATTCATGTGCCTTATTGCATCGACAATCATCTTTTCTTTAGTTTCTTGTTAGCATTCGTTATTCTGTTGATGAATCACCGCTGGAATCCCAATGCCATCATTATATTGTTTCTGTTTTAATTTCAATACACTGCTTCAACATTCCCATTATCATTTATCTTTTATTGCTTCGATATTACCTATCGCATTTACCTTATTTTTCTTACTTATTGCACTAACATTTGTAGACATCCGAACCCGAACAATCGTCCTCGTGGGATCGATATCCGAAAGATTTACATCTGTCTACTAACATTGACCGTGTATGCTTGCACAAATAGTGTGACGTCATTTTACCGATCAATCCTAGATGTCCTTCGTTGCACCAATTGTTCACGGTTATAGTTGGGGCTCGGGCATGTTTGGAAGGATATCTGATGCAGTACAGTGTGGAATATTCGTAATGGTCGACACACGAATTTCTAGTTTGATGTGTGGTTAGATAGTGGCGAACCCTTAGTGACACGATGATTTGTTACAGTTACACCGACCCCAACATCGGTTGCATCCTTAACCATAACGAAGGGCCAATGAGATTAGCAAAAGTTCTCCCGTGCTCTTCCTCATGAAGTTATTGACCATATTGTTGTTGTATGTCTTCTGAGGCCAAATTTGGGTGATGATACGTCTGGATGATGTCACGTGGCTAGAGTTCCAACCAACCCACCGTGCGGTCTTAGGCGATGTGACTCCAGACAAACGCCTAAGTAAGCCTTTTCAACCCTCTCGGAAGATCAAACTTCCCAAGCACCGACAAATGCAAAGCGTTCTACGCGGAATCGGATCAAAGAGATGAGCGAAGAAGAACTTCGAAAGAACGCTCAAGAACAAAGAAAAGAACACAAGAACACCCAGAGGATTTAGAGTAAATGCCTTTATTCCTTGGAAACTTGGATACATGAAATGAGGAGGGGAAGGCCTCTATTTATAGTTGAGTTCCCCCTAATCCGACGGTCTATACAAATTTACATCGACGGCTAAGATCAAAGCCCACCAACCACAATGGTACAATCCTGGGAATATTCCCATCTATCTATGGTAACAAATCCTATGTATACAAGGCAAGTTTACATAGGTCAAAGTGGATGGATATGCTTTTTAGAATCTCCCACGGATCGGGCTAAGTCTGGTGGTCTCTTTGAGCCCAAGATCTCTGTCTGAACCTCTTGGGAACCTTGGTGTGCACCCTGTGGTGCCAATGACTCGGGCCTCAGCTGACGGCCCGTGACAATGAAGATAGAAGAAATCTCGACAGTTTAAGGTGAGGTCAGTCTACAAAGCCTTCTCATTTAGTAAGATTGCAGAGTCTAGCATTAACTGGAAGTTTGTTTGGAAGCTATAGAATTCCCCAGAGAGTAAGGGCGTTCCTGTGGCTTGTGTTAAAGAATGCTTTACTCACCAATAAGGAGCGAGAACGACGCTACCTATCAACCTCTTTCTAATGCCAAATTTGTGGACTACAAGTTGAATATATCAGCCATGTACTTCGCTCATGCCAGCCTGCAAAAAGTATTTAGAGCAATATAATTAGAGGAGACAAGCTATCGACCTTTCTATCCTTACCTATGGATGAATGGTTTATGGTGAGTTTATATGGACAAGGTAATTTCTCAATTAAAAATACAAACTGGCCAATCTTGTTTTCGATTATTTGCTGGAAACTTTGGAAGAATAGATGTGCTATGCTTGTTGATCCCTTTGTTGCGGAAAGATTGGATTTACTTGTCCATTGTATGAGGATGAGGTATTAGGGATTCGGAATCAGACCATGCCTCGAACTGCCATGGTGTCTGAAGGACCTGGTTGGCAGCCCTCATCGGATATATGAATCAAGGCTAATGGAGACGGTAAGGTGCTACCTTAAGGAAATAGAGCATCAGTTGGGGATGTTTTGCGGGACCAGAACGGGAAATGGCTACCTGGTTTCTTTCATAGCCTTAGAATTTGCTCGGTCATTGTTGCAGGGCTGTGGGCGTTGCATGATTTACTATGACACGCCTGGAGACTGGATTACCGTCGCATTGAATTCGAAACGAACAATGTTGAGGCCTCGAAAATTCTAACTAGATACTCTAGGTCATTGGAAAGTTCCGACATTGTTGAATCTATTCGAGAGATGCTCTCACGGGCATAGAAAGTTAGAATACGTCATATTAGAAGAAGCATGAATGATATTGCAGATAAGTTAGTTGTGATGGCTCGAGGTCTGCTGATAGGAGAGATTGTGCATATTCTGCCCCCTGTGGCTGTTAGAGATTTTTTTACCCTGAAGAGTGTAGGAATCCTTAGTGTTTGATATCTTGTATTACCGAAAAAAAACTCTTAACCAATGATAACGTGATATATGATATTTTTTGTTTAACTATCAGTATTCGACTCAATGACCAACTAATCTAGATCGAGTTTTGTAGAGGTCCATTATGAGGACGATCTTTCTAACACATTTTTTCCATTCATAATGTTAAGATTCAAACCACTGACATTGCTTAAGGGACCTAACATCTCATCATGCTAGACCAAATGATTTTTGGTATTAATAATTCTTTTGTGTTCTTACGACCTTTTTTTTCTTCTTCATTGTGTCGTTGCCATTTTTACCGATTCTAGAATGACTCCCTCTTCATCTTCTTCCCCTGCTTTCAACATTGTAGGCATTCAACTAGCTTAATTAGAGTTTTATAGTTATAGGGGTAGGAATCGGGTGGGGCGAGGACGGTTTTGCATTCCCCACTCCATCCTTAATACTTACGGTTACGGTTTTGAGTAATCTTCATTAAATACTTCAGGGATTTTTCGTTCCCACACACTTCCCGTGCGAATTCCTGCGGTTTTCAGGGAATCTTCATCCAAAAAAAAAACTATTTTACTTACCAAAATAAATGGCCAATTCAGTTCAAAATATAAAGTTTGGATACTTCGATTGAAAGCAGTTACGAGATGATGAAGATTGAAAGGGTGTTGAGTGGGGGAAGATTTTAGCTTATATCTAAAAACTAAGCTAGAAACATGTTGAGAAACTTGAGTGTTGCTATGTTTGAGAGAAATTTAAAGTGATAATAATATAGTTGAATTTTTTATTAAGATACATATTAGGGGTATATAGATAAATAAGTATATATATTTGAAAATCTTATAAAATATCGAGATCCTTGCAGATATTTTTGGGATCCTCACGGTTGTTTATACGGTTATAGTTCGGTTATCCACACGGTTCGGATATAGCAATTCCCGTCATCATCCCCATTTGAACTTCGGTGATAACACTTCCCCCGTCCCCATGGGTGAAGATTTCGGTTATCCCCTATCTCATCGGCTTGGATCCTCACGGTTTTCGAATATTTCTCACCCAATTCACACCCCTATATAGCTCAGACATCGATGGTTATTGAATTCTCAGCACTGTATGCAGTGATAAAGTCAGAATTTGAGGTTGAAAGGCAAAACATAAATGTTTAAAAGTGAGAATGGCCCATTTTTATAAAAAAAAAACTTTTATACGAAAAATAAAGTCCAATTTTTTTGGGATGGGGACAATTACCCTTCCCCACTCCTATGTAATTTCATCACTGATTGTATATTGAACGGATTCAAGGTTTACTATTGGCTTAAATGGAGGACTGGAGGGATACTTTGCTAGTGGGAAGGGTGTTAGGCGAGGAAACTTCTGTTCCCTTACATGCGGAAGATTTGGGGTCATGTCTTCGAGCTTGTCGCTTGGGTTTGGGGGTTTGGAGAAAAGGCAGATCCAAGGTACTTAAAATGGTTAAATTCGAGCTAGCCCCTTCAAAGTTTGATTTTTTTATATTTTAAATAACGATAAAATTGTAACTTAACCCTCTCAAATGATAAAATTTAAATTTGATCCATTTAAAAAATATATAAAATTAATACTTTAAGACAATGATAAAATTTTATTTTAACTTCGAATGCAAGTATTTACATGGCTTGACAGAAACATAATAGAATACTGCATTGGAAGAAAGCCAGAATCACAAATAGTTC
Organism: Hibiscus mutabilis; assembly: GCA_019671005.1. Classification (NCBI taxonomy): domain Eukaryota; kingdom Viridiplantae; phylum Streptophyta; class Magnoliopsida; order Malvales; family Malvaceae; genus Hibiscus; species Hibiscus mutabilis. The sequence goes on from CM033749.1 coordinate 34,242,092, forward strand.
TCTTCTTAAAGTTGATGTTTAGGACATTAAGGGCCCGTTCAACAATGCTTCTCCAACGAGCGTTGGAGCGTCAAACGAAAAAATAATATTAAACATGTATAGAATGTGCATCGAACGGGCGTTGACCGTCGTTTTTCCTCTTGATTTAACGCCTAAACTGGCGTTTTACCGTAATTAAAAATTTAAACTTTTTGAGTCAAACAACTGTTCCAAAATTTATACTGAACGAGCCCAAAGTTTCATTTTAAGCCTCGATGTTCATGGGGGGTAATGGCAGGCAGATCCTTTTAGTAGTGGGCCGAATTACATTTTGATGAAAATTACATCATTGACCACAGGGGAAAGAATATTCATTAAAACAACAAAGTAAAATATTGGAAACCAATTAACCAAATTGGTGCATCGTACCGTAAACAAAATGACAAAGAAAGATTTCTTAATAATCTATTAAATTTTATAAAGTTATCACTAAGTGCGGTTAGAGATGAAGATCAACAAGACAACAACCATCACATGCTATGAATGATAGTTTAGTACAGTTGCGAAATTTGGTGAAACAGTTTAAGGGACTAATTTAAATTTAAAAAAATTACAGGCTTAAACTAAAATTTTTAAAAATTTTGAGAATTTTTAATAATTTTAAGAGATTTAATGAGAATTTTTTAAAATTATAAGAGGAAATTTAATTAAAATTATTCAAAAATTTAAAATTTAATATGATTTTTTAAAAAAAAATTTGAGGGGGCTAAATTAAAAATTTTAAAGTTTCTAAGGGCCAAAATCTAAATTCTCAAAATTTTGGGGCGCCAAGCAAGTTTGATACCTTTAAGAATACTTTATCATTCGACTTGTAGAACAGACGTGATTCCTAGACTTTTTATTGATTTCCACCGTAATAAGTTCAAGTTTGTGGCTAATACACTGCACCGATGTCTACTATGGAATCTCAGTGGGCCATACAAAAATTAGTGTTAGATTAATCTAAGTCAGAAAAGGCAATCAAAGGTAGCTCAGATGAACACGTAAATCACTAGGGTAATAGCAAAAAAGTCAAATTTAACCAATTATTCAAATTAATTAAATTTAAAATGATAATTTGCTGTCAATTGGGTGTTAGTTTGTGTTATGATTATTATTATAATATTTAAGACATGTGGAATTGACCGTACTTGAATTCATATAATTTTTACTTTTTTAAATTTATTTTTATACATGGAGGAATTTGAAAGTTAATAAAAATGTATGAGTAAATTATATCATAAGTCACCTTATTATTAGTCAGTTTATAAATTAAATCATCCAATTAATCAATTGTAATAATTAAATTATTTTATTGTTAAATTTTATATGATTGTTCAACATCTACTATTTTATTCACAAGAAATTAATTTATTTCAAAAAAAGTTACAATTGAATCGCTCAACATTTTACTTTTATTTATTTATTCATTCATACAATAATCAAATGGACCCAACAAGTAGTCTAGTAGAAAGGAAGATGATGTTCATCTTGGGAGATCTGAGTTCAATTTGCTTTGCCTATAAGGTGTGTGCATTAGTAAAAGTTTAAGAATTTGTATGAACATATACTACCTTGTAGTTATTTATAAACTATTAAAAAAATTCATACAATATTCAAATCAAGAAGGAATGACTCGCATATCAAAACTTTACCCTTAATTTTATGTTTTTTTTATAAAAAAAGGTACTACTATGTACCTCATTAAATATATATTAGGATTATATATTCAATTATGCATTATAATATCTTATTCTTATTGCAATTATTTATATTATATTTATAACTCTTTCTATAACTATGCTTGCGACACTTAAAAAGTTGTGAATTTTTGAATAAGCAGTGGTATTGAATGATGCCCGAGCCATAATTAAATGATCTTCTCCCTTCATTTTATAACTATGACAATACACACTATATGCATATGGAGCTTCTACAAATAAATCAATCATACATCAAGTTCTGCATCTCGGGATGTTGACTGGGATCCTCCTTGGGGACTTGATTCCGAAACCCTTGCAGCCACCTCAGCCACCACTAGCCCTGTCAACAACAGCCCTGCAACCAGAGCTGCTACCATGAGCATTGTAAAAACCGAACTCCAGCTCTCCGCGGAAATGTAACTGGTCAGCAACGGTCCGATAGCAGCACCAACGGAGCCTGTCCCGTCTATGATTGCCGTCATGGTTGCCAATGCCTTTGAGTTCCCCTTCAATGAGCTGTGCGTTCCCAGGTCAGCCGAGACTGCAGTTGTTATAAGAGCATAGGGGCCGTTTACAAACATGCCACAAATGAACATGAGAGCTATGTTCATCGCCAACGAAACGTGTCCGTAAGTACGGTAGAAATAGAGAGCGGGGATCGCGCAGTACATAAAAGTTGCTGCTGTTATGGCTCTGGCATCTAGGTGATCGGAAATGTGTCCGGCTAGGATCCCTCCGAGCACCCCTCCAACATCGAAAAATGTCAACAAGTTTCCGGCCGTCTCACTCGATAAATATTTCCCCTCAATCGCTGCAAGATCAAGAATAGACAAGAGAATTAGTAATGAACAATGAATTCAACATGTTTCAAGACCACTAGCATACCTGTATGCAGGTGCGGATCTAGGAATTTAAACTTGGTAGTTCACCCACCGATAAAAAATACAATTGTATGTAAAATAAGAGTAGATTGAATAAGTCATCAAAATTACTTACGATGTTTATAACTGACATGACAAAAGACCATTCAATCACACCTAAATGTATATATGTAAGAGGTCCACTATGATTTAGTTACTAACTCTCTTTAATAAAACACATGTATAGATGAATTCACATTAGTCTATACAAAATTTCTCCCTAATCAAATTTCCAAAACATTATTTTTACAACTAATGCTCTGAACACAGAACATTTTATATTACTTATAAGTAATTGAAACTATCTAAAATGACTTCCCACACTTTTATATGAATGATCACTAATCTTTATCACCACCAAATCTTTATCAACTTCACTTTTTTAATGAGAATACGCAGACTTGCTAAGAATTTAAGAAATTTGTTAAATAATAAAAATCTAGTAACTTAAGAAGTTTAGTTATTAATTTATTTTAAAATAAAAGAAAAATAATAAAGTAGTTCAAAAATATATGAAATTATTAAGAAAACTATATAATAATACGAAAACCTTAACTTTTGTAAAAAATTACGGGGTAGCAATAACTAAAACTGAAGATTTTCATAAATAATTTTAAATAGATTTTAATGAATTTAATTTTAATGTAGATACTAATTATAGATCTAACATTAAAAATAATTATGAATCTATTTACATTTATAAATTTGTGTACTAGATTAATTAATGATTTTAAATAAAGTACTCTAGTGTTAACAAGGGTATACATACAATTTGGAAAAAAATGACTAAATTGATGTCTTTTTTAAGTATTAAGGGTTTAATTTATTGAATTATTTTGAATTAGGATTAAATTGATAGAATATATAAGTTTTGAGGACTAAAACTATCATTATACCAAATGTCGTAAGATGTCATTAAATTTGTATTTTAATAGAGGAGTGCCCGAGCATAACTAAAACTTTAATTGAGTGACCTAATTGTAACTTTTAATAATTGAATGACCCAATTGTAATTTTATTAATAATTAAGTGAACTATGCTGTAGTTTATCCAATTTTTTTATGGTAGGTCAAGTGACCTAGCTTGACCTTTGTAGATACGCCCCTGCCTGTATGGCAAATGTAGTATGGAAGCCAATAGAGGAATGTGTAAGCGACCAATTTGGCAAAGAATAGGCAGAGAGCAAAAGGAGCAACCCCGGGGATTTTCCAAGCTTCTATGAACCCTACAGGCTTTTCCTTGATCTCATTATCCGACCCTAATAGTGGCTCCGTCACTTCCTCTCTGTTCTTCCTAGGAGAATCCGCTTCATCTTCTTCTCTATCGGCTCCGACCGATTCGGGGCTGACGGGCAGAAAAAATAAAACTTACAAGCCAATGAAAGCAATAAGCAGGGCAGGCACAACAAAGGATCAACCCCATCCATAGTTCAATAGTGCAGAAGCAATCAAAGAACCAGTAATGTTCCCAACAGATGTGTGAGCATTCCATATGCCCATAATCAAACCTCGCTTTTTCTTCCCGAACCAGTTGGCGACTACCGCAACAGCCGAAGGCCATCCAGTTGATTGAAACAAATCGGCAATCATTTGCACTATAAGGTAGTAGTAAAAGGTATGGATATTACCCCAGTACCCAACACCAAATAGTGAAGTAAACAAGCCTGTTCCAACCATTCCCACAGTCAAAAAGATCCTTAAATTCATTCTGTCACCCAAATGTCCAGAGAAGTACATTCCAATAGCGTATATCGCAAGGAACGCCACGTCCAGTTCACCAAGCAAGGCCGATCCATCTGATAGGTTAAATGGCACCCAACCATCTCCTAGAACCCAAGAAACGCTCTTGTTTTCAGCTGGCGAGCTGAGGTATGTTATCCTCCATGGGAACTTCAAGCCTGTATTAGGTGATTGGGGATCGAGAGCACTCTTGACGATGCTGGTCGTTTTCCTCGTGGCGTGGTAGCTCGTGTAGGCGAGAAACGTTACGATCAAGACGGTTGCTTGATGTGTTCTATAGGATAATTTCCCTTTCTTAATGTATTCTAGGAAGCGAATTCCCAGAGGCTTGCTATGATTTCTCAAAGCAGGCAATTCAGCTAGAGACCCCATGCACTTTGATTCCTTCAGAAGAATATGAGAAAGCAGAGCTGCAAATTCCCCTCAACAACAACAAGCTGGACAATTATGAAACCAATTAGCAATATCCGATTATCCGATTTTTTCCGTATTAGATATGGATTGCTATTTTATTAATCCAAAATTTCAGATATCCGAAAATGCACATCCCTATCTACAAGACTGAGATACTGTGCTAAAAACTCCATTAAACTGTAGTCAAAATTCAATACAGAAAAGGGAAACCAGTCCTTTAGAAATTAATAATATATATACCTTGTCTTCTCCAAAGGAAAGACCCCGATTTCATTTCTTTCAAACACGAAATAATCTCAAACTCAACATCGAAATCAAGATCGCACCCAAATTTTAAACAGATCCATAGTTCATGATTCTACACAAAATAGAATTCAAAGGATTGAAAAATAGATCAGAAACAGAACTTAAAACGCACACAAAACACGACGCAGAGTTTAATACAGTACTTTTTTGTATGTGCGAACACAGTCGAATGAAGGTCAAAAACTATATACAAGCATTCAAACTTCACAGAATGCATGAACAAAATGATCATTACCTTTAACTTGGCTGAGCTCACACTAGATTCTTAACTTCGATACCTTTCGTAATGTTTTCTAAAAGGTTAATATCCATTGTTCCCCTTCTCTCAAAAGACAAATTCCTGTTTTTTAAGTAAATATTTATGATTTTCCAGGGTTTTTTTTTCACATGTTAAATGAACGAAAAACTCATCACGGTTTCAAGTTCCAGTGGCCGCGGGAGGATTCTTGCAGTGGACGTAAATAACAATTTAAAGATGCGAATTGACGATCATACCCCTACTTGAGTTCCCAAATAGGATTGTGATTTCTAGTTCATGTATTTGGTAAATTTACTTGATTGCACTTGAAAACACACGCGTTTGGTATTTCTAGTTAATGTATACGTAACTTGGGAACACGAGTCTAGAATCCAGAAACAGAGATCCATCGTTTGGTATTTCTTACATAATCCTGTTTCTGGCAATAATTTAACGTACACAACTATAAATGAAAGTGAAATTTGCTCACTCATCACCTAATCCAGCTCGACTCTACTGGCCACGCCCGTTACTTTTTTATTAAGTAAAAAGATAATACATTCTAAGGTAAATACCGAAATTCAAACGCATACAAGATAAGATAACATAAATATCTTTAGTCACTCGGCTAATTAACGAATCTCATTGTCCTACTACTTTTTAGTTTTACTTCAAAATTATTTATATATTGTTTCTCTTATTAATATTTGATGCACTGACAATGTATAATTTTATGCAACCAAACAATAACATATTATAACAAAATTTAAAACTGAATTCATTTAAATTGATTATTGTTAATGTATCTGATTTACTTGTAATAAAATTATACTAAATCAATGCATCAAATATTCACAATTCATTCTTATCTTGTAAATGAAAGTTGGTTGAAGATGATTATAAAGTCTTAAATGTTGATGAGCCCTACGAGCAAGGTCTCACCCACAATGCGAATAACAACTTTTTACTACTCCACATTTGTTGTCTATAAACCAGTTAATTGAAGGTAAAAATAGTTGCAAAACTAGGGCGTTAGCATTGACTGGTAATAAAAATAGAATGACCGAAATTAAATTGAACCGTGTCGTGGTAAATACCACTGCTTTAAAAACAGATTTGCCCCAACCGATGTAATTACTGCTACAGGCGGATCGTTCTTCGAGGTTAGCACGAACTCTCTAAAATTTTGTACAAGCAAACTTTAGAGGGGAGATCGGTAGTATTGCTCTTCTCGACCAAAAACTCTGAAAAAATTCAGAGGGAATGAAAAACGTAGAGTGTATTGAAATGTTTTCTAAAAGTTCACGTCCACCCAAGCCAATTTAGTTGCCCTCGTATAACGAGACAACCCTAGGCCCTAACTTTCGCCATCTAAACCACCGAGAAGGGTAGCCCTAGGCCCTAGCTTCCGCCGTCTAATACCAAGAAGGACCGCCCCCATCTTCCACATGAATGTGCGTGCCATTGCCCAGAAATATATAGCCGCAACAAATGTCACCACTTGCCTCATCGAGCTTCATCAAACCACGTGGAGGCTTGGACCGTTTAACCGAGTGGGGATATTTTGTACCCTCAATACCCCTCTCAATTGATTGGGAATTGCACTATAAATATAGACGGAGTAGATGAAGTAGAAACCAAGCAAAACCAACAGAAGCTTTCCTTTCCCATCTTTCTTACACAGACAGCAAATTGCCAACTAAAAAACATTATTTGCGATTTGCTCGAAAATGGAACCAATGGGGAAGTTTAAGACCTCATGGGACTTGTACGTTGAAGAAGCACTTCCAAAGCTGGAGTCTCGCAAAATGTTCGCGCCTCTTCGGCCAATGAATATATCGACCGCCGAACAAGAAGAAGGATCTCAAGCAAATCTGGATGAAAATGAATATGAAACATACCAAGGAATTCAACCTTGGGATCGACTTGCTTCTCAAATCCAACTCCCACAAATTTTCTTCCAACGATTGCTGGACGGTGTGTGTTTAACATGCACGTGCACATATACGTGTGTGTATATATATATGTATTGACGTTTACGGTTGTGGGCATATGTAATGTACATGCATGGCGCATGCAGGGCTTGAACTTACCAGCAAAAATGAAAGAGAGGAGCATGAAATAATAAGTTCAAACCAGGAGAAGCAATTCAAGAAGCTAACTCTATTTGCTGGAAATGATTTCTTGGGATTGAGTAGGCATCCCACAAATGAAAAAGCTATGGCCAAGGTAATTCATTTTTAATGATTATATATATATATATATATATTGATTTTTTTAAAGATTTTCATTCATTCTCAATTTAAACAGGCAGCAATGGAGCAAGGAACAGGTCCAAGGGGCTCCCCACTGGTCTGTGGATATACCAATTACCACATGGCACTAGAATCCGCCTTGGCAAATTTGAAGAAGAAAGAGGTATTGTTATATTAGTATATATATATATATACAACAATTAGTATATAATTTCGTGTTGGATCATTTTCGAGAAGAAACTATAACACTGTTGGGGATTTGGGATTGCAGGCTTGCCTTGTTTTCACTTCAGGATTTGCAGCCAATATGGCCGTGATGGTTGCAATCGGGAATCTTGTGCCGGTTCTGGCTGCCGGAAGGAGGCCAACAAAGGAAGAAAAGGTAGCCATATTTTCTGATGCGCTTAACCATGCCTCTATTGTTGACGGTCTTAAAATCGCTGAACAACAAGGAGTCGAATTGTTTGTCTATAAACACTGTGACATGTCTCACCTCGATGCTCTCTTGTAAGATTTTTCTAAAAAGCTTTCAGTTCCATGGGTTCATTTGCATTACTACCATGTAACAAAAATGGTTTCTTTCATGAAAATTTCACAGAAAAAAGTGTAAAAACAAAAGAAAAGTGGTGGTGACAGATACGTATACCGTTCAATTTTCGTTGCTATTATATATATATATATATATTCTATTATTTCATTAACTATATCTTCTTCTGTACAGCTTGTTCAGTATGGATGGAGACATTGCACCCATGAGTGAGCTGGCTCAGCTTCGCAAGAAGCATGGCTTTCTGTGGGTCCTTGATGATGTAAGTCCTTCCATATTCGCTGAAAATTATACCATGACTCCAACCATGGTTGCAACCAATAAAAATACTCATTTCATTATTTTTTTAAGTGAATCTTAACTAATTTTTTTCTTGTAATTTGAAAAATAATTTTTTTTGAAATTATTATATAATTGAATTGATGACATAAGAAAAAGTGGTAAATTGAATAGTTTTTATAGTTTTGGACAAAGACTGATATGGTATGTAAGACTTATGATATAATTTCTTTATATTCTCTCAGGAGAGCCTATAGGACCCTTAAATTTTAAAGAACTAATTTTAAGTCCTTTACACATTTTAAAATTTTAAATTTGGACTTTCAAAAAATTTAAAATATTTATATTTTAAAATATTAAAATATTTTTAATTAAGTCACCTGACAATTTTTGAAATTTCTCATTAAATCTTAAAGTTTTTAAAAATTTTAAATAGACTCTCTTAATTCGGATTGTCAACATCCGCCCCAGCATATTCAATTATTTTTTGGAAATGATAAGAATATATAACTCCATTTTTTTAACACATATGTAGAACACTTTGACATTTCAGGCTCATGGAACGTTTGCTTGGGGCAAAAAGTGGCGGGGGACTAGCTGAGGAATTCAACTGTGAATACGATGTGGACAGATGCGTGGCACTTTGAGTAAGGCAGCATCCTCATTAGGAGGGTTTGCGCATGCAGGTAACTTCAAACCAGAAATTTAAATAGCGGTTTGTTATTACAATAGGGGCCTAAAACATCACCGAAATTACGGCAGCAACCGTAATTTAAATCTACTTCAAACATCATGAAATTTTAAATTTGTTACATCATACGGGAATATGATCTTCGAGTATTACATCAACAGCAAAATCTGGAAACAGTGGATTCAATCAAGGGGTCTCTCTTTCTTCTTTTCAACAATTGCACCTATTCCCTTGGCTGCTGCCTCTTATGTTAAACATTTTTCCGGTTCCGAATGACGGTTTACTTGATTAATGCATGCATAGCTTATTCTTGTTGTAACATACACGGATCAGCCTCGGTGGCAGTGGCAAAGAAGGAAACATGGCGTAGAAGCGAAATCCGGAACCGAATGAAAGAGTTCCATGCTCTAACTGGAATCCCTGTCAAAAAGCCAGATTGTATGCGTTATAATAGGAGATATAATGGAGGCCATCAAAGTCAACAAATTTGTTTCCATTCTCTCATTCTCTTCTTTATCACTGATGTACAGTGTAATAACTGCATCGTAATAATTTTCAAGATCATTCCGACACTGCGACCGGGATCACAATCATAATTTAGTACTATGATAATATCGGCTCATCATTGTATTCCTACTTCCTCTAACAGTCTCAGTTTGCCATTTACTTAGAGAATTTCTACAAGCCGGCTTCTATTGCGTGGCTGTCGGACCCCCAGCAGTCCCTCCGAATACTGCAAGGTTACAGCTCCATAACGCTACGACCACGTTAACTATATATATATATTAGTTATGTGGTATATTTATTACGGGAGTGAGTAATTTGATTGTGTCGTGTTTTTGTCAGGATACGGTTGACTTTGACTGCTGTACAAACAACAGATGCTATAAAAAGGCTTGCTGCACTAATATCAAAGTACGTCAAGTTTCAAGTTCCGAGCTACATCGACAGCTCCAATTATATAAGTTCCAGGATTTAGCATACGTGAGATAACTTTGGACCATAAGCGTGGGGTGATTTTTAGTCATCAAACAAAATAATAATGGTCGGAAATGCCTAGACCTAAATTACTGTGTTTTAGTTTCTTGCTTAGCGTTTTTTTTCTAGTCTTCTTTTCTCAAATAAGTAGTTGTTAGCTTTCGAAAGTTTCGAAACTAAGATGCTACTATATTATTACATCAGTAAAAAATGTAATGTTTTGTTCCTATGCTATGTACAATGTCAAATTAAATATAGAAATCCAGTCAAATGTTGCCAAAACTATACTACAACTATAGTAGGAAAAATTATTAGATGAGCCTGGCTTACCATGTCATTCATGGTCCTATCCAATAATAATTTTTCATTTCATTTTTTTTCTAAAGTGAATCTTTACCTCTTTCCTATATGTCATTAAATGAATGAATCTTATTGAATGTGACTATAGATGTCGTGGTGAGCCGGGACCATGTAATAATTTATTATATAGTAGGCCGTCTATTTATGAATGCTGCTATTTCTCCCTTTTCATACTGAAACATTAATTTTTTAGGGGACTAAAAGAAGCATTCTACCATTAACCAAGTGGGGGCAAAGGCCTTTGTCGGGTAAAATGGTTGACCATTCAACCGAATATTACGACAGCTGCTTAATATGGTTGACCATTTCAGGTTACAAATTCCTTTGTTTTGTTTGTTTCTGAATTGTCTGTCATATATGTTTGTAAAGGCAGTCCTAAATCTCAGTAATGCATTTTACCTTGCTTTTGTCAAAATACAAGTTGTCTTTATCCTTTTATTGTTCAACCACCGCCGTCGTTGGTATGGTATTAGAGCCACCGTCGGCTGGTGTCTGACACCTTATCCGATGCTAGCTTTAACCCTTTGTTTTCCTTTACAATGAATACTCAACATGAAACCCATGGAGCTACTCTCGAACATGTCAATCGATGTTGCCCAGCCTCCTCCTGTGTCAGTCCCTTTTCAAACAAACGGATTAATGTGAAATTAGCGAAGTTTTCTCATCTGAAAGTAGAATATTAAATTACGGTCGCAAAGTATCGACCACATCGTAACGATTTTAAACTTCATCTGTATATTTTGACCGAATTTAAAATTATAATTATTTTAGTAGAAAAAAAAATCAGGACGTTAATAACACATTTCCGCAACTGCAACTTATTCGACGATTTCGTCTTCGTTCCGATAGAAGTTAAATCTCGCCCTTAAGAACAAAAATTATTAGTCCTTTTTGGGCTTCAATACTAAAAACTAAACTCTACGTTCTCATCTTAATTTTTAAACCCTAAAAATTAAACCCTATACTCTACACCCTAACCCTTAATCATAGACTCTAATTTTTTAATGTTAAGACATAAATGAAGGCATTTAAAAAGAACAAAAGATCATTGACTCCTTAGAAGGTTCCAAACCAAATCTTACTTCGACTCCGTTTGTCAATGCTTCTCCAACAAACGTTAAAACGTCAAACGAAAAAATAATGATAAACAACTAAAATTTGACGCCAAACTGACGTTTGCCTACATAAATTTACCCTTAAACAAGCATTTGTCTATAGCTAAAAAATCTAATTTGTGTCCAAATGAACATTATCGGCCAACGAACTTTCACCCTTCAGTGGCAAACGAGCCTTCCCAAAACTCGTTAACTGCGCTAACTATTGATACCCCCAATTCACTTTTCCCCACATAGTTTTTGGTTCCCCTCACACCAACTGGGCCTAACTCCTTACTCTTCTACCACATTTAGCCCAACCTTGTGACCCAAGTCATTAATTCAACTATTTATTATAAACATGAGTAGGAATGATGATTGGAAGTGACGTTGCTTTGACTATTTTTTATGAATGTGAATATGCTAGTTATAAGAATTTCGTAAGTATTACATGGGGGTGGGGGGATTAAACTAATCTTGTACTTGAATGTGATTGTTGTATGAAATGATAATTTGGAAAAGAAACCGATAAATGATTGAAGCATGAACTAAAGGTTTGCAATCAACTTGGATTTTCATTGAAAATTGCGATATGGAACTCATATGTGTATGATTTATAGATTCATATGGATTAATTGCTCGTTTGTTATGAATGTCTACTTCGAATGATTTAGTTTATGCTTTGTTTTTTATATTGTTACCGATAGAAAGTTTGTAGTTGAAAAAGCTCGAATTTGTATTAAATTTAAGGTTTGGATGTTTAGTTTGGCTTAATCTTTAGAGATAAATTTTAGGGTTTCAAAACTTGATGTGTAAATTTGGAATAGAAATCTTCTGCTCCTTTTCGATGTCTCTATTTATGCCGCACACTAAAATACTAAGTTTAGGGTTTAGGAAATTAAGGGGTAGGGTATATTTTTTAGGGTTTAAGGTTTAGTGTTAGAACTTAAAATTTAATTTTTTTTAATATTAGGACATAAAAAAGGTATCGAAAAGGAAAAAAAATTATATCGTAAATGGTAGATTTTTCTAGATGTTTAAGATAACAAGTTTTCATTTCTCTCCATTTTCCTTTGTTTTCAACTGTGGGATAGCAAATCGTTTGCAAAAGCTTGACACCTAGCAAGCTTAGTTATCAGTTTACGACCATAGTAAAATTAAAGAAGCAATCTTTTGAGGCGCATAAATTGATTTATTGTTCATATATATTCATTTGTTGTTATTTTTTATGGGTTCAAATTTTAATATTTGGCTTGGGAATATTATTGTAATATCTTTTTGTAAAAGAAAAGCAATCCTTCTGCATTTTTTCTTGTTTCTAATTTTGCCACTTTATCTTCTATTTTATACTTTAAGCTTTAAATTTTCATTTCTCACATTTTAATCACTAAACAAATCCAAATCAAATCATAATTTAATCTAGAATAATATTTAATTATTAAAAATTTAGAACGTTTAAAATATTATTTTAATCATCAAAAAATTATTTCCAAATTACCAAAAGTCAAAAAAAATCTAAATTGAATTTTGAGGCGTTACAGGTCAAATCGTTTGTCTCACCATTTCGTTCACAAACCCTCTTTCTGAACCATTTGAATCGAGAGGACACCTTTGAGGGCGTTTGGAACCTTAGATTTTTGCCAAAATGAACCAAATCCTAGTTCCACCAGAAGCCTGCCCCTCGTCTGAATTATTTGGGCCTATGAACAAGACCTTTTGCCTTAGCCTAAGTTTTGTCTAGGCTCTACCCAATACCTTGAGCTTGGATGAGGCCCCTCTGAATCGAGATCCAACGTGTTTCAACTGTCAACCCGGCCTGCACAGCTTTGAACCGAACCATGATCCGTAAACGTACCGCTCCGACCTATAACCAAATTTAAATAAATATAGATGTAAAACATTCAGTGGTTGTGGAAGGGAAATTAGGTAAAAATGGTGATTTAAAAAAAATTAAAAAATAGGGTGTGTTGGAAAAAAATTTATGAATCTATGGCATTTTTATAGTGTCGGGAAGAATGCCTCCTACAGAGGCATTTTCAGCCGACACTGTAAAAAATACCATAAATTCCAAAATATCCTTTAACATACTCTATATACCAAATATTCATCTCTAAACACCCCATTTATCTAAAGAAACCAGTTGTGGACCTCTGGTCGCCTCACTACAACTATGCATCCTAAGTTCAAATCCGGCCGGAGGTAAGTTGTGTTTGAAAATATCTTTTAAATAAAGAAAAATACTCCTACAACCGTGAAGTGTCACTATTTGAAAAAAATTATTAAATTAAATTTAATTTATGACTGAATTGACAAAATATGTAAACAATGAGGATTAAATGTGAATTATACCAATTTTATTTAACATGTTACTCTCTTTGTTAAGTTTTAACGGTGGGTGACTTTATTGATACCACTTAAATAGTTAAGTGGTCATAATGACAAAATTGTAAATATAGTGGTCAAATTGAAATCAACCCCATAGTTAGATGCCCATTTATATAGTTTACCCAAAAAAATAATAATTAATTATGGACAGGAAGTAAAAGCACATGAGAAGAAAAATAAAATGTTGTACTTCATAGAACTTTTAGTCAAATTATACTCATTTTTTATAAAAAAAAATAATTGAATAGAAACTCTACTTTTATAGCACATTTTTCATGTTTTTTATCTTCTTTCTCGGTTGTTTGGTTGTTCTTTGATTTTTATGTTTTTCAGATATAGATTTGACGATGACGTGACTGATCAAGATAACATTTATTTGTTATTATGCTAATCTTCCATGCTTTAGACCCTCGAGTTAGATTTGAATATGCGTTCACAATCATTATTTATTGTTCGCGATTGAGTTGTAGTAACAACTGTTTTGTCAATATGCCATAAGGGCTATATGCATTTTTTTTAATATTAGTGCTGATGGTTTTATCCTTCAACAGTAATTTCTGGTGTTATTCATATCTATCTTTTGTTCGAGTTTTTTTATTGATTCTTTTAACTTTTCACTGTATGATCTTGTATGATGTCAAATGACTAGTTTTTATATTAATGATTATAAGAAAAATGTTTAAATTAAATGTTTAGTTTACACTTACTATTATAAACTCTCGTTATAATTTGAATATTTTTTTCTTTCTAATAAAAACTAACTGCTTTTATCAAAAAAATTTGAATTAACAAATATTTTTTTAATCTTAAAGACTTCATTTTAATAAATTGTACAATATCTCATTTTTTTCGAACCCTCTCTACTCTACTGCTTTACTTTATTGATAAATTCTATTTGGCGGGAAAAAAATTCTCATGCCACAAAAACCCCATGAATCAAACTATATTTTAAACATAAAAATGTAAAAAGCCTATACTACAAGAATGAAAACACGTGATTTTTTTTTCTTTTTTGAACAAAAAAATGTTTTTTTAAATTAAATCCAAGATTACAAGTTGTGTGTAATAGAAAACAAGCTTTTATCTTCGAATAACTGGGAGACTGTTTGAACAGATTCTTTGTGTCTGGTCCATACTCCAAGCAAGTTAAGTTAAAACTTTAATTACTTTAATCATCGTTGGATAATATATATTTACAAGGCAGTGACAGTGAAGTTCGTATAACTCCAAATACTCTACTTTTTCTAGTTGAATATTCAAATCAAACCCCACATGCCCTTACAAAATACAAGTGATGGATGGTACTGTTTTTTTGTTTTCTTCTCTTTTTTCTTTTAATTTCTTCCTTCGAACCCCAATAATTCATTGGGATGTTGTTAAAGTCAAACAACACTGTTGTGAACAGACATATCCTCCCCAGTTACCCTCAACTTGAGCCACTGATATTCTCTTTTCCAAGCTCAGCCGTGTTCGGCAATGGCGGTTGCTTTAGCAGTAACAGCTGAAGGAGGGCAATACAATGGTAGGATGACCTGGTTCGTCGTTCTGTCATGTATGATGGCTGCCATGGGAGGTGTCATCTTTGGCTATGATATCGGAATTTCAGGTTTGTCTCTGCAAAATTTGTTTTTGTCTCTCCCTTACATACTTACAAGTATGTCAACATAAACATCAAAAAGTCAGCCTGAAAACTCTCTCCGGTAGAATATTATTCCTTACCTGCCATAACTGCAGCCAATTTGAGACTAAAACCGGTTGTCTTTAACTCTGTGAAGGTGGAGTGACATCAATGGAGCCCTTTCTCAAGAAGTTCTTCCCAGAAGTGTATAGGAAAATGAAGGTAGACACCAATATCAGCAACTACTGCAAATTCGACAGCCAACTGTTAACCTTGTTTACATCTTCATTATACATAGCTGGGCTTGTGGCTACTTTCTTCGCCTCATCGGTTACGAAAGTTTTCGGTCGGAAGCCATCCATCCTGGCAGGAGGTGCTGCATTCCTTGCTGGTTCGGCCCTCGGTGGTGCGGCTTTCAATGTTTACATGCTGATATTTGGTTGTATTTTGCTTGGAATTGGGGTTGGATTTGCAAACCAGGTACATGATTTAACAAATTCCGTTAAAATGTTGATCTGATTTTTCTTTATGATCTTATTTGTCGAACAATCTCTTTTTCGATTTCTCCTGCAGTCAGTCCCTTTGTATCTCTCAGAAATGGCACCACCTAGATACAGGGGAGCAATCAACAATGGCTTCCAGTTCAGTATTGGCATAGGGGCACTGGTAGCTAACCTTATTAATTTCGGCACCGAAAAGATCCGAGGTGGTTGGGGTGGCGGATTTCCTTGGCCATGGCAGGAGTTCCAGCCTCAATCCTAACACTAGGTGCATTTTTCCTCCCGGAAACACTCAGCGGCCTAATCAGCAGTGATCAAGACAAGGCTAAACAATTGCTGCAACGTATTCGAGGCATGACCGATGTCCAAGCAGAACTCGACGATCTCATCAAAGCAAGCTCAATCTCAAAAACCATCAAACATCCATTCAAGAAAATCATACAAAGAAAGTACAGGCCTCAACTAGTAATGGCGATTGCCATACCATTTTTCCAACAAGTGACGGACATCAATGTCATTGCATTTTATGCCACGCTTCTATTCCGGACAATCGGAATAGGTGAAAGTGCTTCCCTCCTCTCCTCTGTAGTAACTGGCGTCATCGGAGCCGCGTCTACATTCATATCAATGCTTATTGTCGATAGATTCGGGCGAAGAGCCTTATTCATGGCTGGAGGAATACAAATGTTTATCTCACAAATGCTTATAGGAGGAATCATGGCAACTCAACTAGGGGATCATGGTACAGTAAGCCAAGGGTATGCATATTTAATCATATTTCTGATATGCATATATGTAGCTGGTTTTGGATGGTCTTGGGGTCCATTGGGATGGTTGGTTCCAAGCGAGATATATCAGTTGGAGATTCGATCGGCCGGACAAAGTATCACGGTCGCGGTCAGCTTTATATTCACTTTCATTGTTGCACAAACTTTTCTACACATGCTTTGCCATTTGAAGGCAGGGATCTTCTTTTTTTTTGGGGGATGGGTTATAGTGATGACTGCATTTGTGTATTTTTTATTGCCAGAGACAAAGAATGTTCCCGATTGAACAGATGGACAAAGTGTGGAAGGAGCATTGGTTTTGGACAAGGATTGTTGGGGAAGAAGATGAGAAGATTAAGTTTCAAGGTGTTTGAGATTGGAATTTAACATAGATTTTTCAATATGATTATTTGTATTGCAAGGACATGAGAATAAAATTCGCATTTCTCTTTTACGTGCCCTTTATATGTTTTATTAATAATTTTTTGACATATGTATTATTAATAAAATAAAAATAATTATAAAATAGTAAAAAATAATTATTAGCATACATAACATAAAATTATTAGTTAAATATATAAAACATAGAAAAAGAACAGACGAATTTTGTTTAAATCATAAAAAATCAAATTTAAATGTCGTAAAAAGCATGAAATTTTAAATTGATAAAAGGGAGTTTTTTTTATCATTTTACCTTTTAAATTTTATGTATAACTTTTTTTTGGACTGATTTTATCTAGAGGGGAGGGGTAACCTTGAAACAAAAAAATTTCATTTTGGGTCAAAATGGTCTTGAACCCAAAACTTAAAAAACGGTTAAATTAATTAAAAGTAAATTTAACCAAATGACCATCAATATATACATGCTAGTAACTCTAGACCTTTGAACCTTAACTTTTATTATACAATTGAGTTATAAGTAGGATGAGCAAAGAAATAGAAAAAATTAAAAAAAAATTAAATCATATTATTTAAACGGTTAATAATTTACAAGTATAGAAATTGTGATTATTCGATCATATTAATTTCAATTTTCTTATTTAACTTATAATTAGTTTTTTTATAAAATAGAAATAATATTTTATACCCCAAAGAGTAAAAATAACTTTCAAATACTGTATAATCGTTATTAATTATTTCAGTTTTTAAATTCTATGTATAAAAAAAGACCCTTAAAAACTTTTATTATAGTTTAAAAAAAAAAAGAGTCGAATTAATTATTTTAGTTAATAGTTCATAAGAAAAAACATTATTCAATTACATTAATTTCTATTTTCTTATTTAACTTATAATTAGTTTTTTTAGAAAATAGAAATAATATTTTATATCCCAAATAGTGAAAAGTAACTCTAAAAAACTATATAACAGATATTAATTATTTCAGTTTACTTGATAAAATAATTATTTTAGAAATATTTATGAAGAAAAAACATTAAAATTTTATCAAAACTTGTCAAAAATATTTTTTCAAAATAAAATAAATTATTTTAAAATTTATATTAAAATCTAAATTTTAATCAAATTAAATTAAATTAAAATAAACCGTTTAAAATTTTAATAAAACTAATTAAACCGATATCACTCCTATATTCGGTTCACATAGCATCTTAATCAACCTTTTTATTGGGTTTTTTTTTTTTTTTGAACATGAGCCCTTTTATTGGTTAAAGAAAGATAAAACTGGTTTTGCAATAAAACAACCTTAACCTAACCCTCATTAGAGTTGTGCAAGCCAATTTGGACCATCCAAGTCCAACAATATACTAATATTTATGATAATTGGACTATTCAAAGCTATTGTAGCTTATAAAGTGACAAAAAAGATTTTTCATAATTTTTTTTAATAATAATTCAATGAGAACTTTGTAAATTGTAATGAAATATAAATTGGTTGTTGTAAATTTAGTTTAATTTTAATTGATCGAATAAATAAGATACGTAATTTTTACTTCCAACCCATTCCTAGCGGCAACTGCAAGTTACGCGAGATACGATAGTTAGAGTTGTCTTATGTAGGGCAAGTAAAACTGATTCAACTCAAAATTTTATTTTTTAATATAATTTTAATTTTTCAAATTTGATTTGATTTAAAATTTTAAAGTAATTTTAAATTAAATTTAAATGATTCAAAAGTTTTAGTAATTAGTGTATCGGTTTTTAATTTCGAGTCAAGTCGAGTATCTCTATTTTGTATAGTGACAGAAATTAACGTTATTTGTTGAGGGGTCATTTAAAAATATTTAAATTTAGAGGAGGTAAAAATATAAATTATATGTTTTTAGAGGATTAAAATACAATTTTATCATTATTCCAACTTATAATTTTTTTTTCATTTTTAAAAATTTTTGGGGTTGTGGCCCTACCGGTCCCGATTAGGTACCACCGTTGACTCTGCATAATCTCTTTATTTCTTTGATTCTTCTTTCGTTTTAATTTTTTACCAAATTTGAATCACATGCTTTTCTAAAATAATTGTGTAAATTCAATTCTATTTTTCAAAATAAAATTTTTCATTTTGCAATTTAGTCTTTCAAGTTTGTAATTATTCAATTTAGTCTTCTGACTACAACTCTTTGTAATGGTTATAAAAGGTCATTTAAATTGAAATCAAATAGTATTATAACATTATAATTGTTCTTACAATTAAATTTAAACGAAAGCTCAACACAAATTTTATAAAATCAACTTGACTTGATAAAATAAAAAATAAAATTTGAATGATTAAATAAGACTCGATTGAACTCTCACCCCTAATCTTACGCATGCTGATTGCTCTCATGCATGCTGATTGCTCTCATTTTTATTTGTTTAGAGTTGAATTTATATGGCTCCGGTGAGAGTTGGAGTCAAGAAATTTGAATTGTGATTGTACCAAAAGGTACAATTTGTAACGGTTGTCCGATCACACGTTATTACATCTAAATTCAATTCTTATGCGGCTTTTCAAAAATTTCTAAATAAACAAATAATATATAAGAACGTCACATATTTATAAATAAAATGTTATATACATTTAAAAAGTTGATGCTATAAGAAAAGAAAATAAACATACATACTTAAACTTAGGGTGAACAAAATTCGACTCGTCTAGACTCGATTCGAAATTTCATAAATTCGATAAATTTTCAAATAAAGTTTGGGTTGTAAAACAGAAATTCAAATAACTCGAAAATTTTTATAATTATTAGATTGGTTTTTAAGTTCGAGTCGAGTCCCTCAATTTTTTCCGATATATATATACCGATATAAAAATATAAAGAAATATATGCCACATATGAAAAAATATGAAGAAATATATATATATATATATATGCATATCTTATATGATTAGAGAAATTCGATTAAATTAGAATCTAATTATACTATAACATGATAAATAATTACAATTAAATTTATATAGTAACTTGAAAACTCGACTCAAATTTCATAAACTCGACTCGGTCGAACGCTCACCCCTACTTAAACTCATGTTATTTATTACATAATAATAATAATAATAATAATAATTGGGGTGTACATATTAAACCGTAACCGTCAACTGATATAACAATTACATTTTACCGGTTAATTAATCTAACTATTAAGACTAGGCGATTTCGGTTAACCGAACCGCTAAAAATGATGGTGTAACACCCCGATCCCGACCTGGATCCGAAGTACTACATTTGAGTCACCCAAAAACCATTTCCAATTTAAAATCATAAGTATAGCTATCATTTAAAAGCATTAAACATCCATATGTTCATGTAATTAAATAAGTGTTTAAATAAGTTTACAAAACATGAGCTCCAAGTTAAAAAAAAACCGTAAACCAAAATAATATTTCAAATAGAGTTACAGACTCCACAGTGGTAGGGTTCTATGAATACATTAGCCCAAGCTAAAATAACAAGTATTGTACTCTGAAGCGAACGTAGTGCTGGGAAATCCTCGTTGATGTGCTCCTCCAAAGGGTGACCTGTCAACCTACGCACGGAAAAACCATACATCCGCACACTGAGCTAACAAATCTCAGTGGAACATTTCTACTCTACCACAATTCATGATTATCATAAAATAAGCATGCAAGATAAATATAGTCAAGAGAGCATAGATAAGACTTTGCTATCTATGAATTATCATCTAGCCTACACTAGCTAGAATTCTTAGATCACCTATCTCAAGGCATCATTAAGTCTACAACAAGTCTTACATGATTTCTACAAGCTTTGCCATACTCGAGGTCACATAGCCTATCGAGATACTCGAGCTTATACAGCTCATCGAGTTAATACATGCCATACATGGACCACTCAACCATCGGGTACATATGCTATCATCTATAGCATCCACACAACATACATAAGACATCCATACATTATCTACATAATGACCAACGAAGCCCTACTTTACTCGTGCTCATACAGTCGTCAGGTTACCTGTGCTCATACAACCGTCGGGTTGAAATGACCGTATTTGAATCACTGTAGCCACGAATACGTACTAGACATACTTGGATCACATTAGCCACAAGTAGTCTTTATCTGAGGTCACTCAAGTTACTCGAGCTCACTCAACCTATCAAGTTTAATACCTTATCCAGATCACCATAGCCACAGATAAGTTTCTAACCGTACCCAGGTTACTCAGCCTGTAGGTACGTCCGAAGTACTTGTTCACACAGCCTGAAGTACGCATCCCCTTATATAAGTACCGTAGTAATGACTCTTGGACATCCGAATTCCTTTACCAAACTCATAAGATAACACATGCTCCTCTAGTATTCATACACCTCACCAAGAGGTAAGTGGCACCAAGCCAAGCCATCACAAATGCCCCAAGGTATAACAATAACCATATTGATTATCTCGATTCATCACGTACTAAGCCATTATACATTATTCTTATCTATGAGGGTTAAACCTCAGTTTTTCAGCTTAATTTATTTTAGGCCATTAGGGGTCTATTAGATCGAACGGTATAATTTTTCAGCCCTTAGGGCGAAAGTTAACATTTTTGGGCAGATTATCCAGTGGGTATCAGTACCCATCTTTTGGTATCAATACATGAAATCTTGGTACGATACCCCTCTCCCAGTACTGATATCATTTTTCGCTACTGAAATTTTAATGCAACAGGTAGTACCGATACCCACCCAAAGGGTCTCGATATGCCCTTTACAAAAAGCTTTTGTTCATCCTTCAAAACATAGGGTATCGGTATCGGCTCCCCGTGTATTGATACTAAAGCCTAGAAATTGCTTCCAAGGCTTAGGAAATCACTTCTCAAGCCGCTACAACTTAATCTTTAACCCATAATCTCAATCCTACATCTTATGGAAGTTGTTTAGGGCGGTTTACTACCATTTTTATGCCTTGTTAACACTTAATCCGTGATTTACCATTAATAAAGCTCTAAGCTACTTTAACTCTAAACTAGCAATCTTAAACCACAAACCAAGCAAATCAATCACTTTATGATATTCAAGAAGAGTAGGAATCAGAGATGTACTGACCTTGTAGAAAAAATCCTAAATTTTCTTCACACATTCAAAATCTTCAACTTTTCCTCTTTGGCTCCAACTTGACTAAACCCCAAGGCACCTCTTTTTTACCACACAACAAGGAAATAGATCAAGAATTAAACCAAGCACCAAAGAGAGGCCTAACCACAGATTAACAACCTTGAAAACATAGAAAAAACCCCAAAAGTTTAAACCTCTTCAAAAACCCATAAATGAAAAACTCACCTTTATACCTTAAGAGTATACTTTTCTTGAAGCTTGTGAGAAAGGGATTAACATATATAAGACTTGAAACTTGAATGGAAGAGATAAAGTTGAAAGTTAAGATTTTTAGTATTAGAAGCTAAGCTTGAAAAGAAGAGAGAATGAGAGGTGTACGAGAGAAGAAATGATGGAGAAAGATGATATCATCATGTTCCCCCACCCTCTTTCTCACGTGATATACCCAAAAGCCAAAAGGGTATTCAACCAATTTCTTTAAAAAGGGTAATATCAAAACATAAAACCTCATGTTCTCCCTCATTTCCAAAACGGTCACTTTACAAACCCACAAGGCTCAATACTCATCCAAAAAAGCCCAAACTTAGCCCAATAGGTCCGATTACTCCAACCAACACTAAGGTCCATAACCCGGGTCAACGCCCAAACGTTGACTAAAAAAATTATGTCATTACAGATGGTTAATGGTTTGATGTTATTAAATTATTTATACATATATTTTATTCACAAGATTGGTTACATCAATCTCGAGACCTTCTTATAATATAATTATATAATATTTATTGGAAAGATAATTTTATTATTCTCGAAAGAAGCAGTGAACATGTGAAAAATTGTAATAGGTTACATGTTAACCTATAACTGAATCGTTAATAGCGGTTAACTGTTAGCAGTTAAAATGCTTAATCATTTCTTAACGGTTAGATTAGGATTCAATAATCGCTATAACGATTAACCGACTGTTTAGTCTAAATGATGATGATGTTGATAATAATATACTGAAGAGCTAGTAAACGGTTCGAGTTAGACAGACATATATAGATCCAAATACTTTAGTTTTATAAGTTATAAAAACCTTTAGGTTTAATACAAAATAAGTGCTCAAACTATACTTGTTTTTAACTTTTGGTGTATAACCTACTTTTTTGCTCAAAACAGGTGCCTAATGTTTCATCTCGTTAATTTTATGTGTCTGGTCATTAATGAGAGTTAAAAATATGTTATACAATCAAAACATAACATGTAGCATGTTTTTTATTTTCTTTAGTAAAAAATATCCCAAACCCTAAATCGTCACCACTTCTACCGTTGATCGCCATCCATGAACCCACCCCTTTAATCGCTAAACTTAATAGGTTATTTCCCCAACATGACAATGCCGAAAAATGACAAAAGGCGTGCCATATTTACTTTAATTTTGAGTTTGTTGTTTGATGTTCGGCTGGCATACAGTTTTATGAAGATGATCATTCGTAGCAAGACAATTCAGAGTTGCAAGCTAAGAAATGATGGTATGCTTAGACAATAAAGCAAAACTCATTACAACTTATGTCAATCCACTCTAGCATGTTGAACTCAAATAGAGGACCAAATTATAATAAAGGAGATAATATTGAGATCAGTCACACTACCAAAGAAAAGAGTAATATCATTCCTCAACTTAAGTAGCTTTCGAAAGGTCTATCTCATAAAATCCTTAACTTGAATTGACTAGAAATCTACTCCATTCAGAACATATTCACGAGCCCGTATTTTTACTGTTCATATTACTATGTTAACATTTGAATAGTTCAGCGGCGGCCTTTGGCCGTTTTGCTGGTTTTGTATATAAATAAAAATTAATCTTTGTTGATGAATTCTATTTGCATGTTTTTCTTATTTGTTACTTTGCCAGTTTCATCTCACATATGTTTTTTTGTAGTTTTTTCGTCTGCTTTTATGGCACTTGTTTCATTTGCTTTTATGGCAGTGCTAGTTTGTCTTTGTGAGAGTATTATATCCTTTTATCAGTTTAACGTTCGTATGAGGAATATCACTCGAGCGTTGTTAGCAGCGAAGATCAGTGGCCAGTAAAGTTTTGATTCCCTTTTGTGGTGTTTCCGTTTGTCAAGACCAAGCAGTGAAAGAACTTGCTTTCTTCTTAGAGCACTCTGGGTCAAAGTAGTAGTATTGCTGGATTTTTATCATAAGATTGTTAGATCGTTTGAAAGCGATAAGCCTTATACTTTATTGACTTTTACACCTTTAGGGCTTTACTGTTCTATTTGATGTATAGAAATTTCAATGTTTGTGGTGTGATTCTTTTGTAACCTTTTCACTTTGAATACAATTCATTTTTTAAAAAAGCATTTGAATAACTTTTTATTTTTATTAAATTTATAAACCCAAGTCCAATATACATCTAATATTACTATTTTATTAAATATAATGGTAAACTACGCCAGGTACCACCAAACTATTAGTGGTAACCCGTTTTTATCACCAACCTTTCAATTGGTTCAAATTTGTCACCAAATTTTATTTTTCGTCTCGTTTATGGCACCACGCCGTTAACTCCTTAACAGGACGATGTCATGGCGCACGACGTGATGACTTGGATGCTAGTTCAAAATGACATCATTTTGATGCCGCTATTTTGATACTAAATGGTCCAAAACGACATCGTTTTACTAGAAGAAAATATAGAAAAAATATGCACTCAATGGGATTTAAACTTAGAACCTTCAAAATCAAAGGCAAACTCTTAGCCACTAAGTCAACTTAACATTTTTTTTTTGTTTTTATCATATAAATAATATTACTCTATATAAATAATATAAATATATTATTTCTAATATAAATATATTAGTACACATGTATTAATATATAAATAATAAATAAAATAAAAAATATAAATATTTTTTATGTTATAAATAATATTAAATATAAAAAGATAAATATATTATTATAAAATTAAAAGACTAATTTTCAAAACACCAAAATTTTCAAAAAGCCTAAAATTCACCTAAACTTTAAACCCTAAACCCTAAAATTTTATTCATAAACAAATAGTATTAAAATATATAATAAATAATATATTATTATAAAAACTAAAAACTGATTTAAAGAAAAATCTAAAATTTCTAAAATTTACAAAAAAAATTTTTTTTTACCAAAAGCCTAAAGCCTAAACTCCAAATCCATCAATTTTGGCTACTAATTGGTTTATGGTTTTAGGGTTTAGGATTTATGATTTAGGGTTTATAGGTTAGAGTTTAATGTTTTGGTGGGCTTTGGGGTTTTTTGTAAATTTCGGAAATTTTGGGTTTTTTAAATTAGTTTTTTAGTTTTTATAATAATATATTATTTATTTATATATTTAATATATTGATAATATAATTTTTTATTTAATATTAGTATTTTATTATTAGTTATATTTATTAATATATTATTATATGTATATTAATATTATTTATAATATATTAATATTATTTATATAGAGTAATATTATTTATATAATAAAATAAATTGAATTAATCTTAACTGAAGTTTAAAATATATATTATTTGTGCTGTAAACAAAAAAAATGTAAGTTGGCTTAGTGATTTTAATTCTAAAGGTTTTAAGTTCAAATCCTATTGAGCGCATAATTTTTCTATATTTTCTTTTAGTAAAATAACGTCGTTTTGGGTTATTTAATATTAAAATATCAACAACCACCAAAACGACGTCGTTTTGGTCTAGCATCTAAGACATTGTCTTGTTAAGGAGTTAACGGTGCGGTGGTATAAATAAGTCAAAAAATAAAGTTTGGTGACAAATTTAGACCAATTGAAAAGTTGATGATAAAAATGGGCCACCCTAATAATTTGGTGGTACCGGACATAGTTTAACCTAAATATAACATTGATAATTTTGTTTATAATTTAATATCAAATGCATTTGATTGCTACTAAATTTCTTACTTTGATAAAATTTAACCAAAACTCAATTTCACTAAAGTGAGAGGTTAATTTATATTATTTTTCTATTAAAAAAATATTACTCCTAAGATAATTAAGTTTTGGGTAAACTATAGAGTAGTCATCGAACTATGGTTTCTTTCCTATTTTGGTCACCGAACTATTTTTTTGGCAAAAACATCACTAACGTTATGTTTCCTTCCTATTTTGGTCACCGAACTATTTTTTTGGCAAAAACATCACTAATGTTATGTTTTCTTCCTATTTTGGTCACCGAACTATTTTAAAAACTTAACGGTTTTGCTGACGTGATTTTTTTTTTATTTTCCATGTCATTTCTTCTCTCTTCTCGTAAGAAATATATGTTATTTTATAATATTTTTATTTAAACTAACAGGATGGTGACACGTGTAACTGCCTATTAGCGGAATAAAAAGAATGAAAAATCAAGCCCCTTATGCAGCCAGAGAGATGGTGACACATGTAACTGCCTAATAGGATGGTGACACGTGTAACTGCCTATTAGTCAAATCTCTCTGGCTGCATAAGGGGCTTGATTTTTCATTCCTTTTATTCCACTAATAGGCAGTGACACGTGTCACCATCCTGTTAGTTTAAAAAAATATTATAAAATAACATATATTACTTACGAGGAGAGAGAATAAATGACATGAAAAATAAAATAAAATAAAATTTCACGTCAGCAAAACTGTTAAATTTTTAACAGTCGGTGACCAAAATAAAAAGAAAACATAATGTTAGTGATGTTTTTGCCAAAAAAATAATTTAGTAACAAAAAAATAAAAAAGAATACCCTTAAGTTTTTTAAAAACAAAATATTTGGTGGTATGCCGCTGAGGAGAGCCGTTATAATCGTTGGAAGCATCCAGAACTCCGGGGTATTATCTGAGCAACTCCCACGTGGCAGTTTCCCATTTGTAAACTGTAAACGTGAGAAATCACAGACCAACGTTTTTAAAATTCTAAAGGAATTCACCAAAAAAAAAAAACCTAATAATATTAAATTCGAACTCTTTTACAGCTAAATAAAGAAAGAAAAGTAGAAGTCCACTTTCGACTTTCGCTGTCACCTGCCGATTCAACTCTCAAAATAGAAAAGTTCGTCTTTGATCTTCGATTCATTTAAGCTAACATCAAAAGGTAATTGTTCTTCTTTTTGTAGTTTTCCGTCAAGATTAGGGTTTTGTACCGATCGTTTATTTTGATGATCTCCAAAAAAATGATTATGTATCGATTCAACTTCGCTTATTTTTCCTTAAATTTCAAATCTTTGATTTTCTTGGCAGAGTCTGTTGGTATTTCGTTATTGATTATTTTCCGGTTTACGTTAATCGGAAACGATGCCTTCAGCCGTGTCGCAGCAGTGGCAAGAGAAGGCGACTGGTTTTTTTTCTTCCTCAGGTACCTTTTACAATCAATTCTTCATTATATTATTTTTTTGTTTTATTTTGTATGCTGTTTCAACATTAGACCTTTTTTTTTTTGAAATTTGAATTTTGATTGCAGGGGTGAAGCTGAAGGAAGCTAGCCAAACAGCCGGAACGTTTGTCGGAGAAGTCGCCAAGGATGCCAAAGGCAACGTCTCTGACGTGGCGGAACGATTTGGTTCCATGGTCAAAAACCGATGGACGATTCTCCGGCAGCCCGCGACGAGGCATGCTGTGCAAGAGAGTCTTATATCCGCCGCTGCAACGACTGGAACCTTTCTGAGGAAAGGCATCACCGGGACTAAAGACAAGGTGGTTGTTGGGAAAACAAAAGTTGAAGAGGTACAAGATGTTAAAGAATTGTTTTAAACAATTCTGAAAATAATGTTAAAAGATGTTACCATATGTTGTTCTATGCCTATGGTGTTATGCTATTGCAATCTTCCTCGCTTGACTATTTCCTTTTTATTGTGGTTGTTTGTTTTCTAGTCTTTGTCTCTTTTCTGTCCAATTTCCTGCTTTTCAGATTGCCGTCTGCTCTGTTCATTACTTTGATAGGCTAAGCTTGTGTTCTTATCAAACTTTAGGTTATGCTAGAGAGATCCTTTTTGCACCATACGGAAAGGGTGTTGGTTGCTTGTTTGACTTGCCATTGGGCATCACTTCTGTTATTGCAAAAGTTTAAAGTTTCAAGTAACTAACGGATTTCAGATTATATTCTTGTTATTATGGTATTTGTGGATGTTATAGTTGATCTTGTGTGGTTGAAAATGCTTAAACAAGGTATTAATGTTATTGAAGCTTTTCTTGCAGACTAGGCTAACCTAGGCTTCTACAGATATTATAGTAAAAAATGACATATTGTAATGGTGGATTTGTTACAGGTGGCAAAAAAGACGGCACAGAAAAGCAAGATAATTTTGACTGATTTAGAAAGGTGGCAGAAGGTATGGGATTGTGCGTTTTACTTTTATTTTTGTTGTTTGCTTTTCAATCTTTTGTCTTTGCAGTTTCAAGCTTCTGAACTCTTACAATGTGTGTTCCATTTGCAGGGTGTTGCCAGCACTGATGGTAAGTTTCTCTATCTTGGCCTCTGCATCCTCCAAATGGTGACTTCTTTGGGGATCTTTGTCATTCCCCTTCTCTCTTTATGACATTTATGGTAGTGCATAGTGCTAGCCTCTTATTCTTTTTTCTTCAGTATTTGGAGTACCTATTGAGGTTACTGTGCAAAGGCAGCAAGCCAGCAAGCCCATCCCTCTGATATTGGTGAAATGTGCAGATTATCTCGTGTTATCAGGTGACTCAAATGAAAATTATCGGCACTTTTTCAGCAAATGTTTCTGCAGTATACATTTTCTTTTTTTCCAGCGGGTGAAATATTTGTTTTGGCTGTTCTAGGTCTAAATTCTCAATACTTGTTCAAAGCTGAAGGAGATAAGAAGGTCATTGAGCAGTTGGTTACAGCATACAACCAAGGTCTCTTGCTTGTTATCTGCTTTAATTTGACTATAAATTATTCTATTTGGTTTGCATCCTAATTTGTTGTCATGTATATACCCAGATTTTAATGCCTCCATACCAGAGGGTGTGAATC
The DNA here is from genome assembly GCA_019671005.1 of Hibiscus mutabilis. Classification (NCBI taxonomy): domain Eukaryota; kingdom Viridiplantae; phylum Streptophyta; class Magnoliopsida; order Malvales; family Malvaceae; genus Hibiscus; species Hibiscus mutabilis. The sequence goes on from CM033749.1 coordinate 34,271,393, forward strand.
CAATTGATGTAGCAGCTCTAACCAAATATTACATTGCTAGTCTTCCTGAGCCAGTGACTACCTTTGACCTTTATGATGAGATCAAAGGTGCCCGTTCTAGCATCCATGCTATGAGAAACGTACTCAAGAAGCTTCCTAGTGTAAACTACATGACTCTTGAGTTCATCACTGCATTGTTGCTTCGTGTTAGCCAGAAATCAGTCCTTAATAAGGTAGGAGTCTCTCTCTCTCTACGTCCATGCATTTCCTGTATGAGGGGGTTTTGAGCAAGGTTGGATGTAAAACCTTATTTCAACACGTGGAAGTTATCATTTAAATCTTGTTAATTTCAACATTTTACCTTGTACCAAGCAATATTTTTGGTTCGTCCTATGCATTGCTGCTAAACCTAACTTGATCAAAATGATCTCTGATGAAGTTTTCATGGATATATAAAGCAGTTTCTTGGTTTCTCAGATGAATCCCCTTCCTCCCTCCAAACAGTAGGCTTGCAATTATGTGCTTATTGTGATCTGATAGACAATTAGTACCCTATTAACAGTGTTTTATTGTTGTTTATCTTCCAACAGATGGATGCTCGAAGCCTTGCCATGGAAATGGCCCCTGTTATCATGTGGCAGAAGGATCGGAAACCAGAATCATATAGGAAATACTGGACTCGTCCACCCAAAAGTCCTTCCAATGGTAGCATGGATCCAACCCCTGCTTATAGTGCATGGGACATGCTTGCTGGTAAATTTTCCTATCAGCTTCCATTTATGCATATATCAGTATATTGTATTTTCATGCAAACAAGACTCGAGAGTCGAGACTTCACGGAAGCTAGTTCTTAATCACGGGATAGGAAATATTGGTTAAGAAACCCTGTTGCTTTGACCCAAAATGTTTTCGAGACGGTTCTGGTTTCCCTTTATGTTTTACTTTTTCTTTGTTATGGCTACAGATGAGGGAGAAGATATGGACGCCTCCTCCCACATTCCTTTAGACGATGGTACACCGGTTGATTTTGGTGCCATTGAGGTTATTCAATGCCTTATAGAACAGCACAACCCCATATTCACAGATGCTAACGAGACAGTGTGGAGATGATCGAGACATTGAAGTTTGAAATTCGATCAAGTTGATTGGTTTGAAGTAGTGGATATTTTTGTGTTGGCAGACAAATCTAGTGAAGCACTTTCCTTTGTGCCTGTACATTTTAGTCATTAGTGAATTCTTGTTTGTATTTGGACATGAAAATGAAATTACATCAAAGCGTCTGGCTTTGAACTGGTGTTGATTGGTTTTTCAGGGAAACGCAAGATCTATTTTAACCCGTTTATGTTCAAAACGAAAAAAATTATTAGATAGACTTGACTCTTCACGTCATCCGTAGTCCCAGTTAATAAGATTTATTCACCTCTTTTGTGGGTGGGTCTAGCAACGAAAATTTTCTGCATATACAAGGCTTCGAACTCGAGACTTATTTAAGTGATACCAAATTGTGTTTGGTGCCAAGAATGAACACTTTTACACGTGACAAGTATAGGTATTCGTTGCAAATCCATTAGCCACACAAAGTAATCGCTCTCACTTAGCTTTCTTAGATATATTTATTTATTTATAGGGTAAATTACACCATATACTACTAAATTATTGGCGATGTTTTGTTTATGTCAATTATAGCATTAAACTTGTTTTCATTTCAATTTTGCCACTCTACCGTTAACTCCTTAATAGGACGGGTGATTTAAATAACGGCAAGGTGACAAAATCTCAAGTATAGTTTGACGTAATATATTTATATATCATTGAAATAGCAGTGTGACATAATTGAAACGAAAACTAAAGTTTAATGTTATAATTAAACAACTTAAAAGTTTAGTGGTATAAACAAGACAATGCCAACAGTTTAGTGGTATTTGGTGTAGTTAATTTTTATTTTTAATTTATGTATATTCAGATGTATATAAATGAGACATAAGCATTTTTTTGGTATATTTACCAATGAATATTCATGCAAAGTATTTGTATAATGAGACATTTGTGATGCTAATAAATGAAGAATTTTATTTGTCAAAAAAATGAAGAATTTTACCAACAACTCGTTGGTCTAGTGGAATAAGATATTAGATCCTTTAAATACGGTAAATGGTTCGAATTTTAACTTTGTGAATGGAGTAAATTGGATTGGGAGTGTCGTTTTATACTAAAGACTTTATAGTATTCGATCGAGATTAATCCGTCAATAAGTTCGATATCATTGTTAAAAAATGTTGAATGAAAATTTTACATAAAAGTTGACTGGAGAGTGTTTCTTTCAATGTCAAAACTCTCCTAACCCTTGTTCCATTCCTTGAAACAAGGAATTTTAAATGAAAGCTGATTGAAATGTTGAGAAAAGGGCGAGATACACATGAAAAACACACTAAAAGCGCCAAATTCCAACGGCTCCAAGCCCTCTTTCCTCGAATAGGAGTCGGGTTGAGAGCGGGCCAAACCCGAATGCAACTGACCCAATCTCTATATTCGGACCTTATAAAACTAAATGTCAATCCAAGTCTTCTTCATTCTTGTTATTATCTTCTTAACATGAACCATGGTTTAGGGCTTTGAATTCAGAGTCAATTTTTGAAAAAAAAAATCGGGTGATTTTTATCTCAAAGTTTTCATTTTCAATTTTATAATTTGTGTACTGATACTTGTTAATCCAATTAAATGGAAATAAATGGAGGTTGTTGTAATTCTGGGGATAAATCCCAGGTTGAAGGTGAAATATCTGTTTTGAGTTCGGATTTGTTCTTGGATCACGTTGGAGGAGTTACTCTTACTTTTAATTCCGATGGGTTATCTTGGAAATCGCTTGATTCCTTCGATAATGTAAGTTTTACTTTCTTTTTATCTTGTATATTTACTTGTACACGAATTAACGTAATAACTTACATCAGATTTTGATTCTTTTTCCTTATTATCACACGCTTTTCTTGTTTATTTTTTTTACTGTTATATAATTTTGTTTTCCTGTTCAATTGATTGTAACCCCGTCATTTTGTGTGTATTTGTGTGTTTTGAGTTTATTCATTTTGTGCTTATTTTGGATGATATTTTGTCTCTTTGCCTTTCCATTCTTGAAGTGTATGAGCTGAGATACCCTTTGATTATTGAGATGTTACATCTAGTTATGGTTTAAGAGAGGTTGGTTTTGATTAAATATATGATGCTTTACCATACATTATGGTTTAAGACAGGTTGTTTCAATACATTTTGATCAACGTAAGGATCCTCCATTGTTTTCGGCTTCTTTGAGCTGCGATTTACGCATAAAGAATATGGTGTCACAGTTGGCTTCTGATGGCTTCTTCCTGTTTACTGGAACAGGATGGATCGACATGTTTGGGAATTAAATTTCTTTCTAGAATGGCAACTAAAATGGCAACGAAGCTAAGATTCTCTGATATCTATGCTGTAGAGTTAATGAATCGCGAAATGATTCAAGAATCAAACCTTACAACTGCTTCAGAATGTTTCTTGGGGAATGACTCTCATGATTCTGGGGTTTGTTTTTGTTTCTGTTCTTCTTTGTTCCCTTTTCATAGAATGATAATAATTTTCAGTGATTAATCTTCCCTACTGGTGCAGATGAATCACTTTATAGTGTATACCTTTCAAAAGTCTAAATCTCAGCCTTGCGTTTGGATCTTGGTGGCGTACACGTTTGGTCACCAGGACTTACAGACCTGTCAAATGTGGGTGAATAAAATTAATGGTTCTCTGGATAAGGAAATTGGGAGACCGAAAAACCTTCTGGTACGCATCCTCTATAGTTTTGTGAAACTTATTTTTTTCAAGATACAGCTCTATTGACAAATTGAAGAGAATTCAAGAGCAACATGTTTTGCTTTGTTTCTCCCTTAATAAGGTATTTGTTCATCCATTGAGTGGGAAAGGAAATGGGCAGAGGACGTGGGAAACTGTGGCTCCTATATTTTCACGTGCTAAAATAAACACAAAGGTAAGTTTCATAACGAATGCAGATAGATGCCGTTGCATATTTTCCAGCATGTTCAAATGTCATATTATTTCCATTAATTGTCATGTTTACATATCAGGGAAATTTAAACATATCTATAAAGGTCCAATTAATACCTCTTACTAGATTAAGAATGCCTTCCGTTTCAGGTGATAGTAACACAGAGGGCAGGCCATGCATTTGATGTAATGAGATCTACCACAAATGAAGAGCTGAATTCATATGATGGTGTTCTAGCTGTTGTAAGTGATCTGATACCTGCATGCCATGATATCATATGCATCTTTCCTCTATCTAAAATAACTATACCAAATAATAGGTAAGTTGCTAACTTGATGGAAAAGATGAAATCTTTTCAACTTCAGGTTCATATTTCAGTTTCTAAGTGGCACACATTTAGTTCAAGCTTTTTGTAAGCTGTAACTGCACTAAATGTACTTACCCCCTTGAACTTTATACCGTATTTTTGAGTGGGCTTTGTTCTGTTTTCTCTTCTTTAAGCTTTAATCTCTTCGTACACTGTGGTAATTTGTTTTTAATTTGCAGGGTGGTGATGGTTTCTTCAACGAGATCATTAATGGGTATCTTTCTTCAAGGCATAAAGTTCCTTTCCCTCCTGTCCCTTCAGATTTTTTTGATGCTCTAGGGAATGATAGCAACCCCTTGGTTAACGATCCAACTGAAGCAGATTCTGAGAGTCATAAAAACAGAGAGTGACCCTTTTCTCTCAAGTTCAGCTCATAATGAATCGGGATTCTCTCATTTGAGTGCGTTACTTAATAACTATGTTTCCGTAAGAAAACTTTGTGGTTGTTCTGTTTATCTGGGATAACTATGTTTGCTTCTATTTACAGGAACTAATGATGGTTCTTACCCTGTAGGTTAGTTTTTACCATACTTACAAACTGCCATGATAATGGAACTCTCTACATACTGCTGTCAATGGTCTCTTTATATCATCTACATGCATCAATGCCTTACAACTAAACAAATTTTGTTAATATGCAGGTCAACAAATTGAGCATCCGCTTCCTAACCAGAGGCTTAGATTTGGAATAATTCCTGCAGGTTCAACAGATGCTATTGTGATATGGTATATTCTTCCATCCTTATGAATTTTTCTTCATTAGGTTTTCTGCTTTTTTTAAACTCAACATAGTAGTGTTAGGTCTGTAGCTTAGCATATGGATGCATGTAGCGGGCTTTATGAGTGACTATTTGGAGTACTTTTTACTCGAGATACAGTCCACATACCCAACTTTAAAATGTTCTTCTGATATGGATACTACCCTAAGCTTTGACATTTTTTCACTAAGTTGCTGCTCGTTGTGGCAAGCGTTGATAGATTTGGAGGGAAAACATTAAAGAAAGAAGTGACTATTGACTGGATGACTTCAAGCTATATTGATTTCTATTGGAAGGCCTCTACCTGTGTAGTACTTATATATAACTGAATGCATTCTAAAGTCATCTTTTCCCTTTTAACATTTTTGGATTTGATGTTTCACATGATGTAGATTGGATATGAGATTTTATAGCATTTCAAAAAGTTCTTTGCTGTCCTGGTTTCTTTCTGCCTCCAGGATTCTTTGCCTTACATTTAGCTCACCTTAGTGTATTATAGACAAGTGTAGGGTCCATTGTCCCATGCAATGGCTTATGTCTTGGGCTGACAAATAGACTTGAGAGTCCAAGTCTTAATAACTCCCACTTATGCTAAGGATTTAAGTCTTAGGAACCATCTATTCTGCTAAGTACTAAATATGAGGATTTTTACCCAGATTATCTGTCCTAATTATAGCTGAGGTAATTAACAATTTTCCTTAGATATCACATCTTTCTAAGGAAATGATGTGTGCCTTCTAGTGCCGGTGCGCTAAAACATAATATCTAACTGGAAAACATTGGAGCTAATCTTAGATGTCATTTATTTTCCACTTACACAGTTTTGTTGATTTCTTTCTTGCAGCACCACTGGTGCTCGAGATCCAATAACGTCTGCACTGCACATTATCCTGGGTAAAAGGTTGTGCCTTGATGTTGCTCAAGTTGTAAGATGGAAAACTACATCTACCTCAAAGATTGAACCTCGTGTACGCTACGCGGCTTCTTTTGCTGGGTAGTTTCTTATTATAACTAATGCCATGGATCTGTGAGAGTACTAGCAAATAAATCTTCTGTCTCGATTGTTGCTGAATGCATGCATGTTTGCAAATTAATAACCTTTCAAGTAGTCATGATTTTTAAGCATGGTCAGCATAATCGAAAGGCATTTTAGTGTGCCCATGTTCTTTTGTCACCCCAACAGTTGTCCAATTGTCACTTTGCAACTCATCAATGAGCTTTTTCAGGTATGGATTTTATGGGGATGTCATAACAGAGAGTGAAAAATACCGCTGGATGGGCCCCAAACGTTATGATTATGCAGGAACCAAAGTGTTTTTGAAACACAGGTATATTTCTCGCCATATATACTTAATGAGTTCGTGGATAAATGATGTTAAGTTTTGGTGGAAATTGCATTCAATAAGATAATCAGCTTCGAGAATTTATTCCAATTTGTGGTTACAGAAAAAATGCAGTTAAGTCTGCAATTTAGAATGATAAGCCCCCATTCAGTTTTTTGAGGCCTTTGAAGCTTGTTCTTTTTGTTTGTGTATAATGCGTTTCGGGATAATTTTCCTTTCACCTCCTTGCTTTGCTTTAGGACAAGATCTTTTTATCCCCTTTTTTGTAAGAAATTTTAGCTGGGTTCAATAGTTATATCTCTATTAAACTGCCTACTTCAAATGACTTCAGCTTTCTGGATATGTCATTTTCATTTCTTCTTGTTAATGTCTGTCATTAATTTTCAGCTTGTGGTTTCCCTTCCCTAGTGCATGTCTTTGTAAATTGCAACATTAGTTTTTCTACAAATTGTTTCCCTTCCCTAGAGCATGTCTTTGCAACATTAGCCTTTCTACAAATGCCACTTCTTACTATTCGATAGTTAGCTGACCGTGCTCAGTCATGTTAACCTTTTTTCTTCATGAAGGTCATATGAAGCAGAACTAGGATACCTGGAAGTTGAATCTGAAAAGGATAGTCCAATATCAGATGGAAGTAGGATGTTTACTAAAGCACGGAGCTTGAAACGAAAAAAATCTGAAAGAATTATTTGCCGAGCCAATTGCAATGTGTGTAATACAAAGCCAGCTTATTCTTCCACAAAGAGCACGCCTGCAACACCTTACTTAAGTGCACAAGAAACAAAATGGTTGAAATCTAAAGGGCGTTTTCTTAGTGTTGGGGCCGCAATAATGTCTAACCGAAATGAAAGGGCACCTGACGGTTTGGTGGCTGATGCACACCTTTCGGATGGTTTCCTTCATCTTTTATTAATTAAAGACTGCCCTCATGCATTATATCTCTGGTAATATGGTTTCTTTGTATTCCGATATCTCTTTTTTGACTTTTTGTTTACTTTTATATCAGTGCATTTGCAAATTTTGTATTGTTTCTGCATAGTTCTTCATCCCTGAGAAAACCATTGTCAGTAATGGCTCTTGATCAATACGTATAGGCACCTTACGCAACTAGCAAGGAAAGACGGAAACCCCCTAAATTTCGACTTTGTGGAGCATCATAAGGTATATGTTCTTGCCGTATCTTATATTTCTGGTGTCCCGGGAAGTTCTTGTTGAACCCTTTATTTATGATATTTCCAGACCTCGGCATTTACATTCACTTCCATCGGCAACGATGTATGGAATCTAGATGGGGAGCTTTTTCAAGCACATAAACTTTCAGCGCAAGTATTTCGAGGCCTTATTTGCTTGTTCGCATCCGGTCCCGAAGTTTAGGATACAAAGGGAACATGGTCTCATCAAAGCAGTAGAGTAATTTACTTTCTACCAACACCGTTTTGTATCAACAAGTTATTGATCATGTACATCAACAGCTTTTCCAAGGTTGGCCTTAACAGTACAAGGAAATGGTATAGTTATGTATGAATACGGAGGTGTGCTCCAACACTGTACATTGTACTCTGAATTTTACATCATAATAAATTCTAGATTTTCCATGATATCTCCCGTTAACTCGGTTGCGAATTTTAAAACTATATCTATGGTGCATAAAAGATGGACTCAGTTAGCAAATTTTATCAAATGTTGACAATAATTAGTCTCATTTAAGTGGACTTGGGATATTATGGTTGGTCCACAAAGAGAAGACTTGGACTATTTCAGCTTTTCTCTCGACTTACTATTGCCAAACTCAAAAGTCAGTCCTTGGTGCGAATTGTAACCGTGTAATTAGAGTTTATTCATAAGTCAGTAACTAGCTTACTAGAAGTTTTAAATTAGAGATAAAAAGATAATTTTAGTTATACTAAAACATTATATAAGCTTATTTAAATGTCCACTCTGTATACATTTATGAATGAGAAAATACAGAGAAACACATTGTTCCCTGTTGAAAACATCTTGTTCTCGGCTAAAAATACTTATTTTCAACTTTTGCGTCAAACCTTTCTGTCTTCAATTTCTAGTCCTGATATTCTAACTAATGCATCAACCATCTCAAATGTGTCATAAGTTGAATGGCAGCAAGACATCTCAGAAGAAGATGCAGAAACTAAAAAAAGATCATCACTGACAAAAGAACCCTGAAAGATATCTAAGACATCATGCAAAAACCAAAAACATTAGCTGCAAATTATCAACAACGGCAGCATAAGAACAACATGGTTATGTCTTAGTTGTTCAACTCAATGGCTCCGAAAAGAAAAAAAAAATTTCTAAAAAAAACACATGAAATATGAGTTGCTGTCAAAGAGACTTTTTCCAGCAAAGATAAAATTACTGATTTTTTATTTTGCACAAAAAATGCATCACTTTCAAGGTCCAAGCTGGTGCTTTATGTTTACTCACCAACAGTAACTAGTAATTTAGATTTACTAGAAGTCTTATTTAAATTAGATATAAAAGTATAGTTTTAGCTATACTGAGACATTATACCAGTTTGTTTAAAGGCTCACTCTGTATATATTTATGAATGAGAAAATACAGAGAAACACATCATTCTCTGTTGAAAACATCTTGTTTGCGGCTGAAAATAGGTATTTTCAGCACATTGTTCATCTAATCTTTCATTCTTCCACAGCCAAAGACAAAGGCAGTTAGTTCCTGCAATGTCTACACCAAGCTTTCTTCCTTTTTTATGAATTACATGTGTTAAAGTTTCATTGAATTTGGATCATTCTTTTTTCATTTGTATTAGCTTAAACTTTGATCAGATATTATCAATCTTTGCCGCCTGTGAGCAAGTTCTATGGAGTGGCCTGTTTGATGACCACATCCGCCCTGTATTTTGGCCTTTATGATCCCCGGAACATAGCTCTCTCTTACCGAGATGTATTTAAACGTTTCCAGGTAAACCTGTTAGCTCTTTTCTTAATCAAATTTGCAACTTGGAGAGCTTGTGTTTGTAGCGATGTCCCTCTAAGTTCGCTAAAAAAGTATTTTTACTTTATTTTGTTTTGAAAATAATGTCTTCCGTAGGGTTTTTTTAAAAAAACCGTATTTTATTTAAAATTTGAGTCGCCACCGGCCACTAAGGTAGGCCGGGCACCATAAAAACCAGAGATTTTAAAATATGGGGTTCGGGAGTCGGTTACAGATAGGGAAGGATTAGCACCCCACACCCAAAATTGGTACTTTAATAATTACCGCTTTATTAATATTAAACTTTTCGGATTAAAGTGACGATTAAATTAAATTTTGGTTATAAGTGCGAGTAAATTTTAAGGGCCCCGTTATTCGAGAATAAACCGATAGACCACCATCACTGCGCTTGATACTGGCCACGTTTACGCTCGAATAAAAGGGCACCACATTGACAGTTTATATTTTTAAAATGCAACTTAAAAACATGGCAAATAATTTAATTACAATGTGATAAAAATTAAAACAAATACTAACATAATAAAATACTAATCTAACATAAATAAAATACTAATCTAAAACATTCATAAATATTAATCTAACACATAAATAAAAACAAATCTAACATAAATAAAATACTAATCTAAAACATTCATAAACATACAAACTAAAAAAGAACACAATTTTAAATTAACTAATACTTCATTAAATCATAAAAAATTATAACATAAATAAAAATAGAAGAAAATATATCTAACTAGGAGCTCGAATGATGAACCCCGACTGAACCCCACCAAAATCTATCACGACCTCTCCAAAAATTAACTAGATCGGATCCAAAATAGAATTCCGATCGAATGTTGGATCGAACCAACTGGTGTCGAAGGCACTGCCCCCAACCCCGGCCAGCCTTGCGGTCGGCCTAGCTCCCAATTGGGGAGCCGATTCATCCCAATTTTTGGGAGATTTTGTGGGTGAATTTGGCAGCCCTCCCCCTGCCTTTTATAGGCACTTTGGGGAGGGTGGGGGTGACATGGAGCACCCTCCTCCACGCAGAATTTATGTTTTTTAATTATTATTTTTTTACATTTTAATCAACCTTTTTTTACCCCACTTTTTATTTTAAATTAATAATATTACTATTACAATAATACTAAAAATACTAAAACCTGGACAAAAATGAGTGATTACAGCTGCCCCTCTTTCTTTGTTCTTGTGAAACGAGAACAAAGCAAAGATCAAAAGCACTCATTTTTGACCTACTTCCTTGTCCTTGGCTTCGGAATCATTGGTTCTTCTGGAACTTTTCGCTCTTCCTCGACCAACTCTTCAAGCTTGTAAGTCATTTCTATATAGAACTTTTTCGCCTTCTGATCTTGGAGCTACAAGTCCTTCCTATATAGAACCTTTCGCTTTCTAAAGTCCTGAGTTACGAGTCTCTCCTATATAGAACTTTTCACTCTGAGATGGCAAAGCTCGGAGTCTTTTCTATATAGAACTCTTCGCATTCAACGCGATGGGTTTTTCCTATATAAAACCTTCTACGTCATGGGTGGATTCTTTCGACTGAGAGTTCTTCCTATATAGAACTGCTTAGTCGTCACCCTGGGGCCGCAAGTCCTTCCTATATAATATAGAACCTCTCGCTGCGAGTGCTCGAAAATATAGGCCATTCCTATATAGAACCTTTATCTCCGCATTTGGGATTCATGCCAAAATGGCTACCGATCTTTCTGGACTCACGCTACTAAGGCTGCCGATCTTTTTGGACTCACGCTACTGAGGCTGCCGAATTTTTTTTTCAAATTTGAGGATTCACGCCAAAAATGGCCACCAATCTTTCTGGACTCACGCTACTATGGCTGCCGAAATCTTTCTTCAAATTTAGGGATTTACGCCAAAAATGGCTACTTATCTTTCTGGACTCACACTACTAAGGCTGCCGAACTTTCTGGCCTTACGCTACTGAGACTGCCGATATCTTTCCTAAAGGACTTATTGATGGCCTGAAAGACTTATCACCATGTTCGAAAGACTTACTGTGGCCCGAAAATCTTATCATCATGCCCGAAGGACTTACTAATGGCCTGAAGGACTTAATATCCAGCTTTATGCTACTTTGGCTACCGTCATCTGGCCTTACGCTACTATGGCTGATGTCATCTAGCCTCACGCTACTATGGCTGCCGCATCATGCCCGAAGGACTTATAACCATGCTTGAAAGACTTACTGGTGGCCCGAAGGTCTTATCATCATGCCCGGAAGTCTTATTGATAGCCCGAATGACTTAATATCCGGCTTTACGCTACTTTGGCTACCGTCATCTGGCCTCACGCTACTATGGCTGTCGATCTTTCTGGATTCATGCTACTAAGGCTGCCGATCTTTATGGACTCACGCTACTAAGGCTACCGATCTTCCTAGACTCACGCTACTATGGCTGCCGATCTTTCTGGACTCACTCTACTAAGGCTGTCGAAATCTTCAAATTTGGTGATTTAGGCTGAAAATGGCCACCGAATTTTTTGGACTCACGCTACTAGGGCTGCCGAAGTCTTTCTTCAAATTTGGAGATTCATGCTGAAAACGACCACCGAATTTTCTGGACTCACGCTACTAGAGTTACCGATCTTCCTTCAAATTTGAGGATTCATGCCGAAAACGACCAGCGAATTTTCTAGACTCGCGCTACTAAGGCTGCCGAAATCTTCAATAAAATCTACTTCTTCAAATACTTGTCTAAAACAAACAAAAATTGGCATGCCTCTATCTATATGATGCATGCTCTTTTTTCTTTTTTTCCTTTTTTTTTCTTTCTCTCTTTTCTCTTTTTTTTCTTTTTCTTTTTATTCTAATCTTTTTCTGTTCTAAAGTCTTATACCCTAAAAGGTCGTTCCTCAGATTTCTTCACTGTAAGCTCTTAAATCCTCATTTGATCAATCACTTCAAATATGAATTAACATGTTTTTAAATCTTTCGTGTAGAAGGCTTTCTTGTCTTCAGGGTTATCACATGTCTTCATAAATGATCTTCTGGTCCTTATATTATTCTTATAAGAACCATTGTCATCTTCTTTGCTTGGCGTTTTCCCATTCAATCACGGGCACCACTGCTTCGAATTTCCTGACCTATCATACAGAGCCTTGATCTATTTCTAACCACTAGGGTGAGCAAAAATGCTTCCATCCCTTGAGCTCATCCTTGATCTTCTCATAGCATTTCGACGGGAACTAACTCTCGGTACCTATGCTTTAAATCTCATCATCATTCATTTTTAAAGTAATGCAAATGGCAATTTACTTATGCATATTTCAATACAACAAAAAATAATGATTGTTTGAAAAGATAACAGTCATTTTGAAAATCACAACTTGGAGGGAATACCAAACATTTTAAAAACATTGTTCGGAACAAATGGTAAACATCTTTTTCTTTTTTTCTCTTTCTTTTTAAAGCCAAACATTTTTGAAAATTAAGGTTTGGAGAATGGTAAACAAAATTCGAAGTATATTGCCAAACATTTTAAAAACTAATGTTTGGGGGAAATGGTAAACATCAAAACTTTGGGAGAAAATGTCGAACCTTTTAAAATATGTTTGCCCCCAAAATATCAAACACCATAGCACATCTGCTTCAAATTGCCAGAGATCAACTTTAATGAAGCACATATTTAGAAGATCTTGACTATTGTGGAGATATACGCAAATGTATAGTTTCTTCTAGCCTATTAGGCTTTCAAGAGGCACAATCCCATACCTAATTTCTAACCTATTTAAGGTGGCTCTCTTAATCTTACTAACTCACCATGCCTCATTCTTCCCTCATTTGGGTGTCGATCAAGCACTTCGAAGTTTGATGTTCCTTGAAGCAAGGTTAACCCTTATAGGTGGAATGAAATCTAAAGACATTCTCATTCAACTTGGACATTTATGGATGATCAGAATGGTCTTTGGAAGCTTGTAATGTAGGCCTTTGGTTCATAGTTAGACGAAGCCGTATCTCTGAGCTCGTATGATCTGGATATGCTCACATGGAGTATTCTTTTTCTTTTTTCTTTTTCGGGATCACTCTTGACTGCCCGTCTTCGGGTTTTCACCCTAGAGTTCATTTCTTCACTCTCTTTCTTTTGGTCCGCCTTGCATTCTAGCTGTGTATTGATGCTTATTTTTCGTAAAAAATGATTGATCCTCCAAAGTTCTTTGAATGAAGGATTGTGTACATTTCTGGGAGTTCTTGTGATTGGTATGCCCAGATGAAATGTTCCCCTTTCTTTCTTTCTTTTCTTTTTTTTTTGCTATAGACTGCCCACTTTTGGGTTTTCACCCTAGAGTTCACTTCCTTCTTCTGTATCTTCAGATCAGTGTATTTTGGTTGGATATTGATGCCAACATGCTCAGGCAGACTACTCTTTCTTCTTCATTTTCGGGATTGCTCTAGACTGTCCATTTTTGGGTTTTCACCCTAAAGGTCATTTCCTTTTTTGAAATTGGCAATCTTCGGGCCGACTTGTCTTGACTTGGCTTCAATTTAAGCTTCTATACAAATCTTCAAAGTTGTGGTTTCTTTATGTATCTCTTGCTCATTTCTTACAGTTGAAGTCTTGATCTTGTATTGTTTGATCTGTGTGTGAAGTGTATACTGTATTTTCTTTTTTATTTTTTTTGTCTTTTTTTCTCTTTCTTTTTCTTTTTCTTTTCTCTCTTCTTTTTTTCTTCTAAGGGAATTCAACTCATCACAGTCTTTTGTCTCGAGGATAATGATGGAGCATACAATAGAACCCCGAGTTACTCGGCATAGTCATGATTTGAATATATCACTCATGTAGCTACTCCACTTTTGACTTAAAAGATGGATAGAGCATACAACCACCTTCTAAGCTTTTCACTATAGTGAAGTACCCCAGAAAATTCTACTCATTTCTCTCTTTTTTTAAACACTCTTATCTAGGAATACCTTTTAGTAAACCCAAATAGTGGAGTATAATCTCTTTTTTTCTCTTTTTCTTTTTTTTTCTCTTTTTTAGACTGCCCATTTTGGGTTTTCATCCTAGAGTCTCTTTCCTCTTATTCGAGTCTGTGGATGCATTCTCGAATCAAACTGTATCTATATCGAACACTGTCGCTTGTTCCCGCTTGAACATAATCAATTCTACCCAGCTTTTCTAAACTGGCGTCTATCAAACGGTAGAGTCTTCATGTATCTTATTCTTACACTATTTAACTTGGTGTACTCGCTCTGGATTGCTTCGGCCTTCTGATTGCCATTTCTTATGTTGTTTGGTTTACTTTCTGAGCATAAACTTCTCTTCATCCATTTTCCTCTGGTAGTTCTATGGCCTTCATGTTCAATATATCTAGTTTCATCTCTTTTTCTTAGTTAAGTTAAAGAATACCATTCATCATCCCATCCATAGATATCCTGAGAAAGCCTTCAGGGGGTAAAGGTTTATGGTCAACTTTCGATTCAAGGATCTTAAACGATAAGTGCTTGATAAGAAAAATTCTTAAAGTGGGAACTGTCCATTGTCTAAACACTCGTTATGTTCCCCTGTTGGCCTAAGTAAACTAGAAGATACTCACATTTACAATATCCTCACAACATTCAATCTCTTCTAAATATAAGCAACTTAGAGTTGATCTTTGGCTCTGAAACAAAGGTATTGTTGCATTCAAAATTTGAGGATCTGGTATAGAAATGATATATACATATGTCCATTCAAAAATGCGTGTATATGCATATGGGAGAATAAAAACTACCCCATAAAAATAAAATGTTTAAAGAATAAAAATGTAAAAATGCTTTCTAAATGGAAATGTGATTTATCATTCTGACAAACAATGAGTTTTTTTTGAATTTTTTTTTTGTTAAATGATAAGAAAATCGTAGGGACCTTCGGACTATCTCCAGGGTACTGACTTATTTTGGCCCTTTCAAGGTAGTGTAGGCTTGTGCCACTTTTCTTGTTTTTCTACCGCTGGATCAACTCTCTCGTCAACCACCTTCTTGATTTCTTCAATTAACGACCCTAAATTTCTTGGTGTCATGCCCCGTCACCTTAATGTAGAACTCACATGTACTGTATGGATCAAAACTGTGGGCAGATAAGCTGGGCGTATTCTTTATCGGCCCGGAGGTAAAGTACTAACCCTTGACCAGATGAGGCCATATGTCTGAAGTGGAATACTCCGGATATCTCTAAATATGTACTTTTTCGAGGAATTTTTCTTGGTGATTTGGAGGAATCTGCTTGTCTTCTTCTCTTACGATCATGAAAACCTTAAAAGTGGTACCCATTTATCTCTTTCTTTCCTTCTGCTCCTAGGCATGTCTGGTTCGTTGAATTAAGACTCAATTTTCCTTCTTGGATCATGTATTCTATTAAAGTCATCACATTTGCCTCTCAATTTCCCGAGCAGCTTATAAAAGAGGAAATACGGAAGATGGCTTGAGACATAGAAGTCACTTTCCTCTTCAGCAATGAGAGGCTGCACTTGGGTGGCTAACCTCCGCCTTCTCAAAGCACATTTCTTGAAACTCTCATCAGGTTTCATCATCGTACCCCGGAGATACTGACGACTTGGTGCTAGGTCTAAAGCATATCTGTATTGGCCCAAAAAGGCATCGACTAAATCTCCCCACGACTGAACTTGTTTTCTACTCAAACATTATACCATAACACAGTGGGTCCTACTAGACTATCGTGGAAGTAGTGGAACAGTACTTTTTCATTCTCAATGCAGCCCTCCATCTTTTTGCAGAACATGGTCAGGTGAATCTTAGGGCATCTTGTTCCGTCATCATACGCAAATTTGGGAATCTTTAGAATCCGAAGGAATGACCAAATCAGGGTTCAAACAGAGTTTTCTTGCATCGAAGGCATCAAACTTCTTCTCTTTTTTTGAGCCAATCTTTTAACTGCTCGAATCTTGATTTTTGAGTGTGTTCGATTTTTTTATTCACGATAAAACTCTAATTGGTCTTTGGATTACTCCCCAAAAATTTTATGCAAGGTAATGATAATGTTATGTAAAATATGCCATGACTGTACAATGTGATGCAATGCAATACATGAATGCAAATGCGGTGTTGATTCTCGAACAGTCCTTAAAAGACTTTCGTTCAATAGAAAAATGTCTGGTTGCAAGAAACTAATAACGAATTACAGATAACAGTTAGCTTCCTTCTGGAGATCTCGACTTCGGGAAGCAAAGCTCGTGCTCCACGTCTCGACATCGTCTTCAGGATGATGGGTGACCTCGTCTTCTCCTCTTATGCTACTCCATAGACTTGTGACGTCATGATCTTCATGCTTTGGCTTCTAAAAAAACATCAACAAGTGCATGCATAATGCAGACAAGAGCTTCTTCTTCCGTAGATCTGGATGCAAACGATCTGATCTTCGAATAATACGTCTAAACAGGGATGGTTCTATCGATCCTAAGGGGAATACTTTAAAACTTTTGGGGTTTAAATCAAAATTCTCAAGGATTATTTGGTTTAAAAATTTTCCCTTTTTTATTCTCAAAAAGTTTTAACTTACTTAAAAATAAAACTTTTAGGGTTTTTTTCTTTTTTTTGAAAGTTTTAGGAGGGAAAAGAATTCAAAACACAGTAATAATATTTTCAAAATTTTTTTAAATGAGTTTAATTAAAATCTTTGAGATTTTTACAAAGAGTTAAATGTGAAGATTTAAAATTAGTGTTCTGTAGTCCCCACTGGATCCTCTGCGCCACACGTGCCTTACTATCGGTCCGTTTTCTTTCTCGAATGGTCTTTGCTCGATCCAACTAGATACTGTAGTATTATCGTTTCCAGTAAAGTAGACTTCTTTTTCTATTTTGAATGCCTTTTAAATGAATTGTTCTTGAATCAACACCATGATATGATATGAAACGAATGCAAATAAAGACATTGATTTCGCTGGTAATCACCATTTTGAACGACTTTCATAGGAATTAAAGGGTCCAGTTTCTGGAGCCAGAAAAGTAGACTTCTATAGATATGTCATTCTTCATGTCTTCGGGTCATACTCAAAGAAACTGAAAGTCTCAGTTAAGATTGCTGGTATCGCATTCGCTTTCCTCCTCATGCGCTCAAATAGATCTAAAATGGCTACATCGATGTTTCCGAATACCCTCGGGAAGATGATCAAACCATATGTCCCCAAACGAATAGGTCTATCTTCATTACCTCATTCGGGTGTGCTATCTCGGATATATTCCCATGAAGATGCTAGGCTGTCTCTTCAATTCTGAATCAAATCGTTGGCTCAATCCTCGCTTATCAAAAGATTTTGAGCTTCAATGGATAGTTCTGATTCCTCGGCGACTTCGCGTAGATCCAATCTTTATGTACATTCTTCTGGTTGAGCAAGGCTGCGTATTCCTCTACCGTGGGCATCATGTTTTGGCCGTTGAATGTACAACAGCAAAAAACGAGATTCTGAATCTGGACAATGGCTCGAAGTAAATGCTAATTGAAACGAACATACATTAGCTGGGCTATGTCGCCATAACTGTCAGAAAATAGGTCATGTAGTCTTCGGTCCCATCTTTCCTAAATCTCTTTAAGCTCCCACGGATCATTCTGTGTAGGCTCTCGTGTGTATACTTTGGCACTAAACGCTTGCTCGGCAAACTGTTACCTCAGACCCGTTGATTAACCTCTGACCAATGTTGCACGACTAGGTTGATGTCGTCCTTCTTAAGATACCTTTTTTCCATGATGAAATATTTTCTGATCGGACAAACCACTTGAGTCAACACCTTTATGTAATGTGGATGCAATGATAATGCAACAAAAGTATGTGTAAAATAAAATAAAAAAAAACACAAAAAGAAATGAGTTAGTACCAGATAAAAAAGATAAATACATAAATAAAAGGACAAATTAAATAAGGTAAACAAACAAAAAACCCTATTTACATCATGTCTACAACACCTAGGTTATCCGCATGGCTCTAAAGGGGTGGGTTTCTATATGTTCTCTACATGCAGTGTTGGTTCTAGGAGTTACCCGAATTGTCCTTGTTGTCCTCTACTGAGAGTAGCCAAGGCCCCCGATCATCACCCATTATAGGCTCATTTCAACCGGGTTCAATTCAGGGGGACCCATTCGCTTATGCCCATACGAAGGAACGATATCCTCACGAAAGCATAGGTACTCAAGCCCCGAAGGTACTTGCTAGGCCCATACGGAGGAACGATATCCTCACGAAAGCATTAGCGTTTCCCCCCCCCACTTAAAAATTACGGGTTTATATGCCAATTTTTAAATGCGTTAAAATAAACGCGCACTTATAATCGAATGTTAATTTAATAGTCACTTTAATCCGGAACTTCCAATATTAATAAAGCGGCAATTATTTAAAAAAGCTTGACTCTCATTTATTTTTGAAAAAACAAAAATCGTCCCCAGCGGAGTCGCCATGTGTAACGATGTCTCTCTAAGTTCGCTAAAAAGTATTTTTATTTTATTTTATTTTGAAAATAATGTCTTCCGTGGGGTTTTTAGAAAAATCGTATTTTATTTAAAAATGGAGTCACCACCGGCCACTAAGGTAGGCCGGGCACCATAAAAACCAGAGATTTTAAAAATCTGGGGTTCGGGAGTCGGTTACGGATGGGGAAGGATTAGCACCCACATTTTTAAAATCTCTGGTTTTTATGGTGCCCGACCTATCTTAGTGACCGGTGGCGACTCCATTTTTAAATAAAATACGTTTTTTTTTTAATTCCACGGAAGATATTATTTTCAAAATAAAATAAAATAAAAATACTTTTTTAGCAAACTTAGAGGGACATCACTACAGTGTGTGGTTCATCATTAATATTTCTCTTTTGTTGCAGGTTTGGAGGCTCATCTCCAACTTCTTCTTCCTTGGGCCATTCTCACCCGTTTTCTCCATCCGTCTTATAATGATGTGAGAAGCCAAATCTTTCGCATCTTTTATGGGTTTAGAGTATCATTCTTATATGTTAACTAGATCAGAGGCGTCAAGTATGTATCTAATACGAGTATGCTTTTTTTTCATATTTGGAGTATCATATCCCCTTGCTCATGTCCGAATATATGCTGATACATATATTGGACACAAGATGCAAACCTTGCAGTATCATCTTTAGTTAAGAAAAATAAATAGTGCAGACATAATGTTTAAGGCTTCTGAACATTTAAGGTTTAAGAGGGCCCTTTGACAAGAGAAGAGCGGATTATGTCTGGATGCTGATGTTTGGAGCATTATCACTTCTGGTGAGAAACAAATGAATTGTTTTCTTTCATCTTCATGTCAGAAAACCGACGATAATTAAACATTCAACCTACTAAATTATGCCTGCTTGATTTTCTTAGGTGATGGCATTTCTATGGACACCTTTCATGGCCGGTTCCATTGTTTTCATGATCGTCTACGTTTGGAGCCGTGAATTCCCGAATGCACAAATCAACATCTATGGCTTAGTAACATTGAAGGTGCGATTGATTTTCGAGAATCGTATTGTCATAATATCGAGCTGCGATTGCTATTTTAGAAACTCCGATTCAATGGATGAGATTGTTCATGTCAGGGATTTTACCTGCCGTGGGCATTGCTAGCTTTGGATCTGATATTCGGGGCTTCATTAATGGAAGATATCATAGGGATGATTGCAGGGCATCTTTATTACTTTTTAACAGTGCTTCATCCTCTTGCTGGTGGCACGAGACCCCTCGTTGGGTGTATCCTTGATTTCCAATCTTTATTTTTCAGCTGACAATCAAATCCATACCCATCTCTAATATTCGAAACAAACTCGCATATAATGAAACTTAAACCCGTCATCCGACTCGTTGCACTTTGGATAGAGTATCAAGAACATGTATCTTTATCGATTAACCGATTCTTAGTGGAATCTCGAACTGTACATGTTTATAGTCTTTAACGAGCTTTTGCAGTCACAAACTAGTATTGTATTGGGGGGAGGGAATCCAAGTCAATTCTCCGGTGCAGCGTGACCCAAATGCCGGAGTTTCTTTCCGAGGAAGAAGCTACCGACTAAACGGTAATTGAGCACAAACAAGTACGCCACCATCGGAGCAGCAGAACCAGACAAATAATTCAGGCGATGGTGTTGCATTCCGGGGGAAAGTTACCGTCTTAGTGGTCATTAACTATGAACCGTATTATACACCATGCAAGGTTTTATTTATGATATGAATGAATTACCTTGAATTTGTAGCCTTATTATTTGTCGGATAATTAGCTATTGTATTATTCTAAAAGAATACCAGGTCGCAAACCAAACAATCTTTAGAGCAACTGATTAAAACTCTCAGTTGATATCCTCCCCTTCACCTAAGTTGTGGGTTCAAGATCCGGTAGGAACAAAATTCTCCTTCCCCCTCCCCTAGGTAAAAATTGTTCAAAAAAAATTATAGCCAAATTGTCGGATAATTAGCTATTGTATTATTCTAAAAGAATACCAGATCGCAAACTAAACAATCTTTAGAGTAACTGATTAAAACTCTCAGTTGATATCCTCCCATTCATCTAGGTTGTGGGTTCAAGATCCAGTAGGAACAAAATTCTCCTTCCCCTCCCCTAGGTAGAAATTTCAAAAAAAATCACAACCAAATTATGGTTTTGGTTAGTTTATTATGCTAAATTTTAAATTTTAGTCCAAGTACTTAAATTTGGCATGGTTTAAGTTTTTACTTTTAGTAATGTTATTTACTTAATCAAAACTGTTAACATTGTTAACTATTCATATTAATGTTCTAACATGATTTAAAAAATCGATCAATTGTAAACTTTTATTAGATTAAGTTGTTGGACAGATTTTTTTTAAAAAAAACTTAAATATTTAGTTGGCATATAAATTTTTAAGAAAAATTCTATGTCAACACCTTAATGGAAATAGTTCACGGTGTTGGTAATCTACACTAACTAATAGCAGTATAAAAATAGGATGATAAATTGTGCAAAATCAAAGTATATGGATTAAATCTCAAATTTTAGCATGGTAGAGGGACCAAAACTATAATTAACCGAAAAAGAATAGAGAAAACGAAGAAGGAATTATAAACTAGAAGCTGAATGTCGAAAGCAGACATGCACTAGGTTGATAGTTCCATGCATAGGGCTAGGCAAAAACTGCTGCTTGTTGTAATTCTATCATTTTCTCTTGTGGGGACTGAAATTGTGTTAATTTCTAACGCGGGACAAAAATCCTTTATACTTTTCGGTGTTACTTTATATGCTTCAACATTAAAAAATATTAAAGAATTAAATTTTAAGTTATAACTTTAAATTTTAAATCTTAAACCCTACCCTTAAAAAATACATCATACCTTAAATTTCCTAAACCCCTAATCATAAACCCTATTCTTAAACCCTACATCCTCTACTTTTTAGTACCCCTTTTATGCCCCCACACTAAAAATTAGGTTTATGGTTTAGGGTTTACGGTTAGGGTTTATGGAATTTGAAGTATAGTATATTTTTAGGGTGTAAAATTTAAGATTTAAAATTTAGAGTTAGAGCTTAAAATTTAATTGCCCCTAAAATTAAAAAAAATAATTTGACCCTTTCAATATTTTTAAAATTCACATTAAGCTTTAAAATTTTGAATATTTTTAATTAAATTTTTGTCAAAAGTTTAAATTTTTTGTATTAGATCTCTCAAAATTATTAAAAATTTTAATTAAACCCTCAATTTAAAAAAAATCGTTTAAATCTTCAAAATTTTTAAAAAATTTAATTATCCTTCTTAATTTTTTACTCAAAATTCCGCCACAGCTCGCAAACCAAACATCTATTGCTATGAAAATTTGACCAAAAGCAGGGTTTCGGTGTTGGGAGAAACTTATTATAAGGTGAATTCAGATATTTATTACATATATATCCTATCATGTCACATATGTTGAACTGCTTTGGTATATTTTTTCTTTCGGATTTTTCATACAGATATTGTTGTTGTTACTATTTTCTTTCCCTTCAGAATTTCTCTTCCTGCCCAGCTTCTTTCATTTATAGATGTTGGTCTCATAGTATACTGATTTTCTGTTCAATCTAATCCTCCAAGGAGGCTATATTTCATTTATGATTTTGGCGTAGACAAAAGTAATTTTGTATAAGTGCAATAGAAATAATTGTAGAGGCTTATTAAAGACTCGTTCTACAATGCTTTTTAAAAACGAGTTGTTATGGACGATGAAATGAGTTCGTTAGTGTCTGGAGTAGTTAGGAAAGATATCGAAAATGATAGTTCTAATTGCAACATAAAATAAAGATGCAACTTTTAAAGTTTTATCTTTGTGAGAAGATGACGAATCAAATAAAAAATAAAACAATAGTAGGACAACAAAAAGCAATCCACAGAACCACATCACCGTATTGTTTCTAATCTAACGTTTGAATAACCAAAACAGAAACAATTTAAAAAAGTTTGTGATTAAATTAAAAAAAATTAAAGTTGAGTGACTAAAACACGAACAAAGTTGAGTGACCAAAAACATTGTTTAACCTATACATTATTAAAAGGACCCTCATAGTATTTTTGTAGTTAGGTAAACCCTCGATCTTCATCTTACAAATAAAATTATTTATATTCGTGTCTCTTAAAATAAATAATTTTTTCACCGAAACCCATTGATCTCTGCCTTACAAAGATAATACAAATTGTCAATTATATAAAGAGGTGGTAGTCCCAAAAAATAAATTAATTTATATTCGATTTTTTTTATTTAAATCCATCTATTGTTCTCTGTTAAAAGTAACACCTCCCAAGAACTTAAATCAAATTGAGATTAGGCTACGGAATCTAAAGGTATTTTCCAATATTAAATGTAGAAATAATGAAGCAATACATATACTCCATCTACTCTTTCTTCTGGTATTTAAATCTAATTATATACTTTAGATTTCCCAAGATTTACGTTCTGCAAGTGCCATGTGTTCCATTTCCAGGTACCAAATGTAAGAAAATGGTATTTAAACAGCTAGATTCTCATTCTTTTTTTAAAAGGTGAGAGTTCATGTGCTATTGATTAGACAAATATCAAACCAAAACAAATGTGTTGGATTGCACTGGATTATTCTCCTAATTTTCTTTTACACCTTGTTGAAACATAGAATTATAATGTCCCATTCTCACATGTCATGTGCTTCTTTTTTACTTTTAATCATACAGTTTCCGCTATTTTTTAACCATATCCACTTTACAAAAATATTCAACCCCACTCTTTTTAATTAATAAATGAACTCAGTTGCGAAGTCAGAATTATTGTATGGAGGGGTTAGAATAGACTTTAGGGTACGAGAATTTTTATACTTTTACAATATAAATATAGTTGACCCCATACCCAAACAAATTAAGTGAGGTCAATTCTAATATTTTCATTTAAAATGGTACGTTAACTCCTTGAAAACCCTATTTAACTCTTTAAAAATCTTATATCACAACAAATCAGGTGGGGTCAATTGACCCCCTAAACTATGTAATACCCATTTTTTGTTTGGACCCCAAATTATATTCGAATCATTTATCCTATTCGAACCAAATCATAAAAAAATAGCAAATTAGTAAAAAAAAAGAAAAAAAAGGCATGACATGCCTTGTGTCACGGCCATACCTTCGTTCACTCGACAAGTAGGTCGTGCGGCACTAGGGAGGGACGTTTACCGACCAAGTCAGCCCTTGTTCTCTGTGTATCTTTGTTCACTCGGTAAGTAAACCGTGCGACACTTGAAAGGGACGCTTCCCGACCGAGTCAACCTTACTCTCTATAGATCTGTTCAAGATAAAACAAGCAACGCGTCAGGTCTTAAGCCACAACATAATCCCTCAAGCCACGAGTCGATACCGTCATCCGACTCGCAACCCTACAACTACGAAAACACCACAAAACCTCAAAACTAACAACCTAAACAAATAGAGATTCTTAAGTTTCAGGATTCCATTGATAAAAATCACTTATCAACATTATTAAACATCCAAAATATGAATCAAAGCAACCTTACTTACTGGAAATCAGATCCAATTCGCAAATCAACTCATTTCCCCCAAATAACTCAATTAAACATTGGAAAATCATTAAAATCAGATTAGAAACACAAAAACAAGGATCAAATGCTTGGGAATTTCAATAAAGAACCATACAATAGAGGAGATCTCGGACCTTACCCCTATTGTGAAGTTTCTCCCTCAATTGATTTGTGAAAAGCTAAGAAAACACAAGATTATTGTAAGATTTTGTATTAACAATCTTTATAAAACAATTTGAAACAATAAAATCAAGTTAGAATCCACATCACCTCTGGAAATTTGATGGAAAACTGAGTGTTTGGCTGAGGAGAGAATGGAGAGAAAAAAGTTGAGAGAAAATGACGTGATTTTTGTTTTGAAAAAGATAACTAACTTTTTAACAAAATCCTCTTTAATTATTAATTAAACCACATGTTAAAATAAGTCAAATCAAGGGAGAAATCATCATAAACCAATTGGTAAAATAGATCCTAAAAGATTCTAAGTATTTGACCCTTTTCATTTTAGTCACTAGAAAATCACATTTTCAAAACTTCCATTTTGGTCACTAACCAAAATGTCCATCTTCCAAAACCCGTTTTTCAAAATTGATTCCACCATTATTAAATATATAATTAATAATTTTTTAAGCATTTTCCATAATTTTTCCAACACCAAAAATATACGATCCTGAAACAGACTCGAATCTTTACTCTAGTCCATCGGACCGTCTAATAAACCCTCTAAACCGTTAAGCCCTAAAACTGGGGCGTTACATTTTTGGTCTAGTCTCTCCGCCAGTGGTGTAGCAGATCAAATCTTACCCAGGTCTTACTTCTTCGCCAGTGTTGTAGCTAGACCAAACTTTTCCTTGGAATTTGCCCTTTTACTTACAAAAAAATAAAAAAAGAAAGTTCAAGAAAAAAATCGAAAAAAATAAAAAAAATCAGAAAAAGAAGAAAGTAAATTCAAAAAAAATTCAATAAAAATCATCAAAAAAAGAAAAAAAAGAAAAAAATTAAAAATGAAATAAAAATAAAATTAACTTTCATCATCCTATCTTGTCTTACCGTTGATGTTGTAGATGAGTCCAAGACGCTATCATTCGCCGATCTTGCTTCTCCGTTGATGGTGTAGTAAGATCCAAGTTGTTATTCGATATAGCCCTTCCGTTGATGGTAAGGCTAATTCCAAGTTGCTGAAATCCAGTCCTGCTCCTTCGTTGATGGCGTAGTAGGATTCATATTGTTGTCATTCGATTCTACTTCTCCGTTGATGGTCTAGTGGAGTCCAAGTGCTGAGATTTGATATTATCCCTCCTTTGATGGTGTGGATAGATCCAATGTGCTTGATTTTCGGTTCTGCCTCTTCGTCGGTGTTGTAGCTGAACCAAAGTTGCCAAATTCCGATCATGCCTCTTCGTCAGAGCCGTAGCTTGATCGCAAAGAAATCAACTCTCTGATCCTGTCTCTTCGTCAGAGTCGTAGCTGGATCAAATCTTCATACCTTGCCTCTTCGTCAGTGTTGTAGCTTGGACAAATCTAATTTTCGGTTCTGTCTCTTCGTCGGTGTTGTAGCTGAACCAAATTCGCCAAATTTCGATCATGCCTCTTCGTCAGAGTCGTAGCTTGATCGCAAAGAAACTAACCCTCTGATCCTGCCTCTTCGTTAGAGTCGTAGCTGGATCAAATCTTCAGACATTGCCTCTTCGTCGGTGTTGTAGCATGGTCAAATCTAACTTTCGGTTCTGTCTTTTCGTCGGTGTTGTAGTTGAACCTAATTTACTAACTTTCAGTCTTGCCTCTTCGTCGGTGTTGTAGCTAGACCAAATTTCACGAACTCTTTATCTTGCCTCTTCGTCGGTGTCGTAGCTGGATCGACATTACTAACTTTAGACCATGCCTCTTCGTCAGTGTTATAGCTTGGTCAAAATTTGCTAACTTTCAAATTTTATTAGTGTTGTATCCAAAAAAATAAGCAAAAAAGAAGCAAAAAAAATAAGAAAACAAAAACGAAAAAAACAAAAAAGAAAAAAGAGAAAAAAAGATAGAGAAAATCCAAAAAAGGTAAACCAAGTTTCAATATTTTGATCCTGCCTTTTCGTCAGTGTTGCAGATGGATTAAAGCATTTTGGCAAGTCCGACAGAAATGTTGGCGCAACGTGCTTAAACACGGCAAAGTTTAAGATAATGGATAATTCAAATGTCCATCGGAATCTATTTTTACGAATGGTCAAAGGAAAATAAATCCTATGGGAAAAAACCAATTTCATGATTGGTATAAACTGATTGTACACAGGGTAATGGTACAGCTAGCCCAGAGCAAACGACTACCGGTAAAGGCAACTCAAAACCGTTGATCCATGTGCATTTGGGAAAAATGAAAAGGAAATCTATAAGTTAAGCTGTAGATTTTTTTAATCAAATATTCAAATCTTCATGTTTCGATCCTGCATCTTCGTCAGTGTTGCAGCTAGGTCAAACTTTTCTGACTTCTGGTCCAGCCACTTCGTCGGTGTTGTAGCTGGATCAGATATCAAAACCATCATTCACCGATCCTGCCTCTTCATCAGTGTTGTAGTTGGATCAAATTCTGTAGACATTGCCTCTTCGTTGGCGTCGCAGCTGGGTTGAGTTTTCTTTAGGAGTTGTATCGGCATCAATAATATAGTGAGTCGCACTCATTTTGCTTCTCCAATCCCTATTTTAAAGATTTTGCTTCCTCAAAAGTGACAAGTGGATCAACCAAGCCAAGAAAGAAGACATGCGCCGAAGAGAAAGATCTACCGAAGAAAGAAGACACGCGTCAAAAAGAGAGAAGTTCAGCCAGACCGGACAAAAATGGTTATTATTTTTGTATTTGCTCTATTCATGTTACACAACAATGACCCATGGCAAGCTTCCCCAACACTTCACTCAACCTTACAATATATTACATTCCCCTAATCCATTTAAAAGGGGCACAAATTGAGAAAAGAAGAAAGAATGAAGGGGGGAACAACAGATTGAAAAAAAGAGGGAGAGGCTCTCGGCAAGTGAAAAAAAAAGGATTCACTCTCATTTTTTACTTTTGAAGATACCACAAATTGGAAAGAAAAGGAGAAGACTCACTACCATATTTAGGTTTGGGTATTTATTTTTCGGTGTATGTTTGTGGTATAATCTTTTTTTATGATCTACTAAAAATGATGTTTTTAGTAATCTTTTTAGGTTTTTTTTCGTTCTTACGTCTTATATATTTTCATGTTCATATGTCTCTATATGTTGTTAGAATGTATTTAGATTAATTATTGGTGGTTGTTTAATATTTGTTTTTCAATCTTCTCATCTCTAAAATGTTTTTTATCATGATATATATTTGTTCATGGCTTTTATTTGTTCTTGTATAATTGTTCCTATGTGTATATGTATGTATGTATGTATAAACGGTTTTTAATATATATCGATGTATATTACATCATGTTTATCTATATATGTATACTAAGTAAGATATATGTATAGATACATTATGTTTTTTTATGTATATTTGAGTTGTATATGTTTTTATGTACATACTATGTTCATATATTAATAGCTAAAAAGCAAGCAAAAAAAAGAAGAAGCTAAGTATATGTTTTTTTTGTACCTTATATGTGTATATAATATTATATCCATATCTTTTTATACTATTATTATCATATTTCTTAAGCATATATATATATATATAAGTTTTTACGCACATTTGTAAAATATGTATAGTATTCTATCAAATCACTACATATATAATATAAATAAATACCTTTTTTTTAAAATAATAAACTATTAACTTTAAATATATTTAGATATTTTTTATACGTATAAGTATTAAATATTTTACCTTAATTATTATTTTTAGGTTAGATTAATATTTATGAATGTTTTGGTAGTATCTTGTTTATGTTAGATTAGTATTTTATTATGTTAGTATTTATTTATATGTTTATCGCATTGCATTTATTTATGTTTGTCATGTTTTAAGTTGCATTTCGGATATAGTATTGTCAATGTGGTGCCCTTCTATTCGAGCGTAAACGTGGCCAATATCAAGCGTAGTGATGATGATCTGTCGGTTTACTCTCGAATAACAGGGCCTTTAAAATCTACTTGCGCTTATAACCAAATTTTAATTTAATCGTCACTTTAATCTGTAAAGTTTAATATTAAAGCGGTAATTATTAAAGTACCAATTTTAGGCAGTGTGGGGGTGCTAATCCTTCCCCATCTGTAACCGACTCCCGAACCCGCCATTTTTAAAATCTCTGGTTTTTATGGTGCCCGACCTACTTTAGTGGTCGGTGGCGACTTCATTTTTAAATAAAATACGATTTTTATGAAACCCCACAGAATGCATATTTTAAATACCCGAAAGACCACAAACACCTTAAAACCTCGTTTTTCCGTTTTTAGCGAAAAATGATCGCTACAAACTACATGTGACTCCGCCACTGAATGAACTTATTATCGTACTTTTTAGAAAATAACTCATATATGTTCGTTTATATTATTTTGATATTATCTATACATATTATTTATTAAGTGTTTGTCACGAGTTAATAAGACATTAAATCTAATATAAGAAATTAAAAAGAAAATTTTATTAAAACAACATTTTTTATTATAACAATGTTTTATTATTAGACTCAAAATCAGTAAATGGGTAAGAGATTAAAGATTCTCCATATACAAGTTGAATCCTTGATGTTTGATATCATAAAATTTAGTGTTAATTAATTTTCGTAACAATAACATTAAATAAAGATTTAAGAAAAAATGAAAGGGCCTTCACAATATGAAATTATTAAAATAAAGAAAAATGAAAATATATACTTAATTGAGAGTAAATTACACTACATGTCATTTAGTTGTGGGTTTTGTAACAAATAAATTAATTTTTTTCATAAAAATTACAAGCAAATCACTTAATTATATTAGAATATAAAATTTTCAGGATTATTGTTTAATTTTGAATTAAGTATTTTCGACATCTCATGATCCCATTGCTTAAATAAGTAATTAACAGGTATATAATTTTATAATTAAATATAAATAAAATAAAATAATCTTATCATGAAACAATAATGAGTTAAACTAATGGATAAAATTATAAAAGATAAACTACACAAAAGTCACTTTTGTTTCTATTTTATTTTGATCATCAACATTTAAAAGTTACATATTTTAAATGTTAGTGTTCGAGTAATCATTTATGTTTAATCGATAATGTAAGTGACCACAATATAACTTCTGGGTGTTAATATCCGAGTGACAATTAATTTATTAATTGAAAATGTAAATGACTATACTGTAACTTCTAAAAGTTAAGTGGTCAAAATAAGATAAAAAATGAAACAAAAGTGGCTTTTATGTAGTTTTATAAAAAAAATATTAAAAATTCGTGAAAAACGAAATTATCCGACCGAACTGATTTAAACAGTCTAGTCCCCAAGGAACCCCGATTCCTCGCATTAATAATAATGGCATAAATGCCCCCTATACTTTTAAAAATCTTCCAATACGGTATCTATACTTTGTAAACTTTCAATCAGCTCCCTGTACGTTCAATCAGCTCCTAAATGTACAACGAAATCGAACTGACCACTCGTCAGATTGAGCTCAAGCTTGTGATTTTGGAAGATAAACTCAATGAACAAGGTTACAGTGAATCTGGGATCGCTGATAAGCTTGTTGAGACTTGGAAAACTCTTGAAGAAGCTCGGCAAGAAAAAGATGAAGAAGGAGCAGTTATACTACGCCTAATTGTCAACAAAAGTAAGTTTTTTTTTTCTTTAATTTTAGTTTTCTTTTATTATTAAAATGGGTGATTGTGGGTTTTTTTTTGTTCATTTACTGATTCATTCATGCTCCGGAGGTTGGGGTTTCAAGCAGGTCTACCAAGTTAACTATTAGCAATATTTTTTATTATTATTATTAATGGAGGATTATGGATTCTGTTGTTTGTTTATTAAACCATTCATGTTTTGAGTGCTAGGGTTTCGAATACCCATGAGTTGCTGCGAGGAAGGAGAAGTAGATGGAGACCTTTTAGGGTTACTCTCGGCTTACTCCTTTGCCAAATCGTCAAAAGAATAACGATGAGTGCGAGCATGCCTTTCTGAATAGAGATCAACCTGTTTTTTAATTTATTTTAAAAGCCTAAAAAAATGGGAAATTTGCATTGCATTTCAACCTGTAATTTTTTACTTTATTTTTTAGCGTGAAGCCACGTGTCACTTTGATATGCGGTTACGTGTCCCACCACGTCACCAGATAATGGTGTTATAGACAGGTGGTATTCTGTAGGACGAAGAAAGTTACATGAGACTGATTGAACGTTTACAAAATACATATACCGCTTTAGAAGATTTTTGAAAGTACAGGGGTATTTGTGTCATTATCTCAAACATTTATAAATTAATTTGGGTCGAAAAGTGATCACCATCGCCATCACCAATCAAACCATTGCTTTGCGTTGGTCCCAAAACAACTCATCAATCTACGCCGTTAATTTAGGCTTAAAGCCAAAACAGCACCCCTACATCCTAATATTATCAAACTAGCACTCAAAATTTTATATTTCTCAGACTAGTACCGTTACAATAAACTCTTCATATTTTCACGGCAAGTTCGAATAAAATATTATTTTTTTATTTTTTAAACTCTCCGTAGAAGCATAGTAAGTTCAAAAAATTCAATTTTTTTCGTATTTTAGCTTAATTAATTGCATTAACAGATAATAAATTCTAATTGAAACTCGTCGTGCCTGAATTTTTTTACGAATCTAAAAAATAAACTATTAGAAATTCACTTCGCATTTTCAATATATTAAAGAACAAAAAATATAAAAAAATGAACTATTAGAACCAACTTTGAAATTTTAGCTCTTTAGCTAAAATATAGTAGCAAACTCTTTAGCTCCAAGAATCCCACATTGATAAGAATCAAAGGCTTACACTCTAGTTTGGCCTATATATAGCTAATGCCAATTTTTTTTGCTAATCTTTGATCTAAATATCAAAGTTGGTTCTTAATGGTTCAATTTTTTTGTTCTTCAATACATTGAGATGTGAAGTGAGTTTCTAATAGTTTAATTTTTTTTTCATTTTCATTCTTTAGTAAAAAATTGATTTTAAAAAATTTAATTAAAATTTGTCATGCATGCACGACGTTCCAATTAGGATATGCTAATCATCTTTTAACTAATTAATTAAGTTAAAACACAAAAAATGAAGTTTTTTGAACTTACTGTTTTTTCTACAGCTAGCTTTTTTTGAAAAAATAATATTTTATTTAAATTTACCATGTTTGTGTGTCGAATTTATTATAATAGTGTTAATCTAGAAAATATAAAATTTAGGGTGCTACTTTAATAATATTAATATGTAGGGATGCTATTTTTGTCTTTAAACCGTTAAATTTACATTCTGATTTTCTTTTCTCACCCAACCATTAGTCTTTCCAAAACACAACGTCATGACATCATCAATTCTCTATTGTCTTCGAATTCCATCACTTCTCTTTTACTTACATGTGTTCCTTTTCATTTGTTGGTGAGAAACTTTGAGATTCCTTAATTATATTAAATCTTATAAATTTAAATCAAACAGGTTAAGTTCAGCTGGATGATATGTTAGATCTTTTATTATTAATAGTATTATAATAATATTTTTTTAAAATAAATGTTATGATTACAGCCCGCGCAAAAGTAGAACGGATGAACATCTATGATCACAAAGATTAAAGTTCAGTGGGATGAGATGTTATATTTTTAAGTAAGGTTAATGTTTAAAATTTGGAATTAAATAACAATAACAATAATTTGTGTGTTTAAACAAAATTCAAGGGATTTTCGCAAATGATGTGACATTTATTGCATTCATTTGAAAAAATAATATATTTTTACAACAAAATATAAATGAATCAGATTCGATTGAAAGGATCACTCTTATAATAAAATTTCATAACACTTGATCTATATTAGTCGAATAATGAATCAAATATCGATAATTATATAAAATAATAATAAAAAATAGGTAGGATCGTATTTGGGGTTGGACCCAGATGTTACTTTTATGAAATTATAATCTACAACCACTATGTTCAATTTTCTTTATATGTATTTACTTTGTACAATGCATTTATTTATTCACAACAATACACACCTTACAGATAAAGTGATTTGAATTCAAGTCTTTAAAGATAAATATCATCCATTTTTTAAAACTGGTATCCACAACTCCTTTTCG
The DNA here is from genome assembly GCA_019671005.1 of Hibiscus mutabilis. NCBI lineage: Eukaryota > Viridiplantae > Streptophyta > Magnoliopsida > Malvales > Malvaceae > Hibiscus > Hibiscus mutabilis. Next base: position 34,304,092 of record CM033749.1, read on the forward strand.
GGCTCCATAGCAAGAAATGATATATTCTGCTGTTGAGATATTTATTTTGATATAACAAAGTGAAAAATATTTTTGGACTTAAACAAATATTGCAAAAACAATTTAAAGTCCATTTAATTTGAAAAATATGTTTGAAAGCTTTTAAAAGTATTTTTGACTCAAATATATATTTTCAAGTAATTTAAAAGTCTCCAACGACTTGTTTTTAACGGCTAGTTTTCCAACGGCTAGTTTTTAACAGCTAGTTTTTCATTCCACACTATAAATACAAGCCAAAAACACTTGAAGAAGAAGTAGAGAGAAACTATCCAAGCATGATGATCAAGAGAATTTGAGTCCAAAGCAAATTTCTTCATTTCTCTTGTACATATTTTAGAGAGTGCTTCATTGTAAATCATTTGTACTCTTTCTAGTGAGCTTAATCTTTGTAAACACCCACCTTTGTGAGGTATTAAGTTTACCAATCAAATCCCTTATAAAAGGAGAGGTTCTAGTTTAGCTTTAGACAAAAACTAGAGTTGGTTCTATCTTAACCAAGGAAAAAGATAGGGTTGTAAAGGTTGCCTCATAAGCCTTGAAAATGGAAAGAATTCATAGTGAATTGGGAAATCCTTAGTGGTGTGCTAAGGTAGTGGATGTAGGCTTTGGTTAGAAAGGCGAACCACTCTAAAATCCTTGTGTTTTTTGTCCAATCTTTTATCGGTTTTAGCCAATTCAACCAAACATCAAAAACAACCATCTTGACGATAATCAAAGATCAATTCGAGCATGCAACAAGCCTTTCAATTGGTATCAGAGCCTCGTCACCATCGAAGGACTAACATCCGGGAGTAAAGATCATTTGCTTGAAGTCTACCGTTCAAAAAAATGGAAAGATTTGAAAAATGCCGCTCTATCTTGTGTCCTCCGCTCTTCGAAGGAGAAGTATACTTCCAATGGAGCAACATCATGAAGTATTTCATCAAATCTCATGATTATGAGGTTTGGGACATTATTGAAGATGACTACTTAGAAGCTCCTAAGAAGAAGAAGAAGCAAAGGAGTGCAAACGACACGAAGGCAAAGCTAAACACAAAAGCGACACACATGCTTCTTTGTGGCCTCAACGAAGACGTTTCCAAGAAAGTCTCAACATGCAAAAGTGCCAAAGATATGTGGGAGAAGCTTGAGAAACTTTATGGCAAAGAAGAGAAGAAAGATAGTGTTCCATCATGTGCTAACCTCCTCCAATCACCCAAGGTGTATGGTGTTATGGCTCTCGATAAGCCTGAGGTATCTTCTAACTCTAGTGATCCAAATTCATATTCATTTGATGAGTTACAAGATGCATTCGATGAATTATTTTTAGAATTTGAGACCATGAATTCCAAATTTAAGAAAATAATTTCTAAACTTGAAATTGAAAACGATTTTCTTTTGAAAACAAAGTTGGATTTTGAAAACCAAAATGAAATTTTGAAAAATGATTTAGAATTTTCAAAAACAAGCAATAGAATTTTAGAAAAAGCAAATCTCGATTTGAAAGTTAAGCTTAAAGCTTAACAAAAGAAAAATAAATTATTTCAAATAATTCATCTTGTCACATAATGGCAAAATGCTCACATTGCCATTATCATGGTCATTCTTTGCATACTTGTCATATAAAGAAAAGAAAAACTTATAGGATTAGACAAGTATGGGTTCCTAAGAGAACTAGAGACATTGAAATTAATGTAAATGGATCCAAAGCAATTTGGATACCAAAATCCAAGTGAATGTCTCTTGTAGGTGTGTTGGAAAAATGGCAAGCAAAGCAAAGATATGGAAATGCTCTAGTCACACAAATGAAGAAGATGGGTAACCTCTATGAATTTTTTTAGTTTTTAATGGTTATCCATTCTTTTAATTTAAAGTCTTGGATAATTGAATTTCATGAACTTTTTAAATTGATTTGATCTAACATTGAAATTCAATGTCTTTTAAGTGTCAAGCATTTGAGCCAATTTTTTTTGGAATGCTTTGAGAAAGGGGAGCTATTTTAAAACAAAATTCTTCATTTTTTTCAATTTTTTTAAACTCTTCATTGTTATGGACTTAAAAGTTTTCAAACATTGGTTTGAATCATTTTTGATATAACAAAAAGGGGAGAATGTTTTGAAAAATTAAATTTTCAATTGAATAAGGGGGAGCTTTAATTATTTTCGATTTTTATTCTCTTATTCAAATTTTATTTTTCTAAGTGGGAGCATTTTCAAAAACAATTTTTCATGTGGTTTCGTTATATCAAAAATGGGGAGATTGTTGAGATATTTATTTTGATATAACAAAGTGAAAAATATTTTTGGACTTGAACAAATATTGCAAAAACAATGTAAAGTCCATTTAATTTGAAAAATATGTTTGAAAGCTTTTAAAAGTGTTTTTGACTCAAATATATATTTTCAAGTAATTTAAAAGTCCCCAACGTCTTGTTTTTAACGGCTAGTTTTCCAAAGACTAGTTTTTAACAGCTAGTTTTCTAACGGCTAATTTTCCAACGGCTAGTTTTTAACAGCTAGTTTTTCATTCCACACTATAAATACAAGCCAAAAACACTTGAAGAAGAAGTAGAGAGAAACTATCCAAGCATGATGATCAAGAGAATTTGAGTCCAAAGCAAATTTCTTCATTTCTCTTGTACATATTTTAGAGAGTGCTTCATTGTAAATCATTTGTACTCTTTCCAGTGAGCTTAATCTTTGTAAACACCCACCTTTGTGAGGTATTAAGTTTGCCAATCAAATCCCTTATAAAAGGAGAGGTTCTAGTTTAGCTTTAGACAAAAATTAGAGTTGGTTCTATCTTAGCCAAGGAAAAAGATAGGGTTGTAAAAGTTGCCTCCTAAGCCTTGAAAAGGGGAAGAATTCATAGTGAATTGGGAAATCCTTAATGGTGTGCTAAGGTAGTGGATGTATGCTTTGTTTAGAAAGCCGAACCACTCTAAAATCCTTGTGTTTTTTGTCCAATCTTTTATCGGTTTTAGCCAATTCAACCAAACATCAAAAACAACCCTCTTGACAATATTCGAAGATCAATTTGAGCGTGCAAACAAGCCTTTCATCTGCTAAAGACAATTCTTCGCGTAAATTGCTTTGAATAGGTAAATTGATCATTTGTCCTATGTAAGAATAAAATTTATATTTGATAAAATAGAATGAAAACATTTGGTTATATTTAATTTCACTTGCGGTGTTAAAAAATTGTACAACCGATAATTTCTTAAATCATAATTTTTTAATTTTGTTACAATTATATATATTTTAATATATCCAAATATTAAACGGATCGGTTCAATATATTGTGAGAAAAAGTAATCCCAAACATAAAATTTAAAACGAGCATAATCAACGGGTTGGTCTAAGTGGTAAGCAGCTTGGTATCGCTTAAGCATGTATTGAGCTTTGAGATTTTGTGTAGGTAAAAAATCCTGCTGAAGGACTCACCTACCAAAATCAGGTGTACGACGCAAATTTATTTGAATTAATTAGTACAAATTCATGAAGAACCGAAAGGGCAACTAAAAAATAAAACGAACATAAGAAAATAAATTCTAGAAAATATACCCACCACCACTAGGGGTGCTAAACGAGTTGAGCAGCTCGTGGACTGCTCGAATTCGACTCGGTCAAAACTCGGTAAACGCTCGATTCGGGTTGACTCGACTTGAGACCTTAACGGGTTGACTCGATAAGTTCGCGAGCAGCTCGTTAATTTTTAAAATATTTGTTTAGTAATTACTTTAAAATTGTTTCATTCAAAAAATAAATCTAAATAATAACTATTAATTGTTAATAAATAATAAAAAATGATAAATTAACTAATCTATTAATTTTCTAATAATTAATAAAATATTATTAATTAATAATATTATTTTTCTACAAACAAAACAAACCCTATCTCGCCAGTTTTCACCCCACCCCCGCGCCTCCTCACAAACCTTTTCTTATCTCTCAAATTTCAAATCTAGAAATCTCAAAATATTGAATCTCAATTTCATCTCTAATTTGGCAGCCATGACATGTTAGTTTAACTATCTCGTCATTCTTCTTATTTTATTTAAATAGTTTAATTTAGTTTTCAATAGTGTCTTATTTTTTCTTCTTTTAACAATCGTGTTTGTCCGGACTTGATTCCTCCCATGTTCTTGTGTTTGATGGTGGTGGTGTCAGCCTTTTTTTGTCTTCACAGAGCTTTGCATGAGGCCTTGTTAGTTCCGTTATTTAGGCCGGTTGGCCAGCTTCGATAGGGTATCCCTTCAGTTTAATGAAATCCCTTGTTATTTTCAACTTATATATATACCATATTAAAACTTGAATTCTCTAAAACCTTGCTCGGATTATGAAGCAACTTCAACTCTATTGTGAAAATTGTTTCTTTAGTTATGTATCGTTGAACTTTTCTTTTAAGAATGCTTTTACTATGTTAGTTTGATGTATTTGTGGATTGTTACTTTAGTTTTAATATGTTAGTTTGGTGAATTTGTGGATTGTTACTTTAGTTTTAATATGCTAGTTTGGTGTATTTGTGGATTGTTAGTTTGTAATTTAGACTTTGAAAGTGCTTTATACACTCTTTTGATATTTTTTGGTTAAATTTGTTAATTTATGTTAATATTAAACCCCATATAGTATTATTAAAATTTACTTTTAGTTAAAAAATAAGGAAATTTTTTTAGTGAGCTTAACGAGCAACGAGTCGAGTTGAGCAATAAATTTTTTTAACGAGCACGAGTCGAGCATTGCCTAACTCGCGATCGACTCGCACAATAAGCACCCTAATCACCACCACATACAAATTACCACTAAACCTGTCAAACCAACCAAGATACCATATCACAATTATGATTGAAGTGTAGCTAAATCAATGGCGTTATCATTGTCTTCCGCAATTGTAAAACCATATCCATAAAAACTGGTGATTTAGATTTATTGCTTTCCTAATCATGGATTTGACTTTAATTCTTAGGGTGCAAATCTTGATTAAGGTGGCTCACAAGCTAATCAAAATCTTTTGTTTTTTTACCAACAGTTTGATTCTAGCGGTAAATAATTTGGTATCGTTTAAACAAATTTCGAGTTTGAGACTTTGTATATGCATAAATTTTTTGTAAGAATATTTACCCACCAAAACTATATGTGCAATGCGGGTCAATTCGAATTAATCGGGGCAAAACTCTGTGAATTGGGAGGGCAACCAAATTTTTTGTTCGTTTTTATTGTTGTTTGTGGACCAAATTTAATAAATAAAACTTAATATTTACTTAAACAAAATTAAAATAGGTTAAGTTTTTTAAATATATTTTTTATTTGACAATACTTAATATAAAATAATATTTATGTTAATATTTTTATAATTAAATTTATATAAATTAACTTTAATTAATTAATAAGTTCAACCGAATTGAATTAATGTGGTAGCTAATTTACAACAACTCTATTTGCCACCAAGTCCAGAATACGGATATCAATAATATTGAATCGCCATGAATATGATAGCAAATGGGACATCCAATGGAATAAAATCGTTCTAGGATTGATTTTTTTTAGAAAATAAAAGAAAAAAATATACAAATTTTAGATTTTTTAGTAATATGCATGTTCGTTTTACGGTTCATGTTTGGGGTGTGAGGCTGTCATTCCCAACGATATTGTCTTCAAAGTTTGAACTCGCGACCTTCTCTTGGGAGTGCAATGTGCCTTATCAATGCACCCGACACTTGTTGATAAATTTTAGAATTTTTGACAACGCACATTTATTCTCTTCTCCTTTTATTAATATGTAAAATAAAATAAGTATTTAAAAAAATAAAAATAAAATTTTATGAGATTTTTCTTATATTTAAAAAAATAAAAAAAAATTAAGAAACCTTTACATTCCACAATTTTAGCATATGAATAAAAGGTTCACCAGCAAGGTAAGGTACGGTCTGTCCATTTTTAAAACCTTTTGTTTCCTTTTTCATTTACAATCCTACTCATTTCTTTTGCTTTTCAATTTTGTACGCCATAAATTGAGGGTTCATATATTTCTTAATTCTTTACCTATGAGATTTTGTTTGATTCGACCAGTTTTTATTTTTTTAATTAATTGGTATAATTTAAAAAGTTTTATATAATTTTGAGTTTTATTTTTTTCTGACAAAATAACTTCATTTTTATGGTTTTTAACATTGCTTAGTAAAATTTTAAAAAAAAACTATATTTCAAAAAACAAAACAAAATTTCAAGTAAATAAAAATAATTAATAATTCTTATATATTGTTTTAAATTCATCTTTTGGTTTGATATAACTATAAATTTTAAACTTATTAATCATAAATCGTTCAAACATTATAATTTAATTCTCTCAATTTCTATGCTTAGACATAATAATATCTTAAATAATGATATTTAATAAATAATAATATTTGAAATGATGATATTTAATATATTTATATTTTTTATATTAAAATATAAAATTAAAAAGTTTTATATTCTACTAACAACCCGTATAAAATGTTCTTGTAAATTATGACCAATAATATATATATATATATAATGACTTCAAATTCAAAGATTAATCGAAGTTTAAAAAATCTAAATGACGTTGTGAATGAAAAAAATTATATTAAAATGAATAAAGATTGTCTCATAATAATTTTTTTACAAAATTTGATCTAAATTAATTGTCCAATCGATCAAAACTAGCGGTTAAACAAAAGGGACAGTTGAACCGGTTTAACTAAGAAAATGGGTCAGACAAGATAGTAAAGCTTTCACATGGCAGATCCAACTAAAGTCTTTCCGAGTTAAATTTTTTTGTACTAAAAACTCGGCAGTTGGCTGGAATCTCTTGAGGTTTCAACATCTCCTCCCAACAAAAACCCAACTTTCTATTTCCAATATCTCAACGCTACATTACCCGGATCTTCATTCCCTTGCAAAGCTGCAAACTTTCTTTGTCAGAAAACAAAAAAAGAATCCACAATTTCGGTGAAATGAAAAACACCCACATGCTAAAACTCCTCCTTTCGTTATCTCCAATAGCTTTCTTCTTCATTCTCTTACCTATCATCTTCTTTTGTCGGAAGAGGGCAGCGAGAGATGACCAACTGGGCGACATAGAAAGCAAAGAGCAGAAACACGACGGTTGTGACGACGGAGACGAGTCGGAAATGGAGGATATGATCACTTTCAGCGGCGGAGAAGACCTCACCATTGGTGACATTCTCGATGCTCCCGGTGAAGTGATCGGCAAGTCCAGCTACGGGACCTTGTATAAGGCCTTGTTGCAGAGGAGCAGCACCGTCAGATTGCTTCGGTTTTTGAGGCCGGTGTGTGCCTTGAGAGGTGAAGAGTTTTTTGATCTGGTTCAGCTGTTGGGGTGCATTAGACATCCCAATTTGGTGCCTCTTCTGGGATTTTATGCCGGGCCTAGAGGAGAGAAGCTTCTTGTTCATCCTTTTTATTGGCATGGAAACTTGTCCCATTTAATTAGAGGTAAGAAAATTGTTAACTTTTGTCCATATGTTCTTGTCGCTCAGCTTCAGCTTCATCTGCCAATTCCCAGATTTTTTTATTCTGTAAAGAAAAGGCCAAACATTTATTGATTGTGGGTTAACTTTGTTTTTATTGGCTCTGTTTCCCTCTGGCAAATCTCATCTGATAATGTTGTGTATGTTAAAAGTTAGAACAGACAATTAAAAGTTAGAATCTTGTTTATGTTTGATGTTTTTTTTTTTGGACAGTTTTTAAGGTTTTGAGATTGGACTGTTTGTTTGGGCAGATGGCAATGGGGAGTCTCATAGATGGGAAATAGTTTACAAGGTTTCCATTGGCATGGCAAGAGGATTAGATCATCTGCATACAGGGTTGCAAAAGACATTGGTCCATGGAAATCTTAAGTCTAAGAACGTACTTTTGGATCGGAATTACCAGCCCTATCTTTCGGATTTCGGTACATACCTACTCTTGAATCCTACTTCTGGTCAAGAAATACTTGAAGCTTCAGCAGCCGAGGGCTATAAAGCTCCTGAGCTTATCAAAATGAGGGATGCAACTCCTGAGACTGATGTATACAGTCTCGGGGTGATCTTTCTCGAACTACTTTCGGGGAAGGAACCGATAAACGAAAAGCCAACACCCGATGAGGATTTTTATCTGCCAAACTTAATGAGGAATGCAGTTCTTGGTCATAGAATCAGCGATCTGTATCATCCGGACCTTCTTCTGAGGAACAACTGTGATAAGGGAAATCCAGTTACTGAGGAATCCATTCTTAAGTTCTTTCAGCTTGCCATGGCTTGTTGTTCTCCTTCTCCTTCTCTTAGACCGAACATCAGACAAGTACTCGTGAAGCTCGAAGAAATCGGGAAGTAGGAGCCAGTGCATTTTGCAGAAGCACGAGGCAGTGGCATTGCTAGTAGTTCGTTCGTACATCGGTCCAAATTTCTAAATTTACATTCTGTTAATCACCTTTGATGGCCGGGGCAATAATGTTAACAAGGATGATAATGATGTATATGTGAATAGCAAGGGTATTGTAATCCCGGGAATCAACATTGGTGATCTTTCAAGCATCCAACGAGGATGATAAACCCGGATTTCCGATTCCGAGACTTGAAGGCCACGTAATGCGAAAGATGTTTCAGCTTGTCGAAGTGCTATCAGCTGTTACGGGTGATTCCTGCGGGTTAGTTTCCAACCATATCCCAGAGTTTGTGATTGTTTGGTGGGTTGTTCATCATTCTTTGCTTTCTCGAACAGCAACACCATTGTCAATGTTGTAGTTGACTAGATTTCCCTTTAAAGAAAAGAAAAAAAATGCTCTCAATGAACTCAAATCTTAGCAAATCCTTAATTGTATATTCAAGTAGCTAGCTATATAGGTCAATTAATTACATTCAATCAAATCATATTTGTGTGTTGTAGTGTTCTAATCTTTTAGCTGGCACAGGAATTAAATGACAATTGACAATAGGTGCTTGGTTGGTGAGAAGGATGCTTATATATAGAATAGTTGAGCTGTAATGGAGATTCATTCCAATATATATTATTTTACTTTAATGGGAAGACCCACTATTTTCATTTTCCATATAAAGTATGATATATATATTATAACCATTGGTATCTGATCCATTGGTAGATTACTTCGACCAGTCCAACTGGTAGTTTATCATCTAAAGCATGATAATTTATATACTTTGAGTACCGTTGCAAAATAAGTGCCAGAAACATCGGTAATGAACATCGTGTCCCACGGCCACTTAAGTATATATTTTCTTGGACTATTCTGGAAAAAGAATGTGTTTCTTCTACGTTCTAATATTTTCATTTAATATCAACATTTTCTTCACTTTGAAATTCATATAACAGCTGGTGGAACCGATTTAAAGTTTGCATAAAATCAAAACTGATTTTTAATCAGGAATTAGTCAAATAAAATCAGCCGCGAAACCCAGGCAGGCTGATAACTGAAAGCTTGCTAAAGCCCAAAACTTCAAACAATGGCTAAAGTTGTAATGTAGGGATAAGCATCGTCACATTCAAATGTCGGGGCAACCAGGAGCAAAATCATGGTGCAATGTGGAAGTTTTTTCTTTGAAACTGTAGGTAATGGCCTTACCATGTACGTGCAACATGATGAACGACAACGGCAGACATAGGCCCTTGTTTGCTTTCTTCATGAACAGCAACGGCTAGTACTCTAAATGCATGATAATCACAATCTGATGGGTGAGAATGGCTTCGGCCTTCGAGGCATCTCCGGATATGTCGGTATCAGTGCATTGAGGTCGACTTTATACTTCGTAAACCACCTGGAAAAGTCATTTTTCATCTTGTAAACATTAAACTGCCAGTCCTGGTGCTATGCTTGCAGGGGATCTCCGCATTCCCCAGTATCTGCACTTGGACTGTCGGTCCCAATCGTCTGGAATATTAGGCATTGGAATCTCTTGATGAACATCGAAACGTAGCAAAGATCTGGAGTTGTTCATGATCCAATAAATAGCACCACAGCAATAGACCCCTTGACTGAAATTTTTAACCTTAGGAATATCACTAGGGAAACTCTAAAGATGAGAAGATGTCTCCTAACTTCTAACAAAAACAACTTTGTAATGTGTTGATTTCAAGGGATCAAAAGCTAAAACAACACCGAAAATAGTGTATTGGTTGGTCGTAGGATTGTAAATGTAATAGTTCCAGTTGTATTCTCCTTTCCGGTTGTTGCTACAGCACAATAACAAGCCATTGCAGGATTGCAAAATCCTAATGCCTGCAGAATTGTCGATGAAAGTGAAAGTTCTAATTGATGGCCCGCGAAACCGGATTTTTAGGAAACGGTACTTGGTCTTGTTCCGCATACGCAAGAAGATGGCAGAGGCGATTATTGAGCTTCGATTAAAGCAACGAGAGAAGTAGGGGCTAGAAATCAGAGAAAACCAGTTTTTCGATCGGAATCTCAAGAAGGGAGACCGAGAATATCATCGTCGTAACCTATTAACTCGGCTGATTCGGTGCTTGAGTTCAAAAATTCATGTTATCTCATGGAGATGATTTTCTATACTGTATGTTGTGCTAGTCTCTAGACCCTGAATTTCTGGCAAGATTACTCCTTTCTTTCCCCTTTATATGAGCTGGATCCTTGTCGTGTTATTTAGAAGATTAATACAAGAAAAGTCATTGCAAATTGTTCAGCAATTGCCAAACAATTCTTTGAAGATTTCATAGCAGCTTGGTATATACATGTATGTAAGAATTTTGGACTCAAATCTATCTGGTACATTTTAAAGGCAATCTTTGACTTCAGATATGAAATTGTTGAACACAGAAAAACATGTAGCAGAAAACTACTTTTAAGAATATTCAACTTAGAGATAGTCATTGTCACGCTTGAAAAAAGGTTGAGACATTAATACATATCAGAAAAGAAAATGAAAGTTTTGAGATATAAATGTGGTGACACTGCACATTCTATCAGATATTCTTTTGAAAAGAGCTAATGACACCATGACGGGTATCGAAGTCACCTTTGAGTAAGAAGAGACATATTAATCCCATATAAAAAAAAAGAAGGCCTCGTGACATCATGCACAAGCAAAGCTCTCAATGAATTGATAAGCATCAAAACACTCAAATTCCAGTGAATTATCTCCCACAAGCTCTGCTCTAGAACCAAGTGGAGCAAAATCATGAGGCTTGCTAAAACTATTGTCCTTGAAAATATACCTTATGGCTTTGTTGGGCACATGCAGCACCATAAACGAGCCCTCGTCGGTTTCGTTACGAACGACACAAAGTATCGAAAACGCATAAAATCACAAGTCTATTGGATCGACATAGCCCCTAACCATCTCAGGAAACAACGCTGCAATCGGATTTAGATACCCGGAATAGTCCCTCTCAATCTCAAACACATCAAACAGTAAATTGTCCGAAACATAAATTTCAACAAGATTCAAATGGCCTCCGGATTCTCCTAAATACTGGCACGGCCTTACGTCTTCGTCGACAACGGAGGGAATCAGGACATCCCTCATTTTCTCTTCTTCAACGTCAAAACACAGTGAATCTCCCCAGTCACTAAGCCAGTAAATGGCACCGTTCCAGAACACACCATTCTTGAATTGCACGTTACTTGGTGCTACAAACGGACGACCCGAAGGCCCCAAAGGACCGGTTTCCGACGAGTAAATCTGTAACACCCCAAAAAAAATCCCCCAATTCAGAAAACCCTAGATGTTGAAATCCAGAAACCCTATCAATTGGGAATTTACGAAGTAAAACCCTAATTTGTTAAAGGGATTAAAATTGAATTAATTTAGAATTGTGGGGCTTATTTCAGATTTTTGGGGACTGTTTTGGGAATTGAGTAAAGCTGGGTGCTCTTATGAAAACCCTTGTCTAGTCTAGTGACCTTTTACGTGATTTACCCTTTTATTTAGGTTTTTAAACCCCTTTAACCAGCAAATAAAACTTTTCAAATCACATATCTTGTTTCAGCAGCCGCACCCTTCTCTTTTTCCCTCTCTCGAAAGCCTGCCCATAACCCTCTCCATTTGTTTTCCGATCGAGCTCCTACCAAGCCCCTCTCATTGTCCGTTCGTCGATCGGAGAACCTTGGTGTGCTCATCGCTCCCTTGCGATCAGAACCCATTCTCCCTCTTGCCCTCGTCATTTGTTGTTTGAATTGAATCAAAGGAAAACCATTCGATTTCCCTACTTTGTCCGTTCCTCCACCGGTTGCGCGACCATCCTCCTCCTTCAGTGTTTCGATTTAGTCAGAGTCGTGCCACCGTTGTCTCCGCCCTTCTCCTTTGTTCGTTTGAGTTGGGTAAGTTTTTGGGTAAGCTATCGGGGTTCTTTTTGTTGTTATTATTTCATTTGAATGGTTTTGGTTTTGGGTTCCTGCTTGTGTTTGACCGAGATTGACCTTTAGGATTGTTGTTTTTTGTTGCCGGTGTACCGCGGCCGTCGTTTGGATGTGAGTTCGCCTTCCGGGCCGTTCTCGCTGCCGTCTGTTGTTGCAATGCTGCTGCCGTGTTGTTGTGCCGCCACCGCGGTGTTGTTGAGCCGCACCTTCTATGGTGAAGCCACGATCGCCGCGTGGTTGTCGCTGTCGTTGTGTGTGTGGGATTGTGAATTGTTGGGCTGAACCCATGCCCGAACCGGACCAGCAGGCTTGAGTGGTGAGCCCAAGTGAGAGGGTCCAATTCGTTGGGAAAGAAGCGGACCAAACCCTTGACTCGAACCAGGTTAGCTTCAGAACGGACCATTTTTTGTGAACCGACCAAACCGAACTGACAGTTTTGAAACTGAACCGGAAGGGTCGACCCGACTCGACAGTTGGCCGACCTGACCCGTTGACCATAATAACATCAGCGTTGACTCTGCTGACGTCACTGACCCGTTGACCATAATAACATCAGCGTTGACTCTGCTGACGTCAATGTTGATTGTTGACTTGGACCTTTGACTAGAGTTTGACTTTGATTAGTTTGACCCTTTGACTTTTGACCTTTGATTAGTTTTACTTTTGACCAAAGTTAAATTTTAACCAATTTGACCAGCTGACTTTGGTTTTAATTTTTAACTTGAAGTTGATTTTTTCAAAAAAAAAATCGAGTATCAGATTAACTAGAGTTATTTGACGTCCTGAGCCTAAATTTGCTGCTCGTTTTACCAAATTCGAGCATGAAAGTTCTGTTTTGTTATTTGCGATTAATTTGTACCTTAATAATTTTAGAAGAATTGAGTATCAACTCCGAGGTTGACAAGTTGTCACCTTATTCTGTTCAGATCGATTTTGCACATTTTTCGAGGTCTTTACGTGAGTATGCAGTCGGTTCAGTTATTATGTTTTTAGTGGTGGCTTAGTGTTAGAAATAGTTATTAATATAGAGTTATCATCGTAGGTTCTATTTCAGCTAGACCTGAGCGTGAGGCGCGTTCTTCTCGGCATTAGTTCTGCTGCTTGCTAAGGTGTGTCTCTTCTTGTGCCATATATTTGTGTGTTTCTTACTGTGCTAAATATTTTTGAAATGATATTTTATACTTGCTTGATTTATTATATGAGTTGTGATTCGAGAATATTTTGAAACTATAATGGATGGCATATTAAATTTTGTTTTTAAATCAAGCATCGGATTTTCAGAAAATGAGACACTCGTAAGAGTTCGGATTTATGATTTTACAAATTATGTTATGTGTCATGGGTTCGGATTTGTGTTTGGAAAAAGGCGAGGGAAACCTCCACTCTGGTGAGGGAAACCTCCACTCTGTATGATATTGGATAGTCGGGCATTGAGTCATGCATCGAACATCATAACATTATGATTTGGATTTATTGGATTTATTATGCATTCAGAAAAGACTTTATCAAAAAATAAAAATACTATTTTTTGTGTTGCTCGTACTTTAGAGACACACTAAACTCTTTAGCTTACTCTCCCATAGTTTATTCTTTCAAATACTCAGACTGATTAGGCGACTCGGTACTTGGAGCTTCTCGCATTTTACTCAGATATTTTATTACTCAGTACGAACTCTTTTCAATTATTCAAATAAATGTTTTAACATATTTTGGAACAATTTGTAATTCGGACATTTGGGACATTTAAATTGGGATTTTGTTTTCGCATGGTTACTAGATTTAATTCAAATGTTTTATTTAAATACTTAGAATTTGTTTGAATATTGTGATTCGAAATTAATTGAGATATTTTATGGTAATAATTATTATTATTTAATAATAATTTGATTTATAAATAAAAAAACCTAAAATTTGTTACTTGAGGAGAAAGCTTTTAAACTTGACTCCCAAGGTTTAACTTAAGAAATTAGGTTAAATTTAGGGGTTACAAAATCTCTACCCGGTAATGATCTGGCAAATCAGGGTCGGAATTCGTAAAGCAAATTGCTTTGAAATGAGATGACTTTAAAGGATCAAAAGCTAAACTGACACCAAAAGCATTGTTCCTCGAAGAACTAAGTGTTGGAAGTACCGTGTAATGCTTTGTTGTAGGATTGTATACGTAATACTTTGTCCGGTGAAGATTAGCACGAAAGCTACAACAAAGCAACAATCCATTACAAGTTTGTAAGATTTTGATCGTCAACTAAAGTAAGTGACCGAAAGGGAGCAATAGAACGATGGGGGCTGAGATCGAGGAAGTCGAATTTCAGGTTGCGCAGAAAGAGGCCTGAGATGGACGTGGATCTGTGTTTGGGACGAAACCTGGGATCGGTGATGAGGGAAAGCCAGTTTTTGGAGACTTTGAGGATGGATTTCAGAGGCAGGCGATGAAGGATTAGAGTTAAGATATCGTCGTTGCTGGCTATCGTATCGGCTGATGAGATTTGGTAAGGATTTGAAGAGGAGAAAGCATTTTCGTTTGTAGAATTTTTCAGTTCTGCTGTTTGGGCTTTATTGTTTGCAGGATGATTACAGTGCAAGATGGCTGAAGGTGATTCCCTATCACGCTTTAAAGTTTTTAGTTAATATCTTTTTATCTCCCTTAAGGTGTGGGTTCGAAATTCATTAGGAGCAGTTTTCTTCTCTCTCTCCTAAATAGAAATTGTTTAAAAAAATTATACATTTTAATTTTTTAAACAATGTTTAGGGTTTAAATATTGACATTGTAAATTGTGCCAACTATATTAAAATAATTGCCTCAATGATTATACAAAAATAGAAGGCTTAAGGTGTAAGAAGTCTTTGAACTTTTGAAAAAAATCAATTAAAAAATTAAATATTTTTTGCACCTAATTAAGCTCTTGAACCAAGAAATTTAATTAATTAAGCCATTGAACCAAGATACGACATATTGCACTAACAGATCCAAAAAAATATTAAGATTTAATGGTAAAAAATATTCAAGAACATAATTGAGTACAGAAATATTCAGAATTTAATTGTTTTTTTAATTCAAGAGTTTTTTACACCCTTAAATCAAAATAAAATATCTATATTTTATAATAAATAAATATAATTATTTGTGTATACAAGACATAAATTAGGTACGTAAATAATGCTACGAGGAAAGATTTCTCACCGAGTGAGAAAAAAACAATTAGACCGACCCGAATTTGATCTGAAAAATTGGGTTATTTCCAAAAATAAAACATAAAAGCCCATTAAACCCAAACCTCCGATCCGAATCACAGTCAAAAAGATTTTTGTCCTGATGTTTTTGTTGGTTTGCTGAAAGAAAAGCCAACCAAGTTTGGATTTCGTCTTCATTGAATTTCTTTCGTTTTAAATCTGGGAAAAATCTTTTCTTTTCCTTTAATATTTTTTTCATGTAAAAGAACATAAAAATGGAGTTCACCGAAGCTTATAAACACACAGGTCCTTGCTGTTTCTCACCGAATGCTCGTTACATTGCGGCCGCTGTCGATTACCGGCTTGTGATTCGTGATACACTCTCCTTTAAGGTATAGTGTTTTTCTTTTAATTTTTTTAATTTCTTTTGCTTCTAATTTCCAATTTATTTGCTCTCTTTCCATTTGGGTTTGTTTTGAATTGTTTTTTTAATGAATTGTATGTCAGATTCAAATTTTACATATGTAGATTAACCTCATTTTAGTTTCTGATAAGATCTCCTTGTACTTATTTAGACAAGATTTTAGTTAGATTTGTGCAGCAACGTTTCCTATTTGCTTTGTATTGTTTCACTCTTTCGACCAAGCTAATAGATTTGTCGTTTGGTCTGTTTCTCTGTGTCATTGAGAATTGTAAAGTGTTTAATGCGTACAGTGAGAAAAGATGACAAACTATTTTGAGCAAAATTTTATCTTTTAGCATTAGAATTGTAAAGTGCATTTCTTGTGTTTCTAAATGGTAATGCATACTTTCTATTTGAATTGATGCAGGTTGTGCAGTTGTTTTCTTGTTTGGATAAGATAAGCTATATTGAATGGGCACTTGATTCGGAGTATATTCTTTGCGGTCTTCATAAAAGACCAATGATACAGGCGTGGTCACTCACCCAACCCGAATGGACTTGCAAAATAGATGAAGGTCCTGCTGGTATTGCTTATGCAAGATGGAGCCCAGATGGTCGTCACATACTGACCACCTCGGAGTTTCAGCTGCGATTAACGGTTTGGTCCTTAGTGAACACAGCCTGTGTTCATGTACAATGGCCGAAGCATGCTTCTAAAGGAGTTTCATTTACGAAAGATGGAAAGTTTGCTGCTATTTGCACAAGGCGGGATTGTAAGGACTATATAAATCTGTTGTCCTGTCACAATTGGGAGATAATGGGTGTTTTCGCTGTTGACACATTGGATATGACTGATATTCAGTGGTCGCCGGATGACAGTGCGATAGTGATCTGGGATTCACCTCTTGAATACAAAGTATGTGACTTTTGTTTTCCGATGTCTGTCATCAAATGGCCCCTTTTTGATTCCTGGTTGTTATACCACATTTATATTTGGAAGAACTCTTTTCTCCTCGTTTAGAAACATTAGGTAAAATGATAATTGTAAGGATCTTTTTCATTTTTAACGTCTTAAAAGCCTTGGCTTTCTTTTACTTGATTGATCTGCTTCATGCCTAGCACACTATGAGCCAAGGGTGCTAAACTTTGCAAGCTAAGATAAACTAGAGCTTTTTCTATATGGTGTGTTTGTTGTTGTGTGTGTTTTCCCCTATCATGGTGTAAATGGTATCTTGTGTGAGATATATCCAAATAAGCAATTACATGGCCCTGAAAATTGTGTTTCTAATTACCCATATATTATCACGTTGTTATGTTTATGGTTTTACAAATGTAAAAACATGCATTTTACTTTGTGTGCTGATAATTTTTACAGTTGAACTGATATAGTTGGAAATGTTAAAGTGCCCAATGTTCCTTTTTTTAATTTGGTACAGGTTCTAATATATTCTCCAGATGGAAGGTGTCTCTTCAAGTATCAAGCATATGAAAGTGGATTGGGAGTTAAAAGTGTTTCATGGTCTCCCTGTGGCCAGTTTCTTGCTGTGGGTAGTTATGATCAGATGTTGCGAGTTCTAAATCACCTTACTTGGAAAACTTTTGCCGAGTTTATGCATCTATCAACTGTTCGTGCTCCTTGTTCTGCTGCTGTTTTCAAGGTAAGCTGTTTCCTTGTTACGATGATTCAATCTGTGAGAATTATCTATTAACTTTGTTTATAATGGCAGGAGGTGGATGAGCCATTGCAACTTGATATGTCTGAATTATGTTTGGACGATGATTTTATGGGAGGCTCTGGTAAGGATAATGAGATTCTATATCTCTGATTGTTGACTTTTCTTTGATTTGATGTAATGCTTGATACTAGACCCTGTGAAATTGTGCTTAACTGTGTAGGACCTGAATGCTTTGTGCCTCTTTTTTTTATACAATTTCTTAAGCTTAAATGCTTTTGCCTGCACGGCTTTCCCGTCATTATTCAGTATCTGAATTGCAGCCTTTCAGTATTTTAATTCAGTTCATATGCCCCACTACAGATGCTCAAGAAGGACACTTCAAGGTTAGATATGAGGTTATGGAAGTACCCATTACTTTTCCTTTCCAGAAGCCTCCTATAGACAAGCCTAACCCTAAACAAGGAATCGGTAAGTCTTACCAAACTGATGTTGATTCACTACAAGTTTTATATTTTTCATACTGTATATTCAAGTGACACAATTTCCAAGTACAAAGAATTCAAAATGATTTTTACTTCTAATATTAACAAATATTCTCTTGCAGTACATTTCATTTTTATCCAAAAAATATTGTTGAAGTTGGAAACAATCGATACTCATACCATTATAGGAATCAGCCCTTTAGCCTGATGAACGACCTTGATGACTATTAAGCATCCAACATAAAACTAATTTCCAATGAGCGGCAAGACCCAACTTAGTATAATACCGTACGAAATCTAACGCTTAATAAGTATGGGAATGCACCACTTAACACTCCACCTCATTTGTAACTCAGCAGAGGGGTCTACTCATAGACAACCTCACATGGGGTTTAGGCGGGAAGAACATAACACGATGGGCTTTGTTATAATGTTAAGCAACTAACCTAAAAGCCAGTTGACCATAGGTGGACAGGTCCTACATAATACAAGACCACCACTTAACCGTGTCAGTTGCCAACTATCATTGCCAATGCCATATTAGGATGTTAGAAAATGTATTCTCATTGTATATGATGATTTGGTTCCGAAGTTATTTTTCCATGGATCAATCAAGCGATAAGGACACTCGTATTTAAGGCTGCACTAAGCTTCTTAATAAACAAATTAGTATGAGTTGACCAAATTAACTTTGATTTTCCTCCCTTTAATGCTGTTACTAACCAAACTGATTTTATTCTAGGTCTTCTTTCGTGGAGCAATGATAGCCAATATATCTGTACTCGCAACGATAGCATGCCAACTGCACTCTGGATTTGGGACATACGCCATTTGGAGTTGGCTGCCATCTTGGTGCAAAAGGATCCTATTCGTGCAGCAGCTTGGGATCCGATATGTACTCGCCTTGTTCTGTGCACCGGCAGCTCTCATTTGTATATGTGGACCCCTTCTGGTGCATACTGTGTAAATAACCCGTTACCACAGTTTTCCATAACTGATTTGAAATGGAATTCAGATGGGAGCTGTCTTCTACTCAAAGACAAGGAGTCGTTCTGCTGTGCCGCTGTGCCTCTACTGCCAGAATCTAGTGACTATAGCTCAGATGAGTGAATCGAACTTCTCTTTTAATTTGTTTGCTTCCTGTTATCCAGGGAAACAGAAATATAAATAGGCATCCTTAGTTTTTAATCGACCCCGCCCCCCTCTCACTCACTCTCACTGTTGTATTATGTTGTTGTGCATTTGTGACATCAATGACAGAGTTATCAAGCTACGAAAGTTTTCGTATTATGTCACTCTTTTCCCATTTCTGTTCGAGGTCACTAAGGTTCAGAACTAGGCACTTGTGAGTGATAAGAAAATGAAAAGATGGGAAGTTCAATCAAATTCTAAATTTATAGAATTCCACTCCTTAAGGATAATTACATCAGTTGAAGCTTGTGTCAGCCCGCGCTTCAAGAGGGAGATAGGTTGTTTACGAGGGTGATAGAGTGTATTAACCTCAACACCTTGTTCGGTATGTCTTTGAAGAAGAGAATAATGGTCCCGTGACATATGATATCAGAGTGATTCATCATTAACTGTTCCAACTGGTGGTATAGACAGATAGGGCTCTACTTTTAAACTATTGATTTTGATAACTAAAGGATTAAAACATGTTTAAATCATTTTTATGGTAGTTATATTTGCAGGGAGGGTGAAAAAGAAATACACATGTTCATTGATTAAGAGATGTTATTGAGAAGGTGGCATTGCTTTTTGTGGAAGTGGAAGAAAAAGCATTGGTTGAGAAGGAAATTGGCAGATTTCTACATAGAGGGGGTTTTCACTTTGCTTGCAATATAATGCAATCCCACTAGCACAAGGTTAGTGGTGTTATAGGAACCCAATTAGGCCAACAGTTGAGGACCAATCTCTTGGGTTAACCCATGCTTTTTGCAAATTATGGGACTTGGGATCGGATGTGACATAGCATAATCTAGGGTGTCACATTAATTCCAAAGACCGAATTAAGAAAATTATCACGTTTTGAAAATAGCATAGTCTAAAAGTTTTCAAGAACCAAATTAAAAAGGTTACTAAATTCGAGGACTAAATATTATCTTATTCCAAAGATTTCTCCACATTTTGATGCATTACCATCTAAATTCGTGCGTTTCTTCAAAATAATGGTAAGGTTTTTGGTGGCAAGTGCAACATAAAACGAAACTAATGGATAATTATTGCAACATAGATATTTATCTGTTGAGATTGTTCCTTATATTCCCACTGTTTTTATTCCTTAACTTCCAAGTCTTGTATTGTTTCCAAAAATATAATCATCAACAAATTGCTGCTTATTTTTAGTTTTTTTTATGTGTCATGACCCAAAATAGAAATAGAAAAAGAATAAGGGATTGAAGAAGATTCAAAGAAGAAATTGGGATATTAGAAGAAGAAGTAACGTTTCAGAGGAAAGAAAATAGAAACATTCAGACTTGGGGTTTTAACTCAAACAAGTGAAAAACGACAGTGCTTTACTAAATAAAATAAGCTACAAAATGACGCTATATTAATAAAGTAAAACAGCACATGGCAATACTCCTAGCTCCGAAAGAATCATTGTCCTCAAGGATTAAGGAAAGGAACTCGCAAATTAAGCTTTAACTTCTATGAGATCACTAAAAATCTTTAAATGGTTAGATCAATAAACAATTTCCATTTGTCCTAAACGTTTTTTAATAATGATCGATAAAAATATTTTATGTACGAGATCAAAGGAGATGATACTCGGAGACCGAGATGACGCTCCCAATAAAATATTATAAAAAAAATTTAAGGTGAAAAATGGATGGAATCGCCACGGCCACTTCGGTAGGCCGGACACCGTAAAAAACTAATAAGAGATTCAAAAAGTTTAGGGTTCGAGAGTCGGTTGCGCGTGGGGAAGGATTAGTACCCCACAACGCCCAAAATTAGTATTGCGTTGATTTAGTATTATTTTGCAAGAAAACAAAAATTCGTCGAATATGTCGAACCACCGTCTCCCAATTTCTTTTCAAAAATTCTATAATCGAATCAACTAGCACACTACCTTCAAAAGCCGTTGATTCATTATTGATGATCCTAAACGCCTCCAAACAATTCGTCTCTAGCTCAACCCGTTGAAACCCACGCGACCATGCAAGACCAAGTGCATCGTGTATTGCCTATAACTCAAAAATTAACACTGAACACCGACCCACAAATCTGGAAAATCCAAATAACCAATTACCTTTATCGTCTCTGAACACACCCCTTACTGCAACTCTTCGATCCGAATTATTCACCGCAGCATCAACGTTGGCTTTCACCCATCCCATTGACGGCCCCAACTATGGTAACGAGGTTACCGTGTCGGTTCCCTGTACACTCAACGTACCAGCAAATGCGCGACTACATTCCTCAACCAATAGATCACCACGTACCAGAATGTCCTCGTACTGGATGAAGTTTTCATCAAAAATAATACTGCATCGATGTTTCCACAGCAGCCAACAGTAAACCGAGAAATGGATATTCCATTCCTCATCATTCGGCAATATACGCGAAACTTGCGTTGCATTCTTCACCAACCAATTCTCAAAGGGTAATTGCATGAATTCTACGAGATGAGCCGCTAGCACTACTCTCGCCCATAGATCACGAGCCAAGGTGCACCCCCAAAGAATATGCTCGACAGTTTTTGAGCCCCCACAACAAATTGCACACTCGTCCGATGAAGCCAAATGACGCCTCACCTCTTTCGCATTCGATAAAAGTCGCTGATGTGCAACCAGCCATATAAAGACCCGTATTCTTTGCGGAACACGTAATCTCCAAATTTTCCTCCACTTCGGATTCTGAATCAAAGGCCCTTCATCAACCAACAATGCATATAACAATTTCAATGTAAAAATACGCTTATCTTCCCACCTTCATCCAATCGTATCAGCTCTTAAATGAGCTTGTGGGGGTTTAACCGTAGCATACTCTCCAATATGCTCTGTGGCAAGCACGACGACATACAGTTCAGGTCTCAATCGTCAGATATAGTCACCATATCTGACACCATCATCGGTCTAGGAGTGATACCCGAATTGCAAGAAAAGGCTAAGCGGCCCATATTATCAAGCCGATTATCATACCAAAAGTCCGTCATAGTTCCATCACGAATATTCTAACTCACACTCTCCTTAACCTCATCCCAAACACTACACAACCCCTTCCATAATCGGGAGCAATTACTACAATAAATCAAAATTGGTGCCTCATCTACCTTGTACTTCGATTTCAACACTTGGACCCATAATTTACCATTACCCTTATCGGATAACAGTTGGAAATCTATTTTCATGAGAAAGGCTCTATTCTGTTGATGTAAATCTTTAATGCCCAAACCACCTTTCGCAAGGGGTCGTTGCACATCTTTCCATGACACCAAACTAATGCCCGGTTTACCATCGCCAAAACCCCACACAAAATGTCATATTAGTCTATCCATCTCTTCGCACGTTCCCTTCGGCAGCCACAAAGATTGCATTACATATATTGGAATTGCCTGAAACACTGTTTTTGCCAAAGTTATTCTGCCAGCTAGAGTCAGGGACTTAGCCGCCCAACCTGGTAAGTGTGCGCTCATCTTCTCAATTAAAAATGAATATGTCATGGTCATCAACAAGGGCCATAAATCGTGACTCTCCACGACCTCAGAATTATTCCTGGGCAAACCATTACTCCTATAAAAGCTGCCCGTGTCCAATCGAGGTGACCGAGTTGCAGCATCCTCAGTAATAGCGATTCTACTATCCCCTTCATGAGCAGGAACCGAAGGACCATCATTAACAAGATTCTCCACTATGTCATGGTCATCAACAAGGGCCATAAACCGTGACCCTTCCTTACTTGTCCCTTGCACGTCCCTTTCATTCGTCCCTGTTGTTTTTTATTATGTTCTTTCGCCGTCTATTAACCACTTCCATCCAAGGCTCATATAACTCAGTCAGATCCTGATATTTCGTTGCACTTCCTTCACCGATTCTCGAACTCAGTTCAACACCACACCACTCTTTCGAATGGCCATACTTTCCACATTTATATCAAATCGATGGTAAACCTTCTTATTCAATATCCTGCTTGCGCCCATCAATAACAATACCAGAAACCAGAGGTTTATTGAGATCAACAATGATCGTCAGCCGCGTAAATCTCCCCTGCTTGCCTTGAGTCATATTGTAATCAACTCTGACAAATTTGCCAATCGCAGCAGCTATGTGCCTGAACAAGCTCTTCGTATAATAGCGATACGACAGTTTCGGTAAACGAACCTAAACCATAATTTGAGAAGGATGTTCTACATATGTAGAAAAAATACCTACTTCAGGGTTGAACAGTTAGATAGCTCCCATATATAACCCACGGACCTCCAACAAGCACATTGTGGAAATCCTCTTCATTTGCAAACCGAATTAGGTAGTATTCATTATCAAGATCAATGAGGCTCATGTCACCCTTTGGCTTCCACATTGATTGAATCCTACTAAGAAGAGCCTTGTAACCAATCGATTTGCCAAGCAACCTTATAATCACCGACGCCGCCAACTTTGCATTAATAGCATCATGCACCCTATCCGAAAATCAGATTTCTGGTAAGGTGCCCCTCCTCCTAACAACATGTCCTCCTCCCTAACCTTCACGCAGTGGCGGAGCCAATATTTTCATATAGTGAGGTCAATGTAGAGTATAAAATATGGAGAATTTGCATACTACTACAACATACCTCAACAAATTAAGTGACGTCAATTCTAATATTTTTCATATAAAATTCTAAAAGTTTTGTATTAATCCCTTGAAAATCCCATATCCTAACAAATCAAGTGGGGTCAATTGACCCCTCAAATTATAATGTACATCCGCCCATGCCTCCACGTCCAATTCACTAATAAACTGTGCTCACTTCGACTTCCCCGTAGAACCTGACAGGGTATCCTTAAAGGAAGGAGCTGCTCCCTTACTCCCAGCCTCATCACCGATATCACTTCCAGGCACCAACGACACCGATTCATTCTGTACCCCACCTACGCCCTCCGCGCTATTGTGGGCATCATCCATCACAACATCACCTCCTCCCACCATCGAGCCTGGAACTAGGTCATACCCTCCATCGAAACCTCACCATTCCGCCCTTTCTTACTACTAGGCTGAATCTCCACAGGCACCGGAGATCCTGGCCTCTCGAGAGCTGCTGGAATATCCAAGACTATGACATCATCAGACGGACGACCACTCTGGTTGCCGGCCATCAGACGCAGCCGTGGCATCCACGTTAGGGTTTCTTGTTGCTTTAGGGTTTTCCATTTATTTTCTTGGCCTTTTATTTTGATAAAACACATACCGATAAGAGTAATATGTTAAACATATAAAAAAATTCATAAAATGGTTACAAAACGACACTATATTAATAAAGTAAAACATCACGTGACATTATGGATGAATATTAGATACATTGATCGTGTAATTTTTTTATACAAGCATGTATATTTTCAAGCTAAAATTTAAAATCTAAATTCTTAATTCTAAAACCCTAAAACCAAAATATTATATCCTAATTCTAAATCTTAAATTTTAAATCCTCCGATCTAAACCTCTAAACAACCCGCTTGTGAAAAAAAATTTACTATCAATATATAAGATAATAATCCTTTCTTTTATTACCATAACAAGTAGTTACGAATAAGCTAAGCTCCATGGATTGTGTTTCATCAGATCCCATAATTTAACACGCATCTAAATTATATTTAAAACTTTAATACGTGTAAGTAATTTGCATAAAAAATGAAATTCTATAATCATTAACACATCGACAACTTTAATTTTTATCTTAACCATTCATGCTAGATAATAAAAAAACAACAAAAACACAAGAAAAAAAAAAAGGCGGCCAAGACAAGCATTAACTGATTAATTGTAGGGACAATGGATAATAATGACATAGACAGAATGGCAATAAATTAGGTCAAATAATGGTGCATCTTGTTCAAGCTTTCGTCCCCATTTTGATAATAACTTAGAGTAAGAGTTGGGGTAATTTTATTTTTTTTTAAATTGAAGGCTTAAATTAAAATTTTGAGGGTTTAACTAAAATTTTTAATAATTTTGAGAGATTGAATAAGAACTTTTAAAAATTATGAATGAAAATTTAGTTAAAAATATTTAAAAAATTAAAATTTAATATGAATTTTTAAAAAATTTGAAGAAACCAAATTAAAATTTTTAAAAATTTTAAGGTTCCGATTATAATTTTCTAAATTTTAGGAGACCATGGCTCCTTAGTCCCTTAGAACTTTCGCCAATGACTACAACTTTTGAAATTTAAACTATACAATGAAAACCTTAATTTTTTAATCGGAGAAAAGTATAAATAAATTAATAATTTCTAGAATAGTTAATTAACTATTTTGTTTGATTGCGTTATATATTTAAATTATAATTATATTTCCACAATAATATTTATATTTAATATATTCAATATTTATAAAATCATAAATTTGATTCCTTTGTTTAAAATTTTCCTATTGGCTACGTCTGCCTCTTTTTCCTTCGCTTTCAGCTTCTCTTTTTCTTTTCTTTTCTTTTCTTTTCATAGCTCCAACTAATTCTAACTTCCCTCAGCTATTTTTTTTCTCCAACTTTCTCTCTCTTTCTCAATTTGTTTTCTCGAGAATCTTCAAATGCTTTTTTGTTGTGTTGTTAGTATGATTACTGATTAATAGGCGTCTTTGGATGGGACTGTAATATATATTTTAAAGTAATTAACAATGCAAAACGGCGTCGCGGCCAACGGAGTTTGCTCATCGGAGTCGGTGAATGGAAGTCGAGATGCTTGCAGTTGTAAAGATTCTGATTCTTTATCAGCTGATCATCTTGTTATCATGGTCCACGGAATTCTCGGCAGGTGCCTTTTTTCTTCTCCTTTTTTAATATTTCTGTTAAAGAATTTTGAGATGTTTTTTGAGTTAGATTTGGACGCTTGAATTAGTTTTTTTGTAGCTGGACTTATTCGTTTTACTCTGTTTTTTTGGAATGAATTTTGCGGAACTTATTAGTTGTACTTGCATCATGATTGTAGACATTTTATGTTTTGTTTGATTGTAATCTGTTTAATCTGAATTGATTAAAACTAAAATTTCGTGATTTTGATATTAACTCAACAAATGTTGAATCTGAATTGAAATTGTCTGGTTTTGACCTTTTGCTTATAGCACCAATATCTTTGTTTTTAATTCTGTGGTGTTAAATTCTGTTAAGT
Source organism: Hibiscus mutabilis (assembly GCA_019671005.1). Taxonomy (NCBI): domain Eukaryota; kingdom Viridiplantae; phylum Streptophyta; class Magnoliopsida; order Malvales; family Malvaceae; genus Hibiscus; species Hibiscus mutabilis. The sequence goes on from CM033749.1 coordinate 34,330,501, forward strand.
TCCATATGAGATTTTTTTAGGATTAATATGATTAAAAGTTATCCTGAATTGATTTTGGCCCTGGTTTTATGGCTGCTTATTTAGTTCTTCGGATTGGAAGTTTGGAGCTGAACAATTTGTTAAAAGGCTACCGGATAAAGTATTTGTCCATTGTAAGTACCATTTTCTTAGGCACCTTTTTTTTAAGAGAAAAAAGGTTCCTTCTCCTAGTTTATATCTTGTTAGATTGTTGGGATGATATATCCATTAATGGATTCATAGTGGTATCAATTGCCGTTAATTTGATTTTATTCATCGCTTAAAACCCACACTTTTTCAACATGTATTTTTCAGTAAGCTTTTAAGTATAGAAGTTTTTGAGACCAGCACTGTTGATATTTAAGTTTCTGGCTGGTGTACTTCAGCTTGATTCTTGGTGAACATGTTTGCAGGCAGTGAACGGAATATGTCTAAGCGGACTCTAGATGGTGTGGATATAATGGGTGAACGATTGGCGAAGGAGGTTAGTACATATTTCATAATCTCCTATCTAGGTCGTCATCAATTTCATATTCTACCATATTACCAAGAAAAATGTTTGAATGCTAGGTCCTTGAGATTATTCAAGAAAAGCCGAATTTATGCAAAATCTCTTTTGTTGCACATTCTGTTGGAGGATTGGTAGCTAGATATGCAATTGGGAGACTCTATAGACCACCTAAGGAAGAAGCTAAAGAGGATACATCAAATAATGGATCCAAGGAGGAACCGAGGGGTACAATTGGTGGCTTGGAGGCTATGAACTTCATCACTGTTGCATCTCCTCATCTTGGTTCAAGGGGTAATAAGCAGGTAGGCTTTTTGTATTAACAAATGAATATGCATGTAATAGGCAAAACAAAACTCTTCTCTCTTATTCTCTCTCATGTCAGTATTTACATTCACTCAGATTGCTGTGTCGAAGGTGTTTATTCCAACATTACTGATTTTTCCATATGGTGATTTCATAACTTTTTAGTTGCTTATAAAAGGATGTTCCTTTAGTATATGGATTTTGTTTATTGCAGTAGTTTCCTTGTTGTAACGAAGCATACTTTTGTTGTGTTAGTTTTGCTTGCCATGCAATATATTACCCTCATCAATGTTGGTATGTGAAGGAAAATATTTTTCCAGGTACCATTTCTTTTTGGGGTAACTGCTTTTGAGAAAGCTGCAAGTTGTGTTATTCATTGGATATTTAGGAGAACAGGTCGGCACCTTTTTCTTACTGATGATGATGAAGGGAAGCCACCTTTGCTTAAGCGGATGCTGGATGATTGTGACGAGTTCTATTTCATGTATGCAACTGTCCCCTTTGTCTACATTTCTTTCTATATAAAACTACTTGAGATATCTGTAAAGTAACTGAAATAGTAGCGAATTCATTTATGCAGGTCTGCTTTACATATATTCAAACGTCGGGTTCTGTATTCCAATGTGGCCTATGACCGTATCCGATTTACAATTTTCTGTGTGACTTTAGTTTCAACTTTTCGTGATTTTTGTTAATTTGATTTTATTTGTTTCTCTTAACAAAATACTCTAAAGATGTCGTGGGCTGGAGAACCTCTTCAATAAGACGGAATAGTGAACTGCCAAAGGTATAATCTTTGTGAAGGTTTTTCATTTGACTTCACGTTTACTACTCTTTTTGGTTGACGTTGATACGCAAAAACCTGTCTTGTTATTAGTGGGAGGAGTCTCTAAATGAAACATATCCGCATATCGTCTACGAAGAACACTGCAAGGCGTGCGGCAATGATCAAGATGAAACTATTTCAGCAGAGGATAAAGAAGGTATACGAACTTAAGAAAGTAGAAACTACACTTTTGCTGGTTGTCTCCAGCATCCCAAGTTCACTGCTCATCTTTTGTCTGACTTGTTTTATGTTGCTCGTTCTTTTGTCCTATTATTATCGAATTCCTCTCTTTATCACCTTATACTACGTACCTTTAGTGGCTTTCATATTTTACAACTCCATTAATTGGATAATGCTGTGCAGAGGAACTGGTACGAAGCCTATCCCGAGTTTCGTGGGAAAAAATAGATGTTAGTTTTCACAGAAGTAAACAGAGAAATGCTGCTCATAACGTTATACAGGTCTCACTCTCGCTATCTCGTCACTGGATTTAATAAAAGTTTATATATCGTGCCTGAGATCATATATACTGTCAAGTATTTTTGCAGGTTAAAGATCAAGTATTGCATATAGAAGGTGCAGATGTCATCCAACATATGATAGATAAGTTTCTTACATGAAACCATCAGTCTTTGAGACACATATAGGACATGCGGATGCAATGTTGTATACTTCTCTTAGGTAAGACAAGATCGGTTCGCGACTGAGCTCCCCGTATTTGTCGATTGTTGAGTTATTGCTAAATATCTAATCTCCGGTTGAACGGATCGATACTCAGTGGTTGCTAAGGATGGGTATGCCAAGTATGATTAATTCAGCAATCAGTAAGAAACTTTTCTCATTCATTCTTCATTCTTATCCATTTTCATCCTTGTATTACTAAGCAATTATGTTGTGTATACACGAGAAAATGCAACGCTATGCACCAAGAGTGTGTATATATATTTGCACTGTTACAGTTTTTGGGCATGTTATGCAAATTAAAACATTATTTTTTTTACCAAATTAGTCGGTGATTTAGAATTTACATGGAAATTTCAAGTAATGGTGATGAAAAAAAGAGAGCATTTTTTCGGGTTAAGTGGTGGGTGCACTAGTAAATTGAACTGTTCTCTTGAAGAAGAAATATAAACTTGAATATTAATTTTTAGATCTACCATAAAAAATATCAATATATATATATATTTGTCTTTTTTGTGAGCGTAAAAAACATTATATATCATATACAACTCCTATTTTTTAAATCATAAAATTTAAGTGATAAAAATATAAAATTCAATTCAAACCAGAGAGCACAGTGAAATTTCAATTATATCAAAAAGAATTTCAGTAAAAATAAATGAATTGACTGCAAAGAGAAAGATTGGGCTTTAGGCACCCTTTTGAATTCTGTGCTCTACCCTATTTGTAAACTAATCAGAGCCTTATTTTCTGCTATATTAAAAATGTATAATGTCAAAAAATGTCCCTAACGTTTGATTAAATTATTATTTTGGCCTTATTTTTTTAAAGTAATTTAGCTCTTAACGTTTTATTTTGGGTCAAAATGACCTCTCTGCGGATAAAAACTGTTAGTCAAATGACGATAAACAACTTGAAATGACTTGACAGAATGACATGTCAGAAGAAAAAATATTTTATATTTTATACAAATTTTTAAAATTATTTTTTGACTGATGTGTCATTTTGTAAAGTCAACATATTTGCATATGTGATACTGCTATTGCGGCGTGTAATAGGTCTGCCACATTATTTCAAGCCATTTACCGTTGGTTAACTAACAGTTTTCATCCACAAATGGACATTTTAACTCAAAATAAAATGTTAAGGGCTAAATTGCTTAATAAAAGAATAAAGACCAAAATGAGAATCCAGTCAAACATTAAATGTATTTTTTGATATTATGCCCATTAAAATATAAGCTATAAGTTGGCATGGTTCCGACATTTTGGGAAAATCATTGTTAGGTTCCCTAACATTTTAAAACTTTTTATTTGGTCCTTCAAAATATTTGAAACTTTGTACTATCGTCTTAAAATTATTAAAATTTCACATCAATATATATATTTATAAATTAAATTAATATTCTCAAAATATAACATTTAGATATACAACTTAAATTATCATAGACAGAAATCGCGAATATGTAAATTTAAACTTTTTTCTAAAATATTTATTTTATGGGTAAACTACATAAATGGTCACCGAACTTTTAGGGCAGATTTATTTTGGTCATTGTACTTTAAAAATATTCGATAAGGTTGCCCAACTTTTAGTTTGATTTCAATATAGTCAACGGACTTTTAGGGCTGATTCATTTTGGTCACCATACTTTTAAAATATTCGATAAGGTCTTCCAACTTTTAGTTCAATTTTAATATAGTCACTGAACTTTTAGTTCACTTTCAATATGGTCCCTCCCGTTACCTTCTGTTAAAAGTTGACGTTAGTTTTTTGTTTTTCCTTAATAAAAAAATGGGTAAACTACACTAATCATCACTCAACATTCTTCTCGTTCCTATTTTGGTCATTAGAGTTAATTTTTTTTCAATTTAATAACTTAACTTTTGAATCGTTCATTTTTTGGTCACTCTCAAATGACATGGTTATACAAATAGAAAAAATCAATTAATCTTTAAAAAAATTTGGGTAACGATTTTTTTACTTTGCTCATTAAATTTACCATATTACCATATTTGATATTTTAATAAGCAAAGTAACAAAATTATTACTCGAAATTCCAATTAATCGGTCAATCGATTATCCGATTTAATTGGTACAATATAAGATTGAGAATTGAATAATTTGAATTTAGCAATTAACGAAAATAATTTTTAAGGATTAATTGAACCCGGTTTCAGTACAAAATTTTAAAATAAATTATTTCGATTCGATTATGGTTCACAGTTTTAAATAAAATTGATTAACTGATCTGATCTAGTATATATAATATTTCTAAATTTTATGCATTATAATATCTTATAGTCTAATGATTTTGATACCCTTCTGATTTTTTTTAAAGTTTTGGCTCTGGGTAGAATTAATAGGTGTGAACTTTCAATTTTTGACTTTCTAGTTGTTTTTACACTTTTATCATAACCAAAAATTTATTAAATTTATCATATTATCATATTTGATATTTTAATAAACAAAGTAAAAAATAATTTCCAGAATCAAATATTTCAGTTAACTAGTTAATTGATTATCTGATTTAATTAATACAATATAAGATCGAGAAATTGAATAATCTGAATTTACCAATTAACCAAAATAAATCTTTTAAGGATTAATCGAATTTTTCTATTTGTATAAACATGTCATTTGAGAGTGGCCAAAATGTGAACAATTCGGAAGTTAAAGTTATTAAATTAATTTTGTTTAACTCTAGTGACCAAAATAGGAGTGAGAAGAATGTTGAGTGATGATTGGTGTAGTTTACCAATTTTTTATTAAGGAAAACAAAAACTAACGTCATCCTTTAACGAAGGTAATGAGAGGGACCATATTGAAAGTGAACTAAAAGTTCGGTGACTATATTGAATTGAACTAAAAGTTTGGCGACCTTATCGAATATTTTAAAAGTACGGTGACCAAAATGAATCCGCCCTAAAAGTTCGGTGACTATGTTGAAATCGAACTAAAAGTTGGGTGACCTTATCGAATATTTTAAAAGTACGGTGACAAAAATGAATCTGCCCTAAAAGTTCGGTGACCATTTATGTAGTATACTCTTATTTTATAATGGATTCAAGAACTTAACTAGCAATTTCTTACATAAAGGGTAAATCACTACTTATTCTCGTTCTTAAATTGGCTTGAAATGCTTACATTCATTCTATTTAGAAAGAACATAATAATCGACAATTTGAAAGGTTTACATCTGTCGTAAATGATATAGTGAAATAAGAGATTGTACGGTTACGACTATTAAAAAGAATTAGCAGGGTGAATCATGTAAATGGGAAACTTTGTAAGGGCTGAAGGCTTATTACTTTCAATAATTAACCCAAAATAAAATGTCTAGTTCTAATAGCTTACATAACCTCAAGCGTAGAATACCCAAACCATGGATGTAGAGATAACGGAGACAATAAAGGGCCGCTGAATATTTCATTCATATTTTCGCTATCACCATACCCCGTGCAATTCGACGGCGTTACACTTTCCGCCACCGTTACTGGCATCGCCTCCTTGGAGGGCTCCGCCATCAACTCCTCCTCCCTTTTCACCACTTTACACTCCGATTGCACTCTCTTTTCTTCCTCCTCTTCACTCTTCCTTTTCCTGGAAAACGAGGAATTTGATTTCCCAGCTTCAATAGGGAAATTCGATATGGCTTTGCTCCCACGTAGCTTAAACGCCGCTCGATCGTACGCTTTAGCAGCTTCGACGGCGGTGTCAAAGGTTCCGAGCCAAACCCTGGCGCTTTTCTTGTTCGGGTCTCTGATTTCAGCAGCGAACTTACCCCACGTCCGTCGCCTCACTCCCCTGTAATGCCTCTCCTCGCACGGTTCAACCGCAACCGGAACCGGAGCTGAAGCCATGTTAACATCTGCAGGCGGAATCGTAATTTTAACACAAGGACGGCGTTGGCTGAGAGTGGATTGTTTTAGCCGGTTTGAGGTATGGACATGAGATGGGCTGGAGATCATAAAGGTTTCCATGGAAGCAAAATCTGTAAGGAGATGTTGCCTTATGAGTTCCAACTGAGCGGATGTTTCTTCAGAAAACCCCATTTGGAAACTATGAAAATGGAAGTTGGAGAATTGGAAAAGAAAACCGATGGATTTGAGTGGAAAAGAGAGTGCGGTGGGTTTGTATTTAAAGAGACTTCATACCAGCTTCCGGGAAGTATCTGCTTCCAAATTGGATTAATATTTCATTTTCATTAAGGGCCCCATGCGTTTCTTTTTTTATAGTTCATGTAAAATTGTCGATATTCGAGATTCGTAATTCTTTCCTCTAATAACATATCTTCAAAATTAAAATCTAAATTTTTTCTTATTTCAAAACACATGGGTTCTAACTTATGATTGCAAATCTTTTCATCTCTCTTTCTACTTCATTAAAATAAACATCCACCAAAATCAATCAGCAGTTGATTTATTGAAATGATTAGTTTTTTTATGCAAAGTTCGAAGTTCTAATCATATTATTGTGAATAAAATAAAATAAAATTTAAAAAATCTTTTATACTGATCGTTCTCAATTAATTAGTAATGGATTGGATATCATTGGTTATATAAAAAAAATCCACCCAAATCAATGCTAGAGTCAATAGATTATTATTTGTATTATACGCAATATATATATATATATTATTTTAAGTTGATCATTTTAGTCCCCACAAGTTTTTCAAATTTTGAAGTTTTTGGTTCTGATCCAAACAATATTCTTTAAATGTGTTGAGTTATATTATGCTATTAGTTGTTACACTATGTAAAAGTTGTAAATTTAATTTATGTTCTTTAATTTAATTTTTTAAGTCTAATAATTTAATTATATTTATATTATTTGTGTCATGAATGGAAATTTAAGAAAAAAGTATATACATATATTAAAATTGATCAGATTAGAATACAAAGACTATATCTACAATTTATATATAATATATAAAATAATGACAATATTTAACCTAATAATCTTATCATATTTGTAATTTTAATTAAAGTATTTTTTAAACATTTTAATATGAGATAATATTTATTTATTAATCTTAGCTTTTTTTAATAATGTACACATCGTACAAATAAACTACTCAAACTTACATCACCTTAAAATATTGTTCTCTCTTTAACTAGAATCACTTGATAGATTCTTAATTAAAGTATTTTTAATTATATATTTGTTCTCATCCATATCGTAGTTTTAAAATCTACATTATAACTTTTTAAAGCAATGTTATAGGCATTTTAACCCAAATATGTTGTTTTTTTTATATTATTTATGAATTTAACACTAAAAAAATACTAATTCTCAATCTAGCGCACTTTACATGAATTCGTCTGGCTGGTATGATGAGTTTTATGTGTTTTTATTTCTTTAATCGAAACACCATTATTCAGTTCATTGGTTAACTAATTCAGATCGAGTACTGTAAATGCTCATTATGGGAGAAACCCTCCCAATCTAATTTACTCAATTCACAACGTCAGGATTCGAACTCCTAATTTTACTTAAGAGATCAAGTGTCTCATCCCACTAGACTAATTGGTTATTGGCAAGGGTGGTTCAAATATCCAGGGAGTCTGGGCCCTTAATTTATAATATGAAAGAAGTATAATTTTTTTTAAATAAAGTTTCCTTAATAAAAAAATGTTAGATTACTCTATTGATCAACATAAAATGACTTACAAACATCTAAAAATTTAATAATTTCACTTAAAAACGTTGTTCTTCTTGCATGTTTTTTAAGCAAAATCATCTACAACGTTTTCAATATCAACTCTTTTCAAAAGATCGATTTTAATTGCCATCAAAATAAGTCTATTTAGCCTTTCTTACAACATAATTGTCCGTAAGTATGACTTCAAAAACTTTAATTTTGAAAAGTTTCGTTATATACAAGCAACAATAATAGGAATAGTCAATAAGATTCTATAAGCAACTCTCGTATTTGGAATGCTAATGAAATTGAGCGACCCTAGTCACAATTAATGTTTAGACTAAGATTTTTAAAAAAATTATTACATATATTTTATAGTATTTTTTTGAGAATATATATATATTAAATAACTCATTTGGGGTTCTTATTTTCGGAGATTTTGTTCTGTCAAATTTATTGAACATGTCTAAAATTACCTCTGTTATCGATAATAATAGCTTATTATTAAAAGTTATGAAATATTTACATGATTATTTTATACTATAACTTTTGATTGTCGGTAAATTGAAAACGTAGTAATTGAAAAGACTGTGGTGAGTGAGTAGTGACTGCACGTGCCGTCGACTTTCCGATTCCAAGTCTCAGATTTTGAAAACTGTTTTGTTGTTAGATTGGATTTCTCTACTCAGAAATGTTGAACCTCTTAACCTTTTTACTCTAATCATAAATTTAATCTAATTTTATAATAAATAATTGATTTTAGAGTTTTCATGTCTGTGGACTTTTTGACTTTTAATTAGCACGTGCAATTTTATTTTGATGAAAAAAATATTGTCGAGTACTTCATTAAAATCCTCCTAAATTTAGTCGAAAAAAAGAGTACATTAAATAATAAAAAACAAAAAAATACACACGAAATTAAACTCGGTTCAATTATATCTCAACAAAACTATATCACAATAGGAACCTCATCATGTAACAAAGCTAAAATCTCATCTGAAGGCAAAAGAAAACGGTGAGATAAAAGGTCATCGCACCTTTGCTACTAGCCCGTGGAACATGAACAATTCGAACCTTCCAAGGAAGTCGTATCAATCTCAAAATATGAGCAACCAGAGACGAAACCAAGCCACTGCCATTAACACTCTGAATCATCCGAACCGCATCAAAACTGCCCGACTCCAAAATTAATTTAATCACATTAATCGACTAGGCATATAAGAGACCTTCATATATTATATATACCTTACAATTTCGCATCTAAGCTTGAACACATCCCCAACTGTCTCGTAAAACCAATCCTCCAATAACCCATTGCATCTCTAACGACCCCCCACATGAAGCAATACCCGACACCAAATTTCGAGCGCTATCTACATTTGCCTTACACCATTCTTGCGGTGTAGTTGTCCAACTAATCAAGCCAGTTGTTTGAGGCACCCCAACAACGTGGCCCGCTTGCCCCATATCAGAAGCTGCCTTAAACTCATCGACCATATCAGCCACGTGCAATTTTGTTTTGCTTAATGTATCTTTTTCCTTCACTTTATGTAAATTTTCAGTTTTCGCCCCCATATTATTTTTTTCTTTTAATTTATCTTTTGTATTGTTATTTTGTCTGATATTTTATTTCCTTTTAAAAAATATATGATCCGAACGTGTCACATGTAATCAAGTCAGATCTTGATAAAATAAGTTGAGGGAGGACAACTTAAAATTTTTGAAAATTTTAAGAATTAGTGAGAAATTTTCAAAAATTTAAAAGGGGACTTAGTTAAAAGTATTTAAAGAAGTAAGAATTTTAAAATTTTAAAGGGGTAAAATTAATGTTTTTAAAAGTTGAGGGATCAATGTGAATTAAATTTAAAATTGAGGGATCAGAATATGCCATGGAAAAATTTTAAAACACATTAATTTTTTTAAACAGATGAAGAAATTCAAATAGAATCATACAACACCAAGAAAATCCTTAACAAAATCTAAAAAACCCAAAATTTATTTTAAAAAGGCTTTGTCTAACCTATGCCATTAGGTGTATTTAATAACATGAATTAAGTAGAAGATTTTATTGTTGCATTTAATATAAAATATTTAATAAGAATCTTATTTAAGAGGGTTATTTGATTATTTAACTCATTTAATAACATTAATTATCACATTGAGTTGTTTAAGTGTTTAGGGTTTTTTGTTTAGGATTTATGATTTAAGTTTTAGGGTTTTGCTTAGGGTTTAAGTTTTTTTGTTTAGTGTTTAGGGGTTATGGTGTAGGGTTTAGGGTTTTTGTTAGGTTTTCATTTAGGTTTTAGGGTTTTTGTTTATGGTTTTAGGTTTTTTGTTTAGGGTTTTGGGGTGTAGGGTTATAGAGATTAAATATGTTAAATAATCAAATAATCCTCTTAAATGAGATTCTTAGTGAAAGTTTCATATTAAATGCAACAATATAATCTTTTACTTAATTAATGTTGCCCTAGGGCATAGGTTAGACCAAGCCTTAAAAAATCGAAATATCTTTTTTTATGAAGTTTTTCTTTTATGATTTTATAGAATTTGATTTTTTTAAAAAATTAAAAATAATTATAATTTTAGGAAAAATATAAATTTAAAATATTGATATTTTTTATGCTTTTAGGATTTTCTTTGCAATTTATGAGTTTTTTTTCTCACGTTTTTAGATTTTTTCTTACACGCAACATTATTTGATTGAGCCACATGGTTTTTCTTTAACGGTAATGGCATAAGGGGGAAAAAAGATAGACAAGATGATAGTAGAAAAGAGAAACCATTATTAGAGTGTAAAGTGTACTAAAAAGATTTTATGGAAACACATAAGCTCATCCAAATCAGAGGGTGGACTAGGATTAAAAGACCTCAACACTTGAAGCAATGTGAGCCTGTTATTTCTCATCAAACAGGTTTTTGCAGATAATGGTTCCCCATTGGTGACATGATTAAGAGAATCCGTATTTTGGGGTGTGAATTTCTGGCACTTTGAGCACAAACCTCACTATAGTTGGATAGTTAAAAGACCGTTGAAGCTTCGGCCTATTGCAACAGCTAATTTCTTGCAAGTGTCAGACTGGAGCATTGTGGATGACACTCGTGAGCGAAAACCAAAAGTGTCATGGCATCGACTTATTTGGTTTCCATAGCACACCATCATCTTGTGGATGGCCATTCTTGACAGGCTTCCCATAGAATTGTTTATAAAAACTGGGAATTGCAGCCAATAATGCATAAAACCTTTGTGGCGAGGACAATGAGACTACAGATCACATTTTCTTTGGGTGCTCATTCTCAAGAGGTATATGGGCTGAAATTTTAAAACGTTGCAGTGTGAGAAGGAATGTTATGGACAGGGACAGTGAACTCGTTGAAAGGCAAATCTCTCTTTACTTTCATCCTTAAGATTACCTGGAATTCGTTTATTTATTACATTTGGGTCGAGAGAAACCATAGGCTTTTTCAAGGAATAGATAGAGATGCAAATACTATAATTGCTATAATACAACATATATTAAAAATAAAAGCTGATGGCAGACGTATAAATAGAGATAACACGACGAATATATGCATTTGAATAGCCTGAAAAATCTTTTCTTAGACTTTCAAAACAGTTTGATGTATTTTTTGTAGCAATTTTATTTGCTCTCTTTAGATAATAAATCACATTTTATTCAAGAAAATATTTAAAGGCTAAAAACCATTTAATCTTTTATTTATTCCTATTCATTTCATATGTATGTATAATTAGCTTTTATAGCAAGTTTTTAATTTAAATATTTTATCAATAATTTAACATATTGTTTAAAGTTATTATACATAATAATACACTTGATGTGTCAGATTATAAACAAAATTAACATTTGTCATATTTAAATATGTTTTCAAAAGTTTAATCAGGAGGACATTTTATATCTATACCTAATTAACTAGAGAATTCACACCTGGTTTATTTATTTCAACAACTAATATCTATTTTTTATTTATACCTTTCAAAAATTAGAATAAATATCTATTTGTTTAAACTGTATCTTTCAATCAAAACAACAATTATAATTAAAATAAGATATAATGCAAAAATGTCCCTAACGTTTGACTGAATAGTCATTTTAACCAATATTATTTTTTGAAGCACTATGACCCTTAACATTTCATTTCGAGTAAAAATGGTCTCTCAATGGATAAAAATCGCTAGTTCACTAATGTTAAACACCTTTATATGACGTAACAATACTACACGGCATTATACGCTAACATAATAGTGCCACATTTACAAAGATTTTGCAATTTGACTTTGAGAGGAAACAAACTCAAGCCTTTATTAGGGATAGCTCACGCCTTCATCACTCAATGTATGATGCCATGCAGGATATCCATGTTATTTCAAGGCGTTTATCGTTAGTTAACTAATAATTTTCTTCCATTGAGGGGCTAGTTTGACTCAATATTTTGACATAAAATAAAATATTGATGGTCAAAATACTCAAAAAAAAGAATATAGGTTAAAAAGTGACTATTCAGTCAAACGTTACATGTATTTTTTGACATTATGTTTTAAAATAAATCTTTACAGGAATTAGATTAATTTTAACTTTAACATATAAAGTAATTAGAAAAAATTACATATAATTTTATACATAATAGAACTTAAGTCTGGATACTAAAAAGTCCCAAACCTCAATTTTTATCAACTATACTAAAACCTCATCGACAATACCTATTAAATACGAGAGAAATAGAAAAATGAACCACGTGATTATTAGTGGGTTAATTGATTAATAAGTGATAATTTGCAAAAATAAAAGGGTGTATTTTGGGTTGCACTGAATTCAACCCAGAGGATTTCGAAAAACATTTAAATCTCGCCTGTCTTTGACCGACCAATGAGTCTGAATTCAGAATCCATGTGGTTTGAATGGTTAACTATTGGACCCCTGCCTTTGAAAAGTGAATGCTCAATCTTCATAAAATATTTATATCAGTTATGAAAAACAATTAAATGAAACGCATGACTATTTTTATTTTTGAAATTAAAAATGTTCATTCACATCAAATAATATATATATATATATATAATATTTCTTGTTTGGAAAAAGGTTTTCAAAGATTAAATGTTGACGATACAGATGGAGTAGGATAAAATATTTAGAGAGATAAAAGTTTGTAATGCCTTAAATATAAAACTTGAAAGTGACAAATATTTTATTTGACTAATATTTAAATTAAAAAATATTATATAAAAATAATTTAATGATAACTTTTTTTTGCCCCAATCCTAGCGTCGTGGCCTTTTTTCACTTGTTTCTGTGGTCGGTGGTCGGCAACCAGTCTTAGTATTAGTTGTCGACTATTAGGGTTTATTATTTTTTTCCCCATATTTTTAATATGAATCTTTGTCTTTATGGTACTTTTTTTTCTGCCTTTGTGGCACGCTTTTTCTTTCTTTCTTTTTTGTGGTTCGTTTTGTCTGTTGTTTTGACACGATTTCAGCATACTTTAGTCGTCGTTCAGTGCTCGTACAAAGATTTTCACGACGTTAGTTTTTTATTTTGATTCTGTCGGTGGTCATAGAAAGATAGATCCCCGCTCGATTGATGGTTGTTTGCCGATGTAATCAGACATGGGTAGCGAAACAATCTGTCTGATAGTTTGGTTCATTCACCACTCATTTTTCACCCCGTAAAACATCTCGTTTGGATAGAGATAAAGTGATTCGTTAAGGCTTCTAAATTTTGACGGTATGCTAATCTCTATAGAAATATTTACTTTTCTTTGCACCATTGAGTTTTTGTATGAGATTTTGGTGGACTGATCCCTATTATTTTCCCTTTTAGATGTGTTGTATTTATGATATCTTTTATGATTTTTTAATAAAATTCAGTTGTCATTGTAAAAAAAGACTACACAAAAATTTAATAAATATAATAACCTCTCTCATCTACTAAATAGCTTCGTCCCTAATCGACAATGATGGAACTCTTAAAGGATTCACTATATGGAATTAAATGCTGAATTTTTTATTATATATATTGGATTTATTTAATTATTTTATTAATAATGACAACACTAGAGATGATCATTGACAACACCAGAGATGATCATTTGACCTAGACTTGACGAATTTTGAGCCGGTCCTATAGGGTCATTTAAAAAAATCATGTTTGTACTTGGGTCGAGTTTAGGATGAAAAATACCCAACCCAAAATTATAATTTAATTTTATTCTAAATATTTAGGTATACTTGCTATAAAGTCCTTCTTTTGTATATATTTTTTCAATTATCTACCTATTTTGTCTCATAATAATGGAATAATTATTATAATGCTCCATCTTATTTGTATTTTTTCAATTAACTTCCTATTTTATCAAATAAAAATAAATTTTTTTATTTATGTTAGGTTGGGTCGGTTCAAATTTTTACTCTAAAATTCGGGGTGAATTCGAATCAGGTGAAGCATCATAAAATGTCAGGTTGAATCGAGTTCAGATGGAGGTGTTAAATTATCTTGTCAGATGCGGGTCGACCAAAATCCGACCCATGACCGTCCCTAGACAAATACTCTTTATTGCTCTGTATATTTTTTTGAATAGTCTAAATGTGATTATAAGGTATTAGTTGTTCATAGATATTCTTAACCCTTTGACAATACACACACCTTGCAGACATTGCGATTGAACTCGAGTCTCTTAAAAAAACATCTTTCGCTTTTCCACTAAAACCACTTGTTGGGTTCACTACTACTATGTATATTTGCTTATACTTTGTTTGGATACATGCAAATTTTATTCTTACATGGAAAACAAAATGCACCAATGTCTTTTTCATAAAAGTCATCAATAATTTCATAAATATCTTTTTCCTTCTCAAAAAACCTCTAAAATTAACGCAAAATCATGATCGAATATTAAAAAATTAAATTGCTAAATCTAAAAGGTATAAAAATTATTAAATATTAAAATTCAAAATTTAAGAGAAACAAAACTTAATTTATATAATATTTAAATTTATAAAAATTTAAACACCATTAAATAAAAAAAAAAGAAACAGGAACCTTTTTCGTCTCTCGTTTAATTCCGTCCCTGCAAACAAATCATGTTGGAGATCTGAAAATGATAGCCGACCAAACAAAATATCTCGTGGAAGAATGTTACAATTTAGCATCAATGCAGGAAAACAATGGAGAACAGGCAAAGTACAAAAACTCCCATTAAAAATTAAAGTCCGTATTGATTTAATTGTTCTAGTTAATAAAAAATTAAAACAATTTCGATAAAAATAGGTTGGATTTTTTATTAATTTTTTATATGCCATGTTTTGATACATCATAACGTTAATTAATAAAAAAAATAAAAACAAAACAACCTTATCCACATTGCATCTAGTTTTGAACTATGTGTATGTTTTTAATTAATGAATTAGATGTCGACGAGTTATAACTATTTGTAATATTCAATCTGAATTAGTCAATTGATGAATTTAGTATTAATGATCATATCAAAATAAAAAATATTTTTGTTGATAATAAAAATGCTACCTAAAACCGAGAGAGGTGAAATTAAGGGCTGTTTTTTTATTTATTTTATGTTTATTTGAATAAATAATCTTATTTTAAAAATAAAAAATAATTGTGTCGATGATAAAAATGGATTGTGATGATTTATGGTGGTTCGTCCATTCTGATTCGAACAAAGAATATGTGTAAATGAAGAGTAGAGAGTGATCAACTGAGGAAGATAATAACCAAGTCAGGTGGGGTATTTATATGATCAACTGAAGGGACTAACCACCATAATAACTGAGTCAAATGGGGCATATAAATACCCACCACAATGAGGCACAAATTGAGAATCTAGGAGATGATGCGGTTAACATAGCTTCCTAAACCAGTTACGTGGCCGGTTATTCTTTTATTTTCATTGTTTATTTACTCCGTCTATTATGTCAAGATTTATTGCTTAAGGACCTAATATCTTATCCCGGGAGACCAATTGATAGTACATTGATATTTTGAATGCCAAATTCTTTCGGAGCCAATAGGACTATTTGTTACATGGTGAGAAAGGTGTTGCAGCTGAAGCAGTTGGATCCGAGACTTAACCACACCCTCTTAGGCTTCGTTTGCTGTTACTGTGGGGAAACAAGTGTTTGGGTAAAAACTGGAAAATCCAACTGTGAAGAAATGGGTGTTCATGCTTAAATCCATGTGAATAAATGTCTGTTCAGGCCAAACCTAGAGCTGTTTGACACCAAAATCACGTCTGCAACGAATTTGAAGTAGCAAAACGTAACTAAAAACAAAACCTTAATCCCTAAAGTTGAGGGACCTGAATATATTAATCAATTTCTGACCAATAAGCCTATGCTATGAAATATATAATTGTTAATCCCTACAGGTTACATCTGGTTATTGGTGTGATGCAGTGTTCTACAGGTAGTGTAACAGATATCTCTTAGTAACATACTACTGTAAAGTTAATGCTTTAAATATATAATTGTTTCAAAAAAAAAAAAACTACAATAAAAAATTATGATTAGATCCATAAGAATCAAATTAATTTCGGTTCTGAGATTAAAGTAACTCATCTTAAATCACAAATTAATCCGAATAACTAAAATAAAAAATTTATATTGACGCTCCATTCTTCCTTGAGGATTAACAGATAATGTGATTTGATAAACCTAAAATTAACTTTTCATCTAACTATATTGATGCTCTAAACCCAACAAGTAATCTTAATGGAAAAGCGGATATTGTTCATCATAGAAGACTCGGGCTTAATCGTTTTGTTTGTAACGTGTGTGCATTGTCAATGGATTAAGAATATGTATGAACAGATATTATCTTGTAATTACTTTTAGACTATTCAAAAAGAAATATATTGAAGCTCCATTCTTCGTTGAGGATATAAAGTTGAAGTTAAGTTTTTTCACATGAACATTGTTTTAGTGCAAACTTGTAAGCTCAAACTATTTATCAATGGTGTTTATAAGCTTACGGTTAGTAAGATTTTTTTAATAAAAAAAAGTAAAATTTCTTTTTTATCATTTTAGTGTGATTATATAGTATCATGGTAATATTTGTTTTTTTTTTTACCCTTTAAAAATACATGGTGTAACCATATATTTGTACTTAAATTGCCTAAAAATAATAATACTCTATTTTTCACTAATACCACTAAATGAATTCAATTAATAAGACTTATTTAATGAGCGAGTTCATGCTAAATATACGAGAGTAAAGCTAGCCTGCAACGACCGTGTTATTGGTTTAACTTAAATTATTGTAATTTAATAATATATTCATCATTAGATAAGATCTCATATCTTCGGATGAGTAGTTTATTTTTTTCATTAAATAAAATACAGATGAATATAGAATGAGCGACACATACCGTTGAATACTACTAATGTAATATATTGTTGAACATTATTAATTTTTAAATGATTATTAAAAATTTAAAGGATATGACATGCAATTAATCATATTTCAAAAATAAAATTAGAAGAAATTATTTCATGAACCATTTTCACCACTTTATCTATGGTCCTACCCAATTAAATAAAACCATGTCATCTTTATTTTTTACATAACATTTTCTTATAAATATAAATTTACAATTTATCATCTCCTTCCTCATACTTCATATATTAATTTTAATATGTTAATGAATTAAATTTTAAAAATAAAAAACTCAAAAGCTTAACTCGTGAATCAAAAGAGAAAAAAATAAAATAATTAATTTTAATATATTATTAAAACCCTCTAGAATTAACATATTCGTTTGAACCACGAACAAATTAGTATCCGATCTGTGCGCCATTTGGATATGGAGCCAAGCACTGCTCCGTTTTACATATGCAAACGGTGGTTTTTGACTTCATAGCAGATATAATTTAGAAAATCTTAAATTTTCTAATTAATTTGTTCGTGTCTTTTTTGATTCGCGAGTTAAGTTTTTATTATTTTTTTATTTTAAGGATTTTATTCATTAACATATCAGAATTAATATATGAGGTATGAGAAAGAAGATAATGATTTGTAAATTTATATATATAAAAAAATATTATGTGGAAAATAAAGATGACGTGGTTTTATTTAATTGGATAAGACCATGGATAAAGTGGTGAAAATGGTTCATGGAATAATTTCTTTTAATTTTGTTTTGAAATATGATTAATTGCATGTCGTATCCTTTGGATTTTTAATAATTATTTAAAAGTTATTAAAAAATTAATGGTGTTCAGCAGGGTATTGCGTTAGTAGTGTTCAACAGTGTGTATCGCCCGTTCTAGAATTTTCTTAAAAATATATTATATTTTCATGTTGGGATTCAAACCCATACAAGATAGATAAGATGGGGTAAGATGAGCAGTTTTATTTCTTAACTAGACGTTATTTGATGAGTGTTTCGTTTTTGGATTGTTCCTCTTAGGGGTGGTAATTGGGTGGGGAATAATCGAAAATCGTGGGAATCTGAACCGGCGGTATGGGCAATAATTGAAATCTTCACTCACGGAGACGGGGACGGGGAAAGTTTTATCATCGAAGATCAAATGGGGATGGGGACGGGGATTGCTATATCCGAACCGTCTGGATAACTGAACCGTACCCGTATATATCATCGTGTGGATCTCCGAAAAATATCCGCAGAGATCCCCTAATATTTTACAAAGTTTGATGGCCATAAGGGTAATTTACCCATTTTTCAACAAAAATATTATCTCCCATAACCTGAGTATGGCTGGCTGGAGTAAGTTTGAAAATTCTCCGTAAATTTCATAAAAATAATTAGAAAGTGGTCTATACATCGACGTAAATGTGATTCAGTCTAATTTTATTTTAAATAGATGGTGATCGATTTCGATATGTATTTTTAAAAAATATGAATATTTGAATGTTGAAAGATCATAAAAATTTGGCTACAGATGTATAGGAAAACAGTTTTAGCAGCGACTTTGAAAAATCACAAAAAATTCTCCAAGATAAATAGGGAATTATATTTATATAATCATACATAAGTCTAGATTCATTTAAAACAAATTGTTCTTGATATCGAGTTATATATTAGAAGTTATTAATTTTTGAGTGAGCAAAGTCAGAAGAAAAGACTGTACATTGTTTTCAAAAACAACAATGACTTCAGAAATCCGTCATGAATCGTATGAGTAAAATTAGAAGAGGTCATTCATATGGTTGGAAATATTATTGAATCTAGTTCCTTTTTAGAACAAACGAATAATGATTTAGAAATGTAGATTCTTAGTTACGTATTTTCTTTTTAAGGTAGTGCAAACTGTCATGTTTCAATAGTTAACATTTTAGTCATGTTTTATAGTTTTAAAATGTTAGTTTGTTGTTGCTAAAATTAAATTTATCATTTATATTTGTAATTTTGAAGATTTAATGTTGAATGTTTGTTTTAATGTATTAAGTTTTATTTTTTTGTGCGAAGATTAACCGAAAATCGCTGGATCCGTAAGGGATGAATATGGAGACGAAAAAATTTTCAAAATATTTATTGGAAATTTCCCAAAATCATACCTTCAAGTATTGGGGACGGAGTGAAAAATACAAAATCGTCCCCGACCCGGCCATTGCCACCCCTAGTTCCTCTGGATTTTGAGTGTTTTTTTTTTTTGCGTAATATATTTTTAATAAAATTCTTTTTGGCTGAGAAAAAATACCAATAAGTTCAATTTTTTATTATCAACAATGACTCATAATTCATGTAAACTATCAAACAAAAGGCAAGCTGTTAATTAGTAATCCAAATTAAAACCAGATTAAAACCATAAGATTTAAAAACAAACTCATAAAATAATTGAGAAAAAACAATATATATTGAAATTTCTATTGTAAAAAGAAATCAATTAGATGAAGAATCAATCTCAATTTCAACGGTAGAAGTAAAAAAAAAAAAAAACTAAAACTAATTGAGATTGATGTTGAAGAACTAACTTCAATTTCAGTACTCGCCTCAAATGTTTCTTTCATGATTTCTTTTTAATTGAACGATTTTTGAGAAAATTTTAAGATTTAAGAAATAAAAACCATAAATAATCGAGACAGAGGGAAAATATTGGAAGTTTTATTGTAAGTGGGGAAGAAATAAATAAACTCCATGTTTTTACCGAAGCTTTGGAGAAATGGGAAAGTTTTGTTTGTGTAAAAATGGGGGATAAAAATATTTCAGTTAATCTGAGCTACAAATTTATTTTGATCTAATAAGGTTAATTAACCTTATATTCCTTTTTCACTTAATTTGTAATATTAAATTACTATAGAATTTATAATAGTGTATATATTTTTAACAACAAAAATTTCTTTTTAAAAATTTATGTTAGTGAATAAAAAAATAAATCATTAAATGTAATTTTAAAAAATAATATAATTCAATGGAAACACATATCTTTTCATCAAAAAATAATAATATAATTAACTAATGTTTGTAGCACAGGTTAAAGGGATTCATATTTATGGAATTTTTGTACGTGTAACCTTATATTAAGAGTAAAAATTTGTTCTTTTTTGGTGTTGTTACGTGTACTTCAACATTAAAAATTTAAGTTTAAGGTTTATGATTAGAGTTTAAGATTAAAGTTTATAATTAGGTTTTAGTTTTTTTTAGGATATTGGTGTAAGGTGGAGTTTTTTGAGTTTAAAATTTAGAGTTATGACTTAAAATTTGAATCGTTAGTGTTTGTGACAAAAAAATAAATAGTTTTTTTTTGTCGTAACACCAAAAGTAACTAAACGAATACTTATCTAAAGTAAGAACAAACACTAAAAGTAATTAAACAAACACTTATCCAAAACAAAAGTATTTAAGCAAACTTAAAAAAGTTTAAAACAACTTACACTTACATAAACATAAAACAATCCTTACATAGAAGGGTACACTACATTAGTTAAACACTCCTCTCTTTATTTACTCTCATGCGCGCGCGCGCATATATACATACACACACATATATATATATATATATAAAGCCTTGCATGACGTTTATTTCAGTAGGTCCGAAATCCAGTCCGTATGTGGCAATTCCGAATCCGCCACTTCAACCCCACGCCCAAGGAAACTGTTGAAGTTGCCCACAAAGAAACTGTTGCTGTTGTTGCCAAAGAAACTGTTGTTGTTGCC
This sequence comes from Hibiscus mutabilis, assembly GCA_019671005.1. NCBI lineage: Eukaryota > Viridiplantae > Streptophyta > Magnoliopsida > Malvales > Malvaceae > Hibiscus > Hibiscus mutabilis. Next base: position 34,351,627 of record CM033749.1, read on the forward strand.
AAAGAAACTGTTGTTGCTGCTGCTGCTGCCGCCAAAGAAACTGTTGTTCTTGTCCCCAAGGAAACCGTTGTTGTTGCTCGAAAAGAAACTGTTGTTGTAGTTGTTGTTGTTATTCAGCTTCCTTGTCTCATCTTCCCTCATCTTCATTGTCCTCAAACTCTCGAGCAAACACGAAAGCCCTTCCAGCTGGAGTGGTGGTGAAGAAGGTTTAACATAATGTGCCTGCATTGCATTGGAGGTGGAAGCTTCCCCGGCTCCAGGTGGAGACCCCACCTTCATCATCAGCTGATGATCTCCGGCGGTGTCGTCCATCATTGGCATCTTTCCCTTGTTTGCTAATTTAGGGCTTTTGTATTTGGGCTCAAACCTCAGCTGGTCAGGTGAGTGGGCAAAGAAACATACCTTACGTGAGCAGAACCTACCTTCAGTGCATACGCGGGTGCGGTACCTGGCGGGGTGCAACCAGTACTCGAACACGCCGTGAGCGAACTGGCAGTTGTCGCCTCTCGGACATCCCTCGTCGTCGCGGAAGTCGGGGCAGACAATTGTGTTGTACGGGTACTTGCGAGGATCACGACGTTGAGCCTTCTCCCCGTGGTGGGCGTAGGGGCACTCGGTCCAGTCGTGGCTATACATCCTGGTGCACCGCTTGATCTTGTAACAGTACATGCGGAATTCATCAGACCCATAGATTTCTCTATCAATGGCCTCGTTATATCTAGCCTGAGCCTGTGCCTGTGCCTGTGCCTGTGCCTGCGCCTGGGCAAGGCTAAAGTTGGAGATGAACTGTTGCTCTGCAAAACCGTAAGCATTTGGATTGACCATATTCGGCATTGGTCGATCAGATTAATGAAAAATGAGCAGATAATACAAAACCAAATGCAGCTAAAAAATATTACAGAAACCTAAGAGACAAACAAAACAAGAACATAACTCTGGCTGCAGGAGAAGGAGAAGGTGAATAACTTGGGCAGTTTAGGACGGATTATATAGAGAGAAATGAAGTAAAACTGTAAAAACTAAACCATGAAAAAAGTTACATTTCACCCTATAAAACCATTAACCTGACTTTTCACCTAAATGTAACGGACGTCTTTCTCTTTTCACTCTCAAACTCTGAAGCATTGCTCCCTGCTTAGCTCCATGTTTTCTCTTTTAGGAAGCTAATTATTTTTTAAATATTATTTAGAAGAATTCTTTTATTTTAAATACTTCTTAGATACTATATATGATGATCAAATGGCTTGTTAATTAAAATTTCGACAGGATTAATATTATGTAATAATAAAGGAAATGAAATTGAAAATATTAGTCCATAGGGATATAGCATGAGAACTGAAACGTACATGGCACGGGGAGTCACACGTGTTGGTTAAAAGACGGCGTGCTTTTATAAGGACAGAACTTCGAAGTTAGATTCCGTGGTACACGTGTTAAGGGAGCGACATTTGTCATCGACACGTCATCTTCTCACTCGCTCGCTCGCACTCACACACACTCTCATCGTTTGCTAACTATTTGACAAAACTACGAAACTAACTCTCTATTTCCCTCGTGGAACTAAATACTTATATTATTTTTTTGAGAAAAACTTCAATTACACAGTCGTGTAAACTTTAGTTTACACAGACATTTTAGTTTTAGGGGTTAGGGGTTTAATTTATGGTTCAGAGTTTAAGGGTTTGTGTTGTAGGATTTAAAATTTAAAGTTAGTGTTTAGAATTTAAGGTTTGGGGTTTAAAGTTTAGTTTTTAGGGTTTAAGTTTAATTTTAATTTATAGTAGAAATAGGTAGGCTTGTGTAAAATAAATTTGACACAGCATATATATCAAATTTAAACCCTTATTTTTTTTCTCATAAAATTGATTATGTGAATGATAATAGTAAATTTTATTTTTAATTATAACATAATACAACCCAACACATATGATAGTAAACTTTTAATTTCACAAATGAAATTAGTAAAAAGATACACTTTTAAGATATATATATATATATATATATATATATATATATATATATATATATAACCATTTATGTTGATTAACATCGCTAATGAACAAGGACATAGTCATAAATTAAACTCAATGAGATAAAGTATAATTAGTATTAAAAAAAGAAAGTAAAGTTTAAATGAATAAAAATGAGTAGTTTAAATTCCAATTAATATTAATAAAATTTTATATATTTTTAATATAAGAAAATTTGAGGCCAACAACCCCTCAACTTATACACAGTTTCGTCTCTGCTAACAAAGGTGAATGCATAAAATCTCGGTAGAGAGCATCTGTATTTCTATTTTTTAAAAAATAAGTCTAATATAATGTCATTTTAAAAAATAAAATAGTGGGTAAAAGGAAAAAAATTTCATTTAAAAAAATATTTTAAATGTTATTTTTAAATTTATGGATCTGCCACTATCTACCAATAAATATTAAAATGAACTAATTTTACCTCATTAGTGAAATCATCTTTTAAATTCCTCATGATGTTTTCTATTCACCCCTAGTTTCAACTAAAACAAATCAACTAGTTTATAAAAAGAGATACTCTATAAAAGAAGAGGATTGATTTCCATTAGCAAAACTATCGACAAGTAGTAAAAAAATGTCTGAAATTGAAGATCGTTGAAGTAAAAGAACCCATCTTACCTTTGATACTGATATGAAAAGTTATCACCTTCGTTTCAAGATCATACTTGCCAACAATCACCTCGTTGTGAAACCCGAAACATCGCTCGCATCGATTTTTACGATAGACTTCACCCCGGACAAAAATGATCGAACGTCCGACCACCTTGAACAACGGCCGGCTATAAGGGGAGCATCCTGAGCGACCGCTCAGGCCCCCAACCAGCCTAAGACCCCAATTAGTTTAGGGCCCTTAAAATTTTATTATCCATATTTTTTAATTTATCAAATAAATACATTAATTTAATGGTAAAAATTAATTCTCTTTTCTAAATAAATAAATTAATTAATCTAATAATGAAAATAATGTGTTTGAAATATTAAATTAATTGTTCAAAGTAAAGAGATGAATAAAAATTCTTTATCCTTTTTCGGTGCTCATTTCTATGCTCAACATTAAAAAATTAAATTCTAAGCCTTAACTCTAACTTTTAAATACTAAATCTTAAGCTATGCACCCAATACCTTAAACTCAATCTTAAATTATAACCTTAAACTGTAACCCTAAACTCTAAAACTAATTTTTTTTACTGTTGGGACCTAAATATGGGTAAAAAATTTATATTCGTAATGAAATATGCTTTATTTATATTAGGGTCCAGTTTTAATTTTCGCTCAGGGCCCCGAAAACCTCTGAGACGGCCCTCGGAACAACCTAAATTTCAACATCTATTTTGTGTGGGGACAATTAACTATCGGAAGAGAGTTTGAAGTACGAAACGATCTCACTGAACCAAAATCCATCTTACTTGAAGATGAATACGAATACAGATCATAAAGCGGTTCAAAAGGAAATATGTTTCGATAAACCCAATGGTCGACGGAAACAATTCAGAATATATAGACTTATTAGGTAAAAACTTTTACAATACGTGGCAATTAGTCGTCATAACGTACAGTCCACTATTTTTTTAATTTTCAAATAAAAAATTATTACCTAAATGTAAAAGTTGTCAACATTCACCAACTAACATAAGTAAATTCTGATTGAAGTCCTTTATTGACATTTTAAAAACTAATCGATTCGTAATTTGAGTCGATACAAAAATAAATAAATATATTTTGATAATGGTATGTTTTGTTATAGATAATAAAATGAAATATTGTAGCTTTCATCCTTTTTGGATATTTATTTTTTCACCATGGTAAGATAATTGTTGAAAAAGAAATATAGAATGGTGAAAAAAGGGGAAGGGAAAAATAAATGAGAAATGGGGAGGATGAAACAGAATGTAACGTCGACGGTTAGTGAATGTGTGGTTGTCGGTGAAGGAACAGAGAAAATAGAGAAAAAAGACAAGGCCGGAATTCCCGGGAGCAAGCGCTACTTTTGCATGGTCTTCTCTTCTCTTATCTATAACAAAACTCGAAAAGGAATCCAAACTACTCCTTTGCTGACCTCATTCCCCCCCCCCCACCCCCCCACCCATTATAAAATATTAGGTTAAACTACTCAAATGATAATTCAATTATAGGATTGATCTCGATTTAACCATTATACTTTCAAGTGTGATAATATGACCACTCAATTCTCAATTATGTAAGTAGTTTCAATATGACCTTCTGCCCTTAAAGCCTAACAGATAAATTGCGTGGCAGTTAGTAAAAATTTGTAGAATTATACATTTGGTCCTCGTTACTTATGCATTCTATCAATTTGGTCATAATTTTAATTTAATAAAATAATTAAACATTCAATTGGGTGGTGACACGTATCATCACCTTATTTATATATGTGCTTGGCGCAGTGGCTAAAGTGATGACACGTGTCACCGCCCAATTGAATGTTTAATTTATTTTATTAAATTAAAATTAGGACCAAATTGATAGAATGCATAAGTAACGATGACCAAATGTATAATTATACAAATTTTTATTAACTGCTACGTTACTCTCTCCGTTAGGTTTTAACGGCAGGTGGTCACATTAAAACTACTTACATAATTGAGTGATCATATTATCATAATTGAAAGTATAATGGTCAAGTCGAGACCAACCTCATAGTTGAGTGGTCATTTGAGTAGTTTACAGTAAGTGCACTCTGCTCTGCCTCCATTTATTCTACCTAATCATTTTAAGCAATATATATATCTATATTGATTCTCGATATGTCCCTCTAAATTTCAGGTTTGGTATTATTTTGCTAAAAAAATTAGTTTGGGTACTAAAATAGAAATATAAAAATAGGCGAGGTACTAAATATGTAGTTTACCCTTATTAAAAAATTCAAAAATTTAATATATATAAAAAATAATTTAATTGAATTTTTTAAAATAATTATAATTATATGTTGAGTCCTTAAAATTTTTAATCTTTATTAGTTAATTTAATAGTGTTCAACAGTATTCAGCAGTAGTGGTGTTCAACGATATTCGTTGGCGTTGTAGAATTTTCCATATAGACAATCACTACAAAGTAAATCCAAAGTGTTAATGAAGCTTTAATTATCTGTTATAGTCAAACTTGTTTGAATGGAGGATTATCTGCCATTAATTTACTCTTAATTAAGATCTAAAAAAAGGATATTTGATCAATACAAGACAAACATCATGTATTTAGGTTACCAAGGGTTATTAAATAGTTGATAAAAGTAAAACATTATCTTCAGATGCTAAGATAATCCACTATTAATCTTAATCTTGCTTGGAGACCAAGTTCTTAATCAATGCCTTTTATTGAATGTTCTAAATAAATTAGATATGAATCTTGCCTTGCTCAAAGCTTCGACAATAAAGTCGGCTGTGAATCCTTGCTTTTCTAGAGAGAGAGAAAAAAACAAGGATTTCTTTAGCACTTTTTGAATTATTGTATATACAATATAAAATAAGCCAAGTTTTTGAAGACAAGTAGGAGAGATGATGGAGAAAGTGAGCTCGATGTCATAATTCGAGAACGTGTAATGAGAAGAGAGATTGTGTAAAGCTTTTTGGTGTGAATATAGCAGCCATGGATCAAAATCAAGAATGTTTCGGAAAGAAAAGTTTTTGCGGAGTAAACCCGCAGTTTGATGCAGAGAACAATAACAATGGTGAGTTTAACAAAAACAAAGCCGCCCGTAAAATTGAAAGAGGTACTCATCGATACTCCGTTTATGTTTTAATATTTGTGATTAGGTTTTGAAGTTTGATAATAAATTTTATGGTTTAAAGTTTAGCGTTTAGGGTTTAGAATTTCTAATTAAGGTATGCGACAGCTTTCGTGAAAAAAAATCACTTATGGTGCATAAAATAATTACTGTTTTTTTATATATCACTAACTACATTATAAAACACTGGTAAGATTATTTTTGTTTAATTATTAAAGCAGGGAAGCCATGGACGGTAGAGGAGCATAGAATGTTTTTGGAAGGTATAAGAAAACTGGGTAAAGGTGATTGGAAAGGAATTTCAAAGAATTATGTAACCAGTAGGACTTCAGTTCAAGTTGCAAGCCATGCACAAAAATATTTTCTCAGACAGCAGCGCGATAAGAAGCAACTCAGGCAAAGCTTATTTGACATGCCTTTTCAACAATCTGAATCTGAATCTAAATCAGAACCCGAATCTGTGTAACTCTCAATCTCTCTCTTGCATATGCTTTTCAACAAGTGAAACATATACATAATTATGAATGTATGTATAGTTAATTTGTTCACGTTGATAACTAGAGTTACGTGGTTTAAATTGACAGTATGAATGTCCTTCGGGTTCCCACTCGGACGAATCTGATACTAGGAATTCATCTCAGATTGTGAAACAATGTACACGTATTTGCTCGGATGATCATCTGATCATGCCGATGATCGAATTTCCTAAGTAATCAAACGATTCAACCCATGGTAAGAAACTATCTGCAGTAACTTCTTATATGATGCAGTCTCCCCCAGTTCCGAATACAATGAATTGCGCAGGACCGCTAGCTGTCGGCACACCGCCTGATCATGCTTTGCCAATGTCGGATCAGGACAACATGTTTGAAGTAGGCCCTGCTGCTTCATCAACAGAGGAAGATCTTTTGGAGCTCAGATTGGTACCCCTACAATCACCAGAAAGCACAACTGTAACCATTTCAGGGATTCATTAAAGTGACGTGAAAAATACAAAGTTGTCATTAGTTAGAAATAAGTTCCAATATTGTCCAGTTTTAAACAATGGTTTCAGACACATAGACTAATACATGATTCGGACCATGTGTTTCGGCGCCTACTCTTCCATGGAATCATCTAAACTGTGAAAGAATTAGAAGTTGTGAAGTGCTTACGAACACCGGAAAAATGGAAGAAGAAGAACTAAGTATTAATAATTCTACATGGTACCATAGTTTTCATATCTGAGGGAAAAATTTAGAAAGCTAAATTCACATATGCATCAATAATAACTGCAGACAATAGTTAAAATCAACTAAGAGCAGCATCCGCCACTCTTTTGGTTAACAGGTTGCCCTCGTATCTGCACCATCGGTGGACTTGCTGTATCCGGCTGGCTTGCCATCCTGCGTAAATGTCGAAAATAAATAAATACTAAACGTCCCGGAGTGTAACTCAGTTAAAGAAGCACCTGTTGTTAATATCAGCTGCCATTGCCATAAAAGCCTGCTACATTAGTAGCGTCTTTCGCACTAGTCTCCATAAATGGCATGCAATGCTCATCTGCAAATGCCTATTAAACAGAAAATTGTTGATGCTATGATTGTTTTTAGTCTTTTCCTTAGTTTCATGAAAAAAAAGAGCAGCAGATAGCAGTTGAACTGCCTCGTTTTCACCTTGGCTGCTTCGTACGAAACGACTTTTCAGGAAGTAAGGTCGCACTTGTTCCCGACCAGAAGCTTGTTCACATTCTCACTTGCATAACGACCAATTTCATTCAGCCATTGGTTAACATTGCTGAAGCTCTCTTGCTCAGTTACATCATAAACAATCTGCCAGACATGAACAAACACTGTTACAAACTTATTCTTAAATATATGTATCCGACATATTCGAACACGAACAAAGACGGGACGTACAGATGTGGAAAGTGCACTTACTATAATGCCATGTGCCCCACGGTAATAGCTGCTAGTGATTGTCCGGAAACGTTCTTGCCCTGCAGTATCCCACTGCATGTTTCGTGGGGGGAAAACAAAACAGAGATTTAAGGTTTTAAACATGCAACAAACATGTTTTAATGGTGTTCGAGTGTAGAATTGTAAATATAAGAGCATGATCCTTCAAATATAAGAAGAAAAAAAACTCCTAATCGAGATAGAAAGATCGTTACAATTTGAAGTTTTATGGTCTTCCCATCATGCTCCACGATGCGTATTTTCTGTAGGAAGAATTAAAAGAGAAGAAACATACATGATTGAGTTTCATGAAAATTCAGACAAGAAGAGTACACATTGGTTTAACCTAGAGATGATGGATCAGAGATGCTCACAAAGTCGTCGCCGATTGTGCTTATATAACTTTCGAGGTACGAATCATCCTGCATTTGAGTGACTGAATTAAAATGCAATGCCTAGACGGCCGTTACATGTAATAGTTACAATGGATTCCTTACAGCAAATCTTAGGAGAAGACACGATTTACCAACACCAGAGTCTCCTATTAGCAAAAGCTTGAACAAGTAGTCACTGCACAAATAAAATGAAATTGAAGATCTTTTTAACGTTTCCAAATATTAATCAATGTATATTAACAACATGAAGATTCTGAAATAAACAGATATGGAGCTTACTAATCAGGATTCATGACTGTTATTTGGCTCGACTGAGTATCGGGCCAGTCCGATCGGCGGAGGGATGAGACCGGAGTTCTGACAGAGACAACGAACGGAAAACTTTTTTTACTAAAACTGATGCAACTGATGTTACCGAAAAGTTTTGCATTTTTATTGGCAGGCAATGGCAATGGTATTCTTAAAATTCCCAAGTCAAACTTCGATCCCAAATCATTGTTTCATATATAAACTAACAACCAGTTACTCTAATAAGATAAGACACTAGATCCTTTAAGTAAGGTCAGATATTCAAATTATGATATTATGAATGGAGCAAATTGAGTTGGGAGGGTCGTCCCATAATAGGCATTTACAATACTCGATTTAGATTAACCAGTCCAAAAAAAATCAATATAAAAGTAGAATTAACAATACAATCAAATTAAAAAAAAATAGCAGATACACTAATTGATCGAGTAATCAAAGATGAGTGTTGTCACATCTTGTATAGATTTAAATCTAAACATTTATCTTAAAAATATAAAATCTCTCTATTTAATAAAAAAAGCATGATTTTATGAGTTGAAAAAATAAGCTTGAAGGTGTAAAAACCATATAACTTTTGGAAAACAAATCTAAGCTTCTTTGGCATGTTTTGGGCCGCTTCAGCCCAAATTGGTCTACTGTACCTTTTTGTATTACCCATCCCTCTTTAATGACCCACTAGATATCAAAAGTGAAATGATATCAAATGGAGTGATGAATTTTGTAATTTACTCTTATTTTTGTATTGTGTAGAAAAAATATCTATTTTCTTAAACACCCATTCTGCGAATAATAATTAATTTTGTTATTGAAATTGTTTAAAAAAAAAACAGTAATACTATCTTGGAAACAAACAAGATAACAAAAACCACATAATAAAAAAATCCCAAATATTCTCTCTCTCTCTTTTTTTTTCAGAAAATGGAAAATAGGAAAGAATTCCAATAAAAATGGTGAAATCATCATCAGTCGTCACCATTGTTGCTCTCTGAGTCCAATCCCAAAACCCAATTTCATAGGAAAATTCAAAATACAATGCTTCGAAGCCTTACGCTTGCCACTTCTTCCTCTTCTTCGTCTTCCATCATCTCAAAACCTTTCTTTTCTCCCTCTTCCAAACTTTCCCTCCCTTTCCCTCAAACCAAACGATCCTTTTCACTCCACCGACCCCCCATGAACATCCTCAAAAGCTTCGGCTTCGGAGCCAACAACAAGCCAAACCCATCAATTGAGAAATCTGCCATCGCCCAAGGTCCAGACGATGACGTCCCTGCTCCTGGGCAGCAATTCGCTCAGTTCGGTGCGGGGTGTTTTTGGGGCGTTGAATTGGCGTTCCAGAGAGTTCCGGGGGTGACCAAAACGGAGGTCGGGTATACCCAAGGGTTCATGGATAATCCGAGTTATGAAGACGTGTGTTCTGGGAGTACGAACCATAATGAAGTTGTGAGGCTTCAGTTTGACCCTAAAGACTGCAGCTTTGATACTTTGCTTGATGCCTTTTGGGCTCGCCATGATCCTACCACCCTCAATCGCCAGGTGGGAAATTTTGGGTGTTTAGATATGCAACTCTTATATACTTTCAAGTTTGTGAATTTTCATTTTGGAAGTAGATTTTGAGCTTGAATTTTGCAATTCATGAAGTATATTATTATGGTGAATTAGTGATAGTTTTGAGGTAACTTTTGGGGGGGTTTCATGCTTAATTGAATTCAATTCTAGATGATAATAATATGTGTTTTTCTTCAAGTATTGTGTATAGAACTTGTTAAGCTTGGGAGATGTAAGCAGTTAGGACCTTTTGTATGATACATAACAGGGTATCTCACCCTGCAAAAAGTTCATTTTTCCCCATATAAATCAAGTAATGTCTGTAATTGAAAGTTGGGAATTTGAGATCCTGCTTTCTAAGTGCGTTATGGTCATTATCTCTGTGTTACACAAGAAACTTGTTAGGGCATAACTATGAATTAACAGATGTTATGGAATTATTCTCATGATGCCCTTGATTTCATGGTATACTGTTGGATTGTTCTGCCATTATTAGGTCATGGCGACTCTTTTATATCATCAGTGGTTTCTCATAGTCTCCTTTGTTTTCTTGTGATTTCAACCCCATTCACTCGAGTGAAGAAAATGGTATATCACTGTCTCTTTCACCTTCATAGACAAATATTTCGTCGTAAAACCATTTCGTTTTTCTTTGAGCAATAGATCTTATTCACGGTAATCTTTCGTTCATGTTGGTACGATTGTATCTGCAGTCCGGACCATAGGCTTGTCATTCTAATAACTTCCAATCCATTGACAGGGGAATGATGTTGGGACACAATACAGATCCGGTATATACTATTACACTCCGGAGCAGGAGACTGCGGCGCACGAGTCCCTGGAAAAACGGCAGAAACTCTTGAACCGAAAGATTGTTACAGAGATTCTCCCTGCGAAGAAGTTCTACAGAGCAGAGAATTATCACCAACAGTACCTTGCGAAAGGAGGGCGTTTCGGTTTTAAACAATCTACTGAGAAGGGTTGCAACGATCCAATCCGATGCTACGGCTAAGTTGCCACTGATCAATATGCAATTCCGAGTTTATGATTGTTTATAGCCATCTGCTTTTGCCTGTGATAGTGTGATGTCATATAATAAGTAAATATAAACATCCTTAATCACTCGGTGAATTAGTAAATAAGCCGAATCTTTGATTTGCTTGCGTTCTAGTTTTTCTTAAATACGTATCGATAAGATTAATTTTTATTAAATGAGTGTACAAGAAAATGGGAAAGACAACATTGGTTTGTATGATTGTACCCCACAAAATAAGAATAAAAACATTAAACAAAATGGTAGTAAAAAATTGAAGACAAAATCACCAGCATTTGGTCACGTCTTCAAGGGATCAAAATCATTTTTGTTGAAGTCACTAACAGATGTCAACAAATTCCCAAAGACCAATCTCCAACACTATTCATCCTAAAAATCTGTACACCTGGTGACAAAATTTAGATTTATTGTAAATTTTGTGGTTTCCAAAGATGACATATTTCACTAAATATTTTTTCTATTCATCATATTTTTTCTTAAAATAAGTCTTGTTATTATTATTATTATTATTAATTTAAATTATCAGTCAAACATATTCATATCCGATATATATATATATACTTTAATCTAAGTACAAAAATATACATATCCTTCACATATATATTAAAAATAATAAATACATTTATATCGAACCTATATCTAAATCCAATAAATTAAATCGAATCCGAAATAACATCGATCTGTTGACAGTAGAATTAAATGGAACAAAGCACACGAGTGTGTAGTAAGGGAGCCAAGGCCCCTGCATAAGCTCTGCTTAATTCACCTATTACTTATAGTTTTCCCAAAATATACCATCATCCAAAAAAAAGACAAATTTGCGTAAGAAATTGAGAAAAACTTTAATACATAGCCCGTGTAAACTTTAGTTTATGCAAGTTTTTTAGTTTTAGGGTTATGAGTTTCGTTTAGGGTTTAAAATTCAAGGTTAGTATTTAAAATTTAAGGTCTATAATGTAGAGTTTATGATTTAAAATTTAGGGTTTAGGGTTTATGTTTAATAATTTAGGGTTTGAGATTATAATATAAATATACAAATTTGTGTAAAATAAATTTTATACAAATCAAAATTAAACACTAAGAAATTATCATCATTTCATGCTTAGCTTATTTTGTTAGTTTTTACATTTGGAGACCAATTTAAATGCAAAAAAGCCCATTTGGGGACCATTTTTATCTGTATGAAAGTTTATATATTGCAAAAGAAATTATCCCCATTTCATGATTAGCTTATGTTGTTAGTTTTTACATTTGAGAATCATGTGTGGTTTCTTACAAATCTAATCAGTACCTGCTGATGTATGAAATTTACTGGTTTTAAATTGGAGTTACAGGGATTGCTTTTGCTTTGATTTAGGAACTATTCTAAATTGATTTTGCAATATCTTTTTTACCGGAGATAATTTTATAATTTATCTTGTATCCTCGTTGTTTGAAGGAAAAAACTTCGATACACAGACCCTATAAATTTTAGTTTACACGTGCCTTTTAGTTTTAGGGGTTAAGGTTTTAGTTTAGGATTTAAAGTTTAGGGGTTTAGGTTGTAGGGTTTAGAATTTAAGGTTAGTGCTTAGAATTTAGTGTATAAGGTTTAAAGTTTAGGGTTTAGTTTTTTAGGGTTAGGGTTAGGAATTTAATATTTGAGTTTTTATAGTGTAAATACCAGACTTGTGTAAAATTATTTTTACACAGCTTGTGTATTAAAATTTTACTCTTGTTTGAATACATAAAACCTTTGATAAAAATAATGAACAAAGACAAAGAGAAAATGTTTCTTTAAAGGGTTATTATTTGATATATTATCAGTATAAAAAAATTTATAAAATGATTATTTTAATTTTTAAAATTTAAATTATTAACCCTAAAACTCTAAATTATAAACCTATAATCTAAACCCTAAAATTAAACTATAAACTAGATAACTTAAACATCTAACCCGTAAACCTAATTTCTCTAAACCTTCATCGCTAAATTCTAACCATAACTCTAAACCTCGTACCTTTAAACTAAATCCTTAAATTATTCCACTTGTAAAATAGTTTTATTCTAATAATTTTTTAATAACAAAATGATTAAGAGTTGAATTGACTTTTTCTTCTTGTAGAGGTCCTGGAACAGCCATGATATTACATGAATTCATCGTCTCTTCACCAAGCAAAAATCCCAACCTAAACAAAAACCTGTCTTATAAGACACTGCAAAGATAAAACCCCAGACTCAACACACAAACCAACCCCCAACGAACCAAAAAAACAAAATGGCGGAACCGGAGACCAACCTCGGCCAACAAGAAACGGTTCCCAGGGTCATATGTTTCTTGTCTTCTTTGTTGCAAAGAGCAGCAGAGTCCAACGATCGTTGTCGGTTGTTTCAGTCGCAGAAGATGTCGGTTTTCCATGGCCTTACCAGGCCTACTATTTCCATCCGAAGCTATCTCGAGAGGATCTTTAAGTACGCGAATTGTAGCCCCTCGTGTTTCGTGGTTGCATATGTTTATCTCGATCGGTTCGTGCAGATGGAGCCGTCTTTGCCTATCAATTCTTACAATGTGCATAGGTTGCTTATCACCAGTGTCTTGGTTTCAGCCAATTTCATGGATGACATGTAAGTTTTTCTTTTCCTTCTTTGCTTTCCTGGAAAAATAACTTTCTGGGTTTTCATTTTCTTTTCTCACCTGGTTTTGATCTGGGTTTCAAAGCTGCCACCTTCATGATAATATATATATATATATAAAATTCTCTTAGATTGGATCTTTCCATTTTCAGCTTCAAAACCCATCCTTCCAATGTTTGATTGGATTGTTTAACTTTGATTTAGCTTGCAAACCTTGTTGATCTGAGCTGATATTTCCTTACCTGCAAGATTTCAAGCAGGCTGGGATAGTGGTTTCCATACAGATACAGCCAAAAGTAGAAAAAAGTGAAAATCTTACAGCCATGTGAGAAAACACATCATTTCTGACCAGACAACCTTACCTTAGATGTGCTGGTGTTGTCTCTATCAAACATGGCATGCCTGTAAATTCCCCCTAAAATTTTAAGAGCTAATGACAGCTCAATCAGGTCATGCAGTCTGTAGTAAACAAGCCAAAATATATTCAGAGCTCAGAGTTTAATTATTGGCTTAAGACCTCAACTCATTTCACAAGCAATAATACTTTTTTTTACAAACTTTAATTTTTTTTCCAGATATTACAACAATGCCTACTATGCCAAAGTTGGAGGAATCAGCACAGCAGAGATGAACCTTCTTGAATTGGACTTTTTATTTGGTTTGGGATTCCAATTGAATGTGACACCTGCAACTTTCCACACCTATTTTACTTTTCTCCAAAGGGAGATGTGGATGCAAATTCAATCCCCTCTACAACATTTGCCTCAGCCTTCTTTAAGCCATGAAAATGAATCCACCCATCACCAGCAACTTGCTGTTTAAGCCATTGTTCTTATGGTGGATTTCAGACAAGACCACTGATGTTGTGTTTCAAGACCCCCAGAAGAGGTTGGCTCCAGCACGTTGATTTTCAGAGATGGAAGTCAAAGAACATTTGGTTTTCTCTGTTTTTCTGTCAATGAGCTGTAAGAACATTCCAAACCTCATTTCTTGTGGTTTAGTCATAGTTAACCACAATTTCCCTTAATTTAGTGCAATTATAGTTGAGAGTTTTGTGTTTACAGTCTGGCCAACACAGATTCTTTAAAGTAGATTTATTTATCCATAATGTTAAAAATCCCTAACGTTTTTATTTCTACAAGTTGTCATTTTAGTCCTAGATTTTTTAATTACCAATTTAACTTTATGTGCTTATTTTATTTTGTGATTTGAATCAAAATTAAAATTTAAGGGTTATAGGTAAAAAGTTAAATCCCTACCATATTACCCTAACCTCTAAACACTAACACTAAATCCTAAATTCTAACCACAAATTCTAAATTCTAAACCCTATATATATGCGCATGCATGCATGAATATATAGATCTTTTACATTTTGAGGTATTTCAATCAAAATGCTATTAGAATTCAAACTTGATTTTGTCGGCAACATTGGAAGTTTAAAAGCTTAATGATAAAACAAAGATTGGCAACTATTTTTATAAAATTATATAAAATATAAAATATTTTTTCAAATCTTCTAATTAAGGAATGGATAATGGCGGTAAAAAAATAAACACACATGGCAATTACTAGAAGTTGTTTAATAAGCCGGTTTATGACTAACAATTTTCATTTTCGAGTGAAAATTGAGAGAGCAATTTTGATCCAAAATAAAATATTGAGAGGTTAAATTGGTTAAAAAATATTTGAATATAAGCCAAAATAATTATTCAATCAAAATGCTTAACATATTTTGGAGTCAATTTGATTTCTTTAAATTTAAATTTACGTAACGACACAAAATGACACACACACACAGGAGGATATAACAAGAAAATAAATCTAGGGATAAGATAATTGCAACAAATATGTCATTATAGTTTATAGATTTTTAAAAAATAAAAAGTTATGTATCAGTAGTTGAAAAAGAAAAAAAAATGAGGACTCTTATGTATTCTTCACTAAAGGAAATGAAGAATCCAAAAAAAATTAGTATCTTGATAATTGTGCCAAAATCACATGTCTGACAGAAAAGAATTGTTAATCTTGACGAAACACATCTAATTTCACCCGACTCAACGATCCCAAAAAAGGCAAAGTCAAAACTTAAAAAATATCCGATATTTACTATGTACTAGCTTTAAAAAGCAACATCACTAGTCTTGGCTAACTTCTAGAAAAAAAAATATGAAGTAGAGATGAAGAATCGATAACTTCAAAAAGAATTGGAAAATTAATTGTTTGATCCTTCCAGTTTTTAAAAATTTAATTTGACCCTTCAAAAATTTCATAAATTTTTATTATGTTTCATTTTTTTTTGAATATTTCTAATTAAGTCTCCTTCTAAAATTTTAAAAATTCTAATTAAATCTTAAGTTTTAAAAATTTTAGTTTGACCCCAATTTTTTTTAATTTTAAATTAAACCCTTCAAAATTTTTGAAAATTTTAAAATAACCCCGCCCCTTTTAAAATTTATTTATTTATTTTCGCTAGTCATTGCTAAATGTCCGCCTTGCATCTTTATCCCAATATATACATAGCATTCTTGTATAATATTGTCTTTTTACATTTTGAGGTATTTCATTCAAAATGCATTATTCCAATACAAAGCTGATAAAACTTGAAAAGTTTACAGTACCCCCAATAAATACAAATGAAGTTTTGATAAAATTTCATTAAGGATAAAATGGGACAACAGTTGAGAGATAAAAAGTTTGCCAAGGGGAAAGCTAAGAGCTTTTTCAATGGAGATTAGACATCTAAAAGGGGAAAGACAGCCAGTTTATTATGCTTCCCAACCTCTGAGGAGTGTTGCACGAGCGACGCGGTTAACGCCGAGTGTAAAGGCGCCCATCCGGAGATTACAATGGTGAGTCTGGCACATGGTTTTGATGTTATGAAAAGCTTGAGTCATGTACCTCTTCAGCTCCTTGTTCACTTTATCTTCATCCCACATGAAACCTTGAATGTTCTGCCAAATCGGATGAAAAAAAATTAATAACATGCTATAGTATTTTACTAAAACAATACCGTGATATCTTCGATTTTCGTTGCACCGTGAGAGTTTGATCGAAGCATCACACAAGGTTTGTGATACTTTAGTATCTAAAGGCTTCATTTTTTTTTCGAAATGTTTTGTGGTTAAAAGTTAAAACTTTAAACAGAAAATGCAGGGAAAACAGAGGAGAAACTTTTTTCCCAATATTACCTGAACCCACTCGAAATAGCTGACGGTCACCCCTCCTGCATTTGCATATATATCGGGCAACATTATCACTCCTTTCTTTGACAGAATCTGTAGTAATGGAGTCTCGGATCAGAATTTTGCATTGACCTTTAGAAGCAGAAAAGAAGGTGCAAATATACCTCATCTGCTTCTGGATCAGTAGGATGGTTTGCAGCCTCTATTATGAACTTCGCCTTTACATCCGCGGCATTTTCCCTTCAAAGGAGAACATGATGAGTCAATATGCAACACAAATACAATCCCTGTTTAAGTAATTGATCTGGCAATGGTAACATAACATGCAACAGTTTACACATAAATGTGAGGACCAAGATGTTTGGCAAAGGATCCTAACTTGTTCAGCACTCCGCCTAGAGCACATGGGACAAGAACATCGCATTCATGTACAAGCAGTTCATTTGGATCCAAGGAATCTCCGCCACTGAACCCTTTCAAACTTCCATTAGCTTCTTTATACTTTAGCAGCTCGGGAATATCGATTCCATTTGGATTCTTAACAGCACCGGTGAAGTCACTCACAGCAATAACCTTACCGCCCCTCTCATGTATGAGCCTTGCTACCCAAGACCCAACATTACCAAAACCCTGTAAGGAAATCAATAATATAAGCATTAACAAAAGTTTGGGAGCATCTAAATGGAGAGGGAATTCGAACAATCTACGAATTCATGTCGACTCTACCTGAATAACAAAGGTCAAACCCTTAACCGCCTTCCAATATTCAGCAAGTAAAGCTTCAGTTGCATACACAACACCACGCCCTGTTGCAGATTCCCTGCCTAGCGAACCACCTAGATCCTAAAGTTCCCGATATAGGAATATTTAGATTTCTTTATCAACAGATCACAAGCTTTGGATTTCAGTCTTCAGAACTTACTATTGGCTTTCCCGTGACAACAGCCGGCGAGTGTCCATGAAACTTAGAGTACTCGTCCAAAATCCATGCCATGGTCTACACAATATTATTCTTAATATATATATATATAAACTTAAGAAAGTAAACCTAATGAACTGAAACAAAGAAGTTAATATAAAACAGAACATAACTCAGTAAGGACATTATAACCTGTGCATTAGTTCCCATGTCAGGGGCAGGAACATCTGTATGTATACCAATAAGATCATGGATCTTTTGAGTGAAGACACGAGTTAGACGTTCCAATTCGCTCTTAGTTAATTCCCTTGGAGAGCATCCTATGCCGCCTTTTGCACCACCATACGGAATGTCGGCCACCGCAGTCTTCCAGGTCATTAGTTGAGCCAGTGCATTCACTTCATCCGGATCAACCTTTAAACAAAATTAACAAACATCGATTGCGATGTAAGATCGAAACATATATGCATAGTGAAACTGCATTCAAACCAAAACAGGAAAACAAGATTATAAAAGTCAAAGTGTTAACCTCGGGATGATATCTGATTCCACCTTTCATGGGACCACGAGAATTATCATGCTGGATTCTGAATCCAACGTACGACACCAGGGTTCCATCGTCCTTTGGAATCGTGCATTCCACCTGAACATAAAGAAGCACCGATCAAAACATTAACATTCCAAGATCAGAAGACAAAAGAAAAACTTCCCATCAAAGAAATAAATGAAAACAGAAAAAGAAGAGATTTTTCCTGCAATACCTTGATCTCCCTGAAAGGGAATGAAGAGAGATTTCTCAAGCTTGGAGTCTAATCCAAGTAAACGAGACGCCAGGCGGAAATTGCGGCTGGTTCCGGCAAGAGCATTCATGGCTACGTAATGAAACAAAGAACAAGGGAAACCCAGAAACGGGAATGATCAAAAGATCAAGGGAAACAATAGTATGAGCCTTAAAACAAGGAACCGTAAGAGAAACAAGATGATGAGTTAGATAGATGAACACAAGAGAGAGAGAGAGAGAGAGAGAGACTGTTTCTTTTAGAGGATGAGAAGGGGCAGATCATACATTTCCGGAAGGTCTCTAAGAAAGAAAAAAAAAAGAATGGAAATCAAAGAATTTTAAGAATAAGAATTAGTAGCACCTATGGCTAAATTTAACAACTTTAATTTAGGAGGGAGCCATTGGAATAAAGCTTTTACTATATGAAGGAAAGCCAAGGCCAAAACCCACTTCTTTCATGTATCCTACGGTCGGGCCTTTGTAAATATTTGTTTTGAACAGCTTTGGAAATATTCTTTTAAGGTTTAATGTGTCTCGTATTCAACACTTATTAGATTATTTATATATTGCTCAGTAAAATAACTAAAAAAAATTTAGTTACTATTGTGATAATTTCTTAATAAAGAAATATCACATTGACATTATGACCAGACAAGTTTTGCTTTAATTTAATGCTTAAAAACATGGTTATTGATGTTTTCTAACTCCAGCTGTTGGCTAAACAGTTTGGTTATCACTTTAAACCTCAAAGCAAAGGCTAATCCCATACAAATCCTAATATTGCAGCAACTCTTTGGAAAACTAAAGCAACAGGAAACAACCGAAAAGATTAAATCGTAATTTCTACAACAAGGAGTTCTTAATTATATTTCAGAACACTCGAATCTCCGACTCATTTATCACTGTTGAAGCAAAGCGTAGGCAAATCTCGAATTAATGGATCCATCACTCCTGCAAGCTCACAATTTGAGAAAAAAATCAACCCTCCCTTTGAAATGGAAACTGTAGTTCATCTTTCTCCCCCCATAATAAAAAACATGACCATCATAAACTTTAAGTAATGGTCTTCTCAAAATTGCTGCTTCTGAATCTGATAATACGTGATCCATCTTAATATGGCCTGTATCTCGTTGGCCGCCTGAACCTCAGAACCCTCCTGAAATGAGGTCAAGTGAGTTAATACATTCGATAACAAGGTTACTTAGCAGAAACTATTACATTCAATTCTCTCAAGAACAGAGGTAAACAAAGTGTGATGCTGACAGATTAGAAAATCATGTAAATGATTCTGAAGTAATAGATACCAAGCAAATCAAACTACTTTACGAGGACTTTTGATTTGGAAGCCATGAATGATTGATTAAAGGCTTAAACATGACAGAGATAACAAATGCTAGATACAAGAGATCATATAGGTATAATTTCTGAGCATCATGAGATGTTTTCCACTTCCATTCTAATTCCAAAAAAAGAAAATTACGCTTATGATAAAACCAACACTGGCTCAACTAAGTTATCCTTTTTTCTTTCTTTTACAACAACCAAACAAAGCAAGCACATTTTCATTCTTACCCATAGCCATATGGAGCATAGAAAGCAGGACCAGGCATGAAAGGCCTTCGGGAGCGGAAAAAAGGGTTGGCCCTTCCACGATACTGTTTCATTCCAGGAATATTTGTTCGTTTAGCAGAGACCTGTGAATAACGAAACACACTTTAATTACCGTGTACTTTATATTTGTGAACTAAATATCCACACATATATCAAGTTATAAACCTTCAACTGACGACCATGCAATTCTGTTTCATTCAACAGTAGAGCATTTTGAACAGCATCAATTTCAACGAATTCAACGTAAGCAAACCCTTTAGGTTGACCAAACTTATCGGTCAAGATTGTAACTCTGTTCACCGTTCCACAAGATTGAAAATGTTGTTGAACTTCCTCAGGTGTACATGCATAGTCTACCTGTTGTGACAAAAAAAGTTAGCCCACTTCTAGATAATTTGTTCACAAGCATGGAGAAATCATTTAGTTATACGACATTGAGATCACTTGTTAATTGTACATCAAAACACTTATGGAGTTACTTAAAGAAGAAAAAAACATTTAAAACAAACCATGTTGATATTTCATCCGAATAAATTCTTACGGATCAAATTTGTTTGAATCACATTTAACTTGACATCAGTACCATACCAAGACATGATTATCCAAACAATCATATGCACATAAAAAGGCATTCTGAAGCTACACCATATGCACATAAAAAGGCATTCTCAAGCTACACCATATGCACAAACAGAAAACCAAGTAGGACCAAAGTGACAAAACTATTCCCACATCCATGTTGGCCAAACTAAGAATCATACTTTTAGCTTATAAGTAAATTTTTATCATACAGAATTAATTGGAAATCAGGCCAGGTGAATGAGAGAATTTAACCAACATAACATTAAACAAAAAAGTTAATAAAAGAAAGAATAAGAAAGGGTTGATAAACCTCACATTACCAACATAAATCGAGCGGGAATCCACTTCGTCCTTTTCAGCTTGACTTGCAGAACCAGTTGAGGAATCTAAATAGACATCCAGGAAAATAAAGTAAAAACAAATCAGTTTACTAGAACTAACAATTCATACACAAAACGCTCCGTAATTCAAGAAGAATTCAAATGACTAAACAAAGTTTAATTTAAATTTCAAGATTAAGTAGATATCCCAATCAAAGTCAAACTTGTTAAAACAAATATAGAGGAAAAACCCAGATCAAAAACAAACTCAAAAGGAAAAAAGAAGAACCTTGGACAGAGCCCATCTCCTTCTCAACTTTAGCCTGCATTTCACGTAAAGCCCCCGCCTCTTCCTCGATCTCCCTAAGTCTTCTTTTCATTTCTTCCAAGTCCTAAAATTTTCAAAAATAAGCAAACATGTTATTCACCAGAGAAAAAGCTCAGCTAAAGCTAGGGAAAAGGAAAAGAGCTGAAATAAAAGAAAGGGGCCTACTTTGGAGTTGGAAGTGGGATCTTGGTCGTTGCCTTCGTAATCCTCAGCTCCAGCGGACATGTCCACCTCCGCATCCATCTCTCCTTCCTCTTCAGGGATCTCTCCTCCGTACACCTCGTGCTCTTGCTCTTCGTATTGACCCATTCCTGTCAAATTGGGGATTTTGAAATTAGGGTTTTACTCCTTGTTCTGGATTTGGGGAAGACAAAGATTAGGGGAATGGGGACTCGGCACTTGGGAACGTGTACCATTCGAGAGATATATATATAATCTTCGTCTGTCATTTTTGTTTAAATTTTATTTTATTTTGACCACTCAAATTTAAAAAAATTATTTTTGTCACTTATAATTTTTAACATTTTTATTTTGATCCAGTGATCGTTAGTTTCCGTTACTTCATTAACAGATAGCTGACATGATCCTTTAAAAAATTAAAATAATCTACATGTGTAATACACGTGTAATAGGCGGTAAAAAATCTATTTACCCTTACTCTTGTTTATATAGTCCCTTTTACTTCAATTAAAATCTCTAACTCAATTTCTTTTCTCTTTTCTTACTCATTTTTGCAAAAAATATTAAACTCTAAAGAAGAGAAGACACAAAAAATAGAAGTAGGCATACCCATTCGTCGGTGTGGCCTCGAATCAAAGATTATAACTTCTTGAATTGATGACAATCCTCGAATCAAAATAGTCAACAGGAAACATCAACTTGAAGAAATTTTACATGCACTTTCATTCATGTTTCCAGATTTGGTGACTGATTTAAAAAAAAAAGGTGAAAGCCGTTCAGTGATGAAAATGACTAAAATCAATTTTCTAAGAACATCTTAGAATATCAAAACCCCAATGTCCTAAGCAGATCATAACTTCTAAAGATTTTAATTATAGGCATCCAGCAATAAAGAAAACTGACCAAGAACACGCTCAAGTGACTACATTGAAACAACTTCAATAATGATCCAGAACAAATTTACATTGCTTAGGAAGATTAATTATCAATGTACCTAAAACATTTTCACATTTCAAAAGGCTTTCAAGATTTTCAGTTTAAAGGGCCAAAGAATCATTCTATTTTAGAGCTGAAAATAGAACTCCATCTGTTTATCCTTATATTATCCATGTTTTTTTTTCTCCCGTACCAACTTCAAAATAGAACTCCATTTGTTTATATTACAGAACAGTTTTAGTACAATATTACACCTCTCTCCAACAACAAATGGGTACAAATTAATTCGAGGTAACAACGACAAATGGGTACGTCTGCTTTCATTTCTTGCGTCTTCTCTTCTTTAGTGTTTAATATTTCTGCAGAAATGAGTAAGAAAAGAAGAACAAATTGAGTTAAAGTTTTTAATTGAAGTAAAGGGGGATTATATAGACAAGGGTAAGGGTGAATAAATTTTCTGTCGTCTATTACACGTTTATTACACACTTGGGTTATTTTATTTTTTAAAGGGCCATTTCAGCTACCCATTAGCCAGGCAACGAAGATTAACGTTCCAGTGACCAAAACAGAAAAATTCAAAAATTTAAATGGCAAAAATAATCTTTTTTTAAATTTGGGTGATCAAAATAGAACAAAATATAAATAAAAGGGACCATGAGTTAAAATTACCCTATATATCTTTAATACGGCGATTAATCATTATAGACAGCTGCGACTAATCATAATAACATGAAAAATAGGGTTTAATTTTTGTTGTCATTAGTACCCATGTTTTCTTTCTTACCATATTATCCCTGCAGTTAAAAGTTGTTAAAAAAGTTTTCAACCAATAAGAGCATATTACGTCAGCGCCATTTGACCAGGTCAAACCGGTCTAATTCTAATGAAATAGTGAATGTCAAGTTAAAACTCTCAACTTTTCCTTTTATTCAATTTAATCACTAAAAATATTATGCCTAAAATTTTCTCTTATTTATTTTAGAATCTTATAATATAATCCAATATTTGTTATTATTGATAACATTATTTTATTGAAATATTAGTATATAATATAAATAAATAAATAAATAAAATACTATATTTAATAAACTATCTTATTTCTCAAGTAAAAAAACATGAACCAGTATAAATACATTTTTTATTAAATAAAAAGCATTATAAATAAAATAAGTTTAATCAAGTCAATACCCTCAAGTTTTTTTGTTTAGCTTAGTCTCTTAAAAGTCTATTTGTACCTAAAATTGATCACTATTCATTTTTAAAATTTTATAATTTAGTGTAATATTTGTTATTATTTTTTTTGTTGTCCTCCTAGTTTCCCAAGGCTTTGTGCTGACTAATCGGTACTGACCCAAGTCTCACACCTGACTTTGGTGGGTGGGTCTCCCAACAGAGATTTTCATATTATGTTATTTAAAATTTAATAATTAATTAAATTAAATTAAAATAAAATTATTATATTTAATAAAACTCTCCCTCTCTCTCCTCTCATTAAAATTTAATTTGTATTAAATTAAATCTTAAGTCTTTTTATTATTCCTTTATTGAAGGCCATTATTTTTATTATTCAAATATTTCAATCAAATTCATTATAACTAAGATTTCTAAATTCAGAAAAGCACAAAAATATGTGTAAGATTTTCAACCAAATATTTAAAATGACCCCTTTTAAGTCTTTTTACCAAATTTTATCCTATTGACTTAAAACATATATGGCGTTTTTTAACATCTTTAAAATGAACAAAAAAGACTTGATTTAACCGTTTTTAACAAAAATTATACTAAATTGTAAATTTTAAAAATAAATGTATTAATTTTAGGCATAAATAGACTCTTTAAGGATTAAATTGAATAAATAGATCGATTGTGAGCGATATATGAAGGGTTGATCATGGCATGAGATCTTGGGTATCGTCGACTCATTGTGGAAAGTGATAGCCAAGATGCCCTTCGATTAATTAAGCAAGATAAGAATGGAAGTGGAGGTTTATCGATCATCCCATATATTCATGAGATCTGTGATCGTGCCTGGGACGTTGATTTTCGCCATGGGAGAATTGAGGGTGTGTTTTTTAATGCTTCACCGGTGAGTCATGTGTCTGTTATCTTCGAGGATGCTTATTCCTAATTTGAGTCTTTGGTTTGTCTTTGTCGAGTTGAGTTCGGGTGGTTATGTTTATTGTGCCGGTTATATATACTCTTTTCCTCCATTTAAATTTAAGAAGGTTTGTAATAAGGCATATGGTACTATCCTTTTTTCATAAAAAAAAAAAGTTAAGTTTATTTTATTTATATTTCAAAATATTTTTTATTTAATAAAAACTTTACGTTTTTAGTAGTTCATGTATTTTATGTTAAATAATATTATCAATAATAATAAATAGTAGACTAGATTATAAAATTTAGAAATAAAGAGAGTCAATTTTAGGCACAAATACTTCTCGTGACTAAATTGAAAAAAAATTTGAGGTACTTAACTTGACATTTAACCTCTTATTAATATCAGGCAGGTTTGATCGAGTCAAACGATGTCGATGTGACATGCTCTTATTGGTTGAAAGTTGTTTTAACAGCTTTTAACAATATGGGTGATATGAATAACGGACGAAAACATTAAGGGACATTAATGACAAAAAATATTAAGTACCAAGTGGAAAAACATGTAAACACTAAGAAACAATTTGTAGATTAAGCCCGATTTTTTGTATTGAGAGAAAAATAGTCATTGGTGAAAATTTTAAAAAGGACATAAAACAAGACAGACGAATTCTATTCTTTGAGAGGGTGTATTATGGAATAAAATTGGTTTGCGCCTTTTATGTGTCCTACCTTATGACACATATATTAATAATTATTTTATTAAAGGCACTGTTGATTTCATTTTTGGAAGTGGGAAATCTTTGTATTTGGTACGAGTCGTATGATCAAAAACAAAACAACACATGAAATACGATGTGTGTACCATATTTTGATCGGAAAATCAGGGATGCAGGCCTCGAAAATATTCATGGATGGGGACAAGGGACTTACCGTAATTAGAGCACAGGCGAGAGAGAGTTCATCGGAGGACACTGGTTACTCCTTCATGCATGGCAAAATTACCGGATCATCGAAGGGTACGTTTTCTTGGGGAGGGCATGGAAGAGCAGTCCGAGAGTTGTTTATGCGTATACTGATAAGAGCAAAGTTGTGAGTCCTGCTGGGTGGTCTAATATTATGCAAAAAGAACTGATTAATGTTTGATAGTACCACAATAATCTTAACCGATTGATAGATAAGATGAGAATGGTTATTGTAGAACCATTTACTATGGAGAATACAAATGCAACAGGGCCGGCTCGAGTACGAGTGAGCGGGAGCCGTTCGTGAAGAAGCTAACCGAAAAGGAAGCCGAACTATTACTGAGTCTTGACTACATTGGTGCCACCAAATGGCTGCTTCCTCTTCTAAAGATCTAAGTAATTCTCGCCACCTTAATCAGTTGCAGGTAGTATATATAAGTTAAGGAAGCCTGGTCTCATTATTAGACGGGTGGAACTAACTAGACTTTTTTTCCCTTCTATTTTCTTGCTATAGCTTGTAATGTGTAACAGATAGCCCAATTATACAAGAAGCAGAAATCAGTTTTTATATGATTTCAATTTTGTTACATGTCCCTTATTTACGACTCTAAACTTTAACATCTGAATTTTAAATATTAATTTTTAATTTTTTTAATTTTGACTTTCAAGTCCCCTATTTATTGTTATGTTGCTTGATTTTGTTTATTGTTATGTTAGTATTTATGGGGAAATTTCATTTTTAAAAGAATTGTTAAATTATTTTAATTAAAAATATGACCAATTTGAATGAATATGTAAATAACGATGGTTAATTTTTTTTTGAATTATAATTAAATTGTTTGGATATGTAAATTTGGATGACTAAATGCGTTATTATACAAATTTTATTAACTACCGCGTCACCCTTTTAATGGCCGTTAATGGTATAGTGACCAATTTGAAGCAAAATTAAAAGTTTAATGCCTACTTTGACGTAATTGAAAGTTTCATTGCTTAAATAATTTACTAAAGTTCGGTGACCATTTGTAAATTTTACTCTATTTTGAATCAAATCGGAGCCAAATTCACCGTCCATCCAAAGTACCTTAAATCAAGATCTTTTCATCATTCCACAATACATACCATATAGCATGTTTAATGTACTGCATTGTAGTAATGTACTGTTCCAAATAGAAAGTACAACTGTACAAGCATGTCTGAACCGAGAGACCGTCGTACAGATTGTACAAAACATGTCGTTAGTTAGAATTTATCCACGAGAACAGCTAATCCATTGGACGTGACGACTGCTTAGTGGAATACACAGCTGAAATGGTAGTTAACTGTTAAAGTTCCAGTTATTCCCACCTCTATTTAAATGTCCCATGACCATGGCCGGAGCCACTCCAACAATCACGGAACGGAAGCTGTTTTCCATGGCTACTTCACTGACATTCGCATTACTTCCTTCCCAAGGTTACTTACGCTTCGCCATTGTTAACTGCTTGTTTTCTATCGCCAATTTAATGTTTTCTCTCTCTTTTTCATTAACTTAGTTCTTTATATATTTGTTTATTTTGGTGTGCTTGTAAATCCAGGGCTTCGAGGACCCATTCGTAGCTTGCCATGTACAAAACCACAGGTTTTGCTTTTCCGATTTTGAGTCGAAAATATGGAATTTGGAAGTGCACTAAAGGTGTTCAGTGAAATGTTCCAATGTTAAGAGTTCTCTGATTTTTTTTACAGAGACGCTTTCTGAGAAAGGGTGCTTCAAATTTGATAACAGCCAAGTTAGAGCTGAAGCCGCCTCCATATCCGCTGGTAAAAACTCTTTCTTTTGAGTCTATTAATGGAGCCATAATCTGTTACTCTGTTTACTTGCCATGTTCGGTTATGAAATGATGAAAACATATGGAATATCTCAAGAATGCTTTGGAGCCCCATATGAGCCAAGCTACACTGGAGTATCATTGGGGAAAACACCATAAAACCTATGTGGAGAACCTAAACAAGCAAATTGTAGGAACAGAGCTAGAAGGATTGTCCTTGGAAGACATTGTGGTTGTTTCATACAACAAGGGTGATGTACTTCCCACCTTTAACAATGCTGCCCAGGTATGTCATACACATTGGTGAGTCCGAGCTTGCATATCATATCCGCCGTTTAAATTTTGACCTATATTTGCAGGCTTGGAACCATGACTTCTTCTGGGAATCAATGAAACCAGGTGGTGGAGGAAAACCATCTGGAGAACTTTTAGATCTGATTGACAAAGATTTTGGCTCTTTTGATCAATTTGTTGAAGAGTTCAAGTCTGCTGCAGCTACTCAGTTTGGATCTGGCTGGGCATGGCTTGCATGTGGGTTACAACTTGCATTGCATCTTTTCTTATTTCATGTTATTATTCTCTAGCTCGTCTGTTTGGTTTTTCTAGACAAAGAATCAGAGAAGCTTGCATGTGTCCTTATTTTTTTGTAATGTTCTTGAGCTCTTGGCAAAACTTGGACAGTAATGTGTCTACTTGGTTTTTCTAGACAAAGCATCAGAGAAGGGCAAAAAGCTTGAAGTCATAAAAAGTCTGAATGCCATGAATCCGCTTGTGTCCGATTACTTTTTGAGTATATTCCTTGCTACACACTTGTAATTCATGTGATACAGTGTGATTTTTGCTGCATGCTTACAATAGAGTTTGCTTTCTACTTAGATTAGATGCATGTAACATTTATCATCTGTTTATTTTCTGCAGCCACTCCTCACTATCGATGTATGGGAGGTAATCCGTGTTTTGAATTATTCCAAAAGTCTTTAATCTTGTTAACCAATACTAATTCCATCTCTGGGATACACTTTGTGTCAACAGCATGCTTATTACCTTGACTTCCAGGTAAAGGTTCATGACTTGTGATTTGCTTGGCATTGTGAGGTTATAGGTTATATTTTTGTTTATAACGGGGTGTTGTTGAATCCGAAACCTTTGTAAATTCTTCTGCCAGAACCGGCGACCTGTTTACATATCAGCATTCATGGAGAAGCTTGTATCTTGGGAAGCGGTCAGTGCTAGACTTGAGAAAGCAAAGGTTCAAGCTGCAAAGTGAGAAACGAAGGAGAGGAGAAACATACTGATGCAGGCTAAATGAACCTTCTTCTCAATTATTTTGTATCTATACCTAGAGTGCTGGACTCTGACTTTTGTATTCAGCTTTCATATGTAAACACATGAAGCAATGTATCAATAAAGTACACTATTGTGTTAGATACATATATACATATATGCGCAATTATGTATTCTTTTAGTTAATTTTTGTTTATGGCATACTTGCGGGAACTAATTTCCTAAATAATATCAGTAAAAATTACAGAAAAAAACATTCCAGATTCCCAGCAACTGAGAATGAAAAAAAAACCCGACAAGAAGCTCTCTCTGAGTATCTAACAATATCAGAAATAAAAAAACATTCCAGATTCCCAGTAACTGAGAATGAAAAAAAATGACAAGAAGCTCTCTCTGAATATCTAAGAATATCCGAAATAAATTACAAAAGAAGGATACTAGCATGTTGTAAACCATTGCTTCACATGCTATTACCTTAATAGAGATGTCCTGAAAGACAAAAGACCCGGAAGATCTGAAACCATTAAATTCCCAGCAGTAGGGGGTCCAAAAACGTCCCAAAATCGAAGTGTCTCGTCTGCCCCAGCAGATATCACGCTTATTCCATCAGGGCTCTACACCAAACAAACATGGAAAACTTACTTAAAAAGAAAGAACAGTCAAAACCTGACATAGGTTGATAATTCTGGATTTGTGATTCCCTAATTCCCCCACTTTGGTCATTGAAGGGTACCTCCATAGGCACAGTTTGTTTTGATTCTCACTTATGCTGTAACCATGGCCACTCAATATCTCCTTGTGATGTCTATTCCACTCCAGCCCACAAATCTGCCCATTTAAATCAAATAATTAATTCATATCCACAAAAATGAAGCCATGTTACTCGGGCTCAAGTGGGAGCATTGGGTATGGGTGCATGCCCAACATGAGTACGTTCAATCTGGTTATGGTTTAGGTACAGCCGTATAGGTGTTAGACATGGGTACTTCGAGAAAAAATGAAGACGAGGAGTAAACATAGGTTTGTAGCATGCTTCAAACTCTGCAGATAGAATAGTTTTCGAGGGGAAAAAGGGCCAAAGTTCTAATTTACCTGTGCTTTGGTTTCAATGCTGTTAATGCAGATTCCTTTTTGTGTATTCCATATCTTAATGCAACCATCACTCAAGCCTCCCCCAGAGGCAAGAACATTGTACTGGTAAGGGCACCAAGCAAGGGCCTTGACAGCAGCAGAATGATCACTGAATCGATGTAGAAATTTGGATGAACTCGTTTTGGAAGCTTCCCAAATATACAACAGATTTTCATTGCCTCCACTTGCCAATCTATTGCCTTCAGTTGACCATTTCAAGCCACACACTTCATCAGAATGCCTCTTTATGCAGGAAGCCAAGTTGTTTGCTGCTCTAACTGCAAACCAGAATGTATATGAGAGAAATTTCCCGGAAATGTTAAGATCATTCAGTGAAAGAATATGGTATTTGAATACCATCGTGATTGATAATGGATTTGTCACGGCTTCCTGATGTTAAAATGCGACTATTCCATGCTGTTGATGCTATCCTTCCACTATGACCTTCAAGGTTTCTGATCTGTAATGTTCACATATCTATAGTCCATACTTCTAAGCAACCTTCAAAGAGCCGATGAAAGAGGGAGAACGAGAGAGAGAGAGAGACATACAAGTTTGGAAGACTCTGCATCCCAGAGCTGAAGACTGGAGCACATATATCCAACGGCTAGAGTTCTGGCATCCTCGGACCACGTTACACTCGTAGGCCAATCATTCCCGCCAGGAACCTGCAACAACTTGTGTACTCTCTGGTCCTCGGAGTTCCATAAGTAGAGTTCCGGACCCAAAGCAACAGCAAGAATGTTGTTTTTACCCCAACTCATGATGTTCGCATAGTAGTCATTTCTAAGCCTTGGTGCATCCAAAACCCTCTTTTCTCCCTGCACCCACATCCCACAGTTCACATCTAGGAGGCCATGGATTTCATTTAATCAAATATTAAAGATAATATGTAGTATCTGATAAAATTAGGCTTTAACTACTTGATCTCAAGATGCCTCCCTGCATCGCTCGAAGTACCATGATTTACCTGTCACCCTGTGCATGCAGTTACATCAAAGATATTGTTTTTTGGACATCTATCAGTTCCTCAAGTATTTGTGTTGAGCCAAGTAGCTTGGTCCATGTCCTTGGTTCAAATCAAGGGATGCACACCTTCGACCGAAAAATCCTTGAGAGGCTGGTGGATGTCCATGCAGAACAATACATTTAATGTAAGCACACAACCAAATCCCGGTGCATAGGGTGATGGGAGTAGGCATCTCCGAATCCCATAGATGACTTCAGACTTATAAACTTGTATAACTACAAAGATGGTGGTGGAATGAACCGAAATCATGTGTACTAACTAGCACCGAAAATAAATAACAAGGAGGATGAAACTGTGTGGCGTTGAATCGAATACCTTGGGGATGCATCTGTATGGAGTTTGTTTGCAATCTTTATCAAATATCGATGCAACGTCTTGTCTCAACTCATCAACGAAACGAATAGGTTTTCGACTCGATTTTAGGCTTCCCCTGAAAACCATAATCTTAAATGGTCTCCCTTGAGAATCTAAAGACAGATTCTCAATCAGTTTCTGACGATATGCTTCCTGCCAACCAATCAAGATTACAAAAAAAACAAAACATAATTAGAAATCAACCATCTCCCGAGATTTTCACCATCTTGAATCAAGATTTGTAATTAAACTTGAGAATTCCGAAACAAATGGCGAAAACTCACATTGAAACTTGAACTAGTGTTGAACGGCGGGGTCCTGTTGGTCAACAAACCGTGGGCTCTATCGAGATCCATCAGACTTCTGTTGGGTATAAAGCGATCCCCCTTTTGCATTTGCATAAACCCAGAAAGGAAAAAAAACAAATGAAGTCAAGAAAAAACAGGGTTTTTCTTGATTGAAGAAGAAGAAGAAGAAGAAGAAGAAGAAGAAAACGGAAAGAGAAGATGATTGATTACCGGAAAATGGTATTGAGTGGGACTGTCATGGAGTCGTCTTGGAGAGTACCAATCCGATTGAAGGAGTCTCCACCTAGCGCTTTCATCATCCATTGATTGAATTCAAGGGTTTCAAATTCCCATGAAACTGCAAGGGAGGCCTTTGATATTCTCTCTATCGCGCGCCAAAAGGACCCAACCGTTGTTACCGTTCAAACAGTCGGATTGTTTTAACCCTTCAATTATTTTAAAAATTGACACATTATCTTTTAAAAATATGTCAATAGGATGTTATCTTAGAAAATTATAAAAAAAACTAATTTCTTTTATTAATCCTTATAAGATATGAAAGTTATGGATTTAGTCATCATGTTTTACATTTGGTTTTCGGATTATTTTGAATTTCAATTAGATTAAATTTATTGAATTAAATTAAAATGATGATTGAATTAATTGAATGTTTAAGTAAGGAAAACTAAATGTGTGATTATGTAAATTTACTTAACTACCATATCATCAATTTCTTTAGGAGTTAATAGTCAGTGATTTGATGAAACAATTTTAAAAGTTTAATTATTTAATTGAAAAAATTTATAGTTAAATGATCGAAGACCAATAATTTAGTGGTATTCGAGAAAATTTATCCAATTAATAAACAGAGAAGAAAATGAAAGAAAAAAGATAATTTTTATGGATTAATATTTAATACAGTAATTGCATATGATTTATGTTGTTGGTGAACTAAATAATGATACATTATCATACGATTTAAAAATTAAATTTATTTTTAATGATATGTCATTATATGATTCACTAACTACATAAAAATATAAATCGTTGAATGCATTAAATATCATTTTTTTTTATTTTAAGTAAAATATTCATTTTATTATTATTATTAATTTGTTGGCAACTGGCGAGACAAAATATAAATATATAGTCCACCATTAAGCTTTCCAAAGCGAATCTGTTTGTTGGTTATTAATTATAATAATTACTGATAAATAGGAAATTAATTAAAGTAGAACAATCCAAGGGAAATTTTAGAAAAGCCCACACAAATTAAATAAAAAAAAGATAAAAAAAAAATATGTTCACTCAATTTGGGTAATAGTACATTTGAGTCATTTTTATTAAAAATTACATCTGGGTCACTCAATTTATGAGTAAAATTAATTTTTTCAAAAAATAATTAAATGGATTTGTATTTAGGTCACTCAAATATGGGTAAAGTTACATTTAATGTCCCCTTCATTATTTAAAATATTTATATTGGTTGTGTATTAGATTAATTAAATGTTATAAAATAGACATTAAAATTTTTTTTAAACCCTTCTATAAAATATAAAACCTAAATCTCAAACCCTATCACTCTAAAACCTAAACCCTAAACTCTAAATTTATGGGTAAAGTTACATTTAGGTCACCCAATTATTAAATGGTACATTTGGGTCACTCAATTATGGGTAAGATTACATTTAGGTCACCCTTCATATTTAAAATATATATATATATATATCAATTTGTGTATTAGATTAATTAAGGGTTATATTTTGATACACAAGCTATGTAAAAAAATTAAAAAACCCTTCTATAAAATTTAAAACCTAAATCTCAAACCCTAGAACCTTAAACCCTAAACTCTAAATTCTAACCATAAACCTTAAATTCTATACCCTACACACTAAACCCCTAAGCCCTAAACCTTAACATAAACCCCTAAACCTTAAAATTGAATGACTTGTGTAAACTTAGTTTACACAAGCTTGTGTATCAAAGTATTTTTCATTAATTAATGATTTCAAATGAAGTACTCTAGTGTTAACGAGAGTATACAAGTGGTTTGGAAGAAAAATGACTAAATTGATATACATTTTTAAATATGAAGGGTGACTCAAATGTAACCTTACTCATAATTTGTAACATTTAATAATTGGGTGACCCAAACGTAACCTTACCCATAATTGAGTGACCAAAATGTAACCTTTAATAATTGATGACCCAAATGTAACCTTACCCATAATTGAGTGACCAAAATGTAATTTTTAATAATTGGGTGACCTAAATATAACCTTACTCATAATTGAGTGACCTCCAATATAGTTTACCCTAATAAAAACGTGTTCCTAGCTTGAAATGGTAGAATATTCTTCATTCCGGGCTAGCCAATCGTTTACTTTAGAATTACAATTCTTTTTTATTAAAAAAATCAGAATGTTTTCAGATTTGTATTTAGTGCAGTGTGTATCACTTAAATACGATGATAAATTCTACAAATAGTTATTAAATTATATTAAAATATTTATTTTAATTATTAAGCTTTCAAAAATTATAAAATAGATATTCAACTTTAAATTTTATTATAAAATATACACTGGACCGTTATATTCCGTCAACAGTTTAATAATGGGTTGACTGAACAATAAATTAATACATTAATTGTTACAAAATGGTACTAGACTTTCTAAATATTATTATGTAACGACCATTGAACTATTTAATTGTTATAAAATAATAAATTCATTATCTAATTGTTACAAAATGGTTGGTTATTACAAGTTACGCTGCATATTTTTTATTGATTTCAAAACTTCTTTTTTAAAAATGTTTCAAATGAAAGGAATTAAAAGCTTTTTGTTTCTAGAGATCTTTTAAATGGAAGAAATTAAAGGTTTTTCTTTCAAAAATTGCTTTTGAGAAACTCAAAACCCTTTCAGTCCTTCATTTGAAACGTTTTCGGCAACAAAACTTATAGTATAACATAACTTATAGTATAACATATAATAACCAACCCTTTTATAACAATTAAATAGTTCAATGGTCAATATATAACAATAAATAGTTCAATGACCATTTTATAACAATTAAATAGTTCAATGATTATTTTGTAACAATTATATATTTTTTATCATTAAAGTTTGATTTAACTACAAAATAAGTTTTCAAACTGATTTTTTTTTTTTATATTGTTTTTAGAAACTATTTTTTGAAATTGAAATAAGTTTTGTTTCAAAAACCATTTAAATGAAAGGAATTTAAAGTTTTTTTTTTTTGAAATAAGTGTCAAAATCTCAAAACCTTTTATTTTAAAACAAGTTCGGATAAAACTTTTGAACCAGTAATAACCATTAAATAATTAAAATTATTTTTAACTAAAAATACTTTTTAAAACTTATGAAAAAAATATAGTTTGAGCG
The DNA here is from genome assembly GCA_019671005.1 of Hibiscus mutabilis. Taxonomy (NCBI): domain Eukaryota; kingdom Viridiplantae; phylum Streptophyta; class Magnoliopsida; order Malvales; family Malvaceae; genus Hibiscus; species Hibiscus mutabilis. Next base: position 34,386,460 of record CM033749.1, read on the forward strand.
CTTTTTTTTATAGATAAATTTTAAAGTTTTGAAAAGGAGGAAGAATAAGTAAAATTGGTTGTTGAATGCACGTTGAAGAAAAGCTAAAATAATCAAAGCTTCCAAATTACTATAGTTCCCTCAATCAGAACAAAAAAAGTTTTTATTTTTATTTTAATTAATTCAGTTTTCAGCTGATAATAGATTTTAAGAATTGATCACAATCACAAATACTATAAATGCAAGGAATGTTGAAGCAAATGCAAGATCATTGTCTCATGATAATGGCGCTCCTCTAACCTCTCTCTCTCTCTATATATTCATAACATTTGCAGAACCCAGAAATATATATAGTTTCTTCTTCAGAACAAGCCAAGCAAATTAAAGTATACTGTTATATACTGTCTTTGTTGTCTAATCTTCCAGTATTCAATCCGTTTACAGTGTTATCGGCGAATTCGGAATCTAAGAACATGGAGATGATGAGTTCAGACCATTACTCCGATGCGGATGTTTTAGGATCCGGTAAAGTTCCCCAAAGTGGTCCGTTGAGCGGACCCTTAAACAGAAAGGTTGCAGCCGCAGGGAAGAAAACTGCTCAGTTCAACATTCCGGATTCGAGCTCTTCGAAAGGCGATGGCTACGTCGAGATTACCCTCGACGTTCGAGACGATTCGGTTGCGGTTCAGAGCGTAAAGGCTGCGAATGGGGCTGATTTGCAGGAGGATCCTGAGCTGACTTTGCTGGCTCAAGGTTTTGAGAAGAAATCTAACATGGTGAGGACTGCTTCGGCTAAGATTAGACAAGTGGGGCATGAACTGAAGCGGTTGACGTCGTTTTCGAAGAAGCCTGCTCGGTTTGATCGGACTAAATCCGCGGCGGCTCATGCTCTCGTGGGACTCAAGTTCATTAGCAAGAATGAATGCGGACATGGATGGGAGGCTGTTGAGAAGCGGTTTGATCAAATTACAGCTTCCAACAATGGAACTCTGCCTCGTTCGAAGTTCGGTTGAAGTTAAGCCAGATCTAAACTATGAACACATTTGCAGGTGTTTCATATCAGTTCAGTGAGAATTTTTTTGTGAATCAATGGCAGGAATGGAGTCTAAAGAGTTTGCAGGGCAGTTGTTCGATGCGCTTGCTCGGAAACGAAACATTCACGGCGATTCGATCGATAAGGCTCACCTGAAAGAGTTTTGGGACCAGATCTCGAATCAAAGTTTCGATGCTCGACTTCAAACTTTCTTCGACATGTAAAGTTGATGATCATGTCTCCATTTTTTTCAACCATTTCTTACATTAATTGTTTATTTAGAGCTTTGGTCTTAAATCAAATGATTCATAAAAATGCAGGGTGGATAAAGATGCAGATGGAAGAATAACAGAAGAAGAAGTCAAAGAGGTATAGCATATGAATCAATTGCAGCAATTAAAAGAAAATTTGAATGTTTTTAATCAAAATTTAAACCTTAAATTTTTATTTATTTTCACAGATTATTAGTCTCAGTGCATCTGCAAACAAACTCTCAAATATCCAGATACAAGCAGAGGAATATGCAGCTTTGATTATGGAAGAATTAGACCCAGACCACCTAGGATACATCATGGTAAATTTCAAGCAATTGTTGGTTTCATTTGTTTAGTTTTTGGCTTCAACTCCATAACCATAAACCTCAAGTTTTAAACAGATAAACAACTTGGAAATGCTTCTATTACAAGCACCAAACCAGTCAGTAAGAGGCGAAAGCCGGAAACTGAGCCAAATGCTAAGCCAGAAGCTTAAGCCTACATATGACAGTAATCCAGTTAGGAGATTCTACAGGGACACCAAGTATTTCTTGCTAGATAACTGGCAGAGAGCTTGGGTGATGGCCTTATGGATTGCGGTTATGTGTGGCTTGTTTACGTACAAATTCATCGAATATCGGAGGAGGGAAGACGTATATAAAGTGATGGGGAATTGTGTTTGCTTTGCCAAAGGTGCAGCTGAGACACTTAAACTGAATATGGCACTGATACTGCTACCGGTATGTCGTAACACCATAACCTGGTTAAGAAACAAGACGAAACTAGGCCTTGTCGTTCCCTTCGACGACAACCTCAACTTCCACAAGGTAACAAAGATTAACATGTCTTTATAAGCTAAGTTCATTAATGGAGTTTGTAATTTTGATTACTTTCAATGTATTGCAGGTTATAGCAGTGGGGATTTCAATAGGGGTTGGGATACATGGGATTGCTCATTTGGCATGTGATTTCCCTCTCCTGCTTCACGCCACACCAGATGAATATCAACCAATGAAACAATATTTTGGTGAACAAGCCAAAAATTATTGGCACTTTGTGGAGCACTTTGAAGGAATAACTGGGGTAGTAATGGTGGTTTTAATGGCCATCGCTTTCACGTTAGCGGCACCGTGTTTCAGGCGGGGTCGGATGAACCTTCCGAAGCCTCTGAAGAAGCTAACAGGTTTCAATGCCTTCTGGTACTCTCACCATCTGTTTGTCATTGTTTACACTCTCCTCATTGTCCATGGAATTAAGCTCTTCTTGACCAAGAAATGGTACAAGAAAACGGTAAGCAATGATCAATTTCGAATTCCCGAACATCTGTGGTAGGGTCATTTTGATATTTATCCAAAACCAACTCCATTTTTATTCGAAAATGGAAGACTTGGATGTATTTAGCAGTTCCAGTTATCCTTTACTCATGTGAAAGATTGACAAGGCTGCTTAGATCAAGCATCAAAGCTGTTACAATACAAAAGGTAAGCAATCTGTCATCATTATATATGATCCAACTCTGGTTTAACCCGAGATGGCATTCGGCAAGTTTCTGCGATCTTGTCCGGATCCCTAATCTGTCTCAGAGATTTTCAGGTAGCCGTTTATCCCGGAAATGTGCTGGCACTTCACATGTCACGGCCCCATGGATTTAGATACAAAAGTGGACAATACATGTTTGTCAATTGTGCTGCAGTGTCTCCATTTGAATGGTATTTTGCCTAGGACATTCTGTTTTTCATTCTTCAAGTAAACCTTAATTAACATGACATAAACATTGCTTGCTCACATGATAAACAGGCACCCATTTTCCATCACTTCAGCTCCCGGAGACGATTATCTCAGTGTTCATATCAGGACACTTTCGGTGACTGGACTCGACAACTCAGGACCGTGTTTTCAGAGGCACGATTCTCCGATTGTCCTTTTTTTAATCAGAATCGATGGTTCAACCATCTAATTAACTTCAACTAACATGTTCTTGCAGGTGTGCCAACAACCTACTAATGGAAAAAGTGGCCTCCTTAGAGCTGACTGTATGCAAGGAGCTAAAATCCCAGAGTAAGTCATTTGACTACGCAAAGTTATTATAATTTTCTCTTTTCTTTTTAGAGTGATTGTATGAACCAACTCGAATCCTTTCTCTTTTCCAAAACAACAAAAACATTGCCAACACGACAGCAACCAGACAATAAAAAAAAAAAATAAAGACAAGAACATGATTTAAGGCATGTTAGAAGGAATCAAGCTTTGGATCTCTATGATTAAATAATTAAGGTTCATGCTACAAACGTGAATAGCATTATATAGGTCAAACCCTATTATTTTAATCAGATCAGTGTAAAAACAAATAAGAGCTGCTCCATACAGCTCTTTTTTATGCTTTGTTTAGAGGATCATGACACCGACTTTAATGCTTGTCAATGGCAGAAGAGGAGATAGGTAATCCTAGCAATTTTTTTTGGTTTCAGCAGAAATGTGATTTTTGACCCACAGTCCGACTAATCCAGATCAGTTTTTGTAGAGCTCCATTATGGGGCAATCCTCTCAACCTAATTTTCTTTATTCACAACATCGAGGCTCGAACCCTGACATTATTTAAAGGATTTAGTGTCTCATCTCACTAAGCCAACCGGTTGTTGGTAAAATCTTTTGTTTATTAACACAAAAGATAAGCTAAACATAATTGATGAAAGTAGTTTATGACAATTCACCTTGTCCCACCATAACTGAGCTGATCCACACCATTTCATAATTGCAGACATTTTACATCATATACATGGACCCTTATCTTTTATGATTGCAATAAAAGATATATGGATTAATAAGGAAATTGATGATCAATTCAAGATTAATTTGCAAAACCCAAACTTTAATTTTATACTCTTAATTAGTTTATCATCTTCAAATTTGCAAATTCTTTTATTTACTGTGAAGTGGTGTTCATGTCATGCTCACTGCCATTGGCTGCTTTAGAGATGTCTTTTTCCTTTGTCATTTCTCCTTGACATGTGATGCCATATCACTTATATATTTCATTAGTTCTCTTTTTCATTTTTTTTATTAAATATATGTCCCTCTAAGCAACAAGACAAGAAATTCAACATCAATATGTCAATGAGGGAATAATAATGACTGTGTTGAGGCTGCTAGGCCATGGAAAATTGGGTTATGTTTAAGAAAGTTGCAAACAACAATCTCAAAATTACATGAATTTGTCATTTGAAGGTTAATCAAAATGTGATTTTCCATGTTAAGTGTTTGGAAATTTCATGACAAATAATGTTCTAAACAATGCATATTCTTCAATGTGATTGATGATTTGAACAGTTTCCCAAGAGTGCTAATCGATGGACCATACGGAGCACCGGCACAAGACTACAAGAAGTACGAAGTGGTTTTGCTGGTGGGGTTGGGGATTGGAGCAACCCCCATGATCAGCATTGTGAAGGACATAGTGAACAACATGAGGGCCATGGAAGAAGGAGAGTCCACTAGTGGTGCTATGGAGAGCGGTAATGGGGTTGTTGGGATCGACAGGACGAGTTCTTCTTCATCATTCAAAAAAAAAGAAAGAAAGCTTCAAAACGAGGAGGGCATACTTTTATTGGGTGACGAGGGAACAAGGGTCCTTTGATTGGTTCAAAGGGATAATGAATGAAGTGGCCGAAATGGACCATAACCATGTAATCGAGCTTCATAATTACTGCACCAGTGTGTATGAAGAAGGGGATGCTCGCTCTGCTCTCATTACCATGCTTCAATCACTCAATCATGCTAAAAACGGAGTTGACATCGTCTCCGGCACGAGAGTAAAATCCCACTTCGCCAAGCCGAATTGGCGCAGTGTCTACAAGCAAATTGCTGTCAATCACAACAGCTCCCGAGTTGGTATGTACACTGAAAACTACCCCTTCCTTTGTTTCTATTTTTCATACAATTGGATTGTGACTTTATAAAATATAGTGGTAGGAAATATCCTTACACTTCATCAACATGCTTAACACCAATGGATATAACTCAACATGGAATCTAATTAACATGCTTTTTACATGTAAAAAATCTAATACTTGATAAACTTAAGAAATAGGGAAGAAAACATCAAATCATTATCTTCTATATTTAGCTGCTTTATTAAAAGATTTTCTTGTGTAATTAGTTGACTTTTTGAATAACTCCATATATTTTCTAAATTTAACTTTTCATTTTATTTTAGTTAAAATGACAATGTTTCTTTTATTATTACAATTGGCGGAGTTGAAATGACTTGACAAAATTACACGTTAGCAAAAAAAATAATTTTTAAAATAATTTTTGACTGATGTAACATTCTTTTAATTCAACACTTTGTTTATATGACCAGGTTCTAAATTTGTCACGTCATTAAATTTATTGTTAGCACTCATCTTCTTTCCCCTCCCTTCTAGGTAGGATTAGATTTAAAATTTGTCAAAAAACAATGTTTCAGTTTATCATTTTTAACTTTATGACTTATTAATATATATATTTTTAATAAAATGACTTATTAATATATAAATCTATACTATGTTGATGTATGAAATCATATGGTGTCATTTCATTTTTTTTAACAGAATATTTATTTAAAACCATTGTGTATAAATGCATTGCTTGGTATGTTCTCATAGGAACCTTCATGATAATAATGATTAAAATAAAGAAGATGGGGAATGCTTTTGCACTGGCAGGGGTGTTTTATTGTGGGGCACCGGCGCTGACAAAAGAGCTTCGCCAGCTAGCTTCAGATTTCTCCCGCAAGACGTCCACCAAGTTTGATTTCCATAAAGAGAATTTTTAATCCGCACCACAGTGCTTCCGGATAAGGAGAAGAACCTAAAAGAAAAGCCCCGCAATTTGTACAAAGATCCTGCCTTACATTTTATAATATGCTTTTCTCCTTTGTAATCATGTATCAAGGTTTTTTAATCTAATAAATTCAAAATTTTCGTATGTTAATATTGTTTTTCAATATACTTTTTGTTTCTGCTGAAAAAGTAGCAATAGGGAAATTGGTTAATAATTGAGGCAAACAAACGATAGTGCGTTGGTTGATTGAGATTTCAAAAGAGATTTTATTTTTGGTGTTTGATGAGAAGAAAATACGTAAGCGTGAGTGTGTAAGTTTAACCCAATGTCATGCTTTGCTCATCTAAAGCCAACCCAACGATTCCTTTTACCTGAAACGTTCATTTATGTTTTCGTTTTAGCCTCTGGAAACTGGGCCTGATCAGTTGGCTCGAGGTCACGCCTTGATCCGCAGCCTGACTTGGCTGGAAAGGGATTAGAGGTTTCTTCATCGACAAGTTCGCAACATCCGAGATTCTGCTGCTGTTGTTGCCGGGAGAGCCTTGCTTTGATTTTAACTGTCTTGGCAATTCCAGCCTCTCCAGTATCCTTGTGGTATTTATATCTAGCTGCCTGCTGTTGTCTGGTGAGGATAAAACCATAACCGATTGATCTGACTTGGGTATGGTGGGAGAATATTTGACTGGGATTTCATTGACCACCAGTCTCTCCCATTCTTCAGCAATTGAAGCTGTTGTTTTGTGTTCAACTGTTTTATCTAGACGTGACATTTCATCATTCACTACCATGACATCGACTGATGAAGTTGGTTGTGCTTTTGCTTCGGTTGGGTTAGGGTTAGTTGGGTTTGGTTCAGATGTAACGTCATTCCGTTTAGGAGCTACAGACCTGGAATGTTCATGTCATCAATGCAGCAAAAATATCAGAAAGCATTCAATCCGCACTCTATGATTAAAGATGCATGAACCCTATAATGCCCAAAAATAACACCGATATGGAATACATACTAAAAAATATAAAATTTTGTATTTCAAACACTCTAGGCAGAAGGGTGATATAAAACAAGATTATTGTTGAAGATAAGTCCAATATTATGAAACTAAATCTTATCTTATGCATTCAGACAATGTAAACCCCACCTTGTTTTCCTTGCAAACAAAACCATACTGACTTAAGCCATTATTCTTTCTGAACTAAATTATCTGAGCTGTTTACACAAAGGGGGATTTTTAACTCTTGGTTCATAAAACAAATGCTACAAGTTTCTAACGTATTTTTGGATCTCAAACAAAATGTATAAAGGATTGATAGAAAAAAAGGTCTTGATTTTAAATTTGGGTCACAAATGTATCTCTAATACTTTTTTTCTAATGACTATTTATATGGACAGTTTAAAGCAGATGCGAGTATGATTACCCAAATTGTAAGCTCTCCTTTACACATCTAATTCAAATAATTTGGTCTGTTTCAAAAATGAAAATCTAAATAACGTAAGAAAAATACTTCAACCAAAAAAAAAATTTTTAACTAATGACTAATTATATGGATAATATAAAGCAGATGTTGAATATGCTTACCCAAATTGTAAGCTCTCCTTTACAAGCAAGTTAAGTTTTTGATGGAAACCTCTATCATACAGGACTGGATTGTAGTCTCTTGGCTCCAGCTGCCACAGATTCATAAAGAATGAAATTGAAGCAAAATGAGAATGTCAATAATCAAACATTAACCTGGCAGAAGTCAGAACAACAAGAGATTTTTACATTTTTTTCTTTTTTTCGAAAGTATTTTCTAATTAATGCATGTTTGAGTTTCAAACCAAAATCTAGTATGCATACATAATATTTTAACAGTGTTTTTCATATTTGGGTATATGTTTGTGTCCAATATAGGTATTTTTAAATTTTTAAAAGTTACTTTCATGTATTTGAAGAGTCTTTATAAGGTCATACTCATATCCCCATGGTCATGCCCAAGTATATGTCAGACAAGAAATATAATTTTAACACATCTAATTCAAATAATTTGGTCTGTTAATCTATGTACAGACCCTTTAAACCGATTATAATATACCATGCAAAATCCAGAGATATAGAATTGCATTTAAAAGGCAAGCAACACCTCCCAATGGTCCCGTAGCTCAGTTGGTTAGAGTGTTGGTCTTATGAGCCGAAGGTCGCGGGTTCAAGACCCGCCGGGACCAAACATATGTAATATTAAAACATATTTTAATTACCCAAAATAAAAGGACAATATGGGGCTTGAAAAGCAAAGAACATTGGCTTTTTGCACAAATGTGAAACTAAAAAAATAAAATAATGGGAACAGAGAGTGAAACTTTAAATGAATACTTTTTACCTTGGATAAGGAGGACTGAATAGCAATCTCAATCTCCTTAGGCACTGAATAAGCAATAAATCGATTGACATCAGAAAAAAGCAACACTTCCTCTGATCCTGCAAGGCGCTGTAAGTTTTAAAACATCAAACACAGTTAGCAGCTGAGCTTAACTCCATTAGCAAAAAAAATCACCCCAAAGTAACAAAAATTAATATTTTTCCGCTTTTTTTTTTGGGGGGGGTGTAGGGGATTAGGTGGATTACAATGAAGACACTGGACTACAAATATTTTTAGTAATGAACATGTAGACCATCCTTTAACAATGAATTAGCTTAATGTTCACCCTGAGAAGCATCGGTCCATTATCTGAAGGTTGAAGAATATAATAGCAATTGAATGTCGCCTCCCTCATTGTTTCTAGATTGCAATTTGAAGAGCATACCAAGCCTTGATCTAATGAATGTAGAGCACTGCAAATCCCTTTGAAAACTGAAAATTTGTATTTGGATCAGGAAAACGAAATAATAAAAAGGTGTGAAAAGAAAGGAAGAACAGTTCACTGAAAATTTTCTCACAGTTGCATATAACAAGAACATTTAATGGTATTAAAACTCAAGATTAGTTTGCAATTAAGGCAAAGTCTGAATCATAGACAAACTAACTCACTAAACATTCACATTGCAGCATGATAGCAAACAAAAGGACTTGCACGCACATTGAGCATTCAATTCTAGCTGATCCATTTCATCTGATGCAGCTTCTATCTCTGGAGAAGCTGATGGAGTTACAAAATAGGGATTCCCAAATATAAGTCCTGTGTAAAATGCCAATAAAGGAGAATATGAACCAAGGCATCGTTTAAATAAAATACTAGCAGCATTCCTTTTTTTCCCTAGCTCCTATATTTCAGGAAAATTGCCTGGAACAACAGCTTAAATTATTTAATAACCAAGAGTCCTTTCAAAAGATGCAACTACTGCAGAAAATCTATTAAGACGTCGAAAAGGAGCTTCATTCTTGAGATTTACCTTCACTTAGAGACCCTAAGTTGGTTCTGTCTATTATATTGAATTTGACAGGTGAAGAAGCCTGTTGGAGTTTCATAGAGGTCTGAAAAGAGGGCATATACAGGATTGTGTTTGCTCCAACCTTCACAGAATTGTCAATCACATCAAAAGTCCCAAGTTTGTGGCCAGTGACTTGACATGAAGGCCTTTCAATCCTAGTTTTTTCTGCATTGTCCAATACAGCACCATGGCACCTGCATGTCTATAGGTAGTGGATCAAAGGATTGTTATTCTGCTTGCAAAAGGGTTGAATTAAGGTACATGCTGAGTACCTTACAAGGATTGAATCCATCAATTATATGATTGATAGAAGCAGATAAATTGCAGGATATCTGCTTCAAAGAACCTGCAAGGTTGCTATTAAAGATAAAATGAGCCTGCAATGGCTCTTCCATGTCGTCCCTTAGATCTTGTAGCCATCGTTTCACCAAGCCGTGAAATACTTTGACCTCTGTCAAAGTTGGTAGAATACTAAAAAAAGGTTAACATATTTATACGATAATCTTGTGTTTCAGTTGGCTCAACCTACTAAACGTAGCCAAAAATTGTTAACAATAGCACACAATTGCTTTGAAATCAGGGCTCAAGCAAAAGATGCAAAATAGCTCAACAATAATGATAGTGCCTGGAATGAAATCCTTAATTAGTTTTAAGGATTTCATTATTTCTGTGAGACCTGGTCAATAATTTGAAACACGCATTTGCCTCCAACTCAAGCTTCTATTTCACCATAGCAAGTATAATACTGATTCAAGACAATTATCAAGATAGAAATCCCAAAGCTGCTCATAAATGTTAAAAACGCCTTGAATTAAAGCTGATTTTCTAAATGACATGCAAGGGAAGACTGTAACCTGGAAGGCAGCATTGAAAGGAGCAGTTGTCAAGATCAGATATGCATCTGGAAAAGGTGTTGATATTCGCCCTTATATCACTAAGATGGTTTGATCTTTGCTCAAGGAAAATGAACTCGACAGAAACGCACTTATCTGCAGCGTCCTGCCCAGAAACAGAGGTTGAAAGTTATTTCTACAAAGCCAGAGGGATAAAAAAATCCAAACTTTTGTAATGTATAGCTCACCGTAAGAGTTTCTTTCAAGGAAGATTCCATAGTTTCAGGTAAACATGAACTCAACACTATCACTTTTCGCACGATATCTCTTCCTCCCCACGCATATAAAACTTGATCACTCAAAACACTTGCAAGTTTCACATCTGCTAAATATAATCAAAGGAACAAACAGAAAAACAAAAAAAAAAAAATCATTGATTAAAAATGAACAAACAAATAATGTGAAACAATAATTTCAATATATTGCTCACATAAATGTGGAATTCATGCATTTCGAAGCTTATAGTTATATCAAACACTTTAAAATCGCCGTTTATATTTATATCAAAACCTAATAAAATTTTCATTTCGTTTCCAATATTCTAAGCAAAACACCGAGAGAGACAGAGAAAATACCGTAGCAAGAGGTAGATCCAGACTCGTTGATCTCAGGGGAAAACGAATCGGTGGGCAAACTATTAACAGCGTGGTGGAAATCACGAAGACTGAAGTCTCCTCTTGGACTATACGCCACCTTTAGCTGTTTTCAATCCATCCGATTTTAAGTCAAAATTCAAAAATACATTTCATTCCGTTGAAATCTCAGATTAAATCAAAGGAGTTACCTCATCGGAAGAAGAAATGCGGTTTTTGATGACGTAGCACAAACCAATTCGGTCTCTGAGAGAATCCGATTTACTCCTCCAATTTGACGAAATAGTGTAGAAATTAGCCATCTGTAACAGTGACTGAAAATCGCAACCAAATTTCTCAGTTGATCGATTCGATTTAAAGCAAATTTTGATATTCAAGTTCTGCGATCGATTACCTGCTTTATGTCTCTTAGCAATGGAGGCGAGAGGCTTCGTAGATCCAGCAAGAAACAAACTAGAACCATTTTCTTTTTCCTGCTTCCGTTCTTTCAGTAGATTATTCGGAGCTCAGGTTTTTGGCGCGGAATAGCTTTATGAAATGTCGATTTGAAAAGTTAATTTATATAGAAGGACCAAATCTTTCAGTTTCCTGATAAACAAAAACAATGGGTAAAGTACAACAGAGGTCACTAAATTATACTTAAATGATCATTTTAGTCACTAAACTTTCAAAAATTATAAAATGAGTTATTAAATTTTTTAATAATTACAAACTAGACACTATAATGTTACTCTCTTTAAGGAGGTAATGTGGCACATTAATTTAATGGTCACTAAATTGTGCTAGAATTAACCATTAAGTTAATATGTCACGTCACCTACTTAATGGTAGATAATTTCACAATGATCACTTTGTAATCATTCAAAATGTTAATGATTATTTTTTAAAATTTTGAAAATTTAGTGACTAAAATTTATTTAATAGTTTATCATATTTAAAAAATAAATTTTGAAAACAATCTGTTTCACTGCATTTATTTTATTGATTTTAAGAAAATTTACTTATTTCCCCTCTCTTTCGTTTGTTTAATTAAATTTGTATTTAGAAAGTCATTAAATAAATAAAAATTTATGTATAATTATTTGTAATTACACATACATAGTATGTTTGGATAACTTTGATAATTGCTCTAAATACAAGAGACTACGTAGACAAAAGGCAAATCCCAAGAAATAACCTTTCTTTTCTACAAAGTGAAACATCAATTCACTCAAATAATTAACACTTTTTTTAAAAAAAAAAAGCTTGCATTTTTCACTCATGCAGTAGAAATACCATGTATTTAGAACACAATGTTTTCCAGGGCTTTTACTGGATATGAATTCTTGAAAAGTTGGCCATATTTGTTGCCCCAACAGAGATCAATCTTCTTGTCATCCTGTCTATCAATTCTCTGTCGGTCTCAAAGATGGCGCCGCTAATGCTCACCACACCGGGGTTCTGGCTGCTCATCACTGAGAATGCAATGGCCGGCTCATAACCAGCATTCAAGCAAAAATGGAGCATTCCCTTGGGAAACAAGAAGACATCTCCTTCTTTGATTAACGACTGGAAGAGAGTATTGTTGGTGTCAATGAAACCAGCGAGAACGATGCCTTTGCGGAGAAAGAACAACTCGGTGGCTCTGGGGTGAGAATGAGGCATCACCATGCCATCGAGATCGAGGTCGGTTCGAGCAATCGATAGGCCGAGTGTGTTCAGGCCTGGGAAATCTGCGGCAGTGACTATATTCACCGAGGAACGAATAAAGTTGTCCGTATCTCCAGCTTGTTTCAGATTCGATGTCTTGAAATCAGCAGCAGCGATGCTTGAAGGCTTCTTGCAAGGGAAACCGTTGATGAACACGGTTTCTTTTGCTGTCGTATCTGTCGGACAAGCGTCCCAGACATTATCATTATCTGCTAGGCAAATGCTGATGAAAGTAAAGCAGAAGATGATGAAGAAAACAAGAGTCGAATTCATTCTCGGTTTTTTCTTCCCTTTCTTATGAAACCATGGATGTCAGCTTGTTCTATTGCAGTGTTTATATATGTAACATTTAGAGGTTGCAAGAACTGGAAGTTATTCATGTAGGCTTGGAGTTCACTACTGGTTTTCATATGGATTCCATTTCAAGAAGTCCATTGCTTTAAAGAAAAGACTATGTATATGCTTCAAATACTAGAGTTGTGTTCTATCATGGACCCAGTATTTTCAACTTGTCCAAACATGATTCCAATGTGAATTGACTCTGCAACTTTTCTTTGTTATAACAGGAAAGGCAAAAAGAATCTACAGTTAGCCTTAGGCTTCTTAGTGCAACTTGGAGAAGCAACATGACATGAGTCAAAATATAATTTGTAGGCACTGGTAATGAAGCAATTTAAATAAGGTGTGTAGTCAATTTCTAGGGAGTCCCATATCTATACACATTATGGTTTTACTTGAGTCCTGGTGTCCTAAACTTTAAGCTAAACCTTAAAGCTTACCTCCCATGTCAGTTAATCCCTCTGTTTTAGACAGTTTCTGATCATAGTGACTTACGGTCCACGCTTATGCGTTAACACAATTTATGAATGTAACAAATGCTTGATTACAGAGTAATATTTGTTTATTACATTTTTTAACCGTTTGACAACACAAACAAGTGCTCGAACCTGGATCTCCTAGGATAAACATCATCTTTTTTCCACTGGAGCCACTCGTTGGTTCCATTGAACAACAAACTTTATGTCTAGTACCATGCCAAAAGATGATACAATTAATGATAAAGAGATCTTTTCTGAATTTTTTATTGGAACATAAATAACAGTTTCTATCTACAATTAAGATGCAGCCTGACAGAAAATTATCAAGGTCTAACCCAAAGAGAAATCACAATTTTCCTGAAAAAAAGCAACAGTATAACAAAGCAGGAAAGAAACTACAAACTCAGGAAATGGTGTCTTTTTATTTTAACTCTATGCAATTGCCATTGTTAGTACAATTGTGTGGCTTCTCAGATTCCTCATCAGCTTTGATTGAGGATTCCTTTGAATCGCTTTTAATCCAAGAAGTGAAAGAAAACTTCAATATTGATGCATTCATTGGAAATGCAACTGATTGGGAGCGAGTATGCATGGGAAATCTTGTAGGTTTGCTTCCGACTGTTGTTCAGACTGGGTCAGAAACATACCTAATCCACCTCCAACTGGTACTCGTAGACAGACTACAGTCAACACTGGCATTTATGCTCCTCCTAACCATGATCACATTGTAAGCACCTAATCTGTGGACTTCGTCCACATTTTTATCATGCCATCTTTTAGTTTGTCTGCCTTGATGGTAAGGTAGCATCCGGTATATGACAAACTAATACTAACAATCATCAGAAATCTTAAAACAGAACTAGTTTGTCTCATTTTCCATTTTTTCCAATGCAGGCATTAGCCTTGGCAATGGCTTGCCAGTCAGCCACAAATCACCATAAGCAGCGTCCGCCGATAGATGATCTCGGACCAAATGACACGATGCCGAATCCCCCCACGGTTCCCGTTCCTCCTAGACGCTTGCATTCTTAAAATACTTTATTAAGAAATATATTTATTTACAATATATTTGTTTTATTATCAATAAATATTATAGTGAGTCACAATCAACTATTTGGGTTGAGTTTATTTAATACTGATATCAGAGCCACCGTTCTGTCGAACAATGAGTTGATGAATCGACGGTTGATGTGTGTCGCCTGTCCGATTTCTTTTGTTTATGTTTGAAAACGTTGATTATGCCCAATCTGAATTGTTTTGCTGCTGTTTTTAACCACTTTATATCACACTCATCTTCTTCAAATGACATCGCCAGTTTTAGTATGACAATTTTCCCAACAAAACCATTGCTTTCTTACTATGAAACCATCTTTTATGGAAACAAGTGTATTTCACCATTGTTAGTCATCTTTCAACTTTATATATATATATATATATGTAGGGATGAAAAAAATATCCGACCCCGACTCGACCTGGTGTGCCCCGACCCGATCGGGTTTTTTTTCCTATAATTGTCGGGGATCGGGGCGGGAAGGGACGAAAAATATTAAGTCGGGGCGGGTCAGGTCCGGGTATGAGATGGAAATTCTCCGCCCCGCCCCGATATACTTTTTATTATTTTTATTTATTTTTATTATATTTATAAAAATACCACTATATATAAACACTTTCAGGGGTTTCAAGCTATTTTTTTAATTTGTGTTTATCGTAAATTTTTGTTAGATATTGTTCAAATTTTAACATATCTGATTCTGAAGGTCAATGGTTCGAGTTTATTTTTTAAAATATGTATTTTTTTATGTGAGTAATTTCATTCATTTTATTTTTTATATAATTTTAAAGTCTGTGAAATTTATATTTTGTGAATGTAACGGTGACTCGATCGGATCTAAGATTTATCATCGACGAAATTTAATATATTTTTAAAATTTTCGGGTCGGGGCGATGTCAGGTTTAAGGTTAATAGATCGGGGCGGGTTCGGGGCGGCCAAAAACCTGCCCCGCCCCGCCTCGTTGCCATCTCTATTTATATAGGGTTAGGATTCACTTGCATTGTATAAAACTCAATTACTTTTACACATTTTTTAGACCGTTGGATGATGGTAATAAATGATTTCCTTATTTTTTTTCTCCAAGTCGATAATCTTCACATTTTCTATTGTTAATTTCATCAATTTATTTATACTTATATATATATATATATATATATATATATATATATATATGGGGTTGAAAGATGACTGGGTTTTTGTTTTTTTGGGGATTAGTGCACTGTTTGTCTTTTAAATTATACATTTTTTATTGAATTGTCTCCTAAAAATTATTTTGGGACGTTCTATTCAAAAGTATTAGGAAAAAATCGGCCAATCAAAGTTATTGAATGATATTAATTTATTCAATAAAAATAAATAAAAACATTATAATATAAATAATATTAAACTAAATTATAAAAAATTAGGATTAATAATTTTTTAGGATTAAGCGAACAAAAATAAAATCTTAGGGATTTATCATGTCATTTACTTTTTTTTACTAAAGTCGGTCGCACTTCTTTAATCAAAAGTGCCGTGCGACGTTCTCTAATTGGTACAAAAATTCCTAACGGTTTAGGGTTAGAACAACCTAAATTTTTGACAGAAGGGGACAAAACGTTTCAAAACAAATTTTATGGGGCAAACATTGCTTTAAGCTTTTTTTTATGGGAATGAGAATTGTTTTTTTTACAATAGAACGATAATAAATATTTATAATGTAAATATTGAGAATCAAATTCACACAAACATGGACAGATGCACCATTGTACATAGTAGGTCAAGTGACATACCATTAAAAAATAGGATAAACTACATTAGTAATCACTAAATTTTTAGGTTGTTTTTATTTTGATTACCAAAATCAAAAAAAATTCATTACAATCACTAAATTTTTATTTTGCTTTCATTATAGTCACTACCATTAACCCTATTAAGAAATGTTGATGTGACACATTAAATATTCTTTCTCAAAAAGAACTTCGATTTTTTTTTAATTTATAGGTACTGCCAAGACCCAAATTTTGATTAACGGAATGGTCGTTTATCAATTGCAACGGAGGGAAAGATTCATTTTGCCATAAGTTTAACATTGTTTAGTTTTAAGTTGATTTGTCGGTTAACATTGGTAAATCGGAACTAAAAATCTCATTTGAAATTAAAAATTAACTTGTGCCTTCAGCTGCGTTGTTCAAGAATCTTGATGAAACACCATCAGAAATGGAGAAATAATATCGACCTTCGTTAGTAACTATAACAATTAGCAGTATAGATGGATATGGGTCGGGTTATTTTTATCTAAGCCCGATGTCATTTAAAAAAAAACTCAACTCGATTTATAAAAAAATTAATTTAGGGATATAATTGTAAAAAAAAATCTTAGGGATCTAATTATAAAAAATAATTTTAGGACTCAATTGTAAACAAAATTTAAGGGTCTAACTGTAAAAAATGTAAAGAGGGGCATTATTATAATATCCTTAAAAATATATGACAAAATTACACTATTAGTTTTGGGTCAGGCCGGGTCGGATATTTTTACCTTAAACCCGAACTAAATTTTACCTGAACTCAATTTAAAAAAACAAACTTAATAAAGTCGAGTCGAATCGAAATCCAATCAGATCGGACAAAATGTTCATCCCTGCCTAGCAATCGGAAATTTTGTCAATCTATCACACGTTAGCATTTTTATCTTATTAAGAAGAAATTTTGTTTTTTATATATATTTCAATCTGTCTTTTTCTTGATCAAATTAATCACCATTGTTTAATAATATAAAGAAGGTTTTATTCGTCGTTTTGTGTGGGGCGTTACATCAGACAATAAGGGAATTCACTTAATTCGTTGGGAAGATGTTTGTCGTCCTACATGGAAAGGGGTCTAAGATTTCGAGATGTGTATGTGCATAATGAAGCCTTTTTCATGAAACTTGCGTTTAATTTGGTAGCTCAGAAGGAGGAGTTATGGGTGCGTTTTCTTCGTGCGAAATATAAATGCAAGAAAACAATACCTAAGGAGATTCGAGGGACCAACTGTTCGCAGATTTGGAAAGGAATTAGTCTTGTTTGGACTGTGGTCAAGCAAAATCTCTTTTGGAATGTTGGGAATGGATCTACCACTAAATTTTGGACCGACTCTTGAGTTCGTTAATTCACTATGTTCCATTGCATGCCTCAGTAGGTACTTTGGATGCATCAGTTGCTGAAATGGCCGACTTGGAAGAGAATTGGTTATGGAATATTTTTCAGTATCTCTTGCCGCTGAATGTGTTGTTGCGCTTAGCTGCCATGAAGGGACCTTATGTGCAAGCCAATGTTGATACAACCGGATGGAGGGGAAGAGAGGATCGTCGGTTTTTTCGCAAAATCAGCATATGAGCTACGGATGAATCAAGGTGAGGACACTAGTCACCCGGTATGGAAGACCATCCATAAGTTTCGAGGTCTTCAAAAAGTTAAAATCTTCTTATGGTTGGTCTATTGCAACAAATTAATGACCAATGCTGAATCGGTTCGGAGATATTTTATGTCGGATAGTCGGTGTCTTGTGTGTGCTGCGGTTACTGAGGAGTCATGTCTTGAGAAGTTGTGCACCAGCTCTGTCGGTGCAGTCGATATTGATTAAGAATGGGAAGTTACATGAATTTCTTACAATGGACCTTCAACGATGGGTGCTATTGAATCTTGTGCAGCCGAGTTATTTTGCCAATGATCCACGGCAATGGGACCTATTGTTTGGGTATATAGTTTGGAACCTTTGGATATCCCGTAATGCGCTAGTTTTTAACAGCCCTTTAGATGACAATAGATCAGTTTTAGAACGCAATCGATGCGTCTTGTAGCGCACTTGCCAAGCATTAGAGCAGCATGGGCGCCAAGCTCACTTGGCCCCGATCTCACTTCCAGGTGTGGGTGTTTGGGTGCCACCGAATGCAGAATGGTTCAAGGTGAAAATTGACGGAGCTAGATTTGGAGACGATGGGTGGACATCCTGTGGTGGAGTTATCCGAGATGCTGAGGGTCGATGGAAGGTTGGTTTTGCGAATAACATTGGGATATGTTCGGTGTTGGAAGCTGAGCTATAGGGCGTATATGTGCGTTTGCTATGTGCTTGGGATCTCGGTATCCAACGGTTGGTGGTCAAGGTTGATTGTTTGGAAGCTTTCCGATTGATTTTTAAGGATGACCAGCAACATGGATCTCTTTCCATTTTGGCGCATATCCGCTCGTTGAGACAACATTCATGGGAGGTGCTTTTCCAGCATGTTCGACATACAGGTAATCAAGTGATGGATCAAATGACCAAGCTTAGATCTTTCGATGATTTAGAGGTGCACCGTTTTTACTCCCCTCCGAACTCGGTTTCTCTACTGCTACAGCAGGATGGTAGTTTTAGTAATGAGTAGTTCTATGTAGTTTGGGTATGAGGCATATTTCAATTCGCCGAGTTTGATCTCGTATGATGTTATGTAAATATTATCACGGGTACTCTTAGGTTTAAGGTAGTTTTTAATGAGTCCAATGATAGTATTTTTTTTTTCATTAAAAAAATAATATGTTAGGAAAAAATAGAAACATTTGATTTTCTAGTTAAGATGAGTAAAACAAGACTTTATTAAAAAAATTTAACTTTTTTATTTGAATAGTAATTTTATAAACTCGACTCGATTAAAAATATTTAGAATAAAGTTTAATTTATAAAATAAGACTTGCATAATTTAAAATTACGAATAGAAATCATCTACCTCTTTTGCTGTCCGTATTTTTAGGGTTTAAGATTTAAAATTTAAGATTATAGTAAAAAATTTATTTTTTTAATGTTAGAGCATGAAAATAGCATCCAAAAAGTAGATGATTTTTGTTTCGAAATTACTGATAGGTAATTGTGTATTAATTACTTGGTTGAAGAACATAAAGTCTTTGAATTCAGATTTAGGCTTATGAATCCAGACCACACTTCTCTCAAATTTAGAATATATCTAGAGCTCTACAAACTTCAGTTATTCTAAGCAACAACCAAATTAGATTAAATAATCAATGAAAACTTGTTTATGTGTCTTAATTTGATTGGTAAATCTCCCACTAATTATGGATTAGTGCCAATTGACACACAGATTCTCAGATCTCATCAATTTCCATTATGGGGTAAGACTTAAACTAATAGGTGGACGGTCCAAAGGAGAAGAGCATATCATTCATTCCCCCTTTAGACTTTTATAATGCATATTATATATATTTCGTTTCTGGCATCACTTTTGCAGTTTTGCTTTAACTTTCTATTTGTTTATGCTTCCATTTTCTTCTTTGGACAGGGAATTCTTTTCCTCTTTATTAGTGATGGCAAACGGGTCATTCGGTTCGGTCTCGGTTCGAGTCTAATATTATTCGGTTCAAATTCGGTTTCGGTTCAGTTCAGTTTTAGTTCAAATCTATTGTAATTCAGGTCGGTTGATTTTCGGGTTGGTTGATTTCGGTTCGGGTCAATGGGAGATCGGTCGGTTTTAATCGAGTTTTTAGGCTGGTCATTTTTTTACACCCTATATATAGATATATAAAGTCAATATATTTAACTTTTTCGTGAGTTGTGCGTTTGTTCATATTTTATCTTTATTTATTTCTATTAATATCTTTTCTATATTTCGGGTTGTCTTTGGTTCGGGTCCATTCAGTTCGGTTGAAAATCAATTCGGGTTCATTTCGGTTCAGCTAAGATTCGGATCGGTTTCGGTTCGGTTCGGTTCGGTTTGTTTCGGTTTCGGTTCGGTTCGGTTTGTTTCTGTTTCGGTTCGATTTCGAGTCTCGGTCCGGATAAATCGGTTCGGTTTTCGAGTCTCAGGTCAAATTTGTCAGGTCTACTCTCTATAGTATAATTGACCCTACATTTTCCATATTTATATTACTTTTTTATTGTATTTATAATATTTTGGGTTTTTATATTAATTTTAAAATGTGAATTATTCCTATAACATGTTTTAACTTGTATGACGAGCGGAAATAGATATGACATTGTTGAGGGATGAATATAACGGTGGTGGTTTAGTTGTTCACCCTTCTGATTTAGACGGAGAACCACGGTTGATGTTAATAAAAAAAGAGGATCTAAGTGAAGTTGGGAGGTTGAATAGCCTGAAAAAAATGATGTATGCCTTCTTGAGGAAAGAGTTGAAATAGGAAAGTGGATAATGAAGATGGATGAAATTGAAGCGGCCAAGTGGGAAGATGAGTTTCATTGTCATATTATTATTATGGGTAAAGTACACCAATGGTCACCGAAATTTTAGGGACGTTTATTTTAGTCATCGAACTTTTATAATTTTTATTAAAGTCACTAAATTTTTAGTCCGTTTTCATTTTGATCCTTCCCGTTAACTTTCGTTAAAAATTCTGATATGGCACATTATCTTTCTTTCTTCCTCAATTCTCTTCTTCTTTCCTTCTCTATTTTTTCTCCATAACTTCCAAGTTCTTTCTTTTCCATTTTTATTTTTGGATCCGAATAAAAGGAATTAGATCTACAATATATACTTTGAAATAAAAATAAAAAAATGGACAATGGAGATTTAGAAGATGGCCGCGAAGACTTGGCAAATATAGTCTGGTTGAGTTCATCATGTTAACTCTGGTTCTGTTACAACTGCCCTGCCTGGTACACCTGCTAAGCCTAATGGAGAGATAGACGTGCATATTTTCTCCTTGTTTGATGAGAACCTGAAGCAGTGATCGGATACACTGGGGCATATTTTATCCCGACATGACGCCTGTCCTAGACTTGCCTGGAAAAGGAACTGATCCAAGTGGAAGAAATTGGTGTATTGCCTCTAGCCAGGCTTCGAAATCAGCCTTGCAAAATGCTTCAGCCATTTAGTCTGGCGGGCAATGTTTGAACTTGATATTCTAGTTTCTCACGCCTCTTTTGCATTCAACAATTACTACCATAAGCATGGGCTCACTGATGAAGCATGCAGTTTTGGGATCAGCGTTTATAGTGACCCATAGTTACTTTATGCAGAATCTTATTACATGATTTTCAAGGTTTAAAAGCTTTCCATTATCTTGTGCAGGTTATGGTAATTGCATCTAATAACGGTAAGTACAGATCCTGAAACATCTCATCTCTTGTACCATAACAGTTTCTATTTTTATATATTTGATTTCATGAGAGAAATTGAGTTCTTTTCAAAGTATATATTGTAGGTCTAATTCCTTTTATTCAGATCCAAAAATGAAAATGGAGGAAGAAAGAACTTGAAAATTACGGAAGAAAAACAGTGTAAGGAAAGAAGAAGAAAATAGAGAAAGAAAGAAAGATACGTGTCATGTCAGCATTTTTAATGGAAGTTAACGGGAGGGACCAAAATAAAAGCGGACTAAAAGTTGGGTGATTCAAATGAAAATTTTAAAAGTTCAGTGACCAAAATGAACGCTCCCTAAAAGTTCAGTGACCATTGGTGTACTTTATCCTATTAGTTGGCAAAATTAATTGTATAAAAAAAAATTGTGAAAAAATTATTTTTCGAATTTAAAGACGGATCATATCCCAATATACCCCGGAATGAGTAAACTGCGTGTGAATGTAAGATGAAGTACGTTGCCATCATGATTTGTGTAAAAGCAAAAGTAAATATTCTTAGTGGGAAGATAAGATGAGCTGATGAAGGAATTATACGTCGGGGACCATTACAAAATTGACACCTTGGTTTGATCTGTTTCCTTTGTCTTTCCCCTCTTTATTCTCTTTTTTTTTTTGAGAGAGAAAAAAAACCCTGAAATATTGGACTTTGGACCACACGTTTAACCACTTCTCAAACGTGTTTATATATACACAGGGTGTTGCAGGAACAAAGACCATGCAATGCAATAAGCTGTTCTTGTTTTCTTTCGTCTGAGTTGCGAGCTTTACATTTTCAGACAAAGAACATGTGGAGAAGGAAGAAGAAGAAGAAGAAGAAGAAGAAGAAGAAGAAGAAGAAGAAGACAGGGCATTGATGAATAGACCTCTTCAGGTTGTTCCTCGTAGAGGATTTTGAAGGGGGGTTTAAAGGCAAGTCATTTGAGGCAAAGGGAAGGTTACGCCTTTCTTTCTGATCTTTTTTTTTACTTTTTGGTTTCATTTTCATTTCTGCATCTTTGTTTTCAATTCTGAGTTCAGAGATTCAGATCAAAATCTAGCAGACTGTTCATTTTCAGTGTTTGTTTTACAAAAAAATGGGGTCTTGTAATGTTACATTTGCCATTATATTTTCTGCTGTTTCAGCTGAAACATAGGCGCTTCATTGCCTGGATTTCTTCAGCTGATAAATGGGGGCATGTTTCATGTTATGAATAATTGTTCTTCATCAATATGTCACTTTACACAAGTTTCTCAGTTCCATCTATTGCCGGCTTAGTCTTGAAACATGTTTGCAGATATTTAATGTGCAAGACATATCAGAAGATGAACAACAAACAATACAACTTCAATTAATGAAAAAACTGGAAACTACCGCCCATATTCCAACACCAACACCCTAGTCTTGTATCTTGTGGCTATGAGCAAACCCTGCAGCTCTTTGCTTTCTTTATATTCTTGGTAAAAAAGAAGCTGCAAGGATCCTAAGATTTCCAAACCCCAAAATTACTAACAATATCTGAATTTGAACAATCCCATTTAGAAAAAAAAAATTGTACTTAACAAATAGAATGCATACCAAATGCAGATCAATCCAATTTCATAACCTATAAATTCAATAAATCAAGATCTATGAGATAATATATCCTACATCTCCTGTATTATATATGATGCGAACATGATATGAACACGAAAGATATAGGAGGCAAAAGAAAGAAAAAATGAATAGTGTCATACCTATCAATTTTGAAGTCTGACATAGTTATGTCATATAAATTCGATTCTCAACATTTTGTTTCAATAAGCCTGTTCTAAAAAAATGTTTACTACAAAACTATGCACCCCATTCTCTGAAGGGGGAATTATCACCTAACTCAAAATAATCATCTTACTTACTCGTTTAATCATCTTATTATTGTTATATTTTCATCAACTCTAATTTTCGTTCTGCAATAAATATAAGGCAGCTAGTCCAACTGCAGAACTTTAGATTCTAGTCAAGTTCTAGACTCTTTTTCATAGCCTCATAAACCAAATATGTAATGCTTGCAGCTGGGACAACCTTCAGAAGATTAGGAAAAAGTCCTTTGTAAAAACCTCTATAACCTTCATTCCGAAAGGTTTTCCAAAATACATCAGACATTCCGTTATATGCAACATCTGTGGTAGCACGTTGAGCTTGCATTCTGGGAAAACAAAGAAATCAGCAATATGTTATATGTTACGAGTTAACCCCAATTACCAGGAAAACAAGACTTCTAGACATTATAATCATACCTCGTTCGAATAACCTGCAAAGGATAAACACAGGTTGCTCCCAAAGCTCCAGAAATTGTTCCACAGCCTAGTTGCACGAGAGGACCGGGTTCTATAAAAACATGAAAGGGTCATTAGAGAGCATTTTGAGTAAGAAGTTCATAAGAAAAACCAAGTTAGTGAAAAATAAGAAACCAAAAAAGATATATATAAAGAAAAAGAGAAAAAAGAAAAAAACATGCATAAAATAAATGAAAGCAGATAGAAAAGTACCACTATCTTGAACAATATATGACCTTGAAAAATCTTTCAAGGTCTCATAAACAGTAAGGTCAATGCCAGCATATGGGATGATCCCAAGAAGAGATGGCACAAGACCTTTATAGAATGCTCGAGGTCCCTCCTGAACCCATATATCCTTAGTTAATTTCCCCAAGTTTGGTGGTTTTCCACCTTCAGAAGCACAAGTCTGTAATCGAGTTTTTACGAGATCCATTGGGTAGATAGCACATTGTGCCACCGCACCGGCCACTCCACCAGCAAGAAGTCTCCCACTGGCACCTACATCACCACTCTTACCCCCAGTACTGTCTCCTATTACATTCTTTAACATTTCATATGCATAGAACTTTATAGCACTTTCAGGAGCTACCTTGACAACATTTAACCCATTGCCACGGAAAAACCCCAAAACACCGTCTTCCTTCAATATCTTTTTTACAGCTGGCAGAATATTAGCATTTGTAGTTTGCACTTGTAGAACAACCTTGAGGCGATCGAGAGGAGCAGTTGCAGTTCGAGAAGCTGCTCCGGCTATTCCTCCTGCAATAAAATACTTGCTTCTCTTAACATGCGTACTGATGCCTTGAGGAATAACAGCTGTTTCTCCAATATCTACAAGGCAAACCTTTTCCCAATGATGATAGATGTTTTCCATAGTAGCTTCATGAGGATAGAGTAGAAGGAAATCTCTCCATTCTTCAAATGTAATAATTCCATTGTTGTCCTTATCAACATGCTCTACAAATCGTGCAAGCTCCTCATCATCGATATGAATCCCTGCAAAATAAAAACTGCCAGGGCTTATAAGATGAAAACAACTGTTACATTGCAACCATGGAAACTACCAACCACTCAACATCCAGCAAATCAAACTGACAAATAATTTTTATACTGACAACGACAAGAAATTGTCTCTTTATAGGGCATTATGAGTACACCAACAAGACACTGTCTCAGATATCAAGCCCGGCAAACATTTCCTTCAATGGTGGCAAACTCCCTTTAAACCTGACATAGATCCTTAGTTGCCAAACTGTAGGATTTGCCGAGGCACCTCAATAAATGCAGATACATTCATAAAAGAAATATAAGCAATTACAGATTCTCGTTTCACATAGATTTTAGAGGAAAGAAACACTCGTTAGAAGCTCCTTTAAAAAATACACAAATTTGAACAACAGAAAAGAGAAAAAAAAAATACAATAAAACACAAATTCAACAACAGAATGAAGAAAATAAAACACAAAAAATTTAATATATCCACACCACGGGACGCATCTGGCATGTGAAACTTTATACCCTCTCATAATCTTCCATTGAGATTATTTCAAACAAAGGCTTTCCCTAACTGTAACCTATTCCGGATTCTGTTCAGAAATTAGAACAAGACAATGCATTCCCGGTTTCCCAGGAACTCACAATGAAATCTATTCCGAACAACACATACTGGCAGAATTCAAATTGCCAACTGAATTGATGCTTTTGGATTAATTACTTTTAATGCACCATCTACTTTCCTTACATGTACCTAGAAGATGTTCCAATTACGAGCACTTCAAAAGCAATTCCTCCAATCTATCAATCATTACAAGTTTATCTTAGCGAATGGGGTATTAAAAAGATCGAAAACAACATACAACCTCTCAATTTATAATCAAACAACCACAAATTGTTCAAACTTTATAACGATTTCATTATCAACCTCACCGGACCAATCAAACATATCAAACTAAAGGGAAACAAAACAAAGAAAATCCAATTTTGTAAAAGTAGAATGACAAAGAGCAGAGCATACCAGCCTTAACAAGCGCATCCCAAAGCTCCTCAGGCAAAATGCAGCCATTGTGTTCCACATCAATAGCTTGGAAAATCCTATAAAGTTCGAGCTCTTTATCATCCATGTACCTTTTAAATTCTTGATAATCCACGCGCCCATCTCTGTTGGCATCGCAAACTTTCAACAGATCGTTGGCGTACTTGTACTCGGCCGGAATCTGAAGCGCCGAGAGACCCTTTTCGATTTGGGCGTAATCCAAGAATTCCACATTGGCCGCGTCGAAAAAATTTAACAAACTCCGAATCCTCAAATCCCTTTCCTCCTTTGTCTCGCGTAATGCCAAGAGAACATGATCCATTGTGACGGGTCCCGGCTTTTTCACGGGGTTGCTACATTCGGGTTCGGGTTTCGTGTAACGGGCTAGTTTATAAATAATTTTGAATTTATGGTCTGATCCTGTAATTAGTTGTTTTTAATGTTTGTCTGAAACGCTGTGTTTGAGTCTGTAGGGTTAAAATAGCGTGTTTTTCTCTTTTCTTCCTTATCTGAGAAATCAATGGAAATATTCTAGCCGTTCTTCTTGGCTATTCTGCTTCTTTTCTCATCTTTAACTCTTCTATTATTCTCATCTATTCCTTTAATTCTGATTATTCGATTCAGACTCTTACATTTCGCCTCCATTTTAGGCAAGCCTGCATGTTCCACGCCCTGCCCCGCTGCGCCAGACATAACAACAACAACGACACCAAAACGATAACGTTTCTGTTAATCTTAAGCCAAAATTAACCTATTTTTCTGCGAATGTTGTCACTTGGAACTGTTCTTCCCCGCAATCATGGAGGTATGGAAAGAAAAAGATGTGTTTTATAAAATCGGAAACAAAGAACATAAAAAGTAGCCTTTTTTCTTGGTTTTTTTAAAGGGAGAGTACAAATAATATACCCAAGAATCATTCAAGGAAAAGGATCTAAAGAATTGACTAGAATTAGTGAGAGAGAAAAAAAAAAAATAGACTTTTCTTTTGGTAAGAGCATAAAAAAAAAAGGAAAATAGAGTCAAAATTCCAAAGAAACTGAAACAGGTTTACAAAATTCCAAGTCTTTTGATTGCTTTTTTTTTTTTGTTTCTATTTTCCAAATATCAAAATCAATCAAAAATAAATCAAAAATAACAAACAAAGAAACAATAACAAAACAGGGCTGTTTGAATGAAGGGAAAACAGGAAAGATAAATTCTAAGGTAATGAAATCGACCTTTTAATTATCGAGTTTTATAAATTAAATTTTTAGTGTAAAGTTATTAAATTGGTACATTATCGAATAACATATCAAATTTATAAATGTATGTATTTTCTTTTAATTTGTGAGCGAAAAAGATTAAAAATTTGATTAGTTTAGTAAGATAAGATTCTAATCTTAATTAACAAATATTTTTAAAATAATAAATTTTAATATTATAAATAAAATAAATTAAATTAAAAAATTATCTCATAATTGAACTTTCATTGTAGTACTTGATTTGTATTAATTAATTAATAAATTTAATTTTTTTAAAAAATCAAATCAAACTGGGGTTTGAAATTTGGACAACGCAACCTCGATTGGGCTGACTACAAGTGCAACCTTCATTATTTTGCGCATGATTTTTCACAATTTCATTTGTATGATAGTATGGTTTCAACAATTGACAAATGAGATTTTTTTTACCGTTAAAAAAACAGTTGACAAATGAATTTAAATATTTAAAATAAATGCTTGTAAAAATCAAAAGTTTTACAAAAAAAAATTTGATCAAACACATTTGGTTAGTGTTTAGAATTAGATTTTACTGTTTGTTTGGTTGCCTAAAATGTAAAATTACCTTTGCAAATTCTTTCTTGGACGTAACATTTCACTTCATTTATTATATATGAATGTTACATTTCTTGTTTGACACGATTATAAAATTATAATGTTTGGTTGGAGGAATATAAGATTACCTAAATACATATTTTACTAAATTGTCCTCGTAGTATATTTTATTTTTAACAAATTAAACATTCAATGTTCCGGAATGTGACTATTTCTATTTTAAAATGTATATATTTAACATATTATTAATATAATTAGTATATTAAATAATGTTCAAATACAATCATATTTTTATCACGGAAAATGACACCACAATATATATACATTACTTTAAATTTGGGAACCCTGTAAAAAACCACCGTATAGTTTTTGGTAGATTAAATTAAAAAGATATTCTTTTACCCAACATATAAAATTTATAGATTCGAATATGCTTTAATCTCTTGGTTTTTATAAGATTGGATGAGTAAAAGGTCACTGAGATTAAACATAATTCTAAACGATATCCTAAGACCAATCAACACAAAATACAAGAGTAACCATTATATAATATATTTAAAAAATAATATTGAAGATATCATAAATATAATATTAATAAAAAAAATTTAAATATTAAAATACTTAATTATGTGTAACACCATTTAAATATTAAATTAACATGAAATAAAAATATTTAATAAATTTGTACATGATACAAATGATTTAAATAAAAAAAATCATTATTTTAGGGACAACATTGTCCAATTTGGTGGGAATGAACAAATACTTAAAGAAAGAGAGGGAACCACATTCCCACCATTTTTACTAAAAGTGCTACTATTGATAATAATCTTTTCCACCAATATGAATGGTTCTCACTTCAAACCAAACATGAAGAATATAATTTTTGAAAAAGATTAATACTGTGTGATCTTTTTTAGGCTTTAACCCCTCTTTTAGATGTTAGTGGTTTTAAGACGATTAGGGTTTTAGGCTTATGGGTTGTGATTAAAATTTAGAGTTTAAGATTAAAATTTAGGGATTAGAGTTTAGGATAATATGGTTTGCTGATTTTGGTTTTAACAATAAAACCTTAGATTATAAAATTTTATCCTTAAATTCAAACCACACCCCATCAATTTTTTCAATCATTAAAATAAAACCATAAAATATTAAACCCTATCTATCATTAATACATGTTAGAACTTTTTTTTCCACCGTTGAGCTAAATTGAATAATTACCCCATAAAATATGGAAAAATTTGAATCACACACGTTTTTTTATTTTAATTATATTTGCGTAAATTTTGAGGGTTTAGGGTTTTAGTTACAAAATAAATTGGTTATTGTAGGATGTAGAAAGTTTTTTATTTTGGTTAGAAAAGGAGTTTAGGAATATTTCAAATGAACAGGTTAAAAGATTTAAATTTTAAATTTTATAACTTAAATATGAATGATTGTATAATTTTTTTACACAACTTATGTATTAAAATATAACCCATAAAATATTAATGAATATGTATCATTAATAACAGAGCAGAGTCCCATACGTTGAGCTAAATTGATTTCTTATTCGGTTAAATTAATAAAGAATCACAATGTTTTTACTTATTTTAATTAAATATTTGGGTAAAGTTCACAAATGGTCGCTAAATTACCTTAAAATGTTTATTATAGTTACCGAACTTTCAAAAGTTATAAAGTGAGCATTAAATTTTAGATTTTGTAACAAAATGAACTTTGAGCCATTAAGTGTTGTTAACAACCTAATTACGGGTTGACTGAACAATTAAGTAATGTATTTAATTGTTACAAAACAATCATTAAACTATTTAGTTGTTACAATGGTTGCTTATTACAGGTTAAGATACAAGTTTCTTTTTTGTTTTTGATTTCAAAAATGTTTCAAATGAACGGACTAAAAGGTTTTTTTCAAGGAACGTTTCAAATGAAATAAATTAAAATATTTTTTCTAAGAAATGTTTTTGAAAACCAAAAATCCTTTCATTCTTTCATTTGAAACGTTTCTGGAAACAAAGTCTCTTGAAATGGATAACAAAATTTTATAGTATAATTTGTACTAACCAACTTAGATTTTAACAAATTAAAGATTAAGATTTACCATTTTATAATATTTTTAGTTTTATTATTTTGTAACCTAAATATTAAAATTGCCCAAAGCCCATAATTCTAAACACAACAACATCCAACTCATAAAAACAACTTTTATAACAAATCTTTAAACCCTTAATGATAAACAGTAACTTATTGAAAATTCGGTTTTAGTAAAATGAAATCATTGATAAATTATGATTATTTGTTTTATAAATTAAATAAATATTTTAACATTTATAACTTTTTTTTTCTAGTTAACATATTTAAAATTTCAAATTTAAATATAATAATAAATATTCTTTTAATCTATGTAGACCAGAGATGTCGGGAACTTTTTAATTTTTATTATCAAAGTGTTTAAAAATTAATTTCCTTCTTTTTTTTTAAATTTTAATTTTAAAAATTTAAAATTTTAAAAAAATTGTGATTAAATTTAATTTTATCGTTTCTTCTTAAGATTTAGATTTTACAAATATAGTAGAATTTAGGTTTTAAAAAAACCTTAAATTCAAACAACAAACCCTAAATTCTAAACACATAAACTTTTTGGGGTTAAATCATAAACTTTAATTTTTAATTGTTTTAGTGTGGGACCATGAATTTAAGACATTTGTAGAAAATAAAAGTTTGTTCGATGATAGAATGGTTTAAATTACCCACCTAAATATTTTTTATCTAAATAAAAACTAATAAAAAATATTTTTCTTTGAAATTTAATAAATTTAATTTTTTTAATTAAATAAATAATTCAAAATTTTTAATTTTTTTATAATTTATAAAATTTTTTTTATCAAAGTTCTTATAAATGATGCTCTAAACAATTCCTCATGTTGTACATAAAGAAGAATGAACAAATGAATTTATACATCTATTAGAGACCTTAATCCTCACCATCTCTTTGATTAAGCCAATAATCTCTTTTTAATCAATAACTCCACTTCTTAAAATTATTAGAAAGAGCATTGCCTTTTGTAAAAATGGTTCATGAAATAATAATTTTTTATCTCATTTTTTATTAGGGTGAATCTTCACATCTTTCTAATAATTTTAACTAATAGAGACTTTAATGTGATACTATTAAGTTGAAATCGACAGCCGTCTTTCTCCCTACACTTTTTTTTTATTTAATTCTAATGTATACTTTTATATTTTATATTATTAAACTTATTTATATATTTTACAAATACAATGATATTCATATTGCATATTTTTATATTATTTATTTTTAGTATCATTAATTTTCTTTTATTATTTTTTTCAAAAACCCATACAATTATTTATAATAATTATTTATCAAAAATATAATTAAAAATGCTAGCAATTTTGAAACAATGTATTTTAAAATGTTAACCTTTTAAAACTTAAAAAATTTAAAATTCATCGTCCAAACTCACTTTCTTCTTCATGCCTATAAATCCAATTATTTATTTTTTTTTTGGCATTGATCATATCATGCTCTGTGTATTTATAGTAAATTTGGCTTGTAAATAAAAATCTCCCAGAGATATTCACGCAAAAAAAAAAAATCTCCAAGAGATGTACATTTGGTTCATGAATGCAGCAAGGCCTCATTCAAACTCTCATTCCACTTGTGTTGGCCTTTATTTGCATATGCAGAACCTGCAGAAAAAAAAACAATGCCTTATCCTATTTTGGACCAACCATGATCTAAATTCTTACATATTTATCTACAAAAATGGCATCCATAATCTATATCATATGCATGCAGCCATGTAATGTTGAAACATCCATACATATATACATATATACATACATATATATACATACATATATATCACTAATTTAACAACAAAGTTACTGGAATTGTTAGATGTAATACGGACCAGAGCACATTCACATCCCAAATGCTTCATAGCCATCTTCTCCCTCACGTTTAAGTTGATAATGAATGGCGACAGAAATAACAGCGACCACACCGATCAAAGCTACCGCAGCCCAAAGGAGTGTTAACAGCATTATACTATCTTGTGTCTGCATCAGATGATCCTTTCATCGAAAAGAAAACATCGCAGCTTTAATCGACGTTGTTAATAATCAAGAAGCATCTTTGCAATGAAATCATGCAGTAAGTTATAATTATCCATCTAATGTTGCCTAACATTTGTATAAGAACATATTTGTGACTAATGAATATAATCTGGTTAGATTAATGGATTTTCTTCATCAATGTTTACCATTTGAGAGTTGGACACTTACCTGAACAACAGCGTGCAACATGAGCATTGGCTTGGGCAGTTGGTCCGCGACCATAATGTAGAACAGCCCCATGACTCCGGTATGATGTCTGATACTACTGTAATTTGACTCCAAAATCAAAGTCTCCCCTTTAGATATCTTGATGGCTCCCGGTTGAGGATAGCAGGTGGTCATCCCAACAATGTAACCAGCTTCGTTTCCCAGTTTTTCTCCCTCCCCGTAAATCGGTAGTGAAGATCACATAATTTGGCCATCCTGAATTCACCAGAATGCATACAGGCAAAGCTCTGCATCATCAGATTGGTTACATACATGTATATATTGACATAAATACCTCTCTATAGAGAGCAGAACCGGTGCCCCCAGAATGTTGGTGTGCCACACCATATATGAGATAACCACTAAATGGCATGTCAAGGCTTATCCTTCTGGTGTCAACGCAAGGATCATCAGCCAATCCGGTCGAATGGCAAAGTTCAATGTCATATTCCACCTGCATCAAAGATATTCAATGACAATGTTTGAGAAGAAATTCAATTTGACGAAAAAGAAATTTTGCTACAGCACGTAAACAATTCATCTACCTTGCACCAGTGATCTGCATTAATACCAGTTGAATTACGGGTCCTTTTCCAAGTATCAGTTATGTCAAATATATAAATTTTAACAGGCAAGATGGAGCTATCCATATCGACCCACTTCACAGTGTATCGAAGGTAAAGAGTTCTTCTAACACCCTCGAATCCCTGTTTCACCTTGCATTGTGTGTGATCGTAACAACATAACAATCCCCCTTTGTAGTCCGGCCTCAGCGGTCTTCCATATTCATCGACTGTAACATTATACAGATCACAACAACATTCGGTACATCCCAACTTGTCTTCCGCACCCCTTGTATCGATTGCATGAACATTAAGCATCCATTGCTCCTCATACCCTGAAGGAATCTCAGCAGGATTACCAAATTCTATTCCATATGGATCAGGAATATGAGTTGCAGTTTTCCGTGTCTCAGACCCGAGGCCGAAGAACTGGCCAAGATTCTGACAAATCCCACTGTTTCTCCCAGAAATATAATCCGACCTGCTAAGTTTTGCATGGTCATTAAACTCTGATAATTTGACGCCTTTCCGAACAAAGTATCTAACAACAACCCAATGATGCAGATATGTCTCGTGCAGCGGAACAGGATTCCCGGCCTCATCAACCACTTCTGCATTGAAACTTTTCACGGCAATATGACCTTTCGGAAAGTCGACATTGTAATAGAACCTATTTTCCACCGATCCCGGTCCGAGCACAAACTTAGGCGATAGAAAAACAGCAGTGTTTACCTTATTTTCATTTCCCCAAAAAGCTTGTGAACACAGTAAACTTAGTGTCACCAAAATTCCAGCCAAAAGTAACAATCCTTGATTGTAACTTCCCATTTCCCTGTCATTTGAACAACTTGAGTCAAGCACAGCAAAATTTTGACGGTGAAAAGTCATCTACTTCCGCATAATTATTGAGCTACTTTACTTTGAACTTTTTTTTTGAATAAGAACCAATATGATTTAAAAAGAAAGAAAAGATAATAAGTATTGAAAACATCAAAAAATTTGAAGAGAAGAAAAAGTGATGTCAAAATTTTAAAAAATGCTTTAAACTATTTTTATTTTTCTTTAAATATTTGTATCTATGTATTTCCCAATGTGAATATAAAAATATATTTATCCAAAGATTCTTCAATACCCAGAAAAAATTAGAAATAATAAAAAAAATAGAAGAAACTAATCCAACAATCATATCCCAATATGATGGAAGAGGTTTGTAATTTATTAATCTAATACAAGGGAAAACTTTTTAAAATAATAAATAAAAGCAGAAGATTCACTTTTTTTTTTGGTTATATCCCAGTATGATGGGAGAGGTTTGTAATTTAACAAACAGAATATTGCTTGAAAATAAGGTAAAAATAATCTCATCAATTCATTATTTTATACAATTAAAAAATATAAAATCTGAAAATCACTTTTTCTTAACATATTTGATATATAAAACTTATACAAATTATATTTTAACAATTTCATTGTTGATCTTATATACAATTTCATTGTTGAACCAATATACTTCTCATCTTTATTCATATATATATTTATCTTATCTAGTGGATGTAATCTGAATATTAAAATATTAATCATAAAAAGAAATTATGAAAGTGGAGCAATAAACAAAAACGAAATGAAGCAGCCATCAGCATGAAAGAAATATATTTTGGGAAACTGAAACTGGGTGCAAGGATACCTGAAGAAGATATGAACAAGTATGCAATCTTGATTTCAAAAACGAAACCCAAGATTCAAGTTGAATCAACGCCCCATACACAAGACAGGAAAATTTCAACTGGGATTTTCGCAAACTACAAGTGCGATCTGGGGAAGAAACACAGAATCTGGCAACAACCAAATCCATCGATGAAATTAGCAGTCCAAATGAAAAAGAATATTAACCAAAAGAACAAAAACAAAAAAGAAAAAGGGAAGATTGAACAAACACCAAACGCACCTTAGCGTTCTGAGATTACTGGCCCCTCGTCGGGAATGACCCCCACTCTCCTGATGGCCGATTGGCACAAAATTTACACGCTTTTTATAGTAGATTTGAATATTCTATATATACATATTGTATTGATTATGTTGGAGAAACAGGCAGATCACGTTTAAGATTTTGCCACTTGCTTTTTGAGGATCATAATCGGTTACTTCTCTGTGAATCTGAATGAATATGGGAAATCCGAATTTCGTCGTAACATTAGAAGTAGGTTAAAAAAATCAAAAGCCTTTTGGCCTAAACAAAAAATATGCAAACATAAGCGCTGACGCTTGTTTCTCTCTCTCTCTCTCTCTCTCTACAAACGATTTTATTTTCTAATGTTTTCCCTAAGTTTCCGTGGAGAAAAGGACTTGTTATGTAACAAGCAAAATGCACTATCCATTGCTAAATAATTAATGTATATCCCAAAGATTCAGGGCCTTTTTTGAATTTATTGAAATGGAATCACTAAACTTTATAATAAATTAAAGAAGCATAATGTTTTTTTTTTTTTTAAAATTTTATATTAATAAAAAATTTAAATTACTCAGCATTGATTTATATACAAATAACTTACAAACAGGGTAAAAAAATTAACAATTTCAATTTAAAAAACGTTGTTCTTCTTGCATGTTGTTCAGCAAAATCATCTTAACAAATTTCAATACAAATAATTAAACAAATAAAATTTTTATTCATGCCATCAAAACAAATCCAGCTTAGCCTTTCTTTATTCAAAGTTGTTCATTAATATGATAAATAAATACAAACGAATACAAACAAATGTAAACGAATAGAAGAAGAAGGAGAATAGTCAATAAGACTACCTATATGGTCGTCTTTGATGGCCTTTGGAAAGTTAATGGAGTTTAAGCGGTTCTAGTCACAATTAATGTTTGAATTAAGATTTCTTAAAAAAATTGTTATATATATTTTACAGTATTTTTTGAGAATATATATATATTAGACAACTCATTTGGGGACTCTCTTTTTTTTTTTATGTTTGTTATTTTTATTGAACATGCCCAAAACTAAAATCTTGTTCAATTCTTTTCATTTGATATATGATTTACACAAATAATATTTAGTTTAAAATATTACTGAAACTAGTTACATTTATTCTTATAAAATACCCATCGTTATAATATAAAATATAAAAAAACTAAAAACATTTAGAGATCATAATGTTTAAAGGATAAATTACGTAGATAATCTCTCGACTATAAGTATTTTTTAGATGAGTCATTATAGTAAAAAATGTTATAAATTGATCACTCGAATTATTAAAAGTTACAAAATAGCCACTTAGTCACTAGTAGTTAATTTTTAAATGAAAAATTGATGTGATAGTTAATAAAATTGATATAATAATAAATTTAATCTTTAAAATTTTCACATTATTATAATTTGACCATAATCCTAAAATTTATCCACTAACATAAAAATATTATACCAGTTTAATCCATACTATAACCCAATTTCTATTTCTTCATCTTCCTCCCCTTTACCAACCCTTCAACAATCATTAAAACAAAGTCCCATTTGCCAAATTGAAAAGAAAATTCCTTTAAAATATTCACCAATAAAGTTATTAACAACACTCCATAATGATATTAATCCCATCTGTCCAGCTCCTTGCTTGAGACTTAGAATGTATTTTTCAGGACCCAACAAATGATCTAGTAAAAAAGCGGATGATGCTCATTTTAGAAGGCTCGGGTTCAATCGCCCTATCTATAAGATGTGTGTTCATTGTCAAAGGGTTAAGAATATGTGTGAACAGATATAATTTTGTAATCACATCTAGACTATTCAAAAAGAATATCTTTTCCAAAATTTATTTCATTTTTAGTTTTTTTTATCTCAATACAATATCTAAACTACCTATAGACTACCTTTAAATTAGAAGATAATAAACACTTAAACATATTTAATCTTAGGTCTCTTGTTTGTTGCACAAACTATAATAATAATCGTATTAAACTTTATAGTTTTTTATTTTTATTTTTAGAGTTTTTGTTTTATAGTATTGTAAATAGTAAGGATTCATGATTGATTGATTTAGAAATAAATTGTAAAATCATTATAAATCATTGTTTTTTAAATATTGTATTTTAAAAGATTGTAGGGCACGATAATCCTTGATTCTGAACTTGTTGTTTGGTTGTGTTGGGTTGAGGAGTTGATAAGCTTTATGTTTTTAAAACTTTTTTAGATTCAAAATTGTGCTATTTTTAAATGAAATTTAAAGGATTGATATATGATTTATATCCAATACACTGATGGTGGAAATTTTTAGTTTGCACAAGCGCCTTAGTTTTAGAGTTTAGGAATATAGTTTAGGGTGTAGAGTTTAGGGGTTTAGGTGTATGCGTTTAAAATTTAGGGGCAATGGTTAAAATTTAGGGGTTAGAGTTAGGATTTAGATGTTAAGTTTTAGGTTTTAGGGTAATATATTGAGGATTTGGATTTTAACCTATAAATCCTAAATTTTAACCTTAAACTCCAAATTCTATTCGCAATCACTAAATTCTAAACTACTACACCTAAACCCCTAAATCCTACGCTATAAATTGAGTCTCTAAACCCTAAAATTAAGGCGCTTGTGGAAACTAAAATTTTTCACCGCCAATGTTTCAAATAATTATCAACTCTCAAGTTTTGAAATTTGTATTAGATAAAATCGATTTTTAACCTTTTTAATTATTTATTTTATTTGTATGATCTATAATATATATATATATATATATAAGTAGTTGATCCTCGTAATGACTAACAAATCAATAATTAGTTCATAATTAGCCTGATAGAGAAACAAAAATAAAAAAAATATTTTTATTAATTATTATTTAATTTTAAATTAATTTTATGTTCACTTGCATATTGATTAAAATCTATACTCATCAATTCAAAAAAAATGTTTATATTTGAAGGAGTTCGTTATACACTCTTTTTTAACGTTATTCAAAGAGTTTAAATTTTATAATTTTTTTTTATAAAAGTTGTTAGTTTTATTAAAAATAAAAAATATTCAAGATTATAATGAGATTTATAATTATAATCAAGATTATAGTGAAGTTTACGATTATAATCATAAACTAAACACATAATTTGAACATTTTTTTATAACCTTGACACAATAAACTAATCACTGGATCGTCAAACAAACCACAAAAGAAAATTAAACTACTAAAAGACCACAAATTAGAGTGAAGCATTGTGAGAAAACTATTCACGAATTCAAATCGCATATCTAAATTCAATTCGATGATCTAAAGCATGAGAAATCAACAGGATAACAAGTAAGCATCATCTTGATCGGTCAAGACGACATCAAATCCATGTTAAATATTTAAATTTTATTTGAATCCTTGCCTCCCATAAATAAATCGGACTTGTTAAGTTTTGCATAGTCATCAACCTGTGATATTTTAACGCCTTTAGGTTCATGGTATCTAACAGCCACTCAGTGATCAGATACGTCGAGCAGCGGAACAGATTTTATTTGTTTTCTTTGACGCAGAAATTGTTTAACTATGTATCCCAATTTCCCAGCGAAATCATAAAAATCAATTAATTTTAATCTATGTTCTAAATCAAATACATGTTAAATATTTAAAATTTATTTTTAATCTTTATCAAATGATTTTTTTAATTTATCAATTGGAAGATAAATGTATTATTTTTTATTTATAGAAATAGATTAAGATGTTATTCAATATATGTTGAAAAATTAAATGCTAATGTCGATCAAGCCTGTGATGTATTGACAAGGGACATCACTCTCGTCGTAGTTGGCATTAGATCTTCTAAGTAGTTGTGAGCAATGATTCCTTTTTTCCTTATCAAAAAGAAGAAAAGGAAAAAGTAATAAACACTTATTTAGTATTTTGCTTAAAATAAAGCATCGGATATAATTAGATTGTTTAGAAAATATAAAATTTAAAAGATAATATACTAAAAGAAATAAAATAAAATATGTATAAACATGTCCTTATCTAATTATTTTCACATTTTTCACTAACTTCACAACAAAGTTACTGGAATTCTCAGAAGCAATACGAGTAGAGCTTATTACACAGCACATTCTGATCCCAATTGCTTCATAACCTTCTTCTCCCTCACACTTAAGTCGATAACGAATAGCAACAACGACACCAGATACCGCACCGATCAATGCTACCACTGCCCAAAGTATCGTCAACAGCATAATACTATCATGTGTCTGCATCAGATGTTCGTTTCATTAAAAACATCATAGGTTTAATCGAAGTTATTAAGAATCAAGAAGCCTCATTGCAACGAAATCATACAGCAAGTTGCCTAACATTCGTAAGAAAACATAGTAAATCATGAATGATCATTTGAGAGTTGGACACTTGGACTCTTACTTGAATAACAGTGTGCAAGGTGTGCATTGGCTTGGGCAATTGGCCCGCGACCAAAATGTAGAACAGCCCCATGACTCCGGTGTGATGTCTGATACTACTGTAGTTCGACTCCATAATCAAAGTCTCCCCTTCAGATATCTTGATGGCTCCCGGTCGAGGATAGCATGTGGTCATTCCTACAATGTAACTGGCCTCGTTTCCCGGTTCTTCTCCCTCCCCGTAAGTCGGTGACGAAGAACACACAACTTGGCCGTCCTGAATTCACCAAAATGCAAACAGGCACAGCTCATCATCATCAGATTGAATAACACATACATACATCCCTACGACTACGATTACGTAGGTACGTACTTACCTCTCTATAAAGAGCAGAACCAGAGCCCCCTGAATGTTGGTGTGCCACACCATATATGAGATAACCACAAAATGGCATGTCAAGGCTTATCCTTCTGGTGTGAATGCATCCATTTTCAGCCAATCTGGTCGCACGGCAAGGTTCGATATCATATTCCACCTACATCAAAGATATTCAACGACAATACAAATTTACAAAAATGAAATTCTGTTGCACTTGCACAACATGTCAATAATTCATCTACCTTGCACTGGTGCTCTGCAATAACCCAAGTTGAATTACGGGTCCTTTTCCATGTATCGGTAATATCGAATATATAAATTTTAACAGGCAAGACGGAGTTATCCATATCAACCCACTTCACAGTGTATCGAAGGTACAGAGTTCTCCGAACACCCTCGAATCCTTGTTTCACCCTGCATTGCGCGCGATCGTAACAACATAACAATCCCCCTTTGTAGTCTGGACTCAGAGGTCGTCCATATTCATCGACCGTAACATTATACAGATCACAACGGCATTCGGTACATCCCAACTTGTCTTCCACGCCCGTGTATCGATTGCATGAACATTAAGCAGCCATTGCTCCTCAAACCCGGAAGGAATCTCATCAGGATTACTAACTTCAATTCCGTATGGATCGGGAATATGAGTTTCAGTTTTCCGTGTCTCGGACCCGAGGCCAAAGAACTGGGTAAGCCTTGGACTCTGACAAGCCCCACTGTTTCTCCCTGAAATATAATCCGAACTGTTAAGCGTCGCATGGTCATCATACTCTGAGATTTCGACGCTTTTCCGAACAAAGTATCTAACAACAAGCCAATGATGCAGATACGTCTCGTGCAGCGGAACAGGATTCCCGGCCTCATCGATCACTTCTGCATCGAAACTTTTCAACGCAATATGACCTTTTGGAAAGTCGACATTGTACTATAACCTATTTTCCACCGATCCGGGTCCGAGCACGAACTTAGGTGATCGGAAAACAGCAGTTTGTATGTTATTTTCATGGCCCCAAAAGGCTTGTGAATATGGTAAACTTAGTGCCACCAAAATCCCAAGCAAAAGTAAGCATCCTTGATTGCAACTCTCCATTTCCCTGTGATTTCAACATCTTGAATCAAACCAAACCATATAATATCTTCTAAGCTAATTATAAAGTTCATGAAGTTAGAACTCAAAAAGAAAATAGAATAAGAAAACAGCTAGTCTTATGGGATGGAATAAATTATCAAAAAGTAATAAGATTGTGTATAAAAAAATTCAAAGATTCTCTAAACCGGACTATTTTGGGAATAAAACAAACCCAAATAATATTTTGAGTTTTGGGCACTTTTAAATATATTTTAGGATTTCCGTCATTTGCAGGTGGTGATTTCTCTTTAATTTGTAATAATTTAATATTTTTTGTCGATTTAAAATAAAATCAAGATAAAATCACTACCTGCAGATGATGTCTTTACCCAAATCGTCATCTGCATGTGATGACCTCGTTTTGTACCGTAGAATTTATCGTAAATTCTAAAATATACTATATATCCAACGATGCCCTTTAAACCAGGAAAAATAACTTATGGGGGTCAAAAATAGATTTGAATTATTAAAGAGTAAGATGAAGACCTAAAAATATTATTCAATCTTGATCAGAAATAAGGAAAAACAAATAATGTAAAACTGGGAATTTAACCAACCACAAGTGCGATATGGGGAAGAAATAGTCCAAATGAGAAGAAAAACACAGCTTTTAATATTGGGAGAAGAAAGAGGGAAAAAAAAAAGGCAAAGCGTACCTAAATTCAGTAAGTAGACACTGGCTCTTGATTGGCACAGATTTCAGAGCCTGTTATAGTGGAGTGTGGAGAAAACCAAGCAGCAAGCGTAAGCGATGACGCTATAAAAGTTTCCATGTAAACACTGACACTGTCTTTATGGCGGGATGAGCAAACTGACAACAAAAAGCCATCAATAATAAAAATAATAGTTAAAGATGTGTCCCTCAATCATCTTCTCATCATGTCGGTTAACTCAAGAGCCACGAAGACAACGTGCTTATCACCAAAGCCATGTAAATCAACTATTTTAAGCAATCTAAAGTCTCATTATCATATTATAGAGTGAGGATAGATCTACTCACATCGGGTATGACTTATTTAATTTTATATTAATTTATAATTATTAGATGAATAGATATATATATATATTATTGAAAATATAAACGGTTAGAAAAGTACTTTTAAAAAATATTTATGTATTGTTTAGTTTAGAAATATAGATTGTTGGTTTACGGTTTCTTTATGAACTTTATTCACAGGTTTTAGATTACATACTATTATTTTTGTATTGTCATCGTATGCCCTCTTTTTTTATTTAAGTTTAAGAAAAATTTTATCAAGATACATGATAATTTTTTTATTATTTTATTCATTAAAAAAGGATCACTTTGACATCGTTTTAAATTTTTTTTTCTCTAAAAAGGTGACTTTCCACCCATAATTAATATCAAACACTTAAATTTTTTCTGGAACAATTTTTACCTAGGAGAGAAAGGGGAATTTTGCTCCTACTAAGTCTTGAACCCACAATCTATGGGAAGGGAACGATATCAACTGACAGCTTTAACAATTTACTTTAGATATTGTTGACTCAGACACTTAAAACTTAGATGTGAAATCATAGTTGGAAAAGTGATTTTTCACACAACCTTAAAAACTACAATTTCTAGCTTTTTTTTTAAGGCTTTTGAGGTGAAGTTATATTTTTATCCTTAATTGTTAAACCCAAATTGTTTTTTAAACTAAGGTTTAAACTTAGCTAGTTTTAATATTTTTTTTAATTTTAATTTTCTATTTATTTTAGAGAAAAACATTTTTTCCTGATAAAAGAGAAAAAATCAAATAAGGGGAAGTAGCAAATGCACAAGGATTGAACTTAGGATTGATGTCAATTGAAAGCTTGACAACAATCCTTTGTTACTCTCTTATGGTTCAATCTTTAGACATCATCTATTTCATTTAGGGAAGGGACCATTCTTTGTTTAGGAGTGACTGTGACTCATTTTTTTATAACGATATAAAGTCTTTGTTTCATCCGATTTTTAGATTCAAATATTTAATTAATTTTTAGTCCAGTTGCTATGAATCAGAACAATTTGATGATGAAGACGAATTATAATGAACACCCATTATTCAGGCAGTAGAAGACAGCGTGCAACGTTTCGACCATTCCCTAATAAAGATCAGGGGGTACCATTTTTGTCCATTTGACTTGGACAATATCATCAGCAACTCGCAAGTTTTGGTGTTCCGGCCCATAAAACAGAGCGGAAAACGGGACCATAAACGAGCGAAGGTTACTGAACCAGGTGGAAAGGAAGATTCTTTCCGAGACTTGTACCATTTAATGATGCCTTGTGAAAACATGTGAAGTGTATAGCTAATCCAATAACGAAAGTTTCGTAAAGGACTGGAGCAGGCTACTATGAGATAAAAGTTATTCTTTCTAAAGAGATTTGATTCGGAACTATTATGTCTAAGGTCCAATATGAAAATAACTTGAGAGGGATCATGTTCGATTATTCAGTGGACTTATGGACAACCAAAGATAGAATACGGTTGGTAGGAGTGTTCAAAAATACTTAATCCAAAATATTTGACCTATTGTCCAATCGACCTGATATAAAATAATCTGATATTTTCTATAAAAAATAATCTTTTTGGGCCAGGTATTCAGCCCGCTAAATATCACTAGTTCACGGGTCACGCCCGAGCCGCAATATTAATTGAACATAACATTTTATATCCTTAATTAACAAAATTTGATTAAATTAAAAAATGAATCTCGAATTAATGATTATACTGCAAATTTGGATTTGAGATAGCATGAATTAAGTTTTGTTTTGACCAAATGATATTCTTTTTCCTTTAGTTGTGATTAAATATGTTTGAATCATTTAATTTAGATTTTTCAATTGTATTTGAATTGT
Organism: Hibiscus mutabilis; assembly: GCA_019671005.1. Classification (NCBI taxonomy): domain Eukaryota; kingdom Viridiplantae; phylum Streptophyta; class Magnoliopsida; order Malvales; family Malvaceae; genus Hibiscus; species Hibiscus mutabilis. Next base: position 34,429,866 of record CM033749.1, read on the forward strand.
TTTAAATTGTACAATTTTAGGGGTGGCAATCGGGGGGAATAATAAAAATCATGGAGATCAGAACCGACGGGTATGGGGAATAATCGAAATCTTCACCCAAGGGGATGGAGACGGGGAAAATTTTATCACCGAAGCTCAAATGGGGATGGGGACGGAGATTGTTATATCAGAACCGTGAGAATAACTGAACCATATATATATAAATCACTATAGGGATCTCCAGAAATATCTACAGAGATCCCTAATATATTTATAAAGTTAGATGATCATAAAGGTAATTTACCGATTTTTTAACAAAAATTTGATCTCTCATCATCTAAGTATGGCCGACTAGAGTAAATTTAAAACCAACAAAATAACTGGCCATTTAGACGAAAACTACTCTAATTTATCAGTTAAATATGGACATTGACAAGACGAGGAGCTTGGAATTTCTTTCGGAAGACTTAGGAAAGGTAAACTTTAAAGCTTAGCCCTCTTTTATTAAAAGAAAATAAGATGTAAATTTTTTTTGTGGATCAATTTATATGATAATATAGAAAAATATCTGATTAAAATTAATTTTTTTGAAAAAGTAAAAAAAATTACGTATTATCGATTGTTGTATTAAATTTTAAAATTTATTCACTTGGGACTTATTATGCAATAGTGATAATAGAAGAAAAACACTCAATTTTATCATGCTAAAGTCTAAAGTTTAGATATTTCATATTTCTATATTCTGATTAGGTAGATATTAAGTGTATTGATAGATGTTAATGGGATATTGAGTCATTAAGGTGTCGTGGTGTAGTTAGTTATCACGTCAGGGTGCGTTTAACATTGTTTTTCAAACCAACTTTTAAAACTAGCTTTTGATTTTAAAAGGTAGTTTGAGACTAGAAAAGAAATGCTAAATATAAGATAATTTTGTTGCCGAAAAAACCATGATCATTGAAAAGAATACTTTTCAACCTAAACGTAAAAACCTTGTTGATTTTTAATTTTTTCTTGTTGAAAAATATACTTTACACACAGTCAAATTATAATTTGAACCTTTTATTTGATTTTGTTTTATTTATAATTTATAAATTTATATTTTTTTTTTACAAATACATAATTATATGATTCATTTTTTAATATTTTTATATTTTATCATAATTTATTAATGTTTTAAAAAGCAATTTTCAAAAGCACTTTTGGAGAAAAAACTGTTTTTGAAAAGTGCTTTTCAACCCAAACATATTTATTAATAAAAATATTTTTATATTTTTATAATAATTTAAGTTGATATATTTCATATATTATAACATTAAAAAATTTGAATAGCATTTATATATATACACATATATATAACTTACAATATCATGTCTAAAATGGTCATTTATCTTCTTAAAAGCTTTTAATTTTAGCTTTCTATTCAAATTTAAAAAAAAAAATTAAAAAAATGTTATGGTATTGATTGATTCTAATTTAAACAACTTTCTACACCTTGTACAATATACATAAATATACCAATATACTACTTTAATTAATTAATTTGTTCTTCATCGGAATTTTTATTATTATCTCTTATTATCAGGAATAGAGCTAAAATTAAATATTAAAAAGACTAAGGATAAACAAACAATTTAAACCCTAAACCCTAAATTTAAAAATTAAAATGGATAAAAATCTCATTTGACTAATATTTAAAGAGTGAATATTTGATATGTTGTCAATGTAAAAAAAAAGTATGCACAAACATGTTTATTTTCAAGTTAAAATCTAAAATCTAAATTTTAACCCTAGAACTCTAACCCAAAATCTAAACCCTAAATTCTAATATTGAACCCTAAATTCTAAACTCTATTCTTAAACTGGATAATCTCAAACCTTAAACTCTTAAATAGCCCACATTTTTATATTTTTTTTTTCAAGCAATAAGCATAAAAAGATAATAAAATTGATAAAGATTCAAATTAGAAAGACCTAAAATGTTGGTAAACAAGAAATAATCAAAACACTCACAAATTGAACAATGCCCATTATCTAAAAACATAAAATAGAATACCAATTTTGATTCTAACCTGCAAAAAATATGATCGAAAACACTTGGTTGAGACACACCTGGAACGTGCTCAACACTTTCAACATCACCCTAGATCAACAAACAATCAGACAATATCATCGAAGGAGAAAAAATTACAAATGTTTTAATTCTTTCTTCTTTCAGACATTAACTATCAAAATAAAGAAAAAACTGATACTAAAATCAGAACTTATACCAAACTCAAAACTAAAACAAATCCCATTACCTACACTAAAATCATATATATAAAAACATATATATATATATATATAAATATATATATAAAACAAATATATTGATATACTTTACCCTTAAAATATTTTCGAATAGAATCAAACCAAAGAATTCAATTTTCTAATTTTTAAATATTTTGAATTATTTAAATTTTATTTATAACTCAAATTTTATTTAAACAAATTTTGAATCAAATCAAATAAAAAAATCAATTTTTAGATTAATCAAATATTGCATTATAACGTTGGCATGAATAAAATTTGTGGTTTATATTTCATCAAACACTTACAATTTTGAACTCCAGATAATAAAAAAAATATTAAAGGTATTTTTAAGGGTAACTGCCAACCTCAAATTTCCAATCCTTTCTCCATTCTTTTTAGCACGGTTCGCCCGTTTCTTTGCTGTTCTTCAGCCTTTTTAATGGCTTCTACCGTTAAACCCATCTTCTTCTTTCTTCTATTCATTCCATTCCATTTCCCAGTGTTATCATCGAAACCCAAGGCCCCAACCCCATCGCCATGGCCTCTCCAGTTCCACTCTGTTCTCTTCATGAACAACAGCGGCACTCTCCAGAAAGTTGATCTCTGGTACGACTGGCCTAATGGCCGCAATTTCAACATCATCCAGAACCAGCTCGGTAAGCTCACTTACGACCTGGAATGGGACAACGGCACTTCGTTTATCTACACTCTGGATTCCAACAAAGAATGCAGAGTCTTGCACTTCGACGTCGGTGTTCTCCGCCCGAATTGGCTCGACGGAGCTAATTACTTGGGACAAGAACAGAAAGATGGGTTCCTTTGCAATGTGTGGGAGAAAGTCGACTTCATTTGGTACTACGAAGATGTTATAACTAAGCGACCTGTTTACTGGGCCTTTTACACTGGTATTAGATTCAAACATTCTTATTTTTATTGAATTTAAAGTTGTTTTTTTGATTGGTGTGGAAATTTTTTATGGTGTTTGCAGGGTATACTGCTCATGTAATGACGTTTGAAGTGGGAGCTGTTCTTGAGGATTCTGAATGGCAGGCGCCGATTCACTGTTTCGAGAAAGCTGAAGAGAAGAGGAAACAAGATGTGAAATTTGGATCTTTGGGTTGGATCGGTCGTCGCCTTGGGAAGCTGATGAGAGGGTTTTCAGTGATTCCATGGCACTATGATTGTTGTTGTTCTGAACTAGTAATTTGTAGTTCTTGCTATAACAGTGTGGTTTTTCTTTGATTCTTGGAATAAATTTTCTGGGCAATATTTTGCAGTTTCATTTCATGGGATCCAAGTAACAAAGGTGGATTGAATCAAAATTGTACAGAAATATAACAAAATCACAACAATGGTCCTGAAAATCCTGGAAAATTGACAGAATTTCACTCCATTTTATTCAGCCGCCAATGGTAGTGTTGAGATAAAAGTATAAACCAGCAAGTGCTGCAATTCCAACCACAATTTCTGTAGGCAATGCCCTCCTGCATTAGTTTCCGACATGAAACCAAAAAGATATCAGAAACAAAGCAAATTAACAAGTAGTGGTGAAGGATTAATGAAGTTGTTTAAGGGAGTTTACCCAACAGCTTCATCTCTTTTCATTTGTTATTTTCGAGCCTTTCTCACATCTTTATCATTAGCATTTCTTGCCACAGCAGGCTGATATGGCTTAAATCTCCTCTTTGGAGCACCACATACTGCAAAAAAACAAAAAAACCCATTAAAGATGAACAATGGTAAAAACTATACAGAAACTTAGTTTACCAGGAAATTTAAACTGTTGAGGAACCTTACCAGGACAAAAATAACTATCAGGAGCTTTCTCAAAAGGAGTATATATTATATATATACCTGCAGCAATCGTCCAAAGGATAAGTGTAGGAAAAGTGGAAAACAATAAGAAAGAAGATGAGAAGAGGGAGGTGTACCCGCAATCCCGGCAGATATAGACTTGCTTGGAAGCCACGCGCATGGAAAACTTTGGTGCAGTTGAAGCAGTATTAGTGGGAAGACGAGAGGGAAGCAGGAGATGGAGGGATGGGGAAAAGAAAGGCGATTTCAAAGCAAAGCGATAAATGGGTGGGCGGAGGCCAGCATTGGGTGTGGGAGCAAGTGGAGAATTTACTGGTTTTAAGGGTAGTGTGAGTGCCTGAAGCGCCATTTGCAGATTTGATCTACTTTTGTTTTGGTTTGTGAAAGGATTGGAGAACAAGAGTGGAGAAGAAGATAAGAGTGTAAATACGTGAATTGGTGTAAATACGTGGAAGTTCTTTTTCTAATGTTATGCTTAAAAGTCCTTAATACAAAAATATAAACTAGTGAAATTTAATTTTAAAAAAATGATTTTGAACAAATTGATGTTTTTTTACGATAAATAATTTTTGTTAGTTGAGACCCTTGTGATACAATTTTTTTAATTTTTCATATATTTTTTAATTTTATATTAAAAACTCTCGATACTTTTGTGAGTTTTAAGAAATTTAAAATTTTTTAAAAAATGCCAAAAAGAAAAAAATATAGATTTTTTAATTAATAATAATTATATTTAGAACACTTAATTATTAAAATTTACAACTAAAAATATAATTTAAATACCTAATTAATATTCTAATTACAATTTGTTCACCTTCTCCGTTTAAATGCAAACATTCAAATAAATGTTGTCAAAAAATAAGGTCACTCAATTATTAATAAAACTACAAACAGGCCACTCAATTATTAAAACTTACAATTGAATCACTCAATTAAATTTAATTATAATCAAATCACGTTTCAATAAACAAATATATAGTAAGATTTGTATAATGATAATTTTAGTTCTCGAAACTTATATATTTTATCAATTTAATCTTAATTCAATAAATTTAACCATTATTATTTAAAATATATATATAAATTCTTATTTAAAAAATATATCAAATTAGTATTCGACTTGATAATTATACCATCCAATGGAGTAAATGCAAAGTTCACGTGTGACTATTTACATTTTCTTGCTGATAAAAGAAATACCTGATTTGCAGCCTATTTAAATTATAGAAATGATACTCGTATGAAGTTTCGACATCAAAGCACACCCACACAGACTATGTATTATCAACCTATACGGATGCAGTTCATTGAATGAATTAAAAGATTGGGAGTCCTCAATTCTGAGATAACATACAAAGAACAATCGCATTGCTAAAGCTGCCTAAAAACACCAATAATTCTATCGCATTTCGATTACTCGGATAAACCCTGATAACATTCGAGAAGGTTTTACGAATTTGATGTTAGAACTGCTACTAAGGTTTCAGGTCACTGACGGGGCCAGCAGTCCAATTCAAGACCCTTTCACCAGGTTTCAAGTACACGCTCCTGTCATGCGGCAACTTACGAGCAAGTCCATTCAAAACCTGATGGAAAGCATCTCCGGATTGAGCAGGTTGGGGGAACAACATTGCCTGCTTCATTGATGGGTTGGCAAGTAATATCTGCTTTCTTAATATTACTTCAGGTGGGATCGATGTGAGTATCGTGTCCAAGTTGGGGACATCCTTCTCGTCAACAAAAACACCGATTTCTTCCCATGGAATTGCATCAGCAAAAGGTAGAACAATGTCATCTGCTATAATTACAGGAATGCATCCAAATATCACTGCTTCAACCAATCTAGGGCTCCAAGGTGCCCACCCAAGTGGACACAAACAAAAAACGGCTCGTTGCATATCCTCGTAGTATGTAGTTGGGTGCTCAGTTGAAATGTCAAAGAGTGGGTTGTCCTTGAAGTTCTCCCATACTGCCGCTCTAGCTCCCCTGCAAAATTGTTGAACAAGTTGAACTCAGGTGTCTAGGGTGACATGCATCTTGGGACAAGCATCCATAAATAACATACATAGCACTGAAAAAAGTTGCAATCATAATTATTTTTGTTCTGACATGCGGCAACTTCTGCATGGTTCTGAGAATGTTTTCAGCAACACAAAAGCATTTCCACAGCATAACATCTCTGGTTAACGTTATCCCGGCAACTTTTCTTCTATTTACATCTCATGATAAAAATAAAGACCTTTTATTGTTCAAACACCAGTCTATTAAAAAGTCAGCTTAGTGAGACATACCTTGCATAGTAACCACCTTCAGGGTCATTTCCAACATCATAAAACAGTCCGCAGAAGTAAACAAAAATGGACCTAGGAGTTTTTTCAGGAATCAGGTGTGTTTGCATTTTCTGGGGTGGAGCAAATGGTGGAATTGTAATTGATCCCTCTTTCAGGCAAACATGATTCCGTTGTCCAAAAGTCTGAACCAGTGTGGCTCGTTGGAGTAAGGGAAGAATCCCTCTTTCAATAGCTTTCTCCTCCTGCAACAACATATGTGCATAGGTAATGATCAATTCTAAATAAAAGATAGGGGGGAAAACCATTTTCCAGAAAACAAGAACAAAATAACATTCAGACAAATGCTAAAGATTAAAATTCAGTGGGGCACTGCAGGAAATCACAATAATCAAGCCAATCAGTTGAAAAATGTGTTGATTATCATAGAGGATACTGCAGGAAATGGAGAATAATGGGAAATACTTGATAATGGAAGCATGCTCCAAAGTCATGTGGCACGAGGAAGAAGTGATCGGCCCCTTCTGTCCGGTTCCAATAAGGCCAATTCGAAGAAATAAGCTGTATTGCGCTTCTCATCATTCGTGGTGACTTAAATGGCAAAGGGAGGCCATTCGGTGTTAGGTCACATGTAGTGTATACTGGAGTGTAAAACCAATCAGCCTCCTCGGAGTTAAGGGTTCGAACAGGGCTGGATAAAAGAAACCTATGCATGAAAATCTCAGCAGCAAACATGTGGTTGAGGCATCTCGGGTCCTTCTGCAATATCTTCTTGTTGTATTTGCTAGGAAGCTCATAAACAAAAACTTTCAACCTTCCAACTGGATCATCTTCCAGGACATCACCAGCACTGCCTGCAAACAAGAAAACCCCATCAAATTGGTGATTCCACACACCAAATCTGATAGCACGATAATTTGAATTGTTTAGTAGTAAACTTTTACTATACGTGATGCACTAGGCGAATCACAACACGTGAATAGCAAAGAATGTCGGAGAGGCAAAGGTGCTTAACATCCATTAAACCGACCAAGGAGGAAACTTTTACTGCTCCTCAATCTCTTCAAGTTCATATTCCGTCTCCCCTTTCACTCTATATCCAACTAATGAAATAATGAAAATATTGAAGTTTGGACATCCTTCTAAAGGGAAAAAAAATGTTCCAAAACCAAACAGACCCTATTAAGTAGATCATGTCACATTTGTAAAGTATGTACTTGAATCTCCAAACTTCATACAATGTTGATAAAATCCATGTCCTAAAGTAGTTTGCTCAGAATCCCTTAATAACTCCACCTATAACGGCCCTAAGCAATCCTCGAAATAGAAATTTGATCATCCAATTTCAGATTATTTTTCTAGCAGCAATTATCGCACATATGCACGCTAAATCTTAAACCTAAGTAGATTAAAACAAAAGGATGAATTAATTAGAAGTAATAGATAACCAAGCAAATATCCAATCAGCATGAACTTAAGCAGATCGGAATTAGTTCTTAAAAAGTAAAGAAAACCCCCCAAAAAATCGAAATTAGTTCCTAAAACTCAGCTAAATGAAAAGTGAGATAAATATGGTAATAAAAAGGGGGTAAATCTTACCTGAGATTCTCTCGGTAGGTTGACTACGACCCAGCTTGAAAGGCTCAATCTTGACAATAAAATCGGCAAGAAAAAGAATTCCAATAAAAACCCATCTCCAAAACTCCATTTCCTCTTCCGAGTCTTACTCTTTCAAAGATTAAACAAAAATAAATTTGTTCAAATCTAAGCAAAGAATCACAGGTCAAAAGAAGAACAATTCCAAGATTCAGCTGCAATCTCCAGCCCCCTCCCAGAGAGAAAATAAAGGGGGAGAAAGAAGAAAAAGCAGTTGTGAAGTCACAAGAACAAGTAGTTAAGAAAGAATATTTCTTAAGAATTTCCAGAGTTTCAATGGCAAGAAAGAAATGGGTTTTCTTTCTTTTGACAAAGAAAGGTCATTTTTTAGTTTAATTTTATAAAGTTTGTTATATAAATAAGATTTATTTAATTTTATTTTTTATAAATAAGAGTCCGTCTCATAAATAATATCTTTTATTAATTTTTTAAAAATTAAATTTTGTAAATTATAATTATAATTATATTAAATATTTTAAATAATTAAATTTTATAAAATATATATTTAAAATTTACTTAATTATAAATTTTTAAAAAATATTTTATATGTTTTAAAATAAATTTTATCTAATGCCGACACCAAAATTAAAAGAATTTGACTAAAAATATTAATAAAAATTTTATTTCTACAAACTCATATGTAATTTTCTGGTATTTTATTCGAACCAAAAAGATATAAAAATTGGAGATATGTTAAAATATAGAATTTTTTACATATAAAAACATTAATTTTTTTAACAATTTTTAAATGTTTTAAAAATACAATGGTCTGGTGGAGACAAAACGATTTTTTTTGACCAATTTTGAACGTGTAACTGTAAAAACTCAGAATTTCCTGGTCTTTTATTCGAAAAAAAGATAAAAATAAATTTGGTCTTTAAATAAAATTAAATATTTTTGAGTTAATTTAATTTTTTTTTTTTCGTATAATAATAATTATTATAATTTTAGATACATGAATTTAAGTGTCTTAAAAAATCTTAGAAGATATTTGTCATAAAAGAACATTAATTATTATTATAAGGTAGTATATGTTTATATATATATATATTTTTATCATTTTCTGAAAATATACAACATTTCTTAAAAAATATTTGTTTTAAGTTGGATTATTTATCAAATTTCTCCGATTTTATTTATATCATCAATGAATGCAACGGCCTGTTAGTTCATCCATGAATGAAAAATATACAATTTCTAAAATGAAAAATATTTTATAATTATTTATTATTTTAGTTCGAGTTAATTTTATCGATATTAATTTATTTTATTATAATTTTAGATAAAAAAATGCCTTACAAAATAATATATTGTAAACAAAATAATTTAAAATAAATACTACACAATCATTTTTTATTTTTCACTTTCATTTGAGATCACTTATTGAAAAATATACAGTTTTCAAATGAAAATAAATTAATTATCATATTGGATATTAACTATGAGGTAACAAATTTACCCCAGGAATTAACCATTGGCAGAAATTAAATTTTTTTTTCAGAAATGGAATCTTCATTAACCAGCAAATTTTAAATTATTTTTATAGAATTATATTGAATGGAATGTTAATCTATAAACTTATATACTGACATTGAAATTTATTTTTTATTTTTATAAAAAAGATGTTAACAAAGTGTTAAATACATTGATAAATATGACATTAAATTTACCGTTATGCAATTTCGTATGTAACACCCTTACTAGTATTTAATACATAATACTAATGAGAGTATCATAAGAAGATTAAACCGTATTTTTATACTGATCGTCAAAAATGACATTTTAAATTTTTACCCTTTATCGCTTAAGATCAATTTTAAATTTTTAAACCATCAAATTGATTTCGATTTCAGGTAGCAACCTGGCAGTTTGTAACTACACTCTATAAGTAACATAACTGTCTAAAATAAAAACTCTTTCGATTGTTCTAAAAATCCGTTTTCAAATTTTTACCCGATTTTCATCACTAGAAAATCTATTAAACCATTACCAAGTTAACAAAACCATTCACTATCCACCAACCACATATCTAGATATAATTCATTACAAACTTATCTAGAATAGATCAAAAGAGCTACTAATAACCTATACATGCAAACTAGTAATATCAGATGATGTCATTACTGATACTTTTTAATTTCTTTCTTTTTCTGTGATGCCCATTACTCCTTACTCCAATCCTTGTTTATCTACCTACGCGTGGAAATCATCACACGCTAAGTATATACTTAATGAGGCAACATATAAAATTCAATGCAATATATCATATTCATAATTATGACAATATAACAAAAACCATGCATTATGGTCGTTATCCATGTATTTCCCTTATGCTTATCATATATTAACATAATATAAACTGGATGTAATATCCTACCAACATGTTCGCCATTTACCCTGAGAGTTCATCTACTCTCTATCATGTTACCATTTATTATTCAATAAATTATTGCCTAAATTAAACTTGAGGACATCTAAGTACACGAGTCGAAACTACACTAAAGTGCTAATAAACTGCACCTGCATGTTAAAGATATGCACATAAGAGCTAATGAACTGCACCTAAGTGCTAATAAACTTAAGGTTGTCCCCACCTATACATAAGGTCGTGCACACTATCCGCACATAAAGATGTGCTAACCATCCGCACATTAGGTTGTGCTAACCATCTGCACATTAGGCTGTGCTAACCATAATAGACACGAGGGTGTCCCCTCCTGCATGTAAGATCGTGCTAACCTTAATAGACTTAAGGGCATTCCCTCCTGCACACAAGGTCGTACTAAACATAATACACATGAGACCGTGCTCACCATATGCACTAAGTGTCCCTTTTACACTATAGTGCCCGCACAAAGTGCTGAACCGCTAAACTCTATGGCATGTCGACCATACCATGTCCCTCGATAAATTACTTGGGCATATATTCCATATTCAATTCATCCATGGCAATAAATTTATAAATAAATATATATCAACACCATTTAAACTTAGGCAGTTCATACCCGAAATATCATACATAAGCATATCATCATCGTATAATTAGCGATTATAGCATTTATGGTACTACCTTTGACAATTTCCATCATGCCAAATATAAGATATTAACATAAATATCATGCAATTAAAAATTATGGTAGACTTATCACAAGTTTTCCCTTTGACATATAAGATATCCATGTATGTATTGCACTCGCCTGAGCCATTTATTAGTATGCTTCACTAAGTTTCAACTTTGATCTTTATCCTTTTCCTTAATTGTTAGTTTGATCCCGGTTTCAATCACGATCTATGTATACATCAATATGCAACATGTACATTTTAAAATACATGTTAGTATCATACTGACATATAAACTAAATAGGAACGAAATTCCTATAATTTATTTCAATACTTGTTCAATACTAGTTCTATGACATAAGTCATTCCATCCTCAATACTTTGAATTTCCCTTCAACATTCAATCAAAGAATGGTCCACAATTTATTCTAACAATTGTCCAAGCATAATGCTTTAATGAAAACAATTTTTCACTTTATCCCCAAAATTCTCCATATTTCCTATTTAATCCCTAAGCTTTTACAAACTTCCAAAATAGTCCAAATAACATTCTAAAGCATGTAAAATTATAATTTCCACATATCCCATCTCAATAAATTTTTTTCCATAATTTCCCATAATTTCTCTTTTGACCAAAATGGTCCTTTACTTTCCAAAATTTTCTATTTTGGTCCTCAATTACCAATTCAAGCTATTTTGATCATAACCTCATTATTTCTAATGCTATAATAATTTTCACAATAATTCCCCTTTATTTCTAATTCTAACCGAATTGGTACTTTATTCTTTCTAAGGGAAAATTTTTATTCTAACATCAAAATAAGGCTTCTAATTTCACAATTCATTCATTTTCATCCTTAATTTAATTCCCCAACCAAATTCCCAAATTCTAGGGTTAGGGTTGTAACTTTAAACATGGAATTAAACTCAATCCAAACTTGCTCTCATCTCTTCAACACTTGATTTACTTAAATCAAGCCTTAATTCTAACATGGTTCATGAAATTTCAATTTCTCTCTCTTCAAGAACATGAACTACTCTTCATACTACCATGCAAAATTACTATTAAAAGAAAGAGAATTAAGCATAGATCATTATTTTCCAAAGCAACATACCTTGATTCTAACTTTGGAGCTTTCAAAATTGCCAAAGAAAATTTTCTCCCCTTTATTCTCTTGTATTTCGAAATTCTTGTAGAAAGATGAATAAAATTTGTTCATCTTTTCTCCTTTTTAATCCACATGTAAAAATTAAATGAATTTTAAATTCATTTAAAATAGTGAAATTACCAATTTAGCCTTCAAATCCAATGGCTAAATTTAATCTTATCAAAATTCAAGGGCCAAGATTAAATTCATGTGTTTTTCATCTTCTAAAAATGCCCTCAACATTTCAAAATATTTCAAAATTGGCATCCTTGCTAAATGACCAATTTGCCCTCAACTATTCACAATTTCATCTAGTTTGCCCTTTTGTAAAAATTCTACTAAATCTAGTTGAATTCCAACTGGACATATTAAAATATTCGTAAAATAATATTTTATGAATTTTCCATAACTTTTGGAACTGTCTTTAAAATTTCGATTTGATAGACCGATAATTACCAAGAATTTTTATCGGATACAATTCCTCTTAGAAATCTTATAATAATATTCCATTACGAATATTATTAACTCATACTGAATCCTTTTTATCAGTCAAAAATACTGACATGGAACCTTCCCAGGAGGTCACCCATCCTTGTGCTACTCTGATCTGAGCACGCTTAACAATTTTTTATTCGATCCAAATACCCGAAAATTTTCTTAAACTTTAACACTTTATAGCTTTTAATACAAACTCCGTATCAAAAATCTTGGTAACATAAAAATATCATTCTTGGGGGTAAACTATTTATTTATGGGACTAAAATACATAACTTTTAAAAATTGCACGGTTAGTCCCTAAACTTTTCAATTTTTTTACACTTTGTCTATCAAACTTTCCTTTTATTTATTTTGGCCACTAACCAAAATTTTGAGGTATTACCTCGGATGTGCTTCTTAATGTTCCTCGTAATGATAGAGGTGTAATTGGAGTACTTTTTCCATCTATTATAAAAAGATATAATTTATTGCCGATATATACATTTAAAGAAGTACTAATATAAACTTTTGTTTAATTTTGTGTTATGATCATAATGCAGCCCATGACAAATTCAGCACACATCATCTATTGCCAAGTCAACAACAGATAGTTAGGAAGAATACAAGTGAGAAGAAGCATGTCGAGGCCTTATTGGTTACTATAGTAGATTATTAAAGGTAGTAGATAATAGAAGGCAGTTATAAAAATTATAAAAATTTTATCTTATCTTTGTGTTTTTAATTCTTTTTTTTATTCTCTTTTTTTTTCCTGAAATGTTTTGAAATCTAACTTGAATGTTTAAACTCATATCCTAGAATACTTGAGATCATAACATTGGTCGGAATCAATGACGACCATCGTCAAAACACATGAAACGGATGCAAAAATGATGAAGTAAAACAACGAGATACTCCAAGAAGTGATCAAACAACTAAAATCGTTGTCGGCCTAACTTGGTATATTGGATGAGGGTGAAATCAGTGACGCCAGAAAAATTGGGGCAAAGCAAGATGAACCAAGGGCGAAGGCCACTGAGTGTTCGAGGAATTGTCTTTGACAACGGATAGGATAGTTACAAGACAACTGAACCTTATTACAGGAGACATTGATTTCACGGATAAACAAACAATCACCATTGATACTTGTAAGACGTCTTCAATGGAGCAAAAATTCAATCAACTGGTGTTTGATGAAACTCTTGCTCGAAATGATGCAATTGGGGATTCAGTTTCTCTTGTGCTATCGTTAACTGGGCCGTCAATGGTGCCAACTTCGAACGCCGTTCAGGCGGCAACTTATAATTTTTTGGGGTTTTCTCTGTATGATGTCTTTTGAAAGGTGGGGTTGGATCAAAGTTGGCATAAAAGCCAAAAAATGTCACCAACGTTTGATTGGGTAGTCACTTTGGCCCCTATTCTTTTCTTTTTTTGGAGCAATTCAACCATCAACATTTCATTTTGAGTCAAAATGGTCCCTCTGCGGATGGAAATTGACAGTCAACTAACGATAAATGGCTTGAAATGACGAGACAAACCTATATGGCAGTGCACGCTGACATTGTAGTATCATATAGAGAATGTGTTGACTCATCATTCTGTCAAATCATTTCAAACTGTTTACCGTCAGTTTCCTAACAATTTTCATCCGCAGAGGGGCTATTTTGACCCAAAATGAAACATTGAGGTTGAATTACTCCAAAAAAGAGAATAGGAGTCAAAGTGACTATGTCAAATGTTAGGAGTATTTTTTGACTTTATGCCTTCAAAGTTTAGGCATCCCGACTCGAGGTACACCTATGTCCGATTTCATCTCATCAAATGAAAAGAGAACTTAGATAAGCAATCGGGTATGATTTCTTTTATGTTAGAAGCCCAACTTTCTCTTCCGAAATACATGTCTAGGATTACTTATGAAGAACTCTTTATTGGTTGTTATTGGACACTGGTTGTTGACATTCTATTTAGAATTGTGTATGATTCATACAAATCTAGATTACTGTTAATGAAGAATAAGTTGTTACAATTCGATAAGGGTGAGAAGAAGCAATATGTTGCTGAAGAGATTTCTTCAATGGTTCTCATAAAGATGTGTAAAATTGCCGAAGCTTACCTTTGCTCTACTGTTAAGAGTGTCATGGTTATTGTCTATGAATATTTCAATGAGTCTCAGCGTCAGACAACAAAAGATGTAGGTGTCATTGTTGGTCTTAATGTCATGCGTATTATTAATAAACTCACGGCTGCAGTCATTGGGCACGGTACAGGAAAAAAGGCTACCAGTGTTGGTGAAAAGAATATATTGATCTTCGATCTTGGTGGTGGTACTTTTGGTGTCTCTTTTCTTACCATTGAAGAAGGTATCTTTGAGGTGAAGGCCACTGCTAAAAATATTCATCTTGGCGGTGAAGATTGGGTGTGGTACAACAATCGAAATTTAGATGTTGGCTGCTCAAACTTTGAGAATTCCGCTACAATAATGTCAGAGTCATCTCTCCTGCTGATTTTATCGATCAACATTCGGTCTTAGAGAAAAAAGAAAGCTTAGTTTCAAGTTTTCTGAAGTAAAAAAAGAATCATTGTTAAAGAAAGTCTATAGAAAAGAAGGTGGAGCTGACATTGATTTTGATCGTCATTCGCTTGGTTCTGATGAATCACTTGGGTGGCACAAAAATGATGAAGATTATTCTATGAATCGTTCATCAATTTTTGAATTTGGGGATGAAAATTTTGCCATCGACAGTTGAGAACACAAAGAAGTGGTATGTTGTGATGGGCACTTGAAGCTTCAAGTCAATGTATTGTTTGTTTTTATTGATCAACGAAGTAAACGAGCAGCTTGTGATTTAATGGTCATTAAGTATCAATTTGATATTTTGATCAAGAGTAAGTACAAGGAGGAGGTTGTTTGCAGAGGTAAGAAATCCTGCAAGGATTATTTTATGAATCAAAAACCCAATAGTAATATGAGAAGCAACAAGAATAGGGGTTCAAGTGCTGACGTGGATAGGTTGTTGATTCAACGAGACGAACTATGCCAAGAATTAAAGTCCAATTTAATTTGAGGACAACAAAGAATAAAAATGCAAGATAATCTGAAGCGTCGATATGTTATACTTAAAGTTGATAGTTGGGTGTTTGTACACATTAAATGGTATAATCAAATGCACTTCGGTTTCACAAGCAACACAAGATTGGATCCTACAAGTCTTCAAAAGGTCACTGCACTGTCTTTGTTGGGAAATTCAAGTTCAACATCTCCTTTGAACTAGACCCGACAAATTTGATCCGAGAATCGAACCAATTTGCCCGAATCGAAACCCGAAATCGAACCAAACACGATGACCCGAAATTCGAAATAAACTGAACTGAAATCGACCCGAACTTCAGTTGAACCGAAAATGATCTGAATCGATTTTCAACCGAACCGAATGGACCTGAACTGATTTTCAACCGAACCGATTTCACCCGAACCAAAGGGAACCCGAAATAAAGAAAATATATTAAAATAAATAAATAAAAATGAGATGTGAACTATCGCACAACTCACCAAAAAGTCAAATATACATGCTATATAAAGTCATATATGGGGTGAAAAAACCTAACTCAGCCTGAAAATCCGACTAAAACTGATCGATCTCCTATTAACCCGATATTGACCCGATCCGAAATCAACCGACACGAAAATAACCGAACCAAAAATCAACCGACCCAACGCCTTGACCCGATACCCGAACCAAAATCGCCATAGACCCGAACTAAAATCGAACAAGACCCGAACCGAACTTAAACCGAATGCAGTCAGACTCAAAATGACCCGAACCGAAATGACTCGAACCGAAACCGAACCGAATGACCCGTTTGCCACCTCTACTTTGAACCTCGAAGGCAAGGTACCTCTCGAAGAGAAGGGTATTGTTATGACCATAATGCAGCCCATGACAACTCAGCTCACATCATCCATTGCCAAGTCAGCAGCAGATGGTTATGAAGAATACATATGAGAAGCATGTCGAGCCCTTGTTGGTTACTGCAGTGGGTTATTAAAGGCAGTAGATAATAGAAAGCAATTATAAAAATTGTGAAAATTATTATTTTTTTGTGTTTCTAATTCTCTCTTCTATTCTCTTTTTTTTATTATTGTAATTTCTTGAAATTTAACTTGATGTTTAAACTCATATCCTTGAATACTTGAGATCATAATATTTTGGTTTTATAAAATCTTATTTTGTTAGCTGGTTGAAAAATTGAAATATTGTCATATATCCATTTAAATATATTATGAAGTGTATACGTTATATTACTAGCCAATTTTAAAACTTCCAACCAACTTCATTTTGTTATTGTATTATTATTTTAAATATTCTTTTACAGATCAATACCAAAATTCGATCATATATAAATTAAAACTCATTTACACAATATGATTATTTAGCTTTAGATTGATCCATGATTATTAGATTAATTGAGTTTAATGGTTGAAGTTAAAATTTTTATATTGAGGATAGTTTTTTTTTGTATTTTTTCGTTTCCAATTGTTAATATCATTCATTTATTTTTACCCATTCAAAGTTAGATACGGCTTTAACAACAATAAAAAAGCAAGACCGGCCCTGAAGGTGGGTAAGAGGGGCGCCCGCCCAGGGCCCACTGCCCACCCAAGGCCCACAATTTATATTTTTTTAATTATATATATAGTTTTTTAAAATTTAAATATTTATTAATGGAGCCTACCATCCCTATTTAAAAAATTTATTTAGTCTAAACATTAATGAGTCTTAGTGTTATTAGTGTTCATACTTCGACTACTCTTGCTGGTTGTGCGATCGTCGCAGCCATTCATGAGATGGTGAGACGTGATTGACAAGTGAAGATCTGACATATTTGACGAGAGTTAAATGTAACACCCATAACGTATACTCGTAATACGAATATACATTACAGATGCTACTAAAACATGTACTGAAAACTGGCTTAATTTTTTTTATCAGTAAATAACACTTTTCAAAATTTTCATCTGAAAACATTTCTAGACAATCTTAGCTAGTTTTAACCCTGAATTGGTTTATAAAGTATAAAATTAAGTTATTTGAAAGAAAATTTATTCAGGGTGAAAACGTCGCTCGCTGCCTAGATCCTTTCTTGTTTATAAAAATTTTACGTGATAAGGTTTAAACATTGAGTCAAACCATTTTACTTTCATCGTACTAATAACATTGTTTCATTTTCATACTTCATAATTTCTTATGCTTTCATATTTGTAAATTTTATACTTTTATAGCTTGCCAAACAATTCTTTGAAAATATAATTACATGCCCACTAGTACTTGACTATTTTAAAGATGTACGTACTTTCACTTACCGATAACTTGACTTCCAAACGAGTGGCTCCTCCTCGCTAAGTCTGATCTGACAAACCTACGTGTGAAATAAAACACACGCTAAGTACGAACTTAGAGATGCATTCTATCTTATTTAATTTAAACATGAAATAATACAATTCAATATGTCATGTAAAAGTGCATTTCATTATCTATATGACATGGCAAATATATCACAATATACATATATCATGCATCATAACTATCATATGAATCACATATCATGACTATCATTTGGATCATATTATCATTTGTATAATTTATACTCTATCATGATCATGCTTTTTATCATGCAAATGTTTGCATTTCGTGAGCTATAACATAGTCACTCTTTTCATGCAGATCATGTATCAATTCTATCATGTATCATGTAATCATTTCTATCATGTATCATTTCTATCATATATTATTTCTATCATGTATCATCTTTATCATGCAAACCATGTATCATACTGTCATATGTATCATGTTATTATTGCATAACATATTCTCTATCATGGACATGCTTTCATCATGCATACGTTTGCATGTATTCTATCATGGTCATATTTTGTCATGCAATCATTTGCATATCATATAAATCATGTATCATCACTATCATATGCCATGTAACATGTTTCATATGAATCATATGTCTTCAATGTCATGTATATCATGTATCATATGCATCTTCATGTTCTTTCATGTAATCGTTTTGTATTATTATCATTGTGTCTGGGTAGAAGCCCATGGAAACCCTGTATCCTATCTGCACCATAGTGTTATCTGCACCGTAGTGCTACCTGAGTACGTACTCTGGAGGACGCTCTTTGCTCCTCATATAAGGACGTTTTTTGCTCCTTATATTAAAAACACCTCGCTAGTGCCATTTGCACCCCCAGGGTGTGTCTTGTTTCATTTTAGTCTTGTAATTATCCATATTTCTTGTATGCATAATGCATCATCATTTATGCAAACAACAATTCGTACATGGTATTCTATCAAGCTTGCCATGTCGAGCAATGTATCATATCATGAATTATAGAGAAATGCAATGCCATTTTTCAATGTAATGGAAACATTTAGAAATGCACTCACCTATGCCATTTATTAACTTGACTCATTAAGCTCTATTCGATCTTTTCCTTTATAAAACCTGAAATCTTCTTTTTGTTTTGAATCCAACTTCATTTATCATATGCATGTAAATAAACATTTGTTAGACTCACTTCTAACAATATTTCAATTAGGCTATCTAAGTATTCAACATAAAAATTTTCATAAATTTCCTTCCTTCCTTATACTGTCAAATACCTCATTTTGGTCCATAATAACCATTTCGAACTTCAAATAATTCTTCCAAACTTACTAACTAATTTTAGATACAGAATATCTAAATTTTAATTTCTAGCAGCTTTGTACTACCTTCAAAGATTTGTTTCTATAAAATAATCTAAAACTTGAAACCCGATTCCGTTTGTTCTGAAAGAAACTAGATTCAATAAGCTTTTCACCCATATAAATTAATAGTCCAAATTCAACTTGTACAATTTATGGCGAATTTTCAATGTCATTTTCCAGTACTAAACTCGGAACAGACTGTATACTGTTTTTCTGACCTTTCGTCACTTAAAAATTCATATCTTTTAACTCGGAACTAGAAATCAGTTTTAGTTTGCAAGAAACTAAACTAGATAAACATATCTTTATTTTGGTATAAAATTCACCATCTAACTATTTTTGTAGAATTTATGGTGAATTTTCAAACTCACTGCCAAAATCCAGTTTTTACACGGTTTCCATAAAGAGCTTCAACTTTTTATATTCTCCTTACTTATATTTACCAAATGTTCATTATGATCCTTAATAACCATTTTGGACATTAAACAATTGTTCAAGCTCCATTTGAACAATTTTTCGATACTATCTCTTCATTTTGGACTAATATTTTTTTAGTCCTTAACTTTATAAAGTTGACATTTTAGTCACTACTTTTACATTTGTACATTTATTTCATGTAAAAACCAAATATTTACTCATTTCTAGCATTTCTAGAAAATTTCCTGTAATTTCCAATTTTATCAATTCAACCTTCATAAAAAAAATTCCTATTTTTAAAAAGGTCCCTAAACTTTCATTTCTTGTTATTTCAATCCTTGTAACTTCCTTTCACTCTTGAATCATCAAATCTATCAAGTATTCATAAATTCAAGACCAATACTATAACTTTATTGAATTTTTGAAAAGGTCCCTAAATTTTCAAGAATTACCGAATGGTCCTCTAATTTCCAAAAAAATTCATTTTGGTCCCTAATCATCAATTCATGCTATTTCAAACATAATTCATCATTTCCAATGCTAAAATAAATTTTCCAATAATTTCCCCTAATTTTCAATAATTTTTGAAATAGTCACCAAAATTCCAACTTGGGAAATTATTCAATCTAACATCAAAATCAAACTCCTAACTTCATAATTCCTTCAATTCCATCCTTAATTTAACATCACAATCAAAATCCCTAAATTATAGGGTTAGGGTTTATAACTTAAACATGGAATTTATCCACAATTTACACTTGATTCCATGTTTACAACATCAATTCTACCATAAACAACCTTAATTCCATCAAATAACATCAAAAGCATAATCTTCCTCAATCAAGAACATAACTCATACTCATCTATTTCAAATAAAAATTCCATCAAAATGTAGAGAATCAAGCATAGATCACTTTACCTCGATTAATTTTGCTTGAAATCTAACTTTGATCCTTGAATTTTGATCTTGAAAATTTGAAAACCCTAGCCCCTTTTATTTTTGGGTGTTTCAAAGAGCCAAGAAGATGAAAATATTGTGTTTTCATCTTTTTTAAAATAAATACACATGTTAAAGATTAAATGAATTTTTAATTATTTAAATAGTGAAATTACCATTTTGCCCTTTTTATCTAATGGCCAAGATTTAATCTTATCAAAATCAATGGCCAAGATCTCATCCATGTGTATTTTGACCTTTCAAAATTTCCCTCAAAGTTTTAAAATATTTCAAAAATGCCATCCTTAGCAAATGACCAATTTGCCCTCCAACTATACTTTAATTACATCAAAACTTAAAAATTGCCACTCCATTAAAATTGAACCAAATTGGTTCCAATCCAACCGGTCATGCCCCAAAATATCTTAGATTTTTATTTATGGTATTTATTCGATCTAAATATTCGATTTTCACTCAATACGATTTCCAAATTTTCATCCTTTGAACTTTAAAGCTTTATAGCCACTAATATAAGCCTCGTACGAAAAATCCGGGCAACACGAAAGTGTCATTATTGGGGGTGAACTATTCATTTACGGTGTTAACTTACACAACTTTTGAAAATTACACTTTGGTTCCTAAACTTTTCCAAAGTTTACACTTTAACCCCTAAACTTTTAAAAATTACATTTTGGTCACTAATTCAAAATTTGGGATATTACATTAAACAAGGTGGCTGATAGAATGGCAGCGCTCAGTTGTGGTGCTCCTATAGGCACAACTGTCTTTCATACACCTCCTGTGGCTTTGGTGAGCCGCGTCCATGATGAGGCAAGGGCTGTTCTTTCTTGGAATCGTACTCGTAACAATGGAGGTCAGGTCAGTGTGCTCCCAAGGATTGGAGTTTCTCATAATGTCATACCAGGGAGTTAGTGGAGTTTCATGGTGCTTTTCTATCCGGTGCACAGCCTTTGCTCTTTATTTGATATTTGTTGCTCGTTTTTGTTTAGTTTGGTCGAGGTTATCTCGCTATCTTTTTCTGTATCTGTTATAGGTACCTTTTTCCTCTAACTAAACTTAGCGATGTTGTTAATGAGGTCTATAATAGTACCTATTATTAATAAAAATAAGTCTTAGTGTAATAATTGAGATTCTAATAATAGTTTAAATTTTTTTAATATTCGTTATTAGGGGTTTATTTTTTTCAATACTTGTTGTTTGTGGCTCATTTTTATTCAGTACTTGTTATTAGATGCTCATTTTTTCTCAATATTTATTATTAGAGTTCTACTATTAAAATTTATTTTTTAATATTTGTTATTAGGGGTCTGCTCTTAATTATTTTTTCAATATTTGTTATTAGGGGTCTGCTCTTAATTTTTTCGATATTTTTATTAGGGGTTTAAATTTTTCAATACTTGTTATTTGTGGTCTAAGTTTTTTTAATACTACTTGTTATTTGAGGTTCAAATTTTTCAACTTGTCATTAGAGGCTCATTTTTTTCAAATATTTGTTATTAGGGCATACTATTAAAATTATATTTTTCAATAAATGTTATTTGACGCCTACTCTTAAAATTTATTTTTTTCAATATTTGTTATTGGGGGTCTAATTTTTTTTCCAGTAGTTATTTTGGGCCTATTTTTTCAATACTTGTTATTAGAGGATCATTTTCCCTAATATTTGTTATTAGATGTTTATTCTTAAAATTTAATTTTTAAATATTTGTTATTAGGAGCATACTTTTAAAATTTATTTATTTTTAATATTTGCTATTAAAAAATACTTTTAGAATTTAATTTTTTTCAACACTTATTTAAGTGGCCTAATTTTTTGGTTTACCTCGAATTTCCAAAATCTCATAATCGGCCCTGCAAACAAGGAATAGCTACTCCCATTAAACATGAACAGCTCCACGAATTTTAAGCAAAAAGTCAATTTTTGGTCCGATTGAGGAATAATTATTAGATAGATCCATCTCTGCATCGTCAATAATGGCCAACCTGCTCCGCATTGTCTGACTATAGGCACAAAAGAATAAACTAGTGATTATGGATTAGTATGAGTACTCTTTCTCCCATTTAAGTTTAAAATTTTTTAATGAGACTTGTACTAATTTTTATCTGTATGATTTTCCATAAATAAAGTCGTACATTTCTAATATAAAAAAATAATGCAAAGTAGCTACTAATAGTCTTCACACGAACCAACGAAAACGAGTTCGATCTCTAACAATAATCACTCTGATTAACAACTTTGAAACCATTTTTATCCAATTGTGGCAATCATGGCAAACCAGGAGGTTTTTCGATACCGTAATTTCTGTTCCAGCAATGGCCACATTAAAATCCGACCAAAAAACATGACGGAGAAATTTCCGAGCTAGAACAAGGCGGTCACACTGCAAATAAGTCGACATCGAAGTGCCTACAAGAGATGGATAAGTCCCGTATATATACATGGCAAACTTGACCTGAGACCTAAATTCTACCTAAACATAATCTGAAACTCGAAATAAACCGAAACCGACTCAAATTTTAATTGAACCGATATAGATTTGAACGATTTTAAACCGAATCGAAGGTAACCCAACCCAATTTTATTGAACCGGAGGCAACCCGAATCAATTTTACTGGAACAGAAACAACCTAAATTTATTTTACCCAAACATGATTTGACCAAACAAATTTTTACTAGATTGTTGCTGAATATGTATAATAATAATAATAATATGTGAAATTGCTACAAGATTAATTTATAATAATATATGAAAGTGCTACAATAAAAAAAATGGTTTTTTGAGTTGAAACAAGTTTTGCATCAGCATGTATAATTCATATTTAAGAATCAAAGTATTTTTTTTGAAGAAAAAAAATCTAATTGACCATTGACAAACAAAAAAATGTGTTTTTTTACAAGAATATATCAATACTCTATATATACTTCGATTGAACTCATACTCAACTTAACCCGAAGATCTAAAGGTTGATCTAAATAAAAAAATTTAACCAATCTCCTATTGACCATAAATCAACCGATCTGATATTGACACGATCTGACCTGAATTATCATAAAATCAAATGAAATCAAACTCGACCTAAACCGAATGAAGTTAGGCTTTGTTTTTTGTTACGGTGGCAAAATCAAGGTTTGGGGCAAACCAAAGTATTGCAAAAGCTAGAAAAATTAGCTTTTGGCAAACCAAGATTTGAGGGGCAAACCAAAGTTTTGACACTCAAAAACTGTATGTTTTATATTGCTTTTGACTTCTCAAACTAACTTTTCCACCTAAATGCAATAAAAAACAAAGTCTTAGACTCGAAACTACCCGACCGGAATGAGCCGTTTTAACTGAGACCTTGCAGTTTAAAGATTCTTGTGTGGATTGCACTTGCAGTCTTATAATCTGAGACCTTGCAGGCTTAAAGAAACTTGCACACTGTACGATGATCTGAGAAAAAAAAAGGCTGGGGTAATGTTGATCCCAGTTCTAGGGATCGACAAAGCCTGGGGTTTTGTGAAGAGAAGGAACGGCCTAAAAGTTTTGGGTTAGGCCCAGTCCTATCAAAATCAATTTAACTGAATTTTTTTATTTAATTATTTATTCATTTTATTTTGATGATTAATTCTATTTTATTATTTTTTTGATAAATACTACTTCTACTTCTACCTAGAGGGGGAAGGGGGAGACTCTAGGGAAAAGAATGCTCCTGTTGTGTCTTGAATCCGAGACCTAAGGGAAAGGGATGAGAGCAAGTGAGTAGCTCTGACCAACCAGCTATCAACGCTTACTCAATTCTATTTTATTATTGATTTTAGATATCTGAATCAAATAAATTTATTAATTGCATATATGTTTAATTAGTTTAATATTAATATAAGATTAAATACTCAGATATGAAATCATTTAATCTAATCATTTAATTAATTTCATATATGTTTAAATTCTCAATATTTTTTATATAAATAAATGTGAAAACAAAAAATATATAATTCAATCTTTTCGGTCCAGTTATTTCAATTTTAGATTTAAAGTCGGTTTAAATTACTCGATTTTCATAATTAAATTAATTTATTTAATTATTAGTATATAAAAACGAAACTGATCAAATTGCTTGACAGAACCCCTAATTAGGGGAAGAATGGGTTGAAATTAGCTTAAGGTTTATATATATATATATATATATATATATATTAAGGCAATTCTATAATTTAATAATATAAATGTATTTAATATAATTAATGGAGTTTAGTTAAGTTCACGAACCGATTGATCTGGCTATTATGATTTTAAATTTGACTCGAGTGATGGTTGAAACTCAATTAGAGAATTATCGAATTAAATTTATTTTTTGTTCGAAATGAACTCAATAATTTATGAATATCATCGTCTCGTTTACATTCCATCGTACTCACATATATATGTTTAAATGTGCACTCAATACTTGTCGGACACAAATATTTAAGTAAATAGCGGGTGAGAGATATGGCAGGGAACAAATTGACTAAGACGAGTCTTTTGATATACTTCAACTGAGTCTATATCCACTATTTTAGCACATCATTAAAAAAAATTTAATTTACTACTATGAATTCTTTCCTTTTTACCAGTTCAAGAGATAACTTTATAATCATAGCTTTTCAATGGATAAGATAGAACCACTTTAGTTTTTCCTTATGCTAAATTAGAACATCTCCCTTTTACAACGTTTATTTTGTAAACTAAATACCTCACAAGGTGGGTGTTTACACAAATTTTTAAGCTCACAAGAGTGCAAAAGATAAAACAATTAAGCATTCTCTATACACTATGTACAAGAGAAATGAAGAAATAAGACTTAAAAACAATCTCTCGATCATGATGTTTCGATGTGTTCTCTAACCATACCCAAGTGTCCAAAGTCTTCTTTTAAGGTGTGGAATGAGCTATTAGCCGTTTATGACCGTTGGGGTTGTTTGGAGCCATTGGGGATGAAAAACCAACATTAAATGCACTTCTGGACATGTTGATATCGGTACGCGAGACTCTAGTATCAATACCTGCTAAAACAGAAACTAGTTGTTGCAGCATTTAAGCTGTGCGTACCGATACGCGATACGTTCGTATCAGTGCGGTACAACAGGTATCGGTACACAATGTCTCGTACCAGTACCAGAATTCTTTTCTGGAATTTTAGAAGCAAGCTCGTATCGGTACGCTTGAGGGTTGTACCGATACAACTGACCGTTTTTGACATATTTGAGTATTTAAACATGTATGCACGTCAAAAACTCTTACAAAAATCTTTTCATTTATATATCGAAACAAATATCTCAACAATCTCCTCATTTTTGATATAACAAAACACCTTGAAAAATTACTTTTGAAATTGCTCCCCTTAGGAAAATAATTTTTAAAAAAAGAGAGAATATTTTTCAAAAATATTTAAAGCTCCACATTTTTCTTTTTGAAAGTTAATTTTTCAAACCTATCTTTCCCCTTTTTGTTATGTCAAAAATAATTCAAACAAAGTTTGAAATCACTTGTTAGTACAAAATAACAAAAGTTAGTAAGATAGTTCTTTTTAAATCAAAAGCTCTCCCTTAATCAAAGCATTCCATTTAAAAATTTAGTTCAAATTTTGACACTTAAGAGATTGAATTTCACTATTAAATCAAATCAATTTAAAAACACATGATATTCAATTTATCCAAGACTTTTAAAAACTTTATGCAACCATATGAATGAAACAATATCATAAAATGTCATGCACATATAAATAAATAATCAATGATGCATGAACATTTAACAACAAAATAGGCAACCAAATAATTTATAATCAAATACATTTAGATTAGAGGTTACCCATTTTCTTCACTTGTGTGACTAGAGCATTTCCATATCTTTGCTTTTCTTGTCATTGCTTCAACACACATACAAGAGACAATTACTTGATTTTTAGTATCCAAATTGATTTGGATCATTTGGCATTAGTTTCAATATCCCTAGTTCCCTTAGGAACTCATACTTGTCTAATCCTATAAATTTTTTTCTTTATAGGACAAGTATGCGTAGAATGACCATGATAATGACAATGTGAGCATTTTGTCATTATGGGATGATATGAATTATTCAACATAATTTTATTTTCTTTTGTTAAGCTTTCAAGCTTAACTTTTAAATCAAGATTTTCTTTTTCCAGAACTCCATTGCTCATTTTTGAAAACTCTAAATCATTTTTTAAAATCTCATTTTGGTTTTCAAAATCCAATTTTGTTTTCAAAAGAAAATCATTTTCAAATTCAAGTTTTGAAATCATTTTCTTAAATTTAGAATTCATGGTCTCAAATTTCAAAAATAATTCATCAAATGCATCTTGTAACTCATCAAAAGAATATGAATTTAATTCATTTGAGTTAGAAGATACCTTGGAATCATCGAGAGCTATAACATCATCCACCTTAGATGAGAGGAGATTTGTACTTGATGGAACTCCATCTTTATTCTCTTCTTTCCCTTAAAATTTCTCAAGCTTCTTTGGCACTTTTGGATGGGGAGACCTTCTCGAAAATCTCTTCATTGAGGGCACAAAGAAGAATATGCATAGCCTTTGCAGTGAGTTAGTCATTCTTTGTGTCTTTGACACTCCTTTTCTTCTTTCTCTTAAGAGCTTTCAAATGTCCATCTTCGATAATCATCCAAATCTCAAAGTCGAAGCCTCGGATGAAATACTTCATGATGTTGCTCCATTGGAAGTAACCTTCTCATTTGAAGAGAGGAGGACACATGATAGAGCGACCTTCTTTGAATGAAACATTGTAGAACCGCTTGTCATTTGAAAAATTGAATCGGTGAACTTTGAGCAATCGATCTTTACTCCCGGATGTTAGTCCTTTGATGGAGACAAGGCTTTGATACTAATTGATAGGCTCGATATACTCTAACCAATTATTTCAATAGGGTTGAATTTGCTTCCCGAATGAATTGGCTAAAACCAAAAAATAGTGGACAATATTGCACGATGATTTTAGAGTGGTTCGATTACCCAACCGAGTCTACATCCACTACCTTAGCACACCACTAAGGATTTTCCAATTCACTACTATGAATTCTTCCCTTTTTACCCGTTTAAGGGGTAACCTTACAACCCTATCTTTTCAATGGCTAAGATAGAACCACTCTAGTTTGTCTTTAGGCTAAAATAGAACATCTCCTTTTTACGAGGTTTGTTTGGTAAACTAAATACCTCACAAGGTGAGTGTTTACGCAAATGTTTAAGCTCACAAGAGTACAAAAGGTAAAACAATTAAGCATTCTCTATACACTATGTACAAGAGAAATGAAGAAATAAGACTTAAAAATAATTTCTCTTGATCATGATGCTTGGACGTGTTCTCTAACCATCTTCAAGTGTCCTAAGTCTTCTTTTAAGGTGTGGAATGAGCTATTAGCTGTTTATGGCCGTTAGGGGTTGTTTGGAGCCGTTAGGGGATGAAAAACCAACATTAAATGCACTTCTGGGCATGTCGATATCAGTACCTGCCAAAACAAAAACTAGCCGTTGCAGCATTTAAGTTGTGCATACCGGTACGCGATACGTTCGTATTGGTACGTTACAAGGGGTATCAGTACACGATCTCTCATACCGGTATCAGAATTCTTTTTTGGAATTCTGGAAGCAAGCTCGACTGGTACGGCTGACCGTTTTTGACATATTTGAGTATTTAAACATGTATACAAATCAAAAACTCTTACAAAAACATTTTTCATTTGTTATATCGAAACAAATATCTCAACACAAGGAAATTTTTTTAAAAAAATAAAAGAGGCGTCGTTAAAAATTTCTTCCAAAGATCTAAGGAGAGAAAGAGTGTCCCGTAAGAGAAATTATATCATAGGTCATTCTCGCCATATCATCCATGGGACCAACCAATAAAAATCACCCATCTCATTATTTTTTCAATGTCATATTTTTAGCAAGTGAATCTTCGCTTGGTAAAAACTGTTTTTAAAATTGATTTACAGTAAATATGAGTGAAGATTCATTGGTAAAAAATATGACATGAAAAAAGTAATGAAATTGATAGTTTTTATTGGTTGGTCTAGTGGATGACGTGGCGGGAATGGCCCATAATATAATTTCTCGTCCCGTAATCTTTTTTAATCCTTTTCGAATTATTAAGTAATTTCAATATCTGAACGTTATCTTTTATTATTTTTTCTCATGTACATTTTTTTCACTATAAATATCTAAACTATCAATTTCGTTAATGACATTAGGGGTAAGCAAAGAAACCAAGAAAACCGAAAAACCGACTCGAATCGGTCTATGTGATTCGGTTCGGTTCGGGTTTGCATGTTGAGGTTCGGTTTTCGGTTCGGTTTAAAACTCAAGCTTCTCAATTCGGTTCGGTTTCGAGTTTTCCATATGGAGCCCGTTTATTCCGTATCAACCTGAATTAAAAAATACATTATGATCCATATCAAATATATTTTAAAGATAGTCTCTTGAAATATTTTGATATAGTCTCTTGAAATATTTTGATTTGTTTTTAAGACATTTTCTTGGAATATTTAGATATATTTTTATAATATTAAGTTGATTGAATATTGTGTTTCAAATTAGAATATATTTTTATAATATTTACTATTCAAGAGTTGTTTTACTATGTTGAATATTTGGGTTTGGTTTTAATTAAACATATATTAGACTACATGTTTTTGTTCTAAGTTGGTGATGTAGAATCATTGAGTGGATATTAAATAAATGAATATTTTTTAGATATATTGTTTGCTTTGTAATCATCGTTATTTTCTAATTCATTTTTATTTGAAATCTTAGATTTGTCAAGAGCACAAGACATGTGTTTTCTTGTTCTTAATGGCAAAATAAATTGATATTGGAGTGTATAATGATAAATTAAAATAAGTTGTGTGTTTTGCGTTTTTTTATTTAAAAAACCATTAAAACCGCGGTTTTTAACCGAACCGAACTGCAAAATTCGGTTTTTTACCATTCGGTTTTCTTTTTAAAAAACCGCAGACTGCGGTTCGGTTCATATTTTGTTAAAAATCGAACCGAATGCACCCCTAAATGACATGAACTATTAAAAAAGAAAATCATTAATGGTAAGTGAGTGATCATTAAAGATGTTTTCTTCGAATATGAAGAGTATTAACTAATAAATTGTTAATTCTAATAGGGATGAAATTAAGATTGAGGGTTGAGGGACAAATGTAAATATTTAAAAGATGGAATAAAGTAATTAATTTTGTATAAACTTTTTTATATATAATAAAGGTAAAAGAAATTGAGGATTTGGGGGCACGCCCTTTTCACCCTTTTAATACCTTCGTCCCTGTTATGAATGACTTGTGACCGGTCATTACAGAAGTCATTACATGTTGCAGATAAGATAATTGATTATAAGAATCTATTAATAATCTTACTATATGATATCATATGATATCTAAATTACTAACCCTAAATGACGAACTCTTTCTATTTAAACTATAAATCTAAAATCTAATTATTCATATTAGAATACAAAATCTTAAATTATAAACACTTCATTCTAACTCTAAACTTTAAATTTAAAACCATACACTTTTTAACAGACCCGTCCTTAGACTGGAGCAATAGGAACACCCGCCCATGACCCACCACCTGCCCAGGGCCCACTTGCCTACTGCTCAAACTCTATATTGGATAAATAAAATATAAAAATGTAAGATTTTTGAGCGACTGCTGGGTACTGGGTCTGGGCTTACTGCTTTTTTCACCCGATTGAGTTAGATGACAAGCGTGTTGGGCTGAGATAAAAAATTCGTTGCTTCTGTCATTTGTTTCTCTTTCTTTGGGGCCCATAACAAATATCCAACAGTAACTCAAGAATTAACATTTTTATCATTTTATTTATTTAATTTGGATTTTTAATATTTTTTATTAGATATCTATTTTTAATACTTGTTATTGGGTTAAATGTCTTTTTCAAATATTTGTTATTAGGGATTTACTCTTAAAATTTAATTTTTTAATATTTATTATTAAGGTCCAATTTTTTACTCAATACTTGTTATTATGGGTTTAATTTTTTTAATATTTGCTATTACGTACACACTCTTAAAATTTAATTTGTTTTAGATATTTGTTATTAGAGACCCAATTTTCTTTTCTATCTAAAAATTCAATTTTTACTAATATTTGTTATTAGGGGCCTAATTTTTAAGTTCGCCCCTAGGCTACCAAAATCTCAAAAACGGGCATGCTCTTTAACTAACCCCTAAACACTAAAACCAACAAATTTATCTAAATTTAGTATTTGTTTAAGAAGTTATGGCTTTCTATTATTTTTCTAATTTTTTTTAAAGAATTTATGTAAATTTAACCTTTGTTAAAGAAATTGGGGTTTTCTATATCATTATGAAACATATGTTAATTTTAAATAATATTTAAACATTTAATTTTATGAAAAAACATGACTTCCCCTTTAAAATACAAATCGGTTTGTGAAAAGTTACCAATTTAGCTTCCTTTTCTAAATTTTTTTAAGGAATTTATGTAAATTTAACATTTGTTAAAGAAGAGCCCAACAAATAGTTTCGATAGAAAAATAAATAATGTTCATTTTAAAAGACCTGTGTTTAATTATTTTATTTAAAAATATGTGTGCTTTGTCAAAAGAATTAAAAACATGTAATACCAGATAATAACTTGTTAATCCCCTTTAGAATATTCAAAATAAAACATTTATTAAAAAAGTTTGTGGTTTTCTATATCGTTATGACTTATGAAACATATATTAATTTTAGATAATATTTAAACATTTAATTTTATGAAAAAGCATGACTTTCCCGCTTAAACTACAAATTGGCTTCGTGAGAAATTACCAATTTTGCTTCCTTTTCTAAAAAAAAAACCTTTTTAAGGAATTTATTTAATTTTTAAATATAATAGTATTAAATATTATACTGGTATACATAAAAAAACAAAAATTGGCAGGAGAAGTTACAAAGAATTCATAGTTGTCAAAATCTGGTTTCTGAAACTTACCAAATTAATTACGAACTGTGGTCCCATCTCCCTGAAATCCTTCAAAACCCTCACTTTTTCCAGTCTTTCTTTGAGTCTTTTTCACTTTTCGGATTTGTTTTTGTTTGTTAAAACTTAAAAGAGAACCACTAATGGCAGCGACTGATGTTAACCAGCAACCCAGAGATGATGCGCTTTGCATGTTGTGCAACTCCGGTTCAAAGTCCGGTGAGGGTTTAACCCTTTGCATTGTCTGTCAAGCCCCTTGGCACCAGCCTTGCCTGGTTTTAAGCCGCGAATCCCATTTCATACCTGATGATGACTCGGGTTGTCCCGAGTGCAACAACCGTGTTCATCAAGACGTCGCAGCGGCTTCTTCTTTCGTCGCCACTGAGAACACCATGATCGCTAAGATTCTGGCGATCCAGGCTGACAAGATGCTGACGGAGGAGGAGAAAGCGAGGAAGAGACAGGAGCTGGTTAGCGGGAGACCCGCTGTTGATGCGAACGACGACGGTGAAGAAAACAAGGCCAAGGTTGATAAGTTGAAAGGTAAAGCAAAGGTTACGACAAAACCAGATGATGAGGCGTCGAAGGTTTCCCATGAGAGTTTCAACTGCTCCATTTGTCTGAACATGCCCGACAGACCTGTTACGGTGAGTTTTACTGTTTTTTTTTACTTATTTTTGCAGTGAGCGAAGTTTCTGATTGTTCTTTTTTCTTTTCAAGACGCCATGCGGGCACAATTTCTGTCTGAAATGTTTCCAACAATCGATCCGACAAGGGAAGCGGAACTGTGCCTTGTGTCGTAAACAGATACCAGCGACAATGGCGAACCAACCTCGTATCAACCTCATGCTTGTATCTGCCATCCGAATGGCAAAGATGTTGAAATCCAATGGTTCGGGTGATGGGTCTTCAAAGGCTTGTGAATATGTTCACAATCAAGATAGACCAGACAGGGCTTACACTACCGAGCGGGCAAAGAGAAGCGGGAAGGCCAATGCCGCGAGTGGCCGGATCTTTGTCACGGTGCCAACGGATCATTTTGGTCCGATACTGGCCGAAAATGATCCGGTGCGGAACCGAGGAGTGCTGGTTGGAGACACTTGGGAGGATAGGTTGGAATGCCGGCAATGGGGCGGTCACTTCCCTCCTATTAAAGGCATTGCAGGCCAGAAAGATCATGGCGCACAGTCAGTCGTGTTGTCAGGAGGCTACAAAGATGACGAGGATCATGGAGAATGGTTCCTTTACACTGGAAGGTAATCTTGTTTTCAAAATGAAAACATGCATTTGATATTTGTTGTTCGACATGAATATTAGTGTAACATTGAATTTAATGGAAAAATACAGTGGGGGAAGAGACCTAAGTGGGAACAAAAGGACTAACAAGGACCAGTCTTTTGATCAAGAGTTTAAGAGCGGGAACAAGTCACTTCGTCTTAGTTGTAAAAATGGTCATCCTCTTCGAGTAATAAGGTAAATCTCAATGTTTAAACTTTTATCTTTTTTATTTTTTTACTTATATTTGCCAATTGTTTGTAGCATGAATGATGAATCCTCATATTTGTTTCACGAAAAGGGAAAAATTAGGGAAACAACATTCTTAACCCATCACCTTCAGAACCCTATCCTTTAGTCATTTTTGTGCTTCCTTTTTGTCAACACAAGGGAACGACCAATGGTGGCGGATGATTTTAACCGGCAACCCCTAGATGATGAGCTTAGCATAACGGCAGTTCAAAGC
Source organism: Hibiscus mutabilis (assembly GCA_019671005.1). Taxonomy (NCBI): domain Eukaryota; kingdom Viridiplantae; phylum Streptophyta; class Magnoliopsida; order Malvales; family Malvaceae; genus Hibiscus; species Hibiscus mutabilis. The sequence continues at coordinate 34,463,453 of CM033749.1, forward strand.
ACGAAAAGTAATTATATCCATTGCTTTGTCTGCCACGCACCTAAGCACCAACCTAGCCTCATTCACAAATGGAGAAAATGAGATTCATAACTATTTAATCAAAGACAACTCGAAAAATCACTATGTGAAATATTTAACTTATCATCACACTCCAATATTTAATCAATCTACTAACTTATAAATAACCTACATCCTAAAAAAATTTAACTTTGATAATACCTTACCATTGGTGCATTAATTTGCTATCAAAGAGAATAGGAAGAAATTTAAAAGTCAAATAAAAAACCCAATAGCTGACTTAATACATTTTGAAAATAGAAATGACTGGGCCTATTTACAGTTAAATTTAATAGATTAATTTGCAAAAGAATGTCAAAAAAACTTATGGTGCAACTTTCATGTTGACTCCCTCCGAAAGTTCATCAACCATCAACACCCTACACCTTACTTCATTGTCAGCCACTACTCGTGTGTAATATCATATCCGCTAGTAATAACTTTTCCTTTGGTAAAAGTAAAAATACCATGAAGATGTAATTCTCAAATTCATAGAAGATCATAACCATCTTCCTTGACAACAGAGACGATGCTAGTTTCTGATTCAGAGTCTTTTGCTACTGAAACAATTTTTTTACATGCTAATGTTGAGATAAAAATTGGCATCGACATTTTATAAACAAAACTAAATATAATACTTTTGTTAGATAGATATTAATTAATTGAATAATTTAGATCGTGATTATGATGTTCAGATAGCTCATTTGTTGCATGGAGCAATCATTTAACCTATGTTAAGGTTGTCTTAAGTGCACACAAATAAATGAGCTTGCATGTGTTTATTTCTCCTCTAAATGAAGTAATGTTTCACATATATAAATAGTGAAAAATCTCTTAATATGTTTCCTTTTTCTTGTAACAACTTAATTAAAATTGTAAATACTGTCGGTCGGTTGGATCAAAATCAAATTCAGATGAAGCTATTAGGAGTGTTGATCGTGCAACAATAGTGGGTGGTGCCTTTACATCGGATCAAGGGGAGTGAATTCTAGGGTTTTCACGCAATATTAATAATTGTTCGATGCTTATGGCGGAGTTGTATATTGTGCATGATGCTTTAAGACATGCGTAGAGGATGGAATACGGGGGGATTGTGCTTGAAACTGATAGTTCAAAATTGTACATATTTTGAATGATGAATCAAGTCTGTTGTGTGATAATGGCTAGGTGACATGCTTGGGAAGGACATGTCTTTCGAGAAGGGAAATTGTTGTTGATTGTTTGGCGATAATGACTCGATGAAACCCAATTTAACTTATTAATTTTATTTGTGACTTGTGATTTATAATCACGAATCACGGGTGTCATTACATGTTAAAGATAAGCATACCAAATGTCACAAACATGTTGTCTTGGCTCACCTTAGCACACCTAAACTCAAAAAGAAGGAAATTTATTGTTTGATTATTTGGCAATGCTTTGAAAAGGACGTTTCTTAAACAAGTTAGCCTTTCACTTGTCCTTTATCCGGGGACTTATCTCAATAGCATCATCTCGCAATCCCAAGGTAACAAGTATTTTTGAATATCACATCTAGCAGGGTCTAACGAATGTTAGTTTCCAACCCCATATCCCGACAATGAGCGAGAAGACCCCATAATCGTCCTTAAGAATTCATTCTAGAAAGATATTGTGCTATCTGCTTGACCCCAATGCCTACACACCTAGACTCCACGTGAGGCTAAGAGAATGTGTCCTACACTAAGAAAACTCGGTCGTTAACCTAGACGAGAAGCTATAAGAATCTTTAATTAAACTTATCAGAAGAGCAACTAAAAAATTTTATTTTAGTCTAGTCAAAATTCATCCTCTCATATATACATCAAATACATTCGGTGGTAGATATCTTCTTTTAGGTGTTATAAGAGAAGAAATCTACTATAAATAGAGAATACAAAGTGTTCACTAGGAATTTTATCTCAAAAACCCGATATATCTCAAAACAATGTATATTTTTTAAAAACGATATCTACCAAAAACTTCTCTTAAATCCCTAGAAAACTCATGTCACAAATAGAGATTATTCCATAAAAATTCTTAAATGCTTTTCAGTATGCATGTTGATGTGTATTCTCTATGTATCCGTTCATCCTTATTATTCCATAAAAATTCTTACATAAATTAACTTAACCACCTAGTAATAGTCAACCACTATAATTACAATAAAATTTAACTTATTAACTATTAAAATTTAGGTCAATAAATAACAATTCACACAAATTTCGTCAAAGAATTTACTTTAAGTCTTCAATAACTTCAATTCTTATATAAAATTAAATATTTGTTGAAATACCGTTTGATCGATTGAGAATTACTTTTCTTACAACTGAAAACTTGTTATAGCAAAACTTTCTCGTATGTCTCTAATCTTGCTTAAAAATTCACAACCAATTCCTTTGAAACTATATAACTACTCATGACTACATCGTGGGAGTCTCAAACCATACTCTGACACCACTTGCTAATAATAATTTAGAAGCGGAAAAAGAAAAGACAACCCAACATGAAATTAACCACACATTTACTGTAGTTTGATTTTACCTACCTATATTGATGAGAGAAGGAAATCACTATACATAGAGATTGCAAAGAATGTATTACAAGGAATTCTATTAATTCTAAAAACCCTTTATATCTCAAAACTCGGCATATTTCTCAAACTCAATATTTTACCAAAAACTCTTTCTAAATCCTTACAAAACTCAACTCATGAATAAAGAACTCGGAAGAGTTATATCTCTCTCAATATTCTTTCCCTGTAATTCTAAAGGTCGAGACTTGCTCTATATTTATTGATTAACCAACAGAATTACATGCTACATATGCAATTTAATTACCAAATACTTGTCACCTCAAACCCTGTGAGTTCTTGTAGTAGACACTTTGAAGGCAACGTGGTTCTCACCAGAGATTTAAAATGTAGTTAGGACCGTAATTTCGGTTGCAGTGTTTTATCACGGTTATGGACAATAACAGATGTATTACGGTTATTGCGGGAGACTATTTTTTGCTATAACAATTTCAGACTGTGCCGCTACCACTATATAACTGCCGTTATTGTGGTAATAGACCGCTATTTGAATCTCTTGTTCTCACTTTCCTCCCATAAAAGGATTAAATCAACTTCCATTTTAAGAATACTTGCATCTAGTTGTACTCATGTATACATATCTACATATGCATCAAATACGGGGCATGAGTACTTAAATAAAGGACTAACAAGGACCAGTCCTTTGATCAAGATTTCTAGAGTGGTAATGAGTCTCTTCCTCTAAATTGAAAAAATGGTTACCCGCTTCGAGTTATCTTGTGAATTTCAGTATCTGAACATTATTATTACTATTATTTGGTCAAGAATTCCATAGAAATGTTTAGCTGTCTGTTTAGCTCTCTGAAAATTTTGACAGTTTGACTGATTTCATATGATCTTGTCGCGATGAAACAGGTCTTACAAGGACAAACATTCTTCATATGCTCCAGAAAAAGGGTTACGTTACGACGGGATTTACAGAGTTGAAAAATGCTGGCGAAGTGTTGGAGTTCAAGTATTTGTTACATTTTCAATTTGCTTCTCCTTTTACAGAATAAACATATTTTGGTTTTAACGACGAGCACTTCCGTTTGCAGGGCTTCAAGGTCTGCCGATATTTATTTGTTAGGTGCGACAATGATCCTGCCCCATGGACCAGGTTCGTGCCTGCTTTCTACAGTGTTTGCCGATTAACTGTTTGATTATATACATTCTTTTCACTTATTTTTTCCTTATCTTCACCGCAGTGAGCTGCATGGCGACCGCCCAAGACCCTTGCCGGTCATTAAAGAGCTTGAAAACGCATCCAACATAACCGAGAGGAAAGAAACCCCGTCGTGGGACTTTGATGTCAGTATATATATACTAATATATGTTGTTTTCTTTGTTTGTTATAATTGTTGTTTAGATTTCAATTCACATGCATGGTTTCCTTTGTTTTTAAGGAGGTTGATGGCTGCTGGAAGTGGATGAAACCACCACCACCGAGCAAGCAAAAGAAAATACCGGCGGTTCTGATTCCAGGAAGATGCCGAGGAGGAACACAGTAGTTAAGCAAGCAACGAATGTCGCTGCTAGAAAGAGGCTTCAAAAAGGTTGGTGCCTCCTGGTTTAACAGTTCTTGTCTCAAAAGTTTATGGTTAAAAGGGAAATTAACACTTTTTGTTGTTGTAGAATTTGGTTGTGGGATCTGTGAGCAAGTGCTGGATATGCCGATAACAACACCGTGTGGTCATAATTTTTGCAAGTCTTGCTTAGAAGGTGCATTTTCTGGGAAGTCGATTGTAAGGGAGAGAAATGCAGGTGGGCGGAGCCTCCGGTCTCAAAGAAATGTCATGAAATGCCCTGCTGCCGCTTGCACTTTTGATTTATCCGACTATTTGAACAACTTCCAGGTATATCATTCAAATACGGAAGAAAAATGAAGAATCGCATTCCAGTTTCTTAGTTACATTGTCTAATGGAAATTAATCATAAAAACAGGTAAACATAGAGCTGAAGAACCTGATTGAGAAGCAGATGAGAGAGTATGAGAATCCTACTGCTGAGGAAGAACCAGATGGTGATGGTGATGGTGATGGTGAAGGTTCAGAGGATCCTGAAATGGAGTTGAAACCCGAAAAGCCTTCAAAGATAAGGAAAGTTGATGCTGATAACGAGGGTTAAACAAGTTTTCTCAAGAACATCAAACAATTTATTAAACAAAACTGATTAAAATTTATCAGCTAATGTTCCCGGTTGGAGAACATATTTTAAGACTTTTTTTTATATATATTCCAGTTGGATTTGAAGTATGGTAATAAAACAGTTTCTCTGTGGAAGTTGAGATATCTGGAATTTTATATCTGTAAATGATTTTTGAATTTATATTTTTAAAAATTATATTCACCTAATTTATTTTCAAAAAAAAAAACTCATAAAATTGAGTTCTTTTTATTAAATTCTGAAGTTTTAAAGATTTTTAATTTTCCATTTATTTTTATATTTTTTTCACCTTTTGTTTTCTTAAAAGGTCACGTGATGAAATATTATTGGATTAAACCTAAATAAAAAAATAATGTCGAAATAAACAAGGTCTAAATATTAATCCGTGTAACTAACCCAAGTTTTTTTTAGCATTTTAATGAGATTATGGTAATATATATTTTTTAAGTCATGAAACTCGTATATTTTGCAAATAAAATTGTTACTTAAATATCTTAAAATAAATATAATTTTCTTTTTTATTAGATCATTCATATTTAAAAATTAAACTAAATTTTAATGGGAAAACCCAATTAAAATACACGCTTAATTTTGTTCGCATGTGTTAAGAATTTGGTGAAATATTAACATATCAATAGAATTAGGGGTGAGCATTCGTGTAACGACCCGGATTCTGGATCCAAGAGTCGAGTTGACCCAAGGCGTGGGCTTCGTTGTTTGGGCTGTGATTTTGGGCTTATAGAAGCCCTTGGGCTATTTGTGTGTTGGGCTTGTGTGGTTGTTGAGTTCGGTTGAGAAGAGAAAAGAATAGGGGTAAAATGGTAAAAGATTAAATTGAAGAGTGAGAAAGGGAAGGCTTGCTTTTCTTCTGCATTGTGCAGGGAATGAGATCACCATGCTTTAATTCCATCTTCCTCCCATTTCAAACTCTCTCTCTTTCCCAAAACCCCCCACTATCAAAGATTGATTTATGAGAGTTTGTGTTGAGAATCACGTTTAGCTTGTTGAGAGGAGTTTTATCAGCCTTAGAGGGCCTATATTTCAAGGTAAGTCTTGGTTGGAGTGGTGGAACCAAAGGTTGGTTGAAGGTTTGAAGAAGAAGAACGAGATTGGACCTTTGAAGGCTTCTTCATTAGTTTTAGTCGGAGGTTAGTACACCACTAACTCTTTTGAATTCCTGCAACTCATAAAATTAGGCTTTGTGCATGATTTGATTGTTTATGGTTTGGTAAGCTTTGGTTGATCTTTAATGGCAAAGTAAAGATTTGATGTTGGTAAGGCTTAAAATTAGTAGAAACCCACTTAATACCTTCACAATAACTTGTATGATCGATTTGGGAGTTAACCATAGAGGTTGAGGGTAGGATTGGTGAAATTTTGAGCTTTAAGTTTTGAAATCTGGGCTCGAGTACCGGTACGGGGTGGCTGCGTACCGACACTCCTTTGTAAATTTAGAGAAGGGTTGTGAGGGGAGTACCGGTACGTCTCCCCGTGTATCGGTACCCATTGCAAGATAAGGATTCCAGTAGCGCTTTGGCGTGCCGGTACGCAATGGGGTGTATCGGTACCCACTGTTTCATTGCTTGGAAAGGCTTAGCGTACCGGTACGCGTATGTGGGAGTACCGGTACGGGGTGATCCTAGTATCGATGATGAGTACTAGTACGGTACGTAGCGTATCAGTACGGCTTGGAGTTTAATTCTTTCGAACCTAATTGGAGTATCGATACTTATGGGGGAGTACCGATACCTATAATGGAGTACCGATACTCATCTTGGTGTATCGATACTCGCTGGGCAATCAGCCTAATAATTTTGAGGTTACGTTCGGGGGTGCTATAATTCGAGGTAAAAGGCCCTAGAGGTCCGTCAAGGTGTAAAATGAACATTAAAACTGAGAAATAGAGATTTTTAACCCCGAATGAGAATAATGGGCTAATAACTTGATAAATATCGGGTAAACTGTACGTGATGGAAACCCATAGAGATCCTAGGTGGATCGTTGATGTTGTGTGGTAATTTAGACCCTTGTTGTGTGCGGAAGGGGCGCCTATAAGGTTGAGTCTTATCGGATAATAAGATAAATTAATGAAAATGACTAATGTGTACCTTCATATCATACTAATAAATAGATAAGCTCAATAAGGCAGTTTAATAACTGATAAAAACCATAAGGCTATGGTAAATGTGTTAGAGCTGTGTGCGATGAGACCCTTGTGTCGAGGTTTAGAGCTGTGTGGTTACTAGGGTTCTTGTTGTGTGCTGATGGGGCACCTAGGTAGTCGAGTCATCCCTTGTTGGGATATGGATACCCTAAATGTGTTGCAACACCTTGAAGATTCCTGAATATTGGATCACAATGCTTTATGGACGCGGGCCTCATTCGAAGATTCTTGATGAGAGATCCCGAGCATATATGTAGGATCCTTATGCTATGTGGACGCGGTCCTCATCCTCCGAGTATAGGATCCCGATGCTATGTGGACGCGGGCCTTGCTTAGAGTATAGGATCCTGATGCTTTATGGACGTGGGCCTTACTCGTAATGTAAGATCCTGATGCTTTGTGGACGTGGGCCTCACTCAAGTGTAGGATTCCGATGCTTTGTAGACGCAAACCTAACTTAATGTTGTTGGTGTTATCTGTGTGGTGCCAGGTAAATGTATGAGGTTCTAGTAAGAGCTGTGTGCGTAATCATACATTCATAATGCCATGTGTTTAGGCGGTTATGGTAGCGTCATTGTTATCTTTCCATGATGTCAATCATGTTGCTTTGCTTTATTTATGATTTGCATGAAACATGGTTGAGTGGCGGTGTATCCACTGAGCTTTGTTAGCTCAGTGTTCGAAATCGTTGTTTTCGTTCGCAAGTTAGTAGGTTTGGATTGTTCTTGGAGGAGCACCATCAAAGAAGGATTTCAGTGCCTCGTCTCATCAGAGTACAGTATTTAGGTCATTGGGCTATATATTCGTATGAGCCTATTGTATTTGTAATACGTATTTGGATTTTCAAACGATCGAGTCAAAGGTCTATAATGTAATTTTAAAAGGAGCTCCATTGTATATGTTTTCAAATATTTATTATGTTTTATTGGGTTGTAAGTAAATGGATTTGCGGATTTGGCAAAACTAGGTCAAAATTTTATGGTAATGGTTTGGGCTTAAGGCCCAAATGTGATATCCGGGTCGAGGCTATTAATTTAATGGTATCAGAGCCTAGGTTTAGCCGGTTCTAGAAAAATCACGGGGTGGTTAGGAGTTAGGAATGGGTGTCTAGCGAATACGAGTCTGTGTGTCTAAGTTGTACTCTTTCAAGACTGGAATCTGGATGGTGTGCTCTGTGTTCGCGCGTGTCACTGGTTGCAACATTAAGATAGATTCGATCGCGGTCGTGAGTATTGTGATGTTAGCTTATTCCTTTGAGAATGATTTTGAGATCGGAGTTATCTCAGACGTTAAGCTTGGGATTGTGGAAGAATAGAGGAGTTGAGGGTGTGCCCTCCTCTCATCGCTTGAGAAGTAATCATGGTAATGAGGATCGTGTTAATGGCTAATCTCTCAGAAGATGATTCTGAGACCAGGGTGGTCTCAGACATTAAGCTTTATATGGCATAAGGGATATAAGAGTTGAAGATGTGTCCTCATTTCATCATCGAGTAATAATCATGGCTATGTACTGTAAGCTACCTTGGAGCCTTGAGTTCATAGCAAAAACCTCCAGTGGCGAGATTCCACATGTCGGTGGACGACCCTTATAAGACGGAACTAATAGGACCATCGACCAGTGGTAGAATGTTAACTGAGGGTCCCTCTATATATGGAAAATGGTCCTTGATAGTAGGGTACCGTGGGATGGGGATGTAGCATGCCTATGCGTTTTCGTCTAATGTGGAGAAGTACATGATAGTTGTAAGGTCTCAAGTACGATCTTAGTAGGCTGAACGCCCTGAGATCTCGAACAAGGAATGCTTGATGCGGTTGTTTATAGTAGTGGTCGGAAGGACAACGTAGGTTTTGCACGAGGTGATGCTTGAGTTCACATGGTTGACAAATATAACAGAGTTGTCTCCTAAATGAGTTGATATGATCTTGGCCATCGGATGTTGTCCAGTCATGAGCCAGCTTGAGACAACAAACGTACTATTAGAAACTTTGAGGTTTTAGGGGAACCAAACCCATGATAATGAAAACGACGAACTACCACCTTCTTAATGTGGTTCAGACCAGTTGGGTTGGCGGCGTGAGATTGACCAAAGAGAGTCATGAAAGGAGCCATGTCCCTTTTATGAGATGAGCATTATTGTTACGAATCTAAGCATAGGAAAAAAGGGTTGTGAAAGGATAACCTGATCAATCGGATTTATAATTAAAAAACACTCAGGAGATTCTGAGGCATACGTAGGGTAGTCCCAAAAATGATCTTGGTTGTTGTATCATCTTTTCTTAAAGGTAGTGTATACGAATGGTGAGAGACTGTTGAGTCGGGACCCTAGCTTGAATACTCGACATGGGATGTATCCGTGGATGAATCAAAAAAATGTACGTCAGTGAGGCTCTTATGATAGAGAAGATGGATCAGATTTTACAGTCAGTTCAAGGTGAAGAGCAGTGTAAAGTATGAGTAAAATTTTCTACGGTTGAGCCGTTATTGCCATAGTTTCATGTTGTTGAAGAACAAGAGTGTGGAGGTGTAGACTCGAGCTCAAAGTAGACTGATTGATGTACGGGACAACGAGTTCTCTTGGGATATCTTTTGAGTTGATTGTTAGTGCGAAGGCACTCGAATGACTTCAGAGCCAACATTGAGTCGACTTGAGAATGTTGTAGACCGTGTTGTGAGGATCTAGAACATTATAAGTTTCTTCTCAGGCTCTATTGAGATTTCGTGCTTTGAGGGGATCTAGGAGAGTTGTTGCAGATCAGCTTCTGAAGGTTGGTCAGAAATCTAGATTAAGAGTTTGTAAGAAGCTTCTCAATTTCTATTATAAAGGAGAGTGTTAAGGGTTCATCCCTAGTGACTTTTCCACCGGTTCAAGAGCTTTGTGGTTAACATTACCTTGATGTATATTTCTTGCTTAGAGAATTTGCTATGAGTGCCAGACATCATGTCACATGGCAAAAGGCTGCTTAGTCGTGGATGAGTATTTACCAATTCAGTCTTTGAGGTTGACTTCTTTTGGGCATAGTCAAGGTTTTTCGAGAAGTGATATTGGGACGTTGTCGAAGTATCAGGGTAGACGTCAGGTGAGATCTACAGTTAAAGTTATCGCGTGAGCTTTTGTTAGACGGTAGGTTATTCATGCCATAAATGATAAGCTTGTTACCAATAATGTGTTGAATGATTCAGCCCCATTTTGGTTTTCAGTTCTTGATAGCAATTTGATTTCTTGTTCTCACATTGGCAGAGATTTTATTGAGTAGGTTTTGTGATTGTTTTCCTCGAGTTTGACATTGTCTTGGTAAATTAATGGATTGATAAGTGTTGGTAAGTAAGGATTCCTCCATGGGTGATGTGTATAGTTTAAAGTAACAGCATATGTGGACTTGTTAGACTTACCCTCGGTACGGGTTGGTCACGTGAGTGCGATGAGTGCCTTGGTTTCTGAGTAAGAATCTCAATGTTAGGGTTGGAATAAACCAGTGTATCGGTATTGTGCATGAAGAAAATCTTATCCCTTTAGCTTATGTGTTGGACTCATGTGATGCTAGTTAAGAGGACCTTGTAGGTTGCAAGACGTTCTTAGTTCGCTTAGATGACTCAAGGGTGAGAGCGTACGGTTTAGAGCGATGGACATACAAGTGGTTATTGAGGTACTCTTCGAGGGTTAAATAGGATAACCTCTTGATCATGGAGTAGTACCCACGATAAAGAATGTGTTGAGTTCGGTATTAAGTTTTCTTCACCTTGTGGTCTGACATCTATGAACCTCTTGTGTGGGGACTCCTTGGTAGAGGAGGGGGCGCGGGCGATGTCGCCAAAAAGGTTCATCGTGGGACTTGCTTATATTGGTATAACGATATATAGTGGTGTTGGCTGTTCTGGGTCGATGTATAACAATGGAAGGCTCGTACTTGTTTTTCAGGGTTGATGGTCTTGTTAGTATTGAAGAGTTTGGAGATTCTCATAAGATCATTCACGAGGTTGGTCTCGTAAGTTGAAAGTTAAGGAGAATTAGTGTTAAAATTTAGGGTTTGATGCGATGTATGAACTCTAAAGGGGAGGTGAAGAGTGTTTTGTACTTACGAAGACATCGAGATAATCTTAAGTTCGAGAGATAGAGGGTTGCTTATTTAGGTTTGAGATGGATCGTGCTCATGCATAGTGATAGTGTAAAGATGTTCTGAATGACTTCGGAAGAATGTGAGCGTTCAGTTAAAGTTGTATCGAATCGGATTCTTTTGTCGTAATACGTTGTGTTGAGAGAACCATTTGGAATCTTGAAGGTTTGCTAGAGTTTTAGTACAAATGCTCGTTAGAAATTGGTGGTTGGGGGTAAGGGGTTTGATCCCTAGTAGAGCTTGGTTGTGGTAACAATTTTCTTTTGGAACTGAAGTGGCTTGGCTAGTAGAATCGCTTGATTGTGGATTCGCTTCTGCTTATATCGTGGTGGGTTCAAGTAAATGAGGCGTTAAGTTCTGTATTAGTTAACCAAGTTGTGAAAGAATGTTGTATTTTCATGTTAGATGGATGTTAGAACAAGATTTATAGGGTTTGATATTCCTGAATACGTGAGTTATGGTGATTATATATGGGGAAGTGCTCTATTGTATACCTTGAAGAAGTGTTGTGTTTTGGACGCAGATAAGGGTGGAATTCAATACTTCATAAATGCTATTATTGGTAGAGAGGTTTATCCGCCGAGTTGTGACTCATCCGAAGTGAGTTTAGAGTACCGATGTTTGATAATGCTGATGAGATTATTGTTGGTTGATTCATCTTCAGGTTTAATATGAGTGTTGTTCTGGACGTTGAGAATGGCTTTTTGAGGAGGCTTGTTGAAAGTGGAGAGTTTGTGTCGAGAGTTTTGATTATGAAGGTTTTTGGCGAACCTAAGAGCCACATAAACAATTGTCAGTGAGAGGTTGGTTCGAGCTCTGTCAGTTGCTCTCTTTCTATTGTCTAAATTCCGAGGATGAAATTTTCTTTTAGGAGTGGGGAGTTGTAACAACCCGTATTCTGGATCCAAAAGTCGAGTTGACCCGAGGCGTGGGCTTCGTTGTTTGGGCTGCGATTTTGGGCTTATAGGAGCCCTTGGGCTATATTGTGTGTTGGGCTTGTATGGTTGTTAGGTTGGGTTGGGTTGAGAAGAGAGGTAAAATGGTAAAAGCTTAAATTGAATAGTGAGAATGAGGGAGGCTTGCTTTTCTTCTGCATTGTGCAGGGAATGAGATCACCATGCCTTAATTCCATCTTCCTCCCATTTCAAACTCTTTCTCTCTCTCCCAAAAACCCCACTATCAAAGGTTGATTTTTGAGAGTTTGTATTGAGAATCACGTTTAGCTTGTTGAGAGAAGTTTTATCAGCCTTAGAGGATCTATATTTCAAGGTAAGTCTTGGTTGAAGTGGTGGAACCAAAGGTTGGTTGAAGGTTTGAAGAGGAAGAACGAGATTGAACCTTTGAGGGCTTCTTCATCAGTTTTAGTCAGAGGTTAGTACACCACTAACTCATTTGAATTCCTGCAACTCATAAAATTAGGCTTTGTGCATGATTTGATTGTTTATGGTTTGGTAAGCTTTGGTTGATCTTTAATGGCAAAGTAAAGATTTGATGTTGGTAAGGCTTAAAATTAGTAAAAACCCACTTAATACCTTCACAATAACTTGTATGATCGATTTGGGACTTAACCATAGAGGTTAAGGGTGGGATTGGTGAAATCTTGAGCTCTAAGTTTTGAAATCTGGGCTCGAGTACCGGTACGGGGTGGTTGCATACCGGTACACCTTTGTAAATTTAGAGAATGGTCGTGAGGGGAGTACCAGTATGCCTCCCCTTGTATCGGTACCCTTTGCAAGATAAGGATTCCAGTAGCGCTTTGGCGAACCGATACGCAATGGGGGTGTATCGGTACCCACTATTTCATTGCCTGGAAAGGCTTAGTGTACCATTACGCGTATGTGGGACTACCGGTACGGGGTAGATCAGTACGAGGCAATCCTAGTATCGATGATGAGTACTGGTACGGTACGTAACGTATCAGTACGACTTGGAGTTTAATTCTTTCGAACCTAATTAGAGTATCGGTACTCATGAGGGAGTACCGATACCTATAGTGGAGTACTGATACTCACCTTAAAGTATCGATACTAGCTAGGCAATCTGCCCAATAATTTTGAGGTTGCATTCGGGGGTGCTATAATTTGAGGTAAAGGGCCCTAGGGGTCCGTCAAGGTGTAAAATGAACATTAAAACTGAGAAATTGAGATTTTTAACACTGAATGAGAATAATGGGCTAATAACGTGATAAATATCATGTACATTGCGTGTGATGGAAACCCATAGAGATCCTAGGTGGATCGTTGATGCTGTGTGGTAATTTAGCCACTTGTTGTGTACGGAAGAGGATCCTATAAGGTTGAGTCTTATCGAATAATAAGATAAATTAATGAGAATGACTAATTTGTACCTTCATAACATACTATAAATAGATAAGCTCAATATGGCAGTTTAATAACTGATAAAAACCATAAGGCTATGGTAAAGGTGTTACAGCTGTGTGCGATGAGACCCTTGTGTCGAGGTTTAGAGCTGTGTGTTTACTAGGGCCATTGTTGTGTGCTGATGGGACACCTAGGTAGACAAGTCATCCATTGTTGGGATATGGATACCCTAAGTGTGTTGCAACACCTTGAAGATTCCCGAATGTTGGATCCTGATGCTTTGTGGACGCGGGCCTCATTCGAAGATGCTTGATTAGAGATCCCGAGCATGGATGTAGGATCCCGATGCTATGTGGACGCGAGCCTCATCCCTCGAGTATAGGATCCCGATGCTATGTGGACGCGGGCCTTGCTCAGAGTATAGGATCCTGATGCTTTGTGGATGTGGACCTCACTTAATGTTGTTGGTGTTATCTGTGTGGTGCTAGGTAAATGTATGAGGTTCTGGTATGAGTTGTGTGCGTAATCATACATTCATAATGTCATGTGTTTAGGCGGTTATGGTAGCGCCATTGTTATCTTGCCATGGTGTCATTCATGTTGCTTTGCTTTATTTATAATTTGCATGAAGCACGGTTGAGTGGCGGTGTATCCACTGAGCTTTGTTAGCTCAGCGTTCGGAATCGTTGTTTCCGCTCGCAGGTTAGTAGGTTTGGATTGTTCTTGGATGAGCACCATCAAAGAAGGATTCCAGTGCCTCGTCTCATCAGAGTACATTATTTAGGTCATTGGGCTATGTATTCGTAGGAGCCTATTGTATTTTGTAATTCGTATTTGGATTTTCAAACGATCGAGTCAAAGATAACTTTTTATTTGAAAAGTTTCACCTTTTTTAATTATGGTCTTTTTCTATGTATCATGCAAAACCAGCTAACCAAAGAATATATATGTATTATAGTTTTCTCAGATTAACCAAAGAAACAAGCATGGGAATTAAAAGGAAAAGAAATATAATATTGGGAGTGAAATCAAGTAGAAAATGAAGGGAAAAGAGAGCGGAGAAAGGATATTTTTATATGCTCTAATTTAAACACTGTGTGAACAAGGGATGAAGATAGCTGACAATGCTGAAAGCCATGGTCTATCAAGTTTATTTATAGACTTTTTTTCTCTCTTTTTTCTTCATTTCTTTTTTATGATATATACTTTAAAATTATTATTATCTATTTTTTAAATGTATTTTATTTTGTTCACAGTTCATCCTATTCAAATATATTCACAATCGAGAAATATTAGATTCTCTTTCAGAGAAAAGAATTAGAATGTCACTCTACATCTATTATTGAATTCATTCAACCCGATAGTATCCATTTTGAGAATGTCGTTGTTCCAATCATTTAAATATGGGTAATGGAGTATTAGATCAATCCTCCTAAAATTAGAATGTGTAATGTACTTTCTTTTGAGAACGTCCAGCGCCCAATCATAAAATGAGTTACGAAAATTTTTTACGAGAGGTTTATATTGTATCAATCAATCATTGTGCACCAATTTAAATTAGGTAGGAAAATGCAATTCAATTTATATGATGTTTTTAACAAACAATTTATATGATTGACTTTGAATGATATTTTTAATTAAACATATACTAATTAATTATAATTATTTGTCCATTCACAATTTTGTTTCTTTCCATATACACTTCCTTTAAATCTCAAAGAGCTATTTTAAAATTATTATAAATACTATAAACAAAATAAATTTATGGTTAAAAGTAAAAAATGTCAAAATTTAAATTTTATGTTTGATAGAAAAAGTAATTGAAAATATACTACAAATAGCCCCTTGTTTTTACATTTAGAGAAAAAAGAAAATTATGGAGAAAAAAAAAACTTTATATACATACTACAAATTTAAATTTAAGGTTTTAGTTTAGGGTTTAGGGGTTTAGGTTGTTTTTTAGAATTTAAAGGTTAGTATTTAGAATTTAATAGAGTTTAAGGTTTAGAGTTTTTTTTAGGGTTAGATGAAATTTAGGATTTGAGTTTTTATAGTGTGTTAAGAATTACTGAAATTAGTTTTAATTTTATTAAAAAGTTTTATAAATTATATAGTAATTAAAGATGACCCCTTGAGAATATTGAATCATGTTAAGAATTTCTGAATGTAATTTTATAATAAGATGAATTAAACTTCGAGTTTGATGTATCAAATATAAATCTAATTAAATAAATAAAAATTATAACTACTAAATTATGCAGGTTCAAAAGAAATTCTCAATTTAGAAAAATTAAGACAAATTATGAAAGTTTTCTTCTTATTGAAACAGTGGAATTCTTAATTAAAGTGTTTTATATAATTTACAACAAAAAAAGACTTTTCTTAAGTTTAGGGTAAAGTTTTAGCGTTGTTAATGGAGAATATTGAGTTGAAAGGGTCACCTTATAATGAACCTCTGCAAAATCTGCTATGGATTAGTCGGTCGATAAATCGTAAATTATATAATTTAAGTAAATCAGTGGTTAAATCAAAAATGTTTTATATAATTTAAGAAAATAAAAGATAAAAAAAAGGTTTAAATGTAGGTTTATATCAAGATTAATGAGAGAAACTATGAAAACTAATATTTATAAAAAAAAAATAATTTTACACATTAATTTACTCTCGTCTAACAATCTAAAAAATCCAAATTAAATAAAATTTTCATGGGGTAAATGGGTCCTAAACATATCATGGATGGATTGTAATACCAACCAAGTCAGCCCACCAGTCCCATCAGCCCACCAGTCTCATCTTTTGAAACTCTCATGGAAAACCTGCAAATAATAAATTTCCGCAAAATTGAAATAAAAATTATACACCTACAATTTTATCTTCTGCTAGATGTCTCAAACCAAGTTCCGATGTTCGCATAGAATCCACCACAGATCAAATATCTGACCAAGTTGTCTGTTTCAGACATTGTACTGTAAAGCAACGAGGATATAAATAATGAGGCAAAACAAGAAAAAGAAAAATGTATGTCATTACAAAAATATAAACATGAGGTTCAAAATTCCATGACTATTGTACTTATATAAGTTGTCTCTTTCTCTCTCTTTTCAACAACAACCCCCCTAGACTGAAAGCAGGACTCGAAGGGGTTCCAAACCTTGGGGACAAAAATGAAATCACATAACTTCGGATACAAAACTGATACAAGAAAGGATCCCTCAAGTCATGCATAAGCCCAGGAACTTCCATACATCAAGATACAGTTCAGTCAGCAGACTACGCAAAATTTGAAGCCCCCATCAATGGGCTATCGATACAAGAAAAAATTTCCATAGAATGGCAAAATTACCACTTAGTTTCAGTCATGCAACTTGGTTCACAAAACTGCTTCTCTATAGCAAAAAAAAGTCATCAAGCCACCCTCAAGTACAGGATTAGGGTAGATAAAGTTTTAGTACTCTGAAAGTTAGAGCTGGATAAGCAGACTGCTCAATCAGAATCCTTCAAAGAACCCAACGAGTCTATCCCATTTGAAAATTCCTCCCCATTACCTAAAGTCAAAGAACTACTTTGGCGGTGGTTTTCCTCGGTGCCAGTTGTTCGAGGTCTCCCTGGTCTTGATCGAATATTAGTACCCATAGGAAAGGGCTCCTAAATAAACAAACAACAAAGTAGGACTTAAAGACTGAAAAACATCCTTCTTCATTGCCAATATAAAGTAAAACTACACTATATATCTCAGGAAATTAGAAAAAAGGAAATGCATTCAGTTTGTTTATGCGTGTCAAGGTGACTTTACCTGATCACCGGCATTTGGGCCATCAGTATGAAAGAGAATAGGGCGGCAACGTTTATCCTCGTTCATCAAGCTTGAATTCTGAAAATGAGCAATAAGAGCAGCCTTTCCTTGGATCCTAGCATAAGCAAGAGTTGCCACCTTTTCACTGTTGAACTTTTCCCATTTTTTGCCATTGAATGCCTAAAGAGAAATATTGATTTAACCTGATTAGCTTCTATCTATCAAAATAATAGTTCACGCGATTAGACATGCAAATGAAAGTATCTGCATAAATAACAGATAATAGTGACATATAATCCATGTATTAAACCTTATGGAAAGGAATGATCTGTTGTGGATCAATCATGTTGATGAACGCATAGCCCACATTGCATTTGTTCTGCAGATAACATTTATAAAATTTAGGGTTACTAACACATCAAACTACAAGTATATAGTAGCATGTCCAAGCATGAATCAGTTTGTCATGGTCGGAAAACTGTTGATTAACCAATTAAGTTAACTTGCCTTGAAGTCAATTGGCAAATAAATAAAATCATAAGTTCCTCGACAGTGCTCATCAATGGCTGCCAGAAGCATCTTTGAAGTGTACCTGCAAAAATCACCATTTGACTTCTTTTAAGGAGATAATCATATGAAGGAAGGGAAGACGTGGAAAAGAAGAGGAATATTTACTACAATAAATGACCTTACTACTGGATGCAATCAATAAATCTGAAGAAAGAAAACGAGCACAGCACCAAATAAATTATGTGTACAAACACCTCTAGTAAATTGCTTGAACCATATTACAAAATCATTCATCAGGATGTCTATGGGTTTAAGGTCATTCATCAAGCAATATTGTTTGGACATAAGAAAGTTTCAACCATAAAAGGATACGATGAAACAAAATCATTTTAATAGGAAAGCGAACCACTCAAGACACAAGAAATTGAAAATAAAATTGACTGGAATCTGCAAGAGGAGCAGCTCACATACTTGTTGGGTATGTTTTTAATCATAAGCGTAGTTCTGCTGTCATCCCCACGTTTGATATGGTCAATGTCAAGTTCATATTGTTTCTTATCGGCATTACTAGAATTCAGTTCATTTCTACGCTGTGAGAAGTTTCTAACACGTTCATTAGGAGAATCAAGAGATGTCGGCATTGAAATCATAGGGTTCCTGCCAGGGTAAAGGTGGAACATCTGCTGCAGAGAGTGTACCCCACCATTTTTCATCAAATCCATACCACCAACATGAGAAAAAATGTTGCGGGAAGCAATTTCCACAGGATGTGATGGTGAAGTACCATGGCAACCCACACTTCCAAGAGATCCTAGGTGAAAACCTGAAGTTTCAGGAGACTCCCCAGCATAAGGATGCTGCCTATCCCAGAGTGCAGAATTAGGTGGAGCTGAGCCAATATGGTGGTGTGCAGGTGATCCTACATTGAACATTACAGGGGGAGCCCTAGGAAATGCAGGCATGTGAGGAAGGCGATAAGCATGAATGCCATTGACAAATGATGGTGAATTTGGCCAAACCATGGCACTTGATGGATGCTGCTGGTGTGAGTTGTTGGTCTTCCACATGTAATTATTTCCATTAACTGACAAGCTTCCATTTCCTGATGACCCAAAAACTATAGAGAATTTATTAGCAACAGAAAGCGAGAAAGGAAAAACGATAGAGTTGCAGCCTAAAGCATAAGGAATAATCCAATTCTAGAATAGAAAAAAAGCTAGAATTTACCTGAAACTTTGAACATAATGAATTGTAAAATTTATAAAAAGTATCAACATACTAAATAATGAAAGTTCCCCAATTCCCCAACAGAATGCAATAAAGATGCAGGAAAACATGTTTCATTGATGTTGATATGCAAATCATTTGAACTTACCCCCAGCATTAGGTTCAATCAGGTGTCCATTTGAACTTGCTCCCGAACGTGCCTATTTTCAAGTCCTTCAGCCATCATGGAACTGGTACTACTAGCCATGTTTGTTATGGTGCTTGGGGAGTTGAGTGCAATACCATTGGCTAAGCTGTCATGGTACTCGGGGAAGGAATGAGGATGGAAACCTGGTACCCCTTGGTTAGTATATTTCATATCATCCATAGAATGGTTGGGCTCCAGAAGACTTATTTTTTGCCTATAGGTGCCACTCTTGCTGGAGAGCCTAGGTTAATAGGAACAGTTGAACTTCGATGAGGTTCAACAAATGTATTCACAGGTGACTGGATAACAGAATGTAACACCTGGGAAGATCCATTATCCATGCCACCAGATGCAATTACTCCTGTAGAAAGTCAAAAGGAATTGAGATGTATGAAGGAGCAGAAACATTTTCTCAGAAACAACATCTTATAATGAATTGATCAGACGGCAGAATTTACAGGCAAAGCATACCAATGTGTCCTGATGATAACTCATCAAAAGGGCTTCCACAAAGATTAGGTTCATCTTGCTCCTGCTCAGGCTGCTGAATAAAACTGCAAAAGGAACTTCATTTTACCACAACTTACGAAGGCCACAAAAACACAATAATGAAGAAAATAAGACTTAAATGCAAAAAAGAATATTATAGCATCAGAAAACTATTGCATCATTGACCAACTCCATACTTGTGGCAAAGTAACGGAGAAGCAGTGAAGTGACAGGGCCATCACGTAAAAAGTAATAAAAGATTTTCACTTTCACGGATCACAAAAAGGAGAAATTACAAATGTTCCAGATTCCTTAAGAAGCTAAGATCAGAAACAGCTTTATTAGAAGTTGAAAACGCATCAAAAGTTGATATTACCGCCTAACACCTCCTAGACGGCTTGGTTCAAGTTTGACCTGTTTCCCAGCACTGTTACTCCTATTCAGAGCATTAAAGCAGCTTCTGCGGCTCTAACATCATAAAATTCAATGACTTTGTGATTATGCTTGTTTGGAGCATCACGGATCTGCCATGCAAATTAACATCATCAATTAGACATTTATCATCACAAACATAAGGAAATTAAGAAGCTGAAAGAATAAATTTCTTACTTCTTTAATTTCCCCAAAAGCACCAAATATTCGTTGAAGCTCATCAGTTGAAACAGAGGAATCAGGGTTGAAAACCACCAGCATCCCTTGATCTACATCTTTTTCACATTCATTGTCCTGAGGTCATGAAATTAAAAAAAAAATAAATAAAGCAGCAATGTTTCGCATGAAGATGCATCAACAATTAGACAAAACAAAGGTAGTAAAAGCAGTGAGGGTAATAACAAAATAGTAAACAGTAACCATCCAGAACAAAATGGTTGAGGCCACACCTTTGGAATTGAATAATGTATATCAAGTTCCCTACGTCTCAATGGCTTATTTTGCAGAGCCCTCATTGCATTTCTGGCTGCCCTTATATCATAATAAGAGATCATAACAAACCCACGATGCTTGCAGGCAGTATAAAGAGTTTGGATATCTCCATATCGCTGACAGAAAGAAAAAGGTTAGTCGTTTAACTTAGTAGAACATGCAGCAATTCAAAAGGAGTGGATGGAAGAAAATTTGCTAGCACAAAAGTCTCAATAAATAGTATAACAATGGAAAGGGAACACAAACCTCAAAAAGTGTCATTAACTCTGAGTCTTCAACATTGCTATTAATGTTCCTTACAAAAAGTGTCCTAGAAGGAAGTTCACCATATGGGTGTTCACCAACAACTGAGCCATTGGAACCCCCTTGACCGTTGAGTACTCCAATGAGATCTGAATTCCTTGGACCCATGGATCCGTGATCATCCCCTTCTAATTCCATTCCTCCGCCACTGCTGAATAGGTCAAAATCTTCTAACTCATCCCCTTTACTGGCATGAGTATTAAGTCCTGATTCACCAATCACTCCGAGAAGAGATCATCTTCATCAGGGAGGAGATTTCCAATAGTCTGTGCCTCAATTTCTTTCATAGATTTGAGAGGTTCATCTTCATGGTGTGAAGCAGCTTTACTGGCATGCTGACAAGATAGATCATTCCCCAACAATCTCACTGCATAAAGATAAAAGCAAACCAAACCACAGATGAAAATTTATCAATCGTATGGTAATTAGAAAAAGCTACGAGTAACCAGGAAAAAGAAAGGAAATGCAGCATCGTTATAATTGATATTAGCTCAAATTTGAATCCATCAGATTGAAATTTGTCCTAATGAGTTGGTTGAACCTCTGGCAAAGAAAATAGGAAATATTTAAATATATATGTGAACAGATTAACACAATGGATGAAGATGGCATGAGTTTTAATTAGACAGCTTCATACTTTCTTTGAGTTATGTTTATGGTGGCAAATAACAGTCATCAATCAAGCCATGAAATATGATATCAATTAAAGCATTTGATACTAGAGAAGCAGGGAAGAAACAATGCAAACACAAATGCAGGTATGTAAATGTTGAAAACTGTCATACAGTTTGATAGACATAGACAAAATACTTACATTTTCTACTAAATATTTCAGACAGCGAACTTGAAAACAGACTACTTTCATGCTGGATCACATTGGCATTGCTGCTGTTTCTATTAAAGTTCACCACTGGTTGCATATGCATATTTGATAGTGGTTTTGGATGATGATTTACAGAACTCCATGAAGGCTCGGATAAGTTGGTAATTCCGTTCCAACTGGTGTCGAACTTTCCTTCTTGATCTCTAGCCAGATTTGATGGAGACGAATGAACCCTCTTGTCTGAAAAGACCAGAAGCTTTTTTAACGACAGGAAGATATCCATGAACAAATTTTGCACACAAAAATAGCCTGTATTATTTCATTCAAAATATCTGAGATTTCCATGTAAAACATTAAATGCAAACTACTCGACTTATCTTTATAAGGTATTTAACATTTGTAAGAACAAAACATTTAAAATGATTTCCAAATATTCACATGTTACACCAACAAAATTTCCATAAAGAAACATATATCTAAAAAGATTATGCCAAATAAGGGTGCTAAATTAATCAAGGTTAATTACTATCTCATAAGACGAACTCATTTTCCGAAAAATATCTGCAGACAGGTGAAAGGTGACAATAAACCGAGCATTTTACAGAAGCTGGAAAAAAATAGTAAAATGGACATCATCTTTTGGCTCTTAATTTTATAAATATGTTTCAATCACTTTTGAAAAAAATATCTGCAGACAGGTGAAAGGTGACAATAAATATGTTTCAATCACTTTTGAAAATAATATATCTGTAGCAAGAAACAAAAGCACTCTCACTCAAAACTAACATATACTAATTTAGCACAATCGAACAGTGTTTCATTGATATAGATAACAAATTCCCCGATGGGAATTTAGTGCTTCAGGCAGATGAGGTGCTTCAGAAGAACCATCAGTAGTCAAGTTTTCCTTAAGAATAATTCAAGCATATTACTGCGTTCAAGCATAATGCTTCAAAGAAGATACCCCACATTTCCATGATACAACTTGAATTGGAAATACAATCATAAATATACTTGACAATCTGATTGCTGGACTCAGGAATCCTTTTCATACAGACAAAACAGCTGGAACAACACAGTTAGTAGATCAATCTTTTGGATTATTCACTCAATTTTAAAAACCAACTGTGGTTCTTAAATACATTCCACGTGTCATCACTAAGTTAGGAGCCACAGTTTCTCACGGTAATCAAGAGACTGTATTGATCTTCATTAAGTTAAATGATGACAAAAGCTAAAAGTTCCCTCTTATGGTCCAATCCTGCTGACCAGAAACTGACTGCCAGTTTAAATGGTCAATGAATTTAAATAAACTGATCAATATTTTGGATTATTCACTCAATCCTAAAGGTTTAACTATGGTTCTTAAATACATTGCACCTGACATCACAAAGTTAGGGGCCACAGTTTCTCACGATAATCACAAGATCGAATTGATCTTCAATAATTTTAAAGAAGGCAAAGCTAAAAGTTCCCTCTTATAATCTAAATGGTAGATGCATTTAAATAAACCAATTAACAGCAAACAGAACCAGCAGTTCAGTCCTCCATAGCACTGTTCTCACCTTGGTTATCAGACAGGGCATTTGGCTTCCAAAATCCAATTTGTCTCTGCCCAACAGAAGTTGATATTAAAGCAAAATGAAAAAAAAATTTTTTTGTACAGGGACTTAAAAGTTTCAGGAAAAAAAGGATCACAAATCATATTTAAAGGAGCAAATTCAGGAACCCTGCAATGGCCTTTAAAACAAGAAATATAAAGACCCCATAAACTAAAAATACAAATTAAATAATAAAACTGGGTTTATTATTATGCCCAAGAGTACCTCAGAAGGGAAACAAGCGTCTTCCGAAAAGTGGGACGATGCAGATGCATTCTTTTGATCCATGATCTCAAATGGCATTGTTCAGCTTCAACACCAGAAAATCTCAAAAACTAAAAAACAAAAAAACAAAATTTGTCACTTGAGGCTCTGTTCTAAGGTAATCTCCATATCCTACAGCATTCAACAAACACCAATTCCTAGTCAGTAAACTGCTAATCTTGTAACTTATTTTTCACTAAACAAGAATAACAGCACAAATGAAAGGGGAACTTAGAAATTCGGAAGAAATGTTAATAAATTAATGCGTTAATTCAAATCCTAAACGGTTTTCTTTTTCAACTATCAAATATCATCGAAACCAGCGAAGATGACACAAAAACTACTTACTTCCTTCAGAAACTGGCAACTTAAAAAGGTTTTTTTAAGGGAACATAACAGCAGTTTTTTTTTTCTTTTTAATAATTCAAATAGGTTGAAACAAGATGTGGCATGAAAAGGAAAGCCACTTACCTACCAACAACCAAACAAAATTTACCGTTTGGTTTCCAAGAAAACGGTAGGAAAATTTTAAAACGAAAATCATCAATCGTAGGTTTTGAACACAGGAAAAGGCGAATTTTACATTTAAAAAAAAAAAATTCACAATTTTACTTTCTTTTTCCCCACGCTTTTCTAAACGAAAAATAAAAAAATTTTAAGCAATTTGAACCCTAAAAATCAAGTTGTTAAATACCAGATCAGCTAAACCCAACTTTGAATTTCTGAAAAAAAAAACTATTTTCTACTAAATTGCCCTTTTTTTCCCACTTATTAAGAACAATATTCCACAAAAACTCCTGATCAGACCAAGGAATAAAATTGTGAAAAGAAAAGGCTTAAATTCTAAAACTTTACTAGCAAAATTGAGGTAAAAAATTATAAATGCCCTCAAAATTGTATAAGTTTGACCTAAATAAAACAGAAACTAAGCCTTACCTTGTGAATCAAAATCCTGAAAATTATGTCTGCAACCTTTATTATGCATTGATGCTCAACGGAAATTCAAATATTAAAAATACAGAGCAAATTTGAGAGGGATAAAATAAAAAAAAAATTATAGCATAAAAAGGAGATAGAACAAGGGATCTCTGCATATTTTCCTTCCATTGCAAGCCATAACTCACCACATGGTAGAGAAGATTGTTTCCTCCTTGTTTTCTTCTACAACACCATAATTACAAAATCATACACGAAATTCATAAATATAAATATATATATATATTCGCTCTCTTTGTGGCAGCTTTATTCCGGGGAGGTGAAATGGAAAAAGGAAATGAAAATTTCCGGCGATCAAGGAGCGAAATCCCGGCGAGATTTCGTTTCTCGCCGGTCGCTCACCGCTGCGCTTTTTAGAAAGAGAAAACAGAGAGAAAGGGAGACAGAGAAGGCGTTGTGTTTGTGTCGTGTTGTGGATAGTTTTGCTTTGAAAAAATGAAAAAAAATTAAAAGATAAATTAAAATAAAATAATTTCCTTGAAACCCGACCGCTTTAAGAATCTAAGATTACGGAAAATGAGCTGACGTTTAATGTATTTATTTTTATTTTGTTTTTTATGGATAAAAATGTATTTATTTTTAATTTACTAATACTGATAACAGAAAAGTGACCGATGAAATTTTAGTTTAATAGTAAGAAATTTAAAATTTTCAAGTTCCGTAAATTTTGACGTCAAAATAAGACTCGTGAGTATTATTCTGGTCCATATTTTATTATAAGATAAAACTTTAATACGAATGTTGTGTAAAATTAATTTTACACAAGTCTATATATTTGCACTATAAAATATAAATTTTAAATTTTTAACCCTAACCCTAAAAAATTAAACCTCACACTCTAAACCCTAAACCTTAAATTCTAAACACTAACCTTAAATTCCAAACCTTCCAACCTAAACCTTAAACTAAAATTCTAACCCCTAAAACTAAAAGGCACGTGTAAACTAAAATTTATACGGGCTGTGTATCAAAGTTTTTTCCTTTATTATATTATTTTTAAACTATGAAAAAAGAATCGGAAAAAATATTATTACTCAAATGTATTTGAGAAATGAAAATAGACTTGAATTAGTAATGGATAATCTAAGACTTTTTCGACAAATTTGTTTGATTTTTTTATTTTTAACAGTTTTAAAATTTTTAATTATTTTATAATTTTGAAAATACTGAATTTGTATTATTTTTAATATTTAAAAAATATCAATTATTTTATATTTCAATTTTTAGTTAATTTTATGAACTTTATTTTTTAATATTTTAAATATATTTGATTTTTATATAATTTTGTTTTGCTTAAAGATTAAAAAAAAACTCGATCTTCGCAAAACAAAATGAATTAAGTCGCTCTCAATCATTAAGCCTTTATATATGATTTAATCAATTCAATTAATGTTAAATAAAAGGTCTAATTATATTCTTTGTTTTTTTTTCTCTCTTCATATATTTAAAATTCAATCCGTCTACTCTCTCTCATAAATTTAATTTTTTTACTCTTTTAATTTAACAATTAAAGTTCAATCGATAACATCATTAAATGATCGAATTATGTGACGCTGAAAAAAATGTTCGTAAGGTAATATTACGCGTGTGAAACAAAAAAATAAAACATTGAGTATAGGGTTATAAAGTTCTACAATACCATTTCACGACTTTTTTGGGGAAATATTGGGATGAAAAAATATATTAGATATAAAAGGCATGTTAGAGTTTATTGGGCGTGTCTGACGAGTTTTTTTAAAATATTATTTTTTAATGTGATAGAAGGAATTTACCGTGTATGTCTGACGAGTTCTCAAACTATTTTTCCTCTGTTCTATTAAAAATTATAGATTGTTTAAAAAAAATTAAAAGCTTATTATGTGTCACATTTTAATTGATTAATAATAAAATTTTAATATTTGTTAAAAAAAATTAAAATAATTACAAATGAAACGTTACGCACATATCACACTCAAAAACTAGTTTAGACACATCTAAACAAATATAGAGTTTAGATATTTATTTGATGGCCAAGACTAACTTGAATACGGACGATTACATAAAAACGGCGTTATTTCTCAATATTCTATGTGGCACTGAGCTATTAGTTTCTCCAGCAAAGCAGGCAAATGA
Source organism: Hibiscus mutabilis (assembly GCA_019671005.1). Lineage (NCBI taxonomy): Eukaryota > Viridiplantae > Streptophyta > Magnoliopsida > Malvales > Malvaceae > Hibiscus > Hibiscus mutabilis. Next base: position 34,490,072 of record CM033749.1, read on the forward strand.
TATTGTTGCTAGTTTTCTCATCTCAGAGTTCTATGTAAAAAAATAATAATAATAACCGACATGGGTTTGTTTTGATTTTCTACTACTTTGACTAGAGTGTTCTAAGAAGAAAGTAAGTTCTTTTGCTGTTTGGTCTTGGTAAAATAGCAATACCACAAAAGAGAATTAAATTTTACTGACCATCGATTTTCGCTGCTAACAACGCTCGAGTGATATTCGTCATATGAACATTAAACTGATAAGCAGATAATATTGTCACACAAACAGACTAACACTGTCACAAGACAAGCGAACAGTGCCATAAAAGCATACGAAACTACTGCCATGAAAGCAGACGAAAAACTGCAAAAAAATAGATAAAAGATGAAACTGACAAAGTTAAAAAAACAAGAAAACATGCAAATATGATTCATCAAGAAAGATGAATGTTTATTTATATACAAAACCAGCAAAATGGTCTAAAGGCCGTCGTCAGAGAAAAAAAAATTTAACGAATAATAAGAACTCTAAAAAAATTTAGAAATCGTCCCAGAGAAAATAGAAGGAGTAGTTTGTTTTTTTTCCTTTTTATTATTTTATTAAATTCCAATCTAAAACACATAAATTTGAAAGTATGTGTATAAAAACTTATTTCAAAAATAAAATACGAGAAAAACAAGAGACTTTAATATAACAAACTTAATTCAATGATTAATTTTTTATGTTTAAAGCTGATGAAATTTTAATTTATTTGAGAGTCAACGAACCTATAATTTAATATTTTTTTAGATTTTTTTTCATAATTTTTTGGAATTTACATATTTTTATGGGTTTTATTTTTAATATTTTACTTATTTTTTGATAATTTTGTGAATTTTCTTGAACTTCCAAAGAATATTTAATTTTTTTGTGAGAGATACCGCTTTGCTCATTTTTTAAAATTGTCATGGACCCAATAGATATATATACTATTAATCATTTTTCATACATTCAAGTTGTAAAAATTTATCTCGAAAAAATCAAATTACTTATTCGAAAACTAAATAACTCAATTCAAAGAACTTAAAATTAAAAATAATAATAATATTTTTCTAGTTGAATTGAATTTTATCCACCCCTAATTACATCTTTTGGTTACAAAATTAATTTGTTCTTTACTTTATATATATATATATATATATATATATATATATATATATATATATATATATATATATATATATGAATATTTTATACGTAAATATAATTATCGTAGAAGTTTTTATATTACAAAAGTAAAAAAAAAAAAATAAATCAAAAGTTAACTAAGCTTACGGCGTACTAGCAAGATACATCACTTTAGTACTAATTTATTAGGTCTTGAGTTCGATCCTGAACAACACCAATACCATTCGTATAAAGTATAAAAAATCGAAAGATGCCTTGTAACGAAAAGAGATACAGAAAATAATTTGTTTGTTAACAACATTAATTTTTTAAAATAAAAAAATAAATTATTATCATATGTTTTATTAAAAAAATTTAAATTTAGTCGAGAAAAAAAAAGTATATATAATAATAATAATAATAATAAAAGAGTCCAGATGCAACAACAAAAAAAAAACCCGACTAACAACTGAAATGCACACAACAAAAGCTACCTGCACCAGCCCACTCAAACTCAAGTACTATTACTAGCATCCGAAAGCACCAAGCTTCCTATACCGCTAGGCGGCGAATCAAAGTGAAACACCCTTAAGCAACCCGATAAAGGCCAAAACAAATCAATCTAAAAGTACTGTTTCACCTCACTTATTAAAAAACAACTTATATACAACTCTTTTCAAGCCGATAAAGAAAGAGGAATAAAACTTCATTTTAGTGGTGTTCATGGTCGGCTCTGATAATGACAATGAGTTTAGAGAATATATAGGCTTAAAATGGATTTGGATGTTATTTTTAAAGAAGATAATAATGAAATTGAAAAAAAAAACAAAAAAGGAAAATATGTTTTTTAGGATTTTTTTAAATATATTTGTGGTAGAGACTTTGGTCGTAGTTTAGGGTTGAGAGAGTTTTTAAGATTTTAAGGTAAAAAGGGAATGAAACAAAAGTTCAAAGATCAATTTGATATTTTATTTAAATTTTATGGGTCAAATTAAAAATTAATCATTTTCCTTGTCACATTATCAAAGTAACGATTGCTAACAGATCAGTGACCAAAATATAACAAATCAATAATGTAAGTGGCCGAACATTATTTTTTAAAGATAAGTGATCAAAATAAGAAGAAAAAAACTTACACAAAGGTGACATTCAACGTAGTTTAGTATTTTAAAAATTATGGATGTAAAAGAAACAGTAGACATGTTTTCTTAAGTACGTATTTGTGAACATGTGAGTTATTTTTATTTTTAACACAAATAAATAATCTCTTTATAAAAATATTATTCCATATAAATATTATTCATTTATTCTTCAATGATATTACTAATAATTATTAATGAACTTACCATGTAGTATCATAGGGCATATAAAATGATGGTGGGATATTAATATATTGATTAGTAATGGAGATTATAAAATTAATGATATTTTAATTAAGTTTCGGCATTATTTTAACGGCAATAGAATATTTTAATTCAAAATTAATAGATAAAAAACAATTAAACTAGAAGAAAATGGGGCCATAAATTAATTCAATATTTTGAATCTTGACAAAGCCTTAAAAATAATTAAATCATAAAAAATTAAGCACTGTCAAGATTTAATTTCAATGGTTAAAAAATATTAGGGCCTTAGAATGCAATCGGATTGTAACAGTTGGGGTCATGACCTCTCCTGTACAAAGTGGCTCCATCCATGTATGATGCATTAAACAATGTTTATCTACATTATATTTTTTTGATTTATGTGCGAAGAGGGGTGTAATTATAGTAAAGGTGAATAAAACTCGATTTTATTTAGAAAAATACTTTTAGTTTAAATTATTTGATTCAACTCGAATTAGCGATTTGGATTTAAAGCTAGAGTCGAGTTTGAATTTTTCCGACTCGAAAAAAAATTATTACTTTGTGATTTAATCTATATTTTTCTTATTTTTCCATTCCTCATTCATTTTAAGTTCACTTTTGAACAAATTTGAAGCACGTGCTCTTAAACCGCTGCAGAATACCTAAGTAGTTTCAATTCTTATTTTCGAAAATAAATTTCTTCTTTTTTAAATTTATTCCCTCAATTCTATATGGTTTCCTCATTTATTCAATTCATCATTCATTTTCAATTTTTCTTTTTGAAAATAAATTTTCTCTTTTTTTCAATTTAGTCCCTCAACTTCATATGGTTTTTTTATTTCTTCAATTCATCATTCGTTTTAAGTATATTTTTGACTAAATTTGAATCACGTGCTCCACTACCACTATAGAATATCTATGCAACTTTGATTCATATTTTTAATAACAAATTTATGCTTTTTTCAATAGTCTTTCAATATTATAATTTATTCAATTTGATCATTCAACGATATTTTTTTGTAAATTCTTTCTTCTCGTAAATTACTTGACTCCTTTATACTCTCATGAATATTATATCCTAAAACATATTTTTTTAATAACATTATTAATATATTTTATAATTTAATATGATATTTGATTTATTAAATAATATTATAAATCTTGCTTACACATATGAAAAAATGTATGTACAACTTATATGATTATAGAAAATTATTAAAATTGAAACCAACATGTATCATAATATTATAAATAATTCAATTAAATTAAAAAAAACTCGAATAACTTTACTCTACTCGACTTAAAAAATATTCAAATAAAATATGAATCATAAAAAATGACTTATCAGCTCGATTAATTCTTTACTCGTTTGATCAGATATTTACACCTAATTATAAGTCCAGAAATTCAAGAAAAATAGAGAAAAATAATATAAAAAAAAACGAAGGAAAGGGTAAGAGAAGGTTTGTGAGTGGTGACGGTTAAAGATGGAAAAGAAAGGGAGTTCACGTCGTAAAGGTGGGATGATAACGATGATTATGATGGTATATGGGCCGTCTGATCCATATCCACGGCTGTTGAATGCCAACGAAAAGTTACGGCCGAATGGGGCAACATTTATGGGAGGATTTAGGGACACTATTTTCTTAATGGATTGATCCCATAACAAGTAATAAATAATATCTTTAGTTACTTGATAATGGATCGAGTTGGGTGGTATTTAGATTAAATCTAAATTATATTAGATGTCATTAAATTTTAAATTTAGCATCGGTTATACTATAGAACTAAAAGTCGATAATATTTTAGTATTAAATTTTTATTTATGTTTTAATTATACCACTAGACCATTAAAATCAATGATGTGAACGAATTTTAACGATCCACGTACGATAACATGAAGGGATTTTAACGGTCTAATACTATAACTAAAGTCTAAAATGAAGTTCAGTGCTAAAATAATATTAATTTCTAGTTCAATAATATAATGATGCTAAATTTAAAATCTAATAATATTTGGTGTACTTCACCTTTATATTAAATCTGATTTTTATAGGTTAACTCAAACTTATTTAGATTTGTATATATAAAAGAGAATAAAATATTATAAAATGAAAACACAAATTGTCTATAAATTATTATAAAATGAAAACACAAATTGTCTTAAGTTTCCGATTGTAGAGTCGATTTAATTTTTTTTTATCTAAATCTATTTTTCAAGCTTAGTTAGTTGAGCTTACGAGCTCTATTTTACGACTCAAAATTTATTTAAATTTTTTTATTTGAGTTTTTAAGTTTATGTAGAAATTTAATTATAATTATTTATAATATTATAATATAGATTGATTCTAATTTAAACGACTTTTCAGTGACAGATCTACAACATGAATGGGAGGGGTTGTTGCCCCCGACAGGGGGAATTTTTTTTTACCTTTAATCCTTTGTATTTTTTTTTTTTGAAAAAATAGGAATAATTATGAATTTGCCCTCCAACTCTCAAATCTTGGCTCCGTCCATGCAACTTTCTATATCAATATACAATACATATATATTTCTTCATATTTTTCATATGTGATATATATATAAGAAAGAATTGAGGGACTCAACTTAAACTTAAAAATCGATCTACTAATTACTAAAAATTCAAGTTATTAGAAATTTTATTTTACAACTCAAATTTTATTTATTTTTTTAGTCGAGTCAAGTTTATAAAATTACAAGTCGAATCAAAATAATTCAAGTTTTTTTCGCGACGGGTTAAAAATTTTAATATTTTTTTGAGTCGAATCGAGTTTTGCTCACCGAATTTGGAGTTTTAACTAAACACTTAACTTTTTGAGAGAGATAGAGACGGAAAGCGATGAGTTTCCTTGCCTGGGGAAGCAAAGTGTGTGTGTGTAAATGTTTTTTTTGTTTGTTTTAGGTAAGAAATATCGTGGGCAGTGAGCGATCCAGTCTGTCTGGTTGGGAAAACAGACACATTACGATACACCAAATGGCATGGAAAAAGCTTGGATCTTTATTTCATTTTTGGTACGAAATAGAAAGCAGCACTTGCGAAGAAAACAATGAATATATTTACCATCAATTGAATTGTGTGGTGGTCCAATGTTGAAGACCGTGGGCGTGTTAAGCCCAAAATGGTTGGGGAATTTCGTTTAGGACTCAAATAATAAAGTACCAATGGAATAAAGCCCACCGTTGGAAATCCTACACTATTCTAGACTCTTTCACTACACTCCACATAAGGTTCCTTCGGAGATCCACAACTAAAATTGTTAACTCATATCACTAGCAATCAACGTTAAATCTGACATCAGCCATCAAACAATGATGAAAGCTAAACATAAACAAATACTCTCGACTCACTTATGATTAAATGCTTATGATGAATGAATTTAGGAAGGAACGGTGAGAAATTTAATACCACTTCTTCGATAATATCTCTAACTCATCTCCCTCTCTTTTATTTCTATAACCACATTGACCGTAATTTTTCGTCCAAATAAAAAAAAGTGAACCGTTCGAACATCGATAATCACTGCTATTTCATTTTGCTCATCAACAAAAACAAATAAACATAACATAAATATAAAATCATCAAAATCTAAATAAAAATAGTTGTAACGTTAGCTAAAACTATATTAATTTAAAAATATTGGGGGAAATAATGCAAATGATTTAATGAACTCCAAATATATTTATTATCTTTCTTAATCATCTCCTTAAAATTAAGTTTAGGTTGTTCACTTGACAAATTCAACTCTAAATTAAACAAAGATTTAGTAATTCAATCTGGCCTCTAATTATTTAATAAGTGGTAATCACATCTATTTGGACCGACAATTAAATCTCTACATCTTCTCATTAAAATAAGACTTAAAAACAAATAGATTGCTTCGAAAAGTGAAACAAACATCTTATAATTAATATGCAAACGCCATCCGTTGTTCAAAATTTCCCAGAAAATCCAAGCTTTTATTTATTTTTTATTCATTATTTTGTTTATTTATTTATTGTGTTAATGTAGTTTAAATTAAATTAAACCGGAGGTCAAGCCGGCGCCTACCAAAGCTTTTTAACGTTTACACGAAGCATAGGGCGGTTGGGGTTTTAAATTTAATTAAGATATAATGGAGGATTAATTAATACAAAATTAAAAGAAAAAAAAAACAATATGATGTTTCAATAATCAAAGACATGTTAGCTAACATGTTTGTAAAAACATCAACCCTTTCCTTAATCTTCATTAAAAATGTCTTAATTTATTGCTTTTCGACTTCTAGTACGAGTCAAAATAACAAAAAAAAATGTTGTTTTTGTCCTACTTTGGCTAATTAGGATTTTTTATATATTGAGATTAGTAATAATATTTTGAGTTTAACAATTTAATCACGAGATAACGTTTTTAAATAATCGACATGGTTTGGTAGGTCTATCAAATAGCCTAGTTATTTTGTCTAGTTTAATAGGTCTATGATAAAAAAAAAAATTGATTTTTTATTTTTTAATAATACGATTTCATTTGATTTATATTTAAATTATTATTTAATAATTTAAAAATCTTATGTGATCAAGGCATAATCTAGTACGTATAATTTGATATACTTTTTTATGGTATAAAAGTCTAGATCTAAAATATTGTTTTCTTAAATTTCATTTTTTGAATCCACCAGTACAAAATCTATACTCCGATCATAGCACCGAATCCAACCATTCGAAATTATGTTACCAGTGCCTACGCAAATACGCTGTCGATCGCACTATCATTTCCATATTCCTACATCTCCCATCCACTCAAAGGACAACCAGTAAGCACCTACCCAAACAAGAGTGGCCTCTCAACAAAAATGCAGACTCAAATGCAGCATTCTCATACATGGTCATAAGTCGGAGCCATTAGAGGCATATTTCAACACAAAAATAGGCACTACCAGAACACTAACCAGTCCAGTAAACAAATTCTGCCTATTCTGATCTCTCCCTACTGGTCTGATCCTTCGCGTAACAGCACCCTAAACTCATTAGCATTAGATTGTCCCATTTCAACGGCTGATCCCCACTCCAGCAGGCTTTCTTTTCGGTTAATGCCACTTTTTGCAACTCTATCTGCGTTAAGGTTTTGATTCCTTCCAATTGAGATTATTTCCCAGCTAATCTTGCTGAGCTCTTTTCTGCAGTACAACACCAGCTCTTTAAACGCAGCCGGTGAGCAATGAGGTTTTCTAAGCCAGTATACCCCATTGCTCGAGTCTGATTCTACTATTAAATGTGGCAATTTATTCCATTTGATCCTTGTGAAGATCGAGATAGCTTCCTTGATGGCTACGAGTTCAGCTGTGGTTGGGTCTGATATGCCTATAGACATTGAATATTTCACAACCGATTTACCAAAGTGATTTCTTAGAATGCCTCCAATTCCGGCTTCTCCCAAATGCCCCAGAACCGCACCATCGGTGTTGAACTTCAATGTGCCAGCTAGGGGAGGAGACCAGTCTGAAAACAGCGAGGCGGATCGGCTTGCAAAAACAGGTATCAATCGAAAAGAAGACCTGGAAATTTGGGGACCAGACGTTGAAAAGAATTAAGCCCAAAGTAAGGATCAGTGGATATCTACGTGTGCTAGGAACTTCATTAGTTAATGCATCAGTCCTGGGAAAGTTTGTTTTTAAAGCTTCTAGCATTGGGTTGCCTAAGAATACTCGAAACATTGTATTAGACTTATCATTGTGCACTCTTTTTTCTCCATTTAAAATTAAAAAGAATTTTTTAACGAGACCAATGATAATGTCTTTCCTATATCCATGAAATAAATCCAACTTTACTTTAAAAATAATATTTAAATTTAAAAATTAAGAGTGACAATGATTATTTTAACTAATATTTAAATTAGAAATGCCGTAAAATACTATTATACCAAAAAATAATTGAAGACCACAGCCTGAAATAACGTGCATCACAATTAAAAGCTCAATAACTAAATTAAAGTGAAAAAATTTCAGATACTAAAATAATAATAATATACAATCTAAAAAATCAAAATACTATTCCGGATGGAAAAACTTCTCAACCAACAAAAATTAATTTTAAGCACATGAAAAACATGACATGCAATATGTGGATATGGTGTAGGTTTTGGTGTTGTAATATGAAACCGATGAAAATGACATTGATTCCATCCTTTTCTACTATTCTCCCTCTAGGTCAATCTCTGACAAGGAGTTTGTGCATCATCAAAAAAAATATGTATGAATATATATTACCGTATAAGCATCTATAGACTATTAAAAAAACATGTTTTTAGATTAAGTTTTCGTAGGTCAACAAATAACAACGGAAGAAATATAGCTCGGTAAGTATAAGAGAACGTGTGATCAAACATGTTTAAGTACTCAATATCATTTGATTTATGGGTAGGGAAGGGGTTGGGATTATAGGCATTTTAAAATGAATATTCAAAAAATAAAAGAACTTTGTTAGCATTTTAGGGTTCAATTCGGCTCGATTTCGGATATTTGTACATTTCGAATTACACTATTCATTTTTATTAATTATTATTTTTAATGATAAATACTAACAATTTTTTGTGTACGTAATTTTTTTTCCTCATAACACAAGCTTTATAACACGAATTTGAAAAAAGCTTTTTAAACGACAAAAATATCCTTTATGATTAATTATATTACTCAATTGGCATTGGAAAAGCAATGGTCGTGTTTTTTGAGCAAAAATTAAAAGCTTGAAGCATTTTAAAGGTTTGACCAGTCAAACCTGCTAATTTAGATATTTGATAAATATATAATTGTAATAGCGAATTGAGGTGAAACATCTCATTTTAGGAGTTTTTTGAGTTAGAAGTTTGGATAAAATATTTGTGAAGAAATCAATGTATACATCTAAATTTAAATAAAAATTAATATATAAATTAATAAATACATATAAATTGAAACATATTTGATTTTATTTTTAGGATAAAAGATGGGTTTTGAATTTTCGATAAACAAAAAACTTAGCAATATAACAGCGTTGATGACGTAATCCCGTAACGTTCCCATCACTACTAATAAAAAGTCACGCAACCAGACGTAACCAATTATAAGGAATCGTCCAATGCTCTTTCTGCCATTTACAAGATTGACACACGTGTCTTCCAAAACCGACACAAATGAAACGTGTCGTATCATCATTGGGTAGAACAAGTTCCTTTTAAATTTTAAACCGCTTACAATTCCCACTTCAAGTCCACCACTACTGTTTAAATGACAAATAAAATAGAAACCGAAACCGTAACGGGTTGTAACTTGTAATCCCCGTTTCCGTAACCATTGTTGGTTGAGCTGGGTGACGTGGCAGATATTGATGCCAATTTATTAAATTTCAATATTCACAAAAAAATTTGATATAATGATAAATATTATTAGAACATAATCTATAAAAAAATATTAGACTCTAATAAAATAACAAATATTTAATATATTGACTATGTATAAAATTATATACAATTAATAAATTAAATGTACAAAATAAAAATAAATGAGTTTAATTTTAAAATTTTATTATAATATGTAAATATTAAATTCATTAATATTGTATCACAATAGTTTAATGTTAATGTATAGATTTATTTGTCGGTATCATATTAAGTGTAAATATATATTTTCATTTTATGTAGACAGATCTATTGATTAGATTGTGATGTTAAATTTTTTTAATCCTTTATAGAAATCTTAATTGACTAAACTTATAATTTTTAAAATATATATTAAAAATTTATTCTACCAGCTTAATTATCTATTGTTTTTATAAATGACCTAAATGATTTTTACTCTATCGTTTTTAATTACAACTTGATAACTACTGAATTTCAAAATAATAAAAAAATAAATTAAAAAATTAATCGGTTTGGGAAAGAGAGAGAGAGAGAGTACGGTGCAGGGGTGGGTAGGAGAGGGTGTGGAGTCGAGGCAGAACAACTGACATGTCGTGGCACGGGAGAGTTGCACCAACTCATCCTCTGCTTTATCCTCCCCCCATTCCATCACACGCGCGTACGAATCACCCGCCATTCAAACCCTTACTTTTCCCCTTATAAAACAAATTCTAACCCCTGATTTTTTTTAATCAGCGTTCTACTTAGGGATAGGCACGAGTGGTTAGGTTTTTGGCCGACTCTAATCCAAAAATAATTATAATAAATTTGATCCTGACCTGATTCTATTCGTAAAAAAAATTGATCCAACTTAAAAATTATATACATTATCCTGAACATGACTCGATCTATTTAAAAAATTTAATTTTAGGAACTTAATTGTGAAAAAAATAATTTTAGGGTCTAATTGTACAAAATTAATTAATTTTATGAACCTAATTTAAAAAAATCAATTTTAAAAACTTAATTATAAAAAAATATATAAAAGGAGGTATTATTACAAAATATCACTAAAAATATAAGGGAAAATTACACTATCAATTTCGGTCGGGTTAAATTTTTTTCATCATAAACTCAAACCCGACTCGACCTCACCCTTAATAAAAAGTCGACCCAAACTCGACTTTCTCACAAAAAATCCTACCCGATTATACCCGGGTAAAATACCCATCCCTAGTTATACTCTAAAATTGTTTTTTTTTTTTACATTTTATTACTAAACATGACACGATATCATAGTCCCGCATCATAAAATCACTAGAAATTAAAGAAGTTATTAAATTCAAAGATTACTGTATATAAAATTAATTGAGGGATTGAATTAGAAAAATATAACATTTAAAGGCTAAATGAGAAATATATCAACTCATACAAAATATATATTTAGTTTATGCATAATTTAAAAAAATGCCTCAAATATTTAATTATATAGTCATTTCAGTATTTATTTTTTTTAAATACTTTAAGTCTTTAACTCTCAATGTTTTATTTTAGATCAAAATGACGCATTTATGGATGAAAACCGTTAATCAACTAACGGTAAATTACTTGAAATGACGTGTCAAACATATTTATGAATAGATGACTAATAGCGACATAACATCGTCATATAAACAAAATATTGAGGGTTAATAACCTTAAAGAAGAATAATACATCAGTCAAGAAATAATAGTATTCACCCACATGAATCATTTGGACTCAAAATAAAATATCAAGGGTCGAAAAACTTTTAAAAAATAAAGACCAAAGTGACATTCCGATTAAATGTTAGAAGTATTTTTTAACTTATGTATTTAGTTTATCTATCGTATCTTTTACCTTTGCTTCTTCCATTCCATTTTATAGGCACCCCTGTGTTATTTTTTTATATATTTGTATCCAATATATAAAATAATAAAATACATATCCAAACATGAATTTAAAATATATTTTTTAAAAAATTAATATTTTATGCTTTTGATTTCAAATAATACAGCATACCACATCCCTACTATCTTGCTTTTAGTTATTAGTTGTGATATTTTATGTTACGAATAATTATTTTTTCTCGATTGACCTAAATAATTATTTTTTTGGCATAATCACTTGTTTATTAAATTTAACGTCTATCTTATTAGAACAATTAATAGTGATTGATAATAATTTTTCAGATTAACTAAATAAATAATTTACAAAATATATTTCTTTTCATGGTAAAACATGCATACACGAATGCATGGTTGATAACGGGCAAATAATAGTAGATGGATTTCCTAAAATGTTAGTTTCACCTTTTGTACGTTTACATGCATATGGAAAATAAAACATTACGCACATTTTCTTCATTTCCAATTCCTCCACATGTCAACGTCCTTCAACCAAGTTGAAAGTCTGGGTTTTTTTTTAAGCCTAAACAGGAGCATGTGTCTCGATTTATGCGTTGACCCCTTTCCAAATTTGTCCTGCAAAATTGATAAGAATATTTATCAAAATCAAAGCAAATTATGATATGAATTCAAAACTTAAATCACCACTTGTAGCAAACACATGTTCCATACCTTTTAACTTCCATGACTCGTCACATCTCAAGCTCTTGTGCTACGTATCCATCGACCTCTCCAAATATCTCTAAGTGCCCGTTCCGCAATGCTTATTCAATGGACGTTAGTCTGTTGTACAGAGAAGTAATACCAAACGCTCACCTCAAGTATAGTTTTTAAATATTTTTTTGTTTAATTTGCGTCTCAAATAGACATTTCACAAAAGTTAAAAAATTCAATTTTACCCCAAATGAGAGTTCCACAATCGTTGTGGAACGAAGCTTAAGTGGATGTATGTAGGTGGGTTGGAAATTTATTTTTGAAATAAATTTTAAGTTCAATTTGTTTCGTGCATGGACTAGTTAGAAATTAAGATTAGAGGGATAAAGTATACTTAACAATAAAAAATAGAAGGCAACGTTTAACTGAATTGAAAAATTGGGGTCTACATAAATAAAAGCAACATTAATTTTTTAATATAAAAAATTGGGGGCTCAACCGCCAAGGCTTATTGTAGTTATGTCTCTGGTTTCGTATAATTTATTTTACAAAAAATATTTTCTTCATCTTATGGCATCTGGTTGGCATAAAATGGTTTGACCAACGTAATTTATTTTCTAAATTAATGTAAAATAACTTGTATTTTCTAGAAAATGTACTACAGTATGAATTTTAAGATAGTGTTTTTTTTCTTTAAATACAATATTATTTTATGTTTTTAGTATTAATTTAATATTGTAGTATTATTTTTTAAATCATGTCAAATATATTTCTTAATAATATTATTATTTTCATAAGTGACAATATAATTAATAATATATATTATTTTAATAAAATATATTAGTATTAATATTTTTATTTATAAAGCTGTAAAAATAATATTTTAATAATAATTATTATATTACATAGATAATATTTACAATTTGTATTAATATTTTTATTTAAATTATCCAAAATTTTCTAACCTCCAAACCTTTAATCTTCTAGATGTCCTATCCAATAATATTTTCTTATGTCATTCTTTTCAAGATGAATCTTTATATTTTTCCTACATGTCACTAAGGAGTAGGTAGTTAATTGAAAGTTGCACCAATAAATATTATTAGATGAATCATGAATGACGTGGTAAATCGGATTCATCTAATGATTTCTCTTTTTAGATGTTACATCAGAAAATAATGTCAATCGATGTAATATTCGATAAAAATACAAAATTATTAAAATGGATGTAAATTGTAAAATATTTCTTGTGATTATCTTATATTTAATCCAGTGGCCCTCACAATGAATTATCATGACATGGGCATAGCCAACGTATTCGTACTTCACAACATGCCTCAACCCATGTGCTAACCATCCCTTTTTAGTTATTACAAATTCCAAAACAACATCGAATGTACACTCTTTGCTGTCATAACTTCATAATTCATGTCTATTTACCTCTTCACATATGAAGAAAGTAAACTTAAAAGCTTAGTTCAATAAATAAATAAACTTAAAAGCAACATAGTATATGGTACAATATTTGAAAATATAAATCACTAATACATCAAAAATTTATGTAAATATTTTCATCTATTTCTTTTTCTCGTAATACTTATCAGTGACAGATCCAGAATTTTTTTAGGGTGTACATATGGTAAATATTTTTTTAAGGTTGACACAAGTCATCAAATTCTCAAAATTTTACGAACCCAACAAGTGTTTTAGTAAAAAAGTTGATGATTTTTATCACATGAGATAATGGTTCAAATCACTTTATCTACAAGGTGTATGTACATTGTCAAAGGGTTAAGAATATATATGAACAAATATTATCATATAATCACCTTTAGACTATTAAAAAAATATCAAAATTTTACGGTGGGCAAAAATCATAAAATTCAAAGATAATTCATAAGAATTAAGAATTCGCCATGGAGACTTATGAATACTCTCTCGTACTGCCTTTTCATCTGTTAAAAAAGATATTATTCATCGTGTTGTTTTTTTTTTTTCTGTTTATTATGTTAAGAGAGAATGTAATGTGGTTGCGGATTGGATTGCTAGAATAATCAAATCAGACTATTGTTGATCGTCTGTCTGGGTTGTTTCTCCGCCTAATTTCCTTGCTAAACCGTTGTAAGGTTTGACAGTTGTTTAATGATGTTTATGTTTGAAAAAAAAAATGTAGATATTTTTATATGCAACATTTTTTACTTTATCACTTTTATTGAACGGTCACATAAAATCAATCATTCGTACGAGATTTATAATGTAGTCATTAAAGGTCCGAAATCCATCCGAAGATCAACCGTGATCAATATATATCCGAGATATAAAAGGCTTATGAGAGGTCACTATGCCCATATTTTCCATGTTTTCCTATCGATATGCTCTAGGGGAAGTAAGTCAACCTCACGGATTATTTGCACCCTTGAACGGTTTGAATGGTCACTACTACCATGTATTATTATAAAAACCGAACAAATTTGGAAAATATGGGAGTTGGAAACAAATTTTAGAGAAATAAAAAAAGTTAAAAAAAATTAGAAATCTATGACAAAATCTACAGTAAACACAAAATGCGAGTTTTGCAATAAGTTCCTTTTTATTTTAAAAAATAATTAAATATTCAAAGTAACTTCTGCCTGAGGCGACATTTATGTTTACTGTAAATTTTACCATGGGTTCTTAAAATTTTCCCAACCTTCTCTAAAATTTGTTTCCAACTCCCATATTATCCAAAATTCCCCAACAAATTTGGACAATATTACAAGTGCTTAATAATAAAAATTAATGTATTAACTATATTTAGATGAATTTAATGGGAATATTGTTTATTTTAGTTATTTGAAAAAAAATAGGAACATTTTTAAAGTAGTATTGTAAAAACTTTCGGATAAAGATTCCTCCATATGTTGTTTTAGACGATAATACACGTGGGTTCTATGGACTTACTTCTCCTGCTCATGTGACTTGCCCTCTCGTCCTCAGTGCTTCCTTTTTCACCCCACAAGGCTTAAAATTTTCAAACTTATTCTCAAAAAATAAAATAAAATAAAATAAAATTCAGACTTCTTTGGATAATAATACGTGGATATTCAATTTTTTGCCAGTCAAAATAAAAAGATTACAAATACGATGAATAATAAGTTATAATGGTGGTTAAAAAATTAACTGTAAAAATAATACATAATCATAAAATGTATTATTTTAATTTTTAAATTTCAAGATGTAAATGAAACAAGCATTCTTATATTTTTATTTAATAAATAATGTATTTTATTTTTTATAATTTAATTATGAAAAAAACTTTGATACACAGGCCGTGTAAACTTTATTTTACACGTGCCTTTTAGTTATAAGGGTTAGAGTTTTAGTTTAGGATTTAAAGTTTAGGGTTTTAGGTTGTATAGTTTATAATTTAAGGTTACTGTTTAGAATTTAGTGTATAAGATTTAAGGTTTAGGGTTTAGTTTTTTAGGGTTGAGATTGTGAATTTAAGATTTAAATTTTTATAGTGCAAATATACAAGCTTGTGTAAAATTAGTTTTATACAGCCTGTGTATTAAAATTTTACCCTTTAATTATTGATTTGGTCTTGATGACAAAGAATTTAAATTTTGAGGACAAAAGTTAACGTTAAAGATGGGAAAATAATTCATAATTAATCTATTTTCTAAATAAAAAATAAAATGCAAAAGAAAAAAAATCTCCTGCGTGCGTGGGGGCAAGTGCCCCTCCCAAGGTGAATGGGGGTTAGTCCCTGGTCTTGTCGTCTTGACTATATCATTATTTTTACCATTACAATAACTACAAGCACGTTGGGTAAAACATAATTAAGCGACGATATCAACGTATTTAGAGATTTAAATAGTGGTGGCAAATTTATTTGATCCCGTCGAGTCCCGATTCGATAAGGCATATTTGTTTATTTAAAAAATTGCCCTAATCTAAATTTTTTCTCTCAACGATAGAAGCGCCGATCACTCTTGCTCTTCTTTTCCTTTAAACGCTGACGGTAGCACCGGTTTTTATACTGGTCGCTGGCCGCCGATATCTATTATTTTGGTTGTTTTGTTTTTTAATATTCAATAAATTATTATGCTCTCATGACACGATCTATTCTACATTTTGGTACGTTTTCCTATGTCTTTTGGCACGTTTTTCTCTTTTTTGTTTTGATTTTCTTTTATGGTTGGATCTGACGACGCCACGACTGATCAAGATGGCGCTTATTTATAATCATGGTGATCTTCCCTGCTCTGGACCTTCGAATTGAATTTGAATATGCGATTTGCGCTCGTGGATAGTTTCTCACGACGTTCAACTCTGATTTGCAGTTCTCAGCGATCTTTCAATAGTTTAATCTCATTTTTGTGGTTCGTTTGCCGATGCAGTCAGTTTTGTTCGTGTCTATTTTTCGTTCAAGTCATTTGGATGGGTTTTTAACCTTTTTCATGTTCGGTCATTGTATGATCTAAAGTGGCTAGTTTTAGGAAAATATTCAAATTATGTTTTAGTTTACAATGATATTTGTAAACCGTTATTGTAATTTTGGGTATTTTCTTGTTTAATAAAATTAGCGACTTCTATTAAGAAAAAGGGTTTGGGTCAGTTTTTGAAAGAATATTTTTTTGAGTTTTGTCACGTTCGAGTTTATGTGAAAATTTCCCGACTCAATCCAGTTTATTTATTATTATATATATTTATTATATTTAATATTTGTATTAATTCTTTGGGGCAGTCGAGTCTAGTCGAATTCTTCTGTTAAAAGTTTGGAGTCGTTTAAGGTCGATTTTTTCTTAATTTTTTGTTAAAATACTAATATCTATTTTTTATATATTATATTTAACACTTTTATTGATATTTTTGTTAAATGTAATCATAGACGGAGCCAAAATTTGGGGTTAGGAGAAAAAACATAATTTTTTTTAAATGTTTGAAAGTGAGGGGGCAAATTAAAAAATAATCTAATTTTTTAAAACAATTTATATAGGTTCAATATCCAATTACGGCGAATATTTTAATATTCAGTGTGATTAAATATTAGTACTTAAAAGTGAGGGGCCAAGATTTAGCTTAAATTAGTACTTAAAAGTTAACAATTACGACGAATATTTAAGTTAATATTTTAATATTCAGTGTGATTAAATATTAGTATTTTTACTTTTAGTAGCTTTTTGAAAACACGCCTATCGTGCAGATAAATTGCTCGAATTTATATCTCTTAAAAATAATAATGCTCTTTTTTCACTGGAATAACTCAATAAGTTCAATATCCAAGTTATATTTTTTTAATAGTCTAAATCCGTTCATAAATATTCTTAATATTTTGATATTGCACACACATCTTACAAACAAAGCGATTGAACATAAGTCTCTTAAAATGAACATTATCCAAGTTATTTTTACGTGAACTACATGTATTTTTCATATATTGTCTAAGCCCACCGAGCTAGATAGTATCATTAGAGTTACAAAACTGTTTTATAACGTTGTTAAATTTGGAAGGTTTCGTTAATTTGAAAAAAACCCCATATCAGTTGATTCAAATGTTTTGGTTTTTTTTTTGTTCAATCCTAGTGCCACAATTTCCTTTTTTTTTTTATTTGTTTTCTTGGCCAGTAATCGGCAATTAGGTCTAGTATTAGTTGTAGATCATTATGATTCATTATTTATTGTTTTTATTATATTTTTAATAAGAATATTTGTCTTTGTGGCACACGTTTTCTCAGCCTTTGTGACACTTTTTTTTTGGCTCATTTCATGTGTTATTTTGACATGATTTTAGCATATTTTAGTAGTCGTTTGGTGCTCGTTCAAATATCTTCACGTTGCTAATTTTTTATTATGATTCTGTCGGTGGTCATAAAAGATAGATCACACTCGGTTGATGGTTGTTTGTTGATGTAATTAGGCCTGGTAGCAGAGTACTGATAGTTTGATTCGCTCACCACTCATTTTTAACCATTAAAGTGTCTCGTCTTGATAGAGACAATAAGATTCCAGAATGTTTCTGGATTTTGACGGTATGCGAATTTTTATGAAAGTATTTACTTTTCTTTGTATGATTTTTGTTGAGGTTTTGGTGGACTAATCTTTATTATTCTCCCTTCTGAATGTATTGTGTTTGCGATATCTTTTATGATTTTTTTAATAAAATTGAATTGCTATTGTAAAAAAATATTTTAATTTTTTTTGCATGATTTATATTCATTTCATAGTTCAGATTCATTATTCATAGTTATTCTTTTAACAATATCATATCTAAAATGGATAAATTTTTTTTGCCCTTTTTTGGTATCCGATACAAAAAATTAAATTCTAAACCTTAAACACTAAAAATACATTATGTCATATTTTTTTAAACTCTAATCCCTAAATTTTAGAGCTAATTTTTAATATAGAGGCATATATAAAAGCACTGAAAAAAGTAACGATTTTTATTCATCTAAAATAACTTTAAATTTCATTCAACACAAATTATTTAATCGAAAATGACATGGCTTTTTCCCTTAAAAAACATGACATGATTGAGTTAACTAACGTGCTCCTTGTGTTAACTAAGCACACCCAACCCGGTATATATTCTCTCCTTTTCTGTCAATTAATATTATGATAAACTACGATAATCGCTAAACTTTTATAGTATTTTCACTTTGTTATTAAAAATAATTTTTTTCATATATAGATAATCACTAATTTTTTTAATTTGTTTTCATTATAGTCATTGCGTTAGCTTCTATTAAGAAATATTGACGTAATACGTTAAAGTTATTTTTTGATTTTTTTTACTTTTTTTTAATTTACAACCAGCGTCAAGGCCAGCATTTTGATGAATAGAGCAGTCGTCGGTCAATCCAATAATGAAAAATATCTATTTAGATTAATATAGTTCGGTTCAAGTTGATCTGATCGTTAACAGGAGTGAATCAAAACTAAAAATCTCAATCAAAATTAAAAAAACTTTTCGATTTATTATTGTTAACTAGAGCATCAACTTGAAATCAAATTATATTAATCTTCTTGCCAAATAAATCATTTCCACCGTTGGGATTGAATGATTATAGCTCTATTCATCAAAATGTTGGCTTAGGTGATGATTATAAATTAAAAAAAAAATTATGATTCTTTTTAAGAAGAAGACTTTAATATGTTATGTCAGTATTTTTTAATAACAATAATCTTAATAAAAATGAATTAAAAGCTTAATAGCCGTAATAAAAGTAAATTAAAAGTTTAATGACTGTATTACTGTAATAAAAACCCTTTGATTGCAATGATGAAAGTGAAAGACACCTAAATATTTAGTACTAGTAGTGTAATTTACCTATCATTACACTCTTAACATCCGTCCACACCTGCCCGATACTAGCACGACAAGCCCACTTCCCAAATAAAAAACACACACAACAGTCGGGGCAAACGGCGTTATCTTGCTAACCCAATCAACACTTTTTTTACCCGAAACAATGCCAAACGTCGTTAGGCCGTCAGGCAGGTAATTTGTATGTAAAAACTTTAAATATTTAATTAAATATAAATAATAATTTACCAATCCGTGTCTAACGAAATTAGACATTAGGTCATTTAAATAAAGTTAGAAGCTTGCTTAATGAAGAAAACTCGGGAAAGCTGCCTCGTATTGGACTTTTGCAAAATTTGATATTAGATTTTTGCAAATAGGGGTGTTCAAACGGTTAATTCGGCCACCTACCGAACTAAATTACCCAAAATTAAATTATTATTTTTAACTGTTAATCAAACCGATTTTTTTTACGAAATACTAACCGGATCGAATAAATTTTGGTTAATTAGGTTGATTTTCAAATTAACCGAAATTTGAAAGAAAAAAAAGTTGTCTAGAAAGCAAACAAATCATGTTCTACCTTAATTTTGTTTCATTAATGTTTATATATACCCTTTGAACAACAAAAACTGAGAGCAATCTCAACATACGTGGCTGAAAAATTTAAAGGAAGCAGCTGTGATCTGCAGAGAAGCCAAAGCTCTAAAGAAGTTGCACTGGTGAAGACATGAATAGAGGTGGAATCCCAACAACTTAGCCCCGCAATCAACCCCATATTCTATCAATCCATCATCGTTTCCCAACCTGCAGGGTGGGTCACCGAATCAACAATAATCGATGACAGCTTATATTTTTTTGGTATTTTTTATTTGGGTTAGAAGGTGGGTCTTGAAATTTTATTGGGTTTAGACTTATATATATATATATTATTTGGTTAATTCGGTTAATTAATTGGTTTTAAACTGAATTAACTGATAATTGAACTTTTAATTTTTTTAACCGTTAACCGACCGATAAAACTTAGGCCACCGATTGATTAATCGAGCTAATTCAGTTCGGTCGGTTAATTCAATTTTAACTGAACAGTGAACACCCATATCTGTAAAACCTGATCTGAATTACTCGGCTAAAAATGGGATACTAATACTTAAAAAATAAATAAATAATCTACGCGTCCCAATAAAATTGTCACTTTCATGTTTTAAAATTGTTGAACTCAAATGGTAACTTTAAAAAACTCAAACACTTTTCTCAGACAAATTTACCTTTTTATTCTTTTTTAGTTTCTCAACAAAAATAAAAATTAATTTTAGGCTTAAGGGTATTAAAAACCCTCAAACTTTTAAAAGAAAATCAATTAGACCCTTAAATTATTATTGTACTTAATTAAACCCTTAAACTTTAAATTCATATTAATGTATCCCTTGACTAATAAAATTCATTATTGACCGTTAATCTCGTTAAAGGATGCTAATTTGTTTCACTAGAATTGCATTGTCATGCCATTAAACTGCCAAGTCACACTAACATGCCAATAAAATAATTTAATAAAAAGTGAAAATTAAAAAAAAATGCCGTCCAAAAATTATGAGATTTTGAAACTTAAATTAACCACTAAGGTTTAACACTCCAAAATTCAGAAAACTGTAATTCAGATCAGATTCGTCATTCAATTGCTCATATCATTTTCGTTTGTTCATTCATCAGCGTTGATAAAATCAGCATTTCGTTTCTCTTTGAATTGATATCGGGCAAGTCTTCTTTGATATAATCCTTCTATCAAAGAGGAACGAAATATTGGCTTTACCGACGCTAATGAACGAACGAAAATAATATGAGCAATTAAATAACGAATCTGATTTAAGAAATTTGAGATTATTGAATTAGAGTTTTCTGAATATTGGAGTGTTAAACCTTAGTGGTTAATTTAAGTTTCAAAATCTCAATAATTTTGGACGGCATTTTTTTTAATTAATTCACTTGTTATTAAATTATTTTATTGCCATTCAGTGTGACTTGGCAGTTACACGGCAGTTCTAGTGAGACAAGTCAGCATCTTTTAACAGGACTAACGGTAAATAACAAATTCGATTAGTCAAAGAGATACATTAAATAAATTAAGAGTTTAATTGAGTGCAATAATAATTTAAGGGTCTAATTAATTTTTTTTAAAAATTTGAGATCTTTTACTACCCTTAACCCTTAATTTTATAATGGCAAACTGTCATTTAAGTTGTTTTACATTACACAATTTTTTTCTTCTAAAATTTCGTAAAAAGTCAAAAAGTGATTAAAATAAATAAAACGAAGGGAGTAATAATTTTAAAAAATTTAATACCAAAATAAGTGCTTAAATTATCTTATTTTTTCTTTTTAAGTGCTTAATTTTTTTTTCAGTCAGTTTTAAGTGCCAAAATTATTTATTTTTGATCAAAGTATGTTCTCAATTTGACCTTAAAAAAACAAAAAACAATAAATTGGACACTTAAAAGCAAAAAAAGTTTAAACACATAAAAAATAAAATAATTTATATACTTAAAATGAATAAAAAATAATTTAAATATTAAAAAAACACGATAATTTAAGCAATTATTTTTATACTAAGCGTTTTTAAAATGTGAACTATTTATCTGGTCCCCTAGGCGGGTTTGGGCCTTGACTCCGTCCCCGAAGATAAGTTCACCGGGTGTAGCCGGTAATGCCGGTTTGTTTCAGTGGGTTACGAATTGACCTCTGTTTAAATGATTGCCATTGCTTCACAGTATTGACACAGACAAACAGAGACGACGAGAAAAAAAAAGGAAAATCAGAGAGAGAAAGAGAGAAACAGCTTTATTTTTTATTTTATTTTTGCAAATTTCCTATTTTCGGGAGTGTACGAGCTCTGGTATTTCATATGCTGCAACTTATACGGGTTGATGAGGAGATTAGAGGCTGAGCAGTGAGTTGTTGGTTTTTTGGCAGAAGGAAAGAGGAACCGTGAAAGTGACCTGAGGTAAAAAGTGGAAAGAAAGAGACAGAGAATCAGAGTTGATTGATTGATGCTTAAATCAAGAAGATTGGTGGTGAATTGAGAGAAATACAGGCTTGTTTTGCTCGGTTTGATTATAGTCTCAGGGGATAGTTGGTTTTCTCTTTTAATGAGTGCGGTGTTGATTCTAGTTATTTTTTATTTTTATTTTTAGTTTTAAGGCAATTTGAGAGTCTCAGATGAGAGATCTGAGCTGAAAACATTTGGCGACGGCAAACAAAATGACAACTTCGGTGGTATCAATGAAAGGGAATTGTGTTAACGGAGGAGGAGGAGAAAGCTTTTCTTCTGGTTATAGTGAGCCAATGGAAGGGCAAAATGCTCATTCCACTCGTCAAGCTGCCGTCAGAGGTATAATGGTTTCTTCTTCCGTTCATGGCTTTCATCGGTTTCTCAGTTTTTTTTATTTTATTTTCCGTTTTATGTTTATTCCGGTTTCGTTTCGTGTCTGGAAAATATAGACCCGGAAACAGCGCTGTATACGGAGCTATGGCATGCATGTGCCGGACCTCTGGTCACCGTCCCTCGCGAAGGAGAGCGCGTGTTCTACTTTCCCCAAGGTCACATAGAACAGGTTTCTCTTCTTCCCTATTTTCTCTTTTTTTTTTTTGTTTCGTGTTTTTCTTTAGTTTCATTTCTATTTCTGGGTTTTCTTTTTTCTTACTATTACTATTAACTACAAGTTTTGGGGGAATCAGGTTGAGGCGTCTACTAATCAGGTTTCAGACCAGCTTATGCCGGTGTATAATCTTCCATCTAAGATCCTTTGTCGGGTGATTAACGTTCAATTGAAGGTACCTTGGACCTTTTTTTTTACAGTTTGCATGGTTTTTGTTTTGCTAACGAGACTAAGATTCTTATGTTGTTAATTATCAAGGCTGAACCAGACACTGATGAAGTTTTTGCACAAGTGACTCTACTTCCTGAACCTACTGTAAGCTTTGGTCTCTACTTTGTATTTTGTTATGATTAGAAGATGGCGATAAGTTGAATTTCTAATGAGTTTGTTCTTTGCACTGTCTGTTTTTTAGCAGCAGGATGAGAATACCGTGGACAAGGAGCCTCCCGTTACTCAACCACCACGGTTTCGTGTTCATTCCTTTTGCAAGACCTTGACTGCCTCAGATACAAGCACCCACGGTGGGTTTTCGGTGCTCAGGCGGCATGCGGACGAATGTCTTCCACCACTGGTTTGTGTCTGTCTAATCAGATGGATAGTTCCTTTTCTTCTTTCCTATGTGATAATTAGGTTGTGATATATTTGAGCTTGTTTAACAGGACATGTCACGGCAACCTCCAACACAGGAATTGGTTGCTAAGGATTTGCATGGAAATGAGTGGCGATTCCGGCATATCTTCAGGGGTAATACTTTTAACCCTTGTTGGTTTTCATGCTTATACATACTGTGCGATGATATTCAAGGAGTTTGATCATGAACTGTTTGTACAAGTGTGTGTGTGCCATTATATTTTTTATATATATATATATTCTGATCTCATTATATATATATTATTGTTGTTATTAATCCCCATTTTGTTTATATACTTTTGTTCATTTGTTGATGATGTACATACCAGGTCAACCACGAAGGCACTTGCTTCAAAGTGGCTGGAGTGTTTTTGTGAGCTCCAAGAGGCTTGTTGCAGGGGATGCATTTATATTTTTAAGGTTTGCCTGCTTCCTCACATGTGCTCTGAAATTTGATGTTTTAAATTAAATTCTTAGTTTGAGCTCAAGTAATAACGTGGAAATGACTTGCAACTTCAGAGGTGAGAATGGAGAATTACGTGTTGGTGTAAGACGTGCAATGAGGCAGCAGGGCAATGTTCCTTCATCTGTAATATCAAGTCATAGCATGCATCTTGGTGTGCTTGCAACGGCATGGCATGCCTTCACAACACGAACCATTTTTACTGTGTATTACAAACCTAGGTATGTAGATCTTGCTACTTTTCTTTACATGATTTGTCATTTTCCTGGATTGATATGCTAAAGCTCTCCAAATAGATACTTCTTGATGAGTTCTCAAATGTAACATTGCTATTTGGTAGAAGAATTCATTGTAGGTTATTGTATTTACACTTGTTAATTTTCTGTTATAGGACAAGCCCAGCAGAGTTTATTGTTCCATTTGATCAGTACATGGAGTCATTAAAGAACAATTACTCTATAGGGATGAGATTCAAAATGAGATTTGAAGGCGAAGAAGCTCCTGAACAGAGGTATAGCTTGTGTCTTCCCTTCTCTGGGAAGATACTATTTCCTTGTTTGGCTTCTAAACAATTATTAGTGAAGTGTCTAGTATTTTATTGCATGAGAGCAACAATTTTCAAAAATGAAATTTGATCAAGCTGAGGGTTTTAATTTTTATATTGCAGGTTTACTGGAACAATAGTTGGAATAGAAGATGCTGATCCAAAAAAGTGGCAGGATTCCAAATGGAGATGCCTCAAGGTATATTTGATTTAATTTGACATGTTTAGAATTCTGAACTAAATGGTAGAATGTTTCAACTCAAGATTCTGAAACAATGTTTAAATTCCCCTTACAGGTGCAATGGGATGAGACATCTACCATACCTCGTCCAGAGAGAGTTTCTCCTTGGAAAATTGAACCTGCTTTGGCTCCTCCTGCCTTGAATCCCCTTCCAATGCCCAGGGCCAAAAGGCCTCGAACCCATGCAGTACATTCATCCCCTGATTCCTCTGTTCTTACTAGGGAAGGTAGGTCCTTTTTGAATCTAAGGTTTCATAATTTATTTTCATGTGATATCTCATCTAGAAAGATCTATTAATTGAGTTCACTGTCTAGGTTCATCCAAAATTTCTATAGACCCTTCAACAGCTAGTGGGTTGTCAAGGGTCTTGCAAGGTCAAGAATTCTCGACCTTGAGAGGCAATCTTGCGGAGAGTATCGAGTCTGACCCTGCTGAAAAGTCGGTGATGTGGCCACCTGTAGATAATGAGAAGATTGATGCGGTTTCTGCTTCAAGAAGATTTGGTTCAGGGAATTGGATGTCCTCTGGGAGGCATGAACCAACATACACAGATCTGTTCTCGGGGTTTGGATCAAATGTTGATTCCTCACATGGGTATCGTTCAACCTTGGTTGATCAAACATCAATGGTTGGTAATGCTACAAAAAAACATTCAGTGGATCAAGAAAGGAAGTTCGGCTCTTGGTCCCTCATGCCTTCTGGTCTGTCGCTCAAGTTGGCTGACACTAATGCACTGGCGACAGGGCAAGGTTCTGACACACCTTATCAATCCCGTGGAAATGGGAGATGTGCTTTGGGTTATCATCCTGTACTTAAAGGCCATAGGATTGAACAATCAAATTGCAACTGGTTGATGCCTCCCCCAACTTCATCTCATTATGAGAAGAGTCCAGTCAAATGTCGAGATTTAATGCCCGATACATCATTGGTACAAGAACACAAGAATGGAAAATCTGGAGAAGGAAACTGCAAGCTCTTTGGTATTCCTCTCATTCGGAATTCTGTTGCATCAGAGCCCACTGTCTCTCATGTTAATGCATTGAATAGGCCTGTGGGTCATATGCAAGCTGCATCAGACCAAATTGGTGCTTTTGAGTCTGATCAAAGGTCTGAAAAGTCGAAGCTCTCCCAACCAGTGGATGCGGAAGACTTGTCTAATTTTATTGAGCTGGAGAAACAACCTTGTACAAGAGAGATTCAAAGCAAGACTTCTAATGCCTCAACTAGGAGTTGTACTAAGGTTCTTTTTTTCTCTTTGTTGTCTTGATATTGTACACTTGCTGGAATGGAATCTATAACTAACTTGGGTCTGTTTATTTATTTATTTTATTTTCAGGTTCACAAGCAGGGGATTGCTCTTGGTAGGTCTGTGGATCTTACTAAGTTCAACGACTACGATGAACTGATTGCTGAATTGGATCAATTATTTGAATTTAGAGGGGAGTTAATGGCCCCTAAAAAGAATTGGCTTGTTGTTTATACTGATGACGAGGGTGATATGATGCTTGTTGGAGATGATCCCTGGCAGTAAGGATTCCTGCATTTCTTCTAAGAGACATTTCACTTGTTTAATATGTTGGATGGCATTACTGAATTTTTTGTTTTTACGAATTAGGGAATTTTGTGCCATGGTTCGCAAGATTGGTATCTACACTAGAGAGGAGGTCCAGAAGATGAAGCCAGGATCGATGAGTTCAAAGGGTGAGGACAATTCAGTTTCTGTCGGAGGCCTAGATGGAAAGGAAATGATATGTCCATCAGCATCTAGTGCGGAGAATTGTTAGGCATGGTTCTCGGTAATGTTCTAGGTGTATATACTCTCCTTGTTTTTGCTTGTTTACATTGTTCCGGTGTAGGGGAAACTTATCACACAGCTAGTGACATGCCCTGTTCTTGTTTCAGCTTTTTGTTAAAAGAGGCATAAGGAGTGCTATAGTGACATTCCAATTGGTTAGAACTTGGATCAGTTTGAGTTGAAAAGTGATGTGGGAATCTATATTGGCAGAAGTTGATCTTCGTGACTGGAATCAGATGTAGATAGCACGAATAGTATAGTCAGATTTTGGACATGCTGTGGAGGTAATAGTTAAAAATGTCCTCTATATACTTTATGTAAAACCTGAATCTGAATTTTTGAGTGCGGCGACACCCCCCTTGCTTTTGCAACTTCCCCTCCCCCGTGTACAGAGGTGGTCATACCAACCTGTCGATGTAGGTTAATAAATCATCTAATGTTCCAACCAAGCATGTGCATTTTGTTGGTTTTATATATCATCTTAGCATAACAGAAGTAGCATTTATAAGATCATAATGCAATGTGGCAGATCTGTTGTATCCCGCAGCCTGGTAAATGCCTGAATTGTCGGGCAATTAATACACCATTATTTATGAATTATTATGGTTTACTTTCTTATTTTTATCATTTGTAAACCCATTTCATTTTAACAAAAAAATAATAGAAAATAAGTTAATATGTTTTAATTATTAAATATAATAAACCTATGCATGGTGCGAATATGAAAATCTAGTTATTGTATGTATAATGAATTCGGATAGGGGATTGGTTATTATTGTCCTTATATCGGATATTTGATACTTATATTGTCATATCTTGTATAAGTTTGAATCATGTAATGGGAATGTAATATCTCTAATTAATGTATATTTTAATTAATTTTGAAAAAAAAATATCTTGTCCTCATTATTCAAATTGATTATATGAGAAGATAGTTTACGTAATTGAATTAAATGTAAAGAATAAATGAGTAGAGATAAATTAAAAAAACAATTTTCAAACTATGACTTTTTATTAGTATAACAACAAAATAAAATGATTTGGGCAAAATAGGCCTAAACATTATTTTTGGTCATTTTAAGTTATTAAATTATTCATTTGGGCAAAATAAAAGCCCTGGAAAAAACACTGTAAATTTTTTTCACGAGGGTGAAGTTTATGATTACAAAAATATTATTTTTTTATCAAAATAAGTACCTAAAATATACCATTTTTCTTACTTTTTAGTTCCCAAAAAAGCTATCAATTGGTCAAAAAATCTTTTGTGATTTGTTGGACAATCTTAATATCTAAAGATTTTTTTTTGGTTAAAAAATCTTATTGTTGTTTAACAAAAAATGATAGTTTATGGACTTATTTTGATGTATATTTTAAAATTTAAAAAGAACATAAATATTTATATGTTAGAAAAGCATAAAATGATATATTTGTAACCATAGACTTAAAGTGACAAAAATAATTGTTTGGTGCTTATTTTGCCTTATTGTTGTTTAATTAAAGTGAAAAAATGATAGTTTAACTTGACTTGCAAGGAAGTCTAAAACTTAGTTTTAAAGACAAAAAATGCAAAAAACATAATTTGAGAGCTATTTTTTTGTTTAAGCCATATATATATAGAGAGGGACGAAGCTATTAAGGGATGGGGAGGGACAATTGTCCCCCGCCCCCGAAAATTTTTATTTATTTTTACTTTAGTCCTCTTATATAAATTATTTTAAAAATTGGTTTATTTCACTTTCCTGCTCTACTTTCAAACATTTATTTTTGTCCTTCCAAAGAATCTAAAAATCCCAAAGGAAAAGGAGTTTACTCTCGATATGTGTCAACTATTCAATTTCTTTCCATAATATATTGTAAGGTTGCTTCAAATTCCTTAAATAATATGTTTGGATTTGGCAGATTTCCATTCCAGTTGTGATATGATTTTACAAAATGTATATCAACTGCGGTCAATTCGTGATTTGCTTGAATAAAATAAAATATCTAAAGAGATGAATATGATAAACTATTTTCACTTCCAGTGGTGCAAAGTTGCCCTTAATGTTGTTTAATTACAAAATCTGCTTATAACTTGATTTGCAAGGAAGTCTAAAACTTTACTTGCAAGACAAGAAATTGCCATTATAAATAAAACACCAACATGTTATAACCCTAACATTTCTATACTTCCAACTTGTTTCACATTGTGCTGAAGCTTAAATCTTTTAATTTACTCTTGTTTTCTCTTTGAAGGAGTGATGGCTATGGTCCTTGCTAAGTCGTCAACCGTTGTTCCTGCTCCTGTTACTTGTCGTCAGCTTTGTCCTTCCAAAGAATCTAAAAGATCCCAAAGGAGGAGGAGTTTCCCTCGCTTGTGTGATTCGATTTCTTCGGATAATATGGTCAGATTTCATTGTAAGGTTGCTTCAAATTCCTTAAATAATATGTTTGGATTTGGCCGAGATTTCAATTCTAAGTTTGCAACGCCGATTACATTCTCTTCCCGGCGAGGAAGGGGTAGTAGATTTGTACCAAAAGCAACGTCGGATAAACCCTTAACAGAGAAAGCAAAGAGAGTAATTAAGCTAGCCCAAGATGAATCCAGAGTGCTAGTCCAAGATTTTATTGGTACAACGCCGATTTTACTGGGTCTTATCGGTGAAGGTAGTGGCATTGCTGCCGAGGTTATTAAATCCATGGGGATCGATCTTAAAAAAGCACGTGGAGAAGTGGAAAAGATAATCGGAAGGGGCAGTGGGTTCGTCACTGTGGAGATTCCATTCACGCCTCGTGCAAAACGTGTTTTGGAACTCTCATGGGAAGAAGCCCGTAAATTTGGTATCTTTCTGTATAATTTCTGGGAAAAGATTTCTCCTGATCTCTTTGTTGTAAATTCCAATTTTAATTAGGTTTAATTGTTTCAGCATCTCATGATTTTTAGTTTAGAGTAAAACTTTAGGGTTAGAAATTTAAAATTTGAGTTTTAATAATATAAATCAAAGCAGGTTTGACAAGTTTCGATCAAAATTTTTAATCAGCATTTAAATTGTTTGTTGTTCATTTTTTTGGACAGCTTTTGCCCTCTGAAATTATGTCTATAAATTGATGAGAGTGTTTCATTTTGATTATCAAAAACCAACAAAGCATTTGTCTTATTATTATTTTCAAGCAAAGGTTTTCAAGATGATTGGATCCAATTGCCATTTGAGTGAAAAATGTTTTATATTGCATCAAGGATACTAGGCAATATTCACAAACTAGAGATATTTGAACAGTGACAAAGAAAGTTGGAAGTGATTTGCCTTGGGTGATTTGTTTTCCAAAACAGTTTGTTTCACAAATTTGCCTTAAAGTCGTGTTTTTCAGTTTTTTTAGGTTTACTTTTAATTTACTGTTCAAACATTTCTAGTTCACGAAATAAAAAAAACAACTATCCCGTTTTATGAAATAAAAAATTGCACAACATTATCTGGCAAAATACCCAAGGATACTGTGGTGGTGTGGGATGGGAGCCTATTCTTCATCCTTAAATGACCATGTTGTTTAGGTGTTTGCTCTTAGCTCTGCCAGCCTGGACATGGAAATTTTACTTGGCCTAACTGGTAAATCTTATATTGTGAAAATTTCAGGCCAAGATTACATTGGACCAGAGCATCTTCTTCTTGGCTTGCTTCATGCAGGTCAAGGTGTAGCAGTTTGTGTTCTTCAGAATCTAGGTGCTGACCTCAGTAAAATCCGCAAGCAGGTAAGAATGCATTTATCGACTTGATCTTGTTTCAAATCTCTGGTTTACTTTTTTTTTTATATAAAAACATTAGGATGATTATATGTTTTTTTGACCAGGTTATCGATATGGTCAATGAAGACAACAAAGTTGGATTAGCTGTTCAGCCTGTTCTGACCAGAGGATCAAATGGCAACACAAAGATGTCAGCTCTCGAGGAAAACGGAACCAACTTGACTAAACTTGCCAAGAAGGTAAAATGTTTGCTTATCTACTCTATAGCATCCACAAGGTCTTTGTAACTTCTCTTATCTAAGAAGGTTTCCCCCCTTATAGGGTGAATTGCATCCTGTCATTGGGAGTGAAGCTCAAATAGACCACGTTATCCAAATATTGGATAAAGAAACCAAAAACAACGCTTGTCTTATCGGAGAACCTGGTGTTGGGAAAACAGCAATTGCCGCAGGCGTTGCTATATGTATTGCTAATGGTGATGTTCCTGATACAATGAAGGAAAAACAGGTGCATCTCTTTTTTTTTTTTTTGAAATAACTAATCTCAGCAAAGGGAAGAAATGCAGTAGTTTTGACATACATGTATGGTAGTATATTTGCGTGTTCCTGTTTAGATTGTGAATCAGACTTAATGACTATGTGGCACAAGTTGCATACTGAAATACTATGGACATCCATCTTCATTAAGGGTAAGTTTTTCCATGGGAGTTTTCCTGCATTAATAAACATGACATGAAATAGTCGGTCACTAGAGGTGCTGGACTGTTGTTAGATTAAGATCTTAGTGCTGGGCTGTTGTTTTAATTTTATCAGTGCATCAATCAACAGGAGTGGTGCTGGTTTATTTCAATGTCATTATAATTTTCATTTACCTTTCAACCTTACCAGTTTTTTGTGTTTGCTTGTTTATTGATTATTTGTCCTGTTAGAAGCATGCATTTATGACAGTTTTCTTATTAGGTTATAGAACTTGATATGGGCCGTCTTGTTGCTGAAACAAAATATCATGGACAGTTTGAGGCGAAATTGAAGAAGGTAATAAAGGAAATCGAGCAAAATGATGAGATAATATTGTTTATTGATGAACTGCACATCGTAATTGGAGCAGGAGGTGGAGAAGGCGTTATTAATGCTGCCAATATCTTGAAGCCAGCTCTTGCAAGAGGTAAATTTAAGGTAAATTTTGTTCTTACAATGGTGATTGTACTGCACATATTTATGTTTAGGCAGCAAACATAGCAAGGAAATGGGAAATTTTTTGTGAGTTTTCCCAGTCTTTTCTAATTCAGATTAGTTGTTGTTGTATATCAATACGTTAGACTAAATTTTCTTGAGAGTTTCACTAATTTCTTTTTCTGTTCTTATTTGATTTGATGCAGTGTATCGGAGCTACGACATTTGATGAATACAGGATGATCATACAGAAAGACAAAGCTTTCGAAAGACGGTTTGTGCCGGTCAAAGTTCCTGAACCATCTGTAGATGAAACTATAGAGATTTTGAAAGGTTTGCGAGAGCATTATGGGACTCGCAGAAAACTTCATTTCACAAACGAGGCCTTGATTGCTGCTGCACAGCTGTCATACCAGTACATCAGGTAGATGGTTTTCGGATATTCGTTCAAGTATCTGTATAAATACTGTTAGTCACTCAGAATGCAGCTCTGCCCTTTATTTCCCCACCTTCATTTCTGTATTCAGTGATCGTTTTCTACCTGATAAAGCAATTGACTTGATTGATGAAGCTGGTTCTTATGTTTGCGTTCGTTATGCGCAGGTGTGCTAGTATTACAATCTTGTCCAGAATGACTTAGTTTTCTTTCTTTTGCAAGTTGATTTCATGGCATTTTGTTGTTGCAGCTTCAGAAAGAGCTCCAGCAGATCACAGAATCAAAGAATGAAGCGGTTTGCAGCCAACACACTCAGAAGGTACAAAAGTTTACGAGGTTACATTTGGTTTAAGCTTGCTCTTATCACAATACGTTCTTTTTAACAGGTGGGGGAATTACGTGATAGAGAAATGGAGCTCTGGGCTCAGATCACTGCAATCGAAGAGAAAGACAAAGACATGAACAAGGTAGAGATGGTTGTGACAGAAGCAGACATTGAACATGTACTCACTAGATGGACTGGTATTCCTGTTGAGAAAGTATCATCTAACGAATCCGATCAACTCCTTAAGATGGAAGAGACTCTTCATAAGCGAGTCATCGGTCAGGATGAAGCTGTTAAAGCCATTAGAGATGCTATATGTTGTTCCTGTCTTGGTCTCAAGAACCCCAATCGACCAATTGCTAGCTTCATATTTTGTGGTCCAACTGGTGTAGGAAAGACAGAATTAGCAAAGGCACTAGCTGCTTACTATTTTGGCTCTGAAGAAGCAATGATCCGATTTGATATGAGTGAGTTCATGGAAAGGCATGCAGTATCAAGGCTCATCGGTTCACCCCCAGGGTATCTTGGTCATGCCGAGGGTGGTCGGCTAACCGAGGCTGTTTGGGGACGACAATATACCGATAGTGCTTTTCGACGAGATTGAGAAGGCACATCCTGATGTCTTTAACATAATGCTTCAGATACTGGAGGATGGAAGGTTGACAGACGGTAGTGGAAGAACCGTGAATTTCAAAAACACCCTTCTGATAATGACATCGAATATCGGAAGCAGCATGATTGAGAAAGGCGGAAAATGGGTGGAAGATGCGGACTACCTGGTGAGGGAAGAACTGAAGCGATTTTTTAGGCCGGAGTTGTTGGGTAGATTGGACGAGGTGATTGTTTTCAAGCATCTCACCAAGTTGGAGGTGGAAAGATTGCAGATATGATGCTGAAGGAGTTGTTTGACATGCTTAAAGCAAAAGGAATTGAGCTTTATTTCACTGAAATGTTTCGAGAGAGGGTGGTGGAGGAAGGATACAACCTGAGCTCCGGAGCAAGGGAGTTGAGAGGAGCCATTAGGAGACTTTTCAAGGACAGAATGATAATGAAGATGCTTACCAAGGAAATCAAGGAGGGAGATTCAGTGATTGTCGATGTAGACTCTGCTGGAAATGTTAGCTTTGCTCGAAGGTAGCAATGGTGCTCTTGAATAACTTTGCTTTATCCAATTCCTGTTTTGACAACCTTTTTTTTGAAAAAGGGAATAATATATTGATCAAACTAAACTGAAATGTTTAGGTGATAAAATAAACGATAATAGAAAATCAGGGCAAACACTATCAAAGAAAAAAGATGTGTTATTCCTAAGTGCATGAGCAGCAAGAACATGAGCTGCTTTGTTGCCTGATCTATACACAAAAGCCACACGACATTGATTGTGTGCAGCTAGAATGGATCGTGCTTCTTCAAGGTGAAAGCTCATAATCGAGGAATCCGGGTCAGTTCCCGTTAGTTTTTTACCAGTAGTATCAGCATCTCCTTCAAGAGTTATTTTAGTCCAGCCATGATTCAGACCGATTCAAAGGCCTGCTGTGAATGCATGGCTTTCTGCAAAACTAGGTACATTAACTCTCGGGGACACCTGAGCAAATCCACCAAGAACTCTTCCCATATAATCCCGACCAATGACTCCTATGGCAGCAGTACCCGTGGCAACATCGCAAGCACCGTCGAGGTTGATTTTAACCTCTCCCTCCACTGGACAAGACCAACCAGTCCTAGCTTGTTGCAACGGTTGAGTACCACGTCTCCTTCCCTCATTATTTTCGCAGCCACGATCATAAACTGCTGTAATCTTTCTGATTCCTTCTATTCCAAATATTCCAAAGTAAAACAATGAAACCTGCAAAAGAAACAAGATTTTGTTTTTTTCTCAGACCAAAGGCTGTAAGTTGACACTACAAGAACCTAGAGACTAGAATTGCAATCCTGTAAAGCATGCACCACGGTCTCCAAGCTCATCCTACGAGCTATCATGCACTCAAACAAATTCACTTTGGGCAACGTCCTCATCCATTATTTGATTAGACGAGCGCTCGTGACGTTGGAGCCACAAATACCCCGACCTCACCAAATAGCAGCCCGAATCATGGTTGGCCCAAACCAATACATCCTCCTGTACCAGGTGAGGTTGAGAGAACTAGCATTGTTTAATTATCACTATTTTTTCAACATAAGCTCAACGGAAAAGTCAATGTATTGCACTCCCTAATCCTCACCATGGACATATACTTGGCAGCAAGTATTCGTTATAGTAAAAAAAATATAAAATTTTTGTTTTGACAACCCTCCCAATCTAATTTGCTCCATTTTTCATGCAGTGGTTGTTATTTGAACCTACTTATTAATATCTTTTCTTTGTAGTAAATACTTTGGATCTGGTTTATATTTATATAGTTTTTGTTTTTTGGTACAAGAGAGCTCATCTCTGTTAGCTAGAAAGGAACAAACCAGGCAAATTCCATTATGGATTAGAGCTGCCTCGACATTCAACAGTGATTAGAAAACCAACTCAAATGAATAGAAGCTGACATTGGCGCAAATATTGTAAAAACAATTATAAACCAGCTCAATCTAACTGACCATTTACAATGCTGAAAAACCTATGATATCCAGACCCAGAACCGACCTGCATATCAGTAATGGCCTATATGGACATGCAAGACTTCCTTCAATCTCCTCCAGTTACTACTCAAAGTATTCATTGGTGAAAGAACAATTGAACTTTTTGAGTACAATTTAATCCATGTGCTTGTGCACGGCATATAGACAATTTGATATAACAAATAGGCTTTAGCATATGTTAATCATATAACAATTGGATATTTTTGTTTCTATTGCATACCACCACTTCAAATGCAGCATCTTCGCTTAGGTTCGGTCAATAGGGTATACAGTATCGAAAAACAACTCTAGCAAATGTATGTCGAATTTCACTTTAGGCTTCCTAATGCTAACAACTCATAGTCTATCCGGCTACCTTGCTTTGCTACAAATCCCTTCTCCACGCCCTTTGTCACACACTCGAAGACCTTGCACACTTTCAAATACAATGCCAAGGGTTTAAATACCTGCATAAGAATGATTAGGGAGGAAATTCAGATATGCCTTTTATCATAAAACAGAAAGGAAATGAAGATGCAACTATTAATTCATAGATATATTGTTCACTTCCAAGTCTCACTCCTTACTCCCCCAATCAACCTTTGGTTTCACAAAGCCAATTAATTTAAAAATGGAAAGATACTCACTTGTTCCATAAAACCGAAGATAGAAGGCAAACACGAAAAAAAATGCTCACCAGATCTGAAAATGGGGCCTGAGGGTATGCTGACTGTCGGAAATCAGCTTCCTAAATTAGGAAGATTGTGCAAATTAATTAGGAAATACTGTAAATATCTTAGTATCTGTAATCTCTAACTTTAAGGCTTTAGTTTTGGGTCAACATCCCTAGAATCAGTTAGTTTTCTAGTTTAGAAGTTTCCTAAGTTATATCTTCTGCTTGTATATATAATAGTGTAATTTTTCTATGAATAATCAATCAGATTTAGCCATTTTAACATGGTATCAAAGCCTTTTTAGCTCATTTCTGGGATCTTTCATTTCTTTTTTGGCAGCCTTTTATCTTTCCTAATCCCCTCTCTCAAAAAGTGTAGTGTTAATCCAACAACGACATGGCTGAAGGCGTTGAAACCATCAACACTGAGGTTACTTCACAAGTCTTAGTGAATGAAGGGAACAACTCAAACCCAATAAGTGATCTGCAAAACATCCAAGCATCCTACATATTAAATGGGAAGAATTACCTAAAGTGGTCTCAACTAGTTCGTACATTCTTAAAAAGGAGAGGAAAATTGAGTCACCTACTTGGAACTGGACCTAAAGAAGGGGACCCTAAGTTTGATGCGTGGGATGAACAAGATTCAATGGTTATGTCTTGGTTATGGAACTCCATGATGCCAGAAATTAGTGATACATGCATGTCCCTCAACACAGCCTAAGAAATATGAGAAACTGTGAAGCAGACTTATTCAAAAGTCAGAGATGCTGCCTAAATCTATGAAATCAAGACTAAGATTTCATCTGCCAAGCAGGGAGGCAAATCGATCACAAAATATTCCAACTTGCTGCAGAGTCTTTGGCAAGAAATGGATTACTACCAGTGCATTCAGATGAGATGCAGTGAAGACGCAACACTTCTAAAAATGTTTGTTGAAAAAGATCAAATCTATGACTTTCTGGCTGGACTAAATGTTAAATTTGATGCAGTAAGAGTCCAAATACTTGGAAAAGAGGATCTGCCCTCACTAAATGAAATAATTGTAATTGTTCGTGCTGAGAAAGGAAGAAGAGGGGTTATTATTGAGGGCAATCAAGTAGAAAGTTCAACCTTGGTCACGAAAGCTGTAACTGAGAGGAGATCTAGCCTAGAACAGTCGAGTAATGAAGATAGAAGACAGACAAAACATACAAGACCAACCAACAGGGACTCCTTATGGTGTACCTACTGCAAGAAACCTCGTCACACTAAAGAAAAGTGCTGGAAACTCCATGGAAAACCACAGACAGCAAATAGAAGTTTTTTTCAGGTGGACAACCAAAGGGACAAGGACGAGCGTATACGACAAAACAACTAGATGGAGAAAACTCTCAAAAATCACTTGTTGAATTCAATAGAGAAGAAATTGAGAAACTAAAAAATCTGTTGGGTTCAATGGAGAAGCCTTCTTCAACATATACTTGTACTCTGGCATTCTCAGGTATATCATCTTCTCAAAACTCTAATGCCTCTAGTATACTCAACCAAAGTTCCTGGGTAATAGACTCAGGGGCTACATACCATATGACAAACTCCTCTCATAGATTTAGCACCTATACACCCTATCCTAGTAATAGAAAAATAACAGTTGCAGATGGCTCGGTAATTACAGTGGCTAGTCAGGGAATATTGTTGTAAGTAAAACATTCACCCTAAAAATGTCCTTCATGTACCAAAATTAGTTACTAATCTTCTTTCCATCCAAAAAATCACCAAAGACACTAACTGTAGTGTACTCTTCTATCCTACTCGATGTATTTTTCAGGAACATGGTACGAGGAGGATGATTGGACATGCTAAAGAAATAAATGGCCTATACTATCTTGAAGACCCCGGTGGACAAGTTAGTTCTCCGAATTCCCTACCATTATCCTTTCTTTCAGAATCTAAAACCAATAAAGACCACATATGGCTTCATCATCTTCGCCTTGGTCATCCATCTTTTAGCGTTCTAAAGATTATGTTTCCTTCTCTATTCAAAAATTTAAATGTTGAACACTTTCATTG
The DNA here is from genome assembly GCA_019671005.1 of Hibiscus mutabilis. Classification (NCBI taxonomy): domain Eukaryota; kingdom Viridiplantae; phylum Streptophyta; class Magnoliopsida; order Malvales; family Malvaceae; genus Hibiscus; species Hibiscus mutabilis. The sequence continues at coordinate 34,528,090 of CM033749.1, forward strand.
CTATATCTGTGAACTTGCAAAACATAAACGCACATCTTTTTCAGTGAGCAATAAAAGAACCTCCAATCATTTTTCTCTTATTCATAGTGATGTTTGGGGGCCATCTACTATTTCCAACATATCTGGGGCTCGATGGTTTGTCTCTTTTATTGATGATTGTACCCGATTGACTTAGATATTTCTCCTAAAATAGAAATATGATGTGAGCTCTACCTTCCAAACCTTTTACAACATGATTAAAACCCAATTTGGGGATGAAATAAAGAGGTTTAGGTCTGATAATGCCAAAGATTACTTCAATCAAGTCCTTTCCCCTATATCCGAGAAAAAGGCATCATACATGAGTCTTCGTGTGTCAATACACCACAACAGAACGGTATAGCCGAAAGAAAGAATGGCCATATTCTTACCATCACAAGGGCCCTTTTATTCCAGAAAAATGTTCCTAAACACTATTGGGGAGAGGCTGTCTTAACTGCTACCTATATGATAAACAGACTACCTACCAAGATCCTTGAGTCTCAAAGCCCTATACAAGTTCTAACAAAATTTTCCCTAATTTTAACACCTCAAACAATCTTAACCCCAAAATATTTGGTTGTGTTGCCTTTGTCCATGTTCATTCTCAAAATAGGGGAAAACTTGATCCAAGGGCAGTAAAATGCATCTTTGTTGGCTATTCTTCTACTCAAAAGGTGTACAAATGCTACTGTCCTCCCACAAGAAAACACTTTGTTTCTGCTGATGTAACTTTTACAGAAGAAGAAAACTACTTTAATCGTCCTTTTCTTCAGGGGGATTTCATTCAGAGAAGATAACGACAAAGATTTTTTTCTCCTTGATTTTCCAGAAAATGCTTCTAATAACCAGCCAACTACACAGCAGCTCCTTACAGCCCCAACAAGTGCCTCTAATAACCAGCCAACACAGCAGCTCCTTGCCAACCAACCAGCCCAACAACATGATCCAGTCTAGCCTACTTCCATACAACCCAAGGAAACCGACCCAAAAACACCCAGAACTCAGCAAGGGATTCAAGACACTACTTGTCCTTCTCTAGTTTATTCAAGGAGGAAGGCACCAGTGCAGGTTCAATCATCCTCTTCTCCTATATAACTCGAGGTAATTACTGAACCTATTTCCATTCAAAATAATACCACTAAAAATTCTGATCAAAGAGATCTTGACTTTCCTATTACAATTAGAAAAGGAACTAGAGCCTGCACAAAACACCCTTTATACATATTCACATCTTACAAAAACTTGTCCCATAACCACAAAACCTTCTTTACTAGTCTAAATTCCATTTTCATTCCCAAAAATGTATCCGAGGCATTAAATGATGAGAATTGGAAAAGTGCAATGCAGGTTGAAATGGAAGCACTTGAGAAGAACAAGACATGGGACTTGGTGAAACTACCAAAAGGGAAGAAACCAGGGGGATGTAGATAGGTGTTTACAGTAAAGTACAAGTCAGATGGTTCTTTAGAGAGGTACAAAGCAAGATTGGTGGCTAAGGGGTACTTTCAAACTTATGGGATATATTACCTTGCGACATTTGCTCCTGTTGCAAAGATGAACACTATGAGAGTACTTTTGTCATTGGATGCTAATCGAGGATGGAAATTAAAACAGTTTGACATTAAGAACGCCTTTTTACATGGAGATCTTGAAGAGGAAGTATATATGGATGTCCCACCTAGATTCGGTTCAAATGTTGGGCAAGTAGTGTGTAGGCTAAAGAAGGCACTATATGGACTGAAACAGTCCCCAAGAGCCTGGTTTGGGAGGTTTACCAAAGTAATGCTCAACCAGGGATATAGATAGAGTCAAGGTGATCATACTTTGTTTGTGAAACACTCACCTTCAGGGGGAGTAACTGCCTTACTAGTCTATGTAGATGACATTATAGTTACAAGGGATGATTTGGAAGGAATGGATAATTTAAAAAAGTGCTTAGTAAGGGAATTTAAAGTCAAAGAGCTTGGCAGACTGAAGTACTTCCTCGATATTGAAGTAGCATATTCTTGAGAAGAGATCTTTATATCTTATATCATAGATTTGCTTGTGCAAAAAATTTGGATCAAACTAGATTTGCTGAATCATAGACTTGGAGAAAATTTGGATGCAAATATCGCTCGTGGGAAGACTTATCTATTTGTCACATGAATCAAATAGACTTGGTGTTGTAAGAATTTTTGCACAATCCTAAAGAATACACATCTAAGGTCATGAATCAAATCTCATCACCGAGGCTCGAGAATTTTATTCAAGAAAGGAAAAATCGACTTTGGATCTATTTGTCACATACCAGATCAAATAAGATCAACATCTTCTTGCACTTTCTTAGGAGGAAATCTTGTGACTTGGAGGAGCAAAAAAAAGAATGTGGTGGCTAGATCCATAATGAATCATTTATAAAAATGATTATAATTCAATAAATTTTAGAGAAAACCCTCCTTTCTCCATGAGCCACGTACGAGAAAAAGCTTGGGAAGACTACCTTCCTTTCTTTTCTAATTTCTTTCATTCATTCACTCCATGATGATGATGGTGATGATGTGATAATGCATGACCCATCAAAATCGTCATGATGGGGACATGATGCCCTGTAAAAGAAGATCCCCATCACCTTTTTCTTTTCCATTTGATGGGTCATACAATGTAGTAATGGCATGTATGATGTATGCATCACCATGCTAAAACTCTTTACTTTTTTTCGTATTGTCACGTTCTCATGATATATCAAAAAGAAAAACAACAAATAGAAAGTTACATAACACATACATACATGTGTTTAAGCTTGATTATAATTGCATGTCTACTATGCTGGCCAACAGACAACAATGTGTGGCCACTCCAAAGTCCAAAGTTTGTAAGTTTGTCCTTTGGCCGACTAAGAAATCTTAATTACCATACATTATGGAGCTTGATTTATAAATAATACATTTATAGTATATTAATATTATAAAAATGATATTAGTCTATCCCCTTTATTTTTGGCTTTTCTAATTAAAAAAACTAAAATATTATATTTATGTCTCCCAATACTTACATTTACGATTTCTAAAAATGTAACGTTTTCGCAAGCACCCTTAAAATTGCGAGGGTGTTTATGAATTGTTTTTACCGACAATCTGTTAGACAATTATCCTTAAAATATCACATAAAAACAATATATCACTACCAACAACCAGTTGATTTAACAGAATGAGGTGATAAGTTCCTTAATTAAGACTAAAAGTTCGAATTCTGACATTGTAAGTGAAGAAAACTTAGTTGGGAGGATTGTCTTTATATTGGACCTCTATAAAATTTTATCCGAATTACTCGACCAATGAATTAAATACAAGTGGTTAATACAAAAATATATGATCGTTATTGAAAATAAAATTTATTTTGTATAATATTAATAATAATTTACTTTTATCCTTTGTAATAAAAAAAGACCTTTATATAATATTTTATGTGATTTTAGCAAAGTGAAGATTATGTATCTCAAGATTGAAAGGGAGGTATATGGGCAGGTTTGGGCCACGTTTGGGGAGGGACAAGGCGAGACTGCCTGTGGTTGGGACCAAACCGGCATGGCAGGGTCCCCCCTTCTCCGTTGAAATGCCTTGTCTTTTTTGTCTCAGTTACTAATATTACATATTAAAAGACATATTGTTAGAAATAAATACGATATTTAAAATTATTATTATTATTATTACATCAAACAGAATAAAAACAAATACAAAATATTTAAAATATAAACTTCATATATATATATATATATTATATTGTTAATCTCAGCTATTTGTTTTATTTGTCCAACGATTTAAAACATCTGTAAAACTTAAAATTTTTTACACCGGGTAAGTGAATTCCATCGTGTATATATATACATCATTCTTAATATGAATCCGAATCAGGCATATCTATGCATTTCTGTGTTTGTATAATAACGAATTATCAGAAGAGAGGATGACAGAATTTGGATTTATTGTAAAAACGAAAAAACATGATGGCAACAGCGTCAAATGAGAATCTTGAAATTTATGGCTGTCTAGAACCCTGAACACTTATTGTCAAAACAGCATGGGCAAAGCTTAGCATTTTCTTGTTTGATGTATTGGTTGAAATTACATGAAAGTAGTTTTATCTTTCTTGACTTTATTATGCTTTCATTTATATTAGGATAATGTAATGATCGGTGTTAATGTTTGACAAAATCTAAGATGTCTTCCTCTATAAAATTTTGGAGTGAGTTCAACGGTTAATCCTACATATTTTATTGGTCTTTGTAGTAGTAGACATTGATCATAAATTTTAATGTTATTTCATATTCAAAACGAAAATCGAACTTTGAACTATTGATTAAAATAAAAAACGTTTACCATTTTATCTAAGCCTCATAATTTCAATTGCCCTCTTCTAATTCATTTTGAGTTTAATTCGTTAATTTGTATTGACAGTTATTTTTTTAAAATCGATAAGGCTTAAATGAAAAATAGGTGCCCACAGTATGATTTTTTTGAACTTTAGGTGCTTAAAGTATTTTTTTTTTGTAAAAATATGTGCTTAAAGTTTCAAAAGTTATAATTTTAGGTGGCTGACCGTTAATGGGTGTTAAATTTTTTTAACCAATCAATGCTTGACACGTGGCATATTTGGTGTACCTAAAATTTTAACTTTTAAAACTTTGGGCACCTATTTCTACAAAAAAATACTTTAGACACCTAAAATTATAACTTTTAAAATTTTGACACTTATTTTTGTAAAAAATATTTTAAGCATCTAAAGTTCAAAAAAGTTTCATTTAAGCCAACCGATAATTAGTAAGTTGGGGTTCAAACATAATATTATTATATAATTTTCTCTTATCCCGGACCACAACCTCCGTCGCATAAAAAACAACAAAATTAATGTACATACAATGTGCTTCCATGTTCACCATGTTCATGACAATTAAGAGGGACATAATTAAAAGAAGGCTTGGGAGGGTTTTGTCCAATTTTTTTTAGTCTAGTGAAAATTTAGGTTACTATAAGTTTAAATATTATAAAAATATTAGTTTTGTTCATTAAATTTTGAGTTTAATTTCTTAATAGGTTTTTGTATATTGAGTTAATTACATCACACGTCCTCGAACTATGACCCCAACTTTAAAATGGTCCCTAAGCTTTTCAACATTATAGTTTCATCTCCAAACAATGGTTCTCATTCTAAATTGGTCCCCAAACTTATGATCATTCTAATAAGTGGCAGATCAAGGAATTTAAGAATGGGGTCTAAAATATATTTTTTTCAAATGAGTATGCAAATTTTCATATTTTTTCCTCTACCCACTAAATTAATTTTTTTAGAAAATATTTAACACTAACAATATTCCCCAAAAAATGGGGTGCAACTGCACCCCTCCAAAGCCATTTAGATCAGCCTTGATTCTAATTTCATCTTCAAATTATCAGTATATGCTAATTATATCTCATGTTAATAAAATCATTATTAAAAGTATTAATTATCATGTAAACATTGACATGTATTATGTAAAAATATAAAATAATATTTTGCTTTCTTAGGGTTTTTTCTCTGCCTAACGCCGCAGCCTATTCTTCATTTGCTTCCTTGGCTAGTGGTTGACAACCAGTCTTAGTATTAGTTGTCGACTACCGTGATTCATTAATTTCTTGTTTTTTTTTTATATTTTTAATAAGAATATTTGCCCTTGTGGCACACGTTCTCTCAACCTTTGTGGCACGCGTTCCCTCTGCCTTTGTAGCACACTTTTTCTTTGTTTTTGTGGTTTGTTTCATCTGTCGTTTTGGCATGATTTCAGCATACCTAATACCTTAGCGCTTGTTTGGTGCTCGTACAAAGATCTTCACGGCGCTAGTTTCTGATTTTGATTCTATCTGTGGTCATAGAAAGATAGATCCCCACTCGATTGATGGTTGTTTGACTATGTAATCAGACCTGGGTAGCGGAGCAATCTGCCTGATAGTTTGGTTCGCTCACCACTCCTTTTCACCCCGTAAAGCGTCTCGTTTGGATAGAGACAAGGAGATTTAGGAAGGCTTTTGGATTTTGTCGGTATGCTAATCTCTATGGAAGTATTTACTTTTCTTTGCACCTTTAGGTTTTGTATGAGATTTTGGTGGACTAGTCTCATTATTCTCCATTCTGGATGCGTTGTATTTGGGATATTTTTCATGGTTATTAATAAAATCCAGTTGTCATTGTCAAAAAAAATATGATGTTGCATAAACGATAATTTGAAGATGAAATTAGAACATTTAAAAGTTTAGAGACCAATTTAGAATGAGAGCCATGGATTGAGGATGAAAATGGAGTATTCAAAAGCTCAGGGACCGATTTAGAATGGTAGCCATAATTTGAGGATGAAATTGGAACACTTAAAAGTTTAGGAACCTATTTAAAATGAGGGTCATAATTTGAAGACGTATGATGCAACTAACCCTTGTATTTTTGAAGTTAAATACTTTGACTCCAAGTATTTGATCCTAATTCCATTCTTGATATTTAAGAAATAATTTTTTTTGAACTCATTGAGTGATCCCACTATATCTTCTAGATGATTCGGATTCCAACATCATAGCCTACATGTGTGCGTGGGTTTATCATAAGATAAATTACACAATATATATTTTGTATTTTCCCCAAACTACTGGTTCAGTTAAAAGCAAAGCACTTGTCAAAAATGGATTAATCAAAGGACAGGTGATATTTACATGATGTTATGGATTTAGGTCGGCAGCTTTGGCAGTGTTGTCTATTTGATGAGCTCGATGAAACAAAACAATTGACAACGTTTGTTTGGCCTTTTATTACACAATATCATGCATGCATCTTTCAACTTCCCAACTGGTCCAAAGCACCACCAGGGAATTCCAAGCCAAAGAGCCATTAATGTTATCCATTCTCTTTTTATCAGTATTCAAAGGTTTATCAGAGACCGAGTATTGACCGTCGGAACTATGAATTCAACATACATTACAAAAAATTTGAATTAGCTAACAAGTAAACTGGGGACCATATGAAAATCAATTATCAGTAGCCATCGGAACACCGAGAAAACAAAAGGCATTGTCTCGGCGCATGGATCCGAGAGTTTGCCGGTGTTTTTAGACAGAAGTAGACGTAAAAACATGTGGTAGCCCCACTGGGCAATGAAATCCAAACCGAAAAGGAATGATGATTGAGAGATTGATGCAGGGGACATTCAATGTTGTAGCAGACAATTAATGAATGACCCATCCCCTCCCAGAGGATCGACTTCACATGCAAAGCACATCGTGAGGTCGGTGAAGACGTCGACCATGCAGTCAAATATGATCAATGACTTCTCTTAGGTGGTCCAATTATACCATGAAAACGAACCGATGTGGAGATTTAAATCAAGGCTAGAGAAAATGAAAACTGTAATCTAATTACATTAGGTTTAGATGTGTTCATATACCGGGTTGAGTCGGATTCGGATATGATGTCAACGATTAATTTTATCCGAATTCATTTTTCGGATTGTATATTTTAATTCAAATCTTTCTAAATTTTAAGTGATAGCCCAATGTTTGAACAATTTGTATTGAGCAAAGAAAGCATAGAAGATGTTGGTATTCCTAGGGTCAGAGTTTTGCACAAATTAGTTCTGCATGCGGTGCTCCATGCCTCCAAGAAAGAGACTACACTTGTTAGCTAAAACACTGAATTCCACCTTTGCTTTACACTGATAATGCCCTCACTTCTTTGACTCATATAATAATAGCTTTAATATATCCACCAATTTTAAGTGGTCCTCCCCATCCCCATGAATACGTGTCACCTCCATTTTTTTCGACTTCAAAATTGAATTCATTAAAATTCGATGATATGAATTAAATATAATTTTAATAATCTTAAGTGATTATAAAATAGTGTTTGTTTATACTTTTTAATTTTTTATAGTTATTGAGGTATTTATAAATAAAATCATTATCTTTTTCAAAGAAGAAGAAGAAGAATTCATTAAGATTCATCTTTGATGATATGAATTAAATATATTTTTTTAATTATCATGTTTAAAGTGATATATAAATATGTTTTGTTTATTGGAGAAGGGAATAAAATTCATTAAAAAAATGTCAATGTCACTTAACCATCAAGATAGGGAGACTATCTATATAATATTTTATATATATAAAAATTAGTTCATTAACAATTCTTATTACAGCTTAATAGGGGAATTATTTAATTTATTGATGGTGAAAAATATTTACAAGCGGGTTGTTTTATGATTATTATATTTAAAGTGTTATGTATTTATATTTTTAACAATTAAAGAAGGGAAATAAAATTAGGGTTTTAAAAAAAATCTAAATGTAAATTAACCATAAACTCCAAATATTAAACCTAAATCTTAAATTCTAAACAATAAACTTAAAGCCCAAATCAGCTCCATAACCCTAAAATTTAACTCACATATAAAAACTTTTTTTACCGTCAGTGTATAATTCAAACTTTTATCAACTATCTTCGTGTTCATTTGACGTTTCATGCCGAATTGCCCAATCTGATTTAGGATGTAGTGGCCCAAAGGGGAACGAAATAAATTGATTCTAAGTTAATGTACAATTGATTGGGCTTTTGGATAAACCGATTATGATCCGCATCAAGAATGAATCTAGAACAATGGCCCAAGATGCTGTAATGATTTAGGCCTTCAGCGTTTAGATTATCTTTTAGAGTAAAAACTATAAATATTTTAAATCTTAAGTTTTAAAAAATAAACACCAAATTTTAAAAATAATAATAATCTAAATAAATTTAATTTTTATTACAAAATTTTTTTTTTTTAACTGTTAGTGTAACTGGGAATAATAATCCAAAAAATTTATTAATAACATAGTTAATCAACTATCTTCGTGTTCATTTGATTTAAACATCAATAATGAGACTTGCCAAATCTAACTTAATTGATTAAATGTGCCCAAAGGAGAACGAAATAAATATTATTCAAATTTATGTAACTGTGTTCACAATTAACGGGCTTTTTGCATAAACCGTTTTGTAATAAAAATTAAAATTTAATACTCATTATATAACATTTAAAAGTTTGATGACCATTGTAGATTTTAAGAGATAGTTTAGTGACCATTTGTGTACTTTACCCTATCTTTTATTATAGACAATTCATCTTCTTATTTTATTTATTATTTTTTTATTCACGCTCTGTTCTCTTAGGAAGCTCGATCTGGGATTTGCTCCTTCAGATTCATTACAGAATCTTTGTTTTCCAATCTATTCAACTTGGGAAAACCCATTTCAATGAGGGTTTTGCATTTGGGTTTTCTTCTTGCTTTAGCCTCTGGTTTAACAGCCATTCTCATCTACATCAACGGACTCTCCAATCATTGTACGTATTGAACGTATATGTACACGTATATACACACCTATTTGTATTTATTTTTCTGTATTTTTCATTTTTACTGTTTGTAGATGAGAATTATCAACTGTCTGATGAAGATTGGGAAGCACTGCAATCTCTGCAAAGTAGTTTTCAGAAGTGTGTGGTCAGTCCTTTTTTTTCATTATTGCTTGTTATCTTCAATAATATTAACTTGGGTACATTCACTTTGTTTAGAAATGTGTTGATGTGGTGGAAATCTTGTTAAATTATTATTTTTAATAAAAATCTAGTTTGATTATGTATTTTCCCCTGTTCTTTTTAATGTTTTAATTTGGTGTATTGTAATCAATACAGGCTGCAAATGGATTAGGTTTACAAGCTATAAGTGGTACAGATTATTGCCAAGTGGGTAGGTTTCTTTTTAACAATTCTATTACTTTATTTTGTACTCGATGACGATTTTGTTCTTTAAGTGGACATGCTGCTTGGAAAATTCGTTTATGTAAACAGAAGGATCCTAAAACTGGAGAAGTTGAAGGTTTATCATTTGAGTTTAATCTTTGTGAAGCGGTTGCCACATGGGAACAGGTGAATTTCCTTATTTGTCTGCATTTTGGTTCTTGAATCATTCCAGTATAACGTCTCTTTTTTAAGATTTGTTTTATTTTTTACTGTTGATTTGTAATTTAGTGAGTTGGTTGTTCAGGTGAGGAATAGTACTACAATACTCACTAGGGAGTTCATTGATGCTTTACCAAATGGGTGGGAGGAGTACGCATGGCGGAGGATTAATAAAGGAGTGCTTCTGTGAGTACTGTTTTTCGTGAATGAAGCATTTCAAATAGTTGCTTTTGTGTAGTGTAGCATTTTAACATGAATAAAGTTAAGAATGAAATATATTAAAAAAATACTGGTTATTTTCATAACATGCCCAAAAGAGAATATATTTGGTGTGCCAGATTATTTAGCCGTGTTGCTTAGATACAATGTAGCTGAGCAAATTTTTATGGAGTTTCTTTCTGTTCTGCAGGAACCACTGTAAAAATAAGACTTTATGCATGGAGAAGCTTTCACTTGTCCTCCCTGAAACACCACCTTATGTTCCAAGGCAGTTTGGCAGGTGTGCTGTTATAGGCAACTCCGGGGATCTGCTCAAAACAAGGTTCGGGAAAGAGATAGATAGCTATGATGTTGTCATTAGAGAGAATGGTGCCCCTATTGAGGTTAAACTGCAGTCTTAAAGCTTTGGATGTTTTCTCTTTTCACTTTTTTTTTTCTAATCGATTTCTCTCACAAATTTTCCCTATGAGAAAATGTACTATTGCAGAATTATACAGAATATGTGGGCAAGAAAAGTTCATTTCGGCTTCTTAACAGAGGATCTGCCAAAGCTCTCGATAAAGTTGTAGAGTTAGATGGTATTGACATTTTTGCTCTTGCTGTTTACTTATTATGCTTCCATAATTCTGAAAGCATACTGAATATTTGATTTTTATAGAAACAAGGCAGGAGGTCTTGATAGTCAAAACTACAATTCATGACATTATGAACCAGATGATTCGGGTTAGTATATCTTTTCCATCTAGTTTCTTTGTATGATTATGATATTTCTCTTAATATATGTCTATCTACCTGTGATTTAACTTTATTAACGGTTCTGAAATTCCCAGGCCTATGGGCAGATTGCCTATCATTATTATTATTATTATTTTCCCAAAATGATGTCAAAAAATGTCTTCCTGTTCCTGTTAAAACCCATGAAATTTCTTGTGAAAAATTGACTGTTCAACCACATTCATTATACTTGAAATCTATATGTTACTGTTCTATAAAGTATAAATGGCTTAAAACTGACAGATGGAAGTTTTGGTGATATCTTGTTTTCCTTGTTGCTGCCACCTTTTCCCCTGCTTTTGACATAAACTTCAAAGATATTTTTCTTTCTTATGCAGGAGATTCCAATAAAAAATCTGGTATATCTCATGCTAGGTGCATCCTTTGGTTCTGCTGCAAAAGGGACAGGGCTCAAGGCTCTTGAATTTGCTCTTTCTTTATGTGATTCAGTGGATATGTATGGTTTCACTGTGGATCCGGGTTATAAAGAATGGTACTGTTGGTTTTAACCATCTTTCTTTGCAACTTAACATTTTAATTGTGCGTTCCTAGGGGTGGGAATCGGGTGGAGCAGGGACGGTTTTGTATTTCCCACTCCGTCCCCAACACTTGCGGTTACGGTTTAGGGAAATCCCTATTAAATGTTTTGGGGATTTTTTTCGCCCCCATACTTTCCCGCGCGGATCCCCGCGGTTTTCGGGGAATCCCAGTGTCTAAAAATATTAACCAAATTACTATTTTACTGACCAAAATAAATGGCCAAATTAGTTTAAAATATAAAGTTTGGATACTTCGATTGGAAGCAGTTACGAGATGATAAAGGTTGAAAGGGTATTGTTTTGGAGAAGATTTAGACTAGGGTTTTAGCTTATATCTAAAAACTAAGATAGAAACATGTTGAGAAACTTGAGTGTGGCTAGCTTTGGGAGAAAGTTAAAGTAATAATAATATAGTTATGATTTTTTTATTAAGATATATATTAGGGGTATATAAATAAATAAGTATTGGTATCCTTGCGGATATTTTTTGAGGATCCTCATGATTATTTATACGGTTACGGTTCGGTTATCCTCACGGTTCGAATATAGCAATTTCCGTCCATATCCCCATTTGAGCTTCGGTTATAAAACTTCTCTCGTCCCCATCCCGTAGGTGAAGATTTCGGTTATTCCCCATACCTGTCGGTTCGGATTCTCACGGTTTTCGGATATTCTCCACCTAATTCCCACCCCTATGCGTTCCTGACAAAAAAAACTTGTTAATATCTCTCAGGACTAGATATTTCTCAGAATCTCGGAAGGGCCATACACCTTTGCATGGCAGGGCTTATTACCAGATGATGGAGTGTTTGGGTGTATGCTCTCTCTCCCTCTTCTCGCATTAAAATCTTTATTTGAGTTTGGTCATTCGAGTTAATAATGAGATAGCTCTTTTTTTTATTATTAGTAAGAAGGGATAATACATATTCTCTTTTTTCCTCATGATGCAATTACAATCCTTTCATATCATTCGTGAGAAATCAGTATCTTTGACAAAATTTTCTGTTATTGTTAAGCTAATCAAAATCCATTCTCCTATGCGATCTGATCCAAACCGAGTTGTGAAGTGGGTGCCAAGTCATGATGCTCTAAGAGCTGCTAGAATTGCTTCAGAGAAATTGTTGAGGTAATGATGTTTTCTATTTCCTTTGCTTCATTTGTAGCAATTAGTAATGGGTGATAATTCTAGAGGCTATGTTGTACAACACATGACAATTCTCATAGTTGAAGACTTGCTTTGCTGTGATAATAAATCTAACCACTCAAAAAATATTTGAGAGATCTGACTTGACCTTGAAGTACTATAAAACAAAGATATTAATGCGCCTGTTATGCACTATTTGCTACTGAGGTCAGCTGTTCATCATGCAACCTTCTAAAACTTCATTTTTCATCTTTTGCAAAATGTAGATGTCCGTCCTTCGAAGCACGTATTTGGCTCATCATAGCTTTTAGGAGTTGATAAACTGCGTAGAAGCAGCAAAAAAGATCTAATAATGTGTAAACTCTTTAGTCATGTTCTGCATTTGCATATGGGTTTCCAATAGTCTTTTATGGTGCTTAATGTGGATAAAATGCTTAGCTCAGTATGATTAGGTAAATTTTGATATAATGGCAAGTTGGCAACTCAGTATTCCAGCTTAAGTTTGTGTTTCTCTAAGATGTAATAAATGCAAGTTCTTATTATTTCTGTAGGAGAGTTGGAGCAGGATCTGAAGACCTGCTTAGTTCGTGCTCAATAATAAAGAAGCAAGTTAAAAGGAAACGTATGTCGATCTCTAGTCTCAGAAAGGCTGCTGTTGACCATCATAAATTTGTGAAAGGCACAACCATGTATCCATTAGAGCACAGTCTAGGACATGGTCAGCTTTGCACAGTTCCAGTTGATTGAATCTATGCCAATCACACTTGACCGACCTCCATGGAGGTAACTAGCAAAATCTGTGAAATTATTGCTTGTTACAGTTCACACACAAATTAAAAGACGATAAAATCAGATGTCAATGCAATCTGCTATTGAAGCATCTACAACAAGCATACTGAACTTAAAAAATTCTTTGAGGAAGTGAATTTTTTAGGTTGTTCTACCTTTAAATTCCCTCATTTAAAAGGAAAGTGTAGATTAGATGGTCTATTTTACGAAACTTTGTGTCGACATTCGTTTGTACTTTTCATTGCTAATAGTGTCTAACTTGTATTCATGAGTATAAGCATTCATTCGGAACTTCGAAACCTCTAGTGAGTGTGTAAACAAAAGTATTTGCATTTATATATGTAGACATTAAAGGGTATGAAATTGCATGCAAGTGATTTATTTCATTGTTTCTGTACATTGGATGCCCCCTTTTTTCCCCATGAATTTTGCTGAAATCTCATCTGGACAAAGTCTGTTTATTGCTAGTTAGAATCTAAAGGCCATTACTCCATTTAGTAGGACATTTTGAATCAGATTTTCTTCTGAACTTTGTGTGTGAACAAACCTCTCAATATTGTATGCTGTTAGTTTTTTTGTAGTTGATCTTTATGTTTTAGTACAAGAGTTTTTACTAATACTTCTAATTTCAAATTTATATTTGTACTGATTGATCTTTATGTTCTGATAAACTATTTTAAAACTTACTTAAAATTATGTTTTTTCTTGTGTTAATACTTATTAATCAAATATTGCAATAGGTTGGTATTATCAAAAGTTACAAAATGGTCCATTTTGATGGGATTGCAATTTATAAAATTTGTAAAACAACAAATTTATCCTGAAAACTTACACATTTGTATTAATTTGTTCTCAATTTGTATTAATTTTAGGGTTATATTTCGATACACAAGCTGTATAAAAAAATTTACATAACCCTTTATATTTAAGCTATAAAATTTAAAACCTAAATCTTTAGCCCTAACACCCTAAACTTTAAGCTCTAAATTCTAACCATAAATTTTAAATTCTACACCCTACAACCCCTAAACCACAACCTAAATCTCTAAATCTTAAAATTGAAAGACTATAAAACTAAAGTTTATACAAGCTTGTGTATCAAAGTATTTTCTTTAATTTTATTATTATTGTTTCTTTATAATCTCTTGGTCCTTATGGTTTAAGGGCTCGTTTTGTGTTGCGTTTAGCAACCTAAAATTACTTTCAGCCATGATTTTCTTGTCAAACAGTTAATGGTTTGGTTTGAACGAGTGTTTGCCCACTTGAATTTAACGCTTAAACAGATGTTTACCCACAGTTAAAAAATCCAACTTCTGCCTAAACGACCATTGCAGCCAATATATGTTTGCTCACAGTAATGGGAAACGAAACTCAAGTCTCTTTAGGTTTAAGATTCTTCATCAATAAATTTTTCACCTCTCCACTTCATTTCCTCCGCCATATATATTCATTAATTGCTTTTTTTTTCCATGCTTTCCTTTTTTTTTAATCGGACAAACCTGTCAACTTTTCTTTCTCGTTTATCTCTTCTGACCATAAGCTTCAAAGCTTTCGTAAAGTCAAAATTTTGTTCTGATTTTTGTCGTAAAAAGACCAGAGTTGAAGTGGATTGAAAAAACATGTTGAATTAAATTTGGGATTTTTTTTCTTCTTAGATCCGATCCAATAAAACTATGGGAAATCGTACGAGCAAAAAGACAAGCGAAATAACATCATTATCGTCGTCAACTATCACGATATGTCTGGTATGAAGTATAATGACTAAATCTAAAGAAAAAAGTGATTACAAATATTAATTATTTGATTAACAAATTTTTTATTTTTAATTTCTTTTATATATTTCATACCATGTAGAGCTATATATAATATTAGTAACGGAAGATCTTTTAGATTTTTTAGAATTTCAAGTTTATGAAAGAGGATTATACTTTTAACGTTAATGACATGCCAAAATAAGATAGTTTGATTCAATACTAATTTTGTTTCTAGCATAATTTATTCGTATTAGTAGAACTATATATAATATTAGTAACAAAGAATTCTTTAATTTTTTTAATTTCAAGTTTAAGAGTGAGGATTACACCTTTAATGTTATTGATCGATCAAACAATGGTTTCTGAACCTAAATTTGAAGTTTGAACCATGTAGGCTCTGTTCTTTTTATCGGTGATTGATTGTTTGATTTTGAACAATCTATAAATTTTTGGGTTTGATGAAGAACATAAAGAATGAGAGAGAAAAAAAGATAAAGGGAAAGAAAGTAGTAAAACATAAAGAGAAATATTAATGAATAAATTTGTTATTTATAAATTTTCATTTTTAACAAAAAGGGATCATTTAGTAACTTTTAATAATTTAAATGACCAATTTATAATTTTTATAAGGTGACAATCCTAAGTAAAAAAAAAATCTATTAATAATCGGACGACTATATGTATAGTTTACCCTAAAATGTAATGTTTGAATTTCACATTCGGTTTCCATTTGAATAGGAAAACAAGGACACGTGTCACTAACCCAGCATCTCCAATTTCACAGTGTCTCTCCCTTCTTTCACTCAGTCTCCATTACGATTTCAGAAAAGAGAATTCAAAAATGGTGGATGTACAGCCATCAGACACTCCTTTAAACGGCGCCGGAGGACCCCTCGCGGCGACTTCATCGGAGGCCGTTGGATCCAAACGCCAGCGACGCCCCAGCGTTCGCTTAGGCGATATCGGCGGCGACCAACCTTACGACTCTCATTTCCGACGACCCTCCTCTTCCTCCGGCGCCGTCGCTTCCAAGCAGTGGAAACACCAATCCCATCTCCCGTTAAGCCCCTCAGCCGCCGCTGCGAGTGCTAAATCGTCCAAGACTCGCGCCCTAACCAATCTCAGCACCGACGTCAACGCCAACAACGAGACCCTCGATAACGAGAGAGAAGCTAACAACAATAACGGAAATTTAGACGGCGTTGCGATTGGTAGCTGGAGAGTCAAAGATTCCAAGAAACGGGGCTCCACTACGAAACGGGTTCGATCCAATTGGGTCTCCAAATTCGACGATTCCAGCGGCGGAAATCTCATTATCAACGGCAACAACAACAGCAACAGCAATAATGCGGAAACGGAGGAAAAATACAGTGGCAACGAAGATAACGAAGAATTCGAATTGGAGAACTCAGAAAGTCCCATGAAAAGTCACAGTCCAGTACATTCTTTGGATAATCTGCGTGTCAATGGCAATGAAAGGGAAGTTCTTTATCATGGGAGTAATCGAAGGAGGCCAATTCGGACTCGGGTTTCGGATGGGGTCGAGTTATCTGGGCCATCGGATACCGAAATGAGGCGGTGTGAGGAAGATGGGGTTAGGATATGGTTGAATAGTTTGGGGCTAGGAAGGTATGCCCCAGTTTTCAAGATCCATGAAGTGGATGACGAGATTTTGCCATTGTTGACATTAGAGGATTTGAAGGATATGGGAATAAATGCTGTTGGTTCTCGCAGGAAAATGTTTTGCGCGATCCAGAAGCTTGGTAAAGGCTTTTCGTGATGCTTTTTGCTATGGTTGTAGGGTTTCTGAAAGCAGTATTTTGTCAGCCATGGCAATGTAAGAAGCTTTCTGTATGCTTACCTTCTTTTTGTAGTGAAATGTAGGAGAATCAGTAGGATTTTTTTTGTTAGTGTTGCAACTTTTTTGCAGGGCATTGTGCTAACTGTTGTTTGTTGAGAACTTTAATGGGAAACAATGAGATAATATCATCATTTCTTTTGGTTAAAGGAAAGTGAATTGACAAAAGTAAGGCAATTTAAATCATATTCTTATGGTTTTCTCATTCTTTTTTATTATCCTTTTGCAATTAGATGTGCTTTATGTGGTGATTATGGTTGCATATTTGTACCGAAGATCGATATCAAGGAATTCTCAAGTATTTCTTTAGAACTTGTTAGAAGATTCTGTATTTGAGCATCATTAATTATATTGTTATAGGTTATATGGTGATTATCTTGTTGGGAGTATATTTATTCACATCCCAAGTGCTTTAACTTAGTTACCTATAAGTCCCCTATTGTTCTGCAAATTGTGTTTTGGGATAACTAATGATGTTTGAATCTTTAGTTGGCAAGTCGATAACTGCTTTAGGCATAATTCTCATAGTTTGAGCATTCTTATCGGGTTAGGCTTTATCGTACATTATCTTGCTTTGATTATGCATAAGATTGCAACTTTATATAGCCTAAAGTTCCATAAGATATCATAACTTTCTATAGCCTAGAATTCTTGGTTTGATTATCTGATTCTAATTTTAAACTCTATTAACATTTTTTCTTGTGTGTTCCCGGCAAACCTTGGTAATAAATGTGCTTGTGAAACAGTGATAGTATGACAAAAGATACTACTTGAAGTGCTGATGCTTTCTTTGCGTTCCCTTTCATTAATTAGGAAGTTAATTTATGGTTTTGTTGTTGAGTACATTCTGGTCTATAAAGAACTTGGTTCTGAAAAAATGGAAGGAAAGAAAAAACAAACAAAATAGGATTTGGTGCGGAAACAAAATGGAAGGTACATTTGTTTTTCTTGAATTAATGAATTGTGGATAGGTATTACTGAAGAGAATAGCAAAACCTAGAAAAGCTTAATCTATGTGAATAAGTATCGGCATTATACCATTGCTTTGGGTGTGAAGAAATGTAGAAACTCTTTAAGGAAATCCAAGTTTGTTTTCTGAAACTTCGTTCCTCCAAGAATCCCGGCAACCTAATGTGTAGTTTTCTGAATTATTACCGGACTTTTGTCGTTTTCCTGTCAAGTTCTATGCCGATTTGTTTGGTAGTCTCACCTAGATGGTCCTACTGTGGGGTTTATCAAACACCACTTATGATTTCACCTTCATTTAAAGCTTTAAAACCAAGCCAGTTATAGTGATATGTTCACGAGCATGTGCATGAATTTGTTGTATTGTATAACTTTTTAAAGACATTTCTTATCTTCTCAACTGGCAACTGTTCACCTAGAACTGGGAATGAGATGCCAGGAAGAATAGAGGTAGAGTTTTCGTAGCATATGTTATAAACATGTATAATAAATATTTGTAGACAGGAAATTGCCTTAAGATCTCCATCTTGGCGACGAGCCGACGACTGTGTTAAAACCGCTTCCTGCTAAGTGGCTAAGCTTGGTTTGGCAACACAAGTTCGGACGAGAGATGGTGAAAGGGGAGTAGATTTGAGTCTGGACTAAACAGAGAAGAGGCCAAGCATCATCAACATCGCCCCAAGGCCATGAGAAAAAAATCTTGCAGTTATTCACTTAATATGGAAGGATTATAACTTTCTTATTGGTATGCATATTGTGCATAGAATGAAATCTGCTGATTGTTTAGTTTGATGCATCACTCGTATAATTCTAAACTTACACTCTAGTGCGTATTAGTCGTTATCCTTGATTTACACTATTGTTATATGTTCGATCCATCTGCCCATTAAAAATATTTGTCAGGCATAAAATTTTTATCTAGGGAAAAAAATTCTTGAAACACATTTAAATCATGTCATCAATATTTTTTTAAATATATTGATGTAATTACATGTAACATGCGCTCTTATCTTTTTAAAACTTTTTAATATCAATAAAATTCAACTGTTGAATTTCTTTCATAATTTAGTTTAAAACTTTGAATAAAAATTTTTTATGTAATTGATTTTAAATTTATGATATCAAAAATTAATTTTCATCCATAAAAGTTTAGGTTTTCAATATTTTTATTGAATATAACTAAATTTGTATAGAAATTTTAAACCGATATATAAAATAAAAATATCAAATATAATATCTATTAAAATTTTGATATTTTCAAAATTAACAATAATAGGATATCCGGTTGGTGAAATTAATTATAAGATGTTTTTTTCATATCCTCTGATAATCCAAAAAATAAAAAAACAAATTCAAAAGTTGGATTCTCGTTGAATTCGTCTTGTAGTCAATACTGATATTGATCAATATTGATCACACAAATTGTATTGATTTTAAACTGATATAAATAATTTAAATTATATTTGAGTAAAATTTTGATACCTTCAAGTCTATTTCAGTCAATAGTGACCTACTTTAGTGCGTACCTACCCATATAACTTGGTATAATAATTTTAATATTTAAACTAATTTTATTTTTTATAATCACATTAAAAATAAAATATAATTATTTAATTCAACTGAATTCCTATGAAGTGTAATTGAAATAGGCATCATCTTGATAAACCATTTTGGGTTTTTTAACTACACGATAATGTATATTTATTAAACTAAAACAAATAAAAATGATGATAGAATTGAATTAAATTAGTACCCTATACATCAACTAACTGACTAAAATCCAAAGAAGATGCCCAAAACACAGTGAGGACCACTGCTACAAACACGTAGGAAAACCTTAGGATATACCCATGCTGTTGGTTCTACAAACAAACTTCCCCCTGATTTTCAGAGATTACAACAATCAAACATGGTAACAGATGAAGATTTCGCTTGTTTAATGTAAATTCTACAGTACCTGCTCGAAACAAAGCGAGAATTTGACTTCAGCCAGTCTTGGGAACCTATCACTCTGACTTGATTGTCTCTTTCCCCAGCTGCTGGTGCTGATGCTGCAGCTGCTTCTCAGGCTCTGCAGGGAAGTATTTTATTCCCACCATATCACCAACCTGACTGATAACCTGTCAATAAGAGAGATTATAATTATCGATATTATTAGATAACACTCCAATCCAAACCGTCACATTCTGCCTACTATCTGAGAACTCCGATAACAAATTCTAATCTGTGCATTCTAACTGCCGGGCAGAAGGAATCACATCCAGTAATTACCTCCAACGCTTTAAGAAGGTCCTCCTTGGTATGCGAGGCGGAAATGCAAATTCGTGCCCTGGCCAAAAGTAGTGGGGTGGCAGGGAAAGCAACCGTAACAACAGCAACCTGTGAGACAGAAGGATCACATTTTCAATAACTGGTTTGTAGACACTTGATACAAGCACTGTGAATAAAGAAATAACTAATGGAAGAACTAAAACGTCAAAATAAGAATGGCAGATATTTCAATGTGAATTCATGGACAGCTGAATTTGGCTTAAACTCACATTTTGTTTGAGGCACTCTCGAGAAAATGCAGGGATTTTTGCTGGATTGTAAAGCATTATAGGCATTACAGGGGAATCATTGTCTCCAAGGACTTCAAAACCCATCTTTTGTAGTTCTGACCTGAAAAAGTTGCTATTCTCGCGTATCCTTGCAAGTTTTTGAGCTCCTGATATCATACAAAAAAGCCTCCTCAAGTAATGACAAAACAAAATGATGATCCAAATGTGCATATCCCAATAGAAGTTTGGTGATCTTAGAAAGAGAGAACATGATGTGCGTACCTCTGCTAGAACCATCCTCTCCAAGAATAACCTTTATTGAAGATATAATTTGCTGTGCAGCTGGAGGAGATATTGATGTTGCATATAGATGAGCAGGACATGTGTACTTAAGATATTGTATAAGTTCCTGAAATTGACGTAGGATTATGAGATTTATAGAACCAATTTCCAAGACAATCAGAACCGATTCGACCATAAATGGAACATAACAAAAAAACAACTTGACTGTCCAAAGTGACTTTAAAAGATCCAGAGAAGTTAACAATTAGCAAAAGCAACAAACCTTGGATCCAGCAATATAACCACCACAAGATCCAAAAGATTTAGTAAAAGTTCCCATCATGATATCCACATCAGCAGTATCCACTCCTAAGAGTTCACATACTCCTCTTCCTGTTTTTCCCACTGCCCCAATGCTGTGAGCCTCATCCAAGTAAACATATGCCTGAAGCAAATGGGAGAAACACACAATACTTAGGACAAGAAACAAAAATAATGGCTAAAAATGCATTATAAATGTAGTCAGAAAAGTCTATATAACTGGAGAAACAATTTAAAAACAAGATGAAAAGGAAATGTTCAAGGACAAACCGAATGTATTATCATGAGAACATGATCAATATATCAACTGCATTACCTTGTACTTCTTGCATATGGCAACAATCTCAGGGAGCTTACAAAGTTCGCCTTCCATACTATAAATACCCTCCACAACAACAATTATCTTCTTCCATGGCCTATGTGTCCTGGGCTGCCCCTCAGCAATTTGTTCTCTCAGAACCTTCTCCAAATGAGGAGGAGCTAAATGGAAAGAGTGATTTGCTTTATATCAGCATAATGATATGTCAATAAATTTACTAAGTTTTGAATACCACATAAAACTTACTATTATGTTGAAAAACTCGGATAGTAGCTCCTGAGCCTCGAGCTCCATTGACAATAGAGTTGTGGTTTAATGAATCACTAATAATTAACCCTCCCTGTTGATATATGCAAAGAAGAAGAAGAAGTGAAAATAATCAGAGAGCAATGACCAAAAGAAAGATCATATATGATCTTTTCACATTAACACTCAAGCTAACATAGTGTTCATACCTTTCCAATTATGACAGGAAGAATAGCAGAGTTTGTCACATAGCCCATGCCAAAGACTACAGCAGCAGGCTTTCCAACAAAGTTTGCAACACACTCCTCCAGTTCTTTATGCAGTGTCGTAGTTCCTGGTAGAAAAAGGGAAGTGAACGATTTCAAATAACCAGTGTGTGACCAGACAGACTACAGGGCAAAATAAAAATATATATACCTCCATCAACCCGGGTACTACACGTGCTTGCTGAAAATCTATTTAATGAATCAATTACACGCGGTGTGCAATATTCATCAGCTGCTGCAAAGCCAAGATAATTGTATGATCCCAAGTTAAGACACCTACTTATCTTTTCAGTTCGCCTGTAAGAGATCCAAATCAAGAAAAACAGTCAACATAAGCTAGTTACATAGATATTTAGAAATCAAGCTTTCTAACTCAATCATTCACCTAAGAAGAACAACTTTTAGATGACATTTTTTTTTTTGTATATTGTACAAATAAAACAAAGCCAAACTATAGAGCAACTGGTTATAGAATAAATGAAAGTAAGCTATAAATAGGAATGAAGAGTGAAAGCACATCAGAAGTCTTACTTCAATGTTTTATTATTGTCATTGGAGTAGCGCTCAACTACATCAAACCAAGCATCTGGAGCACTCGCTATCGGTCTTCCGAAACAATCCTACAGAGGTGAAAATGTCAAACATTTTAGCGATTTTCTCTAGCGATTTCAGGACGTAAAATCTCAAGGAAATTTGAATAAAAATGCATAAATCAAGAAACTATTAAAGAAAACAGTAATTACCTGAATACGAAGATACAAGCGTCGAATATAGAAATCTTCTAGTCCTAAACAGATCGGCGCATAACCCTACAGAATAAAAAAAACGAACAAATCGTCACGCAACTAAATTCACATCCACGCATTTTTAAAGCAAAATATAATCTAACAATTACGATTCTATTAAGAAAACGAAAATTTCAAAAAAAGAAGAAAAAAAACCTGAAGATTGCTGGCCTGCCACCAATCAAAGATTTTCCTGAAGAAATCACGGAATTGGCCAAACGCGAAGAGAAGACCATAGCTGAAATATGTAGTTAGAGCGGTCAAATACGGAATCGTAATCATTTTTTTGGTTCGATTTCTCTATCTCTTCTCTCTTTTATCTCACTTCGGCTAAATTAAAGCGGGGAAATGAAAACTACTTGTACGATTCAGATCTGGAATTTGAGGAAATTTCTAAAGATTTATTATTAGTTTATGCATTCAAATCAAAGAGAAGAAAAGAGATCAGAGACATTCAAAGAAAAACTCTGTGAAGAGAGGGAGAGAGCCAGCGAATTGGATTGACCAATCTCTTCTCTACGGTTTTAATTTTTATTTTTTTTAAGAAAAATTAAAATTCGTTTGTTTCAGTACAAAACCAGGGAAAAAGAAAAACTGGGTTGGCAGCCGGGTTGAGCAAGCGGTTTT
This sequence comes from Hibiscus mutabilis, assembly GCA_019671005.1. Taxonomy (NCBI): domain Eukaryota; kingdom Viridiplantae; phylum Streptophyta; class Magnoliopsida; order Malvales; family Malvaceae; genus Hibiscus; species Hibiscus mutabilis. The sequence continues at coordinate 34,551,528 of CM033749.1, forward strand.
TTCTTGTAGCTACGCTGTTTATAAAAACTATCGCACTGAAAAAATTAAACTAAATAGTAAGTAATTGTACAGGTAAAAATTAATCGAAACAGTATGATAATTATACGGATAAAATTAGCGGTTAAAAGATTTTAACAAATTTTTTTTCTAGTTGATAAAAAAAAAACCGTTTCAAAATTTAAAATTAACTGAACAAAATATTAAACAATTATTATACTAATATATTTAATTAGCATGTTTAAACTATATTTTATAATGATACTAAATTATTAGTTAATCAAACGTGTTTTTTTATTATCAAAACTTGCATTATTCACTATTGAAATATTTTCAAAAAACCCTCCTCGATGTATCTTGTATAAAAAAATAGAAAATCTACTATGATTATTTAAATGGGACTTTAAAAATAAAATTATCTTTTTCTAAAAATGGTTTTCCGCTAAACGGTTTTTTAAAAAAAATAATAAAAAATTTAAAATTAATTGTATATTAATATTAAATTATTGATTATTACTAATATATGTTTAATTAGCATACTTGAATTATATTTTATAATGATACTAAATTATTTGTAATAATCAAACGTGTAGTGTCGCTCTATTATCATTTATTCTAATTATATATAGTGAATATTTATCTTTTGTTTAAATATGATTTTCCAATGTACTAATTTTAAAAGTTACATTTTAATCCTAGATTTTTTTCGTCATTGAATCTATGTGCCATTTTTATTTAAAAATTTTGGTCTCTCCCCTAATTTATATTGAATTTATAAAATAACTTTTTAGTCTCATATGTTTATAGTTGTATTAATTTAAAACCTAATCTTTAAAAGTAAATAATTAAATTTCGTTAATTGAATATGTTGAACTAATATTTTGATATAACAAATTAATCTGAAAATGTTTTGGACTTGTTTGAAGATTTTAAAATTAACTTAAAATTCATAAAATTTAAAAAAACATGTTTAAAATATTTTCTAAGTATTTTTATTAGTCATACCGTTTTTAAAATGTCAAAAACAAGTGAAATGGACAATTTCTGGAAGTTAGTTTCGAAACTAACACTTCCAGTTTCAAAACTGAAAACAGTGGTAAATTTTTTCTACTTGATTTTGAAACCAATGTATTCATTTTCAAAATTAGACGGTAAGTTTCGAAACTCACCAACCAATTTCGAAATTATCTGGATGAGTTTAAAATCACTTTACTAAATTATATATTGTCAAAAATGAGTGTCAAGTGTTTTGATTTAATTCATAAAACTTCAAATATAAAGAATAAATAATAAATATCAATGGGTGAATATGTTAGTTATTTTAGTATTTTAATCAAAAATGAAAATCAAATTTAGTGGTTTTGAGAAGAAGAAGAAAAATGTATGGATAGCTAAGTTAATGAATTTAGATTTAATTTAAAATTAAAAGTAATCTAAATTGTTGTGCAAGTTATTTTATCTTTTAATTACTTCCACAAATTTTTTTAAAGAGTTAATTCACTCTCGTGACATTATTCGGTTAACCGATTGAGCTATTTTTTTACAATTTTACCCTTAAACGTTTTGAATTGATTTTTTTTTGTTCACTAAATTGTTAAATAATTAACAATTGGATGACATGATATTTTTGTGTTGACGTGAAAGCCAATAAACATTTTTAATTTATTTTGTGATTATGTGTGCTAACGTGACATTTTTTCCACCTTATAATCTTCATCATCAAAACTTAGGGGTTTTTTCTGCAAATTTAATTGTACATATATATTTATTCATATATATTTTCTATATTCTATAGTGGACTTTTGTGTCCACCCTAGACACTGATCATGAACTCATATAATCTTCCTCTATTACCCTATCGAAATCGATTTACCTAAAGTCTCTTTATAACTCACAAAATTAAACTAAAAAATATGAAAATCGGTTATAAAAATTTTTCGAGGGTTTTAAGCTTTTTCATAATTTGAGATGGTATTTAAAAATTTGTTCAAAAATATGAACAATGATAAATATTGTTTCGAGAAAATAAACAAAATACCTCAAAACTAACCACATCTAATAAAAAAACAGGAACATGTCAATGGGTGTAAGGTTACTCCTTATTTTCAATGGAAATCAAATTTAGAAGGTTGAATCTTTAAATCATTTTTGTCTATTTTCATTTGATTTAAAAAAAAAATCATTTTAAAAAAAAAGTGAAGTTATTTTATCTTTCACTTATTTTCACAAATTTTTTTTGAAGAGCCAATTCATTTCTTGGACATTATTCGTTGATTAATTGAGCTAACAGTTTTAATTTTACCTTGGTTTTGACTAAATTTTTTGTTATCTATTTATTTATTTAAATGTGATCACAAAATATTGTGATTATGAGGTAAAGTAGGGGTATTTTTAATTTATTTTAGAGAATGGAGTCGTTTTTTTTTTTTTCTTTCTTTGAATAACAAAATTTAGGGTTTTTTAAAACGTGTAGTAAAAAATCGTTCTAAAATGATTTTTAGAAAATAAAAACAAAAATGAGTGAAAATTTAAAAATATATAAAAAAGATATTTTTATTATTTTCATTGAAAATATTTTAGGAAAGTGGGTAATTTGAAAACAAAAGTTTTTAATTTTAACTCCATTTTAATCCGGGTTCGAATCCTTCTAATGTCATTTTTCAAAACTTTAATTTGTTTACTCATATTTTATTTATTTTTACTATAATAATATTTTCTAATTATATTTTATTTTAATTATTTTTTCATTTATAAATTGAAAAGGCTATATAACAAACACATTTTCACTATTTTCATTTTTGAAAACAAATTTTTATCCCTATTAAGTATTAACCAAGCATGTTTTTTAATTTTTAGAAAATTAAAAATAAAAATAAAAAACAAAAAAATATTTTTAAAACCAAACAGATTTGTTGTAAAAATAGGATGAAAACAAAGGAACAATCAAACAGCTGATGGTGGGCGGCTTGGTGGTTGGAAAACATTACATCAAACACTATCACAACTTGCCAAAACCATTTGTCTTAAAATGGAAATATCTATATATTCCATCGTCTCTTTGGGTCTTAGCAAGCCATATTGCAATCAGTGTGGAACTGCCTTCTCCCCTTGAAGCCAAAACCAGAAAGATACTATGAATCCAACACAAGTCTATTAAAAGTCACCATTTACAAGTAATTGAAGGTCTTAGTTTCAGCTTATAAATATCTAAATTCGAATCCAAACCGATTGACTTACATCTCTTAAAGATAGTTACATGAACTAATTACACTTCGAATCGAATGAGATGTATTATAACATACCATTTCATACTATGGATTTTATATACTATGCAAACGAGACTATATGATGCATGATTAGCAGTAGGCAGGCAATGCAGTATTTCTCCCACAACTTTACCTTCCACATGATCATTACAAAACTAAATCTCGAATGCATCATACCGACGAGATGCGACGCAAGTGTCTGAAAACCAGACATGTTTGATAACTTGTAAGAGAATATGGAAGAGATCTAAATCATGCATGGAAGATGAGAGCCGGTGAGGATAGCCAAAGGAGACTGCCTACAAACCATTAAAAGGACTATATAATGTAACATTCCTATAGCTTGGATTTAGGCAAGTCATCCTTGGCTACCAAACCAGACTCTTAAATCCCATACAAGACCGCTCTTCCTTGGTTGTATATGGACATTTCAGCATACACGAAAGCTCTATTTATAGCCATGGACAAATCAAAGTTAGCTCATTCTTTTGTGCCCTTTTATCACCAAGTCTATGTGTCATCACATTTCAAAAACATTCAACGATCAACGTGGCTGTGATAGAATATATTCCAGTGTCTTTGAAGGACCAACTTATCAGATATATTCGTTCAGAAAATTGCCCTCTTAATTTGATGATGTTACATATTCGAGTTTTAGCATTCTCAACCCTGGACCAACTTAGCATATATTTTCATTCCGAAAATTACCCTTAATTTGATAATGTCAAAGATTCGAGTTTCAACATTCTCAACCTTTTTATGTTCAGACTTTGGTCTCTATTGTAACAAAAAAACATGGTACCCAAACATAGTTGACATTCCCTTGCTATTTATAGGAGAATAGTTTTTTTTTTTTACTTCAATCAATGGAACAAAACCCCTCAAGCATATGAATAGAAACCGTCTACCTTTTTAGTGCCCCATTTATGCTCCCACACTAAAAATTATGTTTAGGGTTTGGAGTTTAAGGTTTAAGGTTAGAGTTTAGAGAATTTAGGATAGGGTATATTTTTAAAGATTTAGAATTTAGAGTTAGGGTTTAGAATTTAATTTTTTAGTGTTGAGACATAAAAAGTGACAGAAGATTTTTGTCCCAAGTAAATTACTAATTATCAATTAGTCTAGCGAAAAAAGACGTTAAATCCTTTATGTAAGGTCGGATGCTCAAATCTTAATGTTTTGAATAGATCAAATTGAATTGGAAGACTTTACAATACTCAATCAATAAATATTTTTGATTTAAAGACGCAACACAATTGATATAAGCTTTGCTAGTTTATTCGTCTTTGACTTAAATGCGAGGTCAAAATGGCATCATATTTTTTACTTTCAAATAATTAAAAAATGACATAGTACAATTTGGCATATAATTCTTATCAATTTCTTTGATACTATTCCAAGCTTCTTGGGTTCAAAAGTTTTCCTCCACAAGACTTATCGACATCTCACATCCATACAACTTTGTACCATTTGAGTTTGGTCAAATTGTATATGATGTCCTTAAACTTTGGCTTTCTTTGGTTCAATTGAAAAGGTCAAAAGATGAGAAGAAAGTGAAAAATAAGAAGAAAATAAATTTTGGACGTGTCTATGCTTTAGTAATTGCTGCATAATTCGTTGCCCGCTGGGGCCGATGCTAAGCTATGCAGATCCGTCACTACTCAAGAGATTCAAAAGGCTCTTTTTGGGCAGGGGAATGAAAAGAGCCCAGGACCTGATAGGTATACAGCTTGGTTCTTCAAGGATTCTTGAGACATTGCAAAAAAGGATTTCATTGCTGCTGTGAGACATTTCTTTCAAACCTCAAACATGCTGCCAGCTTTCAATGCAACAGTCATTACCCTGGTCCCTAAATTGTTAAACTCCTGCAGAGCAAAAGAATTTAGACCCATTTTCTGCTGCAATGTTTTTTATAAAACCATAACTAAGATTCTTGTAACCAGACTTGTTGAGTACTTTCCTGGTATGATCTTGCCAAACCAGTATGCCTTTATCAAAGGGAGGAGCATTGTGGATAACACTTTGCTTGCACAAGAGATAGTAAAAGGTTATGCTAGAAAATCTTTATCTCCTAGGTGTACTATGAAGATTGATCTGCAGAAAGCGTTTGATTCTGTCAATTGGAATTTCATGCTATGTGTGCTGGAGGCTATGGGATTGCCATTGCTGTTCATTGACTGGATTAAAACTTGTGTCACCACCCTTGGTTTTCAGTGAGTTTCAATGGAAGTTTGGTGGGTTTTTTCAGGGGAAAAGGGGTGTTAGACAGGGAGACCCGCTCTCCCCCTATCTTGTTGTTCTAACCATGAATGTCATATCCTCTATGTTCAATCTTGCTACTGCAAACAAGATCTTCAAGTATCATCCTAAATGTAAGATGATTTCACTGACCCAATTGAGCTTTGCTGATGACTTAGTTATTTTCTGCAATGGAGCTATTGACTTAGTGGTAGGAGTAAAAGCTGTTTTGGAATAGTTTTATAGCATGTCTGGCTTAAAGTTGAATGCAGCCAAGACAGAGTTCTATGCTAGTGGTGTAAGTATGATAGAATTGACAGATATTCACAGAACTACTGCTTCAAGGTGGGAAGTCTGCCAGTAAGATACTTAGGAGTGCCTTTGGTCCCAAGGAAACTCAGTGAGAAAGACTGCCAAGCTCTCCTGATAAAGATTAAGGATAAGTTGAACTTGTGGGCTAATAGAAAGCTTAGTTATGGGGGAAGACTTCAGCTCATTCAAGCAGTCCTCTTTAGTATCTCTAATTACTGGTGTAGGCAATTGGTTCTGCCTAAAGCTGTCATTTCTAAAATTGACCAGATGTGTATGCGATTCTTTTGGAAGGGTAATGATGTTCCTACTCATGGGCCAAGGGTAAGTTGGGAGCAGATTTGCCACTTGCGCTCTGAGGGAGGTCTCAGATTAAAGAATTTGAGTTTTTGGAACAAAGCTTGTCTCTTCTATTTGATTAGAAACATTCTTGCTGGAGAAGGATCTCTTTGGGTTGCCTGGCTAAACGTATATGTCTTCACGGGTGAGAGTTTTTGGGCAGTGGAAAGCAAAACTCACTTTAGCTGGGTTGTGAAGAAACTTCTAAAGCTCAGAGATGAAGTTGGGAGGATCTTTTGTGCCTCGGTAAACCTGGCAGAGATGAATGCAACTTAGATCTGGGAGTGAACTAGAGATGAAAGAGAGAAGGTTACATGGCAAAACTTAGTGTGGTATCCTATGCATATCCCTAAACATTCCCTGGTGAGCTGGATGACCATTTTGAATAGATTGCCCACTCGTGATTGATGATACTTCATGCATTTTCTGTGAACAAGGCGTGGAGAGTAGGAACCACATATTCTTTGAATGCCCTTATGTTGTTGCTGTATGGGGTGCTATCCTAGCAAATTGTGATGCTTATTGAAATGTTATGCAGTGGGATGATGAGATGCGTTGGGCCATTACTCGTCTAAAGGGTAAGTTTCTGGTTGTTCATATCTTGAAGTTGTCCTGGAATGTTTTTATATATGGCATCTGGGAAGAGAGGAATCGTAGGTTATTTAGGGGAATATTTCGAACCCTTGAGGATATTGTTAGCTTGGTAAGACAGGTTGTTAGTATAAAATTGACAAAAAATGTATAGATATAGAGGATAGTTTTGATTCTTGTAACAACAATTCTCTGTTTTTTTTTGGGCAATAAAAATTGACAACTTATCCAAAACAAATTGGACGTGTTTGTTAGAAACAAAATAGGGGAAACAAAATGATAAGATGATCATTTTCCTTCTTCAATTCCTTCTTCATCCTTGGTCAGAGTCAGATTGCACATTTCTGCTTCCTCTAGAGAAATGAAGGAGTCATTTGCTCTTGTGTCTACCAAGGTCTTTGTGACTTTCTCATTCAAAACTATGTTCACATACATCAAGCCTCTCATTGGTTCTGTCCTAGCCCTGTCTTGTTATGTTTGCATAGAATATAAGAAACGTATAGAACCCATTCTAGCTGGTTCATCCCTCTTGTCATCCGATTGGTGGCCAACCTGGTCCGAACCTTTTAGAGTAGTTCTCAGCGCCGATAGTGCACTCCTCTGTGGACATTCTGCCAGTCGGTGAGGACCCTGAAAAAGAAAACAACGTAGCCCTCGCCTAGAGGAATCATTATTTTGTCCTCTATCTCTTCCCCAAGTTGAAGGTTTTTCTACTCGTGCCACTTTGTAACTTGCTATCCCACGGCCATTGCCGTTACCATGGCCAATGACATTACCAGTACCATTGCCATTGACATTACCATTCCCCTCGTTGTTACCATTTCCATTGCTCCGACTACTGCCATCACCACTTACGGGTGTACCCTTACGCTTTGTGGAACCTTCACTGTAATCACTAAGTCGTTTGGCAGCAGCCATCACCTCAGCCACACTTTGTGGTCTTTGTCCCTGGACCTCTGTTCTCTCCTACAATTTGAGTCATTCTAGAAAGTAGTACATTTTGTCATGTTCGGCCATATCCTTGATGTCTAACATTAACGCGGCAAACTCTCACATACTCACGTACTACCCCTGTGTGTGAGAGATCCCTCAACTTCTTTCGTGAATTATACTCCACATTCTTTGGGAGGAATGCATTCTTCAATTCCTTCTTCATCTCCTCCTAAGTCTTGACGGAGCACATATATGTATGTGTTTTCTCCCGATGATAATTTTTTAAATTGAGAACAAGTCGTGAATCAGCATTTCATGCTGGTAAAATGCAAAAATTAAAGTGCTATGATATGCCATGCAGTGAATGCCAAAATGAACAGATATGATGTGATCACAAAAATGGGTCAATTTGAAATTAGAATAATCAAATGAATAAATTAAAATAGGGTAAAAATGAAAGATTTCTGCTCAGGCAAACCACTTGAACCAACACCTTCATGTAGTGCAAATGCAATGATGTATGCAAAAAAGAAAACGAGTCAGTATCGGATAAAATAAATAAACAAATAAAAGGGCAAAACAAACAAAACAACCCTATTTACATCCCGTCTAAAACACCTAGGTTATACGCATGGCTCAAAAAGGGTGGGTTTCTATATGTTCTCTACATGCAGTTTTGGTGCTAAGAGGTACCCAAATTGTCCTTGTTGTCCCCTACTAAGAGTAGCAAGGCCCAGGGTCATCACCTATTATAGGCTCCTTTCAACCGGGTTCAATTTAGGGGGACCCATTCGCTTATGCCTGCACGAAGGAACGATATCCTTACGAAAGCATAAGGTACTCGAGCCCCGAAGGTACTTGCTAGGCCTACACGGAGGAACGATATCCTCACGAAAGCATTAGTGTTTTCCCCCACTTAAAAAGGACGAGTTTATATGCCAAATTTTAAATGCGTTAAAATAAACGCGTAATTATAACCGAATGTTAATTTAATAGTCATTTTAATCCGGAACTTCTAATATTAGTAAAGCGGTAATTATTTAAAAAAGCTTAACTCTCATTTGTTTTTGAAAAACAAAAATGCATCCCCAGCGGAGTCGCCATCTGTAACGATGTCCCCCTCGCTAAAAAATATGTTTTTATTTTGAAAATATTGTCTTCCGTTGGATTTTAGAAAAAATCGTATTTTATTTAAAAATGGAGTCACCATCGGCCACTCTAGGTGGACCGGACACCGTAAAAACCAGAGATTTTTAAAATTTAATTTTTTGTCTCGTTTTTCTAACTCTATTTTTTTGAATTGAAATAGAACTCGAAATTAAAAGCTAATGACGAGTAGATCTGCAATAAGGAGGACCATTAACGTCCCGATCCATTAGAGGTTGAACCAGCATCGGGGCTGCGTCAAATGTCAAAAGTTGGAACCGCTGCGAAGAGAGAAATTTGGACATTCCGTTTTCCACCATGTTACATTCACGTGAGATCCAGTGAAACTCCCTATACCATCCACGACCCCGAAGCAAGATAATAGCTCGGACAAGGTTCAAAGGCCGAATGTGAGTAAAATTATCAAGCAGAAGGCGAATAATTTTCTAACTCTATTAAATAATGAATGGAAAGTAAATTTCAATATTTTTTCATCCTTCTAACTGGATATACCAATAAAAAAATGTTTTTCGTCTTATTACTTTTCTATACCTACAATTTTTCAATATTTTAATTTTTATCACACTTTACCAAAAAAAAAACCTTGAAGTTTCTAAGAATTCAGCTTTTCTGTTATAATTTGATTTTTTTTGAAGAAGAAGCTTAACTTTTATTGATAATAAGCATAAAAGTAATCAAAGAGGGAAATATTAAAAACCCAAACCCATAGGCTTACCGGTATACCCATTTTTAGATCCTTATTACGATTGACAGAACTCAGAAGAAGTATCGGGTTTGTCGACAGTAAAAACCTCCTTTTAAGACAATCCGGAGGAGTAGACAACTAGATGTGTTCAAATTGTAAATTCAGTCGGTAACCGATTCAAATGATCCAAAATTAAATTAATCCAAAATTTTTAATCTTTAATTATTAATCGAATTAAAATATTTCAAAAATAATTAACCGAACTTAATAAATTTTAATTAATTCGATCTATTTTCGAATTAACATAAACTAAATGTATAAAAATTAATTTAGGTATTTTGTTGTGTTTATTTTGTTCTATTTTTTACTTTAAAAAATCTTTAATCATTTTTCGATTGAACAAATTTCGGTGATAGACCATTTAATTGAACTAATTCGATTCGATCAGTTAATTCAGTTTTAACTGAACAATGAGACAACGGTCCATAAATAATGAAATTAACTTAGCTAAACAATGAATTGCTTTATTGACGTTTCGACAAGTCTAAAGAAGGGACAAATATTGAAAACTAGACTTCAACTCACAAAAATTTTGCCATAAAAAACACTCGAACCTTTCAAAATCTTATCTAGCCTACCCTAATGCTTATATTTCTTCGTTTGTGTTTGTGTTTGATGTTTTTAGATCCTTTTTATGCGTGTTTTGTATGGCGTGAGCTTCGTGGGTTATGAAATATGTTTAGGTGGCTGGATAAGAGTGGCTTTGGACGTGTAATAGAAGTGATTGTACAAGATTTTTAAGAAAGGTTTAAAGTACAAACTATATTATTTTTAAATTTTAGGTGTCTAAAATATTTTTTAGTAAAAATATGTGTTTAAAGTTTTAACCGTTATAATTTTAAGTGTCCGACCGTTTAAAAAAACGTTACCCAATAAGAACGTGACACATGACATGTTATTATATTAAAAATTGAAAAAGAATGAAATTTAAAAAAAAAAAACTCAAAATTTTCAAAATTCCCCAAAAAGCCCCAAATCCCTAATACCTAAAATTATAAATTCTCCAAATTGTTGTCACTGCTACCGTCGTGAGAGGCCACTACTTATTTACCCCAATCACTCATCGCCAACAACTACCGATAAGTGTGTCAACGGGACGTCGTTCGAGTAGAACCATTCGCGTTCGCCGTCCGATTGACACGCCTCTTGTTTGTTATCGGTGATGGGTGATTGGGGGAAATGAGAGATAGCGAAGGCGGCGACAATTTAGAGAATTTATGATTTTGGGTATTAAGGATTTGGGTCTCTTTTATGAATTTTGAGTTTTTAAAAAGATTATATATATATTTTTTTTAATTTTTTAAAATAATAATATAATAAAGCATGCCACATGTCACGTTCTTTTTGGGCAACATTTTTTCAAACAGTCAGACACTTAAAATTGTAACCGTTGAAATTTTAGGCACTTATTTTTACAAAAAAAAATATTTTAAGCACCTAAAATTTAAAAAAAATATATAGTTTGAGCTCTTATTTATGTATTAAGCCTTTAAGAAAAAAAGTTTCAAAATGTGTTGTGGACGCATGATAAAGTAAAAGATTTATTATGAATTGGTGATGAAACACATGACCCTATTTTCAGCGATGAAACTCAATATTATTTACAAAGAGATTCATTTAAAATTTTATGAATTAGAGGGCAACAATGAATTATATATTGAGAGTTAAAAGAAATTTTATCATAAAATTTTATTTTTTTTAATATTTTTACGAGCGCCGTGACCCTCAATAGTTTTATGAAAGTTCAGCCTATGTTTATTTTAATAAATTATATATGGCCCTTAAAACTTTAAGTCGGGATGAAATGTAAGTTTTAATTTAGACTAAACTCTGGTTTTTGAGTTTATGAGGATGGTTTTAAGGTTTTCGTATCAATTTTAATTATTCCGTTTTGTTTTTTAATTGTATTGGTGTAACAAGAAAATTTATCACGGTGATATATATGGTGTTTTTTTTTTTTTTTTGAAAGAAACTGATATGGTGGTTTTAGCATACTACAAGAATATTTGCATTATTTGGGCTTTGTTACTTTGGGACATATGGAATAAAGGGTTATGATTATATTTATGCTTCTTGAATGATTGAATTATCTAATACGAATTATTATTTATTAATTTAAATATTATATGTAAATTTAATTATAATATATAAACATATTTCTAATTTTTAGGATTAAATTAATAATGAATTTGAGTTTGTTTCATTTTTTAATAAAAGTGCAAATATATTTTTTGAAAATAAATTAAAACTAATATTATATAGTTTAAAAAATTATACTAGACTAACTATTCAAAAAGAAATTATACTAGACTAATGAATAAACACATTTGATCTCATATCCTCATATATATTATTATTATAATATAATATGAATCGAATTAATTTGAATTATCGTATAATTACATTTTTTAAATATATAGATCCATTAATTGACAGAGTGGTCAAGGATAGATGTTTAAATAACAGTCCACGCGGTTATAATGACTGTTATATAACGGTTTTGACACTGTTCGAAACAGCGATATTACCTCCAACCGTTATATGTCCGCAATAACATTTACTTTTTTTGGAAAAACTCACAACTTTAATAGTATCTGTTATGTTCGCAACCACAATTTAAATCCTTGATCAAGAATATTATATTTTCTTATCTTTTATGAGTTTGAATATTGACATTTGTCTTTAAAATTGTAACAACTCTCTGTTTAATAATTTTTTATATAATAATTTTTTTCTAAACATATTCCATTTAAGAAAAAAACTACGGTAAAGTACACAAATGGTCACTAAACTATCCCTAAAAATATAAAATAATTATTAAACTTTCAAAAATTATATAATAGATATTAAACTTTATTTTTTGTTATAAAATGGTCACTGAGCCATTAATTATCGTTAACTGGGAGACGTGACAGTTACTAAAATTTGTATAATAACATATTTAATTCTCAATATTTACACATTCAATCAATTTAGACATCAATAATGAAGGTTAAATTGGGCATAAATTGATTGAATGTGTCAAAATGGCGGATTAGATATTCTATTATTCAAATTTATGTAACTATCACGTCACCCATTTAGCGACAATTAAAGGCCCAGTGACCATTTTGTAACAAAAACTAAATTTTAATGCCTATTATATAACTTTTGAAAGTTTGATAGTCATTTTATATTTTTTGATATAGTTTAGGGACCATTTGTGTACTTTACCCAAAAACTAAGCCAACTGAGGAAGAAAGGAAGCGAGAGTAAAAGACTAAAGAGTGTAAAAAGAGTAAAGAGGGATTAGTTGGAGGCGTAGGGTTTTGATCGAAGGAGGAGAATTGAGGAAGATGATAGACTTTGCTGGCGTTCAAAAGGAGCTACAAGAATGCGGCAGAGAGAAAGACTCTTCGGGCATTAGGGTCTCTCCAAAATCAGACAATCTCGCTCGCTTGACCGGCATCATCCCCGGTCCACTTGGCACTCCCTATGAAGGCGGCTCCTTTGAAATCGATATCACATTGCCTGGTATTTCACAACTCCTTTTCTTGTTTTAAAGTTGATTTCACCCTGTTGAGTTCAGAATTTCGGCCGAGGGTAAAAGGTTTTGTAATGGGTGAGTTTTTCTTGTATAACTTTTCGGGGGGAAAATGGAACTTTTATCCAGGTTTAGATTTATGTTGAGCTTTTCTCTGAATGCAATATCGATAGATACTGCCAATTGGGTGATAGTTTAAGGAGAATTAGTCTTGTTATGAAATGGAATGGATCATCGAATATTGATATTTGTCAGTGATTGGTTTCTATTTTGCAGATGGATATCCCTTTGAACCTCCCAAAATGAAGTTTCTGACCAAAGTTTGGTAAGATAAAGAACAATCATATTTCATATCTTATTTTATCCACATTTTTTATTCATTTGTTAATTGTGCCAGATAGTTGAATTTGTTTTATGGTAATATAGTACAATGTGGATGTGATTGATGGAGCTGTAAAGGTTGTATATAAAAACGGTCTAAGGTGTCCCTCAAAAAAAATGGCCTGTGAAGAAGTTGGTTAATTGCTCTTAATGTATGTTGTAGTCCTAATCATAGTTTTTTGGGCTTTTTGTTATTTTTTTGTGCTTTGTTCCTTATATGACTTGATTGGACGAAACATTGATAATCTTGCACATTTTTCTTAGCTTTTTGCAGTGATGTAAAACTTGGATTAATAAACTTTTGTATTTGGGTATCTAATCCTGACTGTGCATAACTGTTTGTTTTGCTCTTTCTCTTACTCAATGCATATCTGAAACTGAACAAACCCTTTCTGAAATCATGGTTTTGCGTTTTATAATTAATTAGGTTTGCACTTTGCATTAAGGTGATTTTTTTCTCTTTCTTTCCCTTTTTCTAGAGAAAAAAATCTAAATAACATGTTAAACAATGTCCTGTCTTCTACTGCCTGATAGATATTCACAACCATGTCTTAGCATTCTTGTCGTTAGAGAGTGTTTGAAAGGTGAAAAGAAAAACTGGAATGTATACCATCCAATGCATTTTATTGCAACGAGTTCAAGTTAGTACAAATGACTTTGTTTCCCCCTGAATATGTTCTTGCATGTGAATTTCTGATGCAAAACTTTGTTGAATGTGACACCATAAAGAAGATGCATTTGAATTTAGGAGTCAACTGTTGGTCAGTTGTAGTCTATTGTGTTTGATGCATAGAGATTAAATGACTAATGATCAAAGAAGTTAACTCTTGAAACTTCTGTTCTATTACCTACCAAAGGCACCCGAACATTAGCAGTCAAAGTGGAGCGATATGCCTGGATATATTGAAGGACCAGTGGAGCCCTGCTCTCACTCTTAAGACAGCCCTTCTTTCTGTTCAAGCTTTGCTCTCAGCTCCTGAACCTGATGATCCTCAAGATGCTGTTGTAGCACAACAGGTTTTGGTTTTCTCGATGCCCAATCTTTCCTATGCTTCTTGTTAAAATATTTCGTTGTTTCTTGTTTTATTGGCCTTATTTGAATGTGTAAAGTTTGTAGATTATTTATAACCTATGTATGTTGCCTGTCCAGCTTCAATACATATTTTTCTAATAAATTTCCATTAGTCTTTATCACTCTAGCTAGCCATTTATCTTTTGCCCCTTTTCTAATGCAGTATCTTAGAGAGTATCAGACATTTGTCGGAACGGCTCGTTACTGGACAGAAAGTTTTGCCAAGGCCTCTTCTTTAGGGGTTGAGGAAAAGGTTTGTATTCCTTATGTATCTCGGTATTCGTAGAATCAAGTAAATATTTCTTGCTATGTATGCTCCAAGAAAATTCTTGAGAGGTGACATCTTTAACAATAGACATTTTCCATGTATTAGAATGCATTCTTTGAATATATATTTTGGTAATGGATCAATATCGATAAATCTTATGTTTAATGAGCTAAATTCGCTAAGACAGAAATTTGATGGGTACAGGTGCAACAACTTGTGGAAATGGGTTTTCCCGACGGTTTGGTGAGAAGTACACTAGAAGCTGTTGGCGGAGATGAAAACCTGGCCCTTGAAAAGCTTTTGTCCAGCTGATCTGTGCTGGAGCTGCCAATTGTTTAGCTATTCTTCACCTACCTGGTGAATTTGAACACTATACAATGACACAAAGGATTATATCTGAATATAAGCTGTTTTTATTTACTGAGTTCTGATTCCATAAATTCCCCTTTTTAGTCAACTATGCTTATTAACTTTTGTTTGATGAGATGTTGTTACATGCACTTTTTAAACAGCAGTTTCGAGTTGCTGATACTGGTTTTCTTGAAGATTATGTTTATGCTAAGTCCTAACCTTGTAATGAATCAAAATCTGAATTGTATGGAGAAGAATGATGCCTGATTGAATTTCTGTTTTGTGTTTCTGGAATTACTGGACAACTGTGGGCCGTGTCTGCATGTAGGGATCGAATCACCAAGATCCGAGTGGATAACGGGTATCTCTGGATCCGAATTTAAGACCTCAAGGCATTCAACATTTTGAGCATTTTCCCTATATTGCTTTTTAGCTGTCATATTCTTTAATCTATTTATTACATTGAGTTTATCAAATTGCATACAGTTCCTATCGGGTAATCAAGGAAACAAAAGAATAAAAAGAGCATTGGGGTCTCTTCATTCACATTTAATAAACACAGTAATCTCCATTGCTGCACATGATTTAACTTTGAGAAAGTTCTTTACAGGTCTTCCCATAGGTATCACCCTTCTAAATCTCATTCCTCTTCTTCCTCCCTTCTTTATCTTGCTTCCCAGTTCCTGTAAGAACAAAAACCCAGAAATTCATCAGATTTCAGCTCTTTTTTTAATGTATTTAATGACAATTGCAGGTCAAAAAATCAATTCAATCATGAATTACCTTGGTGGATGCTCGGGGCTCAACGACATCGACACCGGTATCACCGAACGAACCTTTGGTTGTCAAATCACCTCAGCCTACATGCATAAAAAAATCACTGCTTGTTTATAAGGATTGATTTAAAAATTTTCATTCATCAAGAGTGATGAAAATAGCTCACTCAAATAATCCTCTTCCTTTTCGTTATCAGTAAGGTAAAATCTAAAACTTGGTGATCCAGGACAAAGAAGACTAGTTGGCCGTTCTTTCTTTAACCTTTCATCATGATCTTCTTCTTCCAATGCTAGCTTTTCCATGGCCGAGGCCTCATTATCTATCAACTTATGAGCTTCAACATCATCTCCATTACCCCTTCCATCGTCATCTTCTCTAACATCGTTATCGGAAAACACAGGCTCGATTGACTCGGGTGCTATTTCCGCAGACCCTACACTGTCATCATCAAGCTCTCGAGACCATACGGTGTTGGAGCCATGTTTGAGGGCATTTGTTTAGAAAGACTCGGACAGCTCCTCCGTTTCTTAATCGCATCCAGTTTCCGGCTGAGAAGATGAATCAATTTAGGTTGAACTTGGACCTTATCTTTCTGACGGCCTAGCTTTGATGCTTGACACCCCATTGATGGCAAAAGAGCAGGCTAAAGAGAAATGAAGGGAGAGGAAGCCAAAGTTTATATGAAAAAATATACAAAAGAAAGGTGTTTTCAAAGCTTATATGTATGCCATCTTATTTGGATTTGCTCTGCCACTGGTAACTCAACTGTGGAGAATATAGTTGTTTATAAATCAATATATACCTTTGATTATTTTGTTTGGTAGGAATTTACTATATTTATCGTGTTGGTTTGCTGCATGTTCATCTGCTAACAGTAAACAACACGAACAGTGGGAGATCACATGTGTTTTTAGTTTTTCTTGTTGCTTTTGAATTGATTTTTCGATTGGATATATACAATAATTTGATGTTAAATTCTTTTTTTTGTAATAGAATATTTTTAAGATTTTTCAAGATATAATGGTCTTTTCTTATAAAGAAGATATTTACTTTAATTGTGTCAAATTTATTTTTAACATTAATTTAAATTAAATTTATAAAAAAAATGTTTTTTATAGTTTTGAATCCCATGATTAAATATATAAAATTTTAGACTTATTTTTGTGATATTTTTTTCAAGATTTAAATTTACTATAAAACTTTGTTGTTGAAAAAGTCTTACTCGAAGTTCAATCCATTTATGTAAAACAGTTACCTTAGAATTTAAAAACGAATAACTACTATGCTTTTTCTTCCTATGCATGATAATTTTTTTTAGCAAATATAAAAGAAAACACAATAATATTGACCAACAATGAAGAAATATAATCTACCAATTGATTGGGTGGTCAAAAAGATTTATATATATTTTTTAACTTGTATAACTTTAAATATTTGTTTTTGAATTAAATTTAGACAACTTAAATAATTTTTTTCCTATATATATATATATTAGTTTTAATTTTAAAACCGTAATATTTCAATATTTAGTATAGAATTTAGGGCTAATTAGGGTCCAATAAGGAAAAGATTTTAACCCATAACATGAGGTTAATAATGGGCTTAAACTGGTCTAGCGCTTAGTCCAATCCATCTATTCACAGTATTTCTTTAGGGTTTTTGCGAATTTTTGTTTGCTTTTGAAAGAGGGTTTAGGCTGATTTTCTTCTTGGCTTCCATTGCGCAAAAGCAGTGCCAAATTCGGTCTTCTACAAATGGATGCATCAGCTCTCAATTCTCCTGATTTGCAACGATTCCTCAATGTATGCTCTCGTTTTATCTTTTTGTTTTTCATTGCCGACATAACCATCCCATTGCTTTGATTCTGTTAATTTTATCATCCAAAGTTCAAATATTTTTAATTTGATGACTTGATGGGTTTGCCACTTTGGGGTTTTGATTTTATTTCTTTGTAAAGATTTTGGGTTCGAAAAAAGTCTAAAACAAAATCTTGTTGGTGAAGTCAGGCTAATGTGTTCATGCAGTCCCTTGAGCTGTTAGTCTAAAACATTAATGTCTTCTTTATCAGAATTAATAGTCTGAAGATTTTTGTTTCATCATTAGAGTCTCGTTTGCTTGTAAACACAGTGGCAGGTTGTAGTATTGTTGTTTATTCTAGATTTTATTAATGAATTGAAGCCCTGAGCTGTAAGCATACTGTTTAAGGTTAGTGTTTGTGCTTATTGTAATTTTCTCTCATTAATTCTAGTTGGTGACAGTTTATAGACTGATTTTCAATGCGATGCGAGAAAATATTACTTAAGACGATAAACTTAAAGTGTGCTCTTAGGACTTTCCTGTGCAAAATCCATTTGGTGTTTATTGTGTTTTGTGTGAATGATGTGATTAGCATATTGTATAGGTAAACATTATTTGCATATCCATGGTCCATCCATGCACATCTTATACCGCATATTAGTTTCGGAAGGGACAAGCGTGTCTCCTGTTGATTTGTCTCCAGCCAACTTGGATTCGACAGGCGATGTGCATGGCATGAGTGGGTATAGATGGGATCCTTATACAAGTCTTTGCCACACCCATTATTTGAAAATGCAAAATAGAGAAAAGGTAGGTCTAGGAGTGTGTATCTGATTTAAACTCATGATACTAATTCATTAAGTGGTTTTATAATTAGTATAGATTGCTTATTGTTGTTAAGTGTGATGGATTAATGGTTGTTGAAATAGTTTGACTACCTTTGCTTTAGTTGTTATTGTAATAGTTGAATGCAGCCTTTCCAGTACATCAAGAATTTAGAATCTTGCCTTCTTTGGCTCTTGATTTATTTTGTTTTGGCTATACAGCAAGAAAAGGAAAAGGCCATGGTCAATGAGATGGTGGCAAAGCTTACAAGTGTGTGCTGGGACAAGTGTATCACAAGTACTCCTGGGAACAAATTCAGCTCGAGCGAATCAGCTTGCCTTTCTAATTGTGCTCAACGGTTCATGGACATGACAATGATCATTATGAAACGCGTTCAATCCATGCAGTAAGCCTAGAGCCAACTATGCATGCAGTCCTGGTTACAAGTTGTTAGCTTTTCCTCCAAAATCTGCTGTATTTCTTTTTAAAACTTATACTCAGTTTAAAATTCCTATACAAGGACATCTTTTGCGATGAGTATTCTACAAATCATTTATCTGAACCTTTATGTGGCCATAAAGAATCATGTTTTGACATGAAGCTTGTTTGTTTATTACTCTTTTAACTTGTTCGAAGGCTAATCTACTTGCTCTCATATCGTTTCTATGTTTCGGGATATAATTGCAACACTTTCAGATTGTGAAATGTCTTAGCGGACAAAATCACAGGACAATACTTCACCAATTGGTGTGAAATCAAGCAGAACTGTATAAACACAGGCAAAAATATCAAGGCTTTCTTTCTTTTGGGGAGGAATAAAGCAGCCCCAGGATATCGTATTAACCTTACAACACTGTTTAGCATGGCAAAAATTAAAGCATTAGTTTCCAATCAACACAAACCCAAATCCCATTTTCCACTTGTTTTTGTCCCTCCCCTTCCATTTTCATCTTCTGTTTATTTTACAGTTGATCATTTTGTTTCATGTTGTTGATTCCCATTTGTAGATTCGGTATTGCTCATACCGCTCATCCTCTTTGATTCTCCAATTCTGGATAAAGGAAGAATCTCAGGTGATATTTCCCATCTTTCACTGTTTCTTCCCCAATTCAAAAGCCCAGGGGGAAGGATCCTACTTAAATCGGGAGAAACATCAGGCAATCCACTGCCTTTGTCGATATAGTCAACACTGAGTTGTCCTTCGTAATCCCTTGTATCTCCTAATGCCTCTTCCCAAACTGGCTTTCTCCCCATTGCAATGTCACCGAAGGTGTTCCCCTTGTTCGGACTGATAAAGTCTCCACCCACTGTTCTCGGTGAAGTTGCAGCTTCCTTTGGAACCTTTGCCCTGAGATTTATCTTGGACAGAGGAATACTGGTGCAGAATACCTCCATGAAGTTCTTGACAACCCCTTTGTTGTATGGATTCTCATGACGATCATACCGGTATCTAAAGTTCTCGTATGTAGACTGCCAAAAGTACAAAAAAAAAAAAAACTCAGTCAATTTGAGCCTAAGAAAATGCAAAGCAGTTAAAATAGAACAAGAACACAAGATTCAAGCATAATAAACTTATCACTAGATGTTGCATTTTCAGTATTCCGCTGTTTACCTGGTTTGTACTGATTAGATACAAATGGAAGACGGTTAAACCACCAACAAACCAGACACAAATGAAGGTGTAGATTATTAGCGCAATGGAGGCAGGGGTTTTGGTCATTGCTCTCCAGATTGTTGTTTTCTCGCCGTCCATGATTCTCCGGATATAAACCCAGCAAAATCCGTGCATGTATAAACAAAGAAGAGTTGTAGAGAAGATAAACATGAAGAAGAATCGGTAATTCCGCTGCACCAAACCGAGAAGAAAAGGATATCAGAGACATCTTCGTCGTGGATTTCCTATACGAATGCACCAATGCAAGTAATAGTTACACTGAACAATTATTAGGTTGCCGGGAAAAGCCTAGTCGAGATATCGGAAATGACTGGAAAACGAAGGGGCTTTAAACAGATGTAAAAGAACTAAAGAAATGGCCGGAATAAGTTTCCGAACTGTTACCACTAGTTTGGATGAAGAAAGCAGAGAAGATCATGTAAAACAATTTATATTACCAGTCCGATACACTGACCAACCCAAGGGCAGTGGTGGTCAAATCTGTTGACGCAGTTATTGCATATCGAACAGTGAGAACATCGGGAGGTCTATACAGCATACAAGTATCGCAGTATTTGATCTTCACACTTATACCATTGACAACCACATCTTTTGTACGCGGTATTTTTAATGGCGGAGTTTGGCCAGGCTGGACTTCAGCCATTCCTTCATAACCTTCAGGCTCGGGAGGGTGCAAGTTTCGCCGAATTATACCGGGATCTCTTCCCGAGGTTAGCAGAAGAAGAATTATATCCTGTGGAAACATAAGTAATCAGGATCTAGTTAGATTTGGAGTGATTTTGGAATAAGAAACTGATGATCACAAAAAAGTTTGAATATCAACATTTGATTTAAGAATACAAAATGAACTTATTTTGGTATAAAATTGAGCATTGAATAAGAGGAAACATTCCAAATGCATACAATAAGCATTTATCGAATCCAAATGATTTTGTGATATCTGTCATATGATGGTATAACTTGTATTCAAATGCAAGCCAGCATCAACATTCAATAATGATATCTACAGAGTTAAAACCGATCGCAAAATCATCTTAAATAATACCATTTTAGAGAGTTCGATACATAGAACATCAGTAACAAAAAGCACTACAGATGAAAATCGAGTATTGAATTGATAACTTGAGGAAACACTCCAAATTCAGAGAATCAATAGCAAATTGAAATGGTTCATGATATCAGTCATACAATGGTAGAAATTGTATAAAAAGGGCATGTGAGCATCAACATTTAATAACCGTTGCCGATCATAGAATCAACAACATAAATAACACCATTTTCGTGATCTTGATACACAGAACATCAGTGACAGAAAGCGGTATACATGAAAAACAATGGTGTTTTAAGGAAGGAAATGAACTAACAGATAAGGTGAGAGCCACAACAACAGCCATTATAAATATTCCGAGGTGATGAGGGAAGTCATCCAGTAACTTTCTTGCTACAAAGACACAGAAGACAGCAACCGGGAGCAACGATTAAGAAGATGGTGAGGAAAAGGGATCTCACATCAGGTCCAAATATAAATCTTCCTCCCAAAACAAATACCTGCAGGAAAAAGTAGAGGAAAATATTTGCATAAACCATAGTTAAAAAGTTGAAACAAATGCATTATATCTATACTTTGCAGCCCAATTTTCCCAGAACAGAGGGACTTTAATGATCTTCCATAAAAAAAAGTTGAGTCAAATTGCAAAATCTCAATTAATTCACAAAAAAAACATATCAGGCTTCATCAATTGCCTTTCACTACCAAACCAATCCCTATTCAAATCAATCTGATGAACTACCAAAGAACTAAAACCAAGAAAATTCAACAAACAAAACACCACTTTTTTTTAAAAAAAAAAAAAAAACTTTCCCACCAATCATAAAGCAACATAAACCCATAATCATACACAGCCGATCCCATCAAATAAACCCTAAATTGCAGATCTTTGATCAACAAACCATCAAAAGAGATATATAAAAAATGGTTGATTTTTTTTTTTTTTGCTTACATTGCTGCCTTTCCAAGCTTTGTAAGTTCTAATGAAATCATCACCGTGGTTAGCTTCATCGACCAAATCTGATGGAGGAGGCTGCAAACCGTTCATCTTCAAAAAAAATCAATCTTTTTTTTTCTTTCTTTGTCTCAATTAAGTACAGGGAATTGAAGAATAACAGTAGAAAAAAAAAAAAAAAAAAAAGAAAAGCAAATAAATTAGAAAAGGCGGCTCCTTTTTATTTTGGGGTTCTCTTTTTTATTCTTTCTCTCTCTTCTTGTATTGAAGGCAACAGTTTGCGTTGACTTTTCTGAACTTCTGATAGCTTAGTCAATCAGCCACCGCCGTCTAAGGTGGCCAAGGTCCACCGTCGAGCTGGTCAACAGTTTCAAAATTGCTGTAAATATTCGTATTTTTATCGTGTATGCATAAAAAATATTAATACTGGCTATTTTAATCGATAAAATAAAATATTTAACAAGGTCAGAGTAAGAATGTAAGATCGATAGACATTTAAAATTAATATATAGCGCGCAAATTCTTTGATTCCTACAAAGCTATTCTTGTAGGTTGTTAGAATTAGAAGTGTTCAAATTCGGCTGTCCGGACTTTCGGATACCTGAGGTGTCGGGTGTTCGAATCCTCGGATAGTATATTTATCGGCCCGTGACTATTAGCTACTCGTTAATCGGGTACCTATAAAATTTAGGTACTCGCAAAATTGGGTATTAAGTACTCCATTCATATGTATTTTTTATTTTTTAAATTTGATTTTTTTAAAAAAAAAAATCAGATAAAAAATTAGTTGAACTCGACTCGACTGAGGTGGTGCATTGCTTGACTAGAATTGATTCGAATGTCTACATAATACGTTCTTCTCCGTGATTACTGAGATGCTCTGCCTGGACTGGGTTGTTGTTCGACATTTTGGCCAATGCAGTGGCTGATTGTTTGGTTGCTCTAACCCTGGGGCATCCTCTGCAAGAGATGATTTTCGAGGTTCCACCTGCTCAGGTGATGGATCTGCTACAACAGATTTGCAGTGTAGTGTTATTTCCTCCTAATTTGTTTTAGATGTTCATTTTAAGAAGAAAAAATATCACTACAAAGTATTAAAAATATTAATTTCGATCGAGATTTTTTTCGTTAGATCTTATAATCACAAATTAATAAAAAAAACATTTTTAAAAATTAAAGGCACATATACAAACATAGAAAGAGTTTAAGGATTCAATTTTAGTTTTATGGTAAAAAAATATCAAGTAATCTAAAATAAAAATATAATTTAAAATATAAAAATATACATTAAGAAGTATCAGGTCGAGTACCCGATTACAAAATATTTTCGACCCAGTCCCGGCCCAACTACCTAGAAAAAATTACGGGTAGTGTGTACCTTTCCCGATTTACAAGTACCCGATTACAAGTGTGTGTCGGGTTGTTTTGAACACCTCTAGTTAGAACCAAAAAGAAATTGATATAAAATATATTTAGTTAACATTTATCGTGTTAAATTATCAATAGCAGTAAATTAAATGTACAAAAGCGTACACAAAATCATGTATTTTGAATTAACTTGTTAGTCAAAGTGACAAGCAGCTTGCTATCACTTAAGTAGGTTTTGAGTTTGAGGCTTTGTGTATGCAGAAAATTTGTGCTGGGAGAGTCACACACCAGAGTCAGGTGTGCGATGCGGGTCGATCCAGATTAGTCGAGACAAAATCTTGGAGAACCGAAAGGTTAACAAAAAATCATGTATTTCGAGATCTTTTAATTAGTTGAGACCGTTGAATGATCAGGAATACTCATATTGTCACATCTTGTATTAGTTTGAATCCCGATATTTTTCTTAAAAATATAATATCTTTGCTTAATAAAAAACCATGTATTTCAAAAATACATGAGATGTTGAAAGAGTTAATTTATTTTTAATTTGGATCCTAATCTTAAATCTCAATTTCTAGTCAGTCCATCGTCACTTAGAAATTAACTATTTAGTTATCTATTTTATTTAATTATCAATTAGTTATTTATCTTATTTAATTATTAATATTTAATTTTAGTTATATTAAATAAACAATAAATCTCCAAATAAATTTCAAGAGACCTTGTTTTCCAATTTAAAATAACTTTACGAAATAATGCAAATAAGGAGAAAATAATTTTAAGAAAATAAGGCATATTAAATTTATTTATTTGTCGTTGATTTTATAGTCTCTATCAAAATTGTTATGTGATTCTAATAACATTCGAAAAATCATTATATTTTTTTGATGACCTATTTTAGCAAAAAACTAATTTAAGTACTTATTTCAGCTAAAATAAAATTTTAAATACTTATTTCAAATGAAAATATTTTAAGCAATTATTACAAATATATATATATAATTTAGACACTTATTTTACAGTTTAGCCTAAAATCAATAACAAATCTTAAATAAATCTCCAACCACTCCATTTTATTTTCAATTACATTATTCATTAAATTTACTTAGTCCTGTGTAGGTATAATTGCTATAATGTCAATCTATTTATATATTTTTTAATTATCTCTATATTTTGTCTAATAAAAATGAAATAATTATTATAATGTTCTCTCTCTATTTGTTTTTTTTTTCAATTACTCCCTATTTTAGCAAATAAAAATAGAAAAAATATTTATACCGGGCCAGGTGGAATATCATCAAATATTGGGATGGGTCAAGGTCGGTTAGAGGTGTTAAATTTTTAGGTCAGATGCAGGTCAACCAGAAACTCAACCCAACTCGACCCATGACCATCTCTAGTCTGATGTCATTGATTAATTAGGTATTAAGTTGGTAAAAATCATTAAATTATCTCAAGTATAATATGTATTGTACCAATGGTGTTTTTTTTCTTTTTATCTATTTATATAATTTTTTTTGAATATGTTGGTGTGATTATAAGGTAGTATATGTTTAATTTTCTTAGCCCTTTAATAACGCACAGACACTGTGCCCATATAGTGCTCAAACCCGGGTCACCTGGATGAAATATATCATCTTTTACTACTAGGACCACTCCACGGATTCATATAATTCTTAAACAAACAAAATAAAAGTCACTGCTTAAGAATTAAACACCAAATTAAAATATTTAAATACAAATCATTTACCATCCCACCTAAAATTGTTTGTTGGATAAATTTTGATAACTGTATTTTTATATAAACTAATTTCTTTCGGAGTGTAATAAGATATAGTATATATAACAATTAAGTAAAACAATTAAGTAATGCATATTATTTATCATTGTAACATTAACTAGTTTTTCAGTATATGATGTGATCTCGTGGTAGTATATATTTAATTTTTTTAGTCCTTTAATAATATATATATTATAAATAAGTTATTCAAACTAAAATCTTTTAAAAATAATAACATTTTTTACTGACAATAATTAATTTAAATGTTAATTAAAAAAACAGAACACATGTTTTTAGTGCTGCTGAGAAATGGTTGTTTCATTTAGGAATTAATCCCGAGTCAAAATCTCACCAAAAATGAAAGTTTCAAATGAACCTTATAAAACCAAAGAGTAAGTATTTAACATGCCAGCAGTAAATTATTTTAATTTTTAAAACAGATTCAAATATTATCACATTTTTAATATTTTTTTAGTTTTGATTTAAAATGATAATTTAAGTAGTAATAAATTAAAAAAATATTTTTGTTAGATATTTTTTATTTCAAGACTTTATTTTTCTTTGGGTTGGACTTAAAATTGAAATTAACATATAAATACTAAATTTTAAATATTATGTGTCAGTGTTGAATTCGAGCTTACACTGATTTTTATTATGAATGGATTTTTTTTGTTTTTTTATAATTTTTCTTTATAATTATGGTTAAATCAATTTTAAGTATATATATATATATTATATATTCAACTGAAGAGGTTCAATCAATCATTCTACTTTTTCAATCATATAATCAGAAGTTGTGTTAACGAGGGCTAGTAGGAGATATGTCCCCTCACAATTTTGAAATTTTAATACATAGCCTTCAAATTTTAAATAAATTAATGTGATTTTTTAAAATTAAAATATTCTTATTTTGTTTTAGAATTTTTGAATATTTTTAATCAAGTACCTTCCTTACTATTTTTAAAAGTTCTCGTAAGTATTATTTTTTTTGAAAATTTTAGTTATATTTCAAATTTTTTTGTAATTTTAAATTATTTTCTTTAAAAAATTTAAAATTTTAATTTAAACGTCTAAATATTTTAAATTTTTAAGTAAATCCCTCCAAACTTTGTTACCAAAATCCGACCTTACCTATGGTTATCACTGCTCTCTAATACAGGATATATATTCCCACACTTTTCATTTGAATTATTGATATTATTATTATTATTTAATAAATAGGCCAAATCAAACACTTTCTCTCAAATCTTGTTTCCTTCTCTACCCTAAAGCTCTAAACTTATCTACCCTTTATTCTTATTTTATTTTAATTTTTGGGTGGTGGGTTTTCAACTTTCTAAATTCTAATCTTATATACATAATAGAAACAAATCCTTATCCTATATGTCTGCCCTGCCATTTCTCGGGGACAAAATGCTGCCTTAATTATTTATATACGCTCTGTCCAACTTGCTTAATACTTGAATTATTTTGTTATTGATCAAATGAGACCTAATCTCACCTGAAAAATAACCCATAGTCACCACCTACACCAACCCACAAAGTTTGTGTAAATTTCTTTGTAAAATATGTATGCGAGAATTTGATTAATACGAGAGAATACATCTTGAAATCATTTGAAAATAAAAAATAAAATTTTTTTTGTTAATGTATCAAATACGAACTCTTAATAAACAGTATTTATCAACCGAACCTAATAAAGGCAGCCATGCATGTTGTCACACTTTGGATTGAAATTCGACGTAATGAGCATAGAGATTAATAAAATAAAGATGAAGAAAGGACGTTTAATTCACATACTTTATTGAAACTTTAGTTATAATTACTATATAAAAATAATGAAAGTGGTTTGGTATGTCGTATGGATGATGTTTTGGATAATGTATAGTGTTAACCGGCATTTTCTGAAAATTGATCAAAAGCAATTGATATTAGTTGAACGTCATCAATGGAATACCAAAACAAGATTATGGGTTTTTTTTGACCATAGCAACTGAATTTCATTAAAAAATATGAAAGATAATAAAAATACAACTCATCCAGAAGGAATAATAATAAGAATTAGTCCACCAAAATTTCATATAAAAATTCAAAGGTGTAAAGAAAAGTAAATACTTTCATAAAGATTAACATACCGTCAAAATCCAGAAGCCTGATTACATCGGCAAACAACTATCAACCGAGGGGGGTCTATCTTTTTATGACCATCGACAGAATCATAATCAGAAACTAACGCCATGAAAATCTCTATACGAGCACCAAATGACCGCTAATGTATGCTGAAATCATGTCAAAACGACAAATGAAACAGACCACAAAAAAGAAAAAAAAACGTGCCACAAAGGCAAAGGGAACGTGTGCCACACAGGAAGAAATTCTTATTAAAAATATAAAAAAAGAAAATAATGAACTTCGATGGTCGACAACTAATACTAAAATTGGTTGTCGACCACCGGCCAACAAAACAAATGAAAAATGGAGGCTAGGGCGCTAGGATTGGGGTAGAGAAAAAATTAAGTTAAAAGTAGAAATCAAAAATAAAAAAATACTTTAAGATCAGGTTTTCTTTGTAATGAATAACAGTTACTCCCTCCGTCCCATTTATTTTGTCCATTGTTAACTTTTTACACAGATTTAGGAAGAAAAAGTTTATGTAAGAAATATGATATAAAATAATTGAAACGACAATTTTATCCTTAAAAAGTTGAATTTTGTTTTGTTGGGAAACTAAAAAAATAATATAAAGGAAAATGTGCGTTATAAAAGTTGTTGATTTTTTCAATGAGACATTTTAAGTGTGACAATTTCAAAACACAAAATGAACATATTGAGTATAACTTTTGATTTTTTTTAGTTATGGATATTTATCTTGAAAACTTTATATTTTATTAATTGTTCATGTAAGGTAAGAGAATTATGTGATGATATATTAATATAAATTAGATATCAAAAGATATATTGTTTTTTTTAATTTGATTGATGTTGGTAAATGATCTAGCACCAATAGCCATTGTTTTACATATTTGTTTTGTAGATCTGAAATTTGTGTTTTTTTTTCTGTTTTAATAAGTCTTCACTATCTTTTATAAAAATGATAAAAGTTTTTATATTGTCTCGTACAAATTTAATACTATTGTTTTTTCAAGTGCATTTTAGGGTTGGATCTAGCATTTGAAATTTTCTAAGTTTAGGGAGGACAACAATGAATTATATATTTTAGGGTTAAATAATAATTTTGCCAAAGAACTTTTAATTTTTTAATATTTTGTGAGGGTCATGGCCCCCACTAATCCTATGGACATTCTGCCCCGACCCTCCAGTTGATGGATTGAAGGATGCTTGGTTCTCTTATTGATCTATCATCTTCTTTGAACTCTGAAGATGATTATCTCGTCTTGATAGGTAATCGCAATAACCTCAAAAATGTCGCGTTGAGTTATTTTTTACTAAAGTTGAATTATTTATTAGTGTTGACGTTGTATATCCTTCATCACTAACATTTGAGTTTGCACCCTTCATTTGCATGGTCCTATTATAAAATGATATTTTTTAAATAACTATTGATATCTAACTCATTGACTGACTAATCTAGATTGAGTACTACAAAAGTTCATTATAAGAACTACCATTTCAACCCAGTTTACTTCATTCACAACATCAAAATTCAAACATCTGTAATTGGGAGAAATTTGGTAAATAATCCAACAAAAACTAATATTTAAAATATAGGAGATGTTGAGGGATATTTGAGAATCTACGACATTTTTTACAATGCCAGGGGAGAACGCTATCTGCAGGTGGCGTTTTTGGTCCCAAAAATATTTAAAAAATAGAGAACGCCTCCTGCAGGTGGCGTTCTCAACCGGCACTGTAAAAACTGTCGTATATCCCCAAATATCCCTCAACATCACCTATATTCCAAAAATTGATCCCTAAACACCCTATATATCCAACAGAGCCCTGAAATTGGCTGCCTAATCATATGATTTACTGACTAATACATTAAATAAAAATACTTTATTTTAACCCATTTTTTATATTTCAAAATTCCATATCCTTAATCACTAAAAATCTATCTCTATCAAAATTTAAATATCAAACATAGCTAATAATGTAATTATGTAAAATAATTGTTTGGGTGAACCAGGAGGGACGTCCCTCAAAATGTAAAATTTTGGTTCAATTCCTTTAAATTTTGAGAAATTATAGGTTGATTAGATATATTATTTCGCATCTAAAAAAATACATTAAAAGTTTAGTTCATATTAAAACGGAAATCAATTTCTCCACCATCATGATGTTGATCTCGAATCTGGACCGTTGATGGGGACTGGTTCGTGCCAAACGAGTTAATTACGTGCGATTACACTTCAGGAAAAAGAAATACCTCCTCCGTCCCACTCAATATGTCTATTTTGTGTTTTGAAATTGTCTCACTTAAAATGTCTCATTGAAAAATCAACAACTTTTATAAGGCACATTTCCCCTTATACCATTTTTTTAGTTTTCCAACAAAATAAATTTAATTTTTTAAAGATAAAATTATCGTTTTAATTATTTTACATTATTTTTCTTACACAATTTTTTTCTTCTTAAAACTGTGTAAAATATTAACAATAGACAAAATAAATTGGACGGATGAAGTAATAAAAGATGGAGCAAGTCGGTTAGATTCTCATTCTCTTTAATTTTGTGTATGGATATCCATTCATATTTAGCCTTTCGTTACCGCACAGGATTCCATCCCATCCAATCATCATATAATTCAATAATTAGTCTTAATCATTCTCGTAATTATTAATAAGCTAACATACATATATCATTGCATTTATTACATTATTTTTTCGAATTCATCTGAGTGCCTAATCTATCTATAATCTTTTTTCTTAATCACATTTAAACCCTTTTAATAAATTGTCCTAAATCGGACCACGAATACAATTTTGATATAAAACTCCTCGCTTCTTCACCTGTCCTTCAATTTTAAAATATTGTTGTTGTCTCATAGATCGTAAGTAAAGTAAGGTGAACAAAATTTGATTCGACTCGTTTTTTTTTTTTAATTTTAAGCTTTCGAGTCAAGCTATTTCGGGAGAATTTAGAGTTTGATTTTGCCAACTTAAAAAATCGAGAAACTTATTTTACTGTTTTGCAATTTAGTCTTTGACTTTCTTTTTCTTCAATTCCTCATTCATTTTAAGTATTCTTTTTACAATTTAGTTACTTAATTTTGAGCTTTCGAGTCAATTTATCTCCCGTGAATTTCGAGTTCGATTTTGCCAACTCAAAAAAACCGAAAAACTCAATTTTACCATATTGAGATTTAGTCCTTGATTTTCTTTTTCTTCAATTCCTCCTTCATTTTAAGTATTCTTTTTTACAATTAGTCACTTAACTTTGCATTTTATTCAATTTGGTCCTTCAGTTGTAATTTTTTGTGAATCTTTTCTTCTCATAAATTCCTTGACTCATTTATACTCCTATCAATACTTTTTCCTAAAAAAATTCCTTCATTAAAAAAAGTATTATAAATATATTTGATAATTTTATATGATATTTGTTTTATTAAATAACATTACAAATCTTATTTATACAGGAGGGAAATAATATGTAGAAATATATATATATATGTATCTTATATTATTAGATAAAGTCATTTAAGTTGAAATCCATCCTTATTATAACATTACAAATCATTATAATTAAATTTGTACAGAGACATAACAACTTGACTCGACTCGATAAAGTGTTCACCCATATTCGTACAATATAATTGTATTTTGTGGAGTTTTGGAGTTTCTAATTGTGGAAATATATGTCCATTTTGCGGGGATGAAGGACTAAATTACAGGTATGCTCTACAAAGCCAAAATGTGAGCCAATGAGTTGTGAGTTGTAAACCTTAAGAACCACATGGTGGGTGACACATCCTAAAGGGAATATTGTAGGACCCAACGATGGGAAAATTGTGTAATATTACATGTACTAGAAGGAAATGTAACGTTAATTATGTGCTATGTAGGGGGATTAATTAGGTGGAGATTAGGGGTGGTTGCATTAATTGAAGATCATCCGTCTTATTTGGGATAATTAGGGCCATTGGCTATTAGGGATGCGAGTTTAATTTTCAAAAGCTCTTTGCTTTTTTGCCATGAGTAGTTCTAAAAGATCACTCCCGGCCAAAAACAAAAACTAATGCTCGCCACACATTAATAAATCAAATTAAAATCGGACCACATGTCACATCCATACCTTCGTTCACTCGATAAGTATGTCGTGCGGCACTTGAAAGGGCGTTTCCCCGACCAAGTCAGCCCTTGTTCTCTGTGTATCTTCGTTCACTCGGTAAGTATACCATGCGGCACTTGAAAGAGACGTTTCCCGACTAAGTCAACCTTGTTCTCTGTAGATCTGCTCAAGATAAAACAAGCAACGCGTCAGTTCTTAAGCCACAACATAATCCCTCAAGCTATGAGTCGATACCGTAGGGCATAGCGGCTGCCCATAGTTGACCCCCACCTTCCCCGAAGGAAAAAGTGGTTTTATTAAATAAAAGAAATATTCAGGTTACAAAAGAAGACTCACCCACACCATCGACTTGGGCGGTAGGGGCCGCCTCGATGGTGTGTAGGATACGTACTTGTACTAGTGGATCAGTCCAAACTCTGCCGATTGTCCACCCCCTACATATATGCGAAAATAACTTTATGAAAATGACCCGAGTAGACACTGAAATGCTTGAAACGAGGCCACTCTTCCCTAAATATGGAAATACAGACTCTTTTCCCTAAACAGAACGATGATTGAAACGATGACAACTTATTACCTACCCAACCATGGGGCCTTATACATAGCTGGCCACGATGTATCTACCTGGTTGTGGCCCTATACAAGGGATGTCCACAACATTCTCCCCTACGTAATTTGTCGACGTCCTCGTCGACTTGGCAGACTTGAGCTCCACATTCTTTAGGAGGAATGCATTCTTCAATTCCTTCTTCATCTCATCTCAAGTCTTGACAGAGCACATATTGCCATCAAACTTGGACCGCCACCACAACTTGGCATCCCCTGTCAAATACATCGAGGCTGTGGAGACATTGTCCTCATCTGATGTCGTATGCACTACTCAAAAATATTGTTTAATGTCAAATAAAAAATTCTCAAGTTCTTTGGCATCTCTGTTCCCTTCAAACCGTTGGGGATCTGGGATCTTGGCCCTTTGGCCCCTGTCACCTGCAGTTGAATTGCCTACAGCCACTTGGATTAGGTTGATGAGACATCTGAGTTCAGCCAACTCATTCTTAAGGTCACTCATAGCTTCTTTTGCTTCATTACTGAGTTCCTTTATGGCATCCGCCAGTTCCTGTTGGGCTTCCTCAATTTCCCTAACACGATCGCTCGTGACCATATGAGCTCTCATGGCAGCTACTGCAACTTCCAACTCTTCAAATTTAGCAGGATCCACCGACCCATTGCTTCGACTTTTAGCCATTTCGAAAGGTAAGTATGCACCGCTGTATCCTGCAAACACAGCCAAGCACCATTGTGCCAAGAAAAGAAAATAATTGTCAGATTTCCAATGATCAAGTCAGGCACTATTGTGCCACAAAACCAACAATACCCTTCTTTTTAACACAACAAGAGCCTCTGCGCTGAACATAAATGAGCACTATATTGGGTTACTTCCCGAGCGACATCATGCTAGGATAATCATTTTGGTTAACGACATGCACCTCTGTGCACTGATTTCAATATGATTACCAGGCATGCATCATCGATTTACAAGTAGTCAGCTTCTCAATATTGAAGTAACCATAGCGATTAACGCCAGACACCTCTTGTGTACTGATTTCACTATGACAACCCAGCTAAGACTCCAAGACATATTGAGTGCCTCTACACCCAAACAACCATAGTGCGTAACGTCAATCACCTCTGTGAATTGATGACACTATGTTGAACTCGTTGGCACCTCTGTGCGATAAATAATAAGTGTCTCTGCACTGAAACAACCATAGTGGTTAACGTCAGTCACCTCTTGTGTACTGATCCCACCAGGTCCAACTCGTTAGCACCTCTGTGCAATAAGAAATAAGTGCCTCTTGCACTGAAACAACCATAGTGGTTAGCGTCAGTCACCTCTTGTGTACTGATCCCACCAGGTCCAACTTGTTAGCACCTCTGTGCAATATAAAGATCGAGCACCGCGTATGCTTCGATCGCTATAGTGGTTACCGATAGGCACCTCTGTGCGCTGGCTCCACTACAAAACTCACATGCACCTTTGTGCCACAAATTCATAACCGAGCACCACTGTGCTAAAAGGAATGAACGCCACTGCACAGAGATAATAAGCAAGCACCTCGGTGCCCAAAACAATAGTCACGCACCTCCGTGCACTAACCAACCCTCAATTTGTTTAACATTGTTGACTCACCCACCCCACTCCTTTTACGAGGGTGCTTGGTGTGGAGTCCAACAATATAACATCGTACAAAGTTTAAATTCACATCAACTCGGCTTGAAAGCCTTGCTCTGATACCACGTGTCACAGCCATACCTCTGTTCACTCGATAAGTATGTCGTGCGGCACTTGAAATGGACGTTCCCCGACCAAGTCAGCCCATGTTCTCTGTGTATCTTCGTTCACTCGGTAAGTATACCGTGCGACACTTGAAAGGGACGCTTCCCGACTAAGTCAACCTTGTTCTATGTAGATCTGCTCAAGATAAAACAAGCAACACGTCAGTTCTTAAGCCACAACATAATCCTTCTAGCCATGAGTCGATACCGTAGGGCATAACGGCTGCCCATAGTCGACCCCCACCTTCCCGAAGGAAAAAGTGGTTTTATTAAATAAAGGAAATATTCGGGTTATAAAAGAAGACTCGCCCACACCATCGACTTGGGCGGTAGGGGCCGCCTCAATGGTGTGTAGGATACGTACCTGTACCAGTGGATCAGTCCAAACTCTGTCGTCTGTCCACCCCTACATATATGCGAAAATAACTTTATGAAAATGACCCGAGTAGACACTGAAATGCTTGAAACGAGGACACTCTTCCCTAAATATGGAAATACAGACTCTTTTCCCTAAACATAACGATGATTGAAACGAGGACAACTTATTACCTACCCAACCATAGGGCCTTATACATAGCTGGCCACGATGTATCTACCTGGTTGTGATCCTATACAGGGGATGGGCACAACACTATGTAGGGGGATTAATTAGGTGGAGATTAGGGGTGGTTGCATTAATTGAAGATCATCCGTCTTATTTGGGATAATTAGGGCCATTGGCTATTAGGGATGTGAGTTTAATTTTCAAAAGCTCTTTGCTTATTTGCCATATGAGTGGTTCTAAAAGATCACTCCCGGCCAAAAACAAAAACTAATGCTCGCCACACATTAATAAATCAAATTAAAATCGGACCACATGATTCAAAAATTAATGAGTTAAGGTTCGAAGATAATTTAAGTTTATACCTAAATTCTAAACCATAAACAAATAAATAATCAGTTACATGTATATCTTAAAATTTTTATTAAATGAGAAGTGGAATTTATTGTTTACCCGAATTTTAAAATGCAATTGTTAACATGAAGTAGTTAAGTTGATTGAGTATTTAATATTGAGTTTGCCGAATCCAACAAGTGTTCTCGGTGAAAAAGCGGATGATGTTCATCGTAGGAGACTCGAATTCAATCGCTTTGTCTACAAGGTGTATGTGCATTGTTAAAGATTTAAAAATATGTATGAACATATATTACTTTGTAATCACTTTTAGACAATTAAAAAAATATTGAGTTTGCTTAATATTTGTGTTTGAGAGTTCAATTTTTTCATGTGAATCACAAATACCCTCGTCTATCCGTTTAAAAGTCTAAGCAGAAAATAATCACGTTTAAGTCTGATAAAATACAACGACAACAAAACTGTCTCGGCAAATATTAACACTACTGCACTCTCAAAGTCTCGTACTCAATAGTTTAATTAAACTGGAACAATACAAAACCTCATTTGAGAGTTCAATTTTAATGTTTTTTTAATTTGTCATATTCTTACCTTTAATGTTTAATCACTTATATTCGACTTATTGACCAATTAATTCAGATGAGACTTTACAGAAACCTATTATAGGGGTGATTTTCACATCCTAATTTTTTTTATTCACAACGTCGAGATTCGAACCCTCAATATTTTAATTAAATTGGAACAATACAAAACCTTGTTTGAGAGTTCAATTTTAATGCAATTGATTTGTCATATTCATAACTTTAAATTTGTGAATGGAGAAATGAAAATAAAACGTGACCACACCTTCCTTGTCCTTTCCTCCTCCCCGCCCACCTTTTCCACGGCTATAAATTTAAACCCCAACAACGCTTCATAGATCGTGGGATTAAGAGTAACAAGCTAGAGCTTCTCTGTGCTAACAACACATCTTTCTCTTTTAGAGAGATCGAGAGAGAAAAAAAAATATTACACAGCATATACACACATATATACATCATCATGGCTCTTCACCTTTCCTGGGTTTTCATTTTTGGCATTCTAGGTATATTTACAAAATCTTCATGTCTTTTTTAATGTCTGTCTTAGAGTTTCAATTTATATTTTTTAATTTTCTCGTCATGTTTCAATGTCTTTAGGCAACGCTGTTTCATTCATGGTCTCCTTGGCTCCACTGCGAGTTCCCTTGTCAAACTCTTTAGTTTTTTTACTAAATTCTGAGAGTTTGTGTTATTAATGGAGGATTATTGTCCCATTAATATTTCAGGCCAGCATTTTACCAAGTATACAAGAAGAAAACATCTGAAGGTTTCCAGTCGATTCCATACGTGGTTTCGCTCTTCAGCGCGATGCTTTGGATTTACTATGCATTGCTTAAGAAAGATGCTGTGTTCCTCATTACCATCAACACTTTCTGCATTTTTATTCAAACTTTTTACATTGTTACTTACTTTTATTATGGCCCCAAGAAGGAAAAGGTAACATCTCTTCATCCATCTATTACATATACATATACATATACATATACATATACATATACATATACATATACATATACATATACATATACATATCGACAAGATTTAAATATGACGAATTGGGTGAATTGCAGATTGTTACAGTGAAGCTTATGCTTCTCTTTAATGTTTTTGGATTTGGAGTTGTCTTTCTCTCGACTTTCTTCCTACCAAACCCTTCCATTCGTCTCATGGTTTTGGGTTACATTTGCATGGCATTCTCTTTGGCGGTGTTTGCCGCACCTCTCGCCATTGTGGTGAGGATCACTGTTAACTTATTAACTATTTACGTGTCATCATCTGACTCACTAACGATATAAAAAAGTAATTTAATTTCAAATCTTTTTTTTTTATTGCAGAGGAAAGTCATTAAAACGAAGAGTGTGGAGTTTATGCCGTTTACTTTATCAGTGTTCCTCACCTTAGGAGCTGTTATGTGGTTCTTCTATGGCCTTTTGTTGAAAGACATGAACATTGCCGTACGTTATATCATTTAACCACAACAAAATCAATTTATTTAAACATTATTTCTTTTTTTTTAATTTCTAATGATGGTCGAACTCGAATCAACAGGTTCCAAACATTCTCGGCTTCATCTTTGGAATTCTTCAAATGATACTTTACGCAGTTTATAGAAATCATCCCAAGAAAACAGTGGAAGAATCCGATCCAAAGCTTCAATTATCAGACCACCCCGTCGTCGTCGTCGATGTTGCCAAGCTCGTCTCGGATGTTGTCGAAACGCAGGGCGGTAATGGAAACAATGGAAGGGATGGTTCTTTCAACAAAGTTTGAAAAAGTTATTGCACATTGTGGGTGCTATGAAAAGAGGTTTCCACTTGGATATGTCTTAAGCATGCGTGTTTACTTTGATTTTGCATGGGAAATATGCGATGAAGTTAACCCATGCAAAACAATAACTTTATTAAGACCAAATTAATTTCTTTTTCCTTCATGTCAACATCGTGAAATCTGTGACTCTCCGTCTCTCATTTCAAATCTATAATCATATGTATTTTTGTAATTACGTTCATGTCCACTGTTTTATCAATGAAATGTCTATATTTCATAATTATCATGTTCTGTTTTACGATTTAATAATTTTTATTTGATCTATACGGATTCGAATATTTTAAAATATTATAATATAATATATGTAATATTAAAATGAAAATTTTGTGTATCATAAAATTTGAAAGCAAATTTATTAAATCATATATTTTATAAGTGATTGAATAATTTGAATTTAGTCTAAATGTCATTTTGGGTATATAATTATGTTGTACCAAAGGACGTCAGAATTTCAATTAACACGTAATATCGAGTTTAAATTCTAAACAATCTCATCTTCCTCTCTCTTCTTTTTCTAACAAAAAACAAACATGCTTTAAGGCTTTTGCCTTTGGCCACTCGTTATCCTTTAAGTTAGCCAAAACAGTAAAGAAGAGACTTTTTTTTTTAGTGTTTCTTTTGGTCACAAATTTATTTTATTGTTTTTTTTATATATAAAGCTATTAGTTTTATTAAAAGAATGTCTAGAATTATAATAAGGGTTTACGATCACAATCGTAAAATAAATACATAATTTAGATATTTTTCTATAACCAATAACACAATAAACTCGTCATTTGAGATCATACAAAGATTATATATGAAAAAAAGTTAAAATATAACCAAAAGACTCGAACAAAATATAGATACGAACATATATGAAATTTTATTACTTTTTTATTAGATTTGTTTAAAGTTAAAGGGCAAATTTGGGTATTTAATATTATATATATGTGCGCGCACATCCCTTAGAATTATCATGCGTATTTTCATTTTTTTATTTTGTTTTTATTTACATTTTAGTATTTATATTAAGATTGTGGTCAAATTTTATGGTCGGTATTAGTACTATATAAGTTGTGGATTGACTCAAATAATTTGGGAGCAATATAATTAAATTACTTGACTTAAAATTTTTAAGAATTAATTTTACAACTAACGTGTAATATAGACTAATGACCGAATTTAATTTAATAGATTTCATAGCTACTATATGGATCATGACCGGAACTTTAAAATATGAAGAGTTTAAAGATTAAATTCACAACTTATACATTACAAGTACTAATATTAGAATTTAATCCTAAAATTGATAAAATTATACACAATAAACACATATTTTTTGTGCTTTTTTAAATTGTGTGGAATTTCGTCGTATATGTCGCGAAGCAAATAATGTTGCGAATGCACTGGCAAAACATAGGGCTCTCCGTGTGGAATGGTTTCATGCTTTTACTTAAGCTTTTGTGCTATGGCGTGTTGTTGTTTTGATTTGAGCTTGAGTTTGCTTCGTGTTTTGTCTATTTGATCTGGCATACTATTATATGTACTCTTTTACTCCGACTAGATTTAGGGGGTTTTAATGAGACACATAGTAGTATTTATTTATATGGTTCCTTTATTCTAATAAAACTATACTTATTCGATAAAAAAACACATATTTTTTTTGTTAAGATTCATCGATTACATAAAAAATTGTGAATTAGTATGATTTTTCCCAAATTTGTATTTGTTTTTAATTACTAGTTATTTTATTTAAATTTATTAAAATTAAAATGAAATTAAATTATTTTAAGTTTTAACTGTAGAGTCTTTGTTTGAATTCAAATTTTAATTATATATATATATAAAAAACATGGGGACAACTAATGCCGAAAATGAGCAGTACATCATTGGGTGAATCTTAAAAAGGTTGGGTTCTGGATAGAATCTTTCCGACAAAAAATTTCAATGGACGTTGTTACCGAATAAAAAGCAAGACATATAATGAGTCACACGATAACATTAGTTTGTATGATTTTTTTAATAAAATTATATTTACGGATAAGAAATATATATAACAAAGAAAAACTAGTTTCATCGTGAGTTACTTGTTGAATCATAGGGTATCTCATAATCCAGTAAAAAAGTTAATCCGACGATTACAACTTATGAACTATGTGTGAGGATTGGATTCGAATGAAAAAAAAAATAACATTTATATTTGACCGGTCTAATAAAATAGGTACGACCTTGTAAGATCGTGTAACGTTATGATAAATTGTAAAACTCTTCATATTACAAATAGTGAATAAACATCTAGTAATGCTTCAGTACGTGTCTTGTTGTTTATCAGGTGACTTTGGTTAACGCCAAAACATACCAGATTCGTGCCCACTCAAAATATTTCAGTGATATTTTATGAAAAATTTTAGAACGGGCGACGTAAACTGCTGAATGCCATTAACGTAATACACTATTGAATACCATTAATTTTTTATTGACTTTTAAATAATCATTAAAAATTCCAAAGGCTCCACATACAATTAATCCTATTTCAATATAAAATTAGATGAAATTATTCCATAATCATTCTCACCATCTCATCCATGACCCTACCCAGTTAAATAAAATCACATGATATTTTCTTATAAATTAAATTTACAAGTCATCATCTTCTTCCTCATACCTAATATATTTATTCAATCGTAATTGAATCGGATTCAGTTGCGGCGGTGTCTTGGGTGTTGCAGCACGATAAGAGGCCATGGAGGTTGGATTATTGGTTTCGTAGGATTGATGCGGCATGTGAGTCTTTACATTGTGTGTGCTTTAACAATATTTATCGTGAGGCGAATAGTATAGCGGATTTGCTTGCGAAACGGGGTGTGGATCGGGTTTCTTGGTTACGGATGGGTGTGTGATATTATGTGTAGAAGGTTAAGGGTTGTGTGCTACATTGTGACTCCTACTTGGGATGGGTGTTTGTAACTTTTCGTTGTGTTCTCTATGAGTGGATTATCACAAGTACTCTTTTTCCTCATTTAGGCTTAGCTTTTAACGAGGCTTGTGATATTCCCGAATGTATGGTTATCATTTTTTTAATCATACATATTACTTTCCAATAAAAAAAATATGTTAATAAATAAAACCGTTAAAATAAAAAAAAACTCAAAAAATTAACTCACGAGTCAAAAAAATAAAAAAAAATAAAAATGTGTTAAAAATCCTAAAATTAACATATTCATTTAAACCATAAAAACAGGTAAAACCATGGAAACTGTCGACTCTGATTCCAAGCCTATGGCCGGCTGCAAGCCCGTGACCCTAATTCCGCTGTTGATGCCAACAAGATGTTTCTTTTGGCAGAGTTCATATATGACCTTGAAAAGAGCAATGCTCATACCTTTGATGTATCCTATACAACTGGTATCGGTATTACTAACACGGTTAGGCTAGACTTTTCTTTCAACCATGGAAGCGCTTCACATACCTGTATTTACTGTTTGAGGGTGCACGATCACGAGCCCCATTCTGTTTCAAACGGACTCGTGATTCATATTATATTCGTGAACTACACTCTTCAAACGAATACGTTAATTATAAGATTTTTAACATATTAAAATTAATTAGTTTATTTTTGTCTCTTTTAATTCGTGGGTTAAGTTTTTTGGAATTTTTTTATTTTAACGATTTCATTCATTAATATATTATAATAAATATACAAGGTATGAGGAAGAAGATAATGATATGTAAATTTTAATTTATAAGAAAACATTATGTGGAAAATAAAGATGATGTGGTTTTATTTAATTAGGTAGGACCATGGATGAGGTGGTGAGAATGGTTCATGGAATATTTTCTTCCTATTTTATTTTGAAATGAGATTAATTGCATGTGGAGCTTTTGAAATTTTTAATAATTATTTAAAAGTTATTAAAAAATTAATGGTGTTCACCTGTATATTACGCTAGTGGTATTCAGCGGTGTGCGGCGCTCGTTCTAAGCTCATCTTATTTCAAAATACTCCATAATTGAAACTGTCAACATAAACAGAACAAATTGAGTTGGAAGAATCGCTCTTATAATGAGTCTTTATAATACTTGATCTGAATTAGTGCACTAATAGATCGCATATTGATAGTTATACCAAAAAAGTGCATTATAATCTAAATTTTAAACTCCACAATCTTAATTTCATAAAGACTATATTTTTTGTCACAAGTCAAAAAAAATATTGCCTTCCCAAACTAAGTAAATTATATATATTTGCTTATGTCCGAATGAATAGCTCAAAGAATTGGGTCTCATTGTAATATCTCATTTTTTGCTTAGTGACTAAAATGTAATTTTTGAAAGTTTAGGGGTTAAAGTGTAAACTTTGGAAAAGTTCAGGGACCAAAGTATAATTTTTAAAAGTTATGTAAGTTAACCCCGTAAATGAATAGTTCACCCCAAGAGTGGTATTTCCTTATTACCCGGATTTTTCATACGAGGCTTATATTATTCGAATTTTGGATTGAATAAAATTGTTAAGTGTGCTCAGACCAGAGTAGCACAAGGATTGGTGACCTTATGGGAAGGTCCCATATTCGATATTTTAACTGATAAAAAGGGTTCAATTTGAGTCAGTAATATTTGAAATGGATTGTGGAGATAAGATTTCTAAGAGGAAATGTATCCAATAAAATTTCCCCATAATTATCAGTATATTGGATTGAATTGAAATTTTAAAGACAGTTCCCAAAGATTATGTGAAATTCATAAAATATTATTTTATGAATATTTTATTAATGTTGATGGGATTCTAACTAGATTTAGTTAGAATATGATGGAATGGTTATAAAGCTCAAAGAAAGAAAATTTGGAAATCGTAATGAGTGAAATTCGAATAATTGGATCGAATAAATATCATAAATTAAATTTATGATATTTTGGGAAGGAGGCTGGTTAGAATGGAACCAATTTGGTTCAATTTTTATGGAATGGCATTTTTTAGACATGTGAGTAAATAAAGTTTAGTTGGAGGGCAGATTGGTCATTTGCCATGGATGGCATTTTTGAAATATTTTGGAACTTTGAGGGCAATCTTGAATGGTCAAATACACATGGATTTAATCATGGCCGTTGATTTTTGA
The DNA here is from genome assembly GCA_019671005.1 of Hibiscus mutabilis. Classification (NCBI taxonomy): domain Eukaryota; kingdom Viridiplantae; phylum Streptophyta; class Magnoliopsida; order Malvales; family Malvaceae; genus Hibiscus; species Hibiscus mutabilis. The sequence continues at coordinate 34,593,918 of CM033749.1, forward strand.
TGAGATTGAATCTTGGCCATTGGATTAAAAGGGCAAATTAGTAAATTCACTAGTTAAATGAATTTAAAATTCATTTAACTTTACATGTGGATTAAATAGGTTAAAAGACGAGAAAAAAAATCATCTATATTACCAGCATGCTGTTCGAATACAAGAAAGAAGGGGGAGAAAGGAAGTTTTTCAATTTTCAAGTCCAAAATTGGAGATTCAAGACAAGTTCAAGCAAAATTAATTTAGGTAAATTATTCTACACTTGATTCTCTTCATTTTGATAGTAATATTGCATGATAAATGTCAAGTTTGGTTCATTTTATGGATGAAGATTGATTGTGGGAATTAAAGTAGATGATGAAAGTAAGGCTGCTTTGTGTAGAATTAATGTTATAAACATGGAATCAAGCTTGAATTTGGATTAATTCCATGTTTGAAGTTACAAACCCTAACCCTAAGATTTAGGGGTTTTGATTAGGAAATTAAATTAAGGATGATATTGAATGAATTATGATGTTGGAAGTTTAATTTTGATGTTAGAATAAAGAATTTCCCCAATTGAATTTTTAGGAACCATTTCAAAAAGATTGAGAAATTAGGGGAGATTATTGAAAGTTTTATTTAAGCCTTAGAATTGATGAATTATGATTGAAATGGCTTAAATTTGTGATTAGAGACCAAAATGAAAATTTTGGAAGTTGAAGGACCAATTCGGCAATTTAGGAAAAATTAGGGATTGATCTTGAATTTATGGAAAATTGATAGAATTGAAAATTCAAGCATGTTATGAAAGTTAAGGGATTGAAATGTCAAGAAAGGAAATATGGGGGACCTATTTTGAAATGAAAGTTAGTGAGTGACTAAATTGAATAAAGTTGAAAGTTGAAGGAATTTTTTTAAGGATATTAGAAATAAATAAATGGTTTAATTGTACATGAATTTATGTACAAATGTGATGTAGTGACTAAAATGTCACTTTTATAAAGTTTGAGGACTAAAAAGGTAATAGTCCAAAATGAGTAATTAATTATGGAAATTGTTCAAATTAGGCTTCAACAATTGTTTAATGTTCAAAATGGTCACTAAAGACCTAGGGACCCTTTCGGCAATGATATAAAATATTGGGGAAATTTTTAGAAAAAATTTATATTTGAATAGTTACGTTTAAGAATCAAGTTAGCAATGTTAGATTTAATCGAATGCGAGAATGGTAATGTATATGTTCGATTGGTCTTATACATTTCTAAAAGAGATCGAAATAGAACCAGTGATAAAAAGAAAGATAAGAACCTCGAGTAAGCTTAGTGAGGCATACTATTAATGGCCCAGGTGAGTGCATTTATATGTTTTAGAATGCAATTAGGAAGACTTGTGAATAGTCGACCTTAAATTAAAATGATATTGCATTATCTATATATATGTTAATTTATGTTTCCCATGACCAATTATGTTGAAGTATGAGATATGAAATATTTATTTATATGAGGATCTATGTTTACCATGAACATTTATGATGAAGCATGAAACATGAAATGTCTATTTATATGATTAATTATGATGATTTATGATTACCATGAACAATTATGATGAAATATGAATATGAATTTCCTACCTACATGATCAATGATAATTGATTGGTAATGAAAGCAATGCCCAAGTATTGAGTATGAGAGTCCATAGTATAGTTGGCATGCCATAGAGTCTTTAGCAATTGCACCCTTATGTTTATGTTATCAAACATATATTGTGATAAAATGATTGTGTCACATGCACCCTGGGGATCTACGCCCACTGTGCCCGAGTGCACTGTCGAGGTGCCTTATGTTTATGGGGAGCAAAGAGCGTCCTCGAGTACGTACTCATCTTTACGTTTACGTTAGACACTACGGTGTCATTATAAGATGACTCACGTACCTTGATCTCATATAGCGTACATTGGGCAATGATAAAGGAATCATGTCACGTAAATGAATCATGCCTTGTAAACGAATCATGTTACGTATATGAATCATGTCATGAATATGAACCATGCCATGTATATGAAATATGTCATATATATGAACCATGCCATGAATACGGAACATGACATGTATATGAATTAAATCACGTATACAAATCATGTCAGGTAAAAGAATCATGACATGTAAGTGAATCAAGTCATGAAATTGAATCATATCACGTATATGAATCATGCCAAGTACATGAATTATGCCATGTATACGAAGTATGTCACATATATATGAAATATGCTATGCATATGAATCATGCCATGTATACAAATTATGTTACGTATATGAATTATGACATGCATATGAATCATGCTATGTGTACGCATTATGTCATGTATATGAATCATGTCATGTAAATGAATTATGCCACGTATGTGAATCATGCCATGTATATGAATTATGACACGTTTATGGATTCTGCTATATATATATAATTCATACCATATATATATATATGAATTATGTCATGTATGTGAATTATGTTATATATATAATCATGTCATGCATGTGAATTTATGCCATGTGTATGAAATATGTCCTGCATATGAATTATGTCATGTATATAATTTATTTGATAATGATGGAGTAGTGGAAACTAGACTAAGTTAGAAAAACTATGACTTGAACATGAATATTAATTGACTATGAAAACCTTGCTAGTACAATACTACCTTAGGCAGAAACTATGCTAGGTTAATGTATAACATGTATTGTTTTATTTCATGTTTTGATAAATAAGATTATTGCCTCACTAAGTTTGTACTTAGCGTGTGTTATTTCACACGTAGGTTCTCTCAAGTAGAATGGCAAGAAGGAGCTATTAAATTAGAAAATCAAGTTACATTAGTAATCATGGTATGTACATCTTAAATTATGGTTGATGTCTAGTGGGCATGTACATGTATGTATGTGAGTTTAAAGAGACAATTTGTTTGGTAAGTTTAAGTTTACAATGTGTTTATACACTATTACGAATGTATGGATTTAGAAAATGGTTTACTATAAGTAGTTATATTTTTGATATAGTTAAGTATAGTTAACCCTAATCGTGTAATAATTTTAAAATTAAGAAAATGTCTAAGCAGTGTACCTAGTTTACATCCTGAATAATATTTTTCTTACAATAACTCATCTATAAATTTTATAAAACAATTCAATGTCGAAACTAGCTACTATAGACTGACATAGTCTTTAATTCAAAATCGAGAAAGGGTTAGACTATAAAATAAAGTTTGGTATAAAAAAAATTCAAGTCAAGTTTTCTTAACAACTCTGTAACATCTTTAGTATATATTCGGTCTACGAGTATACATTAAGGGTGTTACACTCATACCCTGATTTTTCAACAAGTTAGGCACTTTTGTTTAGGTCCCGAGGTGTGCCCTACATCTTATGATTGATAAGTGGGTGGTAGGAAATATATTGTACTTAATAGGGTACAAAGATAGAACCATTCCCAGATGAAATTATTATTATTTCTTTAAATTTTTTCCCTCGAATAAAATTATTTTAATTGAATATTCAAAATTCTAATAAATATTAAATTTTGTTTCACTCGCTATTTCGGTGAACAAAAACATTTTATCTAGAAAAATATATTTTAATAAATTACTATAGGTAGAGTGGTAAAGAATCCGTACATAAACCTACTAGTCTCGTGTTCAATTTTCAAATAGCGATGATTTTCAATTGTTTTATTTGAAAATTATCTAAAAGTGTAAAATGATAAAAGTATCCTTATAATAATGCTAATTATCATTAGAAAAACAGTCAAAATATTTGTTAAAATACTCGGACCTTTTTTCTTCATTAAATCAATATTCATCCACTAAGATCTCCTTAGCATTGTTTTTGAAAATTGTTTGCTAAACAAATAATTTTTAGAGAAAAAGTGCGTTTCAAAAGCTAAAAATTTTAATTGTTGCGTTTGAAAAGTGTTTTGGGAGTCAAAATTACAGTTTTAACCTTTATTTTGTTATTTTATAATAGGATAAAACTTTGATATACATACTGTGTAAAACTAATTTTACACAAGCATGTGTATTTACACTATAAAGACATAAATCCTAAATTCATAACTCTAACTCTAAAAAACTAAACACTCAATCTTAAACTTTATACACTAAATTCTAAACACTAACCTTAAATTCTAAACCATACCACCTAAAACCCTAACCCCTAAAACTAAAAGGCACGTCCAAACTATAATTTACACGGCATGTGTATCAAAGTTTTTTCCTTTATAATATGCTCATTTTATAATTTAAAAACTTATAATTTTTATTTCTACATAATTGCGTGACTAATAAATTGTTTGTTGGTTTAAATACTAAAAAATAAATATCTTTTAAATGTATATTTTTAACTTATAACAACATGTCTAAAATAAACATTTACTTTTCAAAAAAAATGACATCTATACTAAACACTTAAATCTTAAAATAATCTAAAAACACTTCTCAAAAGCATTTTTCCACAATATTTTTCAAAGGTTATGCTAAACTGGTCCTAACTGTGATAACATTTTTACATATTATTGGCTACTGCAATAAACATGCCACAATAATAAAATGAATTCATACTTTTCATTACTATTCTAAACCCTCGTACATGAACAAAAATCCTCCAGCAATTTTTAGGTTTTTTTATGCCTCAACACTAAAAAGTTAAATTTTAAGTCTTAACTCTTAATTCTAAATCTTAAACTCTAAAACTTAAAAAATAGACCCTACACTCAATATCCTAAACCATAGTCCTAAATACTAACCTAAAACTTAACCTTAAACCTTATACCTAAATCAAACTTTTAAATGTTGGAGCATAAACAGGGGCACAAAAAAAGAATGAGTATTTCTATTCCTCATGCACACCTCATGGCCAAGATAAGGAAGAAGATGCGGTTACAGTTGACACTTGATAGATATTTGCATTGCAAACAACAGCAAAGCACCCCTTTGTGTTTCCCCAATCATTTCCCCTTTCTTGTATGATCAAATCTATTGTAGAAAGAGATGAGCATGAATTTATCTACTCATTATATATAAGTTCAATTTTAATGCAATTGATTTGTCATATTCATAACTTTAAAATTATGAATGGAGAAATGAAATTTTGAATGTGTCTATCTGTAAAATAAAACGTGACCACACCTTCCTTGTCCTTCCCTCCTCCCCACCCACCTTTTCCATGGCTATAAATATAAACCCTGAGAACGCTTCATAGGTCGTGGGATTAAGAGTAACAAGCTAGAGCTTCTCTTTGCTAACAGCACATATTTCTCTTTTAGAGAGATCGAGAGAGAAAAAAAAAATATTACACAACATTTACTCATAAATACATCATCATGGCTCTTCACCTTTCTTGGGTTTTCATTTTTGGCATTCTAGGTATATATACAAAATCTTCATGTTTGTCTTAGAGTTTCAATTTATATTTTTTATTTTTCTCGTCATGTTTTAATGTTTTTAGGCAACGCTGTTTCATTCATGGTCTCCTTGGCTCCACTGTGAGTTCCCTTGTCAAACTCTTTTGTTTTTTTTTACTAAATTGTGAGAATTTGTGTTATTAATGGAGGATTATTCTCCCATTAATATTTTCAGGCCATCATTTTACCAAATATACAAGAAGAAAACATCTGAAGGTTTCCAGTCGATTCCATACGTGGTTTCGCTCTTCAGCGCGATGCTTTGGATTTACTATGCATTGCTTAAGAAAGATGCTGTGTTCCTCATCACCATCAACACTTTCTGCATTTTTATTCAAACTTTTTACATTGTTACTTACTTTTATTTTGGACCCAAGAAAGAAAAGGTAACATCTCTTCATCCATCTATTACTTCAACATTTACATATACATATACATAGACATAAATATAGATGTATATAACGACGTGATTTAAATATGACGTATTGGGTGAATTGCAGATTGTTACAGTGAAGCTTATGCTTCTCTTTAATGTTTTCGGATTTGGATTTGTCTTTCTCTCAACTTTCTTCCTACCAAACCCTTCCATTCGTCTCATGGTTTTGGGTTACATTTGTATGGCATTCTCTTTGGCGGTGTTTGCCGCCCTCTCGCCATTGTGGTGAGGATTACTTTTAACTATTAACGTGCCATCATTTGACTCACTAACAATATAAAAAGTAATTTTATTTTAATTTTTTTATTGCAGAGGAAAGTGATTAAAACGAAGAGCGTGGAGTTCATGCCGTTTACTTTATCAGTGTTCCTCACCTTAGGAGCTGTTATGTGGTTCTTCTATGGCCTTTTGTTGAAAGACATGAACATTGCCGTATGTTATATCATTTAACCACAACAAAATCAATTTATTTAGACATTATTTCTTTTTTTTTTAATTTTTAATGATGGTCGAACTCAAATCAACAGGTTCCAAACATTCTCGGCTTCATCTTTGGAGTTCTTCAAATGATACTTTACGCATTTACAGAAATCATCCCAAGAAAACGGTGGAAGAATTAGATCCAAAGCTTCAATTATCGGACCACCCCGTCGTCGTCGACGATGTTGCCAAGCTCGTTTCGGATGTTGTCGAAACGCAGGGTGGTAATGGAAACAATGGAAGGGATGGTGCTTTCAACAAAGTTTGAAAAAGTTATTGCACATTGTGGGTGCTATGAAAAGAGGTTTCCACTTTGATATGTCTTAAGCATACGTGTTTACTTTGATTTTGCATGGGAAATATGGGATGAAGTTAACCCATGCAAAACAATAACTTTATTAAGAACAAATTAATGTCTTTTTCCTTCGTGTCAACATCGTAAAATCTTTCTCTCCGTCTCTTATTTCAAATCTATAATCATATGTATTTTGTAATTACGTTCATGTCCACTGTTTTATAAATGAAATGTCTATATTTTATAATTATTGTGTTCTATTTTAAGCTTTGATAATTTTTATCCGCTTTGTATGGATTCGAATTTTTTATAATATTATAATATAATATATGTAATATTAAAATAAAAAATGTGTATCATAAAATTTGAAAGCAAATTTATTAAATCATTTCTTTTATTTATATATTTTCTTTTTCTTAAAAAATGCTTTAAACCTTTTGCCTTTGGCCACTTGTTATCCTTTAAGTTAGCCAAAACAGAAAAGAAAATACTTTAATTTAGTGTTTCTTTTGGCTATAAATTTATTTTATAGCCTTTTTATTGGCGTTGTTAAAATTTAAAGGACAAATTTGGGTTTTGACTTCCTTTTTTGAATTAATTATGTTCGAATCCATACTTTGTATATGCCCTTATAATTCTCCTGCATATTCTCATTTTCGATTTTATTTTTATTTACATTTTAAGATTAATATTAAGGTTTTTGTCAAATTCTGTGGCCGGTATTTGTACTATGCATAAGTTATAGATTTAGTATTTATGCCCTAATTTGATCAACTTTAATGTATGTTTTGTCAATTTGAAATTTTAATCTTGACTCGTATAGTTTCGGGACAATATAACTAAATTATTTAATTACTCAAAATTATCAGATCGGAGAACATGAATTAAATCCACGACTAACGTATAATATATGAACTAATGTCAATTTAATTTAATAGATTTTGTAGCTACTATATTAATCGTAACCAAGATTTTAAAATATGAAAAATACAGAGATTGGATTTACAATTTATACATTACAAGTACTAATATTAGAATTTAAGCTATGATTGTTAACTATTGTACATGATAAACATATATTATTATTAAGATTCATTAATTACATAAAAAAAAGTTATGAGTTAGTATGACTTTGTTCCAAATTTGTATTATTTTTAATTTTTTTAAATTACTAGTTATTTTATTTAAAATTTAGTAAAACTAAAAGGAAATTAAAATGTTTAAATTGTAGACCCTTTGTTTGAATCCAAAATTTAATTATAAAAAAAAATCATGGGGACACCTGAATATGAATGCCGACAAAAAATTCAATGATGTTATTGTTGGATCACGGGGTACTATGTAGTGCAGTAAAAAAAATTAGCATAAATTACGCAAATTATAATTGAACTTTACTCTCAAATCTATTTTAGTTACTGAAATTTTAAAATGTTCAATTTACTCATTGAAGTTTAGACATTAAACGTTTTTTGTCACTCCTCTGTTAACTTTTAGACAGGGTCTATTTACCGGCGAACAGAGGAACTTCTCCAATATTTAAACAGTGAAAAGCTTATTCGATACGATAGAAGCAATATACTGAGAAACGAGCTCCATCTGACAGCGGAACAAGGAGATCGGTGAGAGAAAAGCGATAAGTTTTTGCTCGATTCGTGGACTTCGAGGTACATTTCAACGAAATAAAAGGTCGGATTCGGACTCATGAGGCCGATTAGAATCTAGTAATGCGTCAGTAATATCAAAATTACAGGAATGTCATTGTTCATAAAATCTTTTTATAATAGTGTTAACATATACGCGTACATTAATTTAGTATAGGCAGGATTTTGTTTTACGTAGCTCATGAGCCTAGAGGGTGCATGTATGTAGATTGACATTTTCTAATTTTGAAACCTTTTGGGTTTTTATTGTTAATAGTAAAATGCATCTGGCTTAATGAAAAAAAAAACCAGGGATCAATCGAGGAATGTTTTAAAAAAATAAGTTCTATAAAAAAATAGTTAAAATTAAGCTAAGTGGTAAATGTATAAATAGATTTGATTTTGTAAATTTACAATTATGTACAACTTGAGGATTCTTGATTAGAATGTCTAATTTTTCAGGATACTTTTCAAATACGGTAACCGGTACGCTTTACCTTAGGTAATAATATAATAAACTATTAAAAAGAATAAAAAAATCTTGAAACAAACAGTGAATTTTCCCTTTTTATCAATAATAATGTGCCAAAGCTTGCTTTCAATAATGCTATTGGATTTTTTTAAAAGAGATTTTTTAACAAAAAATGACAAAAACAAAATTCATTGTCCAATTACTTTCGTCCCTAGGTTCCAAGAAAATATTTCATGTGCACCGAACAAAGTTATTCTTTTTTGAAATGAATAATTTGAATAGATGTGCATGGAACATAAGTTGACTTGAAATGTTACCAATTTGAGAGATAAGTCATTGCTTTCATTTTCAAGCTTGTTGGAATGCTCACATTTATTTCATTCGGGAGGAGAAGAATATAATATAATTCAGGGATCAATCGAGGAATGTTCAAAAAAATTTAGTTCTATTAAACATAGTAAAAACTAATAATAAATGGTAACAATGTGATAAACAATATTTGACTTTGTAAATTTAAAAAGATTATGGTGATTAATAAAAATTTGATAATATTTTATTAAAATATCTATTTTTTCAGGATACTCTTATAATACGGTAGCCAATACACTTTTTCTTGGGTAATAATATAAAAAATTAATAAAAAAATATTGAAACAAACATATTGAATTTTCCAATAATAATGTGCCAAAGCTTGCTTTCAGTAATGCTATGGGATTCTTAATAACACCAAAACAAATTATGGGGTCTAAGATAGGATAAATAAAGAGCAAAAATTATAATAATAAAGTACTTTAAGGATTTGGATCTTGTAAAAAGTGATTAAAAATTAAATTATTGTTTTATTAACAGATTACAGATGATTTATGTATGACCAAACTTAGCACTTCCATGCATCTTGTATTTATTTGCTCATTATCTTCAGTTTTCGTATCCCGGTGTTCTGCACTCCTTTGCTTAACGCCAAAACTTATCAGATTCATGCCACTCAATATGTTAAAGATATAATAAAAAATATATATATATGTTAGAGATATTTCAAGTAAATTTGAAACAAACTGAATTAAAAGAATCGTTCTTATAATAAATTTTTACAGTATATAATTCGAAATAATCATTTAGTAAATAAAGTTTTGGTGATTATCGCTTAAAAAATTTTCAGTAACTATAAAAAATTATATCATAATCTAAATTCCAAATTTCAAAATCTGCAATTATAAGTTATAAACTCAACTTGTATTGGACCGAAACTAAACAAAAATTTTATCATCAGACTATGAACAGATTAAACGACTTTTTTTTATAAAAATACAACACAATTTGATTTAGGGATGTTAGAACTATGAACAAATCATAAATTTAGAAGAGAAGTCATAGAGAAAGAGACAGTACTCTCCAGTTATTTTATTGAATTCAACTGTAATATCTTCAATAGAAGACTGGTTCTTATATACAAGAATGAGTAGAGAAAATGGTTAGGAAACAGTCTAACAATCCTAACTGATTCTATAACTATCTCAGTAAAAATGATGCAGTACATTTAAACTTATCTGCACTCATTCAGAATACTATATACCTAAAATACATTGGATATTTCTAATATACATTGATTACATCTAATAAGAGAATACTTTCAATGGCAAGGTGATATACTAACCCACATTTTGTCAATCTTAGATTCTATCAATAATGTTCAATGACTTTAAAGTAGGGAACCTAAATGCCCCACCACATCAAATTTACATCTATCTACGGTGAAAATAAAAAAAAAAAATAAAGGGGACGAGATTTGAAAGCAAATTGATCAAGTAAATTATAGTATATATTTGTTTATTTTTTTTTGTGCCCTCTCGGTTATCTAAGACTTTGTCCTGATTAATCCGAATTAACCCACGCCACACATCTGGTTTTTGGTGTGTGAGTCTTTCAACGGGGATTTTCTACATACATAAGACTTCGAACTCGAAACTTGATTAAGAGATACAAAGTTGCTTACCAATTGGACCAACCCGTTGGTTATATTTGTTGATGTCTTAATGAATAATTCAAGGAATTGTGACTCTTACTCTCATTGTTTCAACAAATTAGGCACTTTTGTTTTGGTCCCAAGGTGTGCCCTACATCTTATAATTGATAAGTGGATGGTGGGAAATATATTGTAGTTAATAGGGTTCAAAGATAGAACCATTCCAGATGAAATTATGTATTTTTTCTTTAAATTTTATATTTTTTTCTTTGAATAAAATTAATTTTAATTGAGCCTAATATTCAAAATTTTAATCAATACTAAACATTTTTATGTATAAAAGTATATTTGAAAATAATTTAATAAATTATTATAGGTAAAGTGATAAAGAATATGTACATAAATTCATTAGTCTCGTGTTTGATCTTCAAATAGTATTAATTTTTAATTATTTTATTTGAAGATCATATAAAAGTGTGAAAAATAAAAATACCCTTACCCACATAAAAATTGGGATGCAAACCCTAAACTTCATAATAAACTTCTACAATACTTGATTTAGATTAGTTAAAAAATAAAGCAGATACATAAGTCTGCATATTTACTCTTTAAAATAAAATTCAAATATTTAGCCTTAAAATCTAAATCATAAAACCTAAATTCTAACCATAAATCTAAAATTTTAAACCTAAAAACTAAACATTTAAACTCTAAATCCCTAAATTATTAAACCCTAAACCAAAAAAAGGTTATAATCTAAAAGACTACACAAAATGTGATTGAATAATTTTATTTAATAATAAATTATTTTTTTTAATACTTTGATTTTGAATTTTTTTTCTTTATATAATTAATCGTGATAACATTTTCTATATATTAATAATTGTGATAAATATGACACAAAAAAATAAATCCATACTTTTCATTACTATTATGAACCTCATACACACCTCACCAAGATAAGGAAGAAGATGGGGATTACAGTTTATAAATTATTAGAGTAAATCATCAAAAGTACCTCCTTCTGTTTCCACAATCATTTCCCCTTTCTTGTATGATCAAATCCAATGTAGAAAGAGATGAGCATGAATAATTTACACATATTTATCTACTTAATATAGTTATATGTATCTATAATAGAATTTATTTGATTAGAAGGCACTGAAACATACAATTTGAGCCCCTTTTTTATGTGATTTTGAGGGATAAGGTTGAAGGGAAGGGCTGAATTGCCTGGGAGTGGAGGCCGCACCGTCATGCATTCTTTATATTTTTCCCCCTTTTTAATTTTTCATTCAAATCTCAATGCTCCAAAGTAACAAAAAGTGTATTCTAATAATTGAGATTTGCATAAATGCTGGCCAATAGGTCATATATTTTCTTTTTTTAATTTTTTTTGTTGATTTATTATGGAGTGACGCGACCCCTCCAAACTACTTTGTTTCATTTATAATATTAGGATATGAATGTTTAGCCTTACTTGAGAAACTTAACGTAGTCAGGGACAGAACTAGGATCAAGCATCGGGAGGGGAAATAGTCTATTAAGCCTTTAAATCTAAAATTAGGAGGGACAAAGATCTTATTTAATTAATATTTAAACTAAAAAGGACCTAAAATGCAATTGTACCAAAAATATTGCCCTTCCCAACCTATTAATGGAACGTCGTATCTCACTAAATTAACTATTTATTGGTATATGTGGTATGATTTCAAGCTCAGCTCTAAAAACCCAGATTGTAATCACACCAAATTTGGAAAATAAAAGAAAAAAATGAAACTTTTATCTGAATATATATATATATATATATTGTGATGATAAAGATGATCTTTTGATACAAATGGCGTCACAAATGTTCTTAAATCATTTCAATCATATACAATGGAAGATTTCAGACAAGCAATCGAGAAATACGTCATGGGGGCAAAGCTCTTTTTCTCTTTCGTTTTTTGCCAAGTTGAGACGATAAGATCACACTCTTACATTAGCAATGAGTTTCTTTTCCACTCCCTTTTTATAGGCCCCAAAGTGCATCTTTCTCTACTAGGGTTAGCTGACTCCAACTACAATCGTTTTATATTGGATTATCAGGTTCGGATCATAAGGGCGAATATTGCAAAATTTATTGAAAGTCGAGTTGAATAACGAGATTCCGAGACGGTTCTTGATAACTCCAACAAAAGTAAAAACATGACACAAATATTTAAAAGAGTCCAATTATGTATAAAATTTATTACCTTAAACATTTTATGCAGTTTAGCCTAGTTTTGAAAAAGAAACAAAAAAACTTTCACGACAACGCCTAATCAATATACAGACATCTTTGATTTTGATACAACATGTAAAATAAGAAAAAAAAAAAAAAAAAAACGACATATGGCTTAATCAATACGTAGACATCTATGATTTTGATACGACATGTAAAATAATATAAACGCGTTAAAGAGAAAGATTGGGGAGTCAGGTCACCAACTCAACTCGACCATTCTTTTGTGTGCATCAAAGTTGTTGGAATCATCCTTTGTCCATTCAATCTTGAAATAATGGAACCAACTTTATATCTGAAAATATGGCAGCCACAGTGCCTGTAATGCATGACATCAATGATTTCTCAATTGCTCTTTTCTTTTTAATTCAATCATAAAAAAGTGCTATAATTTTTTTCTCAGAAAAAGTAATATTTTTATTGAAAATTAGTTTGAGTTGTGTGCCTCATTAAAAATCTCCCTTAAACCTAAATGGAAGAAAAGAGTACAACACAACCCGGAAGAAGTCCATACAAACTCAAACAGATTGAAAACTGTTACAACCGAACCCTTATTTAAAACCACATGTTCAACAACTAAAACTTTTGTCCGAACCCTAATTCTTTTATGAATGCAAATGGACCATTTCCATCACTCTCATTGGCGTTCTTATGAAAGTGCTATAAATTTAAAACCACATGTTCAACAACTAAAACTTTTGTCCGAACCCTAATTCTTTTATGAATGCAAATTTTCAATTTATACTTAAGAATGTTAACCCATGTATCTATTTTAAAATCAATGTTAACATGTAACAAAATTTTTGAAGAAGATTTGAGTGATTGATTTTTTCATTAGCGTCATGACGTTATCTTATTTTTAAGGTTCAATCATAAGCTAAACCGGTATGAGGGTCGATCTATTTGTCCGGTTCAATAAGTTCGATTTATTTGGATCGAGCCTTGAATAATATAACTAGTACTTTGGATTAATCCCTTATTGTTTTATTTAAACACCATTATTTAACTGCATGAATATGTTTGACTAGCGAAATGTAATTTCATCTTAATTGTTAGAGTCGATTTTTTGTTCTACAAATTATAGTTACACAATTATATAAGTTAAAATTTTAAAATAATATTAATTATAAAATTGAAGAAAGAAAAGCAACAATTAATTCATCCCTATATCCTGCTTACAACAATCAAACTTTCCTCTTCCCCCTAAGATTATAATCCGCAACAGCATTGGTTATCTACGTAATTAAATCATGTCTATTCTAAATTTTGACACTTCAAATGCCATTTAACAAATAATGATTATCTAAATATGGTAATAACAAAAATGAACGAATGTTCAAATGCATTCTTAAATCTAATTATATAAATATAAAAATATCAATAAAATATATTGTTTAAAATTTTTCTAATTGTTAATAAGACTTAGAATTTCTAAAAATTCAAAATTACAACCCGGTCTATGAATACTTATGTAATTAGCAAGCATGGATGCATCCTAATTTTTGTTTGGTTTAAGAACCGGTAACTGGCTCATTGTCGACTAATCTGAATCGTGTTTTGTATAAACCCAATATGGGGACGACCCATCCCAACCTAGTTTTCTTCATTTAGAACATCAGGATTTAAACATCTGATCTTGCTTAAAAGATCTAATCCTTTATTTCGCTAAACCAATTGATTATTGGTCTTACAATAATTTTGTTATCTAAGGTCTGATAATTTGTGTATTCCGATAATATTTTGAACAAATTTTCAATTACTCTAAATATTATCAGAATTATAAAATAAACAAAATGTTATTAAAATTGTAAGCATTTTTTCATAAAAACAAATTCAAACGTGTATTATGGAGTATAAAATAATGTAGCCATAGACCCATACAGTAAAATTGTCATATCCCTAAGATCCTTTGTTCATATGCGGATTTTGATATAACAAGTTGACGGAGTTATTTTAAAATTTTTGAAAATTTTGAAATTTAATAAAAAATTTCAAAAAATTAAAAAGGACTTAATTAAAATTATTTAAAGAAAAAATTTTAATGAAACTTTTTGAGGAGGCCAAATTAATATTTTTTAAAACGTTAAGGGGCCAAATGCAAAATCTTCAAAATTTTAGGGGGCTAGGACCCCTCAAGCCCTTAGGGTTTCCGGTTTGGGATTTATTTTTAGGATTTATATTTGATATTAATTTATAGAGAATAAATATATAATTTGTTAAAAATATATTTTATTTCTACAATGATATGAGCTTGAGAAAATTAAACCTATTCTTTTAAATTTTAAAAAGTGAGAAATTGTACAAAAAAAAATTGAAAGATGTGATTAAGATCCTTTGTTTAAACATCCGATTAGTATAAATTTTGAATTCAATACTAAATAAGAAAGTAATAATTATTTAAGTTCAAAAAATGGGAATAAAAATTAAAAAATATCATAAATTATAACAAATGTTTGAGCAAGTGATTAAGTATCTTGTTGATATTCTCTTCTCTCCTTAGATTTTAAGTTCAATACTCAATAAGAATATTCTTTCTTCTCCCTCTCTTAAATTATAGGTATTATTAAAAAATTAAAAAATTGTGTAAAATAATTCAAGTTCGAAAAAATGTGAATAAAAAAATATGTGCCCGGCAGAAAACTTGAGTCCATAATGATGCAAACACAAGCCCGGGCTCGAAATAAATCCAATTGAAACTCAAAAAAAAAACTGAATTTATAACTAAACAAAATAGTGATAGTTTTTTTTAGCTAAACAAAAACAGTGATAATTAATATAATTATATGATAATATTTATAAAAATAAATATAAATTAAGAAAATAATAATTATTTGTTTATGAATTTATTTATATTATATATATTAAAATTTTATTAATCATAAAAGTATGTATATAATGTATATTATATATTAACAACAATTAAAAAATTATATATTGCATATAAATAACACATTATATATTGTATTAGATCCATGATATAATATTATTAATTAGTTATATATTCTAATAAAATCAATGGTATAGTATCATATAATTAATTATATGGTAGAATAATATATGCAAATGTAGAATATTATACAATATAAAAATGCATTTGGATAAAAAAATGTTTATAATTTTTATATTTAATCCAATTTTTAAGTAAATTATGTGCAGGAAAGAATAAAAAATTAAACAAAGATAATTATCTAAGTAATCAATTATATTATGCATAATTACTTAAGTTTTTTTTTTTTTACAAGTACAATGGACATTTTCTTTTCCTCCTAGATGTAATACTTGCCTAGAATATGTAAAATCCATATACTTAACCGTAAAACGACCCAGTATGCCTTGAGATCGTTCATTCAAATCGGCCTATTGTCCATAAATTTAAGGCATGGTATGTGATATTACAGGTTTATTGTGATACCAAAGCCCAAATTGTTAGTATTAGGCCTACATCCAGGACAAATGTTGTGTCTTGGCCCTTGGGTTCTTGTGATCATTCAACTTGGGATCATATACAACTATTGCCACTAGGGTTGATAATGAGCCTGATTGGCTCATAAGTTATTCGGGTTTTGTTCCGTTAATATTTAGCTATAACTCGTGTTTGGTTCGAGATCTTAACAAGCTAAGTTAAACTAACTCAAGCTTGATTCGAAAAGCTCGTGAACATGTTCAAAATAATTATATATAATATAATATATATACTCCATATATAATTGTATATTTTAGTGTTGTTAACTTGTTATCATGGTCAAATACTTTAAATCTCCTTCTCCTTGTGAACTTGTATAATTTAGAAATTGTACAATTGTTACTTGTGGACTTCAAAAATAAATATTATCTTTTCTCAAATAGGTTTTCACATATTATTTTCAAAACTTCAATAAAAATATTTAAAAACAATTTGATAAAAGCAACGAGCTCGAGCCGATCCGAGCTCAAACTATCCACTTCAAGCTCGAGTCTAAAATTTCGAGCTTGATGAGCTTCAAGCTCAAACCGAGCCCACTAATACTATTTTCGAGCCGAGCCTGCCCAAACTCAAGCTCAACTCAGTTCGTTATCACCTCTAATTGCGACAATGATTTTACAGTTGAATGGTTGAATGACAAGACCCTCAGATATGTATGTTGTCGTATTGTATTTTGGAGAAAAAAACCGTAAGAGTTTTTCAGACATGTTTTAATGGCCTATTATTGGGCAGTTAATTGGGTTTAACCAATCAGTTCTCACTTCTTACTAAATCATCCCTACTTCCTCAGTTTTGTTCCCTATTTCTGAGCTTTTTTTTCTGAGTTTTGATCATCCGAGAAGAATAATATCATCATCGTCCGTTTCAAATTTTGGGTGTAAGATTTTTAGAGAGATTGCATTAACCTTGGAGAGCATCCAGTGCAGACAAATTAACTTCTAAGGCATTGGTTTACCACAACACACTAAACATAATGTTTTCTTCGATGGTTTGTGTTAATTTGTCCCGTGTGGGCTAAGGTTTTCATTTTGCAGTATTTTTCCAACTTCATAACCAACAAGTTTACTTATTCACCCGATGGTGGCAGATAAATTTGCAGTTGCGACGAGGGAAAAAGGAACCACAGAAGAGAAAAGAATATATACAAGATATGTCAATTATATTCAACATAAACACCAGTACCTTACCTGCTTGGAGCTAAATTTGCAGGATGTGTACGTACATATAGGATCAAATTCATTAAGTAAAACATCCTTGGAAACTTCAAGAACTGTTAACCTTAGAGACGGGAAAGCCATGTTTAAATCATATATGTAACACCAGTACCTTACATGTTTGAATTCAACTGCTAACTTATGATGAAGAACCGAGTTAAAATCAAATATCGGGAGGAGCAAATATAAGTTCAAAATAATAGTAACAACTTTTTCTGTGCCACAATTTAATCTTACATTCGAATTTATCGTTGAAGAGAGGTAGGTGTGAGGTGCAATGTCATCACCTTGCACTGCATATAGAAGTGCACAATTGCTCATTCATAACACCACTATTCTAAAAGGAACCTAACCATATACGCAAATTCTCAAAAACCTCTTCTCTTATACCCTAAATTTTTCTCCCTATTAGTTGAGCTCGTGTTTGGTGACATCTTATCGGAAAAGATTTTTATATTCGTTCTCATTGTCCCGATAGTTTGCAATCATTCCCATGAAACGACAAACGGTCATCTTCTTTGACAAAGCTCTGATGACTCGGATGGAGTGAAAAACTAAGATTTGATCAAAGTGTTGTTTTTCTTTTTCTTTGTTTGATGTTTTTATTTGTTTTGTGATTTCTGTATGGGTGTGCTTCGACTCCCTCCCATTTGGTTGTTGTTTTAGAGTATTGACTTCTTCGCTTGTTTCTGTTTTTAGTTCAGCCATAATATTAAATCACGGCCGCAACATAATATTAACGTAACCGCATACATCAAAAGGTGTTTCTTCCCCATATGCTTGAAACTCGAAACACGTTTCAATAACTTCCTCAGTACTCAATGCAAATCAAACAACAATAGTTGGCTTTTGAGCCATCAGTAGATGGCAAGACAACGACTAAAATATGATAAACGTATAATCCTAGTGACAAAATTGTACGTTTTTAAATATTAGTGGCAAAAACGAAAAACTTACTCAGAGTTGTAGTTTATACTTTCATTAAATTCGACTGAACGACAGCGTATCAAAATTCTAAAGACAACGACTTGTCTACCGCTTGATCAACGAAACCGCAACAAAAACGTCGTCGTTTTGGTGGAGCGGTGGGGGGCTTTTGGGCAAGACTTATTTGTCTTCTTCAGGTCACCAAACTCACAATTTCTAAAATAAAAGAAAAAAAAACAAAACAAAACAAAATAAACTTGAAGAAGGCGCTTCAACAAATCAACCACCACAAATAATTCAGGTTTGAATTTTGATCCTTTTTTTTTTCTGGGTCTTATTCGAATCATAATTTTAGTTCAGTTTTTCATGTTGGTTTTATTGTTCAAATTTAGGCGGCGGACTGTTACGGGATTCGCTTTGATTTGATGAGTTAGAGAAGGTGTTGACCGGTGAGTCGATTTGTGCGAAGAATTGAAACGCGTGGAAGCAGGTGGTTGGTGGGTAGGAGGAGAAGTGAGCAGAGATGCCGGAGGAGGATTTGGTGGATTTAAAGTTCAGGCTTTATGACGGGTCGGATATCGGGCCGTTTCGGTACTCCGCCACATCCACGGTGGATATGCTTAAGCAAAGAGTTGTCTCTGATTGGCCCAAAGGTTTGTCATCAGCAATTCTCCTTGTTTCATTTCTTTTCTAGTTGCTTATGAAGTTTTTGCTGTTGGGTTTTTGTTTAGTAATTGAATTTTGCATTTGTTGTAGATTTCTAGGGAAATTTATGTTAAATTTAGAAGAAAGGGTTTTCTAGATAGTATATATTAATATTGTGGAGGTGATCCGATTCGGAGTTTGCACTTAATTATTGTAAAAACAAATGAAGAAAGCTGTAGTGTTAGCCTCAGAATGCAATAAAATGGGAATATGGTAGATAATTTTAGGAGCTTGGATTCTATCCTCTTTGCTGCAAAATAGAGTCTTTAGCTTTGTAAAGTAGCTTAAAAACTATGTTACCTGGATGTATTTTCGCTAAAGTATTTGTGTCCGACATAGTTTGATCTAGGTATAGGAATTGATTCTTCAAGTGTATGAAATAAAATTTTAAAAAAAAACCGAGCTTACTCATGCCAATTCTCACCATTGAGTTTGGATAACAGAGGCTAGCAATGGCCTAAGAAAGGGTGAAGATACTTTTATATATGTTGTACATGCTTTGATGATGCATTTATTGCATGTGATCAATGTGGAAATGATTAATAGAATTTCAAAATGTCATTATGAGTAATCTGTATATTAAGAGAGAAGGCTAAACTTGGCTGTTCTGTGAATACCTGTTATTATCTTGAACTGTTGGATTATTATTGGAGTATTCCATGGATGCTATTGACTTGTTTTTTTCCTTCAAATAAATGGATTGCTAAAGGAATGATTCACGATTTTATTTCAAGTATTGTGAAATAACTTCAAAGAGTTCATCTACTTTTGATCCATTGTCTTGTGGCCTACATCTATTAACAATCTTCAGATTTTTTTTTTCGTAAGACCCAGAAGAATGCATAAAGGCTAATAGTTTGAAGCATTCTGTTTTAAATTTTCCGAAATGTTGCGTCTGTCGTTAGGTAAGACAATTGTTCCAAAGGCAGTGAATGAAGTCAAACTGATAAGCTCTGGTAAAATTTTGGAGAATGACAAGACCGTTGGTCAATGTAAAGTACCCTTTGGTGATGCTTCAGGTGGGGTTATCATAATGCATGTTGTAGTTCAGCCTTCACCTGCAAAAACTAAAACAGGTATTCTTGTCTTTATCTTCGTGTAGAACTTTTCTCTTGCAATTTTAAGAATTTTTTCGGTTTGACAATTAAGATTAGTGTACTTACTAAAGTTGATATCATGATATTACTGTTATTTTAATTTTTACCTGAATTAGTAAGTGATACTACAAGCCAAAACTTCTAATTGCTTGACTGGTAACCAAATGCTTAGATGTATAATTGATATTGTCTTTCCAATGGATATGATATATGTAATCCAATTTTTAGGTGGAGGATTTTCTCTATTTTTTTATTAAATAGTGTTACAATAATATTCTTAAGGCAAATGTTAGAATTCCAACACACAAATGAAGCGGATGAGCATTCATGACCACTAGTCCAAATAGTAGATCTAGAGGATTCTCTCTATTTTTACAATTAATCATTTTTTCATGCATTTTGGGAGAAAATTGTGACAAGTGAGAACTGTTGCTTAAACTTCATTGTTGATCATTGATGAGCATGCTGCTCGAATTACGATGAGCCTACTTAGACGCCATCTTTTCCTTTTCCTTTTCCTTCATTCATTACTAAGAGATGCTCCTAGCCTTTTTTTTTTGCATATTTCTACATTTCCGCACACATTGATAAGATCCATTGGACTACAGAAGGTATTCGCCTCAGGATTGCTTCGTCTCTAAAGTCAGTTACACTGACATAGTACGATTATAATAATATACCTTTTTCTTATAGCATTAAGAGTAACTTTTTATTTGTGGTATCCATCTAAATAACATTGAGATGATACATCTGTATTTCCTTAAAACTTAAGTATCGACTTTACCCAAATGTGCTTGATTTTCTGTCTGAACAGAAAAGAAGGTTGATGATTCACCCAGAAAGATTGTATGCTCCTGTTCCATTTTATGAAACCAAACATGTTGAGTCGGAACTTGGTAAAGATGTTTAAGAACGTAGAACATCGCCTTTGAGTATCCAGTTTGTGTTCGTTGTGAAGCCCATGTTTTCAAGTTGTTAATGGAGTGATGAAGATGTGCATTTTTATTTACTTTAGTTGCGTTTATGATTGTTTCCAAATACTAGCTTGAATCATTTGTAAAGTTGTATAGACTACTCCCTGTAAACACAATATGCACACCAAATTGCAAGGAGAAATGCCTTTGTATAAATGCTTTCAGTTGCTAATAATTTGTTTAAATGCTATTCGTACTAAGGCTGTGTTTGTATTTGTGTCTGATATTGGTATTCTTTTTCTATATATTTGGAATATCATACTCTTGAAAAGCCCGGTAATGTTGGTCACAAGTAAAAGTAGGTGATGGAGGATTTCAACTTTTCAAGCATTGAATTTGATAAGAACGTCTAAGCAAGATTCGAAAAGCCGATAGTTCGAACCACTTTAAGATCAAATATTCGAATTCTAATATTTATAAACATCTCTAATTCTTTACACGATTCATTAAGAGTTTTATATCTTTCGTATAATATAAAAAATTGATAAAGCAATGACTATCAAAGAAGCTTCATCTCATATTTCAATCTCTTTTTCCAATGTCACCATCAAACAACATATTTCGATACAAAAACATCGATCATCACAGTTTCAAATTCTCGCAATATATGCCTCAAAATATACTAAAAAGTTCCTCGTACCAACAAACAATCCCATATGCCACATTTGCAAAAACCAAAACTCATGTTCGACCATCTTCCCACAACAATTCAGATCAACGATCGACTTTTCCGACGTATCTTCGACATCAAGAAACATTCACAAGACAAACACTTTACAGTAACATGTCAAATCTCACCCCAATAGGATCATATGAATATATGCATGGATACCAATTATAATACTCTACGATGTTATTACTTACAGACCACACGAGAGACTGAGAGAGGGTAAGGGAAGGTATTAGCGTATTGAAACTCGAGAGTCCCACCGTTGATCAAGGGCTTGCCGTTGTTGACGAGGCAGTCGTTGTAGCGCAGGCGCTTGAATACCTTCGGGTTGACGAGATGAGCCGAGCTGAACCAGCCGCATGTTAAGTGAATCCCAGAGATGTCGCAGCCCGTGGCACAAATGTTGAGGATTTCAACCGTGTAGGTGGGAATGCCGCTCGGGAGTGGGGCAGTGGGTCCTTGGTTTATCACTATGTCAGCTTTGCTACACTTCTCTCCCCACATCCGGTTGGGTTCCGCCATTGCTGTACCTGCAACAAGAAAAGGACAAAACCAAAAAAAAAAAAATCTTCTTTATGAAGTCCCCACCCAAGAAAAATGAAAAAAACAAAATTCATTTCGATTTGTATTCGATTCAATTCAATTTAGAACCCATACTCTAAAATAAAATCTCAGATAGTGAAAGGTCAAAGCTATCATCAATGAAGAAAACAAAAGAAAACAAAGGTAATGTGAAAACCTCACCAAAAAATAACACAACCAATAAGGGGAAAGCTCTACAGACAAAATACACTTTTTAGTAGGATGATTCACAGGAATTGCAGGGAAAAGGAAACAGACAAATTTTAACCCAAAAAGGCTTGCCATAAAGGAGGGACACTATATGCAAATTGCTTTTAAAGCTTCAACCTTTTCATCCAACTTTCTCCTTTTTTTATTAAAAAAATCATAAATTCAAACAAAACATTGAGTTAACATAAAAAAAAGCACTTTCTTTCTCCAAATATATCACAAATTATATTTGATTAATAAAAATATGGTTTTTAATCCAAATTCAAAGAACACAGGCTAGCATAAAAAGATGGTGCTAAATTGTGGACTAGGCACTGAACTCGGTGGGCTAAACTCTAAAGCCATCTAAAGAGGTTGAAAAACTTCGATGGGATATTAATGCTCATTTCAAAGATGCTATCAACAGTGACCGAATCATCAATATTCAATGGCGAGACGAGAGCCATTGTTAACAGTGCACGTTAGCTTCAACCATAACGAAAAGGGCAAAAAAACAATAACTAAGGAATACAACAGACGTGTGCGCCTCTGACATTTTTGAACCGTACGCATGGGTATTTGTTTCCACGAAATTTTGGCCTCATCATCCCAGAAGAAGAAGCTCCACATTCGAAAACAACAACAATAAAAACCCAGTTTTTCTTTGGCATTTTATGATAAGAAAACAAGCTGGGAAATTCTAGTTTTTTGTTTTACTTACCAAGAAGCTTGCGATGTGGCCTAAAAAGGGTGTTGGTATTGTTGCTCAGCTTCAAACCAAATGAGCTATTGATGTTTTTACCCTGACCTGCAACAAAATCCCAGAAAAAATTGAATAGAATTTAGTTAAACAGAATCATTTTATACTAAAATAATAATAAACAGAAAGAGGACAAAGAAGAAGATAACAAGGAATTTTAAAAGGAAAAAAAAACATGGAGAACCCCCCATGCTTCTGAAAGAGAGGTGTCGTCGTCCACTTTGATAAAAGGAAACAAAAAAGTATTAAATTAATGGAGAATCTATGCATGTAAAATCACGCACCTGAGAAAATGGCGACGAGGAAAAGGAATAACACGGCGAACGAAAGCGAGGATAGTACCAAAAGGAATCGCCGATTCATCGGTGAAAAGGAAAAAACCCAAGTTCTTAAAGGTCAAGGAATGGACTCGGGGAGCTCGAAACAGGTGAGTTGAGCCTCGAGTTGATAAGAAAAAAAACCAGAAGCAAAGAGTTTTTCTGATTTTCGTTTGTTGGGTGTTTGGAAACTGGGAAAATCTGCATCAAAAACAACATTGACAATGAATATATACACATATATAAATATATAACAATACATCCATCCATCAAAATAAAAATAATAAATGAAAAGGAGGATGAAAAGAACAACCGTCAGATCAGAAGAAAGGGTTGGGCGATTTCAGATTTTGACTAGAACCAAAAAAAAGTGTACAAAAACCGACTAGGTTTCACGAGAGGCAAAGTGTAGGCACCAAAACAGACTAAACAGTGACCTAAACGACGGCGATTCGTACCGGTCCAACTCAGTAAACAAAGAGTTTTGAAAACCCATTTTCATTTGAATACCCCTCTTGTTTTTTCTCACCTTTTCCCCCCTAATATCTCAAAAAAAAAAACGAAAGTGCTTCTTCAATGGTGATAAAAGCAGCAGTTCTCGAGGAAAAAGCTAAAGAAATGTTTGCGACGAAAGGAAAAAGGAGAATTAATTTTGCAATAGCTAAAAGAATGAAAGAGAAAACAAAGGTGTTGGAATTTACTGAGCAGATGACAGAGCCAAATAGTACTGTACAAAAACAATGCAACAGCGATGCAGAGGAGAATCAGGCCAGATAGAATTGGGTTTTATCATTTTTTTAGTTTTATTTGCATGAATTATATTATATTAATGGGTTTCTTTTCCTTTTTTTTACAAAGTTATAAGTATTTGAAGAGAGACAAGCTGCAGAAAGAAGTGTAGGAACTTCTTAAGGTTCCATTGTGGGTTACTTTTCCACCTTTTCCGCAAGTTGTTTAAGTGGTCGAGATTCTCACGTTGAACGTGTTACACTCGTCTTCACATTGTAGCTTACGTGAAGGTGGACGTGTGTGTGAGTGGTCGGTTAAGGTTGATTGTTGCCGTGAGGTTAAGGGGCATTAATGTCCACTTGGTAGTTTTTGATGGGGAACTACCACTATAAATAGTGATAGTCGAGAGGTCTCTAAGCACAGAAAACATAAGCAATTCATTTTGCATAAAGTATTCAGGTTCTCAAGTGCTTAAAAGATCCTTGGCGTTTTTTGTGTAGTCGAATTCGCTATATTCGACGGTGATTCGAGGATTTTCCACGGTGGTATTAAGCATCTGACGATGGTTCGACTTGCTCGACGGTGGTGCAACTTGTAGCGATATCCCTTTTTCATTTTCGCTAAAAAAAACGGGTTTTGAGAGGTGTTTGTTGTCTTTCGGGTATTTAAAACTGTATTCCGTGGGGTTTTAGAAAAGTCGTGTTTTATTTTAAAAATGGAGTCGCCACCAGCCACTTAGGTAGGTCGGACACCATAAAACCAGATATTTTAAAAATGTTGGGTTCGGGAGTCGGTTACGGATGGGGAAGGATTAGCACCCCACACCGCCCAAAATTGGAATTTTAATAATTACTGCTTTATTAATATTAAACTTTCCGGATTAAAGTGACCATTAAATTAAAATTTGGTTATAAGTGCAAATAAATTTTAAGAGCCCCTTATCCGAGAGTAAACGCCCAACCACCATCACTACGTCTGATACTGGCCCCGTTTACGCTTAGATAAAAGGGCACCGCATTGACAATTTATATATCTTGATATGCAATCTTAGTGAGCAAAATATAAAATATGGCAAATAATTTAAATACAATAAAAATACAAATAAATATTAACATAATAAAATACTAATCTAACATAAATAAAATACTAATCTAAAACATACATACATAAATATTAATCTAACTCATAAATAAAAACAAATTAACATAAATAAAACAAATAAATATTAAAATAATAAAATACTAATCTAACATAAATAAGATATTAATCTAAAACATACATAAATAAAAACAAATCTAACATAAATAAAATGTTAACATTCATAAATATTGATCAAACACATAAATAAAAACAAATTTAATATAAATAAAATATTAATATAAAATATAAATTTAAAACATAATAAATACTAATCTAAAACATAAATAAACATACAAACTAAAAAACACAATTTTAAATTAACTACTACTTCATTAAATCATAAAATTACAACACTAATAAAAAGGGAAGAAAATATACCTAACTAGGGGCTCGAATGACGAACCCCGACTGAACACTACCGAGATCTACCACGACTTCTCCAAAAATTAACTAGATCAGATCCAAAATAGGACTCCAATCGAACTGGTTAGGACCGAGGGCACTGCCCCGGTCCTTGGCAGCCCGAGAGCATGGCTCTCTTATTGGGCACCACTGCTGGCTCTTTTTATTGCTCCCCGTTTCATGCCTTTATATAGACATTGGAGGGAGGGTGGCGGGTGACATGGGCAAATGTGCTCCACGCACATTTGCATTCTTTTCCCCTTTTTTCTACACTTTAATCAATTTATATATATATATTAAATTAATAACATTACTATACTAATAACACTAAAACTCGGACAAAAATTAGTGATTACAGTTGCTCCTCTTTGCTTGTTCTTGTGAAACGATAACAAAGCAAAGATCAAAAGCACTCATTTTTGTCCTACTTCATTGTTTGTAGCTTCGGAATCACTTGTTCTTCTAGAACTCTCTGGTCCTCCTTAGCTGAATCTTCAGGCTTGTAAGCTCTTCCTATATAGAACTTCGTTACCTTCCGATATTAGAGTTGCAGGCTCTTCCTATATAGAACCCTTCACTCTGAAGCCTCGAGTTATGAGTCCCTCCTATATAGAACTTTTTCACTCTGAGACGGTAAAGCTTGGAGTCCTTCCTATATAGAACTCTTCGCCTTCAACACGGCGGGTTTTTCCGTTCTTGGGTGACGCAAGTATCAATGATCTCACTGCTTCTTTATCTGATACCTTGGAATCACGTGTTCTTCTAGAATCTTCCGCTCTTCCTCGGCTGAATTCTTTGAGTTTCCTATTTGTGGTCTCAGAATCACAAGCTCTTCTGGAACTCTTCGCTCTTCCTTGGCCACCTCTTTGACCTGTACGCAGTTAGATATTAGTCTTGAGAATACATTCTTACGAAAAGATTATATTAATAAATTTGTTAAAAATAAATCATCCTTATGGAAGGATCAAAATAAAAATAAGAATAAAATTGAATTTTAAGAGAAATATCCTTATGAAATGATAAAATTAGAGATTTAAGAAAATCATCCTTATGGAAGGATAAAATTGAGAAATTTAGTTTTAAGAAAAACATCCTTATGAAAGGATCAGATTAAGAAATCTAGTTTTAAGCAAAACATCCTTAAGAAATGATTAAATTAAGAAACTGATTTTAAGAAAAATATCCTTATGAAATGATAAAATTGAGAAATTTAGTTTTAAGAAAAACATCCTTATGAAATGATCAAATTAAGAAATATAAGTTTAAGCAAAACATCCTTAAGAAATGATTAAATTAAGAAACTGGTTTTAAGAAAAATATCCTTATGAAATGATCGATTAAGAAATCTAAGTTTTAAGAAAAATATCCTTATGAAAGGATAAAATTAAGAAATTCAGTTTTAAGGAAAACATCCTTAGGAATGATCAAATTAAGAAATTGATTTTAAAGAAAACATCCTTAAGAAATGATTAAATTAAGAAACTGGTTTTAAGAAAAATATCCTTATGAGAGGATAAAATTGAGAAATTTAGTTTTAAGAAAAACATCCTTATGAAAGGATCAGATTAAGAAATCTAAGTTTTAAGAAAAACATCCTTATGAAAAGATCAGATTAAGAAATCTAAATTTTAAGAAAAACATCCATATGAAAGGATTAGATTAAGAAATCTAAGTTTTAAGAAAAACATCCTATGAAAGGATTAAATTAAGAAGCTGGTTTTAATAAAAATATCATTATGAAAGGATCAGATTAAGAAATATAAGTTTTAAGAAAAACATCCTTATGAAAGGATTAAATTAAGAAATTGATTTTAAAGAAAACATCTTTTAAAATGATGCCCCGGTTCTATCTGACTTAACATAAAAAGAAATCCATCAAAGGTAATGGCTCGAGAATTCAAAATCTTGATTTGAAATCGTAAGATAATCTATCTTTTTCCTTTTTTCTTTTTTTATTTTCTTCTTTTTTTCTTTTTCTTTTATTTTCTTTTTTCTTTCTTCTAACACTCGGGTGTGTGTCTTCTTAACAGGTGCAAAGGTGCTCGAAGTCCTATGATACAGATGATGCATGAGCACATTTTATGATGCAAAGGTGCAAATTTTTTTTTCTTCTCTTATTCTTCTTTCTTTTCTTCAGAGTAGGTAAGCTTCATCTTGTGACTACAACCATTCCTCATCCTTATGCCCCGATAAAATTTGACTTTAAAACTTTATTGTCCCTTCTCTGTTTGAACCTTCTAGCCAAGTGACCTCGGTCGATATCAACTCTTCGCTTAAAAAAAATCTTTGACTTTTTCATTAGTCAAATTCTCTCATCTCTGTGTCACTTATGGTCTCTTCTAATTTGAACTCCCATACACATGAGACCTTTGCTATTTTATGGGCAATGATGCCCCACTCGCCTTGGATTCTTGTGAACAAAATATCTTGATTTTTCACGGACAATGATGTCCCACTCAATTTTGATTCAACTCATCATCATTTTTTTACATTTTTTTGACCTTACATACGGAGTCTTCATCTATCTTATCATTAGGGCTGGCAAAATGCCCCCACGCCCTGAACTCATCTTTAATCTTCTTGCAACACCTCGGCGAGAACTAATTCTTGGTCCCTATAATAAAAAGGTTAGTATTTTGG
Source organism: Hibiscus mutabilis (assembly GCA_019671005.1). Classification (NCBI taxonomy): domain Eukaryota; kingdom Viridiplantae; phylum Streptophyta; class Magnoliopsida; order Malvales; family Malvaceae; genus Hibiscus; species Hibiscus mutabilis. The sequence goes on from CM033749.1 coordinate 34,622,703, forward strand.
AAATAAACTTAGAAATTTAGGAAAAAATGCCAAACTTTTTTAAAAATTGGTGTTTAGACGAAATGGTATGGAGGAAAATACCAAACATTTTTTGAAAAATGAATGTTTGGAGTAAACGATAAGTATTAAACAAATTGAAATTCAAAATCACAAACATTTTTGGAAAACTAATGTTTCAATAAATAATAAAGATTAAAAGAATCGACAAAATATGTCAATTAATGTTCGATCCCAAAATAACAAATGCACTAGAAAATTTGTCTATTTAGAAAATCTTGCCTATTTTGGAGATATAAGCACATGTATGGTCTCCCTAGTCCACTTAGGCTTTCGAGAGGAACGTTTCCCATACCTAATTTCTAACCCATTCAAAGTGGTTCTCTTGATCTCACCACTCACTATGCCCCTATCCTATCCTCATTTGGGTGTCGATCAGGCACTTCGAGGTTTGATGTTCCTTGAAGAAATGTTAACCCTTATAGGTGGAATGTAATCAGAAGACAAACTTAGATATCCACATATGATCTGAATGGTCTTTGCAGGCTTATAATGTAGGCTATGGTTCATGGTTATGAAAGAAATGATATATAGGCCCAAAATGAGTATTTAAGGGTGATAAAACCAAGGATCATTTCTTCTGGTTAAAATATCTTCTATGCGTTTGTTGATCATAATATGCTCAAATAAAAAACTTCTTTGATTTATTTCTTGGATCGCTATAGACTGCCCATTTCTGGGTTTTCACCATTGAGTTTATTTCTTTCTTTGTAGCTTTGGAATATGTACCTTGCATCTTGAATGAATGTTGATGCATTTCTTATTCACATGTAATCGAATCTTCTCTTGTTATCGTTTATTGCACTTTCTGATGGTGCTTTTAATCTTCATTGTTTCAAATTCTTGTTGGCACCCTTTCAATTTGGTTTAGCCAGTCTTTTTAAGCAAAAATTTCTTTTACTGGCTTATTCTGATATTTCTCTTGATCTTCGTGTTTAGGACATTGATTCTCATTTCTTGCGCTTATTCATGGAGCGCCATCTTTGTAATGCAGTCAAAACTGGGCGATTTGAACAAAATCTTCTTCTTCTTTGCCCCAATGTGGGGGTGATCCTTGGTTTGGGTTCAAATGAAAAGAAACGAACAGGCTCAAAGGGGGACAACAAATGGATATTTTCTATTATTTGCGAAGGGGATTGAAAGAATGTCATTCATCATCCCATACATGGATATCAAAATAGTCCTTAGAGGGTAGAAGTTTAGGGTCAACACTCGATTCAATGATCTTAAACAACAAGTACCTGAGAAGAAAATTTCCTAAAATGGGAACTGCCCATTATCTGCACACTTGTTTTGTTCCTCTATCGGCCTAAATAGACTAGCAGATACTTGCATTCGCAATGACCTAATAAAAAATTGGTATGTACATGTGTATGCTTTTTCATAAATATGTGTATATGCGTATGGGGAAAAAAAAACTATCCCATAACAATGAACAAAGAATGCAAATATGCTTTCTGAATAAATGAAAATTTTATTACGACAAAAATAACTTCATTTTGAAAAAATATGACTTAGCTTATAGATTTCTTTTGCATTTTTCCCAAATACACAGGGATCAACAGATTTGAATTGCCTTCACCGGTAGCCGTTTGCTCCGGGCTAGTTGTACCATTCCCGTGGGTACAATCAGTTTATACCAATTATGACATTTGACTTTTCCAAAGGATTTATTTTCCTTTGACCATTCGAAAATGGATTTCTGGTGAAAATTTAATTTACAGCTTTGTTTGCATTTTTCCCAAATGCACAGGGATCAACGGTTTTGAGTTGTCTTTACCGGTAGTCATTTGCTTCTTGCTAGTTGTACTATTCCACTGAGTACAATCAGTTTATACCAAATATGAAATCAAATTTTTCCAAAAGATTTATTTTCCTTTGACCATTCGTAAAAATGGCTTTTCGATGGATACTTGAATTATCCATTGTCTTAAACTTTACCGTGTTTAACCACGTTATGCCAACATTTCTGTCGGACTTGTTAAACTCTATTGAACTCTTTCCAGTTTTGTGAGCATGAAAACTCACAATCAACTTTTTTTAAAAAAATTTTTTCTTCTTTCATCCTTAAGAAAGGATAGAATTAAGGAATTATCCTATTTTCAGAAGAAAAAAAAACAATCCTTAAAAAGATAGAATTGAGGAAAAAACTTCTTAAGAACTATGAAAAAAGTTCTTAAGACTGGTAGGATTAAAATATCTGTAAGACATTTTTGAGAGAAAAAAACGATCCTTGAGAAAGGACAAGATTGAAAAATTTTGTTTTTGAGAAACAATTGAGAAATTCTTCTTCCCATTTTTTTGAGAAAAAAAGAAAAAATCTTAAGAGAGGAAAGAATTGAGAAATCCATTGTTTAACAATATTCTTATGAAAAAATTTAATTGAGAAATATTTCCTTTGAAAAATGTCCTTATAAAAGGATTAAATTAAATACTCATATTAAAAGATGTCATTGTGAAAAGATCAAAAAAGAAACTCTTATTATTATTTTTGAAATAATGTCCTTATGAAAGGACTGGACAAGTGTATTTGTGAAATGATTGAAAAAACTTTGCTAAAAAATATTTATTCTCGTGGGAGGATGAAAAAAGCTCAAAAATATCCTTGTGAAGGGACTGGATCTAAGAACTTGTTAAAACAAATTGAAATGTTCATTTTTTTAATCGCCATTATGAAAGGTCTGGATTTAGAAATTTGGTTGAAAGAATATAAAAGTTCATTCTTAAAAAAATATCCTTAAAAGGATTTACCTTTTCTTAAAAATAATTTGTGAAAGAATTTTTGGTATGTGATTTTATGCAAATGAGATGCATGCACGTGCTTATGAGGTGATGCAATGTACAAAATGTAGAAATCATAACAATAATCAACAAATACAAGAATGAATGCAAAAAAGCAAAAAAGAAAACGAGCTAGTACTGAATAAAATAAATAAATACATAAATAAAGGGCAAATTAAATAAGGTAAACAAACAAGACAACCCTATTTATATCTTGTCTAAAGCACCTAGGTTATCCGTATGGCTCTAAAGAGGTAGGTTTGTATATGTTCTCTACATGCAGTGTTGGTGCTAAGAGGTACCCGAACTGTCCTTGCTGTCCCCTACTAAGGGTAGTAAGGCCCCCGATCATCACCCATTATAGGCTCCTTTCAACCGGGTTCAATTCAGGGGGACCCATTCGATTATGCCTACACGAAGGAACGATATCCTTACAAAAGCATAAGGTACTCGAGCCCCGAAGGTACTTGCTAGGCCTACACGGAAGAACGATTTCTCTATGAAAGCATTGGCGTTTTCCCCCACTTAAAAATGGTTTATATGCCAAATTTTAAATGCGTTAAAATAAACGCGCAATTATAACCGAATATTAATTTAATAGTCACTTTAATCCAGAACTTCTAATATTATTAAAGCGGTAATTATTTGAAAAAGCTTGACTCTCTTTTTTGTTTTTGAAAAACAAAAAATATCCCAAAATGAGTCGCCATCCAGAGCGATATCCCTTTTTCATTTTCGCTAAAAAAACGGGTTTTGAGAGGTGTTTGTTGTCTTTCGGGTATTTAAAACTGTATTCCGTGGGGGTTTTAGAAAAGCCGTATTTTATTTTAAAAATGAGTCACCACCGGCCACTTAGGTAGGCTGGACACCATAAAACCAGAGATTTTAAAAATGTTGGGTTCGGAGTCGATTTGGGATGGGGAAGGATTAACACCCCACACCGCCCAAAATTGGTACTTTAATAATTACCGCTTTATTAATATTAAACTTTTCCTGATTAAAGTGACCATTAAATTAAAATTTGGTTATAAGTGCAAATAAATTTTAAGAGCCCCTTTATCCGAGAGTAAACGCCCAACCATCATCACTACGCTCGACATCGCCCCGCTTACGCTTAGATAAAAGGGCACCACATTGACAATTTATATATCTTGATATGCAATCTTAGTGAGCAAAATATAAAATATGACAAATAATTTAAATACAATAAAAATACAAATAAATATTAACATAATAAAATACTAATCTAACATAAATAAAATACTAATCTAAAACATACATACATAAATATTAATCTAACTCATAAATAAAAACAAATTAACATAAATAAAACAAATAAATATTAAAATAATAAAATACTAATCTAACATAAATAAGATATTAATCTAAAACATACATACATAAATAAAAACAAATCTAAATAAAAACAAATAAATAAAAAAATGCTAACATTTAAAAATATTGATCAAACACATAAATAAAAACAAATTTAATATAAATAAAATATTAATATAAAATATAAATTTAAACATAATAAATACTAATCTAAAACATAAATAAACATACAAACTAAAAAACACAATTTTAAATTAAATACTTTATTAAATCATAAAAATTACAACACTAATAAAAAGGAAGAAAATATACCTAACTAGGGGCTCGAATGACGAACCCCGACTGAACCCCACCGAGATCTACCACGACCTCTCCAAAAATTAACTAGATCGGATCCAAAATAGGACTCCGATCGAACCGGTTAGGACCGAGGGCACTGCCCCAGTCCTTGGCAGCCCGAGGGCATGGCTCTCTTATTGGGCACCACTACCTGCTCTTTTTATTGCTCCCCATTTCATGCCTTTATATGGGCATTGAAGGGAGGGTGGCGGGTGACGTGGGCAAATGTGCTCCACGCACATTTGCATTCTTTTCCCTTTTTTTTACACCTTAATAAATTTTTTATATTTTAAATTAATAATATTACTATACTAATAACATTAAAATTCGGACAAAAATGAGTGATTACAGTTGCTCCTCTTTGCTTGTTCTTGTGAAACGATAACAAAGCAAAGATCAAAAGCACTCATTTTTGTCCTACTTCATTGTTTGTAGCTTCGGAATCACTTGTTCTTCTAGAACTCTCTGGTCCTCCTTAGCTTGAATCTTCTCTGTCCTCCTTAGCTGAATCTTGTAAGCTCTTCCTATATAGAACTTCGTTACCTTCCGATATTAGAGTTGCAGGCTCTTCCTATATAGAACCCTTCACTCTGAAGCCTCGAGTTATGAGTCCCTCCTATATAGAACTTTTTCACTCTGAGACGGTAAAGCTTGGAGTCCTTCCTATATAGAACTCTTCGCCTTCAACACGGCGGGTTTTTCCGTTCTTGGGTGACGCAAGTATCAATGATCTCACTGCTTCTTTATCTGATACCTTGGAATCACGTGTTCTTCTAGAATCTTCCGCTCTTCCTACCAATTCTTTGAGTTTCCTATTTGTGGTCTCGTAATCACAAGCTCTTCTGAACTCTTCGCTCTTCCTTGGCCACCTTTTTGACACATCTAGATTAGATATTAGTCTTGAGAATACATTCTTACTTAAAAGATTATATTAATAAATTTGTTAAAAATAAATCATCCTTATGGAAGGATCAAAATAAAAATAAGAATAAAATTGAATTTTAAGAGAAATATCCTTATGAAATGATAAAATTAGAGATTTAAGAAAATCATCCTTATGGAAGGATAAAATTGAGAAATTTAGTTTTAAGAAAAACATCCTTATGAAAGGATCAGATTAAGAAATCTAGTTTTAAGCAAAACATCCTTAAGAAATGATTAAATTAAGAAACTGATTTTAAGAAAAATATCCTTATGAAATGATAAAATTGAGAAATTTAGTTTTAAGAAAAACATCCTTATGAAATGATCAAATTAAGAAATATAAGTTTAAGCAAAACATCCTTAAGAAATGATTAAATTAAGAAACTGGTTTTAAGAAAAATATCCTTATGAAATGATCAGATTAAGAAATCTAAGTTTTAAGAAAAATATCCTTATGAAAGGATAAAATTAAGAAATTCAGTTTTAAGGAAAACATCCTTAGGAATGATCAAATTAAGAAATTGATTTTAAAGAAAACATCCTTAAGAAATGATTAAATTAAGAAACTGGTTTTAAGAAAAATATCCTTATGAGAGGATAAAATTGAGAAATTTAGTTTTAAGAAAAACATCCTTATGAAAGGATCAGATTAAGAAATCTAAGTTTTAAGAAAAACATCCTTATGAAAAGATCAGATTAAGAAATCTAAATTTTAAGAAAAACATCCATATGAAAGGATTAGATTAAGAAATCTAAGTTTTAAGAAAAACATCCTATGAAAGGATTAAATTAAGAAGTTGGTTTTTAATAAAAATATCATTATGAAAGGATCAGATTAAGAAATATAAGTTTTAAGAAAAACATCCTTATGAAAGGATTAAATTAAGAAATTGATTTTAAAGAAAACATCTTTTAAAATGATGCCCCGGTTCTATCTGACTTAACATAAAAAGAAATCCATCAAAGGTAATGGCTCGAGAATTCAAAATCTTGATTTGAAATCGTAAGATAATCTATCTTTTTCCTTTTTTTTTTTTTTTTTTTTCTTCTTTTTTTCTTTTTCTTTTATTTTCTTTTTTCTTTCTTCTAACACTCGGGTGTGTGTCTTCTTAACAGGTGCAAAGGTGCTCGAAGTCCTATGATACAGATGATGCATGAGCACATTTTATGATGCAAAGGTGCAAATTTTTTTTTCTTCTCTTATTCTTCTTTCTTTTCTTCAGAGTAGGTAAGCTTCATCTTGTGACTACAACCATTCCTCATCCTTATGCCCCGATAAAATTTGACTTTAAAACTTTATTGTCCCTTCTCTGCTTTGAACCTTCTAGCCAAGTGACCTCTTGGCCGATATCAACTCTTCGCTTAAAAAAATCTTTGACTTTTTCATTAGTCAAATTCTCTCATCTCTGTGTCACTTATGGTCTCTTCTAATTTGAACTCCCATACACATGAGACCTTTGCTATTTTATGGGCAATGATGCCCCACTCGCCTTGGATTCTTGTGAACAAAATATCTTGATTTTTCACGGACAATGATGTCCCACTCAATTTTGATTCAACTCATCATCATTTTTTACATTTTTTTGACCTTACATACGAGTCTTCATCTATCTTATCATTAGGGCTGGCAAAATGCCCCCACGCCTGAACTCATCTTTAATCTTCTTGCAACACCTCGGCGAGAACTAATTCTTGGTCCCTATAATAAAAAGGTTAGTATTTTGGAAATAAACTTAGAAATTTAGGAAAAAATGCCAAACTTTTTTAAAAATTGGTGTTTAGACGAAATGGTATGGAGGAAAATACCAAACATTTTTTGAAAAATGAATGTTTGGAGTAAACGATAAGTATTAAACAAATTGAAATTCGAAAACTGTCAAACATTTTTGGAAAACTAATGTTTCGAATAAATAATAAAGATTAAAAGAATCGACAAAATATGTCAATTAATGTTCGATCCCAAAATAACAAATGCACTAGAAAATTTGTCTATTTAGAAAATCTTGCCTATTTTGGAGATATAAGCACATGTATGGTCTCCCCTAGTCCACTTAGGCTTTCGAGAGGAACGTTTCCCATACCTAATTTCTAACCCATTCAAAGTGGTTCTCTTGATCTCACCACTCACTATGCCCCCTATCCTATCCTCATTTGGGTGTCGATCAGGCACTTCGAGGTTTGATGTTCCTTGAAGAAATGTTAACCCTTATAGGTGGAATGTAATCTGAAGACAAACTTAGATATCCACATATGATCTGAATGGTCTTTGCAGGCTTATAATGTAGGCTATGGTTCATGGTTATGAAAGAAATGATATATAGGCCCAAAATGAGTATTTAAGGGTGATAAAACCAAGGATCATTTCTTCTGGTTAAAATATCTTCTATGCGTTTGTTGATCATAATATGCTCAAATAAAAAACTTCTTTGATTTATTTCTTGGATCGCTATAGACTGCCCATTTCTGGGTTTTCACCATTGAGTTTATTTCTTTCTTTGTAGCTTTGGAATATGTACCTTGCATCTTGAATGAATGTTGATGCATTTCTTATTCACATGTAATCGAATCTTCTCTTGTTATCGTTTATTGCACTTTCTGATGGTGCTTTTAATCTTCATTGTTTCAAATTCTTGTTGGCACCCTTTCAATTTGGTTTAGCCAGTCTTTTTAAGCAAAAATTTCTTTTACTGGCTTATTCTGATATTTCTCTTGATCTTCGTGTTTAGGACATTGATTCTCATTTCTTGCGCTTATTCATGGAGCGCCATCTTTGTAATGCAAATCAAAATCAAGGGCGATTTGAACAAAATCTTCTTCTTCTTTGCCCCAATGTGGGGGTGATCCTTGGTTTGGGTTCAAATGAAAAGAAACGAACAGGCTCAAAGGGGGACAACAAATGGATATTTTCTATTATTTGCGAAGGGGATTGAAAGAATGTCATTCATCATCCCATACATGGATATCAAAATAGTCCTTAGAGGGTAGAAGTTTAGGGTCAACACTCGATTCAATGATCTTAAACAACAAGTACACGAGAAGAAAATTTCCTAAAATGGGAACCGGCCATTATCCGCACACTTGTTTTGTTCCTCTATCGGCCTAAATAGACTAGCAGATACTTGCATTCGCAATGACCTAATAAAAAATTGGTATGTACATGTGTATGCTTTTTCATAAATATGTGTATATGCGTATGGGGAAAAAAAAACTATCCCATAACAATGAACAAAGAATGCAAATATGCTTTCAGAATAAATGAAAATTTTATTACGACAAAAATAACTTCATTTTGAAAAAATATGACTTAGCTTATAGATTTCTTTTGCATTTTTCCCAAATACACAGGGATCAACAGATTTGAATTGCCTTCACCGGTAGCCGTTTGCTCCGGGCTAGTTGTACCATTCCCGTGGGTACAATCAGTTTATACCAATTATGACATTTGACTTTTCCAAAGGATTTATTTTCCTTTGACCATTCGGGAAATGGATTTACGGTGAAAATTTAATTTACACTTTGTTTGCATTTTTCCCAAATGCACAGGGATCAACGGTTTTGAGTTGTCTTTACCGGTAGTCATTTGCTTCTTGCTAGTTGTACTATTCCACTGAGTACAATCAGTTTATACCAAATATGAAATCAAATTTTTCCAAAAGATTTATTTTCCTTTGACCATTCGTAAAAATGGCTTTTCGATGGATACTTGAATTATCCATTGTCTTAAACTTTACCGTGTTTAACCACGTTATGCCAACATTTCATCGGACTTGTTAAACTCTATTGAACTCTTTCCAGTTTTGTGAGCATGAAAACTCACAATCAACTTTTTTTAAAAAAATTTTTTCTTCTTTCATCCTTAAGAAAGGATAGAATTAAGGAATTATCCTATTTTCAGAAGAAAAAAAAACAATCCTTAAAAAGATAGAATTGAGGAAAAAACTTCTTAAGAACTATGAAAAAGTTCTTAAGATCTGTAGGATTAAAATATCTAAAGACATTTTTGAGAGAAAAAAACGATCCTTGAGAAAGGACAAGATTGAAAAATTTTGTTTTTGAGAAACAATTGAGAAATTCTTCTTCCCATTTTTTTGAGAAAAAAGAAAAAATCTTAAGAGAGGAAAGAATTGAGAAATCCATTGTTTAACAATATTCTTATGAAAAAATTTAATTGAGAAATATTTCCTTTGAAAAATGTCCTTATAAAAGGATTAAATTAAATACTCATATTAAAAAGATGTCATTGTGAAAAGATCAAAAAGAAACTCTTATTATTATTTTTGAAATAATGTCCTTATGAAAGGATTTGGACAAGTGTATTTGTGAAATGATTGAAAAAACTTTGCTAAAAATATTTATTCTCGTGGGAGGATGAAAAAGCTCAAAAATATCCTTGTGAAGGGATGGATCTAAGAACTTGTTAAAACAAATTGAAATGTTCATTTTTTTAATCGCCATTATGAAAGGTCCGGATTTAGAAATTTGGTTGAAAGAATATAAAAGTTCATTCTTAAAAAATATCCTTAAAAGGATTTACCTTTTCTTAAAAATAATTTGTGAAAGAATTTTTGGTATGTGATTTTATGCAAATGAGATGCATGCACGTGTGCTTATGAGGTGATGCAATGTACAAAATGTAGAAATCATAACAATAATCAACAAATACAAGAATGAATGCAAAAAAGCAAAAAGAAAAACAGCTAGTATGAATAAAATAAATAAATAAATAAATAAATAGGCAAATTAAATAAGGTAAACAAACAAGACAACCCTATTTATATCTTGTCTAAAGCACCTAGGTTATCCGTATGGCTCTAAAGAGGTAGGTTTGTATATGTTCTCTACATGCAGTGTTGGTGCTAAGAGGTACCCGAACTGTCCTTGCTGTCCCCTACTAAGGGTAGTAAGGCCCCCGATCATCACCCATTATAGGCTCCTTTCAACCGGGTTCAATTCAGGGGGACCCATTCGATTATGCCTACACGAAGGAACGATATCCTTACAAAAGCATAAGGTACTCGAGCCCCGAAGGTACTTGCTAGGCCTACACGGAAGAACGATTTCTCTATGAAAGCATTGGCGTTTTCCCCCACTTAAAAATGGTTTATATGCCAAATTTTAAATGCGTTAAAATAAACGCGCAATTATAACCGAATATTAATTTAATAGTCACTTTAATCCAGAACTTCTAATATTATTAAAGCGGTAATTATTTGAAAAAGCTTGACTCTCTTTTTTGTTTTTGAAAAACAAAAAAATATCCCCAGCGGAGTCGCCATCTGTAGCGATATCCCTTTTTCATTTTCGCTTAAAAAAACGGGTTTCGAGAGGTGTTTGTTGTCTTTCGGGTATTTAAAACTGTATTCCGTGGGGGTTTTAGAAAAGCCGTATTTTATTTTAAAAATGAGTCACCACCGGCCACTTAGGTAGGCTGGACACCATAAAACCAGAGATTTTAAAAATGTTGGGTCCGGGAGTCGGTTACGGATGGGGAAGGATTAACACCCCACACCGCCCAAAATTGGTACTTTAATAATTACCGCTTTATTAATATTAAACTTTTCCGGATTAAAGTGACGATTAAATTAAAATTTGGTTATAAGTGCGAATAAATTTTTAAGAGCCCCTTATCCGAGAGTAAACGCCCAACCATCATCACTACGCCTGATACTGGCCCCGTTTACGCTCGGATAAAAGGGCACCACATTGACAATTTATATATCTCGATATGCAATCTTAGTGAGCAAAATAAATCTAACATAAATAAAATACTAATCAAACATGGCATTCATAAATATAAACACCTTTAAATAAAAAGAAATCTTAAAATAAAACAAATAAATATTAACATCAATGTGACCACATTTAGCATACATGTCAATAAGAGCAGCACCAAGCTTTGGATTCAAAAATATTCTCCTTTTATCAATATACTCATGCACCCACTGACCTATTTCCAAAGCTCCCAAATTAGCAGAAGCTGAGAGTACAGAAACCAGAGTCAATTCATTTATTTCAACCCCATTATTCTTCATTTGATTAAACAACTCAAGCCCTTCTTTATACCTCTTTTGCTTCACATATCCTGTTATAATCCCAGTCCAAGTAACCACATTTCTCTGAGGCATTCTATCAAACAACAACCGGGCAGATCCAACGTCACCAAAAGAACAATAAAATGTTACCAAAGAAGTTAAAGAATGTATCTCAGAACTAAATCGTTTGTCTTTGACAACCAGGGAGTGGACTCCTTTGCCTTGTTTAAGACCACTGCAAGCCTTCAAAAGAAAGGGGTAAGTAAAATTATCCGGGTTAAGGCCTTGGTGCCTCATTCTGATATAAAGGTCAATTCCTTCAGGGCCCAAATCATTTGTTCCGTAGCCTCTTATCATGGTGTTGAAAGCGAATGTGGATGGCTCGGTTATTTGGTCGAACACTTGGCGAGCGTAAATGAGATCGGAAAATCCAACCAAGGCTTCGATGAGTTTGGAAAGGTATGTATCGGATTGGTGAAGTGGGGTTTTGATGATTTGTGCATGAGCTTGCTTGAATTGGATAAAATGGGTGCATTTCTTGAGGATTTGGACATGGTTTGGTTTGTTTGAAATGGGTTTTTCTAGTGGTTTTGAATCATTTGATGGAGAGGGAAGGTGAGTGATGTGGTGATTGGTTGAAGCCAAAATCTCGAGCATCTGGTTTCCGGATAATGGCCAACTCAATTGAAATCGAACAAGAAGCTCGACAAGAGTTTCACAACTTATCAGGAATCGAATCTGTGTCTAAACCCTTGTCGATTTAAAACATTAAGGCCCATGTACCGTTCGGAAAGTTATTTTGAAACAGAAATTTTAAAAGGAAAAAATTAAGGTAAAAGGTATCATATTTACATAATCCCCATTTTAGTTAGTAGGTGAACAAAACTCGATTAGATTTTTAAAAAATGGTTTTTTTTATTTTTTAATTATTCGAGTTAAATTAAACTTGTGTTGATTTTTTGAGTTAGAGCTCATATATTACTAATTAAAAAAAAACAAATTTCTTTGTTTTATATTATGGTCATTAATTTTTTTATTTCTTCAATTTATTTTCAGTTTTAAGTTCATTTTTAATTAAATTTGATTACATGCTTAAATTAAAAACACATTTAAGTTGATAGAATATTTAAGTAACATAAATCAAATAATTATATCAATTTTCGTTAACTATCATGTCACCTCTTTCGTTGAATTTTAACCATACGTGACTTAGTTGATAACATTTTAATAGTTAAGTGCTATGTTTGATAAAAAATTATAAATTGGTGGTCAAATTAAAACTTAACTCATAATCAAGTATCATTTATGTAGTTTACCCAAAATTTAAATACAATTTATTTTGACTTAAGTGAAAATCAACCTCTAAATTATATTTTTTGTTTGCTTTTAGCCCTTGAGCTATTTTTGGTAAAAAAATAAGTATTTAAACTATTATTTTTTGTCATTTTAAGTTCGATTATTATCTAAGTAAAACAAATGACCAATAAAATGTGACACATCACAAAAAAATTTGACCAAGAGATAATTTATGGACTAAAAAATAAAATATTTTAGGTACTTATGTTGACAAAAATAGTTTGAGTATGACCAGAAATAATAATTTAGGTACTTGTTTTGACCAAAAAATAATTTAAGAACTAAAAACAAATAAAATGCATAGTCTAAGGACTGATTTTCAATTTAAGCCATTTATTTTTTAGATTTCTAATAAATACCTTGGCGCACAGCACAGGACAAGCAAGATTATGATTGGTCGGTGACTTATTAAATGGGTCTATCCTGCTGTTGCAATAGAAAAGCCCATTCTTACCCCCTCACTGAAGTCAATAACAGAGCAAAATCCAAATTCCAGAACTCACCAAGGATCCGGGAATGGAGAACAAGCCTCGACATGACCCGAACCCGGATTCAACTAGACCCGAAGAACCAGAGCTCGACCTCTACACCATACCAAGCTACTCCAGTAAGTCGCTCGTTAATTAATTAATCCCCCTTCCCCCCAAAACCCTAACAAAACAATCCCATTACTTTCTTCTTCTTCGTACAGGTTGGTTTGCTTGGAACGATATTCACGAAACAGAGAGGCAAGCATTGAAAGAATTCTTCGAAGGAAGCTCAATCTCCAGAACCCCCAAAGTCTACAAAGAGTACAGGGATTTCATCATCAACAAATACCGGGAACATCCTTCTCGCCGCCTCACCTTCACCGAAATCCGTAAGTCCCTCGTCGGCGACGTCACTTTGCTCCACAAGGTCTTCCGCTTCTTGGAAACTTGGGGTTTGATCAACTTCGTCGCCCCGCCTCCACCCCGCGAAGGTTCCGAGAGCGATGAGAGGATTCGGCTCGAAAACGGGGCTCCGAGTGGAGTCCGGGTTGTCGCCACTCCCAATTCTTTGCGTCCACTTTCGGCGCCGGTGGTTAAGATGAAGAACAGTGGTGATGGGGTTGAAGAGAGTGGAGTCAAGCTGCCTCCCCTGGCTTCGTATTCTGATGTTTTTGGTGATTTGAAGAGGCTGCATTTTGGTAATTGTGGAGATAATTGTGATTCTGGCTACTATGAATGTAAAAAGGTAACTCTTTTTCTTTCTAATAGAAAATTGAAAGATAGTTGCCTTTAATTTTTGTTGGGAATTTGTTTTTTTTATCTCTGAATTATCCCAAAGAACAATGGTTTGCTTATGGACAATTTCTGCTTAGCATTTGATATTGAGGATTCGGGCTCTCCAAGTAAATGGTTTTGTAGGTGCAATCATACGTTTCTTGTTATAAACTTGGTCTCTTTTACAAGCTTTATTAGATACATTTCTTACCAATTTCATGTTTGATTTGGAACACCGAACACCCTATCTAGTTTAGTTGGGTGCCAGTGTGTGTGTATATTTATTATCTCTATGTTTTTTGTTGTAATTACCTGCACAAACCCGAATCCTTGTAGTCGGCTTGATTTTGCTGTGGACTCTACTGATATATATAAGTATTGCATCTGCAGGATAATTTCGTAGTTTGCGTTAAATGCTTCAAAAGTGGAAATTATGGGGAGGGTAAATCTATGGATGATTTTGAGTTGAAAGATTGCAGTGAGAAGAGTACGACCAATGGTGTTGTGTGGACTGAAGCGGAGACTCTTCTTCTTTTGGATTCTGTTCTGGAACACGGGGATGACTGGGATCTTGTTGCTCAGAATGTTCAAACCAAGTCTAAACTTGATTGTATTACAAAGCTCATTGAGCTGCCTTTTGGTGAGTCTTTGATTGATTCCGCCAAGGGAAGGGGCAATTCCAGGAGTACAAGTACGAACACTATTGGCATAAAACCAGTTTGTGTTCCTTCATCCGAGCCTCAAGAGAATACTATAAACAAGGATCAAGGTTATGATGGCACAAATGAGAGTGAAAAGAATGGGGATTCTGAGAATCTAGAACCTCCTTTGAAGAAAAAACGCACTGCTTCCATTTCAGATGCTGATAGTTCTCTCATGAAGCAGGTAAGAGTCTTTACTCCACATCTTATCCTTCAAAATTTGTACCAGGTTATTTTACTAATACATGATGCCTTCATTTTATCCGATTTTATGATTTTTCTCATATATTCTATTTGTTGCATGTATAAATACAAGCATTCTTTAAATATTTTGATTATACATAATTGACTGTGTTTCCTGCAGGTTGCTCGAATCTCTACCATGGTTGAGCCTCAAATCACTGCTGCTGCAGCCGAAGCTGCAGTTGCTTCGTTTTCCGATGAAATGTCATGTCCGAGGGAAATATTTTATGGTGATCGGATTGATTTAACTAATGGGTCACTATCTCCTAATTTAAGGTTGTGTAAAAGTTAATATTGCTATTCTTATTTTCTTTCCCTTTGAACCTAAATTTACTGTCAGCTTCTGCATCATTATGGTGTTTTAAGGTATTCATTCTCTTATATGTTTTAGAGCTCATGATATCGGAGAATCGGAGATGAAGGAGAGGTCTAGTCCATCAGGTATATATACTTTTGGATACAGAACTGCGATATCATTTGGAAGTTTTGGCTGAAGAAGCAGATTATGGGATCAAAGTAGTTATTATTTATATTGCTTCTTGCCAACTTTTTCTTAATGATATCTTCTTGGGCTTTCATTTGGGTTGTCTCTTTGCACTGAGCACATAAACATCACAGCTTTAATATTTTCATGGTTCTGATTTGTGCTTTAGTTTTGATATTTTGCATATTTATATTGGAGTCCTTCGTTCCTAATTGTCATTATAATTTCTAAGAAAATACTCTTTGCAGAATCTCAAGAGATACCTCCGAAGAAGAGTGATATACCTTTACCATTGCAAATTAGAGCGGCAGTTGCAACAGGTCTCGGAGCAGCTGCTGCTCGTGCCAAATTATTAGCTGTGCAGGAAGAGAGGGAGATTGAACATTTAGTCGCAACCATAATTGAAGCACAAGTGGGTTGAAGTTATCTGTTCCACTTTCATTGTTCACTTAATGTTTATTATGAAGCTATTTGATTTATTCATAACCCATGCCTAATATTTGTCCTTTTACTTGAATATAGCTAAAGAAGTTGCAATCTAAAGTCAAGCATTGCGATGATGCGGAGCTGCTAATGGAGAAGGAATACGCGGCAATCGAGGATCTCAAAGAGCACATCCTCGGAGAGCGGATTAACACCTTACAAATGACATATAATACTGGTACATCTAAATTGTTAGAGCACAGTTCTGTACAATCACAAACCGGCAACTTAAGTTAAGATGTCTTAGGTCAATGTAGTGAAGAAACAGATGGCATTAACATCAGAATTTAGGATTTTCAGTTGATGCTTTTGTTTATTATCGTTAAAACCTCGTTTTGGTATCAATGCAATTATATCTCGACTTTACTTTGTTGTTGTTGGTAGGAATTAAATAACAGCATGTGTAACATTTGCAACATTTGAGTTTTTCAACATTTGCAACTCAGTTTCTTTTTGGCTTAATATATGATTTGGTATTCGAATTTGCCGCTTTTTTTATAACATGGTACTCGTGTCTTTTTTCTTTTCATTGTGGCTTGAAACTTTAGCATTAGATTATGATCCATTTTTGTATGGTTTTTTAAAAAATGAGGTGAATATCAATGGAAATGACCCTAAACCAATTTGGAATCAAATTATTATATAGTTTGGGGGGCGGGGGGGGGGGAGGGGGTGAAGTAAAGAATGTACGGAAATCTGTGTCTTATTCGTCATTCTTATTCCTAACAATCTTGTCTGGTTCAAATCAAAGAAAGTGTTTCTTTCATTGCATTTCATTGTTGATAGTTAACATTTTGAGTTTTAAGAAATTCATTGGTTGATTCATGATTTTCTTTGGAAGAAAATTAATATAACAACGGTATAAGATGTGTTTCATGTAAAAAGTAAATGGTTTGATCATGAAATAATTTATCACATTGAAGAGTTAGATCCATTTTTCAAAATTGAATAATTATGTGAAATTTATTTTTCAAGTACATTAAAAGTATATGTTTTATAGGATAGGATGTTAAGAAATCTTCTTAAAAAATCTGTCTTTTTAAATAAATTTAAATTTCATATATTTTAAATAAATAAGGTTTAAATTGACAAAATGTAAATATTGAGAACTAAGAAAAAAATATTAAACTTTTTTAATAATTATCACAATAATAATTAATAGCAAAATGAATGATATTTTTAAAAGGGTAAAATTTTGATACGGTAAACACAAACTTTTATATTTACACTATAAAACTCAAAACTTAAATTCTTAATCATATTTTTTTAAAAATTAAACCCTAAATTCAAAATAAACTTTAAATTCTAAACCTTAAATTCTAACCCTACAAGCAAAACTCCTAAACTAAAACTCACCTCAAATTAAAGTTTACACTGTATAACAATTTTTTTCCTTTCTTTAATTCGAGATTATTTAATTCTTTTTGAAAGATATAGAGACTAATTTATTAATATTTTTAGTAGAGAAATCAAAATGCAATTCATGAAATAGTACAGGGACAGTTATAACACTTTTACCGAATATTTTCATATTATTTTTCTTTTCTTTAGTTATGTTTTTGTCATACCGAGAAGAGGTAGGATTATTAATCTCACATCGAAAAGAAAAATAGAGATCTTAGAATTTAAATACGATGGCGTTGCACATCTTATTTGACATATCTTTTAGGAAGAGGGTAATGATCCGTGACATTTTGCTCAAGCATGAAGATTTTATAAAAATAAAATAAAAGAACAAATGGTGCTCCATAGGTAACCATTACCACATTAGAGCTTTTGTGGCATCAACAGTGGATGAATGCAAAGATAATGAAAGCCTTTTTCACAATCATCTCATTCATTATGATTGCAACATGTACTCAAAGATCTGAAACCCGTAAACTTGTACAAAGGGTAACCATTTCCAACCACCATCAAAGCTTGGAGTATGAAGCAAGCAAAGTAACAACCCTTTTTCCCTCAGTAAGCCTCATGCCCTCCCTGCAATCCATTCAAACAAATTCCGAAAAAGTGTCGGATACAAATATCGAATATGAATATATATCGGATTTCGTTAGCAGCATACTTTCTTGGGGACGATGAACTGCACGAATTTCTTCTTGCCGTTTCCATCAGGAGAAGTGTGATGATGGACTTTCAAAACCCCATATTTGATCATTTGTTCCCTCACAAACCTCTCGTATATGAAAGCGGCTCCCCTGAACTGTGGTAAAACCAGCCATGCCATGAACAACAGCTTCACGGGGTACCAAATAGGTATCCTGCAATTCCCAATCATATATTTATAAACCGATTAATATTATACCTTTATATACTCCCAATAATTTTAAGTCACATAAAAGAAAAAGAAAAGACGAATTCTATTCTTAATATTCAATAAGCAAACCAGAGTCAGAGTTTTGTTAAACTGTTACCACTCCAAGACTGATTGAAACACCATCTCAGTTAAAGTCAGCAATGAATACAGAATCCAATAAGCAAGCCACTGTTCATCGTCTTCCTTGCCTGGACTCTCTATTGCTATCACCGATGCACATCTAATAAAAAAAGACGAAGAAATTAACTAAAGAAACGTATAAAATGATAAAAACCCACCAAAGGAAAGTTCCATTTTTTCCCCTTACAATGGATACAGCAGCATCACCACAGGCCTGCAGACATGACAAAGTCCCAAAAGAAAGAGACAGTTTCAATTCATCAGAAGCAAAAGATCAAGATATGGGTATTTGATTCCGATGGAAAAGAAGCATACCCGGCTAATGAATGAAGGTTTGTGAGCAAAGTCCAGAAACGACCCATGCTTGAACTCTTGGCTTTCAGAGAAATGTGTGTTAAGTTATAAGATAGAAACAAGGAGGAAACGGTTGTGTCTGTTGTAGGTTGAAATCTAGGACAAGAGGGAGACAGGATTTTATAGACAGACCCCATGTGGGGACATATACCAGGTGGCAAGAAGAGGAGCGGTAACGGATTCTGCTTTCAACGTGTCGAAATAGATTAAGCACCAAACCTGATAGATAGATAGATTATACTTATGGTCATTGGTCTACGATCCAATTAAAACCATTGGGTTTAATTAATGTTTATTGGATTTGTCAAAATTAAAGTGGGGAATCAAAGGTCGGTGTTAGTTACATGCATCCAAATGTAGGAGTCAGGGTTTTTCTCTCTAAAGAAGTTTTAGGTGAGGCAATTTAAAATCTAAAATAGGACTATACAAAAATATTTATAAAAGTAATAAAAATTTTAATATCGACTTTTATGTACATACATAAATACTTATAAAAATGGTAAGAATTTCGATATATATAGAAATGTTTATCGATTTTGTAAGTATTTTTGTATGTACATAAAAGTTGATACCGAAATTCTTTCTATTTTGTATGTATTTCTGTATAGTCTCATTTTAGGCGCCTCACATTAGAAAAACCTCTCTTAGTCGCGAGAAATTATTAGACGAAATCAATCCACGTCATGATCTCAGCCCATCTATTTTTATTTTAATTTTCAAATAATTATTTATTTTTTATTAACATATAAAAAAATAAAGATCCACTCTAAAAAAATATAAAATAAATAGATTTTAGTAACTCACAAATAACGTGGTGAGTCGGACCTTCTAATAATCTTTCTTCAGTCACGCAATTCCAATTTGTTTGTGTTTGGAGTTTCCATGGGAAGGAAGCAAATGATGAAGCGTGCAGGTGCAAGTAGAGATTGAAGTTTGGTTCATTTCTGGGCAACTTCTCGGATTCTTCAATTATCGTCTAGCCCAATGCTACTACGGGGAGCTTACCCGATGTAAATTATAATTTACCCCAAAACCTTGAATTTTTATTTGATGTTACGGTCGGCTCTCCAGCGTTATCTTCAAAGTGAAAATAAATAGATTTTCTATCTATAAACAATATTTTTTTTAATAGTATCTATAAACAATATTTAATATGAAAAGTCTGTGTGGGTATAAGTTTGATTTACATTATTGTTATTACAATATTTAATTTACGTTATTATTATTATAATAATATTTTAAAGGTTATGAATTTGAGTGTGTTTAAAATATAATATTTTTTAATTTAATAATATGAAAAGGCCATAAATAGCACATACATGTTGTTAAAAATCAAAAGAATAACAAAGAAACTTTAAAGAATATCGTCATTTCTTATTCAATCAATCGTAATACTTTTAACTTGCAAAGTATGCATGTATGTATATATATATATATATATAAGTCAACTAACTGTTGTTAATTCAAGGTGATTTTGAACACGTGCAATAAGAGCAATAATATAGGTCTTCAAAAAATGGAGTGCCCAAAATAATTCAAGTTAAATGCTTACGATAGGAAAGCAAAAGGTTAATTATGGATTATTGGTAAAAAAATATAAAAAATAATTTTACTCAAAAGTCATCCTATTACATATCAAGTCAACAAACATTTAAAACAAATTAAATTGAGGGTCTTATTTTAAAAAAATTACACAATGCCTATAAATATTTGAGCTGCCTCTGTATTAACTAACTAACAACAAACTTCAAACTAACTGATCAAAAACTATTTCGAGCAACTTAACTTCAACATATATATGTTCTAAATTACGTACCCTTACATTTTCATTTTTTTTTTCAAAAGTATTTACGTTTCGGACGTGATTTCATTTGCATGCATGCTGAGATCGTCCGAGCAATATTTCTCATTTTAAAGATATTGCTCGAATAATTGAGAATCAAGGGAATTTGTAGCAGTAGGTTGGAATGAAGGTATTAACATACATGGTATTGGATCATCGGCGAAGAAGAAATCTATTCAGAGTTTATTTCAACGATACCGTTGTGATATGAGATTTGTATAAAAATCAAAATTGAAAGTGGTGACACAACGGATTGTTTGCCTGAGTTAGTACACTGAGTTGTTTGGTTTTATTTTTCCTCCAGCAAAAGGTAAAGCGGGTGGGTGTTAGTAGTCTTGGAAGTAGCTCGCTTTTGATTAATTGAAGCTATTGTGGATCATAATTATGTTATTGTGAAGGGACAGTGGGTGAACGAAGATTGTATTAGTGTCTATGTGCCATGTTCGATTGAGTGTCAAGCAGAAGTATGGTCGGCGTTATGTGGTTGTTGGTGTTATATTGTTCGTCGGGTTGAAATTGAGTGCATATGGGGTACTGCTCACGTCAGTAAGTTGGATTGCAGTAGTGCACGTGGTTTTAGGCATGCTGTTGATGCTGGTTTTGATAGTTATGTGACGAGTTTCTATTCTTGGTTGGTTTGTTTGATGTTTTTTCTTGTTAGATGGCTCGATGTTTGAACTTTGTTATATTCAGTATGTACTATTTTCCTTCAATTTAAGTTTAGAGGTTTAATGAGGCACATTGCGACATTCTTTTTAAAGACATTATGATATTTATTTGTATGATTTTGTTCTCTAATGAAATCATACTTGACAATTAAAAATAATATTTCTCATTTTGTTTGTTGTTATCTATATAAGCTTTAAATTAATAGTTCAACTAATAAAGTACTAAAACAACGATTAGACAAAAAGAAATGGACGAGCGCATGCTTTTGTTAGAGAAATGGACGAACTCATATTTAATAAACAATGAACTTTTGGTCTACATCATAAATTAAATGAGCCATTATTTCAAGGAATCATTTAGTCACGATTTTTTCAATAATAGCTCATTTAATTTATGATTTATGACTCATGATTTAAAGGAATGTGAGAAAACAGTTTGACCAATCAGCCAAATGTACTTGGTCTCACCTAACTTTTTGATACAATTAAAGGAATTAATTATATATATAAGCCTATCCATGAAACTTTTATTCGGACTGGAAAATACTGAATAAGAAGTGAAGTTTTCCAAGAAAAAGCCAAGGGAGAATTGATTTAAAAGAAAATTCGAATCAAAACCCACATTAAAAGGAAAAGAAAGCTTCGTGGAAACCAAATATAATATCTATTGATGCTAACCCTAAAAATTAGTTGTATGTGGAAAATAGATTTTGCACTTACATAAGATATTTTCCTATATAATATATGCATTGGTTTTCCAAGTCAAAATGAATATCTGCAAGTGTGTTGTGGGAAGACTAAAATACGACAGCCTAATTTAAAGTTAAAAGATAGTAAGTTTTAAAATTTATCAAAGCAACCTCAAATGTTATAAAAAAAATTAAGTTTCGAAACTTGTCAACAATCATGAAAAATTCAACATAAAATACTATAAAAAGCCTATTATTTTAAGTTATTGGACAAATTTTGAATCTTACAATTTTTTAACTACACTCTAGACTTGTGGCACTTCATTCTCACCCCAAGTGTTGTAAGGATTAATTTTCCAAGTTTTGTGGGCTTTCCCAAGATTGCCAAACAAAACTTGGTTTTATCTCAAACAAAATTCACACATGGTTTCGTCATTGTAAGCAATCGCCAATCAAAATGCTTAAAATGGGTTGTTCACAAGACAAGAAAGTTTCTAATTGGATTAATACTCCTTACATTGTTTAATTTCTTCGGTAATTATGGAGAGATATAATATTTTTTGTGATCTCTGCAATGAATGTGACTATGTTGCATAGATAAGTTTGTAGGTATAGTTTTAGGGTATATATCGAGTTATGAAATAGAGAATTTTATGTATCTATTATTTTTGTGATCTCTACATTTATAGTAAATTACTATTTCTCTAATCGTCCGTGAAGGTAATCAAAATCAAACCACATTAATATGTCTTTTTTTATATTGATCTCTTTTTTTGGATAAATAATTTGTTATTATTCATCTAAAAGAAATCATCATTGTACAAATAAACTCAAACTCAACCAACTAATTACAGTTAATAATAAAAACACACATTAAAAACACAATCCTACAATAATTCTCATATAGCAGCAAGTGTGGAGGAAGACATAGTAATTAAGCACCCTTTAGCTTCATCTTGATCACACTCTTCACCTCCATAACAATGTCAGCAAGCTGTTTAGGAGTAACTCTATGTACCCTTCCATTCCGCTCTTGCCATATAAAATATAAGTAGCTGTACTAAACTAGCCGAGTAATGGTAGGCTTTAAGGATTTACCCTTGTCATGCTCCTGCACCTAGCAAAGCATCTCATCCCAATTTGAAACCACAACAGTAGCATCAATATCCTGCAACAAAATCCTCCAAACTTAATTAGAGAAAGAGCAGCAAGCAAAAAGTTAATCTCTGATCTCAATTTCAGAACTACAGAGAGAACAAAATGAATTCACTTGGCATCCCCACTTTACCATATGAGACTCCGTTGGGAGCCTATCATGAATTACCAACCAGGCCACAAAGGAGTGTCTACGCACTGTTAGCCCTCCCCAAACAACTTTAAACTAGGTCACTCTATCATGCTTATACCTAAGCTTCTCCCAAACAGTCTTAGCAAAAAAACTATTCTGTATAACACCAGTCTTAGCATAAGCATCTTTAATCATAATCTTTCTCAAAGACCGGCTATGACTAGTCTTTTTTATATTGATCTCATATTATTTTCTTTTTCGCATATAAATTTTTAATCATATATTTCAAACAAAATAAAGTATAATGGTATAGAAATGTAATATTTTTATTTTCAAAATATTTTTCATAAAAATCAAACCTTAAATTAACGAGAAAATATAGTTTTTTTTATTAATTGGACAAGTTTTTTTTCTTGATTGAATCCCGGATAAATGCTAAAAAGAGAAGGTAGTCTTATATTAATTCTCAATTATACCGACCCTGAAATACAAAAAAAAAAAAACAAGAGAAAAAGCCATTGTAGTTGACGTGGTAGAATAAGCATATGATATTATCGGATCTAAATTTTGCAGAAGCAATCATCCAAAAAACCTTTTAAAAGGTTACGGAGATTCATGTTGTTGCCTTACAACTAGACTTTGTCCAGGTTAGGTGGTCCATCCAGTCTGACTCAGAATATGATATGAATAACAAATTTTAATTTACATATTAATATTTAAATATATATTTTATTTATGGGATAGGATTCGTTTACACAATATAAGAGTTTTTAAGTTTTACATATTTTTTTATCGTTGGATGAGTGAAATGAATGACTGAGATTAACGGTTCACTTTTGTTATTTTTATTTATTCTTAAATTTAAAAATTTTGAAAAAAATACATAGTAAATACATAAGATTTAAAAGTTTATAATACATAATTTAAACACAAAAATAACAATTAAAGTCTAAATTGTATTAAGCCTCAACTAAACAAAGCAGTGTAAACAGAAGAGAAATAAATAACTAAACACCAGTGCAACCATGGCTGGCAACTTGCCGAGTTCTCCAGCAGCAGTGTACGAATCTTGTGCGGGGATTGAGGAAATCGAATGATTCCGAACTCATCAGACGAGGTTATTTTTGAAAAATTAAAGTTTTAGGGCAAACTATTAAATATTATTAATCTCATTTTTTTCTTTTGAATCTTGTATTAACAAATTAATACAAATATTTCTAAAAAAATTAAAACTAAAAAGTCCATATTTTAAACATAGAAAAAATTTAGAAATTTAAATTTAGTTTTATGATAAAATATTAAGGAACCTAAAATAAAAATATAATTTAAAATTAAAAAATATATATTAAAAGTACTGGATCGGATAGGGTACCCTGTTATAAAAATATTTCGGCCCAAACTTGGCCTAATTACCCAAAAAAATTCTCGAGTAGTTTAAATATAAAAGGCTTAAACCAAAAAGAAGCCCTCAAACTATGCATTTTTTTTGCTTTTGACCCTTAAACCATAATTTGGGCAAAATAGGCCCTTAAATTATCATTTTGGCCACTTTAAGCCCCTAAACTATGATTTGGACAAAATAAGCCCTTAAACTATCATTTTTTGGTCACTTTAAGTCCACGGTTACAAAAATATCATTTTATAGGCTTTTCTAACATATATAAATATTTATGTTCTTTTTAAATTTTAAAATAACATATATCAAAATAAGCCCCTAAACTATCATTTCTGGTTATTTTAAGTCCGATAGTTATTTAAGTCAAAAGAAAATTATTTCGACTAATAAGATGTTGACACATCACAAAGATTTTTTGACCAATTAATAATTTTGGGTAGAGGTGTTAAAAAATACCCGACCCGACTGACCCGACCCGATTACCCAAACATAAATAACCGAGTATTTACCCGAAAAGTTTTTTTACCTGGGTCGAGTACCCGGCCCGTTATTTTAAATTAGCACTAAACTCATAAAATATATAAATTTTGAGACTAAAATATTTTTCCCGATTTTACGACAAAGTGACAAAAGATATATTTTTTTGCACAAATCTCCACATCGACAATTGAATAAACCTTCCAGGCAATGCATGTGCTAATAGCATTATCGCAGCCACCATGCATGCATGGTTGTTAGCAAATCCCTTCCTAATACCAAAATATAAATTTGATTAATTCGTATCTTATATTATCATATGAGTTATATTTTTATACATAGTTTGTGTGATTTTTATACAACTCTTTTTTAAAATTTAAAACTTAAAATTATAATCCTAACTCAAATCTTTAAACTATAAACTATAAACACTAAATCTTATATTCTAAACAATACATCATAAACTCTAAATCCTAAACTAAATCTCTAATCCTTAAATTTGACAAGCACACATAAACTTTAATTTACGCTGGCTGTATATTGAAATTTTTCTCGTGTTATATTATATAATAACGGATTTTCTTCTTATGGTATGTAATAAAAAGTACTATATTATTTACTCTATCGATAAAACTTAATATATATATATATAATATAATATTATCCCAATAAATGGTCTAATAAAAAAAGGATGATATTTATTTTAAAAAAATTAAATTTCAATCGTTCTATCTATAAAATATATATTATCAAAGAGTTACAAATATATATAAATAGATATTAACCCTCGTAAGAATGTTAAATATATATATATATATATGTCTCGGTTTATTAAGCTGAGGGTTCCCACTTTCATAACTTCAAGAATTTAACCATCAAATTTGTCAGTTCTGAAGAATTGCTTTAATTATTAGGATCCTTTGCCTATTAATCAGTCTTTTAATTTATTTACTTGTTTTTATAATGAAAAAGTAATATTCCTACATGAAATCATGATTACATTACAGAAAACCAAACCAAAAAAGGACAACCCATTGCTCATCAATGTCTCATCTATGGCTTCATAATTACTTACCAGAAACGAAAAAACTAACTGAAGCTTGACCTCACAATACAATTACTGCACTTCCAGAAATTACTTACCAGAAACGAAAAAACTAACTGAAACTTGACCTCACAATACAATTACTGCACTTTCAGAATTCTTCATTAATGTATTAAATAACTGTCAATGTTTATTGGTATAAACAACGTTAATGCACATTGCATAGAACTCGACCTTAGATTTTGTTTTTTTATCAATAGAGATAGTTTAAATGGTAAATAATTTAATTATTAATTAAGTAGATTTCGTGTTTTAAGTTTTGTATATACAAAAAAATTTTGTTAAAAGACTCACCCACCAAAATTACGACTCGAATCAACCTGAATTAGTCAAAATAAAATCCTAAAAAACTGAGAGAGCAACTAAAAAAGATGTTACATCTGAATTTAATCTAACTACTTAATTGATATCTGACATTTTTATACATATTTGATTGCTGATTTTTTTTTGACTTATTTTGTATCTGAACTTAAAAATTATCATATACAATTAATCAAAAAATAAATAAATTTATCGATATTTTGTACTGATGTCACCTTCAACAATCTAATTGATGCTACGTTTCTTTAAAAACGAATCTATTTGTTGATTTAAAATGTAAATTTAAAATATATAGAGAGAGAATAAAATAACTTTTAGCCTCCGACCATAACAACTTTACTTATCTTGATCATTGACTTTTTGAGTCTAAAGTAGTTATTGTGTTCAGATTTTTGTCATTTTGATGCCGTAACCTGTAAGAAGATATAATCTTAAAGCATCACAATAATTAAAAATGAAGAGAATTTTCGTCAAATACAAAGATTAAGTTCGTCAAATAATGAAGATAGTCTTATCTTAAAGGTTACTATTAACCAAAGAGTTAAAAGTCCAATTAAAAAAACTCGTCAAATACAAAGATTAAGTTCGTTTGATACCAAAAATGAAGAGAATTTATTTATTTATTTATTTATTTATTAAATAATTAAAATTCATAATATCTTTGAGGACGAATGCAAGGGACGAACAATGACTGCCCCAAAAAAGTACAATTAATTTTTAATTAACTGAATAGTAAAATTATAATTTACCCAAAAATTTTATATCTCAATGTCTTTTACCTTCGTTTATGTTTGTCTGTTTCCAATATTTACCTTGGAACTTTAAATTTGTCTTTATTTCCATCTTTTTATACCAAATAAAACCTAAAAAATACTTCATCTCTTATTTATTTATAAATATGGTCTGGTTTTGATATTTTTCCTTCACAAACACGATGAAAACAACAGGAAATCAAGGTATCTAAAAAATATATTCAAAAATTTAAGAATAATAATTTAAAATAATTTATTTCAAATAGATATATAAAAAGTTTCACTTTACACAATTAATTAAATTATTTTTTAAAATATAATACCAAAGTAAATTTATTTTTTCAAAAAAAATAAAAATGCAGATATTTCTCAC
Organism: Hibiscus mutabilis; assembly: GCA_019671005.1. Taxonomy (NCBI): domain Eukaryota; kingdom Viridiplantae; phylum Streptophyta; class Magnoliopsida; order Malvales; family Malvaceae; genus Hibiscus; species Hibiscus mutabilis. The sequence goes on from CM033749.1 coordinate 34,650,385, forward strand.
CAGAACTGCATGGATCCGACCATGATCATTAGTGCATTTTTTTAATCTTTGGTGCAACCTTTGATGCATTCGAAGAATTACAGTTAGCGATCATATATGATCGATGGTGACACAAAATATATTAGGCAATGTTAGATTTTAATTAAAATAATTTATATGTTATAGGTTAATATATTATAATTTATTTAGAGGGTAAACTATACCAATTAGTACCATAACATTATAAGTGTTCAATTAAATTTGAATAGAAAATTCGAACAACTCGATTCTAATCGAAAAAAATTAAATGAAGCCTGAGTTATAAAATATGACTCGTCAACTCGACTAACTCGAAATTTTTCGACTCAACTCGATTAAATGTTCACCCCTATGCGAAAGCACACAAATCCACTTATATGTTGAAATCCTTGAGCTTTTAGGTTTTGATCTTCTAAAAAAATAGATTTTCTCTTGTCGCAAAACTCTTTGGTGAGTAAGTAGAAAAATACAAGTTAACCTATTTTTGGGATCACTAGTTATTTATATAACTGATTAATAAATCAAATTTTAAGTATTTCTAATTATAGCCCTCATCAAATTATAAATACAACTTATGATACCTACAAATTTATTTACATGACACTTTAATACATATGATACATGTAACATAATTAATCATTTAATTTTACATCATACTTTATAATAGCAACACACATTTACATATATACTCACATTTGAGGATTTTAATCAAACATCAAACATATTAAAATTAATCTTATCATAACATATGTACTCACAATTGCCGATGAAATTAGAACTGTATAGCAGATCAATTTGCATGATAATTTGATTCGCTCACCACTACTTTTTCACCTTGTAAAACGTCTCGTTAGGATAGAGACAATGAGATTCATGAAAGTTTTTGGGTTATTTGATGATGTACCCTAATTTCAAGGGAAATGTTTACTTTTTTTTGCACCTTTAAATTTTATATTTTATTTTTATATGAGTATTTTCATGAGCTTAATCCAATTTTTTTCCCTTTAGGTACATTGTATTTATGATACCTTTCATTGTTATTTAATAAAATCAAGTGTCATTGTTAAAAAAACTCAAACATGATATTTTAAAATTTTCAAAACTTTAGCCTTATCTTCTAACCAAGACTTAATTGATTTGAGATCTTAAATTTAACGTCAAATTACCCAAATTCAACCATAATAAAATTTAGATTTATTGCATAATAATGACTTCGTTGGTAGGTAAATAAAGGAGAATAATTAGTTTGTCATTATTATTATAATTTATAATTTTCAAAAAGAAAACAGAGAATTCCAGATTTTCAATCGCATCATTATTAATCTTTAGAACTATTTAGTGGAGTTGGATTTAATTAGAATGCTAATAATAACCATTTTAGATAAGAACGAAAACATGTAGTAATTATTAAGTAAATAATATTTATAAGAGCAATTAATTTAATATATTTATTTTATTTGATTTTTTTATTTTTATTTAACTTCAAAATACAATATTTATATTTGATGTCCAACTAAAATCAAAAATAATTTTTATCAAGTGAAAATTTAATAGATATTTATTAAACTAAAAAATGTAATAAAATTGATTATATTTTTTTTTAAAGATAAAAGGTCTTGTTAAAAATCTTCTCTAATCTTAAATAAAGAAAAAAAAAGAAGATGTTTAATTATTAATCATTATTAAAATAAGAATACAAAGATTTAGATAAACAAGGATTCTAGTTTGATTTGATTTGACCAAAACATTTTACAAAAATACAATATTTAAATAAACGTCATAACATCAAATATGTTTCGACTAAAATCAGACCATTTATTGGTAAAATATCCACCTCCCGATCAATAGTTATCTAAAGTTTATTCATTTATTAATGCAGTTTCCTAATTTAAAATAAAAAAGAATATCTTTCAATTGAATCAAGTAACTAAAAAAATTGTATTAAGTCGAATAAAAAAAAATTACTATTTTATAACTCAAATTTTGTTTAGATTTTTTTCTAGTCAAGTCGAGTTGTTCAAGATTCTATTAAAATTTAATAGTAAATATTTATAATATTATGATACTAATTGATTCTAATTTAAATGGTTTTTATAACCATATATGGTATATAATATATATATATATCATATTTTTTTCATATTCGATATACATATATTGGATAGAGTTGAGAGACTCAACTTAAACTTGAAAACTAATCCACTAATTATAAAAAAAAATCAATTTATTCGAGTCTTATTCTATAATTCAAACTTTATTTAAAAAAAGTTTCAAGTCGGATTTAAAAAATTATGATTCAAATTAAAAAATTTTAACTTTTTTTTTAAATTAAATCAGTCAAATTTCACTCATCCTACTAATATGTAATATTTTTTTTGTTAATGATGTCAACTCCATTGAATGAAAATGAGACCCTAAAAATTCAAAGAGTGGGGGATATGTTGTTGACTCATAAGCCACAATCCAAACGGAATTATGTAATGAATTGACATTGTTGGCTCTGATTAATAAGATAAGAAAAAGGGTTTGCAGTGCCAGATGACTCTGATTGGACTCAAATTTGACATTATTAGAACTAAATTTCAAATCTATATATTATTTAACATAAATACAATGATCGGATAGGATAAAATAATGTCCCAATTCATAAAAAAAAAAAATTAAACTTATTTCATTATTTGGGTATGTGTAAATTATGGCAATGTGGTAAAAAATTAAAACTATGGCAACAAAAAGCAATGGCCAACCACCCCAACATTGCCCCTTTACCATGATGCTAACCAAAACTTCTTCTCACTAAAGCAATGGCTAAAATCACATGGGTTGCTTCATGTTGAATCGATCTCGAAACTCTTTCTATTTAAATTATGTTCGAATCGAACTCAACGTAGCTTAAAGCAAAACACCGACTGTGTTCAGATGGTGGCGAAGTTGATGACCCATCTCTCTCAAACGGGGCCTACAGTTTCAACAACCAACCCACATTCCATGAGCCATCAAATCCGTTTAGAGGACTGAAATTTTTCAGTGTTTCCCCTTTGTGTGTGAAATCCCAGCCAACCAAACAAAAGCACTACTTTTGTTTTTGTTTTTGTTTTTGAAGTTTCCGGGCAACTTATTCCTTCTCGAGGCAACACAGTGTAGTATTCTAAAATGGAGGAGTGTGTTTAAATGCCACATGGCAGATGACTTGTCTTTTCTTTGACAAAACAATTCTTGACATGGCAAAGCATGGACAAAACACACATGTTACCTTGTTGCATGTTGAACATGTCCAAACAAATATCTAGATGTGTAATAGCCTAGTCTAATGTGCAATCATATATTTTTTTGGAAGGAAATTCGATGGTTTTATTCCAAAGTTTTTAACAATTGAACATAGCAACAAAGGTGAGAACAAATTAAACAAGACAACGGTTGAGTTTGCAAGATATAATGTTTATATAAAGAGAGACGAACAATGTGGCAGAGAGTTTGATAAAATTGGATATCTCGACCGATACTTTTATGATGATTCACAGTTTGTTTCATGCGACTATTCAGAATATCTTTAATAGAGATCGTTTTAATCTCATTATATCTTCGTGCATTATAATTGATTTCTCTTAATTTTTATTTAACTTTTACGACTCTTTTTTATTAAAAAAGAGAGGTGGTTACCATTTAATAAATGTGTTAAGAGAAACTTGTCAATTATATTATTATGTTCGTTGAATGTATTAAAGAAGATTTTGTTCAAAAGGATACTTGTCAATTGTGGATGGAAATTGTTTGATTCTAACTATGTCCCTTTTAGTGTTCTCATTTTAAAATAGTGGGTTTAGGGTTTAGAGTTTAAAGTTTGGGTCTATGCAGGGTTTAAGAAATTAGGAGTAGAGTGTATTTTAGGGTGTAGAGTTTAGGGTTTAGGATGTGGTTTTATCCTTATCCTAAATTTTAAATTTTTAGTATTTTTCAGTGTAGTCAACCTGCAAAAAATAAGGTAAACCAGCAGCGATTTTTTTGTTCAACCATCAAAACATAAAGTTCAAGAATGTATCGAGGAGAAAACTATAAAAACTATACATGAATGACTTATCTTGTTCGTTGAATGATTTTCCTTTAAATGATATCAATAATATTGGTAAAAAGGTAGAAAATATAGTACTTTTACAAAGTTTATATTCACCTTATTTATATTCTTTCGAATGAGAAACGAAATCGACACATTATCACTACAAATCTTTGATGCCCATGTTGTAAAATGGCGAATTTAAGGTTTAAGGTTAGAGCCATATTCTTTAGTTCGTTAGGGGTATGGCTATTTTTTTAGAGTGTATTTAGGGTGAAGCCTTTAGAATTTTGAGTTTTTATCCATTTAATTTTGATGATTGGTTGAAGACAAATCTTACTGAGCCAATGTATTTTGCTAGGGAACCCATTGATTGAGATTTGTTGTTTTGGGTTTCAATTGGAACTTTTTTAAGCAACGAAATTGCAAAACTTTAAAAGGGATTTGTTCGACCATTTAATTTATATGGAAGATTATATTCTTTATCTTTGACCGTTCTCGCTGGAGTGGGCTGGTAACATATTAATTCATTTTTAAAATTTTAGAACTTTAGTAGAACTAAAATCACTCTTTCAAGTTCTTGTCCATAAGAAAATGTTGTGAAAAATGCTATGTAAAAACGTGGTTTTAAATTTCAAGTGTTTGGCGTTTACTATAAAAAATGTTCTGAAACGTTAAAATGTTTATTTACACGTGACGTTGGAATATAAAAAATAAACTAAATTAAATGATATATTTAATTTTTTTCAACATTATTTTATGTGGAATATAAACTTTAATTTTTAAAACAGTTAATATAGTTTTTTTAATTTATAATGAATGAAATATAAATTTAAAATATAATAAAATTTAAATATGTAAACAATATGTATATATATATATATTAAATTTATCACGTTAAACATGATTTTAATAATATTGGAGACTAGTGTTATCTTTAAATTTGATGGATGGGGAAAGTTTATTTTTACCCCTAAATTAAAAATCAACACTTCCTAAAAAAATTAAACATCCCCATAAAGTCTAAACCTTGTTATAAACACTAACCTTAAATGCTAAACCCACACCCTTTGAATGATTGTTGAATGTTTTTGTTCATCTAATGTGGGGTATCTCACGTAGCTTGTTTTATATCTATGTGTGCTCTTTTCCACCATTAAATTTAGGGAAGTTTTTAATGAGTCAAAATAATCATGATTAATTTTCATTTTAAAAAAACAAATGATTTCAATTCTATTTTTGGAAATTGAAACTCCACTTGCAGCACACCAAATAATATATACATTGTTTTGGCTCTAGGATTTGCTCATTGTGTATGGTTTTGACCATTTATATAAGGGTTAGTACATGCTTTTAACATTTGAATTGTTTTCAATATAAAATTTAGTACTTAAACATTTTTTTTGTCAAATTATATACTTTAACTTGCCTTAAAGGTTTAATTTATTACTTAAATTTATTTTTGACGTAATTAGATATTTAAACTTTTTTTTTTAAATTGGTTACCCCTATTTGAATTTAAAAATCAAACTCATGTATCAGTTTAAGCTAAAAAATCAAATTCATATATCTATTTGGATAAAACATGACATGATACCAAATTAAATTTTGGAGTCAAATTCAAATATCAAATTAGACAAAAAAACTTAATATACCAAATTAAAACTTCGTTCAGCAATGCTTATAGGATGGACATTTCAGCACTAAACAGAAAAGCGTTGCTGAACATGCCATTAATCTTTTTTACTGAATTTAACCTTCAAACAGGCGTTCCGCCACCACAAAAATTTGAAATTCTGCCCTATGATTGGTCGTTTTTTAAAAAATTAATAAGTTCAAGTATCTAATTGAAATTTTTGTCCCCTAATTTTATCAAATTCAGACGCTAAAAATTTTATAAATTCACGTAAGAGAAAATATAAAATTCCATCACCATGAGGTGGCCTCCGGAAGCCATTCATGTATCTCTTTCTCTTCTCTGCAATCAAATAAAGCTTTCCAAAAGCAAAGTGGGGTTCAAAGACCTTAATGGAAAACATGCAAAGACCTCCCTTTTCTTTAAAAACCGACCGACAATTGCGAGGTATCCAACCACATGTCTGCAAATGCAATTATCTTTACAATAATGGTAAGTCGTTGACGTCTGGTCATTTGTCCGATATCAAATGGGTCCTTGGAGATTGTTGTGGAAGTTTCAGACAAACATCCAAAACAGTGAGTTCTGGTGGTTTTAGACATGGAGGAGAAAAGATCAAACACACAACCACAGGAAATTGATCGAAATTCATGCAGAGAAAAAGGGTTTTGTTTCTCAATGGTAATGGCTGTCCTAATCATGTGATGTAAAGAGGCTCAAGTGCCAATCTATGTCTGTGAACACCATAACATATCATGGTAAAATTATTTGATTGACCATGCCATGTGATCATTTTTCGGTCCCACTTTGGTAGAAAACAGAATCTTTACTGGTGCAGCAATAATTAGGATGAAACCAAAAAAATTTAGATCGTAATGTCAGAATTTTAAAAATTCTAAATCGATATTGTGATGTGAATGGCTCCGCCCATAGAATAATAGATCCATTTATCTTTGTTGAAACATGGGATATGGTATATGACCTAGATATTATTCATATATATACTAAGAAACCAAATAAATATATTCATGTAACTTTTTTTAAATTAAAATTTGTAAGTTTTATTGAACGAGTATATATTTAAAATTATAATAAAAGCTTACAACCTAGTAACAAAAACATCTAGTCTCAATTTACTCTTATAACCACTTAAACAAGACCAAAGATCGATGATGAAAGGTAAAATCATCAACAAACAACATAAAATGCATTTTACAGTAAAACACGTTAACAACTATAAAAACAAAAGAAAAATAAGACAAACAATGAGAAAGAAGAGAACAAAAAAAGAGGGTAAAGTTCACAAATAGTCACTAAACTTTGTTAAAAAAATAAAACGGTAACTAAAACTTTCAATGTTATAAAATGGTAATTAAACTTTATATTTTGTAACAAAATGGTAATTCGACTGTTAAAGGCTGTTAAGTGAAGTAACATTATAATTATAAATTTTAAATAATAACACATTTAGTCATATATATTTATAAATTTAATCAATTTAGTGTTATTTCAAATAAAAACACATAATCTCTAATTATTCAGTAACGTGGACTGGAATGAATTTGCAGCTTCGAAACTTGGTTTGGGCTACTTCAAAGCACGACGTTTACTTTATGTCTGATGGTGGTCTTTATTTTAGTAATTATGGTCAAGTTTTATCTTCTAATTTATATTGCCATGTAACTAGAAACATCCGGGAAGTTTATTAGAAGGTTTCACGCAAACCCAAATAAGTACACTGGCGGTCAAAGACAATTTTATGGCTGCAGGAGGCTTCCAAGGAGAGCTTACGTTTAAAGTAAGTTAATATTTGCACAACCTTTGCCATATATTTGCTTATCTGCTGCTTATGAGAGGGAAACTATGTTCTTCAAACTCTTGTTTTGAAACACTAGTATCCGAGGCATATTCAGTTTTGGGTATGGAGATATGGCCTTTTTAGGGTCCTCCAAATACATGAAAAAACTTTAAAATAATCGAACATACTCGTATCATATACTCAAGCATGAGTTCGAGTAATTGGGGATTCTGTGTTTTTATTTGAAATATGACCAAATTGATTGAATTTATAAATATATAGGATTGAATGTGCTATTATTCAATTTTCTTAATTGCAATGTTACTCCACTCAACCGCCTTTAACAACCGAGTTATCATTTTGTTACAAAAACATAAAGTTTAATTGCCATTTAGTAACATTTGAAAGTTTGATTACTGTTTTGTTTTTTTAACAAAATTCAATGACCATTTGTAAACTTTACCCAAAAAATAATAGATCCCGACTATCGACAATCAACAGCATACTAATTAGGGGTGTTTATTGTCGGATATCAGATCGGATCCGATCCGATCCGATTTTTTCAGATATCCAGTTTTTCAGATCGACGATATAGTGATCCGTATCTGATTTGGAAAAAATCAGATATCGGATATTTGGATATCCAATTATCTGAAAATATAATTTGATTAACTATTTTTTCGAATTTGAAGGTCGTATTTATGAAAGAATCAGAATTTCGAATATAACAAACAAAAAATTGCTAAATATAACAAGATTCGCATATATAAAAATTTCAATTTTTTTAACTTTAAGATATAACAAGCATCAAATTGTTAAATATAACAAGGTTAACATTCATGAAATTTTCGGATAATCTGAAACTTGAAATATTGTGATCCGTATCTGATCTGAAAATTTTTAAATCAGATCAGATATCCAATCCGAAAATAAAAATTAGATCGAATATCTAAATTTTCGACTCGGATCTACGGATAATCGGATTGGATTAGTTGAATCGATTATTTTTAAACACCCCTACTAATATTGTCGCCGACGAATAAATAACAAAAAAAACAGAAAAAATATGAAGACGCCAAATCTAAAGAGAAAACTAATTGAATTAAGACTTTATCGATAATAAAATGATTTTACTATTACTCTAACCCTAAGGCATAGGTGAGGTGATAGAGATCATAGGCCATAACTTAAGTAGTGGGCTGGATTTAAAGTCATTTGCAAACGCCAAATTTTGTTTCTTGATGTTGAATATACAGGCTGGTCTGCACACCAGGGTGGCATGAAATTATCCAGTCCTGAATATGAATACTTATACAAGTTGTTTTCTGTCAAGCGAGGAACAAAAAAAGAAAATTTATTCGCAAAATCGATTTTTAATTTTACTTTTTATTATCACTTAAAACTATTACGATAATTGTCAACAAACTCTAGAACAGGTAGTAAAAGTTCTCAGTTGACACTCTTTTCTTTTTTTAGGTTGTAGATTCAAGATTCAGTAAAATCAAAATTACCCTTTTTGTTTTCTTAGTAGAAATTATTAAAAGAAGCTATTATGATAATTATATTTAAATATAAAATCACTATTAAGCTACACAATTTTGTATAGATTGAGGTTATCATAACTGTCCTATAAAAAGCGTTTAGGCTTATTGTAACAGTTTGTTTTTTTATAATAATATTTATTCAATAAAATTATTATTAAATACTAATTATGAACTCTATCTATTTTAAAATTTATAAAAGTGTTTATTTGAAGCATGACATTGACCAGTAGATAATGAATTTATATGAAAACCCATTAATTCTTACCGCAATTTAAAAATTCAACATGTTCAATTTTGATTTGAACCATAACAAATTCAATATGTTCAATTCTGATTTGAACCATAAATTAAACTGAGTTAAAATAACCTGAAGAAAATTATCAGTGTCGAAAAATAAAAGACTGGATCTTGACCAATAATGATACCGTGAGCCGATGGTTTAAGAGGCTAAACTTCAATATTATTATGCCTTTATTTATGTCCTATTAAAAACTTAAGTTTAGAGTTTAGAATTAGTCAAAAGAATTAGAAATATGATACACTTTTTTTGAATTTAAACTTTAAGATTTAAATAAACCCTAAAATCTGAGATTTAAATTACAGTTCTAGTCGTATTTATGGTCGTGTTAAGTTTATCGTGGTTGCAGATATTACAGATGTTATTTCGGCTACTATAAGTATCGCGGTTGTGAGATATTTTAATAATATACGCTATTATGGGCATAACAGTTGCAAGTATCGCAATTTCAGATTGTGACGCTACTGTTGTTGCATATTGTTATTTAAGTTCTCGTCCCTAATAGCAAGTAATGAAAAAATAAATTTTAAGAGTTGATTCATAATAACAAGTATTGAAAATATTGGCCCTCAATAAAAATATTAAAAATTAAATTTTAAGAGTATACCCATAATAACAAATATTGGGAAAAAAAATCGAGCTACTAATAACAAGTATTAGAAAAAAATCAACTTTTAAGAGTACACCGCTAATAATAAATTTTAGAAAAAATTAACTCAAAATTAGATCCTAATAAGAAGTATTAGAAAAAAATTAAACATTTAACAATAAATATGATTTTATGAAAATTATAAACATATAATTTCCCTAGACGAGCGCCTTATGCCCTGGCCTAGGGCCGGGCTTGCTTACAATTAACTAATCAAATTTCATCATAAGTCAGCATCGCATGTAATTTCTATATGAAAATTTTATCTTTTTTGTCTCTTCTAATTTTTGACCTTTTTCTTAAATCAAATTAAATCAACCAATAGATAAAGTATTAAGCACGTTATTTTAATTTTTTACACTTTTTAATTCAAAAATATTAAAATATTTAAGATTGTAAAATATAAAAAATATTTAAACTTTTTTTAAAATGTTAGTAAAATTCAAAAAAAAAAACTGGAAATTATGAAAATTCGTAAAAAGTATAAAAGTATATTTCAATTGAAAAAAAGTTCGAGGTCCAAAAGAGGTCAAAAATATGATTAGGCCTTTAAATTAAGGTTTGAATAAAAAATCATCTCTTAAATTAATTTGGTCGAAATATTTTTTAATTTAGATAAAATTAGACTTAAATGGTCAGAAATAATAATTTAGGTACTTGTTTTGTAGGGCTGTAAACGAACCAAACATCCAGCGAACCATTTGGTGAGAAGTACGTTTATGTTCGTTTATTTATTAAACGAACGAACATGAACAAAATTTTCTATTCGTTTAATTAAATGAATAAACACGAACAAAGGGATCATTCGTTCATTTATGTTCGTGAACGCTCGATAATCCGTTCATTTATGTTCGTTCGTTTATGTTTGTTTAAATTTATTCACATATGCATTTATATTTTTTATATTTTTCATAACAAAAGTATTATATTTTAAAAAAAATTAATTTTATTTATTTATGTTCGTTTAAATTTATTCAATATGTTCTTTTATGTTCATTTGTTTGTGTTTGTTTACAAATGAGCTACATTCCTTAACAAACAAACACGAACAACAAATTATGTTCGTTTAGTTGTTCGTGTTCGTTCATTTGTTCGGTTAAAATTAAACGAACGAACTTGAACATATCCGTTCGTGTTCGTTCGGTTCGTTTACATGCCTATTGTTTTGTCAAAAAAATAGTTTGAGGACTAAAACAAACAAATAACAATTGTCATGTCCCTGGAGTCTCACAACCAAGGAACGTGCGGCCTTAGGCACTCCGTGACACTACTCGGCCGGTTCTACGCATTAAGTAAGCCTTCAACCAGCCCTGCGACAAGTCCTCAAGGAATATCAAATCATATCTAATCACATCAATTAGTGGGTATCTTTCCTTGGATAGATGATCACACTTGATATGACGGGAATCTCTCACAATCTCGTTTGACTTGTTGTCTCCTGACTTCTCTAAATAGCCTAGTAATCTCCCCAAGTTATAGGCCAAGTCTAGTGGTCATAGCAAGTCTGATGCCCCATATGAAACCTCTCCGTCGGATGCTTGCGCCACTATCTCGGACCAAAAAATTTGGGCCGTGACACAGTGCGGGGCTCATTCATCCAAAATCCGGGTAAAACCCATGCTCAACTCAATTACATGCAAACTATATATATCACTTACAGATGTTTCATAATCAAGCATATGCAGATAAGTAAATATAATTTGAAACAATGATGTTCAAACCGATCAACAAAATGAAACATGTAAAAAGCAGAAATTACAGTTAAATTCAGAATGAAGTTCATCGATATTCTTCACATATATACCAATATAAATACTACTATAACATATTGATCTCAAGTTAAGAAAAATGCTTTCATGTCGGAGTTAGAATCACCTCTTCATCCTCATATACACCAAAACTCCCCGTTGTGATGATGCCGACGATGAACACAATTAAACTAATGGCAATATAGACCTTGATAACACTCAATCTCGCTCTCGCCCTTCCACTTCTTACAACTATTTTCCTTTCCGCCATTGTTGCCATCTCAGCCCCAGATCCTCTCTGTACAGTCGCAGCAGCACACAGGGAAGAAGAAGAAGATGATGATGAATAAGAACAATGGATATACGGAGGGGGCAAATGTTCTTTACTCCGCAGCCAGTTTTCATCCTCGTTATCATCGGCTTCATAAGAGAAAACCGACCTAACTTCACTCTCTTCAACCAAACCAACCCCCAACCCTCCGAAATCCGCCTCCCTTCCATCCTCGGCGTCCTCGAAAAGCCGTCTCCCTTTCAACTTACCGCTCTCGACGGCCGCTCTTCTCTCCCGGAGTATCTCTTCCACCGCCAAGTCATTGGTCCTCACTTTCCATGCGGTTTCCTCCAACGGTGAAGCCATGAGTTTTCCGGGGAGTTTTCGTCGACAAACCGTAGGGTTCTGATCGTTTTGCAGGAGCCTGACGAAGTTCTATAAAGGGATTTTTCTGGCCTTTTCTTTATGAAGTCCCATTCGTGTTCCAAGTTCTTTAAAAGAAGTCGGAGTTTCTGGTCTTCGGTTTGTTGTTCATAGTCTCCTTCCATGGTGGGGTCTCTTCTTTTTTTTCAACTTTCGATCATTACTTGCGCACTTTGTGGGGTTTTTGAATAAGTGGATAGAGACGTTGGTTTTTGAATGTGATTAGTGATGAGATTATTACGGGACAGAAACTACCCACGTTTTCTGCTTATCATCGTTTTGAATTTGATTATTGGATTGGGTTTAATCTTTCGCCTTTAGATTTGAATAATTTTATGAGAAAATGTTCCATTCACCGACGGTGAAAAGAATATGTCATACCCAAATTTTGACCGGGTTAATAAATAATAGATAATAAATAATAAATAATAAATAAATTATAAAAATAAATGTCTATTTAGTCTAAATGTCCAAATTACATTTTTAAAGTACTCAAAGTACAAGGCCCGAATCCCTTTACATGAAATTTGTACCCAATCTACATTTTTTCCGCTCATTTTATCATCTAACCAGCCCAAACAAACACAAATCTAATAAAAGCCCATTTTCTCGCCCAAATAGTGCCACGTGGCACTTTTCTGTTGGTTCAAAAAACCTTCACTCGGATCTATGTTTCTTTAAACATAGCTGGCCACCCATGACGTCAGCAACTCTAATCACCTATAAATAAAAAAGAGAAAGTTTCAGTCAACAATAATAATTATAGTCATTAATAAAATAATAATAATAAATATAATAATAATTATAAAAGAGATAGGGTTTTATCTCGGGGAGACCACCGGTCACCGGGAGTTGAATCACCAATAGTCGGACGGTCGTCACCGGAGTTTAATCATCGCCGAGAAACCGTATGGTCACCGGGGAAGCTACATCGTCGTCGGAATAACACTGGCCACCGTAACAGAGGTATATTCCTTTCGTCTTTTGAATTTCCTGCAAATATAAATAAAACATTAGTTCATTTATACATAATAACCGAAAACAAAAAAAAAACAAAAATAAAAATGAGATCGAGAGTCTTTGATGGTAGCCAGAGAGTTAGGTTACGGCGGAGTTGAACATGAGAGTGGTTCAGGTAGTTTTAGCTGGGTGAAGTGGGTAGATCCTATTGGATCTAGGTAGATCTAGGGATTATTGGTGAAAAGAGGATTTTTTTTATTTTTTAGGTTCGAATGATGATGGAGCACGGCGGTTGGCGGTGGCCGAAAATCTCTTCACGGCGGCCGAAAACCGCCTTGCGGCGGCTGCCCGAAGTGAGGCGATGACTGAAAGCTGGAAACGGTAGCCGAAAAACACACAAGGGTTGCCGGAGTATGGCGGCGAATGATCAAACAACGGAGTTAAAGGTGGTTTAGTAACCGGATAGTTTGGTGTTCATCCGAAATAGGATGAACACGGGAAATATTCAAACGAAATCCATGGGTTTTGATTTGTTTTGAGGTTAAGTTTTTGGGAATGGGTTGTTTGTGAAGAGAGAGGGCAAAGAGTTTGGGGTTTAGTGAGAGAGTTTGGGAGAGTTAAAAATTGGTGAGTTGGCTCGGTATTGAGCCTTTTATAGGTGAGTCAACACGACACTGTTTTGGTGCCGGGTCAAAAGGGGATCCGCGTGTTTTTGTGCGGGTCAGATATAACCCGCGTCTTTTGAAATGGGTACCATTTGGTTTTTTCCCAAAGTTTCACATTCTTTCAATTCAGTCCCTAATCCTCTTAAATTGGCCCCGAAACTTTGTAATTGATTCAGTTTAGTCCCCCGAATCCCATAATTGTTCCCTTAGGTTTGAATTCTTGTAATTGGGTCACTTTGGGTCTTGTAATTTGGACATTTGATTTTGTATTTGTTACAATTTGGTCCATGTTAATAAAAAATAGTTTTAATGTTCAATTTGTTTTATTTTAATTAATTATTTAATTCTTTTATTAAATGTGATTAATTTATATATGTGTTGCATGTTTTAAATCTAGCATATAGTATATTTTAGACAATTAAATACATTTAGTCTTAAATTAAGTATTAGAGCCTTTAACTTAGGTTCTCTAATTAAGATTTAATAATTGAATTATGTAAGATAATTATAGTAATTAAATATATATTAAATATAAACTTTAAAATCCTAATTTGGATGGTGCTCCATTGTTTACAATGGAGTGTTATCTCAACATGGATTTTAATGAATATATTTAATATATAGATCACATATAATTGAATATTAATTTAGTTTTTTTAGTAAAATTAAACAATTCAAAATGCATTGTAGTTAATTAAACGTATATCGAATAGAATCTTTGAGGTTCAAATCTGGATGGTGTTCCATTGTTTACAATGGGGTGTTATCTCAGCCTTGGTCATAAAGGTGTATATTCGATATACATTTTCACTTATAATTAAAAAATAAATTGTTAGAGCCTTAATTAGGACTAGAGCTTTAATTAATTAGAGCCTTTTTAGGATTATTACTTAAAATTGACAAGACAATAAAATATCATTTATTAAAAACTTTTTATGTTGGAAATTCATTTTTAAATACGAATGGGGGTGCCACCTAACTGGGTGCTTTTAATCTCGTATTCGAACAAAATGAATTTCCTTATAAAATGATATTTGCATTCGTAATTTAAATTCAGTTAATAATTATGGGATAAATTAAATTCAAATTATTATTCGAAATGCTAAAATGCCACGTAAAATTAAAGGTGCCGATAACGGGCGTTCGTAGGGGTGCTAATCCTTCCCCACACGTAACCGACTCCCGAACCCAATTTTTAAGACAGAATCTCTGGTTTGTTTTTCGGTGTCCGATCTACCACGAAGTGATCAATGGCGACTCCAAAATGTTTTTCAAGGAAAAATAAGGGAAAATCAAATTTAATATGAAAAATCCTAAATTTTCAAGATTTAATTAAAATGGCCAGAAAACCCTAACTTTCCAAAAGATCGATCGTCAGTCTATTTTCACACGTCCCGATTTCAAAAAAATGGTCGCGACAAAATAAACAAATTATTTTAAAGTTTATAGATTTAGTTTAAGATTTAGAGTTTAAGAGTGTATAATTTAAGGTTTATAGTTATAATTTAGGATATAAAATTTAGGTAGTAGGATTATAAATTTAAATTTTAAACTAAACCCTCAATTAACTCATTTGTGAAAACTTTTGTTCAAACTACTTTCAAAAGAAGTTTTTGTTCAAACTTAACGTGGGCACATGAATTCCCTATAAAATGAATCAAACCCTTTCGAACAAAAAATTATATCATAAGTTGTCTTGCCACATCAGCCATGATTTCATCCAATAAAAACCACCCACTTCACCACTATTTTTTCTTATTATTTTTTTCAACCAATAAATTTCACTAAATTTTTTTCATATCATTTAAAAAAACAATTTTTTTAAGTTATTATATTATTAGATTAATGACATAAAAAATAATAAAGTGGATAGTTTTTATTGAATAAAATCATAATTAATATAATAAACCGGACCTATAATATAATTTCCCCTTTCCAACATTAGTCCACGACACCATGATTGTAAATGTCCACGTAATTACATTTTTATCATTTGTGGGGGCTGTCCAGCACTGATATTTTTAATACAAGTATGCTCATTTTTTCGTTGAATATTTTCTTAAAAGATCATATGCATACGTCCAAGATACGAGTGGGAGCAACATAAACAAATATCCGCAATGCAATTATAGATTAGATGCCCTAAACCTGATCCTTCCAACAATAAATTTCCCCATAAATCAAGTTTCATTAGAAAGGTCAAAAGTTTCGAGTTTTCCGAAGTTTTGGTCTTAGGAAACAATATCAGATGATGAATGTTAGCAGGTGACGGAGGCGAAAAAGTTACAAGCTTAAGTTACAGTTTTGGTACCGCCCCGATCAAAGTGGCTCGGTCGGTGACCTGTGTCAAGGCTTTGATATGTCCTCAATCAAGCCTTTCCCATCCATGGCATCGAAGAAGAAGAAATTCTTGAGAGGATCCCCTTTGCCTGATATTGCTTTGATCACCTCCTACATCATCAAAAGGTCAATCGCATAGAAATAATACAGCTATAGTAGGAATTGATAGTTTCGATCGATAGAGATAATAAAATGACCAAAAATCAAACCTGTCCAAGGATTCCTCCAATGATGGCACAAACTGGAGGGTACTCACTTGTACCTATTAGCAGTCTTTCTAGGCGTGCATCGGGTATTTGAGACTCGTTCACTGACTGCAATAAATTATTATAATGTAAGTACAAACATACAACACGGTGCTAGATAATGAAGATGAAAAAATGCCTGATACCATACATTTGTTTCGCAAAGTTCCTTTCTGAGCTTCAGAACACCAGGAAGATCAGCAACTGAGGTTTGTCCTGCATTATGACCTTCAATATCTTCGAATTGCTCTATCACTGTAAGAAGAGAGACAATTATGTGATCCCTTGTATGAATATAGGCAAGTTAAAAGAAATGCTTATAAGTAAACTTGGTATCATGTAATATCGGAGAAGTTTAACGAATCTGAATTGAAGACGTAAAATATAACTATATTCCCCACCCCGTAATTGGCTTGGGCAAATGCATGGGGTAAAAAGAAGATAAAACTGTATTTATGGGCATGGTAAAATGGTTCATCAAGATTCCAGGGCATGCAAGCATGTGTAAAAATGGGAAACCTAGGTTTGACTACAATCATTGTAGTAAACTACACATCAGATCCAAATACTAGTTGATTTTGATTTTGTTTTCTCCTATTTTTTGTCCGAAAAGAAAAAGAGCATATTTAGCATACCTCTCATAGCAAAGTAAAGCTTTGACACTCTCTTCGGAAGCGCTTTCCAAGGGACAGCAATGGCATCCTGCAGTAGAAAGGAATGTAATTACTAAAATAAGGATGGCATATTATTATATTCTAAGTTCAAAACATTGAGGACAGCATTGCACAATTATGAGCTAAGGTACTAATCATCGTCTAGAACAAGTAAAGTCTATCACATACCTCAAAGCTCGGGTATTCTAGTTGGCATTCAACGGTTTCCTCGAGTTTTTTCTGTCAAAAGAAATAAAAGCAAGAATACAAGCTTACACATTCTGTCAAAAAATCAGGGTATTTAAAAGCATTAAATGCTCAGCATACGCATCATAAAGCACAATTAAGACTTAGTGTTAAACCAAAAAACAAGTAGAAAATACACAAGAAGCACAACATCAATTCATGACAAAATCCAAGTTCAATAGAAATTCACAAGATTAGTACCAACAATTGCATTTCTAATTCATGAATCCTAAACTATTCTCTGCCCTTTCAGTTTCTACAATGAGTTTGTGTATGATGTACAAGATGCAGAATGCAAATTGATGTGCAACGGTTAGTAGAGAATGAGCACTAGTTAAATGTGTGATATTTATCACCTTCGAATATTTATAGTCCTGTAAATCGACAAATATTTCACCGCAAGAGCCTCTACAGTCAACAGTATAAAATGCTATACGCTTGGGTAACTTCCGACACTTCTGATTGATCAATTTCTGCAATTAAAGAAAGGTTTCAGTTACAAATCAAAGGGAAAAGTATTGAGGCATCAAAATATGCTTGACACATATCGATGACATATCATCTACAGGCTATAAGATGCATCGGGGAATGATATTAGCTAATACTTTTTTTGCAAGAGAACAGCAACTGATGACCACAACATTGAACTTTTCGAAGAATTCGACACCGAATGTTGATATGTCACCTGCAAGCCCCACAAAAGAAAGAGATGTCACTCTACAGCTACCCAAAATGCACAAAATTGATGAGCATTGCGAATTTTTCACCATTACGATACACAAAACCGCAAAGGTGATGGCCAAGAAGAAAAGGGAAAAAGCTAACCTTTTTCTACAGAAACATGAACCATGGGGTTGAATTCTTTCAAAGAATCACAACAAACGTCAGCAAGAGTTTTCCCATGGTACAGATTTTCATCAGGCAGTACCAAGAAATTCGTGGACAAAGCTTCTTCGGCAACTGCACGGTCATCCACCAATGTCACACTACCAACCCCTGCCAGTACAATGTTCTTGCAAAACTACCCATACAACAACAATAATAATAATAATAATAATAATAATAATAATAATTTAATCAAATTGCATGATTTTATTATAGATAGAATCATACAAAAGAAATATTTTCATATCCCTAGCGCGAGCGGAGAATATTGATTGCTTATATGTGGGTTTGGGCCATTAACTCGGCTCAAAATAGTTCATTTGTCAAATTGAGCCTCAATCTATGGCGGCCCTATTATACTAATAATAGACTGATCACCGTTGAATTAGGCAAGTTTCTGTGTAAAATCTTGTGTCAGATGAATTTTAATTTTAAAATTTGTGATTAAATAAACATTTAAAATTGGAAAAACATCTTAACTGATTCATTATTTGAAAATTTTATAATAAGTTTAAGAGACTTATTTAATTGTAAATTTTCAAAATTTAGGCAAAATAATATTTTACTTGAGAACTTACTTGATTATCACTTAATCTGAAAAGGACGAATTTATTATATAAGCATAAGAAATAGAACCAGCATAAGATATGGGGGGAGTGACGTGAATTTTTATTTTGAAAAAAAAAATGTTCCCGTACTTGTATGGCTATCAAAGCTTGAATTTGCTCGAGATCTTTAAATTGGCGGAATGACCAAGGATATTTATCTGTTTTCTACCATGTGTGAGTTCGAATTTTAATATTTACATTGAAAAAGTAAACATCACTTTATTGTACCAAAAAAAAGCTTGAATTCATTCAAGAATAAGTTATTGTGTTTGTATGCCTAGCAAAGCCTTAATATTGTAATCGATATAAATGTTGGCGACTGTATGTTGTTTGGCGAGATGATACTACATACAAGGATGGAGGGAGGGATGAGATGGGGTCGCATTCCTAAAAGTTTTAAATTCAAATATAATTTAAATAATTTTTTTGTATTTTTGTATTGATGAATTAATTTCACACCCTTAAAATTTTATAGTTTTATACCTCGTAAATTTTTAATACAACTTTCTAAATATTTAGATCCCTCGCGACCATCCCCAACTCCTTGGCAATGAGTTGAATGAATTCATCTTTACTATTCCTTTTGTTAAGATGATTGTCTCAAACGAGGTGACCTAATATAACAATGGATATATTACAGCATATAAATTGAGAAGAAAAATGATGGCCAACAACGTACCTCTAGGATGTTGATTGATCATAGGCTATTGATTAACGGTGCCGGCAATGGCACCGTCATGCTCGTTTTAACATATAATGACAAATCGATAGTTACAGTGGATATGCGTAATCTAAGTTTAAAATATATGTACATATAACTATTTTATGGGTGATAAAACACAAAAACGCCAGGAATTGGATCAAATCTATTTATTTGACAAGATTCCACAACACTGGTTACGGATAATCTCGATCACATCATCAATTAATGAAGCTCAGAAGATTCTGTTATACATGATTTTGTTCTTATGGGTTTTCAGGAATTTTATATATGCATGCATGCAAGGGGCTGTTGAAATATTCTGTGCATGAGAACTCAAACTTTGGTTATTTTTTATGTTTCAATAAAATTAGGTTATTTTGTTGACAACTCAAACTCTGAAACACTTTAAATTAACAAGAAAAAGGCCCAAAACCTTCGAGAATATCAACCTAAATGTCTCAAACTGAAACTATATATATAAGGATGGACCCAGGGGTGCCGGAAGGGTCGCATCCCCTAGAAATTTCAAACTCCCATAAAATTTAGATATTTTTTTATATATTTTCTAAATTCAAAAATTTTAAAATTTTTTACCCTTAAATTTTTAGTATAAATCTCTAACAATTCGCACTCTCTGCTTTCGTTCCCTGTATGTATATGTGTATGCATGTATTCATAACTCAAACTTTGCACCTTGAAATAACGAGAGACAAAAGGGTTCAATAATCTTCCAGGAAATCAAGCTAAAACTCAAGTCCCAAACTGAAACTGAAACTGATCACTGTTATATATTGTCATATGCATTTATAACTCAATCTCTAAAAGACTTAAAATAACGAGAGAGAAAAGGGTTTCAGAATTTTCCAGAAAATCAAGCTAAATCTTAAGTCTGAAACTGAAACTGTCATATAGGTATAGATATAGATATAGATATAGATATGTATGTAAGTAAAGGTGATATTGGCACGGCTCAATCAAATTAAATGACCCAGAGAGCTTCAGGAAATTTGACTTGATTGAGCCATTCCAACATCCCCCAGTTTTCAGATATCATCTCAAACATATGCTTACCGGTTAAACCAAAACATCTTTCTCAAATCAGACATCAAAATATGTCGATGAAGACCATCCATGTTTGCATTAGCAAACTGATAAAATCCGAGGAAATATGCTGCAATTCTGTATTATGACGAGAAAGTGGAAAATAAGATGGAAGAAGGTGTAATTTTATATACATATTAGAATGGTTGAGATGTCAAAATCTTTGCTGGATTTAGGAGTGTGACAATTTATATAAAATTTATCCGATTATGTTTTCAATGATTTGGTTTAGTGGTGGTGACATTTGATATAATTAAGCTCTCAAAAACCTTAGTTAATTTCCACGATATCCACCCCCAATTCTATAATTCAATAATATTATATTCATGCTCCACCAAAACAAATAAATAACTTATTTAGAATAGAGTTCTATGGAAAATCCTAACCCTAACGTGAAGACCCTAAAGTTACACTATGAGATTCCAAACGGCCGTCCGCCAGAAGGAGTTGCTCTGTCCGCCAAGCCCTGCACAACGGAACGTTAACCGTGATCACGCATTGTAAGTCTTAAGAGACCGGGTGCAAGATAGGAGCCGACCGTCTATTGTCCAGCATATTCTGGATCTTCTAGATAGGCGGTGGAAGGTCCAAATGGCGTGGGTTAACCATGAAAGCAATAAGGTGACTAGCTCATCTCGCGTGAAAATTTCCGTTTGACTTCTATGAGTTTATTGATCCACCGGATGTAATTTCGAGCTGAATTTCTTTTGATTTCTCAGGATAATTTTTGTAGTTTATTTTTTGGTGAGGTTTACAATTAAGAAAGTTTTTTAACGAGGCCTGAGTAATACTTCTCCATTAGTAATCCAAAAAAATATTTGATTTATTAATTATTTAATCAATTATTATTTTTGTTTGACAAAGACAATACATGCATCGCACTTTGCTATCTGAATTTTGTCCGGTATTCTGTAAGATGCTGGTGTTTCATTTTAAGCACCTTTTAGCACCTTTTATTTGTAATAATATATTCTTTTATCTAATAAACTTTTTAAAATTAGAAAATTGAATGCAAATGAGAACTAAAGATGTTCATAAGCCGGCACCAACTTGCTTATCCATTTTAATATTAAAAAAACATTTTATAATTAAATTTAAATTTTATAATTAAATTAGTAAAAACCGACTAAATAAATATAAAAACACATTTTTGTCAAAATATTATTAAACTAATTAAATTGTACGAATAATCCAACTCTTGAATTAAAAAAATTAAAACCCTTCAACAATGATCATTATTTTTATAGGTTTAAAGGAGAATAATTATTGGTTTAGGGTGGGCAGCTTAAGGTTGGACATATTCCAGTTTTCCAGCAAACATCGAATTTAGCAGATGGCAGCGGAAAATGGTGACCATTTTATATGCTTTGTCACGTGTAAAACCCTAATTGATGTTAAAATTTCAGTCAAGTATCAATTTGAGATTTTTTTTAGTTCATGTATTTATTTAAATAAAATTACCAACTTCAGGTTTAGGTTTAAGGTGCTTATATGATTTAATAAAATACAATAAATTTGGATTTTACCACACCTTGGCTTGGATTTCCAAAATCAAATTGAACTTATGGTCCAGGTTTTTTAGGTAGTTTTAGGTTTAGGTTTAGGGTTGGTTTAGGTTTAGGTTTTTTAGGGTTTAGAATTTAGGGTTTTAATTAATTCCCCACAAGGTTTAGGTTTTTAGGATTAATATTTTTAGGGACTTTAGGTTTAGGGTTTCGTAGGTTTAGGGTTTAGGTTTTCCAGGGTTTAGGGTTTTGGTCCATCATGGATTTAGGGATGTTTCCGAGGGATCTTGCTTTAGGTTTAGGTTTGCGGTTGAAAATGGTTTAGGCTTTAGGTTTAGTCCTGGGACTATCGTTTAGGTTTAGGCTTGTTTGTTGTTTTGTTCTTAGGGGTTTTTGAGGGTTTAGGTTTTTGCTGGGTTTAGGCTTTGTTGTAGGTAAAACTAGGTTTAGGGTTTTTAGTTTACTTTAGGGGTTTTTAGGGTTTTTTAGGGTTTAGGGTTTAGGTTTAGGTTTAGGGTTTGTTTAGGGTTTAGGTTTAGGGTTTAGTTTTTAGGGTTTAGGTTTAGGGTTTTTTATAGTGGTTTAGGTTTAGGTTTTAGGTTTTAGGGTTTAGGTTTAGGTTTAGGGTTTTTAGGTTTAGGCTGTTTAGGTTTAGGTTTTGTGGGGTAATTTTCCTCCCCCTTCTTTTAATTTCCTTGCCTTAGGCATGTAATTCTTTTGGAGGGTTTTGAAAAAAAGGTTTAGGTTTAGGTTTTAGGTTTTAGGGGTTTGGGTTTAGGTTTTAGGTTTAGGTTGGGTTTGGTTTAGGTTTAGGGTTTTTACTGGCTTTAGGGGTTTTACTCATTCAATGTTTTTGATTTAAGGCTGTTCTGCTTTGGTGGTTTAAGGGGTTTAGGTTTAGGTTTTTGCAATTAGGGTTAAGCTTAGGTTTTAGGGTTTAGGTTTTTGTTTAGGTTTAGGGATTTAGGTTTAGGTTTTCCCCTATTTGGTTTTAGGGTTTAGGGGTACTTAGGGTTTACTGGGTTTTTAGGTTTAGGGTTTTTAAATAGTCCAGGTTTAGGGTTTAGGGGTTTAGGGTTTAGGGTTAGGTTTAGGGTTTTTGGTTTAGGTTTAGGGGTTTAGGTTTAGGTTTAGGTTTAGGGGTTAGGTTTAGGGTTTAGGTTTAGGGGTTAGGGGTTTAGGGTTAGGTTTAGGTTTAGGGGTTTAGGGTTTAGGGTTTAGGGTTTAGGTTTAGGGGTTTAGGTTTAGGGTTTGGGGTTTAGGTTTAGGTTTAGGTTTAGGGTTTAGGTTTAGGTTTAGGTTTAGGGGTTTAGGGGTTTAGGTTTAGGTTTAGGTTTTTAGGGTTTAGGGTTTAGGTTTAGGGTTTTAGGGTTTTTGGGTTTAGTTTTAGGGGTAGGTTAGGGGTTTTTAGGTTTAGGTTTAGGTTTTTGTTCAGGTTTAGGGTTTAGGTTTAGGTTTAGGGGCATTTAGGTTTAGGTTTTAGGTTAGGTTTAGGGTTTAGGTATTAGGTTTAGGTTTAGGTTTAGGTTTAGGTTTAGGTTTAGGTTTAGGGTTAGGGTTAGGGTTTAGGTTTAGTTTAGGTTTAGGTTTAGGTTTAGGTTTAGGTTTAGGGTTTAGGTTTAGGTTTAGGTTTAGGTTAGGTTTAGGTTTTAGGTTAGGTTTTTAATTTGTATTTTTTTATCTTAAATCAAATTTGAAAATTTAAAAAATAAAACTCATTTGAAATTTGAACATTGATTCAAGTAAAACTCGATTAAATTTGAATTTTGAATTTTGAATCAAACTTAAGCTTTTCTCGATTTTACTCTACTCATTTTACGTCTCTTATAGAACATTTTAAGAAAAGGAAAAAAAAAACTATAATTCCAGTTTTAACTTGCTCAACTTTAGATCAAGAATTGGAATATTATGCTTAAAGGGAAGGAACATTGAACCCTGAAATTCAAATATGATTTTAATTCTCTTCCATATAATGCAATTAGAATTGACCTTTTAGGTCTTTGGCAAAGCTAAAAAGATTCACTATTTTTTTAATACAATTATTATAATATAAACAAAAAAAATACCTACAAAAACATTTTGCTTTCTCGAAGGGCCATTCAAACCATATTCCTTTCAATATATATATATTCCTTTCTAAAATATATATATAAAAATGAAGGTTTAATTAATGGTCTATTACAAATAATTAAATTAAAATTTTAATTTAGTTCAGTGAATACAATATTTATATAACAATTAAATTTTAAATTGAAGTTCAAATAAATAAACTTAAATATTTTATTTTAAAATTTTTAAATTGGAATGAATATCAATATCAAGCAAACCATCGTTATTTTTTAATAAATATATTACATTTTTATTTTGGATTTTAAATTTAACTTAAAATTGTTACAAAAACACTTTAATGGAATTTAAATTATCAATACCAAACTATTGAATGATATTTTTTAAAATAGTAGAAAATTTTAAATAAAATAAAAATTATTAAATTAAATTACTAGTAGTAAAAGAAGATTTTATTTAAATTTTACATATATAAATATTAATATAATCAGCTGCAAATGGCTGTAGTTTAACCTAGCTGATCCTTGAAAATACCACCACCAGCTTCCCAATCTCCCACCCTAACCCTTTGATCAATCAAAACCCAAGCTCATCCATCCATTAATTTCTGATTTCCCCTCATTTACCTCAAAATCTGCCGTTGATTTTTCATCCAATGGACAGCCACAAGCAAGCCCAGTCCTCTTCTTACCCTCCTCAGCCTCCCACTTCTTCTATTACCCCTCCTCCCGCCTCCGTCGCCATCGCCATCGCCGCCACTCCGCCGGCACCCTTCCACCACCTCCTCCAGCAGCAGCAGCAGCAGCTCCAAATGTTCTGGTCTTACCAGCGCCAAGAAATCGAGCAGGTCAACGACTTCAAGAACCATCAGCTCCCTCTCGCTCGCATCAAGAAGATCATGAAAGCCGACGAAGATGTCCGTATGATATCAGCTGAAGCCCCCATTCTCTTCGCCAAGGCTTGCGAGTTTTTCATTTTGGAGCTTACCATCCGTTCATGGCTTCACGCCGAGGAGAACAAGCGACGGACGCTTCAGAAAAACGACATCGCCGCGGCTATTACTAGGACCGACATTTTCGATTTCTTGGTGGATATTGTTCCCAGGGACGAGATCAAAGACGAGGCTGATTTGGGTGGGATGGTGGGTGCCACCGCTAGTGGAGTGCCGTACTTCTACCCTCCCATGGGTCAGCCTGCTGGACCTGGAGGGATGATGATTGGGAGGCCTGCCGTCGACCCCACTGGTGCTATGTATGCACTGCCACCCTCGCAGGCTTGGCAGAGTGTTTGGCAGACGGCGGGGGCTGACGATGGGTCGTATGCGAGCGGAGGTAGCGGCGGTCAGGGAAATCTTGACGGACAAGGGTATGCGGAAAGTTACTTTCTTTGATTTTGTAAAATCTTTGTCCCTATTTCACAGAAAGTTTAGGTCTTTCTTAAATGCTAATCATTTTGTAGGATAGGTAACATTTGCTAGAGCGACTTTTGATTTCTTGTTTGAGGTTCTACCTTATTTTATAGGGTTCTGAACTTCTGATAACTATATTATTTCCAATGCTTTGAACTTTGGTTAAAGATGGAGCTGCTTCCTTATGTTTAGTATAATCATTGTAGGTCTCGTTGGCATGTTTATATTTTTAAAATGTCTTGCAGACGTGTTTAGGTCGAGGACCAGTTAATGACATTGGTGAGTTTTGGTTTATGATTGTAGTTTGAACATTGTAGGTCTTGATGTCTGGTCTGTATTTCCAATATTTCTTGATTGGCTGTCATGTTTCGCTCGCTAGTACTGGTTAACGTGGTGAATTTGTTGGTTGTTATGGTATGAAGATCCCATTTGGTGGGTTGAAGTTACACGTTAAATTACAATGTTTTTGTAATAGACAACGTAGCTTTACCGTAAGCCTTGATGCTAGGTAGTGATGGTAGTGATGATATTACTGATATTTCATCGTAGCACATGATGCTTATATATATCTTAAGCAGCTGTCGTTTCTATAGATGCTTTAGATAGTATTATATGATGAAACATAACTGTTTTCTATCAACTCTGGTGATAGTTGCCATCTAGGAAAGCTTGGAAAGAACAAGGAGAACCTGTTTAGAATGAGAAATTATGTTGGTCACATTGTTAAACAAGACGGTTAAGATGTAAGAAAGGTTGACAACAGTAAAAAAAGGAGAGTTTACTTGGAATAAGTCTTCGGGGACATTTCTTGACAGAATATAGATGATGCCAAATGTTTTCCTATGTTGACGAACAAAAACGGTACCATCCACCATCTTGAATTTTTTGATTGACAAAAGGTGGTATAGGCAAGAAAAGTGAAGAGCGGGTGGGATTTTAGGTGGGGATGGGGCACATGTCTTAGTCATTCTCATTCTTGAATGCTGGTTGTTTTTTATGGTTCTTTTTTCTTTTAGTTGTTTATATGTAATCCAACAACTGTCCTAGTGCTTGTCGTATTTTTGCTTCCTTTGAACCAAGAATTTTTCCTTAACTACTTAAACATGTAGCGACCAGGATATGTATAGTTAATTTTATTGGCATGTTTGTTTTTATCACTTTTGCATTCTTTGCACTTGCATTTTATATCTTACTGTGACATTTCTTTAATCATTGATTTGTTTTTAAATTATTAATTTTACATGGTAAGAATGCCTGTTTTGTTTAGTTCCCCTTGGCTATATAAAAGCATTCTCTTGTCATCTGTGATGCAATCTTCTTGTCTTCATACTGTCTTTCTTCTTCTTTATCTTCATGTTCCAAGGGATGGGCCTTGGTCATGGCTTTTTGTAATTTGGTTGCCTGGCCCAATATTTATTATTGTTGACCTCTGAATATTATTAAGTGGTGGTTTTGCTAGTGTTTAAGCTACTTTGGAAGGATGTTCTCATTTTGTATATCTAAAAATGGCAAATGAAGGTTATATTTCCCTTTGAGCATCAATCCTCGGGTTGTCTATTAAAAGAAAGAGGATTGGTTTTATCACTGTTTCATACTGGCCATCCTCTGAACTCTTACATAATTTTTGTTTTTTCTGCAGCTAAGCATTCAAAATCCAATATGGGTGCTCGGTGGTGTGGCAAATCGTGTGATGCTCTCGGGTAAATCAATTGGGAATTTTGGTTGCTTGTGATTTATGAATGTGAACCTGTCTGC
Organism: Hibiscus mutabilis; assembly: GCA_019671005.1. Lineage (NCBI taxonomy): Eukaryota > Viridiplantae > Streptophyta > Magnoliopsida > Malvales > Malvaceae > Hibiscus > Hibiscus mutabilis. The sequence continues at coordinate 34,677,962 of CM033749.1, forward strand.
CATTGTTCTACTTTTTAAATGTGATTTATTTAGAGAAGACCCTTTAACTAATTTAAGTGCAGCAAAACAAATGGCTTTTGCTGCTATGACTTTGCCTAATCAAAATATCTTCTAATGTTGTGCAGTTCTGGGATTAATTGTCCCCTTTGTTGTGTTCTAAATGATATTGTGCATCATCTTATGTATTTTCATGTGATTGACTGTCATTGGTAACAACCTATGTTTCTCTGATTTTTTTCTTCTTCTTTTGTCAAAGTATTCATGCTTATATCAGATCTGATGCATATCCAGACATGATATATGTATGTGATCCACCAAATACGTAGAATAAAGATAGAAAATATATTTGCCGGATGTGGATATATTCGAGTCCTGAGGAACATAGTTAAGAGCTTTGTTTTGCTGTCCATATGTTTTTCATTGCAAGACTTGAGAATCATTTATGTTTATGGCTTCCACATTACTAGGCCTAGCAGCAGTTCATACATATATGTGAAGTGTTTGATATCATATAGACAATGAATAATTTTTGAAACATTTCAGTATATTTGGAAGATTTTGTTATTATACCTACCATATCCATTGTTGGACACAAGTGTCGAATATTTATACTTAATCTGAATAACATAAATCTATGAATAAACGTACGCATGCATTTTGTTATCAAATGACATTTTCATATTTGAGTTTTTTTTTTAATTCATATTTGAGTTCAATTAGAATTAAAATTAAATAATAAAAATATTAAATCAGTTGAATCATTAATGAAGTCATAAAGATTTGTGATTTTATACCAGTTTTGAAATTTTTTAAAACCTAAAATTTTAGCTGCATATCAACATATATTCCTTAATATTTTAATAAAAGTACGTAATTTTTTGTTCTCAAATGACATTTTCATATTTGAGTTCAATTAGAATTAGAATTAAATAATAAAAATATTAAATCAGTTGAATCATTAATGAAGTCAAAGATTTGTGAGTTAATATCAGTTTTGAAATTGGTTAAAAAGATTAAAAAATTAAGTTCATAAAAAGTTTTGAAAAAAATTTAAGCCCTTCTTTTTTACACTCAATTAGGAATTTAATTCTAAAATTTTATCAATTGATTTTTTGAAAAACGAAATTGTTAAATTAAAACCCCTTTTTGGATTAATAGGAAAAAAGATATCATAACTTTATTAATTAAGAATTTTTAGTTTTTTTATTTAAAAATTTAAAAAACAAGAAAAAACACTTTTATAAAAAATTATAAATGTCATATAAACTCTAATAGCCTGAATTCACAGAAATCAAAAAAACAAAACATTGGTGGAAATTTGTCAAAACTACATCGTTACGATTAAATTTATTAGCATGTCAACATCTTAGTAAATTTTTTGCAGTGCTAATTTTTTTTAAAAAATTTAAACTCCCCTGAAACAAAAAAACAAATGCTCCATTGGTATTTTTTAATATTTTACGACCTAAACTTTTTTGGGCTCAAAGACACTGCCGGGACACTTTCAGGATGATCAACCCAAGTCACCGCTAGGACACTATCAGATTCAATAATCAAGGAACTAGACTCGCACTATTTCGACTCAGAAAAAATACGATATGCTTCCAAAAAAAAACCTATAATTCAAACAATGTTGGAAATTCAAAAACTATAATAAAAACTTAAAAATCTTAAACCCTAGAACCCAAACCCTAATCTCTAAAACTAAAAGGCGATCCCTGCAAACCAAGCTCCCTTTGACTGACGCATCAATATTAAAAGTTTTTTTTCCAAAATTTTTACAGGAGAGGCCACCCATTTTTTTTTGAGGTCTAAAAAAGTAGCCCTCACTAGTTCTGCACAAGTTAGTATGAGCTAGAAAATTTGAGATAAAAACATACGAGGAAGGGATGAGGTGAGTAACCACCACACTACATCTCATTATACAACAGATATAAAAGTAAAACAGTTGTATTATATTGAATAACACTTAGTGTATAAAAAAGATGGATGGAAGATGTTATTACATCAATGTGTTTGGTTGGGATAAAGTTAAAAGATAAGTGTTATGTATGAATGTACCCTTTTACTTTTAAAATTCTAGCTTTACATTTTCTCCTTGTTTTGACATTGATTATTATATTATTTATTGGGTTTAAGTATGAGGTTAAGGGTTTGATGCTTAGGGTTTATGATTTATTATTTAGTATTTGGGTTGTAGGGTTGATGTTTTAAGGATTTAGGGTTTATGGTTAAGGTTTATTTTTTATGGTTTATGGTTTTAAGTGCTAATGTTTGAGGTAGGGCTTATGGTTTATGGTTTTAGGTTTAGGATTTATTGTTTTAGGTTTTAGTATTTAACATTTAGGTTTTAGGCTTTGACGTTTTAAGGGTTTATGGTTTAGAGTTTATTTTTAGGGTTTAGGGTTTTAAGTGTTAGTGTTTATATGTTAGGTTTAGGGTTTTAATTGTTAGGGTTTATGGTTTATTATTTATGTTTTAGGTTTTAGGGTTTGGTGTTTTAAGGGTTCACGGTTCTTGGTTTATGTTTTACTTTTAGGGTTTAATGTTTATGATTTAGGGTTATAGCTGTAAATTTTAGGGTTTAGGTTGTAAAGTTTAGGGTTTCAATGGTTAGGGTTTATGGTTTAATATTTAAGTGCTTATGGTTTAGGATTTAGGATTTAGGGTTTTAGGGTTTAGTATTTAGTTTTAGGCTTTATGGTTTATTTTTAAGAATTACGGTTTAGGTTTTAAGTGTTGGGGTTTAGGGTTTATTGTTTGGGGTTTTAAGTTTTAGGGTTTAAGGTTTAGGAATTTAGGTTTAGGTTTTATATTTTAGGGTTAGGTTTAAAGTTTAGGGTTTTAAGTGTATTGGTTTAGGGTTAATATTTAGGTTTTAAGGTTAGGGTTTTGTGTGTATGTTTTAGGGTTTAGGTTTTAAAGGTTGTGTTTAGGGTTTAAGGTTTTATGTAGGGTTTAAGGGTTTGTGTTTAGGGTTCATGATTTAGGGTTTGTATTAGGTTTTAGGGTATGTGTTTAGGGTTTATTATTTAGGGTTAACATTATGGATTATGGTTTATGTTTTATGGTTTAGGGTTTAGTATTTAGCTTTTTAAAGATTTAGGTTTGAGGTTTTAGGATTAGTGTTTTGTGTGTATGGTTTAAGGTTTAGGGTTTTGTGGGTAAAGTTTAAGATTTGTGTTTAGGTTAGGGTTCATGGTTTAGAATTCATATTAAGATTTAGTTTTAAGGTTTAGAATTTGTGTTTATGATTTAGGATTCATGGTTTAGTGTTTAAGTTTTAAAGTTTTGTAGTTAGGTTATAAGATTTATGGTTTAGGTTTGAGTTTTAGGGTTTTTAAGCTTTTAGGATTGAATTTGAACCGAATCACGGTCCAAATATACTTTCCTTATATTTAATGGGCCTTTTAAATATAAAAGGAAATGTTGGCCGAAAATGGCTGACTAGAAATCCAACGCCTCCTCTCAGATCGTCTTTGTCTCGTATAAAAGAAATCACTTCGAAATCTTATCTCTTAAATCTGAACATTCGATTTCCGTGTTGAGAGAAAGAGAGAAATGGACGCCCTTGACACCGTCGTAGATCCTTTGAGAGACTTCGCCAAGGACAGCGTCCGCCTTGTCAAGCGTTGCCACAAGCCCGATCGTAAAGGTTTCCCCTTTCTTTTTCCCTCCTTTTGTTTTTCAAAATTGAATCTATTGTAATATTTGGGATTTTTCTCTTCTTTTTGAAGATTCTGGTTTTATTTCTGGGGATGTTTATTGTTTTGTATGCAGAGTTCACGAAGGTGGCGTTCCGTACAGCGATTGGTTTCGTTGTGATGGGATTTGTCGGCTTCTTCGTTAAGCTCATCTTTATTCCTATCAACAACATCATCGTCGGCTCCGCTTAGGTAATTTCCCTTATCTGGTTTTGCATGCAAATTTTTAATTTAAAAAATGGGCTATTTTCATTTGTATGAATCTAAATCCAAGTGGTTTTACTGTGTTTATGGAAAAGGAATTATATTCAATCTACCAAACATGATCAAATTTTGTAGCAATGACTTTTTTTCCATATTACTGAATTGGTTTCTGTTGCTTACGAACGAAATTTATTGGAATTTCTAGCTTAACCCATTGTATTTAACTGATTACCTTATCAACAGCTCTTTAATTTTAGAATATTTTGTAGGGTTTTTGATTCTCCACTAGACCCTTTGATGGAATTGTGTAAATGTCATGCCTTTTGTTCCGCATGCTTGCAAAATTAGCAACTTCATTACTTATTTAACAAACTAGCATTTCACCTGATTCTAGCTTGGATTCGAGGATTTAGACTATTAGAATTCTGATTTCATCAAAAATTTTGTTGATCTTGTCTAGTGATGCTATGTTGAATTTGAGATGAGTGTGTGTTACTGATGCTATTTTGTGTCTTGAAACCTTCGGGGTCCTTTCTAGCTTCTCCTTTATAACGTACATTCGCTTTATACTGCCTCTAAATTGAATTATATATTTCTAGACATTGCTTCTGAGATCCAGTTGGCGTTTATTTGTTTCTTTTGACCAAATTTAAGACAAAGTTGAGGCTGCGATTCTTTTTTGGCTTTCATATTCAGCCCTCACATATAGCTGTGAAATACGATCTCACGGTCTACTGATGGTGTTTCTTGATTTAGCAAAGTGTGTTTCTTGTGTGAATAAACATTAACGGTGTCAATGTCATCGATTTATCTTCTTGACACATACAGTTCCTACCCTTCTTATTGTAGTACTTCCTCTTACAAAACACAAGGTAGTATCACAACATCAATACAAATTTATAAGTTTTAATACTGGCTGTTTTTTGTTCTTAGATATTCGTGGATGTCAATTTAAAATCTTTATTATTTTGTTTCCTATATAGGAATTGCAGGCTAGTAGAAATTTCTGGGGGGATGTAGACCTGTTGGATTGGTTGCAGATTCTTAATAGCGAAGAATGTTATAATGCAGCTCTTCCCTTCTTATTTTACAATTTTAGTAGCTGAACCAGTAGTGTTGAATCTAAACTGAAACTCACTTGGAATTTCTTTGAGCAATTTGTTATAGATTATGGTTAATTTTCCCATGACTTTTGGCTTTTTTTTCTTTTTATTTGTGCAATTCTGTTTAGTCCTGCTACCATCTTTTAACTTTTACATACTGCACTTATTTTTCAGCCATTCACATGTTTTTGAGCCTAAACTAATAGGAAATAATTATTCTGATAGCCTTAATCATTTACGTCTTCTCGATTTATAATCTTGATATGGAAGAAACCTTATCTTAAGGGATATTACTTTCGTCCCGGTTGATATTAAAGGTGAGCAATAGCAATATTTGGATGGGTGAGCCCTTGAGCTTTTCCTTGAAACTTGCTCATTTTCTCAAGAACCTGTTGGTCAGGCATTGAGTAGCATCGCGGAGAGAAGCCATCGAGTAGCAAATCGGTGGAGAAATATGTTCCGTTTATCATGACTGGGTGGAAAATCTGAGCGAGTCTTCTCTTTTCCTTAAAGATGATGAACATGTTGGAATCGATAAGGCACAATGTGGTTATGGTGATGGTTAATGGACCAAGATCTTCAAAGGACCATTATCTCAGTTGTCGGGATGGTGGCTTGGGAGAGTTGTAGGACCATTATCTCCGTTGCCGGGATGGATGGTTTAGGTGAAACAACTATCGGCAGGTAGAGAGGCAAGTGTTGGTGGCCGTGGAGGAAGAAACAAGTGAAGAAGAAAGGTTTGGAAAGAGATCATAGATGATGTGGTGGGGAGGGTTCATGTAATAATTTTTTCGGCCAACACTTTTAACAAACAAGTTATCAAGCAACATTTTGATTGTTTGTCAAAGAGCTATCAAGTCCATGATCAAAAAGAATTAGACTCACTTGATAATTCAAATTGCACAAACTCAAGTCAATAATGATTGAACCAAATTTGAGTTATTTTACGAGCAACCCAAATAACTCAGAAACACCAAGCCTGCTTAGTATACCACAAAAACAGAGATTATGGCATACCAAATTCGAGTTATTTTACGATGCAAACGTATTCACACTCAAAACAGAAATTTACACTGAAATTCACGAAGCGTGATCTTATAAATCCCAACAAACATCCTTAGAAACTTGCTGCAATTCTGATCATATTAATTTCATATATGGGAAGCATTAATTCCACAGTTTATTCCTCATGAAAACCACATTTTATTTGATTCAAATTCCAATATATATAATAGCTATAAATATTAAAACAATTGAAACATATGATATAATGTATTCATATAATCTGATCCCCATGTTTCACTCACTGATCTGAGATGACGACGTTGTAGTTTCAAACGATTTCTTCCTCACCAAAAGACAAGTTATCCTTGATGGTTGAGCATGTGTATTCTCCAGACTACAAAGCAAGAAATCAGGCCGATGAAGCGCGAGGTTCAACCGGTCTTGTCCGACGACTAAACCGGTTGCGTCCAGCAGAACGTGCCATGAATTCCTATGAGCTTCCGAAATCCAATGCATGGAGTAACGCATTCCGTTAACATCGGCTGGATACGAGAACAATCCCTTGGGACTATGCTTACATTTTTTCCTGAAATATTGGCTAAGCTGTGATCCTTTGATTCTCAAATCCAACCAAGTTTCTGGTGCCAATATCACTTTTGATTCCTTGTAACTCGCAAATTCTCTCACATAATCAAGTTCTTCACCAATGATGCTCATGTAGAAATTCCCTTTAAAAAAGGGGTAGCTTTCTCCTACAAGCATCATTGCATCCTTGTAGTTGGGTGTGAAGAGAACGAGGTAGTCGTCGTCCGGTAATCCGCAGTGTTTCAGAACTTTGTTTCGAGCTTGGATTTCTGGGATCGAAATGAAACTCCCGGGAAAAGACGATTTTTTGGTGAGGATGTCGAGCAATCTCGATGGCTCCAATTGAATCCGGTCCAGGTCGGGATGGTTGCTTCCGAAGAAAGGCGAGGAGGACTCTCTTAAACTAGTTCTTGGTGATTTCTTTTTATCATCAATCGCAGGCTCAGAGGACTCTTCATTGATACAAAGACTAGAAAGGTCTATGTTTTCTAGCTCAACTTGACCTGCATACTGTGGATATTTTGCCAACACATATTGTTCAACATACTCCCTTTCCGTCGGTGTGATCGGCCCCGACCATCTGAGATCGAGACCGTGAAGCGTCGAGATCGCCTCAGCTACGATATGCGCCGGAATCACGGTATGTGCTTTCTGTTTTTCATCATATGCAACAATCAAAACTTAATCCAATAGTGAAATTTGCAGAAACTTATAAGAAAAGTAAACAAAAATGACAAGGATGAACATAAATAGTATATTTGTTTACCTTAACAACCATGCTGCTTGGTCTGCTACTTTGTATAGGTGATTTGGGCAAAAATGCAAAAGGGGATTCTTTGATTTCATTTTCCATTAAACCCTAATTTTGTTTTTCAAAATACATCAATAAGAATCTTGGATTAAAAGCTTTGTGTTATAGAAACCGTGGGATAAATCACTTACCTTGGATCCTCCATGTGAAACCACTCCATTGTTGTTCTTACACCCCATGGAAACTTGTCTTTTCTCCACCTCTTACAGCATTCAAGGATTTGTCTATTCAGACCAATAAACAATACAGACAAAAGAAACAGATGTTTGAACCAAAACCTGGAATTTTTTTTTCAAGAAATAGAACAAATCAATGAAGGAAGATAGGAAACAATACCAAGTCAAACTAGAACATTTGTTGCTCCATTTGAGAGTCTATATCTAAGGTTAGGTTAATATGAAATTCTGATGAATAAAGATATGCCGACAGTGACAACAGCAATGGTTGATATCAGAGAAGTTAAAGGGTTAAACACAGCTGTGGAGACTATGTTACTCGGACCGTTCATTTTATTGAATCTGAAATCACATTTATTCGAATATGATTCTTTCTGAGTAAAAATATTCTTATCCGACACTCACCCGAGTCGAATAACATATTCTTCAATCCTAACAGGTGGTGTGCAATGGTTGGAGGTTCAAGTTTTTACCTTGGGATGGGATTAAAATGGAGTTGAATTCTCATGTGATTTGTTTTGTTCTTAAAATAAGGAAACAGGAAATGAAATCAATTATAGAGGAAACGTCAGCTTGGGAATTTTAAATTCTTGAATGGATGGTGACCATTTCCAGGTATTATATTTTCCTAGAAAAGTTGGGTGGGGAAGGAATCTTGAGGCTTGGAAGACCAGGTTCGGAGTCATCCCTTTTAGGATTTAGTACAATGTATTGTGAAACAACATGATGAGTTGAGCTCCTTGTGACTGTAAATTTTTGGCTCCAAAATATCACAAAATGGATAGTTTCTTGCTTAGCAAGCAATTAAGCTAAGCAGTCACCATGCAAAACCATTGTTTTCGGACAACACTCTCTCGAACTTAGGCTTTGCTCGGTAGGATAGAAAGAAAATTTTATTGGTGTACTTGGTGAAGAAAATTTTATTATATTTTTATTCATTGCTTGGTAGAGTTGAAAATTGAAAGAAAAAAAATTAAATTTTAAAAAAAATTATATTTTGAACCAATTTTGGAATGATTTGTTTTTACATGAAAGATGATCATCCTATTGCTTTATTTTCTCCCACTTTTTTTTTATCAAGTCACACTCAAAATTTATTTTCTTTTCAATTTTTCTTCTTCTTTGCATCCTTCCAATTTTCCATCCAACCAAACAAAGCCTAGAGAAACAAATAATCTTATATCACCCGAAATCACTCCTTGATTTCATTACATCATAATTTCATTTAAATAAAAGTGAAAAATCTATATAACCAGGAATAAAGTCAAGATTAAAAATTGGAGTAAAATATAAATGTGAAAACAAATTCGGGGAATTAATTATTTTAAATATATATACATAAATAATTTAAAGATAAAAGAAATTCATGTGTGTGAGGACAAGAGCCCCTCCCACTATATTAACAGCTCAGTCTCTACATGCAACACAATTAATTTACTTATAAGTCTGTTTCATGGTGATATTTGATATTTCATTGAATTATGTATTATTTATTTATTTTATTTATTATTGTTTCTTAGTAAAGAAGAAACAAAGAAACACCTAATTCAAAACGGTAGAAATAATGCTGTTTACAGAGATGCCTTTGATTGATACCTTACAAATAGACAAAGGCTAATTTTAAAATATATATTTAAGGGGGAAAGAGGATTAATTTTATGTGCAAATTGACATTAACAAAATTAAATAACAGTAATTTAAGCTTCTATGCTTTAAATAAAACTAATCAAACACCGATTTTCAGTTCAACCTAACCGCCCAATTGCATTAATTTATTCATACATATCTTACTCCTAAATTTTTCAACGTTAAGAAAACTGAATTAAAAAACTAAGTTTATAAGATTTTATCTCCGGATGAAAAAATATTATTTTAGTATAATTTTTTCTAATATGTTGGTTGATTAGTTCAGATTAAGTACTATAGAAAATTTGTTATAATAATGATTTTTCAACTTAATTTATTTATTTTTTCATAATGCCAGAATTAAAACTCATGATATAGTTTAAGGGATTTAGTGTTTATCACACTAAAATAATTGTAGTTGATAATATTGTTTCAATTTATTTCTTTTATAATGCCAAAATTTAAAAAGTCAATAAATAAATTTTATTTCAAGTATACAAAAAAATATATTATATATATAATAATTATCCTTATAAATATTCAATTTTTTTTTTTTCATAATGCCCGCCCGAATTTAAACTCATGATTTAGTTAAGGGACTTGGTGTTTATCCCACTAAAACAACTTGTAGTTGATAATTTTTTATATATATAACTAATATGAATTAATTAAAAACTTGCAATAAATATGATACAAAACTATTATATCACAAAAAAACTATTATAAATATATGTATTTTTTCAATTAAATGGAAAATTTGTTTGTATTATTTTTGGTTGTCCTCATACAACAAAAAAACGGATCTCCAAGACTTTGCCTTAACAAATTAAATACCCATCATTTGGGTAAAAGTAGGAAATATTGTATAATCGATAAAGGAGAATCTCCCAAATTTTAAAAATTTTGCATACCCAATTCAAGGAAAAAACGGAATTGAAATTTTAAATATCAAAAGCTGGAATCTTGGGTTGACCAACCATTAACCTATGAATTTAAAATTTAAATAAATAATAATAATTTAAAGTATAATTAAGAGCATAATTTTCTTTTTATTATTTGGTAGATTAAAATTATCCCTTGGTTGAAGCATTCGCCATGGGACTTGTATCGAAGTACCCTAGCAAAAAAAAATTAAAACAAAAGAAGGCTCAATTCATACTTTGAAAATTTTCTCTCTTTGGTTTCATTATAATATATTCTCTATTTTTCTAGTTTGAGGTAATTTAATTTAGTTGATTTTAATTAACTAAACATAATATCTTTTGTTTGTACGATTAAAGGCATTTTTTGCTTTCTTGATTAAAAAAAAAATTTAATTTTACAGCCAACTTTATTTTTTATTTATTTATTTTTTTTATTAGCTAAAATTTTTATTTTTCTTGTTAAATTAAATAAATTGATTTTAAAAAAGTAACATTGATTATTTAATTATAGTTAAATATTTTTATCTTTTTTGTCAAAATGGGTGTATGTCATTTTATCATTTGGCGTAAAAAAATTATAAATTAATAAAAATATATTTAAAATTTTGAAAATTATAAAAATTGAGAAAGTATGAAAATTGTAAAAAAAATATAAAATCATTAAAAATTTATTATTTTTTCGTCGGTTGGTCTAATTTGACAAAAAAAATTAGAAATTTAAAGGTCAAAAGAAATGAAAATTTTAGGACTAGAATAATTCTTTGAAAACAATTGTGTAAAAATTATCATTGAAAATTTTAAATTTATTTTTAATTTTATTTTAAATTTGTCTAATAGCTCATAAAAAAGAAAATTTTTACCTGAAGAATTATTTTTGTCTTCGCAAACAAACTGTTTACTATTTCTAAAAACAACTACAAACTGTTTATCCCACCCGTTTTTAAATTAAAATTCTTAATTTATTTGTCATGCCCCATCAATATAAATTCTAAATATGAGTATTTTTAACCACTAAAATTTTAAAAAACTATTTAACATAGCACTAATAATAAAAAGTATAATTAAGAGCATAATCTACTTATTATTATTTGGTAGATTAGACTTATCCCTTGGTTGAAGCATTATATTAAAAACTAAAATAAAACCAATTAAAACGATCACAAAAAAAAACATATTTAAAAAAATAAACTTTTCTCATTTTTATCTTTTATCATGTATTCTTAAATTTTTTATTTTGACAATCTAACAAAAATTCTATTTTCATGATTACTAAAAAGTTGCTTTCTTTCTTTTCTTCTACAAGTTTTTTTTTATAATTTCTTTTTATAAATAAATAAAATAAATTGAAATAATAAAGCTATGATTGCCTTGTTGGTTGGGTTTATCCCGCAGGACTATTTGTAATTATTATTAATTTGTGTATTTTTATTAAAATTAAGAAATTTTTAATTAAACACATAACAATAATCGCTTCTTTATTTAAAAGTAATTTGGCTACAATTACTTGGGATGATATATTTTGTTTTTTTGCTTCTAGAAATAAAAATTGTGGCCCTTAACTTTTATTTATTTATTTATTTTACTTTTAAAGTCAAATTAAATCAATTGACAGAAAAAAATAACATGCTATTGTAAATTAATTTAAATTTTTTTCTTTTTGTCAAAATGGGTTAAGTCATTATTAAATATTAAAAATAAAAAAATTTTATTAATTTTTAAAACTAAAAAAATAATTAAATTACAAAAATTTTGTTCAAAAAATGTTTTGTAAAAAAAAATATAAAAAATTAAAAATTCCACTAAATACTTTTCGTCTACTAAATTAATTTGCCAAAATTAAAATAAAGAAAATATTTATAGAAATAAAGTGAGATAAATTTTTTTTAAATTTGAGAGCTAAAATCATCATTAGCCTAAAATTATCAAAATTTTGATTTCGTACAATTTTATACATAAAATTTTGATTTTATTTAATTTTTTCAATCACATCAAATAAAGTCGGTATTAAATCATTTTATGTTTATAATTGTATTTAAACCTTTAAATTTATTCAATACAAAAATAAATAAACATTTATTTTTTAAAGCATACACAATTGAATTAAAATTAAAATTCATGTGTACAATTGAACTAAAATAAAATTTATATATTATATTACATATTCGATCAAAATTCATATGTAGTTTTAATGTTTATATGTACATAATGAAAAATTTTAAAATTTGATTAGAAAGGTTGAATTAAAAGTTTTCAAAAAGGAGCAAATTTTTGTTTGGGTAAAAAATTTGAGAGGGCCAAATGAATTTTATTAAATTTAAAATGAAAATTTTAAATATTTTTAATTAAAAATTAATCAAATAAAATATTTATCTTTTCCAAATTTTAAATATAAAATACTTAATTTATCCTTAACCCTAACTAATAAATAATTTTGATTTTATCCCTAATAGCGTAAAAGTTGTGAGAAATAAAAAATTATTATTTTCATTTTTTTCATGCGAATAATAGTCAGATGTGCAATTTTATTATTTCATTTTTAATCGAATAATTTTCAATCATAAAATAATAGAAGATGTTGTAATATAATTTTAATTATAGTACTCTATATCTATATATAAAATCATATAAGATGGAAAGCAACAAGGTCGTTGTAGTATAGTGGTGTGTATTTCCGCCTGTCATCCGGGTGACCAGGGTTCGATCCATGGCAACGGCGTTATTTATAATTTTTTCCACTTCTTCCCTTCTTCCAGGAAGGAGAAAAAAGCTAAAACAGAAAATAAAATGGCGTCAACCGGACTCGAACCGGAGACCTTCAGTGTGTTAGACTGACATGATAACCAACTACACCACCACAACTCGGTTCTCATCTTAAACCATTAATAATTTTTATTAGTACATCCTAAAAAAAATGAGTATTAATTTTCTTGATCATCACTACCATGTGGTTTTTCCTGCACCAAAAAATTTTTCATCTTATAATACAACAATCGATAATATTGTGCCTTTATTTTTTGTAAAAATTTTAGTCAGATCTTATTTCTATATAAGTCTTGTAAACGAATCTGTATTTTTCTTTTGCAGGTCAGAAAACATCAGCCACATATAGACCAGATTTTGCTGCAGTTCAAAGAGCTGTAATATTAGATCCATGTACCAGTTTTAGTCTTGACGAACAAGATTGTTACCTCTTTTGTATCTTGTATCCGATGTTTTTCAAACTATTTGTGGATTCTGATTGTTTAATATAAATATGTTTCAAATAAATTTGTCATTTAAGATGACTGCATGCTCCAAAACTTTTGGCACAGTATAGATTTGTATTTTTTGAACAAATTCAAGCAGGCATTTTATTGAACAAACATTATGAACAATTGCAAAAAACTCTGTTGTTGTAGTATAGTAGTTAGTATTCATTTGCTTGAAACCTGGTTTGATTTTGCATTACTCTAGGTGTGTGATTCAATTTCCCTTTCAAAAAATCAAAAAGGACAAAAGACCAATGAAAAAATTGGTGTCACCTTCCCCCAATGCTAGTTTTTCGTCTGGGTTTATCGGCGTGATAACCAACTACATCACAAGACCTTACTAATAAATAATAACCATTAAATTATTTTAAAAAGCTATAATTTTTATTCAATTAAAACATAAAAATATCTAAAATTTAGATATTAGCACGATAGAATTGAGTATTATTCCTATTAAAAAAATAATTGAGTATTATTTTTCTTCCATTATCACTCCCTCACGATAACTCCCAAGTGAACAAATTTTTCAAATTTTTGTACAAATAATTTTAATAAAATAAGTGTTTATTTTTTCATAAAAAAAGTAAAACATTTTTATTTCTATATTATCATGTAAATTAATCCACACAAAAATTACATTCATTTTTTTAATAAAAGAATGCTAAGTCCTAAAGTTAAAGTAACTCCAAGTTTCTCGTCTTGGCAAATTGTTTTTTTCTTATTTTTTAAAAATTTTTATATTTAATTAGACTCACTTGATAATCAACTTAACCACGACACCTTATTGCATCTTTGAAGACATTAAATTATATCACTACTATAGCTATAACTAGTCTTGACGCTTTCGATAAATATAAGTGGTCTTCGATTTCAGGATTACAAGCATCTTTCAAAAGGAAACTTGTGATCTGATTGAAACATAAAAACAGTCGAAAATACTTGGTCCCAATGAGTTAATTTAACCCTGTTGATTCAACTCATTGTAAGTCTGTATGTAAACAAAAGATCAGAAACCAAATTCAATACCGTAGAATAAAGGAAAAATAAGCATGTTTAATGTAAAAAGTCATTATTACCTAGTGACCATCATCCTCAGCTTAAAACAAGATCCACTCCCTTGCTTGGGCCAAATGCTTCACTCTTTAAGCTCGACATAAGGTTTCAAAGTCTTGTACGGTGGCAATAGTCAGAGTATTGCTCTAAACAAATGAACCAATCAATGGGGAAGTTCTAAAATGCACAGTGATGGAGTAAATGATAAGCATATACAAATTCTGATACGATTACACATCAAACTTTACTATATAGATTTTTTTTAAAGAAAACAGTTAAAATTTTTAAAACAAAGTAAAAATAAAAGTTTCACCATCGTTAAAAATTAATGTTAAATAATTTTTTATTACTCTTTTAATAATTTTAAGATTTATTTAATGCTTTTTTTTATAAATCAAATACTTTAAGAATCTTTCATATTTTTTTAAAAAATTAGTAATTTATAATTATTAAAATAAATCTAGAATATTCTATATTTTAAAATAATTTTTAAAATTTTTAATTATATTTAATGTTTGAATAATTTTGAAATTTTAAAAGCCCACAAATTGTCTTTATTCATCCATAGTAGTTCAATTTGGGTTTCAAAAGTCCAAAAATTAAAATTATAGAAGACCAATGAAACTATTAGGCTCAAACTTCCCAATGCTAGTTTTTCGTCTGGGTTTATCGGCCTAAGAGAGATGGAAGACCCAACAATAATTAAATCTGAAATTTTCTATTCAGTTGAGCCTTTAGATAAAGAAACAAAATAAATTAGATCTAAAAAACTGTGAAATTTGTTATCAAGTTATGATCACAAGGTCTTAACAAATTTTTTTAAGATATTATTGTCATTTGGCACACTGTGGTTCTGTCACATGGTTTTTTCACATCTTATTAAAAAATATGAAAAATATTATTTTTTTGATAAAGTACATGTCTATAAGTCTATTGTATAGTCCATGTTTGGGAGAAAATTATTTAATTTTAAAAAATCTGAAGAATTATTTAAGATATTAAAAAGTAAAACATTTAAAAGTACAAATATTAAACATTAAAAAATATAAAAATATGAAGTTTTTTTTAAAAAAATTCTTGCTTATAAGTTTCACCATCGTTAAAAAATAGTATTATTATCCCACTTTAACTTTAAAGTTTAGGGTTTTTGATTTTTTTTTTAGTGTAATTTAAAATTTAGGATTTAGGGTTATTTTGTATACTTTAATGATTCCTATTATTAAAGATTTAGATTTTAAATATATAACCCTAAATTTTAGCTCTAAACTTTAAATTGTATAATTATTCAAATTTTATTGGATATTAATCCACAATTTGTATAATACAAACTCATTTTCCGACACCAAACTTCATTAAATTATGTGGGCAACCAATGGATATGCATATTTTTTTGTTGTTTCCCTTTCATGATTCAATCTTATCTTAAATTAAACAAAAAAAAAATTCAAACAAGGAAAGAGTTTGATACGCCACCCACCTCCAACACAAAAGGCTTAATTAATTTTTTCATAAATAAATTAGGAATTTTGTCAACCCTACATGTCCATGTTAATGGCTGTCAACCTCTTTATATTTATTAATATAATGACATGAAAGAAAAATAATAATAATAAAACCATCTTTCTAGATTTATTAGAAAAATTATCATTCTTTATTAATTTGGATTTGATTTTTTCCCACCATGACTTTAAAATATATTTTCATAGCAAGGAAACCCATGCAATATTCATGAATATGGTTGACAATAATGACCTGTTTTAGTTCTTCAAATTGAAGCCATAATCCAGGACTTAGTCGGAAATTAGAAAATTATAATTTTATTATTGTTTTAACTTATTATTTTAAAGTTTTAAAGGGATTAAATTAAAATTTTACCATTTACAGGAATAAAAAAATTATGTTGTTTTATTTTAAAACTTTTAACTTAAAGGACTAAAGTCATATTTTTACCATTTAAGGGAGTCAATGTTCCTACCTGCCATAACTTTGCCCTGGTCATTAACAAGTGATATCACCATTTCATATATATTTGTTTATTAGAAAAAACTTTGATATACAGGCTGTGTAAAATTTAGTTTACACGTGCCTTTTAATTTTAGGGGTTAGGATTTTAGTTTAAGGTTTAGAATTTAAGGTTTATGAGTTTAGACTGTATGATTTAGAATTTAAGGTTAGTGTTTAGAATTTAAGGTTTAGAGTGTGAGGTTTAGATTTTTAGAATTTGAGTTTTATAGTGTAAATACACAAGCTTGTGTAAAATTAATTTTACACAACCTGTGTATTAAAGTTTTACCCTTGTTTATTTATTGTTGGCAAGTTTCTCCAAAATTACTGCCCGCATTCAAGGGCACGCGTTACACACACACACACACACACATATATATATATATATATATAAGTTACTATTCTTTTTATATAAGTTTTAAATTATTCAGTTTTTTTCATATTTTTAAATTAAAAATATTAAATGTTTTAACTCTCTATCCACGTCTTTTATATATTGCACCGATAAAGACGTAAACAAAAATAACCTCAATCGACATTTACCCCGATATTTTTAAAATTTAAAATTTTATATATTTAAATGTTATATCTTAGACTTATGTTTTTTTTTGGAACAATTTTTATTTAGAGAATGAAAATTTTGTTCTTAATGAGTTTCGAACCCACAATTTAGAAGAGAGAAAAATGTGTCAATAAAGAGCTTTAACCACATGCTCAGGAATTGTTGACTATCTTGTACTTATGTTGGAATATATATAATGGGAGAGACAAATACTCTGAAAAACAAAAACAAAACAAAAATCCTGTATTAATTCTAGACCAAAGAAAGTGAGATAATAAAAGTGTAATTATTTGATACATAAATTTGTATAAAAAATGTGTAATCTTTCTTATTTTGACTTTGAAATTTAAATCTTTAATCATAAAAACTTAAACCTTAAATTTTAAACTCTAACGCATAAATTACTAAGCCGATATAAATTGATAAAAAAAATTAATATCCGACCCTTACCGAGTGGACCTACCATTGATCTAGGGCAATAGCTAGCCAAACTTTAGCCTCCGCATGGCGCGCACACACAGAGATGTGGGAGAAGTAAGTGCACCCCGATATGAATACAACGATCAAAGTGACCCCGAGTCCTAGTACGTGGGAGGTAGCTTTGATGAATTTCTAGTTCAGGCAAAGATTCAATCTTTCCTTAAAAAGTAAACCCTAATTGTCTCACCCCCAACCATGGAAATATACCACCCGCCCCCTATGTCGCGTGCCTAACAGCAACAACCACCGCAACAAAAGGCTGTTTTGCCCGATTCGGGAAGCCTTCAACTCTGAGCATTTCCTTTCTCAACAAAAAAACATTGTTTTCAAAGCCTGTCCAAATATCTCAAGCGCTCGGGGTTTCTTTATTTACACACAATCTCGATTTCAACATGTGGGCAGCCATTACCCATTGGTGTTGTAATTATGTGACTCCAAACAACAAAAATCACATTCACATGCACTGCTTTTGATTACTTTGCTTTGAGCGAGGTGGCAAGTTGCACTCACTCATCTGTATATATTTTATCTGCAATAAGTGTTTTAGAAACTACACGAAATTACAGTAGATTGTTCTAAGAGATATTGTTCGATAAATTCGTTTTATCAATCTAAATCGTGAGAACGAACCAAAAGTAAATCTGGGTTTGCGTTAAACTGTGATAACTTTTGCTTATGTGTCGAAATTTGCTTGATTGCTTTAACTCTGATTCTTTTCCGAACAATAAAGGTGTATTTTGCACCTTTTTATTTAAATTTCAATGTGAGTAGTAAACACGGAAAAATTATTATATGGTCCCGGATCACCACATTATCTATGATCCCGTCCACTAAAAATCAGCCAACTAATTTCTCTTTTACCATGTCATTTTTTTCAAAGATGAATCTTCACATTTTTATGCTATGTAAATAGGGAGTTAGTAGTTACATAAAAGTTGATTATAAATGGATTAGTGACATGGAAAAAAGGAGTTAGTTGGCTGATTTCTACTGGATGTCGTGGTGAGCCTGGTCCATAAAATAAATTCTCATAAACACGAGTATATGTTATATATGGGCTATATTCAATTTTATTTGAATGATTTTTAAAAGGTTGTATCTTATATTTGAACATAAATTCTCTGTCTTTTTTTATGTCTCTATGTATGCTCTAACATTAAAAAATAAATTTTTAGCTTTAGGGTTAAAGATTGAGATTTAGTGTTAGAGTTTAGGGTTTATAGTGTAATGTTTAGTTATAGGGTTTAGAAGATTTAGGATTTAAATTTTAGAGCTAGAATCTGAGGTTTAATTTTTTTAGTGCTAAGACATACATAAAGACAAAAAAGGCATATAATTTTTTTGGTTGTCCTCACAGTTTCCCAGGGCTAGGGACGGAGCCAGGATTGAACATTGGCAGGGGCCAAAACATTAAATTTCAAAAAATGTAAGAGCTTATTAAGTATTTAAACTCAAAACTCATGGGACAATACCTAATTTGTCTAATATTTAAACTTTATAAGATCCTAAATTATTATTGGACCAAAAAATTTAAGGATACGAGCTCACTCTTCTTTAGTTCAACCCGTACTCATTATATATTTAATAAATTCTTAGTATTTTTTTAATTTTAATATTTATTTTTACATGGATCAAATTGTTATTAGACCAAAATCTATCTAATACCTTAATTTTATAACAGGGGTCGAGGCCTCCTTAAGCCTCAAGGAAGCTCCACCCTTGCCCAGGGTTTTGCCCTGACTAATCTGGACCGACCTGCGTCGCACACCTAGCTTTGGTGGGTGAATCTCCCAGGGAAAATTTTCTACATCCACGAGGTCCCGAACTTAAAATCTACTTGAGCGAAACTGAGTTACTTAACACTTGGATCAACTCCGTTGGTGAAAAGGCATATATTTTGTGTTCCTTATATTCATACGCAAATATCGAATATATATATATATATATATTGCATTATTGACTTTGTTTAGAGCTAGCAAGGGCAATCATGCAGGTATATTTCTAAATGATTTGTTTTAATATATAGTATAGGGTTAAACTGGCCGACCAAAGCCGGGATGGAAATGGCAGCAAAAAGTAAAATAAAACAATATTTGATGATGCAAACCATTGCTTGTATACTTGGTTAATCAATTCAAACACACATGCAGCCTGTTCAAAAAGGTTAGTTAGATATATAATGGAAAGTCGGCATGTTTTGTCACTTGCAGAACATGGATTGTCATAGTGTTTTCTCCATGTCTGATTTGAAATCTCATCTTATTTTAATTCCAATTTGTCATTATTGTTGAAAAGTTATTGCATTCAAATATATATATATATATATATGTTCATATATACTTCCTTAATGCAATTGATAATTATATATACCTTTTTTTTGAAATTCCAGGTCAATGGCTGAAGAATAATGGCAACAATAAATATAATTATCTATATTAATTAATAATTCGTTGTTTATTAATCAGATAGGGGAAGATTAACACTAGCTATATACATATACGTACATATATATAAACCTAAAGTGGCACGCAATATATTGCAACTAGATTATAAAAACATGAACTCACTAATCACTATATATATCTAGCTTGTAAGAAATCATCGTTTTGTATTTTGTCTAATAATTGTGTTCTGTTTTGTCCAATGAAACAAATGGCTTAATCTTGTTTTAGTGTCTTTTGGTCACTGGATGGCTGTCGAATTATTTTTTTTCCCCTTTACCGTGTGGATTTTACTTTATTTCTTTGGATTATATAATATCGTTTGAGGCTTTCCGAATTTAAATATTAATGGCTGAATAATTTATTCTTACGACTATGTCTAAGAGATGTTATTATATATATATATATATATATATATATATATATTTATATTTAAAAATAATTGTATGCTTTTATTGATGAAGAAGCATACAATATAAAAATATAGACGTGAGCCTCGTTAAAAATATTTTTAAATTTGGGGTGGCCCCCACTAGTATTCAAAAGATTTGCCCCTGGTTTAGGCTACTAGGGTTAAGAATTTAGATTTTAAATTTTATAGTTTACATATGAAGGGTTATGTATAATTTTTTTACACAATTTGTGTATCAAAATATAATCTAATATAATATATATAAATATAACATGTTCGTTTTTTTATAAGAATTCACGTAAAATTAGATCAATAATTGATGCATGTGTAGCTTTATAAAGCTATTTCGAATAGTACATAGAAAAATAATATATAGAGAGATGATCCTCTTACACTATGTAAAATTTTGAAGTTTTACATTATTTTTGGACCGTTAGATAAATGTAAATAGATGAATGAAATTAACTATACAAAATGTGAAGATTATCACTTAAAAAAGATAAGAAAATAATATTAACCATTTATTATGATCATCTAAATGTCCAGAAAATATATAAAGTAATTGAGTTTTACACAATGTAAGTAGATCTTAATCCATTATATATATATATATAACATGTTCGTTTTTTATAAGAATTCACGTAAAATTAGATCAATAATCGATGCATGTGTAGCTTTATAAAGCTACTTCAAATAGTACATAGAAAAATAAGATCTCGATTGTGATACAGGTTTCGAGTCTCATTCAAAAGGTGAAGAACTTAGCCAAAGACCAATAAATATGAGTATATGTTTGATGTTAGAGATGGAATAACTCACCAAATCTAGAATACTAAAGTGATTGGATAAAATTGCATATGATGTTTATTCTTATTGTCATTTTTATTAGAAATCTCATTTTTTATTTATTAATTAAATATTTAAAGAAATTTTTTTAACAGATCTACAACCTAAAGGAGGGGAAAAAATATTACTATTGGGATAATTCTATAGTAAATGACATATACCGCAATGTACCACTATTTATATGTATCGTAATGTACCATTAACTGTTTTAATTAATTTTGAAATCTTAGGGACCGAAAGGGTTATTATCTCCTTTTAGAATAAAATCTTAAAAAATAATTTTTATATTACTTTTTTCGGATTTTCTTTTATTTTTAATTCAAAAAATAATTAAACTTCTATTAATTTAAGGATAAAGTTCACAAATGGTCACTAGATTTTGATCAATTATTCAATTTGGTAACTAAACTTTCAATTGCTTCAATGTTACCATTACACTTTTAGTTTTGTTTCAATTTGGCCACTGACTCATTAATAGCCGTTAAAAGAGTGATCTCACTGCTAAAATATTTCATATAATAACACATTTAGTCCTCCACGTCTACACATTCAAACAATTTAGTCCTAATTTGAAAGAATAATAAGTTCAACCCTCATTATTTCAATTTGACCCTATTTTTAGTTAGAGATAATTTAATATTTTATTTTGATCCCTCAATTATAACTAACGCTATCTTGTCCCTCCCAATCCCAACCATACTCAATCCATCCTTTAAAATTAATTTGTAATGTTTCAAAGTTGGAGTGGTTCAAATCTTACACATGTTTAAAAAAATGTGTAAATATAAAAAAGATTAGATACTTTTATAAAAAATTAAATTACAAAGTTAAAAATTTCAAAATATATAAAAGATTAGATACTTTTATAAAAATAAATTAAAATATATAACTTTAAAGAAATTTTGAATATATTGTTATTTTATAGATATTTTATTTTATTTTTTACCAAAAGAAAATACAAAAACTAATTTAGGAGAAAAAAAAAGTTCATGTATCAAATTATACGGAAGTAATAAATACAAGGTTCATTTGTGTATTTAAGCCTTTCTTCTTTGATATTTAATATACAGATTTTAAAAAAATGGTTTCAAACAAAAGCAACATTAATTATGATTTGTTAAAAATTTTCTCAACTCTCCTCTTTAAGTACCCGTTCACCCCTCTCCCTTCATTCTCACCCCAACCCTCACCGCCTCTCTCTACTCTTAAAAAAACATAGTTGAGTTCTTACACTTCTAATTTTAGTCATAGTGTTGTAGAGGGAAATGACAATGGTGAGTTTATTATGCATTTTGATATTTAGTTTTAGTATCAAATTCTCTGCTTCGATCCTAAATTGGATTGAGTATGGTTGGGACTGGGAGGGTCAAGCTAACATTAGTTATAATTGAGGGATCAAAATAAAATATTAAATTATATTTAATTAAAAATATGGTCAAATTGAAATAATAAGGGTTAAATTTATTATTTCTTATGAATTATGACTAAATTGTTTGAATGTGTAAACGTGGAGGACTAAATGTGTTATTATACAAAATATTTTAACAACCACATCACCCTTTTAACAATTGTTAATTGGTCGGTGGCCAAATTGAAATAAAACTAAAAGTTTAATGGTAACATTAAAGTAATTGGAAGTTAATTACCAAATTGAATAATTGATCAAAGTTTAGTGATTATTTATGAATTTTACCCTTAAATTAAAGTGAATGTAAGAATTATTATAAAACAAAAGTTTAATTGTTTTTTGAATTATAAAATAAAAAAATCTTGAAAAATATTATAAAAATTAATTTTTAAGATTTTATTCTAAAAGGGGATAATAACACTTTTAGTCCTTAGAATTTCAAAACTAATTAAAATAGTTAATGATACATTAAGAATGTTTTTAAGTATTATTAATATTATTTTAATAAAGTTTAAGCTTTTCTATTAAATTGAATATTGAAACCAGAATATTGAATAGGACGAATAATAAATATATTTTAGAATTCAGATTTACTCACTCTATCATTTGTTGACTTAAAAAATGCTATCAATATATTTTTTTAACAAGGTATAAGTTTTTTTTTTAAATTGAATATTGAACCCATGTATTGAATAGGACGAATAATTAATTTATTTTGATTTATGTAATTATATAATACTTAATTTATTAACCAAATATGATCAGAGAATTAAATATTTTTGTAATTACACTCTTATCCCAACCTTTGTACACTGAGAGCAGCCATCGATTCACAACCAAACCTTAGGATTGCTTCATCCCTTTTTATTGTTTATTGATAACCAAGTGGATTTGCATTCCACCAACTCCACATCTTCGAACCTTATCCAAAACCCACATTTACACATTATATCTTTTTATATCAATAAAGTTTATAAATTATAAATTCAAATATATTCAAGTATAATTATTTTTATTTTTATTTGAAAGTTCAGATATTATATTATTAAAATATATAATAAAAGATGAGATAAATAATTCTCTTTTAATATTATAAAATATAAAATATTGATATATCTATAATATTTAAAACACACGTATATTTCAGAATATAGTATTATTTTTAATGTCCCCACAATTGAAATATAAACGTGTGTAGGAGCTTTTAACGTGATTTGCAAAACTCTTTGAGAATCAAGTTGTGGCTTCAACTTGTATTTATGGGATAGAACCAAATATGATAACAAAACCATGGGAAATATACATTTGTGTTCATTATTCATAGCCAATCTTGCAAGTTAACTATTTTTATTTATTTATTTATTTTGCAGTCTATTTGTGGGAGCTGTTTTGACTTTGGCTTATTAATTAATTATATTTAACCAACAGATTTTTCTATTAATTTGATATCTAAATAAAACAAAAAATCTTTCTTTATGGTTAACCAAACCTAACGTCAATGAGCCTAAGTCACTGATATTTATCAATATTCATGGAACCTGTTCAAATGATGGAGAGGATAAAACTGGTAAAAAGACTTTTTTAATTTGTTTTTCAAAAAATACATACACTTTGTATATAAAGCGATTTGAACTCGGATCTTCTAGAATGAACATTTTGTTGGGTTCATATTAAAAATTTAAAGTTATTTTCATTAAGTCAAATTCATTTTTATTTCTACAAACAAATTCATAAAATTAATATGTAAGAAGCATTTTTTTCAAGGGTAATTATTCCATACACAAACGCTTGTGAAAACTTTGTTTGCACAAACACTTTTATTTTAGGGTTTGGGGGACTGTTTAGGGTTTAGGATTTAGGGGTTTAAGTGTAGTGCTTTTGAATTTAGGGGATGTTGATATAATTTTGGGTTTATGGTTAAAATTTAAGGTTTATAGGTTAAAACCTAAATCCTAATCATATTACCCCAAAACTTAAACCCTAACCCTAAAGCATAAATCCTAACTATAAACCCTAAATTCTAAACCCCTACACTAAAACTCTTAAACTTTAAACCCTAAATTAAATCTATAAAAAAAATCAAAAATATTTCTTTAAAAAATAAAAAAATTTTTTTCAAAACATTTAAAAAGATTAAAACGCAACAATTATTTAATATAACGTTATTACTTTAATAGTAAACTTTAGAAGCCAAAAAAAAAACCTTTAGAATACTATATCAAAATCCATCTATATATAGCAAGATGTTGGAACGATTGTGCTTGTTTTATATATTATACTTTGATAAAGACAATAAAAACAAAAAAATAAAAACAAAGATGAAATATTATTCATTGTTCCTAGTTTAATCTTAGTTCACACCACGTTGAGGCTTTATAAGTTAAGTCTTAACTTCAAAGCTTTCTTAAGTAAACTAGTAGGAAATAATATCAAATGTGAATTAATCATCATTATCACCTTTTTTAAGATTGATGTCTTCTTTGTAATGCTTATCTAATTATATTTCTTGTTATCTATTGATTTAAATTTAAGTTTAAATTAATTAATTTTACATATAAAAAATATTTTTCAATATTTAAATTTAAATTTAAATTTACAATTCTTAATTTAAAGATAGAGTTTTTTTTATATTAACATCCTTAACATGAAAATTCAACGGATGTAAATAAACAAAATTGATACAACTTATACAAAAGAATATAAAGCATAAAAGACTATTGACTTTAACTGATCAGGGGTGAGTCGTGATGAATGAAATAAGAAACATCAAACTATCTTCATAGTAGAGAAAAATCGTGCCAAAAAGCACAAAAAAGCACAACGTTTTAATATATGCCAAAAAAAATAAAACCAAAACAAAGATGATAATTTTTTATATCTAAATAAAAAAAAAAAAAAAAATTGGGCCGATAACACTAAATTGTCGCCTAATACGACACTTGTAAATAAAAAAAATTAGACACGAACTATTTTAGAGAGAACTAATTTTTTTTACTTTCCTTTTATATTAACTTGAACTAATTGTCATTAAATTTGCTTTGCTTTTTATATTAACTTGAGCTAATTGTTATTAAATTTGTTTTTCAAAAGTTTCATTCCGGTCATGAGTTCTAATACTTTGTCTAATTAAATTAATTAATTTGATAAAATAATAATAATTTATAAGATTATAAATGAAAACAAAAGGAGATAAAAATCTCAAACCCCGTTTTTTTCTTATTAATAAAATGAGAAGATTAATTTGAAATTGAGGTGTTGTTTATTCTTTTGTTTTATCTTTACTTCAAAACTTTCTTACAAGTAAAGTAAGGGTGAAGAATATCAAATGTGAATTAATTATCATTTTTAATATTTTTTTTAATATTAACGATTTTCTCATGTCTACATATTTAACCCATATACTACACAATTATAAATTAAATTTAGAATTTTAATAACCGTCCTCATAAAAAAAAAAAACCCCCCTAGGTTAATTGGTTAATGTCTGACATGTGTTATAAATGAATAATTTATATCTTTCGATCGATATGTAATATTTCCTTTTAATGAATAATTTTTTACTTTGTAATCACGGACCAAGGTATTAGTAATTTGAGAGAGGTTATTGTCCTCACACAATAATTTTTTTACCTTTAAATTATATATATTTTAAAAAATAATTATGAATTTATCTTCTAACCTCCTATTCTGAACTTCTTTCGTGGTTGTAGTATTAATTTTATTAATTTTTTTATTGTGGCTGATTTTGAAAATTACTTTAAAAAATCTAAAATTATTATAAAAAATATGGTATGTTAATTTAAAGTTTTCAATGTTACGATTTCTATTAATTGAATTGTGGTAAAAAAATGTTTATATTATTTTATTTTGTATGTATTAAAATCTTATATTAATTTTATAAATATAATTATTTCTATACTTAATAAAAAAATTCAATGTTATTATCAAAAGGTGTTATGAAAACTAAAAATATTTATTTTAAAATGATGTTATAAAGTAACAAAAATAAGTTAAAATATGTAACAAAAATAAGTTAAAAATATTTAAATGATATTTTTATAGTTTAAAAATATAAAAGTAAAGGATTAAAAAATAGTGTAAAGGTTTTAGAAAAGAAAAAATGATATTTTTTAAGAATATTTACTTTAGACTATTCAAAAAATCTAAAATATATTTATTATTATTATTTTCTCTAAAAACAGCTTTAAAAAAGCTTTTTATTACAACTTATATTTAACTTACAAAAAGGAAAAAGAAAAAAATCATATATTTAAGTTTAACTAAAAATTGATAAATCTTTAAAAAAATATTTTTTAATAAAATCAGAAATTTTTGTTTCTCAAAAATATTGATTTTTGCAATGATTTTTTTATTTTATTTTTTAAGGTGAATCTTCATATTTTTTTACATATAATTAAAGAATAGCTTTCAATTATTTAAAAATTATTTGATGAGATCTGGCTTTCATCATTTAATATACAACCAAAAATATATTTAATCTCATTTTTCCATAAATCTTGTTTCTTTTTTATATTTTAAAATTAATTATTTAAAATTAAAATTGTGGATATTAAAAAATATAATAAGCAATTTATTTAATAATTTCTTAATTTTTAAAAATTCCAACAAAATAAATTTTAACTTTTCAATAATGAGAACCTTTTCATTTAATTTTTTAATTTATCATTTTGATAAACTTTTTTTGAAATTTTTAACTTTGTGCCAAAAAAACATGAACAGATCTGAATTTCAATTCCCATACGGTAAAAAATAATTCATTAGGCTAAATAAATGGAATTTGGATCATAATTGGCAAGTTTTTTCACAATTATGATATTCAATTAAATTTATAATTATAACAAATTTCCTTATTTTGTATATTAATTACTTTATATATATCATATTTAAATAATTATATAGTTTTATGATATTGCTGGATCTAATTACAGCTCACAAGCAAACATTAAACTTGGAAAGTGAAACGTATTTAAGTTAAATTTCGTGGGTCCAAATCGAAGCAAGTTGTTTGCAATAAATATTTATTTTTGCCTTCTTCAACTCTCAATGACTATATATACACACCGTCGGTTTGGAATTTTGCTTTCATCTCGAAGAACAGTTAGATAAGAAGAAAAGCAAACAAACACGGATTTGATATAAAAGTACAACAAGCAAGATGAGAAGTTTAATTTGAAGTTGTGCTGCAATTTTGAGGGGGGAAAAGAGTTATGTTGCAGAGGAAAAAGCAAAGAACTGCTCGTAAATGCACTGAAAAATCGGATCTGTTTGATGGATTGCCGGACGATCTTGTTATTTCCATCATTTCCAAGCTCGCTTCTTCCGCTACTTCTCCTCTTGATTTCATCAACATTCTCCTAACGTACGGTTTGATTTTTGTTTTTTTTTGTTTTTGATTTTTTATTTGGATTTTATGACTGTTAGTTTGAAGGTAATAATGATGGAGATTTTGAATTTTGTGTTTTGATAGATGCAAGAGATTAAACCGTTTGGCTGTTCATCCTCTGGTTTTATCAAAACTTGGCTTTAAAGTTTTTGCCATTAAAGCTCGAAATTGGTGTGATTCGGTTCACCGTCTTCTCAAACAGTGCGTTAAAGCCGGTAACGTTGAAGCTTGTTATACTCTCGGCATGGTCAGTACTTCGTATGATTTCTTTCTTATTTATATTTTTAAAAATAAAATTTTCTGAATTAACGTAATTTGCCGCCGTTACAGATCCGATTCTACTGCCTGCAAAACAGAGGAAGTGGGGCGTCGTTAATGGCAAAAGCAGCAATCAAAGCCCACGCGCCAGCTCTTTACTCGCTTGCCGTCATACAATTCAACGGGAGCGGTGGTTCGAAAACGACAAGGATCTCCGGGCCGGAGTCGCCTTATGCGCGCGAGCAGCTTCCCTCGGCCACGTGGACGCTCTGCGTGAACTCGGCCATTGCTTGCAAGACGGTTACGGCGTGCGCCAACATATAGCCGAAGGACGCCGGTTACTCGTCCAAGCCAACGCGCGGGAACTCGCGTCGTCGTTAAACGCTTTAGTCAAACGAAAAACCCAGGAACAACACCATCGTTGTTTAAACTACCAGCATTACAATTTAAAGACGGGTTTGGGTTGTCCGTTGTTAAGTGATTTCGGGTGCAATGTACCCGCACCGGAGGTTCACCCGGTGAACTCGTTCTTAAAAGAATGGTTCGAGTCAGGAGTGGGCGAGTTAGCACAGGGGCTAAGGCTTTGTTCCCACAAAGGGTGCGGGAGGCCGGAGACGAGGGCTCATGAGTTTAGGAGGTGCTCGGTTTGTGGCACAGTGAATTACTGCTCGCGTGGTTGCCAAGCCCTTGATTGGAAGCTGAGACATAAGGTGGAATGTGCACCGGTCGAACGGTGGTTGGAGGAAGGAGGAAATGGTATTGGCGGCGGAGAAATGGAGGAGGTTGTGGAAGCGGAAGAGTTGGCTATTTGATTACAAACGGTAAAATCGTAAAGCAAATTTGTTATGGTTACAAGAAATTATTTTTCTTTTCTTTTTTACTTTTTCTGTTTTTAATCTTTGGGATGCTTTCATTGATGTACATAGAAGAAGAAAGGTTTCGACTTTTGACTTTTGAGAATTTCAATAGCGTTTTCATTTTATAGTTTAGACAACAATTCAGTGAAAAGCTTTATAAATAAATGAACTGTTTTAAACGTGAGCATAATTTCAGTTCAGATAAAGGAAATTTTAAACTTAAAATTGAAATCAAAGTTAAAATATTATATTTTGTTAGAAGTGTAATTTTGAAGAATATAGGAAATGAAAAAAAAATCCTCCATTACCATGTATTTTGGAGGCAACGGCAACCGACGAGATGTTAAGCACAACATAAGTTACAGAACAAACCTTTGACGACGAATCGAAACCATAACAATCGGCATCGTCTAGGCCAACAAGCTCAACAATGGGAGACATTTGGGTCGGCATCGTCAAGGCCAACAGGCTAAAGAAAGGGAAACACTGGGTAGTGATCGCATTCCTTGAAGCAAACCCTGTGAATGTGAGCGAAGTCGAATTGTGGATCTACTCCAATTTTAAGAGGGACAATAGTTTCAAAACTATAAATGGCTTGAAATACAATTAAACCACCAAAGTTAGGAGGGGCAATTCCACAATTAACGTACCTGGTTTGAATCCTTTGTCAGCATTTATTATAGTGGATTCAGTTTTAATATTAATATACATAGTCTTTCGATTTTGTAAATGTGTCTAATTTATTGTGACTTATCTTCTATGTTGAAAGTTATCTATGATTCATCCGATTGATTTGGACGGAGTCATGAGGACTCAACTAAAGGGTTTAAAGACTTGAAGGACTAAGTTGGAAGATGAAAGAATTTAGAAGACCTAATGATGAAATTGGAGAGAAATGCCGAATATTGCTTACGTCTAGAGGAGAAATCCCTTTGAGCCTTTGCGAGGGGGTTCAATCTACATTAGCGTCACTTCTCTAATTCTGTCAATGTACCTATTTTGGTCTTTCAAATTGTTCAATCTCCACTCTTAAAATAATCTTCATTCTCTTCTATTCGATTTTTTAAGTCTCGAAACTATTTAATTGAACTTTTTATGGTTTTTAACACAATAATTGTCGTACAAATTAAATCACGATAAATTAGACATAATTTAATGATTATATTCTCTTCAATCAAAACGTTTCCAAAATCGAAAGTAAATAAAAAATACACGACATTTTAAGAATATAATA
Source organism: Hibiscus mutabilis (assembly GCA_019671005.1). Taxonomy (NCBI): domain Eukaryota; kingdom Viridiplantae; phylum Streptophyta; class Magnoliopsida; order Malvales; family Malvaceae; genus Hibiscus; species Hibiscus mutabilis. The sequence goes on from CM033749.1 coordinate 34,708,306, forward strand.
CCTTCAAATTATTGGATTCTTACTGAATAATTGGAGATCCCACAATACATTTTCACTATTGTATTAATTGCTCGGATATTGCTGCCATTTACATGATCCTACAAATAGTATATAGTTATGTCTATTAAAATAACCTAGCCGCATCACCTTTTCCACTTTTTCCCTCTGCTCACTGCAACTAATTTTTAGTTTTTTATTTTACATATCCAACAGTACTAACTTTAGTATTGGTTGTTAACTGCCGGTAATTTTTTATTCTTTTATTTTGTTTTTTAGTTTTTAGTTTTTAAATTTAATAATTCTGTCATTGTGACTTACTTTTCTCTATCTTTTGGTATGTATTTTTTATCTTTTGACACGTTTTTCTCTTAATCGGTCGTTTGACCGCTTCTTTTGTATTTTGATTTTACATCAGGGTCGGATTTGACGATGCCATGACTGTATCAAGATGACGCTCTTTTGATTATCCTGTTAATCTTCCTGTTTTTGACACTCGAACTGAATTTGGATACGAGCTCACAGTCACCGTTCTTGTTTCGCAATTGAATTGTGGTAATGACCGTGCTGTCAACGTGTCTTGTTATTGTAATATGTATTTTTAATGTTGTTTGTTGGTGGATTTTACCTTTTATCGTTGAACTTTAGTGATGTTTTGTATCTATTTTGTTTCAAGCCTTTAAGTTAGGGTTTTTACCTTTCCTTTGTTTGTTCTTGTTTACGATCTAGAGACGTTAGTTTTCGTGTTAATAGAAATATGTCCGGATCAAGTTTGTTTATCATAGTTGTAAACTCTCCTTGTATTTTTATATTTTTTTTCTCTTTTAATAAAACTGACGTACTCATATTAAAAAAATAGTATATAGTTCTCGGTTTTTTACTATTTTTTTTCTTTCGAATTAGATTTGTCTAATATATAGATCAAAACATGGGTGAGAAGAGCCAATGCATGTAAGCGATAAGAAAAAGCTTTATTCTTGGTGAAAAATAAATAAATTTCATGATTTGGAATCTGTTTGAATTTTTCATCTTTATCCAGTTAGGCTGAATACTTACTGGTTATGTTTATGCTTTCTTGAAAACCCTTTTTTAATGTTTTTTTTTTTGTTTTTATTATTTCCAAAAAAGGGTTAAGGCAGAAATTTTATGCTATGTTAATAACACTTGGTGAGAATGTCGGATACAATTATGTTCAATATTTATGTCCAAATATATTTATCAAAAAAATGAATAATCTGCTTTCCATATGTTTGGGGAGTTTTTGGAGCTCATATTCATGTATTATATTGGAAAAATGAATAGTCCTCAACGTAGGAGAGATCTTTTTTTGTCATCATTTCTTCTCATCACCTAATGAGATCTTATTTACACTACATGAGGATAGATCGTGTTAATTAGTCCAGGCAATGCATGGCCCTTTTTGACACATTTTACATGAGGGAAATGCTGCCGTGTCTTTATAAGCCTCTTCCACTGAGTTGTTATTATCACTATTTCTTATGAATTGGAAATGTGGGATTGATCAGTCCAAGTTTTTATAAAGAAATTGAACTTTATGTTTGTTTTGGGTCAAAAACGGATATTGAATCATGTTTTTTTAGTAAATACATATACATATATAAAAACTTGATCAAATTCATGAATTATTTCAGGCCAACCAGTAGAATATTTGAATTCGATTTGCATGATAGCTCAAGTAAATAATAATTAAGCTGAATTCAAGTTTCTTTCAAACCAAATAACTTACAATTACATGTCTATACGTACTTGGTCACCGCACAAAGACTCTGCTTATGCTGGCACATCAGTTATGTCCACACCCTTGGCCAACCCAAGTTAAATTACATACCTAATTTACGCCAAAAACACCGATCTCATGCTGCCATGCATGCAACATACTCGGCAATGGGCTTAAACGTAGCAGCACATGGAACACAAATATCGAACAGTCAACCAACCATCTCTGTGTCATTTGGCATCTTTTCTTGATCATCTGGGGAGTTGATAGATGCTAGTAAATCATCTATCTTTAGAGGAGAATGCCGAACCATGAACTGGAATATAACCTGCAGAGCGGATTCGAGAATATTTATAATTCGAAGAAGCATTAGAAGATTATCCACACGATTGATTTGCCATTGTCTCTACTGAGAAGCAAGGATCTTTGAATCAATGCGGCCAAAAAGAGAAAGAAAATAAGGGAATAAACAGACAAACCTTCTTCAATCTTGATTTATTTAAGTACATTTTATCATAAAGAACTGACTAATTTGGTTGGGAATTGATACTGTCTGAACAAGGAAGCATCCGATGCAACAGTAAGTGCATCTATACCTCCTCCACAAAGAATTGAGTTGAATTCCCTAATTCCCCCAATCAAAATGCGATTCTAAAAATTGCAGTGACAATGCAAACACCAAATGATCATAATAATTATAGTGGGGTCAACATTATTAACTTTTTTACAGCAGACAAGGGGGTTTTACAGAACTATCCTGACAAGAATTACTCCAAGCCTTTTTCAGAAAGAGGTAGAGTACACAAAATGTCTCAAACATTAACTAAATATGAAGTTCACATTTGAGTAACTATCTATAGTACTATAAATCTTATCATGCATGCTTTCTACCAACCTTTGAGTAACTATCTGCAAAAGCACGTGCCCAGTTAGACTTGCCAAGATAAATCAAATCAGCCTTCTCCAGTTTTCCGTCCACAAAACTCAATCCTCCATCACCAATAGCGAACCGTAAAAGGTTCCCTGATTGCAGCCCTGACTGTGCATTTGGAAGAGAGAGAAAATCAGATAAAAGAAAAGAGAAACATTAAATGTTAGCTACATGGACTGTTAAAAGCAAGGTGGGAGAGGAAGGATGCTTAAAGTTCAATTTATTTTCCTTTCTAGCTTGTATTTCAGGAAATCCGGCCCATGAGCCTGCCATTTAACTCAAGAAGCAGACAGCCTTAATTATGAAAGGAAACATGCCGGCATAATGGAACGTCAACAAGATGAAAACGTGGGATCTAAGTTCCTTTGTGTTTCAATTTAAATAGAGAACATTTATAACTATCACCACCTCAAAGGGGCTGCCCAACTGAGACAACTAGGAGCTTTTAACTCAGGTCAGGGTTCAAATCTTGGGGGAGGGGAGCAGGGTATTACAGGATGTAAGGAGCTACCTTATTTTGACTAACTCTGTATATTTAGTAGAGATGACAACGAGTGTAACTCTCTTTTATATAATTTCATAAAATATATAGGGGTATATATATACAAATCTAATTTGTCTAAACTAGGTAACATAATATATCACATTAAATACAATATATTCTAGCCTAAGAATCTATAACACTCCCCCTCAAGTTGGATCATAGATGTTAATCATGCCCAACTTGTTAAATATATAATCGATTCGGATTCCATTGAGAGCTTTTGTGAAAATATCTCCAAGTTGTTCTCCGGTTTTCACATAACCAGGAGAGATCAAACCTTGTTGTGTCTTTTCGCGAATGAAGTGACAATCAATTTCAATGTGTTTCGTCCTTTCATGAAAAACAGGATTTGAAGCGATGTGTAGCGCAGCCTGAGCCCAATTACCTCAGAACTTATCAAATTGAAGCAACAACTAACTGCATTGATATACCATAGACTTTGATGTACAAGATAACAATGGCAAATTATTGATGAACAAATCATTGTCATTAGTTGGAAGCAACGATTATCACATTATGCATTTGGCTCAATATGGGTATTTACAACCATACCTTTTCTATGATATCCCCATCTAAGCAGCAAAAAAGCACGGGAGGGTCATCTGACATTATGCATGACTCGTTCATACAATAATTAATATTTGTCTTTTAGGCTCACACTCGTTTTTCTCAATAGATTATTTTATTATTCATGGTAACCCGCCTACATGGGTGTCCCTCCAGCACACAATAAGGACCCCACGCTACCACGTAGCATTAACCGATCTACCACGGATCCCTATAGATTGCTAGTCCAAACAATTTACCCATCTATTACCAAGCCATTAGCCATTAATCCACGTATGGGTTACTAACCTTGATTTCTCAGTTTTAGAGTTTGTTTTATACCTTCAAGGACCCACCGGCCCCTTTACCACAAATTATAGAGCCCTCAAACACAACCTCGAAATTCTTGGGCAGATTGTTATATGAGTACCGATACTCCTATGTGGGTATGGGTATGCCTCACTGGGTACCGGTACTCCTCCTCGAGTACCGATACTCAACTCAGGTTCGAAAGAATTAAACTACTATCCGTAACGATACGCTCTGTTCCATATCGATACTCACTATCAATACTCGGATCGCCCCGTACCGATCCCTAGTCGCACTGATACTCCTACCTTGCGTACCGGTACGCTAAGCCCTTCCCAGGAAATGCAACATTAGGTACCGATACGCCCAGAGCGTACTGGTACTCGAACACGTTACTAGAATTCTGATATGTAACACCTTGAACCCAACCCGGATCCGAATTGTCACTTACGGGTCACCCAAAACTAACACATCAAAATTTCTTATTTAAAACCACAAGTTGATCGTTCTCAAAACCATCCATTACCATAAAATCCACGTAGATAATAAGATTAAAAGGGTTTTCAAAATGTATATTACAATTAAAATACACTGTTTGACCGAATAATAGTAAATCAAAATAAAATACAGACTCGATTATGGTAAGGTCCTATGAATACAATCAGTCCAAATTAAACATCAAGTATTGTACTCTGAAATTGGCTCGGTGCGGGGAAATCCTCCTCGATGTGCTCCTACAAATGCAACCTGTCAACCTACGCACGGAAAAAACCATAATTCCTCACGCTGAGCTAACAAAGCTCAGTGGTACATTTCTACTCTAACATAATTCATGAATATCATAAAATAAGCATGCATGATAATATAATTAAGAGTGCACATACAGGCTTCTCAACATCTAAGGATCATCTTCTAGCCTATCCTAGCTAGAGCTTATAACTGCCTCAAGATACCACTAAAAGTAAGAAGACAACCAAGCCATTCCAGGCTTACCATATGCAAGGTCCCACCAACCATTGAATTACATCCCATACTCTGATCACGTAGTCCAAGGGTTATCTAGCATATACCCGAGATCATAAAGCCCATCGAGTTACATCTCATACCCTGATCACAAAGCCCAAGGGTAACTAGTCAACATCGTTTATCCATAAAACAACATAAATAACATACATTCGCTAATGGCCGATGAAGCCCGACTATTTTTCTCGTGCTCACACAGTCGTCAGGTTACCCTTGATCACATAGCTGTCGAGTAAAGATCATATCTGGATCACTATAGCCACAGATATGTCCTAGACATACTTGGATCACAATAGCCACAAGCAATCTTATCATGCGATCACATAGCCGAGCAGGATTACTCGAGATCACATAGCCCATCGAGTTACTCGAGATCATATAGCCCTTCGAATTGTATTTCTATATCCTGATCACATAGCCTAAAGATAGGTTTCGGACCGCATCCAGATCACATAGCCCGTGGATACGTTAGATGTACTCGATCACATAGCTCGGAGTACCCATCCCCTTATTTAAGTGTCCTTACATCGACTCTAGGACATCTAGATCCCTAACCAAGACTCATACGATACCACATGATCCCCCGAGCATCAATATATCTCACCGAGAGATAAAGGCATCCAGCCAACCATTACCAATGCCCCAAGGCATGACTCGTTTGTTATGTTATTTATTATATGCCTTTAGGATTCATTTACGCCTTTCTCGTTAGGTTATCTCATTACTCACGGCAACTAGCCTACGTGGAGTCCCCTCAGCATACAACAAGGACCCTAAGCTACTACGTAGCAATAACTGATCCACCACGGATCCCTATGGATTACCAAACCAAGCAACTTATCCAACTATTATTAATCCATTAGCCATTAATCCACATACGGGTTACTAACCTCGATTTCTCAGTTTAAAAGTTTGTTTTATACCTTTAAGTACCCACCGGACCCTTTACCACGAATTAATAACCCCTCAAGCTCACTTTTAACATTTATGGACAGATTGCCCAACGTGTACTGATATTGGAAGACACGTACCGATACTGGAAGACATGGTTTATTTATGCTGAAAGACGTGTACCGATGCTAGAAGACACGTACCGATACTGAAAGACGGGTACCGATACTGAAAGGCGCGTACCGATACTGGAAGACATGGTTTTCCTATCCTAGAAGACGCGTACCGATAATGAAAGACGAGTACCGATACTGGAAGACATGGTTTACCTATGCTGGAAGACGCGTATCGATACTAGAATACATGGTTTACAGATATTGGAAGACGAGTACCGATATTGGAAGACATAGTTTACCTATGCTAGAAGATGCATACCGATACTGGAAGACATGGTTTACCTATGCTGAAAGACGCGTACCGATACCGAAATACGTGTACCGATACACCCTTAAAGAAGAAGCTTGAGTTCATCCTCGGATCCCGAGTATCGATACTGAAGCCCAGAAATGGCTTTCAAGGCTCGGAAAATCGCTTCCCAAGTCTCCAAAACATATCCTTTAACTTAATCTTACATCTTATGGGAGTTTATTAGAGTGATTTTCTACCCTTATTACACCTTATTGACCATAAATTCAAGATTCACCATTAAAGGGATTCAAGCTTCTTAAAAACCAAACTTAACACCCATAAATCATAAAACCAAGCAAGACATTCATTTTATGATGTTCATGAAATGTAGGAGTCAGAATGTATTGACCTTAAACATGCAAACCCCAGAATGAAGCTCTCTTCAAGCTCTTACCACCACTTTTCTTGACTCAAGCCTCCAAACTTTACTTCCACCGATTCTAGTGATGTGTATCTTGAAACGGAGATCCTTTGATAGTAATAAAACTTCCCTTAAGACTTAATTTGGGATTCTCACTCCTCAACAACAAGTTTCAATCTTTAACATTTGGGTTTTGGGAAGAAAATTGAAAGAAGAAGAAGAAGATAGAGAGATGAGAATAAGGGTGACTTCACTCTCTTCCAAAATGGCAGCCCCTTAATTGATGTATCAGCCTTTTTCCCATTTAAGGGTGAATTACAACAACGCATGGAGGCCCATTATGGCCCAACATCTCGGTCCGACGTATTGGTCTAAGATCCGGGTCAACGTCCATTGTTGACTCAAGAAATCTGAGTCGTTACATGATCAAGTGAGGGGTACCGATACACGAGAGGGCGTATCGGTATGCCCTTTACAACCTGCCTCTCAAATTACAAAGGAGTATTGATACGCAACCACCTCGTACCGGTACTCGAGCCTAGATTTCAAAACCTGGAGCTCGGGGTTTCACCAATCCCACATTTAACCTCCATGGTTAAGTCTCAAATCGTTCCTACAAGTTATTTAGGGTGTAATAAGTGGTTTTCTACCCATTTTACACATTATTAACATGTGATACATGTTTTTCCATTAAAAGTGGTTTAAGCTTCTAAAACCTCAACCATGAAACCCAAAACTATAAACCACACAATGCAATCATCTTATGAGGCTCATGAAACGTAGGAGTCGGAGATATACATACCTCAAGCAAAGATTCATGAACAAGGCAACAACCAAGCCTCTTCCATCTCTTTTTCCTTGCTCTAAGCTTCCAAACCCAACTTCTACCAATACCGAAGATGCTCAGCTCGAAATGGAGATCCTTTGATGCTGATAAACTATTCCTTGATGACCAAACCGAAATTCACACTCTAAAACAACAAGTTTCCATCTTTTTCCATTGGTTTGGGTGGGTGTTTTGGGGGAAAGATGATATGGGAATAAGGATGACTTCATCCTCCCTACACTATGCAGAGAAATTAAAGAGGTATAAGCCCTATTATCCCCCTATAAGCAATTTACCTTGTTTCCCTTCAGGACAGTCACTTCATTCAACCATTTACCCATCACACGAGCCCAACAACACATGAAGGCCCACAAAGCCCAACAACAAGGCCCAACATACCTGAACATTCGACCCGACATGTCGGTCCAAGACTCGAGTCAACGCTCATTGTTGACTGGCAAATTCGGGTCGTTACAATTGGAGTTTTTTTTTTGAATAGTCAATTAATATTGTGTTTCGATGGTACCTATGTGAGGGGTAGCCCCGAGATTATGTTTACCAGTCCTTAAGAAGGGTCGGGAGTGCTTCATGTTCACACATTATAAGAGACGTGAGAAGAACCACAACTGCACTTTGGTGAGATTTAAACTTATTTCCTAACTCAAATAAAACATTATAAGACAAATCTCAAAATGATCGAGAGATAAAATCGTACGTAAACATCTCGAAAAAATAATATTGATTGTCAAAGATTTCAAAGACTATTTGACGGACGACACTTTACAGACTATTATAGAGAAATTTAAAAGATGAGTTAAATATTGACCATTTTATATTTTTTGTGCATTTTTTTTCTTTTGTAGCTCACACATCCATGGCATGTCATATCACTACCCCACACCATAAAATAGATTTTTCATGCTCAAATCGGGTTATTATGAGAAGTAAACATCCATGACTGTTTTTCTTCCACCCTATTGTGAGTAAAAATTTTCCTTTTGCCCCTCCAAATTCTTTTTAGCACTTTCTCACAACTTCAACTTTTGGTTTCTAATTCTACCCTTTGTTGTTCATTACTCTATTAGCTAGATCTTGTAGTTCATTGCTCTATTTACCTTGGAGAAAAAAGAAGCTTGGAGATGGTTTGGTAACTGGTTAGGGTTTAAAGGTTTCTCGTTATTTCACTTAGGAAATTGTTTGCAACCCTTATCACGATTGTGATACTTGTTTCAGCGGTAAGGTTATGCCACTTTCCCTAGTCGACACATATTTGAGTCATGATAAGTGTAGTTCTTTGCTTTTATTTTTTTTCATCTAATCAAGTGGTGACATGTTTCATCACCTAATTGAATGGTTAATTTATTAAATTAAATTAAATTAATAAAATGTATAAATAACGATAATTATATGTGTAATTATACAAATTTATATTTACTGTCATATCACTCGTTTTGTTTTAACAATAAATAATTTAATTAATATTATTTAAATAATTATATGATTAAATTAACACAATTAAAAACATATTTAATATAAAAACTACCCTCGATATTTTTTAAAAATAGTTTTACCCAATAAAAACCTATAATTTGTAGTTTTGTTCTTTAAAAAGAACAAAAACACTTGAAAGACTTGAATCTTCTTGTTAAGACATAGAACCCAAGAACCCTTAAAAGTTTGACAAAAATGGCGAGCAGCTCGGTGAACTTGGAAGAAATACCCTCCGAATCATTGATGAATGAGCTTCTCCGCCGTATGAAGTGCGCCTCCAAACCCGAGAAGCGCCTCGTCCTCATTGGTATAGTTTTTTCCCTCTTTTTAATTGTTTGCTTTTTTTTCTTTATTTTTTGGTTTGAAACTCACATTATTATGGATTTTGGGTTGATTATTTTTAATTAATCTCCCTCTACAATATTTTGGATTTTTCTCCTTTTTGAGAAATAACATGGAAGGTGGAACTTTCAGATCTAAGAGTTTGTTGAAGTCGGTTCATGAAAAATTTTTATTCTTTTATACAAAATTGTAGAAATGTACTATGAATTTCCAAAGCTCCAAATTCAATCTAAAATTTCTAACCTTTTTATAGAAAATTTTCATGTTTTTTTTTACATGAATGAATATGTTTCTAAGGCAAAGTCAAAGGGGGCATTGGGTGAATTTCTATTGATTAATTTCTGAAAAGTGGCGTTGTGTAAAATTTTGGTTTGAGAATATGTAAACCAATGCTCATTATGTACGTTTAATCAACAAAATGAAATGAACTTTCACGCCAATTTTGAATGTGTATATTCCTTGTGCATTCATCTTTTTCTTTGCAGCAGTGGTAATAGATTTTGGAAGACTAAATATTAATGTCCCTTATCTATGTTATCTTGACTCCGAAGTATGTCAGATATGGATATGGGTGCTTTAAAGAAAATGGAAAGTCAAGGGTAACATAGTCCCCTGTCCTTAACCTACTAAGAAATAAGTCTGTATTTAGTCTTAGAGTTTCGTGCAGCAATGAGGGGATTATTGCTTAATCTGAACTACATATCTTGCTTGCATAGTGTCTGGACTCTGGAATTTCGGTTTCTTGCATAGGTCTAGACTCTGGAGTGTGTTGGATACAGATATGGGTGCTTTAGAGAAAATGAAGAGTCAGGATAACATAGACCCTTGTCCAGGACTACTAAAGAAATAAGTCTGTCTTCAGTCATAGAGTTCCATGCAGCAATGTCTGGAAAATCGATTAATCCGAATTACACATCTTGTGTAGGGTTTAGAATTTGGGTTGCTTGCATAGGGTTCAGACTTGAGAGTGTGTCAGATACAGATATGGGTTTTTTGTAGAAAATGAAGAGGTGGGGTGACACAGCCCCTTTTCCATGACCCACTAAGAGATAAGTCTGTCTTTAGTTGTAGAGTTCCATGCAGCAATGTCTGGATAATTGCTTAATCTGAATCACCCATCATGTTTGCATAGGCTCTGGAATTAGGGTTGCTTGAAAGTGAATAGAAAGATGCTTAAGTTTGGTTTTTATATTTACTTTTTATGGAAGTCTCAAGCATTGTTGGCCATCTCTATCATGTGGAAATTGCACCATTCATAGCTGCATTAAGTTAGCATTCTTTACATTTCTGTCAATCTATTGTCTTGAATTTTATAGAAGGATGACCACTTTCTAATTATTGAATATCCTATGATTGGCAGGTCCACCTGGATCAGGAAAAGGCACTCAATCACCAGTGATTAAGGATGAGTACTGCTTGTGTCACTTGGCCACTGGTGATATGCTTAGAGCTGCCTTCTCCGCTAAAACCCCACTTGGTATCAAGGCCAAGGAAGCTATGGATAAGGTCAAATTCATTTTCCAGTCTGTCTGGATTATTTAAATTGTTCTTGCTTGTACTACTAGATTATTTGACTGATGAGGTGTTTTGCTATTGCTTCGTAGGGAGAACTTGTTAATGATGACCTGGTTGTTGGCATTATTGATGAAGCGATGAAGAAACCTTCATGTCAAAAAGGTTTCATTCTTGATGGATTTCCCGGACCGTAGGCCAAGCACAGAAAGTAATGCCTTTGTTTGGAATATTTATTGCTTGCACAACCTTTATTTATTTATTTATAATTTTTTTTCTCACAGTCCATGCATCTAATCATATGTTCTTGATCTTTGCTTTGCAGCTTGATGAAATGCTTGAAAGGCAGGGAGTTAAAATAGATAAGGTGCTCGATTTCGCAATCGATGATTCAATCTTGGAGGAGAGGATTACTGGTCGTTGGATCCACCCTGCTAGTGGTAGATCCTACCATACAAAATTTGCACCTCCAAAAGTTCCTGGCGTAGATGATGTAAGTCAAACATAATAACCCTCATTGTAATTATGTTTCTCAGCAAATGCAAATTCAGTTGCAAAGAATCTGGTGACAGCCTTTCCACCTCTTTCTCCAGTTGAAGTTGCTAGACATTTTTATGTCTTAATTAAGTGCAAACTTATTGGATTCTTAATTTTCTTCAAGGTGACCGGGGAACCTTTGATTCAACGTAAAGATGATACTGCAGCTGTTCTCAAGTCAAGACTCGAGGCATTTCACAAGCAAACTGAACCAGTATGCTTTCTGTTTCCTTACTATCAATCTATTTTTGTTTATTTTTTAGAAAATTATTTGAAATGCTAGAGTTACTAGAATACATGTGATGCGCTTTTCTAAAACGGGATAAAAGAGTGAAGTAGCAAGGTAATCGAGCATGTGGCTTGAATGTTTTTGTTTCCTAGATTGCTGTTAACATTTTCAATGGTGTTGCTCAAAGTTTAGGTGATCCGTTATTATTCCAAGAAGGGAGCAGTTGCTAAGCTCAATGCTGAGAAGCCTCCTAAAGATGTTACGGATGAGATTCGGAAGGTACTTTCCTGATTAAATTGCAATTAAGCATGAAGTTCAGGAGGTGCTTTACTCATGATTGTTGGTTCTCCTAACCTAAAAACAGATCATCTTTTTTGTCTGAGAAGTTTCTTAGATTTTTGCTCTAATTCATTACTATTATTTTGGCCCAAATGGCACGGCTGTTGACTGTTTTGTAAGTATTGAAGGTTAATGTTTATACATTTAAATAATGGTACTATAGATTAACAACAAATCATTTTTGGGATACTTTTTCTAAACTTTCTTTGAAAATTGTCTTGTATGGTTTGTGGGGTTGGGTTTGAGTAGGGGCTGGATAACTTGTGTTTCGTTCTTTTTCGTTTTATGTTCATATATGAATGTATGCTAGATAACAGTATGGTTGCCAAGCAGGTACGGATTGATTGAACCTTTTCAGACGAATATGACCACCATGGAAGGTGGGTAGATTCAACTCCACTTCAGATCGTTTTAGGTTTTAAGATCTCACCCTTGTGAAAATTTCCCAACAGAGAGGTGTATGTCCAAATTATACCCATTTTTTAGTTAGGTGCCTAAACTTTATTGGTGCCTAACATTTTATTTTATAACCCAAATAAAATTTTTCCGTGCAAAGCGTTAATTTTTTTCGTTATCTAATAAAAAAGCGACACGAAAAGTATTTTTTATTATCTTCTTGATTTTTTTAAGAAAATCAAACAATCTTTACTTTTAGTAAAAAAAATTCAAAATTTTTAATTTCTCTAAAAACCATCAAACTCAAACCTTAAATCTCTATATTCATCCTCTTTCACTATTGATTTAACCACTATCGACCATTTTTGTCTTTGTCAGACCTTACGACTAAAAGTTTCATCATCCAATCGTCGAAAATTAACAAAGAAATTACCTACAACAATTGACTGATGATTTGAGGGTGAAAGACGCCAAACATGGAGATAGGCTATATTTGAGTGGTGAACAATGAACCATCAAACATAGAGATAACAGACAATGAGAAGATGTGATTTAAAAGTTAAAGTTCGATCAAAAGAGATTAGAATTTAAAAAAAAAATTGAACTTAAAAAAAATCAAATTAAATAAATTAAAAAATCAAACCATATATTATAATTAGATGATAATCGTTTAACATCTGTTGATAAAAAAATTTAATTTAAATCACAAACTTAAAAATTAATTTAACTCGAAACAAACTCAAAACAAAAAGCACCAACTTAAAAAAACGTTTAAACCTTTTTCTAAATGAGCTATGGCCATACCAAAGATGGATCATATCTACGAAAATAAATGTTCAATCACAACACCGGATGACCTCCGTTCTCTATGACTTTTATGAGAACTGCAACTTGATTGAACTCATAGTATATGGGAGTCAATGCCCTTATTAGCTGCTGTATCAGTTACTTTTAACATGCATTCTTGCCATTTGAAGTTTCGAATTTTAGGATTCACACGGTAATGCAATCCAATGACGTTCTCCCAAAAAGCAGGGATATTTAGGGTTCGTCTTATTTCAGAAAATATCTTCTACTTTTATTTTTTATTTTCGTTTTCAGAAAATAATTTTTATTTTTAGATTTTTACAAATTAAAAAACATATTAGTTAATAAAAATAAAAAATTGTTTTCAAAAATAAATATAATAAAAATATATAAAGAATAAAAATAAAAAAATACATTAAAATATTCAAACTCGGATTAAACTAAAATTAAAATTTTAAAATAATAATTTTCAAAATTATCATTTTTCTAATAAAAATATTTTTTTATATTTTTAAATTTTCACTTATTTTGATTTTCATTTTTCTTCCGCCGTATTCCAACAAACTCCGGACATTTATTTTCCTTTTTTTTCCCACTGCAAAGCTCTCTTTTATATTCACATCCAAGTGACCAGCGACTAATATGCCTTAGTTACTTTACTAGAGGACATTTCTTTCAACATTCCATCAGCATACCAACAGCAGTCCAGAAGAAAAAAAACTGTTCCACGGCTCCAAAAGTGATGACATCCATCACAAGCCCATCCAAGAAGTACAACAAATCTTTTTCAAGGAAAGTAAATATTCACGAAACAGACCTCGTAAAAGAATAGAGGGTCCAATGTTTTAGTAGAGAACTGGGACACTGCGTTGAAAACTAAACGAGATGGGAAAGGGAATAAACTGTTTATTCTTATAATTTCAAATACCAACCGTTTTGAGCCATCTCCAAAGCACCCAACAAGGTAAACTGTAAGAACATTCATTCAACCTAGAATCACGTCAAGAAAAAAATAAGAAGCAATAAAACAGGGAAAAGTATGGTATTAAGAACAAGAAGCCTCCTTTTTATATTGTCCCTGCTTCTTTCATCCTTTTTCCCCTCCAACTGTATTCAAGAAACTTCTGTCTGTGCGTCCTAAATGACGCCATCAGTTCTTAGTGATAACATAACAGTAACCATTGTTAGAGAAGAAGTTGGTCAAACAAACAATGCCTTACTTGCATACTAAACGATTGTTTGCAGGTTTTGAATTTTGAACCCCCTTTGCTGCCTGCTGCAACACTTGCAAACAAACAAGACACAGAGAACAAGCAAACATATAGAGATCTCACTAGTTAAAAAGATCAACCTGTTTATTTAGGAAGAAGCACCTTGAGTGCGCCGAATTTACTGCCCATACACAGGAAACACCAACGTTGTACCCTTCCAAATATCAGTGGTCTCCAGCAAGCAATGTGAGAAAATTGAAGGGAAACAACATGAGCAATAGTTTCAGACGAGAAAATTAAAAAGGAACTTTCAAATGTGGTTGAGAATATTACATGTGTTACAATCTGATACAATATCAAGAAGATGGAGAATGAAAAGTTTTTAAGTAAGGTCTCAGCTGACTACTACAAATCATCCGAAAATTATCCATACTAATAATCGGACCATGTGAGGCTGTATAATATGCCTGCCAAAAGACGATATCAGTTCCTCCAAATAATTTGCTACCAACATATGCAACTGCAGCGTCTCACATTTTTGTCAATCATCTGCCTAAGACAATTATCATGGAAGATAACATAGTGTCCAAAACCTATCCGTCTGTATCATGACACAAACCAATAGACAGAAAACATTACCGCTGCTACATCAGATTTGGATCCTTAATGCATAACACGGTTAATATTTTGGTTCTGTCCAGCTTTTTCGCTAAATCAGGCCAGGAAAATGATCTATTCACACTTTTGGGGGGAAAGTAGGGAAGAATTCTTTAGATTTAGGTAGAGGAAGCTCCCGGAACCAATCATGATTAAGAGCATCACCTGCTGATATTCTCTGCAAAAATAACAGAAAATCCAATTATAGCTGAAGCCACCCACATGTAAACAGAAAGTTAAAACAAAATAGGATATAGAATTATAATTACCTTCTCAGGATCATATGCAAGAAGCCTATTTAACAGGTCAAATCCAGCATCAGAAAGGACAGCAGATCCTGTAAAAGATGCTGCAGGAAACTTTTTACGCAGCGAGTTATACCTGGAAGAAGAGAACAAAAGCAACTACTTGTTAAATTACAATTCGCATGACCAGGAAAATAATTAACAATGAACACATAAAATTACGATAACAGTAGTGCCATACTGATTACCAAAGTAATCATCAAAAAAGATACTTACGGTTGCTTAGAATAATTCACCTTGGCCCCTGGTAATTCAGAAAACCCAGGCCAAATCTTTTCATTTGGAACACCAAGAGTATCAAAGATCTGCAATCATCAATCATCACCAAACATCAGAAACAAAATAATAAGATAAAGTAGAAACAATAGAAACAGTAATTACCTTGCGAAGCTGATCAATTTCACTTGTCCCTTTGAACAAGGGCTCCTTAGCTAGCAATTCAGCCATTATACAACCAACAGACCACATGTCCACAGCTGTTGAATACTTCTTTGCTCCAAGTAAAAGTTCAGGAGATCTGAAATGCAGAAATCAAAAGAAGGTACTTTCAAATTCAAAAGCACATAGAATTCATAATGTTAGATAAGTAATAGATTGCTACTCACCTATACCACTGGGTAACCACCTTGGTGGTATATGGCTTAAGAGGGCTCCCATACTGCCGTGCCATACCAAAGTCGCATATTTTAAGTTCACCTTGGTTGTTCAAGAGAAGATTGGATGTTTTCAAATCCCTATGTAGCACCCAATTATCATGAAGATATTTTACGCCCTCCAGTAACTGTATCATCAAGCTTTTAACATCACTAGTACTGAATCGACGCTTCATTGAGTCCATTAGCCACTTGAGGTCATGCTCCATGTACTCCATAACCATGTAAACATTGTCATGGTCATCTATAACAACTTCTTTGACTTTCACAATCGAAGGGTGATGAAAAGATGCAAGAATGTTAATTTCCCTTAATGATGTCACAGGGAAACCATATTCTTCTAATTCCCTTCCACCAAGAATCTTTACCTTCTTCAAGGCCACAATTTCTCCTGTCTTCTTATCCTTAGCTCTATAAACAATACCATAGGTACCTTCACTTATTTTGTTCAATTTTTCATATTCAAAAACACTTCTGCAACCGAGAAGCATGTTCATCCCACTTCCAGCAGACTCTTCAACATCTAAATCTGATTGATCAGCAATAGTATCTTCATGCAAGTCATCAAAGTCCATGACATCATCAGAGTCAAACTTACACTCCTTATCTTCACCCTTGCAAGCAGACAGTACACTGCTGCTTCTTTCATCAAACCGTACCCCATCATCCAATTCCTCTCTCTCAAACTCACCACTCTCAAGACTTGAACTACTCCTTATCTTTTCCTCGGTGAGAGATCCATCTTCATCATCACTGTCGGAAGCCCATCGTGACGTATATATGTTGGGTGCCTGAAATTCCACTTTTCTGATCATAGCTTGTTCTTGCCCATCATCCTGACATTTCTGGCCAGACAGTGAAGGGGATACAACAGCACCAAAATTTGACAGTGGAGACTTGGATAGCAAATGCACTTCATTGATAACTGCAGAGACAGGTGGCTGCTTATCATCCGGAATGGAAACAGTATTTGACAACTTCAAAGGTGAAGGTGAAGATGACAGAGTAGTAGATGTATCTATATTTCTGTTCTTGGATGAAACTCTTGCATCCTTGTATTCTAGGTCCCATACAATTGGGGAAAACTTCCTCTTTTTCTGAGGCGGCAGCCGAACCCCATCATCCAACAACCGTGTAACATCATTTTTAACTTTCACAGCATCGTCTAACCCACATCGCCTAGGACCCAGTTCAAACTTACTCTTATGAAGGGAAGCCGAATTCTTACTATTAGATGGGTATTCGTATCCATTCTTAAAGGAATTAACTTGAACATGCCCCCGACTCACTTTCTCAACATCAATTCCCCTTCGAACATCAACTCGCCCTGCCGCCATACCAATCAAGAACCACACAACTCTTCTCAATAAAAAAATAAAGAATGATACTAAAGAAAATCTCCGAGAAAAAGCACAAAACAAAACAACCAAGTACTTTTCCCTTTCTAGGGTTGCGTAAAAAGTACAAACCCTAGATATGCAGAAAATTCTAAATAATCCAACCAACAGAAATAGCCAAACAAAGATTACACCGTAGATTTCAGATACGACAATCAATCAAAGCGAAAAAAGAAAAATAAAACAAAAGAAACGACGACAATCAAATCGAAAACCCTAGAACATGAAATTTTGGTGCTTCTTTAAGCGGATCTGATCTGACCTGACCTCGATTGAATCAGAGGTAATTGAAGATCTTAACGGAAAGAAAACAGAGGGAGATGGAAACCACAGGCGAAGAAAATCCAGGGAATCGAGACACAAGCTCTTCGAAGATTTTTGAACGCGTTGCTTTATTTTCAAGCCGCCCCTCGTTCCCTTTTATAGGAAAAACGCGTTAAGCGGTTAGGGCTTTTATTATTTTTATTTTTAAGTCGGTGCGCGTTTCTTTTTTGAATCTTTATATCATATTTGAGCTTTAAAGCCCAATACAAGATTTAGTCAGGCGGGTGGTGTTAATAAATCTATCACTACTTGGATTAAAGCTCCACTTGGTCCAATTAATTTCTGCACAACAACGTTTACTCTAAATAAATAAAAACATAACGGTTTTGATAGGATTAATAATTACAAGAAAATATAGCATTAGGTAGTAATTATAATCTTTCAAAATTACAATAAATCCTAACGTCACCAAACAATTGAATTTTATGCGTATCAGCATATAAATATATTATAGGTGTAGCATGTTCAAAAAAATTGCAACTAATGAGTCTTATTGAACCGAAAGTAATTATAATCTTCGATTCTTACGCACTTAATAACTTAAATTCTTTTCTCAACAATTTTTAGAATTAATGGTTAAACCTCTCAGTTAACACCTTTTTTTTAGATTGCGGGTTTAAAATCCATTAGAAACAAAATTTTCCTTCTCCTTTCTCCTAAGTAGAAATTGTTTAAAAAATTGAAGTTATTAAGGGTGTAATTAGTCATATTGAAATTCAAAATTTTTTATTCATTTTTAATTAGAAAATTTTATTTAATTTAAGATCGTCTCGGAGGTGAAACAATATGAGTTCTTGTTCTATGTCTCGCCTTCTACCTTCACAATAATCTCTCAAGTGATAATTTTGTAATTTAATAGTTGTCTTTTATTGTTTTAATTGTATTTAAAATATTTTTAAATAAAAATAATAATTTATTAATAAAATATTAAACTAATTATTCAAAGTAATAGAATATACTTTCGTTCTTTATAAGTCTATTTTTATTTTTTTGAAATTTCGTTTAAAACTCTAAAAATATATGAGATCACTCTGATTTTTCTTGAATAATTTCTACTCAATGGAGGAAAAGATAAAATTTTGTTTTTAATAGATTTAGAACCCACAATTTAATAAAGAAAAATACGTCAACTAAATATTTTTAGCCACCAACTCTAAAAATTATTGACGAGATTGGTTTGATTTAATTGTGTGTAATAACACACAGCCATCCAGTCATGTATAGAAAATCATAATTCCTCATAACGAACATGTCTCGCTTATCATAAAGCAAATGCCGTTAATAAAAAGTACATATTTAATTGACATAATCAAATGTAAAAGTATCAATTTAAGATAAAATATCAGTGCAAAAATCAAATCAATATTTAAGCCATTTTTTCTTTTCATTTTCTATGGATAGTTATTTCTATACTTCTTTCTTTATTGTTTCTTCTTCACAAGTATCATCTCTCATTACGTTTTTTATGTCGTCGGCTAGTTTCAAAATTTTAAGTTGGTTACATATAAATAAGCTTTTTATTTTTATGAATACTCGTGTATTTTCTTTGTAATTTTTTTAACTTTTAATAAAATTTAGTTTCTTGTTTTATTGTTCAAAAAAATATTATAAAATAAAACTGTGCGAAATTACATATTTTTAAGGGTATAAAATTAGATTATTAATAATAAATACTAAAAGATATAATTAAATTATATGAGAATTTAAAATTTTAAAAGATGCGATTATTTTGCTGACACGTCTCGGTCTTATCTTTAGGTTTGAATAGCTATGGATTTAGGATTAAAGTGTGTATTTTATTTGGTAAAGATGCAGTCTATTCTAACAAATTACGGGCCTCTACGTAATGGATTTTAAAAGAAGGCATATTTACAACCAGGTGATGGACTTTGCAATTGCATATCTTTGAAAATTGGGCATATAAATATTACAAAACATTCTCATTCATTGGTCACTGAGTTTTTAAATTCTAATTCTAGATTGGTCCGTCAATAGATCAAATACTAGTAGTTATATAGAAAAAGTTTGATATGAAAATTAAAGGTTAGTATATAGAAAATGGAAATCCATAAATGAGTATGTTAGACTCAAAATTAAGGATAGGCAAATAGTGATGGATATTTTATCCGACCTGGCCCGATCAGGTTGATATTTTAATAAAAAAATTGGGTTCGGATCTGGTCGGGTCAGGTTTTTTATTAAGGCTTAAGTTGGGTCGGGTTCGAGTTTAGGGTGAAAAATATCTGATCTGATACAAGACTAATTGTATAATAAAATTGAATTTTTATTTATAATTTAGTCCTTAAAATTATTATCTTTTACAATCAAATCCCCTAAAATTATTTTTTTTACAATTAGGTCCCTAAAATTATTTTTTCTATAGGTCGGGTCAGGTTTTTTAGAATACGTTCGGGTCAGAGTCGGATTTGGGTTTAGTGTATTTATTTTCGAGTTGGGTTCGGGTGGGCTAAAAATCCGAACCGACCCATGCCCATCCCTATAGGCAAAGGTTGTGTCGGGTTTTTTACCAACCCAACTCGACGTATTGTAATTTTTCACCTGATCCAGATTTTAAGAATAAAACATGCCTCTGACCCAAAATAAATAAATAAAAATATCTTTTTCCTATTTTTATTAAAAACAAAGGAGATAATAGTTAAAAAATATAAAGACGGGTATTTATAATAATTATCCTAATCTCTTTTTTTAATAAAATTAAGGATGTAATTGAAATATATATATATATATATAAGAGCGAATTATAACAATTATGTTTAAATATATTGAAAATTATACAAATATATTGGGTCAGTCAGATTTTATCACTCCAAACTCGAACCCGACACGACATTTATTATTTCTTCACCCGACATGAACCTGATTTATTTATATAAAAAAATTTACCCGATAGGTTCGGAACTCGTCGGTTCCACGTCTCATGTCCATCCCTTCTCAAAATTGATCGAAGATAACAATCAACAATCTACAAAGATGAATGCAAGATTTTTATGCAAGGGGTTAATAAGTTATATTAAAATTTTATGGGTGTACCATTTTAAATTTTAAGAAAGTACGAAATTATATCACCAATAAAAATATATATAAAAAAATTAAACTATGTGAGAATTTAAATTTTCAATTATCTCCCAACACGCCTCGATCCATCCACGACAACTTAACTAATTTCCTGTTTCTCTCATTAGTCATTCTATACACGCCAGGGCTTAATTGTGGATTCTAATATAGTTGTTGGTTCCATCCATGAAGAGTAAATTAAAATCAAACTTATTTTAGACTATCATACATAATTGAAGTCAATAATAGAGCCAGGATGGCAAAGCCAAGAACTGAACGGATCTCTAACTTATGTGGTAGATCAGTCCGGTCCTAGGAAGACAAAGATCCAGTCCGTAATAATGGTCAAACTCATGTTCATGTATACATTTGCATATTTTTATACCGAAACAGATTAGTAAAAAATAAAAAGAAAAAAAGCAACAAATGATGGGAAGAGATAAGGTCCGAAATCCGAACAGGGGAGATATGCTTTCAGAAATAGGGTTCAGCTTGTTGGTTGGATCACATTAATAAAAATCCCATTGGAGTGGTGAAACCTGTTAGCCAATCATGAATGACTTAAAATAACGTGACAAACATATATATTATTACACGTTGATATAATAGTGTCACATAAATAAAAGTGTTGATTTGACGTAATGACACAGAGTCAACAAATAATTTTATAAAGTTACATAAAATATAAAATTATTTATTTATGTTAACGTGTCATTTTGTAAAGTTATTTTAAGTTGTTTATCATTATTTGATTAACAATTTTCATTTATAAAGAAGTCATTTTGACCCAAAATAAAATTTTAAGAGTAAAAATGCTTTAAAAAAATATAAAAACCAAAATAATTATCCATTCAAACGTTATAAATATTTTTGACATTATACCATAAATAAATGAGTTTTCTTATACGTTACTCAATTTATAGAGTTGGAGTTTGAGAAACATTTTTCACTATGTACATTAAGTCAAATTAACCTTATATATAAATGCGAAATGTGTATTTGTGTTTTTTAATTATTTTTAATTAAGTAAATGAATAATTATATTCTCAAGACAAATATTGATGTTTGAATTCATATAAAATGAGATAACATGAGTATTTTTGATCATTTGATCAATTAACGAATATCTATGTTTGTCAATCCTTTAAATGAAATTTAAAATTTAGATTTAGATTTTATGAATAAAATAAATTGAGTTGACAGAATTATGTTCATAATAAGTTTTTATTACATTTGAATTCAGATTAATCAGTCAATGAATTAAATATCGAATACAATAAAACATGGGTAATTATGCCATAAACTGGAGGTGAAAATAAAAAGTTTTTGCAAGCATATTAGTTTAGGGTTTAGAAATTTAGTTTAACGTTTAGAGTTTAAAAGTTTATGACATCTAAACCTTAAATTTTAAAAACAAACTTTAAAAAACCCCTAAACTTTAAACTAAAACTCTAAACCTTATTTAGTTGTGGAAAGTTTTTTTTTTCGCATCGAATATATTAAATATAAATCTATAAAATATATGGAAAGCGGATATATATCCCAAGGTGTGGGGTGTGGGGGACTGGCGAAGCGGCTGATCAGGGAAGCCGAAGAAGACGACGGAAACATGAACACATGGCCACATGGTTAAGCACATGCACGCAACTCCTCTCCGGACCCCTTCAAATCTTATAATTTCAGCTTTCTCTCCTATATTTGTCCTTTTATTCTTTTTTTTCATATTCTGCCATTCAAAATCTAATCATTATTTCATTTGCTTTTTATTCTATTTTTTATGGTCTTGGTCTATTTATATTCGTATCATTGCTTTACTATTTTAATTTAGTTTTCCCTATTTGTATTTTTTTAATTTGTATTTTTAAAATAATACCAGCTAGCTAATAAGAATTATTAATTACTGGTGGATATTTCTGTGTATAATTGACCGTTTGAAGGAGAATCCAATGTACAACTTTCCAGCTGTAGATTCACCTTTGATCTAATATTATTTTGCTTTTAGTATATGAACTTTGTTTTGTTTAGTGTATTATATATTTATGTTTACGATGATTAATTCTTTGATTTCATATAAAAATTCGAGTTAATCAACTTAAACGACCCTCCATGACTCGAATTTTAAGGTGATTTCTAAATTTTAGAATGTTCTAATTAAATTCTTAAATTATTAATATTGTTTCAATCATATTTTTAGACAATTTATTGGGCTTGGGAGTTAAATGACAACTTAAATCTAACGTGAATTATGTTTAAAATTCTTAGATCAAATTTAAAAACAATCCACCTACTACACGAACATCTTGGGTCTAATGTATTAAAAAGAAAATAAATATCATATTAATTTAAAATGATATAGTCTATTTTTACATGTTTAATTCAAATTTCAATGCAACATATATGCACATTTATAAAATTTGATCTATGCATTCTAAACATGCTCCACGTTAGACCTGAATTGATATTTAATGCTCAAACAAATTGTTAGGCTAACATAAAGTTCTAATTGAATTAATATTGATAGTTTGATGACTTGACTAGGATGTTTTAAAAATTAAAAATCACTTTAAAATCAAATTTTTCTCGTGCTTAAATTTATATCCAAATCAAAATATTTTCATTATCGATATGTTCGTTTGTACAGTATAATGTTTGGTAATTAGTTCAATTATCTTCAATGTCTAAATTTAATGTATCTTCTATATGAATATTAAAATTTAGGGTAAATTACATAAATGATCACTAAACTATACCAAAAAATATAAAATAGTCACCGAACTTTTAAAAGTTACATAATGGGTATTAAAATTTAATTTTTGTTATAAAATAGAAAAAAAAAAAAATTAATATATATTTTCCCTGAAAATTTATAAAAAATAACAACACATTTAATCATCCTTATTTACACATTCAATCAATTTAGGGACCATTTTGTATTTTATGAGATAGTTTAGTGATTGTTTGTGTACTTTACCTTAAAATTTAAGTAAAGTTAAATAAATCGAGTTCAATATTTTATTATTTATGAAGATATAAATGAAAGTGAATTGTGATAAGGAATATAGAGCAAGGGCAAATTGGTACAAGTGTGTGGTATAAAAAGAGGTCCATGTTGTAAACTCAGTCCCATGCAATGCACAAACTGATCAAACTCTCATACTAATTGTCGCCACTCTCTTTTTTGCCAGAAGGAATATAAGATATTTAATCGGAGAAGCCAAAGCCAGCCATCAGCCATGGTTTCAAAAGTGGAAGAAGCAACGAAAAGGCAGCAAAAAAATCAAAAGGGAAAACAACAACAACAATAAGGATTGGCATCAGCAGCAGCAGCAGTCGCCGATGAATCTGATGATACAATGCAACAAAGGAAAGAGTTCAAAGTTCAAGAGAAGCAGTTCCAACCTTGAAGAAGACGGCGCCTCTTCCGCCATTCTCTTGCTCGCCTGCATTGCCTGCACCCCCTCTTTTTAATCAACTCATCCAAATATACTATTGTCTATTGCTAAGATCTTATATATGTATATCTGTGCTGTGCTTAATCATATTTGTTTTCACCTTCCTTTCTTCCCCATCACCTCACTCTTCTCTCTCTCCGTTTTGTCGGGATTTTCTGACGGAAATATCCTCTCTTGTAATGTATTAGTATTTCTAAACTTTTTGTTTTGTTTATTTCTTGCATTGTATTAGTTTAAATTTATGTATTATAGTAATATTTACTGTTGATTAAGTTGCTCTATTTTATTACTATTTTTAAACATCTATGTTCATTAATATATATATATATAAATTTAAAGTAGGTTGATATGTTTTTGAATCTCGAGTATATTTTTATATCATTCGTTCTAAATTTGAATAACAATATTTTTAAAACATTCACATTTAAATATTAACTTAAATATATTAGTTTATGATATTCATTGATTTAACTTTTGTTGTTATTTTTACAAAGGTGCCATGAATTAGTAGAAAAAAATGAATTTTTAAAATTTTATAATTAAAAATTTAATATTTAAAAACTTTTTGTTAAAATATAATTTTTACATTTAAAGAATAATAAATTTTTATTCTTTTAATATTTAATTCTAAACTACAAAATAAGTACTCAAACTATAATTTAAATTTACTAGTGTATATAAAGTTTTATTTTTGTTGAAATAGATGTCTGTAAAATTGGTACCTTATAAAAGAAGCAAGATTTTTTAAGTGTTAAAGAAGGCCATTCACAATTTTTCAACCAAAATCTGAAAATATAAAAAAATATTAAAAAATATTTTAATTAACCATTTTTTATATAAAAATAAAATTTCAAACAAATAAATTTTATTTTTAAAAAAAATTTGGATCAAGTCTTGACTTTATTATAAAAAGAGCAATTCAGTTAAAAAAATCACCCCTATAATAAGCATATATAATATTCAATTTGAATTAATTAAACAATAAATTGATTTCGGGTAGTTATAAAAATATATAAATAAAAGTTTTGGATAAAAATATGTTTTCAAATTACATTTTAATAATATCATAAATTTGAATAACATAACATTTTAAAATATTCATATATTGATGTTATTTTTATGTCATCATTTTATTACTCCTTTAACATGATAATTGCCTTTTACCAAAAAAATTATAAAAATTTTTCAAAATAAAACTTTTAAATATCTAATAAAAAAAACTAGAACTTTTAAATGTAACATATATATCGACCAAAAATTCTTCGGATTTAATACAATGTTTTACGACCAATCCTAATGTTGGCGTGTGCGAGAAACCTTAGTTTGGAACACAAAAATTAAACAAAGAAAATTTTAAAATTTTCATGGCTTACAAAAGTACTGCAAGCGCAGGGTGATGATTCTTAACTTCTCTTTTTTCCTCTCTTTCTCGAACTCGTTTCTGGTCCTTCTGCCTCTTCGCCTTCTGTTCTGCCTCTAATATGGCCAACTGCAGCGTATAGAATGAAACAAGACTCATTAGTTTGAGAAACGAATATGATTGTTTCAAAAATTCTGCAGTGGTTTGATATAAACATCAAAAAGGGGAGAACTTACCTCATCAAGAAGTGGTTTAAGTTCCTGTAACGAGCCTCAGCAAGATCAAAACCATCTTTACGAAGTTCCTGCATAGTCAGAGACTTCATCATGTTTTGTACCCAAAAAGAAGAGAAAAAAATATGCATCATGTTATTAGGACATTTTGATATATTTGCGCACACATTGGTCTTTGTGTCTGCAGTTGCATGCATTTAGAAGAGAATAGAAAAAGTAAAACAGAGGCATGGACGGTACTCCCGTTTAAAATGAGAAAGCTCAAGAAAAAACAAAAGCAAGCAGAAAATAGTTAGATCCATTAAATTTAAAAGAAATAGATCATAAATGTTTAACAAACAGACCTTGCCAGTGTGCTGAGTATGTTCATGGGCAGCCATTTGCCAGTACATATTAGTACGTCTATAGAAATCCCTCAACGATTCTCCAGGCTGCAAAAGGGAACACATGACAAGCAATGAGTTTATAATTTGGGGACTTTAATTTTATAGGATCCTATAACCTATATTATTTGTACTTGGATATGAGTGTCGGATACTAGTATGTAGATTTTCTAAGTTTTCCCCATGTATTTGATGATCCTTAGAGGATCATATTCATATCTCCATTATCTTATTAGACATGGCTGTCGGACACAAATACCTCAAGAAAAATGGAAAGTTGAAGCAACATAGCTTATGACTACCCAATGAAAACTCTATCAAACATAACGTCAAACATCATCTCAGGAACAAAAGAATTTTAGAAAGCCTATTAGGGGGACTACCGTTGGTGTTCTCTGTGAATCTGAGAGGCCAAGGTTAGCTCTAATCTGCTCTATCCGGGCTCTTTTCTCTTTCCTTCGTAAATTCTTTCCCCCACCCTTTATTAAAGCAACAGCATCTCCCATTTGAAGTGATCTCGGGCCATCATTCATACCCTGCATGGACAAGTGAAATATAAAATCATATAAATTGGCTGGTTCATTTTTCCTAACATGTCAAAGAAACAAGTATCGGCTTCAGATGAAACATTTAGGAAATCTCTTTCCAGACAAATACTATATATTATTCATGTTACAAAATTGTTTTTGAAGAAGAAACAGAATAAGAAAATAAATAATGAATTCAAAGGGAGAAGAGATCTACGACATAATCTTCTTCCTGAGGATGGTCATGGAACAGCAAAAGAAGTTGCAATTAACAGAAGTATTTTGGCTTAAACAAAGAAAAGCAATCACCTCTGCCTCCTCCTCATCAGTCTCCTCACCATCACTACCGCTCTCACCTTCATCTTCGCTATCATCTTCTTCATCTTCGTCTTCATCATCTTCATCCTCTGAGGCTTCTACCCATTCACTTTCAGATGCCTGCAAATTTTCAGGGATAAGGAAGACGAAAGGTAAAGCAGATATGCACATTTAATAGTAAAACAGCATTTACTACCTAATCAAGAACTCACTAATAAAAATATTAAAGAAATAGATTTATTTATACTTTAAAGATTCAGCTTTCAGTATATAAATCTAGAAGGTGCCCGTTGAAGAGGTTGTGGAGAGGAGAAAACTAGTAAAAAGTAGCATCCTTTTGTATTCTTAGCGAGATCTCATCCTATTTGAACATATATCAGAAAGTTGTCACAATTTTGGGATGTATGATAATGATGATTCATATACAGTCCATTGTTTTAATAGGTAAAGGAATGAATAAATGAACACTGAAAGTAGAGAGAGAATTCAACAAACCGGAATAATGCACTTCCATTCATCAAGTTTACTAAGATTAAGTGAATACAGATCATCAAGCGTAATTTCTTGATCTTTAACCTCCATCATGCCCCCATATATATATAAAGTATCTTTACCAACAACCATGCAGGCATTTATACGTCCACAGGGCTTTACAACCTGAAAATTGATGGCAGATCCACGTTTTAATAAGTTAGGCATGTTTAAAACCAATAAACAATCATTTCAATGCAGTATGACAAACCTCTGGTGAAACAGAATCTTGATAATTAACTATGGTTTTAGATTTAGATTGTTGGGGCTTTGAAGCAGATTTAATGGACCTATCATCATCAATTGTCATGTTTGCTACCATGTTCCCAGACATTTCATCAATGTTGTTTTCCTCGTCACCTGCTTCTTCATCGTACTCTGAAATCTGGTCTTTATCACCCATACCACTTGCCTCTGCTTCAGTTGCATTTACCTTATCATTATAATCAGAACCAGATGGTTCTTGTGTTGAATCCTTTTTTGACTGTGAAACACCAATTGAAAAACAAGTTGTATTATTAAAATAAAAGCTATCGCAAAAGAATATAATTATAATTGAATGGTCAACATAAAGAAAGGCCTCCACAACTTGAAAGGAGAAAAATAGTAGGGACAGCTGTGTAACCAGTCGATAGATCCAATACTTATAGCCTTATTTATCACAATACCTTGACCTTAGTTGACTTTTCTTTCCGTAGCTCCAAAGGGTACCTAATAAGAACACTCTCATTCAGTGAAAAATCCAGCAATATCACCCGACAGCCCATTTCAAAATCTAAACTATAATGAGAGTGATAGAGATTGACACAAGGTAAAGCCAAAAAAGGGACTGCGATAATTCCTTAAAAAAGTAAAGTTGTTTCGTTCACAATTATTTACCAAGCCCATAGACAGAGAGCTTTGGATAAATTACCAGCTCATTATTCCATAGCACTTTTTTGAAGTGTCAGTATATCAGTAATGACTACAGAAGTTATTCCCAATAGCATGGGTAGAAATTAAAGATTCTAAGTTGTTGAATAGACCAGGCTTACCATCGGTGGTTATCTAGTTGGAAGCCATAGAGTTCATTCAAGAACAAGCTCATCATAACATCACCTGCACAGATAAATTTAGTAAAAAAAGATGACAAGTAATTCAGAATCATCATTTAACAGACCTTGAATTCCACTGGGTGAAGTGAACAAGATATGTGGATAAGAGGTGTCATAGGACAAGAAGTTCAAGTTGTTTTTCAAGTATGGAATATCAGCTGACTTGCGACGACCTTTCAAATCAATCAAATGGGATCTGGATAAGCATTTCTAACGAAGATGCCTTCAGAAAACTGGATTGATAAATGAGATTAAGTTACCTTTCCAAAAAGCTTTTATATTGAAACTTTTGGCTGAATTAAAAATCTTTAATCCCGTTTTCTGCATGTGCAGTCTTCGCTAAAATGGATATATCTTGAGTTCCCGATATCGGATTGATGCGTTTCAAGATGCATTAGAAAGATAACTGAACGACGTCAATCTATAAGAAGGCATCTCAACCCAGAAATGCCCGGATCCCATTCGAAAAGTCGTGGCAAGTCAACTGAACTTCTTGTCCAAGATGACAAGTTTGACAACTCTCAGCTCTCATCCATGTATCAGAACATCACTGGAACCTCAAAAATAACATAGTTTTTTTATAATTGCAATTAAGGTGTGATTGTTTATATTTTATAACCAGATATATTTTCCCCTTAAGGAATGGATGTCAAATGCCATTTAATAAAGAAAGAACTTTCTGCAGAAGATCAGAAAGATGAAGGAAAGTTACCTTGCATTTCCATATCTACCACACCCCCAAAAAGCATAGCACGCTTCTTATGAACACACATGGAAAACCCAGCACGAGCACTAGGAGGCATCCCACTTTTTTTAACCTATAAGACAGGAAGTTTTATCAAATACAAACAAACATGCCGAGGGTAAAGATATTCTAGATAGGACTTCCACATTAAGAAAACACTTCAATAGAAAGTAAAATGTTACAAAAGAGAATTGTCCATATCAACAATAATAAGTACACTGCTAAAATTTATAAGAATCTAAAACAAAGTACTTATAATAATCTGCACGAACACCTGTTCCAAGGCAACAGATACCTGATTAATACTGCATAGAATAATTTTTTAGTTAAGCTGAAATATAAAAAGAAAAACATATCTCAATAATAATTAAACATAGATTCTTTAGAAGATTATTTCTTTATCCGATTTCATAAAGAAAAAAGAGGTAAAATGAGATGCCAAGATGTCGGATGCAACAGTTTCTATGAAATCAATTAAAGCAGTTCCTTTAAACAGTGGATAATATGATTAATAAGATTTAAAAGCCAATTATGATGACACTCTGTTCTATTTACATACACAAGCAGCTAGTTGTTTGAAAGTGAGAAGTCAAAGATGTATGTACAGAACTAGAATCCAGTCACATAAAGGTAACAATATGCTTTCATTTTATCACCATTTATACATACTCATCAGAGGGAGGAAAAGACCTACAAACCTTGTTCCACTCCCAAGTCTTAGGATCAAGAGACCACATGTCTGCATGAACAATTCCTTTCTCCGAGCTGCTGCTCTTATCAGAAGACACTTCTTTGTAGTACCCACCATATAAATAAATCTGAAAATTATATTTAAAGAGATGGAATTAATATATAAATATCAGATCTGTACAAAATGCTCCTGTTTGGAACTGCAGAGAAGGATTACAAGGCAAAATCCATTGTTAAGCTAACTAAAAAAATATCAAGCATTAATCAGAGCACCAGTTTAGATTTTAAGCATTCAAATGGTTTCCTGATGCCTAAGCAGATGCCTTTTTTCGCCAACTCACCTGATCTTGATACACAAAAAATTGAAAACCACTCCGAGCACTAGGCCACATGGAACCAAGCTTAGGTTTTATTTCTTGCCACTACATTCCAAAAGCACATATCTTTAGTTCAAAAGCTGAATGATAGTTAACATGTAACAAATAATAAATTAAAACAACAAAAGACAGGAAAAAGTTCACCTTGAACTCATCTAGGTCAAAGATGTGCAGATCATTATAATACCTATACACAAGAAATTTCATGGGGAGTCAATAGTCAACCTTGAATGTAAAGGGGTAATAATTTTGAGCAAAATATTAGAATTTTATAGTTCATTGTTGGGGAGAAAAGGTGAAGTAGTATTGATTAAGTTAATGCATGACATACCAGTATTAGCATCAGTGAAATATAGTTTTAGAGAATATTAAATACTTCAGAATTCAATAGCACCTGAATGTTAGTTCACCTACTGTCTCTTATTTTGACTTAAATTCCTAATATTTAGCAAAAGTAGAATCCCCTAAAAGTTAGAAGAGGAAGATATTTCTTGCACAAAAAATTAGTCATATGTTGAAGCATTTCTGCATCTTATTTTATAGATAACAAAAGACATGAGGTAATTAATTCCTCCTCTGAATTCTTGATAGGTCATTCTCATGCATACGAAGAGTTAGCTATAGTAATGACAGATCAAGAGGAAATACATTACACGGCGTGCTCGTAATGTGAATAAGAATTATATTATGCTTAAAATAGAGAAAGAAATTGGTTTTAATGTTTTGAAAATTTCAATTATAAATAAGATTATGAAACCTTTAACAGTATCTCAAAAAGACCATGAACAACCTCACTTCTCTGAGAGTATCATAGAAGCCGCCAAAAACAATAATCTTATGCTTGTATAGGACCTGCAACAAGACCAAGGTAAAAGATGAAATAAAGAGTAGATGTAAGACGATTTCTATTTTTTTTTCCCTAAACTCGCATTAGAACTAATAGGAAATTAATATAACTTGACTCTTTGCTGTCAACCTACCTTGGAGAGAGAGAGAGAGGGCAATCCTAAATGATAATACCATTTTCTTATAAATTAAACTACACAAATATCAAAGATCAGAGAGCTTAAACTTACCATTCGATGACCAGAACGTGGACTTGGACAACCATTCAAATTCAGTTGTTCCCATTGATTTGTTTTCAAGTCCAACATCCAAAAGTCCTGAAACAATATTCAACTTGAAATCTTTAACATTGAATGAAAAGATGTGGG
This sequence comes from Hibiscus mutabilis, assembly GCA_019671005.1. Classification (NCBI taxonomy): domain Eukaryota; kingdom Viridiplantae; phylum Streptophyta; class Magnoliopsida; order Malvales; family Malvaceae; genus Hibiscus; species Hibiscus mutabilis. The sequence continues at coordinate 34,740,139 of CM033749.1, forward strand.
AGAGTGAGACATAAGGATACAATGAAGTAAAGTAGTTTCACCTTGTAATGATGGAAACGCTCTTGATTTGGAGACGTAAATTCACCACCTAAAAGAACAAAGAATGAAGTATTATATGAAGAAATATCAAGAGCGAGCATTGTTGCGTGTGATAAGTGCTACGCAATTGTGCAAGTATACACGTCGCAAGTAATAAAGTGATATGAGTATCGAGTATCGTCTCCACAGGGATTGGTTTGGGCCACTTTGCTTAAGTTCTTTGCCGTGAAAAGTAAAAACACAATTAAAGGATTAAAGGAGTTTAACTAATAACTAAACTAGAAAGCAATAAAGTAAAAGAAAAGATGAGATCGATTGAGAGAGATAGGCTAGGTTATCGTGAGTTGAGGTGTGATAGCCGATTGGATTGTCTTGGTAAAGAGAGTGCACGGGCAACTCGGTTGCCGTGGCGACTTACTGTGCGGGGTTGCCTTGGCAACTAATTGATGGTTGCTGGGCGACTAGTTGGGCAACTACTTGGGCGATCGGGCAGCAACTTCAAGGTTCGGCGGAGCGTTCTTCAATGGTTTCTTCTTATCCCTAAGTCGAAACTCTAGCTACTTGTGCATGCCTTGATAATACATCCTGCGTGAATCAAGGGTGAACAACAACCAATCTTGCACTCCTCTTAGCCGTTGAAATCCTTAACTTATTCCTAAGCGGATTAATCTTCACCATCATTGGATTGAATAAAGATCATATTCATTCGTTTCTTGAATCTAATTCTCCCGATATTAGATAAATGGATGAAATCACGAGATCCTCTCCCAATTCACTCGCAAACAATAATAAGAATCAAGAATGAATAAACCTTGAAATAGAAAAGTGCAAACTCTTATTACCTAAACAAAAACCAATAGTTTCTCACAACCACAAAACACAATAACCATAGCCAAGTAAATTTAGTTCATGGCTAGGTTCCAAAGAAACACAAGATAAACAATCCCTAGCATGAACCCAATCGAACAAGGAAGAAAAGATGAAGCTTGTCGAAAATTCCTTGCCCTAGATGCTTGCCGAAAATTCCCCTTGCTTCCTCTCTTGGAGTTGTCGAAATTCCCTCTTGCTCTCCTTCTTGGAGTTGTCGAAATCTCCTTGCTATTTATAGGGCTAGGCCAAAGTCCTTCTTTGAGGAGGAGTTTGAGTTGGAATTAAATTATCTTTAAAGAATATAATTCTTTATTATAATTTTATTCCTATTAGAACTTCTCCTATCCTCTTGGAATTTAATTCTTCTTTAATCTCTGCATGGCAATCAAATTCCTTTGGGCTTGGGTCTTGCTCCATGTCATCTTGGGCTTGTAAAATCATGAATTTCGACATCCCTATTGTATTTTGTCTTTGTCGACAAATGCCATGGCAACTGGCTCGGCGTCTCCTTCATGCATTGCCCTGGCAACTAGCTCGGCATTGCTTTGGGAAGTGATCCTGCACATACACACACAAAAACACACCAAAGCAGCATCTATTTCCACAAAAATCACCAAGTTATGTAATCAAGCTCAACGTTTGAAGGAAACATGGATTAATGCATGAATGGCTAACTATGCGACTAATATGAGCCTAAGTCTAACAATAATATGAGTAAAAAGGGTAAGAAAAATAGTACTTTTGAACACTTATCAAGCATAATTACAATTATACATAATGAGGCAAAGTTCTGCCGTCTACCAAAAATATAGAGATAATTTTTCCACGCAATTGCCTGATGTGCACTACAAGGAGGCGGGCTGTTAGGACTTGAAACCAACTTCCATTCCATCTTTTCCACATCCAACCTGTAAAGATCACCATACACAAATGTCTGCACCAATCCAAATCAGCATCATTTGCTACCAAATCAAAATAGAAACAATTGGCCAACTCTAAAATATCACTATAGCCAAAACAGCTCATTTTCAAATCTTACCTTGCTGCCATTGTAGAATTCACCCCCATATAGTAGCAATTCTGTATCTTTCAGTGGATTAATCGTTAACTACACAATTAAGACAAAATTAACAAGGAATCAATTTTAAAGGGAAAAAACTATATATATAATATATTTAAAAGGAACGATTGATAAAAATGATTCAGCAGCCATAGGCAAGGCAGTACCAAGCAGTTGGATCGAGGAGATGGTGCAGGGACATTTTCATCAATATGAACTTCCTTCTTCTTTGCTTCCTCCTTTTGGATACTCAACTGCGAACTCAAAGTACATGTTCAAATCAATAATTTTAGAATCAAAATTTCAAAAAATTAACCGAAATTGCTTTAAAAGAAAATCTGAAAACTATATCTTCTCAAAACTAATTCTAAGCTTCAAAAACGCATGTGAAATGAAATAGAAAAAAGAAAGATTCTTTGATTACCAAAATGGCGTCAATATCATCTTCAGGGGAGAGCTTTTGGACTCTCGACGAGCTCTCTTCTCCTCAGCTTTCGCCGTTTTCCTTTCCGTTTTCTCTTTGCCTTTTCCCGGCTTCTTCGATTTCTTCCCCATTTTCCCCAAGGTTTCCGATTAAATTGGCTCCTCCTTTTCTAACACTTACTCAACCCAAAGCCTGTGTATCTCAAAGTTCAACACAACGAGAGACAGAGAGGGTTTAACAAGCTCAAAAAACCCTTAAAAGGACAGTTTCTCATGCAACGGTGACGTTTCGTGATTATGTGACACTAATTGTATAAAACATCGTCGTTTTACTATCCTCAATGCAGCCAAAAATATGAATGGCCAACCTGATGTTGAGTAAGCCCGCAATTCACACTAATATTTTTAAGGGTAAACTACTCAGGTAACCACTAAATTATTTTGACGTATCTATTTTGACCACCGAATTAGGTAATTCATCGATTAGACCACTAAATTTGATACATTTGCTCTATATTATTTACCTATTATATTAATTTGATACTATTTTTAATTTAATTAAATAAAATTAATCAACCAACTGGTTAAAGAAAAATAGAATGACCTTAGGGTGAATTGAACTTAGAACGTATGGATTATACTAAAACCTTTACCACACACCAACCTACTCTTAATAATATGAATTGTAATCTTTTACTCAATGTCGACTCTCTCCAGACCCGAACCCTAAATTTTCTCAAACTAAAGCTCTCTCAGCCGCAGCTTCTCTCTCCTCGCCTCCACCCACAATCCAGGCAAGCTTATTCTTATCCCCTAAACACAATCCACGGTTTCATTTTTTTGGGTCTAGCTTAAATTATTCGTAGACTTTACTCCCCGACTAAACGTTTCAGATTGTGGGTGGTAAAGCACCAACATGGCGTGAAAATGGGAGTGTCAATGACTCGGGTGAAGATGAAATCGATTGGGCAGAAATGGATTCTGATATTTGCTACTCCAGGGCACTTCGTCCAGCCCAGGTATAAAGCCGGTGCCCTTGGTGGGTGTTTTATCTTTGTTGTTAAATTTGTGACAAGCCTTAAAAATGGTGCAGTGGTATCCTGATCATATTGCGAAAACTGAAAAAGAATTGAAAGAGCAACTCAAGTTAATGGATGTGGTCATAGAAGTATGGGATGCTAGAATTCCTTTATCTACTACACATCCTCAGGTTAACCTTTTTCACTGTTTGGTTATTACATGTTTAGCTGAATCACTATGTGCACAGATGGATGTATGGCTTGGTAATCGAAAGAGGATTTTGGTTTTGAACCGAGAGGACATGATTTCAGCTGCAGATAGGAATGCTTGGGCAAAGTATTTCTCGAGGCAGGGAACCAAGGTTGTTTTCTCGAATGGCAGCTTGGAATGGTATTGGAATTCATATTTTTCTATTTCGACTTTGAAGATTGTTTTGTACTTTTGGTTAAGTTGCTTATCTGAATTTGGTAAATGCATGGACTATGAAGCTAAGTAGGGATTTTTTGATGCAGATATAATATTTATTGCATTATAAGAATGTATATAAAATGGTGCAATTTATGTTATTAAAAGTAGGTTGGTGTGTTGGTAAAAGTTTTGGTATAACTCCTATAGGTCTTGAGGTTGAGCCACCTCAAGGCCATTTCATTCATCTTTAATTTTCATTTCACTACTTGTGACAGAAAAACTATATTAAATTAATATAAAATAAAAATATTTAATAAATTTGTACTATAAAAAATTAGCTATCTAGCTAAATAATATGCAACAAAGACCAATATAAAAAACTTCATTATTTCAAGGATATTTTAATCTAAAATGGCAGAAATTAACAAATGTCTAAGTATTAGATGAGCGTTACATTTTTAAAATTTTGCCAAAAAAAGTTACTATTGATACTATTCTTTTGCAGCTTAGTGGGATGAGAAGAAACTAAACATAGAAATAAGAATCTCAAAAAATTATTTTCTCTAATAATTATTTTTTCGCGAACTAAATACTTAAGTTCTAAAACATATAATTTATACCTTTAATCCAAATCTTAAATTAAATCTTTAAATTTTAAAATAAATCGCTTGAGTCGTTTAATCTAAGTTATTTTATATCGTTTCAAATATAATAATATCCAAGTTGTTTTATATTGTTTCTAATATTATTATACTACATATGTTATTTAATATGATTTTAGTGGTGGAGATATATAATTGGGTATAATAATGAAGAGGAGTTGGACGGCAAAACGACAAAGATGATGACGCGATATTAAAACTATCACCGACCATATCCAAGAAAACCAAACATGAATTCATTAAAGACAGAGAGGAGGAGAATAAATAGGGATTGTCCTAAAAAAACAGGGTCTATATTTAACAAAAACAAACATAACATTCCTTAACCCAAATCAAAAATACTAATTTTGTGTCTTTAAAAACATGCTTCCATCTCATTGTCTTCCTTGGACATTCCGTCTTCTCATTACCGTCTTGTAATCTCCCATCCATGGCGGTACGTGATTTACCTTCACATAACATATATATATATAGAGACGGTTATTATAATTGTGGATTGAGATTGGTTGATGATTCGCAGCAGAAGCAGGAAAGAGGTGGTAAAACGTTGCCTAAATTCGGAGAGTGGGACATGAAGGATCCGGCGGCGGCGGAAGGATACACGGTGATATTCAACAAAGCTAGAAATGAGAAGAAAACCAGATCGTCCGCACCTCCTCCTCCCACCATCGTCCCTCAACAAGTTGAACCTAAAACCTCCCAAATCTGCTCCCAAGGTACCTCTCATTTTATTTTTAAACCAAATATTCATATTCATATTCAAAATATTTTAAAATGGGGATAAACAAACATTTAATTTTTGAACTTATCAATTTTTCCCAACTTAATCTATGTACACGAATGAACTTTTAGTTTTTTTGACATTATTACACTTTAAAACCGTAGATATTCAACAAATTTTGAAAAAATTAAAAAACCAGATATAGAACTAATTCCCATACAGACCCTCAACATTAAGTTGAAAAAATATTAAACCTCCCAAATATTTTATCTTTTCAAAAATCACAGAAATTCAATTTACTTTGTAACAAATTATTTATTTGAAATGTTTTGAAAAAAAAATTATTAAAAAAAAGGCATATTTCATTTTTATTTGACTCTAAAAACAAAGAAACTTTATTCTTCTTATTATTATACCCTTTTTTTTTCCAGAACAAATGCTTTTGGTTTGTTAGAGTTTAAAGCTAACCTTTTAAGGATGATGAGAAAATGGAGAATGGAATGGTTTGGCTAGTGATGGGATACCTGCCTGCCTCCTCCCCACCATACAATACAAATAATTCTATTTAGAATTTGTTTCTCTTTAGCAATGTTATTATCATTTGCCCAAGGGGACCAAAGCAATGTACCTAAAAATACCAACTTTCCTACTAAAAGTCGGTCCAACCAACACCGACCAATGTATTATAATTCCCATTTTTTTGTTATATATGAGCTTTTTTATATATACATAATTTGATCAAAGTTTTAAACTTCATTGACATCCAAATATACTTGAATATGGATATGAAAGTACAATAATGTAAAAAACCAAGGAACAAAATTAAACAGTACTGTATCCGACCAGCCCTCTACGAGTTACACAGCTCTAAATAACCTGCCCAAGACAATACCCATGAAAGGGGAAGTAGTTCAGACACCATTTCAGAGGTATTGTATTAGCTCGACATGAAATTGACATAATTTACATATATCCTGATTTCATTCCCAGCTTGAAAACCAAGCATCATACGTATAAAATATGTATGCCATCATCCCTAAAAAAGCTAAATACATATATCCTAATTTACAAGGAGCGCAAAAAATAGATTTTTGCAGCTTAAAAAAAGGGAATTTAGAATCCTTGCTAATGTGAGACCTAAAAAAGCTAGGGAGCCTTGGCTGAAAATTATTTTTACACCAGCTGCTGAACTGTGGTATCATTAGCACCAGCAACTCCGGTTTGTTCAGTAGCAGCAGAATGGCTGAATGTTGGAGGTTGATCATTTAGTCCGGACATCGTTGATGGAGCTTCCTGATTAGAATGGTCAAATTTACAGGCTGGTCCAAACTTGCAAATGCCATAGCGACTATAGTGTGAGCAGATGGTTTGATCCTGGATTTCAAAAACAAAGAGCAATCACCAAAGGAGAAAGCATTATTTTGTTAAATAATAACTGATAATTTAATTTTTATAACCAAAAAGACAAACCACAAAAGGCCTTTCCCCAGATGCTACATTTACAAAAAATTCATTCGTACAACAGAATCTCTAGTTTCAACCAATAACTACTTCAAAGAATCTATACCTGGTTTCTATATATTGCATAGAAGAACCAAAGGAAGCACAAACTTACAGGTCTCAGTGGCAATCCCTTGTCGCTGAGAGCAAATGGAGTCAGCTTTGCAACTCGATTTCTTGGATGATGATATTTGCAATTAGATTTAAACTTACAGTCCCCAGTTCTCAGGAAGTAACTGCACTCAGGTTGGCCAGGCCGTGCAGGGAATTCATCAGCAACCGTCTGAGGCTGATTATGGGTATAGACAGCAGTTTCAGTTCCTGGTTTGTTCATGACATACGCTGGAGTTGCATGCAAACTTCTTTCCAGTGGGTATACAGGCGTCTTGACAAGGCACAACAAGATAAGTTATTATGCAGACACATACTGGGATAAGAATGAAAACAAGACAAGTCTAGGGACATGTCAGAGATTGGGGAAGAAGGTAAGAACCATGTAATGCTAAGATAAACTTAAAAGATGCTATGGACTATAGTATACCAGGATAAACCCATAGATGCTATATCAGAGAAACTTTAATAACATAAGAGCGATGATAGTACCTGATACCCATTCCATTCTAGATTTGGTGGAGAAACAACTTGCGGTGGGGGAAACATAACCGGCATATAGGCAGCAGTCTCATTTAATGCCCTTGGTGATGACCAGGGCACCATATTCACTTGTGGTGCAGCTTGAGATGAAACAGATCCACCATTACCATATCCTGAAGGTTGGTCACAAACCCCAGTAGTTGTAGGATCAGGATGATTAAACCTGCAGTTGGTTCCATACTTGCATGACCCATTACGCATGTAATAGGGGCACTCTCTTTCTCCCTGTGACGAAGTAAATCTTTTCAATTTCCAGAATGATTACTCCAATTAATCACTAAAAATAGATCTTGTAAAATCAAGAAGATCATAGAACAAACGTGATGAACACAGGACTTTAAGTTTGAAGTCCAGAAAATTCAATTATACAGTAGAAATAGAAGGGGTACCTGTCGGATAGGCAGACCAAGAAAGTTAAGTTCTAAAATTTGACCTGCTGAGGATTTGACTGTTGAGTGGTTGTATCTACAAGCGTTCCCGAACTTACATCCACCAGTTCTTAGGTAGTACTGCAAAATCTCGAGCAATATTGTAACACCAAAGCAATGTTACTAACAAACAAAGCACGTTCTTATAGACAGCTGAAATATATAAAGATGAGTTCCAGAAACAGCTGAGCAAACACTAAAAGATATGTTACAGCCATAGTAAACCATAGAATAGAAACGAGATTTAATATAACCAAGGATAAAAGATCTTAACATTAAGCCTTGAAATGCTTCTTGAATGCTAGGTTTCACTGATATATAAAAAAATCAGTCATTAATTTTCCTAAAAGGAAATGGCACAGTTTATAAGATTTATGTTAAATTTTATCCTTAAGAAGCACAGAAATTAATATCGAAAATAAACTTTCCAAATGCTTTCAAATACTCAAACCGAAACAGAACATAAAAAAACATTCAAAACAAACAACACTCATGAAATTGATGTCAGTTACAAACATAAAGAGCACATTGTGCAGACAAAAATTAAGAATATTGACCTTGCATTCAGTCTGGCTTGGTTTCTCCATTGATTCATCCTTTTCCTTGACCTTTTCCTTCACAGCCTTCAAACATAATAATTCCAAAACACCCAGAATGAAAAAGGTCAGCAGAAAATTAACGTTTATAGGTCTGTAGCTAATAAGTCAATCAAGAAATCAGAAAAAGTCAAAATACCCAAAATAGCAGGATACCAGAAGGTATGCCTGTCGTGCAACGTGTACCAAGAAAAACTAAGAGTTTTATTTATATTAACATGAAGATTTTCAAATCCCAAATTAGATTATATCTCAGCTGTTACACAATGATTAGCTGCTTAGGCGATGGATTTTTTTCCGACAAGCCGACTGAAGCAGAAACGATCAATTTTTTCTCGAGTAATTATACCAAGAACTAACCATTTACACGTGCAAAATACATACAGACAAAAACAACTGAAAGCAAGCCCATTACATACAAAGATGATAAACAGTAAGAAGGTTTAAAAAAGGACCTGGTTCTTCCTTCGAAGAGGGTGATTAAACTTGCAATTATATGAAAATTTGCAAAGTCCAGTTTTCATATAATAAGCGCAATCCTCGGCTTCCGGTCTCACTGGATAATGCGACCTCTTTCCTTCATTTTTCTCCTCACGTTTTCACCATTAACGTCGTCATCATTTCTTTCCTCCCCACCCTCGTTGTCCTCGTCTCCGGAAACGTTTCCGTCGGCATCGTTGTCGCTTTCTCTATCGCCGTCATCTTTCTCTTCAGCCTCCTCGTGCTTTTCCTTTCCTTCTCCCTCTGTTTCTTCCTTCAAATCGAGATTCTGGAGCTGCTGTTCGAGATTGATTTCTTCGTGCTCGGTTTCTACAGCCGAGTGATTAAAATCATGCGATGAGATGTCGGGAATCGGAGTTGGATCCGGATCGGGATCGGGAGATTGAAGCCCTAAGTGAAAGTCGGAACCGGTGGGCGTAGTGTCGGAGTTGAGAGTTTCTTCAGATTGTGACATTGTAAATCCGCATTTCAAAACCCTAAATTTTGCAGAAGAAAAAGGGGGGAATGGGGAGGGAAAGAAACTGAAAAGGTGTCTTTTTTATTGGGAACTGAAAGCGAAAGCGAGTCAACGAGTTTGAAATTGAAGCAGCGGAGAATCAAGTCCACGTGGCACAGTGAAAAGTTGGTCCAACTCAATACCCATTTTTACTTTTTTTTTTTAGAAAGACCCATTTCTAAACTTTTCAAGTATAAAACCGTTTAAAATAATTCTAATATAATATTTTATTTATCTTAAATATATTTTTAAATACCGATGTAATGATTAGGTAAGTTATACTAATTATTTGTTATATTAGGATAAATTTATTTTTATTAAATATAGATTAATTATTTTATTTAAAAAATGTAATAATTAATTTGAACTTTATGTTATGATCAAGTATCTATAATAATATAAAATTCCTTAAATTCTTTTTTCAATTAGTAAAATGTAGTTAAGATAAACTTATTTATAAAATTATTAATATTAAATTTAAATCAAATATTACAGGGACTATACTCTCTTAATTCCATTGGACAAAATAATCATAATAATCAAACTTTTCTTGTGTTCATAATTATAACCAAATCCTATGCATAATTTAATTTTTCACATTTATTTCTTTCAACAAGTTAAATAAATAATTGAATCAATCTTGCATTGGAGAAATTATCTCCTACGAGATTCTCTCTTACGATTTAAAATTGATGAGGGTAGTGACTGCACCTGAGTGGTACTCGTGACTCAAATAAAGGTTGCTTGTTATGTTAATTACTTTCGAAAAAACAAATTTTGAAATCGGACTCACAAGAGTGAAAACTTGCCTGATATTTTTTTTTATTTTTTTAAATTTTTTTTTAAAGTTTTTATTGATTTCCATAAAATTTCACTAATTCTTCAAAATATTTAATATTTAAAATTTTAAATTATTTTTTTTGAATATTTTTATTTATCATATTTTTTCTCAGGCTTAAAAAAATAATCGAACTTAATTGGTTGAAAAAAAAGACTTTTTTCCGAAAAAATTCGAGGGCTTCTTGTACTCCTCAGCCATAAATAAGCATGTAATATGAACTAAAAAATTCATGACAATGCTTAAAAATGGTTGCACAAGCAAAGGAACTTTATAAACACCACTGTTCATTCCTGAAAGTGTTTCATGCTATGAACCTATCAAGCTTTGTAAGCCCACCCACCTAACAAGAGGTTTATGTGAAGATTGAACAACAAACTCTAGAAGCCTTTTTTTATCCCACTTTCTTCTCCTCTGAAACCAATTTTCATCCTCTTTCCAACCCTTGTTTGGTGACCCTTCAAATTTTTAAATTTGATTCTTTCAAAAAAGATCTTATTAATTTTGCATTTCTTTAAATATTTTTACATAAATCTCCTTACTTTTAAAAATTTTAAATTGATCTCTTTAACTTGTTATACCAAGATCTGCGAGTTGTAGCCTGTAGGGTGTTTGTCATTATATATTGGGAAAATGGTGAGTCAAATGGGTGGATCTGCCTTTGCAGGCCATGGTTTCCAAAGCTATTTGCGTAGTTCCGTGTGGTGGAATTAATGGCCAACTCTATCTATCTATGCCTATTAAATCCCACAACAAACTATCTCCCTCTAATGCTACCTTATCTAATGAAACTAATCATGACCGTCCATATAGCAAAATGTTCACTCCACTCACATCTTGATATGAATTAATGATTAGTTTTGATATCCATTATTGAATAAAATAAAGCATAATTATTGACATTAATTTTTAAAACTAATTGGGTAAATTACATAAATTGTCACTGAACTTTTAGAGCAGATTCATTTTGGTCATCGTATTTTTAAAATATTCGATAAGGTCACCCAACTTTTAGTTTAATTTTAATATAGTCACTGAACTTTTAGTTTGCTTTCAATATGGTCTCTCATGTTACCTTAGGTTAGAAGTTAACGATAATTTTCGTTTTTCCTTAATAAAAAATAGGTAAACTACACCAATCATCACTCAACTTTCTTCTCACTCCTATTTTGGTCGCTAGAGTTTAAAATTTTTCAATTTAATAATTTAACTTTCGAATTGTTCATATTTTGGCCACTCTCAAATGACATGTTTATACAAATAGAAAATTTTGATTATTCCTTAAAAAATTATTTTGGTTAATTGGAAAATTCAGATTATTCAATTATCGATCTTATATTGCACCAATTAAATTAGATAATTGATTAACCAGTTAACCGAAATATTTAATTCAGGAAATGATTTTTTACTTTTTTTATTAAAATATCAAATATGATAATATGATAAATTTAATAATTGTTCGGCTTTTTATAAAAGTGTAAAAACAACTAGAAAGTCAAAAATTGAAAGTTCGCACCTATTAATCCTATAAAACTTTTTTAAAAAAACCAGAATGGTATCAAAATCACTGGACTATAAAATATTTTAATAGATACAATTTAGAAATATTGTATATAATAGATCATATCAGTTAATCAATTTTGCTTAAAATTGTGAACCGTAGCCGAATCGAAATAATTTATTTTAAAATTTTGTATCAAAATCGGGTTCGATTAATTATTAAAAAATTATTTTGGTTAATTGCTAAATTCAGATTATTCAATTCACAATCTTATATTGTACCAATTAATTCGGATAATCAATTGACTGTTTAATTGAAATATTTGATTTGAGTAGTAATTTTTTTTTACTTTGCTTATTAAAATATCAAATATGGTAAATTTAATAAGCAAAGTAAAAAAAATCATTACCCGATTTTTTTAATGATTAATTGAATTTTTGTATTTGTATAACAATGTCATTTGAGAGTGGCCAAAATATGAGCAATTCGAAAGTCAAGTTATTAAATTGAAAATTGTTAAATTCTATTGACCAAAATAGGTGTCAGAAGAAAGTTGAGTGGTTATTGGTTTAGTTTGCCCATTTTTTATTAAGAAAAAATAAAAACTAACGTAAACTTCTAACGGAAGGTAACATAAGGGACCGTATCAAAATCGAACTAAAAGTTGATTAACCTTATCAAATATTTTAAAAGTACGGTGACCAAAATGAATACGCCCTAAAAGTTGGTGACCATTTATGTAGTTTACTCAAAACTAATAATAATAATAATAATAATAATAATAATAATAATAATAATAATAGTTCCAACACCCACCCAAAACAAAGCTACACAATTCATTGTTACCCAACAGTGTGTCCTCCACTACACGCCAATCATCCTACATCTAACATGCTCTTTCTTCCTTGTCCAAGTCAATCAATAAATCATATATATATATATATATATAAACAAAACATAATTTGAAAAAAAAAGAAGTGTATTTTTTAAAATTTTCACAAATACTAGTTATATTATATGAATAATTCATTTTTTGTTGACATGAAAAAGACAAGATATAGTTTTTTTATATTAAAAAAACCTCAATGGCCTCTTTTCGGTGCTTATACATTTTCTCCTTTTGCTTTTTGCAGTTTCATAGTCGGATTTGCTCCCTCAATCACTGGCTTTTCTTCAACCTTTTTGCTTGTCTCTTTTCTTTTGTCCCTTTAATTTTTATATATTTATTCTTCTTTTAATTCTTTTATTGTTTTTTTGGAACAAATTTTTCATTTTTGTTTAGGAGAAAATGATAGATGATTTTTTATCGTACTTTTTATTATGCATATTTTATATTTTTTCTTGATTAACTTTGTATATGATTTTTTTATATTTAATAAAACTATCTACTTTAATAATTAAAGAGACATAACTAATCTAATTTGTTTAATATACACTCGCTTTTGATTTATTTTAATTTAATAATTTATACTAACATTTATATTCATGTAATAATATATATTTTAAATATATATATATAACTTAGGATCCACCTACACAATATAAAAAATTTGATAAATTATGAATCAAGCAATAAAATGTTTTAATTATAGATTATTTAGCTGGTAGAGTGGTTAAAAATTAAAAATAATTAAACTAATGAATCAAATAAAATGAAAAAAAATCAATCAATAAATTTTATTTGTTGTATGTAAGAAAAAAAAAACTAATAATTCTTAATCATCTTCTTCCTAAAAACAACCTCCGTGTCGAGACCAAATGCATCAACGTTCCTCACCTCCAAAAGCTTCGATTCCTTAAACAACTCCAACAATGGCTGCATACTGTACAGATCATTGGCCGAGTACTTATCCGCCCGCCGCGTCATCGCCACGTGTAGAACACAAACCCCGCCGGGCTTCAACGTCCGTTCGATCTCCCCGACGAACTTCCACGGGTACAGCGCGTGATCGAAGACGTTGGAGAACTCAAAGTCGAAGGTCTGGTTCTCGAATGGCTGTGCATGGAAATCTCCTTTCATTACTAGCGGAGGGTACGGCACCAAATCTATGCCGACGGCGTCCGACATTCCGACCATCTTCATCGCCGCCACCTCTTGTCCGACTCTTGCTCCGATGGATAAAGCCTTTGACTCGTTGAAAACGAGGTTTCTTTGCTTTAAGCTCTGGAAAAAATGGGCGAAGACCTTGATTTTCCTGTCCCAGTCATCGTCCATATCTTTCGGAGTTTGGGGTTGAGGGTTTTGTTGAGCTGACGCTCGATGTACGCGTTGTAGGAGGTGTAACCCCGTCGGATGCGGAGACTGGCGCCGCCGATTCCGGCGTTGGAAGGCGGATTGGGTGGCTAAAAAGGCAAGGAAAAACAAGGAGAGAAAGAAGGAAAGGTTTGAGGAGGAGAGGGAGCTTTGATGAGGAGGATGGATTCATAGTTTACATAAAGAGAAGCAATGGAAATGGAAAGATTTGTTTTGCTTTTTGATGAGCTAAAGCCTAGAAGAAGAAGAAGAAGGAGGAGAAGAAGAAAGTTGTTTTTACGCTGATAAGGATCACCGTCATGCATGGTTTAAGCAAAGTAGTTTTTTTTTTGGTAAACTACACCAGTAGTCACCGAACTATGGTTTATTTTTTATTTGGTCATCAAACTATTTTTTGGCAAAAACATCACTAACGAAGACCAGAATATTTTGGTCAAGAACTACTTTTTGGCATCACTAACGTTGGGAACGCTTCCTGATTGGTCAACTAACTATTTTTTTGGCAAAAACAATCACTAACGTTATGTTTCTTTCCTATTTTGGTCAAAACTATTTTTTTAACGAAAATATCACTAACGTTATGTTTCTTTAAATTTTGGTAAAAACTATTTTTTTGGGGAATATTAAATTATTTTCCTTATTATTTTGGTCAATTATATTTTATAAATTTTATTTTATTTTTAATTTTAATTAATTTAATATATTTCACCAGCAATTTGATAAATTTTATTTTATTTTTTTATTTTCCATGTCTTCTTTTTCTTGTAATAATATATGTTATTTTAAATATTTTTAATCAAACTAACATGATGAAGAAAGAAAATTAGATTAGGAAAAAAAAGAATGAAAAATCAAGCATTTTATGTAATAAAGAGATGGTGACACGTCATCCAATAAATTAACACGTGTAATTAAACAAAAATATAATGGTGGTCGATTTTAATAAAAATAATTTTTCATTCCTTTTGTTGTAAGTATTGACATAACTCACCATCCTTTTTTGAATAAAAATATTATAAAAATAAAACCCTAATTTTTTCTTAAAATAGGGGAGAAAAGAAATGACATGGAAAATTAAATTCATTTTTGAAAATAGTTAGAAATTTGGAAAAAACATAATGTTAGTGATGTTTTTGATAAAAATAATTTTTTGACCAAAATTATTAAGAAACCATAGTTAGTTTTTAATAAAAATTTATATTCTTTAGTTTGGAACGCGAATGATGGATGGCCCAACTACTCCAAATCTCTAAGAATCCACACTAGTATTAGTTTCCATAGAATTTTCAAAGTATATATTTACTAATATTCAAATAAATAACTTAGAATATACAGTGATGGGAACCTAAAGAGTAGTCCTAGGGGAAAGATAGTGGTTTTATTTTAGGATGGATGGGCTTAAACAGTTTTGTCTATAAAATTTGTGTCTGGTTAAAAAACTAAAAAAAGTATCAATATATTTTATTTTATAATTATATTAAGACTATTCAAGAAACATATACGACGATAGATTTAAAATATTTATAAATAAAAAATATTAACAATAAATATGAAATAATTACTCATATTAAATTATATTTTATGTATCAAATATTATCAGTGAGTTACTATAAAAAACTATATTTTTAGTATAATTAAAGTTAATATATTTACCAACAATAAGTTGGTTTAGTGGATGAGGTAATATTAGATCTCTTAAGTAAGATTAAATGTCTGAATCATGGCATGTGAATAAATAAAATTGGTTAGGAGAATTGCCACCATAATAGGCCTATGTAATACCTAATTCGGACTAATTAACCAATAGATTAGATATCGGTGATTAAATAAAAATAATAATATATTTTATATAGTAAGATATTAACGAATTTTAAAAATAATTTAAATCAATTTATTTTATACTTCACAATATCATTTCTATAATAAATATTTTATGTTCTGAAAAATATTTTATAACAGTAATATTCATTAAACAATAATTTTTTTGGTTGCTCTCCCGCTTCTATTAATTTGGACTGACCGCGTCGCACACCTAGTTTTGGTGGGTGTCTCCCGACAAACTTTAAAAAACATTTTCTACATACATAAGGCTTCAAACTCGAGATCTGCTTAAACGATATCATGTTGCTTACAACTTGGACTAACTTCATTGGTAATATTAAACAATGAACTTTAAAAAAATATAAAAAATTCATTAATTGAACGAGTGATCAAAGATGTTCACGTTGTCCCATCTCGTATGGGTTTGAATCTCGACATTTTCATCTACTTAATAAAAATACATTTTTACACAACCCTTCTTTAAAATTTAAATTCTTAAACCTCTAAACCTAAACACCATACTAACACCCTAAACCCTAAAATTAACAATTAAATACAGATATATTACGATTGTAATTGTAGTTATAGCTCTCGTGCTAGAGAACAAACATTCACGGGTTGGTTCAGGGTGGCTTTCAAGGATTTTCAACAAAACGCCGTGACAAAATTGACTTTATCTTCCCACCTGATGACAAATTCGGGAGGATAGGGCAGTGGGGACTGCGCTGCTTTAACTTAGTTTCTTCAATGAAACCTGAAGCTAGAGTTTTGCCGCAAATCATGGCCTCAAATTAAAAATAACTACATATAATTCAACAAACACTTGAGTAGTATCTTAAAAATGAAGCAAGATATGTTGGGGGGCAAGAATCAATCAACTTCATTATGATTTGGTTACACAAGCCATGTTCTTTCACTTTTCCTCTGCATTGTACAATATATACAAATATAAACCCTAATTTTACAGATTTCGCGGAGGAAAGTTCATTAATCAGCAATGAAAAAAGAAGACAACCCCGCACACAATCTAGACAAGGCCACGGTTTTAATCATGTTGGATTTGGCTGCATCAAGCAACGGATCCGACTGAAGTGCTTTGTTGAAGCAGAACTTTGCTT
This sequence comes from Hibiscus mutabilis, assembly GCA_019671005.1. Classification (NCBI taxonomy): domain Eukaryota; kingdom Viridiplantae; phylum Streptophyta; class Magnoliopsida; order Malvales; family Malvaceae; genus Hibiscus; species Hibiscus mutabilis. The sequence continues at coordinate 34,757,049 of CM033749.1, forward strand.
CTTCCCACTGACCCTCGGCCACAAACACGAGACCGAGATTATTAAATGCTGGAGCATATCCAGGCTGGAGTTCGAGTGACTTCGTAAACATTGCCTTGGCGCGTTCATATTGCTTTTGTTGTCGATAGAGATTCCCGAGGTTGGAAAATATTGCATGTGCTTGTTTTTCTGCTGATGCCAATGAAAGTGCTCTCTTGTAAACGCATTCAGCTTGCGATGACTCCTCGGATAATTGGAGCGAGATGCCTGGGAATATATACGCTTACAACTGAGTATTCAATCTTTAACTGTGTGTTTTGAATGATGGTTAAAGAAAAAAATTACATACCTAGGTTTGACCAAGCATAGCTGCTGCATTCTCGAAATCGAACAACCGCTGCCTTCAGGTACTTCTGCGCTGTTTTAAAATTCTGAGAACAGAGACTATGAAGACCTAACTGGTTCCATTGCACGGCGTCATCTGGGTCTTCAGCTGTTGCCTGGATAATGCCAGCATGATCGAAATAAAAATATCAATAGATGAAAAGCATTTCTAGGAGTAAATCAGGGCAATAGATGCAAGATACAGTTACATAATATTTGAAGTTCTAAATCTGTCAATTAGACCATAACATGTTACTTCGACTTAGGTGTGAGTCTCGAGTACATGTATGTAAAAATAAGACCAAAGGTTTTTCAAGGATTTGAAGGGTCCTCAGACTATAATATCTCTATACCCATGTTGGAATATTACTTAAACAAAAATGAAGAGGTCGAGCAACATGGCACCAGAGACTCCTCTCTGGCTCTCTGGTAAAACAAACCAAGGGTTTCCACACACATGTTCATAGGTGAAAGAACAAGAGCAATGAAGGCAAAAGCATCAACACCCAAGTGGTCCATCAATATAAATGCTGAACTCAGTTCTAGTAATCAGAGATCAAATTCTGATAACCATATTCTTGTATTACATTTTTCAATCCCTCAATGGAGAAAAGATTATGAATCTTGGAAACATGTACGCTAACGTCCACCACCTTAAAAATTCTCTAACATCTACAAATCTTGTTTACAAAATTCTCATCCAGGTTAAGACTCTTGTGTCACATCTTTAAATGGAAAATTTATGAAAGAAATATTCAGCATGATGAAAAAATCATCAAACTATTTGTCCCCTGGATGAAAAACTGAAAAAGGAAAAAGACAGCTTCGAACCATTTTAATCATATTCAAAAAACTGAAAATTTTACCTGCTTTAAACTGAAGATAGCACGCTCTTCAAACTCAACTAACTCATTTTGTTCTGTCTCAAAGGCTGCCACAATATCATGTTGAGCCTTATGAACCATGGCAAGTCCGGCCCATGCAATGGTAGGCTCAATTGGCACAGCATCCCCTTCTCTTATTACTGATGCCATTTCATTGCCTGCCCAAGAAAGCTGTTCACTAGGATCTTGTGACCTTTCAACATCCTTGATTCGATGGACTGCAACAGCATACCGAGTAGACATGCAATTTGGTTCCAGTTTTGCAGCCTGTTTAATAATAAAAAAAAGCAAGAATAAACTAAAACTTGCTGAAGACCACAAAACAATGTGACAGAATATGTTCAAACAAAAAGCACATTAACTAAATTACTAGCAATTTTGCATTAAATGCACTACACAGCACAGGAACACTAAAAAGGGGCATCCATTATTTTATAGGAAATGGACAACCTAAACAACAGAAGCTATAAGTGACTGTATCAATAATCCGTTAGCACCTTCTCCAAACATTTGCTGGAACTACGATGATCACCGATCAAATAATATGCATTTGCTAGATTCGCCCATGTATGTGCTGCTTTTGGATCAAATTTTACTGCAGCTAACAAACACTCCTTTGCAACATTGATGGCTGCAGACTGATCACTGGAAGCTCCACTGGCATTTGCACCAGCACCTGAGAAGAGAAAAGAACGAACTCAAACTACTTTCTTTTAACATGTCTACAATCATTTACAAATTACAATCAAAACAACATTACAAGAATAATTGAACACATTCGTTGCTGCATATGAAAATTGTTCCGAACAGCAAGGCGAGCAACAAGTTGCAAGGCTAGGGACGTAAGAATTTACACTCGAGATCATAAGCTTACCTGCAACAATTGAACCATATTTACAAAGAAGAATTGCAGCATAATTCATTAAAGCTGCTGGATGGTTTTGATCTTTAACAATCAAATCTTGGAGATACTTAGCTGAAAGCACCAAGTTTCCACTGGAAACATAAATCATGAGTTAGAATGTAGACAACAAACATTAACAACATAACCATATTAATGAATCAATAAATGTATGAATATTAGTGCTTTTCCATCAATGAAAAAGATCAAGAAACAAAGAACCATGGTTTTCTTAGGTTGAACACCACTAAAAGTTATCCTCTTCAATATTGCATTTTCATTTCTCACCAATAAAGATACAAGGCATGATATGCATAGTGCCATACTAAGACAATCTTACCTCTGGAGGTAAGCAATCCCAAGGTTTCCAAGGCAATCACAGTTGTCAGGGGCAAGAGCCAATAAAGATGATAAAACTGCGATGGCACTCTACATCAAAAGTAAACTCCATATGAGATCAAGTAATGAGAAAAATACCATTCAACCAATAATTTCATAGTTATACCTGCAGTCGACCAGTTTTGAGAAGAATCAAGCCTAGGGTGTTCCATACACCTGCTTGTCTAATATCTGACTGCATTGACTCCTTTAATTTAGAAAGGATCTCAGCGAGTTCTTCATGTTCAAGCTCTTTATCCAAAATGTTATCTCCTGAATTCTCTAGGAGAAGACACTGCATATTGACCAATGCTAGATTAGAAACCATATGAATTTATACTAATATTTTTCACTCTATCATGCTAAAAATGAGTCAAAAGAGAAAACAAAATCAATTTATAACAGCACCTGAGCATGGTGAATTTGAACCAAGGAAAGCAACTCAGGCCGTGCAATCTCTGCCTCACAGCGGAGCAATATCTCTGCTGCCTTCTCATATGCCAAAATTGCCTTCGGAAATATAAAAAAGGGGTATCGACTGAAATAGGCATACTGAATATTCACAAAACTATGGTGTCTGATAAGTCAGATAAATTCCAAACCTTTTGAGGTTGACCGAGCCTTTGATACATTAGACCAAGAATGAAATGAGCATGAGCATTTTTTGGCATCTTCCTCGCAACATGTACCAGACCCTAAAAGAACATAACAACGATTGCCAAGTAACAGAAAAGCATCTGCAGTGTCAGTTTACGAATTTACTAAGTACCAAAAAGTTGATTTCTCAAACCCATTAGCCTAAACCCTCAACCAAATATACAGCTATGAAACATAATTCAAAACTGTTTCTCGGTTTAGGACAGCACAAAACATTCAAGAGACAATAAATCACACTCAGTTTGATATCCATCAACTATAGCACCAAGCTTACAACTACATGATCTCAAAGAAGGAAGGGATGGGACTAACAGTTTTGAGGCTGCTGACTTTTTCCTCACGAGATGAGGGAGCCCCTTGACTAGGCTGATCCCCATCCGCATCTGCTCCACAATCGAGTAAAGCGTCCGCCTTACTATTTCTTGAACGGCATTTCTTGTTTAACTTCTTAACTGCTCCTTCCATGACATCGCTGTCTTTGGAAATTACGGTACTTTTCTCTTGACTGCTTTCATCATTAGTTAGCCTACATCATGTAAATTGTAATAATTGTTCAAACTTCAACTCAACTTCTTAACTCAGAAAAAACACAAAAAAAAGATTCTTTTAAGCCCGCAGTGAGTTCAGTCGAGCTGTTAAAGCAAGGGTTTTCAGGGCTGCTCCTATTTAAGCAGTTTAACACCAAAGCTCCATAAGGCAAAACCAAAATCAAACTGCTCTAAACTGGGAAATATAACACTCCATTCCCATAAAATACATAAATTGGAATTAAAACGAAGGATTAAAGAAACCAAGAAAGCTCAAAATCGGAGCAAAGGGGGTAGAACCTGGTAAGGTCGGGAGCAGGGAGGAGAAGAGAATCATGGTCGTCGGATTCAGGAGGGTTGGCGTTAAGGTCAGCCAAAACGACGACCTTGGGAGGCGGAAGAAGAGTCTTGGAGGTCTCAGCGGTATCCACTTCGGGTTTAATGGAAACTTGGGGCGGCGGTTCTAAAATTTCGGGTTCCATTTCAGTTTGCAATTGCGAAAACACCGCAGTTGAGTACTAAATTCAGACCAAGACCCCAAGAAGAAAAGGAGATGAACAAATTGGAAAAAGCAGATGGCAGCCGGAGAAGCCGAAGGCTTTATATATTTTATGGTTCGGTTGTTAGGTTTATTTGACTTCTTTTCTGGGCCAAAAGCAAGGAACCTTAGTAAATGGGCTTATTCAGCTTTTACCACGGTCCAGATTCTGCATTCTAATGCTACTCCTTTTAACGTACAAATTACTATATTTAAATTAGATATAATCTTTCTGATTTTTAAATTAGTGATTCACGTCCACTAATTGGCGACTGGTCAAAATTATCATATTGTCTAATCTTGTATTAGTTTAAATCTCAACATTCTGTTTTGTGGATGTAAATATCTCTCCACTTAATCAAAAAATTAGATATAAAAATATTTTAACTATAATGGGCAAACATGATCCGAGACCATATCGACCTGAACACGATAGCACAAACATGTTCTGAAACCCGAAATAACATAATCGAAACCCACTCAAATTTTAGTTGATCCGATACGGGTTCGAATCGATTTTCAACCGAACAAAGAAACCCGAGCCGAAGGTAACCAAACTGAAAACAACCCGGATTTATTTTACTCAAATTCGATCTGAAACGAATATTGATCTAATTTTAATCCAATAATTGATCTGAAGTGAATAAATATAATTATTATTATTATATATTAGTAACATTATAAATAGTAAAATGATGAAAATTTTAAAAAATAAATCTAAACATTAAAACGATATCGTTTTAAACAATTTTTCAATTTGGAAAAATTTAAACTTGACTCGAAGTAAAAGAATGATCAAGTAATTTAAGTTGACTCGAATAACTCAAAATTCGAAGAAAAAAAGTTATTTTTCGAGTTGAATTGAGTTTTGCTTACCACTATCAGTAGTGTATCATTCATATTTAAGAATCGAATTCATACTTTTTAAACAAAAAAAGAGCCTAATTGATAAGTTTGACAAACAAAAAGAGATATATTTTTACAAGAATATATCAATATTCTATATACACTTCGATTGGACTCATACTCAATTCAACCCGAAGACCCAAAGGTTTATTTGAATAAAAAAATTGATCTGCTATTGAACCAACTCGAAAGTCGACTGACCCAATAATCAACATATCTGATATTGATCTGACCCGACCCGAAGTAGCATAGATCCGAACTAAAATCGATCAAGATCTGATCTGATCCGAATCGAATCTAAAACGAATGTAGTCAGATTCGAACTTACTTTAACTGAAATAAGCCGAATTGAATCTGACTCAAACGATCTGTTTGCCACCTATAAATTTAATGCACTTGAACACACTAAATTATTAATTAACTGAGTAAAGATAATCATGTTGTCCCATTTTGTAAACAAAGACAATCTTTGTCCCACCCGGTTTCATTTTCATCCTCGGAATATATCCAATACATTATGAAGGTGACAACGGCTAAAAACGTTGCTAAAAATCTAAATAAACGTCCCTCAGCTCCCCCTCCCTCTTTCTCTTGGGTAGAGATAGCGACGATATAGCTTTGGCTGACGAAACCTTCTTCACAAGTAGCTTCCACTTTGCATCATCGCTTAATTTTTGTTGCTGTGTTTTCAATTTGAATTGCCTGTCACATTTACAAAACACGCAGCCTTAATTGAGAACAAGCGAATAGTTGCAAATGTTAATATTCAATTTCCATATCTACTACTTAGTACTTATTGTCACGGGGCCATTCTTTCGAGACTTTTTTTTCTAATGTGGGAATAATGACTCTCGTCTTTTTAAAGCGTTACATTATCATTTACTAATTTCATGTAGATATTAATCACGAATTACTTAAGAATTAAATGAAATAATGATGCAATTTACCTGCAGAGTGGAACCCTGCAAGAATCAGGGTGATCACAGACGGAGGAATGGAGTCCAAGGAGCTGCCACATCCGCTTGCAGCGAGAGCAACCAAAGCCATTAGCCCTTCTCTTACACAGAGCAAAATGCTTTATCAACATCTGGACACCATGACAGGTTGAGTATTTGTCGCAGGGGTTCGGTTTCTTGGGCTCGACGTCGTACGGCCCAACCGTCGTGCACCCTTCCCGGCATATGTGCTCCAAACACTCGATTCCGTCGCTCAGTTGCAAATACATGTTCTGTTCTTTCATGCGCCGCCTCGTTCTCTTTTTCCTCTGCCATTGCCAATACAATTTTCACAAACCATTCATAACCCGACCGGACTCATGGACAACATGGTTTGTGCTGTCGGTGTTATTTAAATCTGAATTTAGAAAAAAGAAAGTTTACCAATTCAGCTTCGTTAATGAATTTGAGAATCTCCAATTCGAGCCAGGGATCATGATCCTGCATGAATTTCCAGCCTTCGGTTTGCTCGACGGCCTTGAAACGAGCGGCCACCTGTTTCAGGCACTTGAGGTAGAGGTCGGGTGCGTCGCAGAGCCGGGCGAGTTGGAGCACGTCCACCACGTTCTCCACCGTCAGCCGCTCACTCACTCCCCTGGTGCACCGCTGCTTCAGCTGTGGCACCAAATAAACGTGCGATAATACTAGCAGGTGAATTCCGTATTTCTCCATTTGCTCTTCTTTGCACCTATTGTAACATCAGGGTCATTTCCGTCAATTCAACTTTGTCACAAAACAAAACAAAAATCCATAAATCTAAACTTTAATCGACAACGTCTCCTCTAACTTCGGAGGGATGAATCAAGTAATTACTAACGAATTTAAGACTAATTAAGAAAAATAATTAAAAACGATATAATATGAATATATAAAAGATTCAAATATATTTTTTGTTCTATAAATATACAATATCTTCAACGTAAATATAATTCGAATACTTGTGACTAAATATCGTGGAGTTGTAAATATAACGCTGAGAATAAATGTTGTAAAAGTTTGAATATAAAATTGTAAGATTCAATAAAAAACGGCGTCGCATGGAACGCCGAAGAATCGGAATGGGTCTCTCGAGCTCCAATGCTCGACTGGTCTGTCAATTATATTTTCCAGCACCGGCGACACCATTGCCTTATTTGATAAGAAAAAAAATCAGATCAGAAAAAAAACTGAAAATTTTGAATAGAGGAAATGTTGTAAAAGATCCATTACCAAGATGCTGGAATGAGCGGGGATGCGGAGGCCGCCAGAAGTAAGGATCTGGACATCAGGTTCGTGTATTTCAGAGGCGGAAGTTGGTGGCGGAGGTTGAGTTATGAATATTGTCTTCCATGAATAGAGAGGAAAAAAATATATTGTTCTGTTTTAGTCGTGCGATGTGCAAACAGGTTGGCTGTCTTGAACTTTATAGACATACTAAGGAAGAGAAGAACAAATACTTTAAAATGCTAAAAAGTGAAGCAAAAAATGAAAAAGAGGCGATGAATAATCTGACGTGTCATTTCTTGTGCAACAGGTTGGCTGTTCCACGCGCTTTTCGTAGCGCCTTTCCTTGCCATGTCTCAGTAAAAAAATGTTAAAAATTAGAGCTACTAATATCAATTTATCTTTGTATTGGTTGGACAGATTTTTAAAACTGCGCGTGGGGAAATAAACCACTCAACTGAAAGTAATAAATATCTAATATTAACTGGACGACCTTTCCGAGCTGACTTGGAAAGTAATACACGACCAGGGTCAGTTTTAAAAGGCCGGTTTTGTGAATAAACGGCTTTTGGTGAGCTGAAGAGCTTCGGTTCTGTTTGACGTGGCACTTGTCCTCATCCATTCATCAATTGAAAAAGATTTTTCCTGCAATTTGTCTTTGAATGCCACGTGCAAAACCCACAAAAAAAATTGAAAAAAAGTTTATCTTGATTTTAAACAACCAGTCACTGAAAACAAATTTGATTGAATTGAAAATTTAAAAAAGTCGGAAACCGAAACAGTGAATCAGGCTTTACATGTGGATTTCTAGTGATTATTTAATAATTGACGCAAAATGGAAAAAAAAGTTGAACTAATTTAAATTATATCTATTTTTTTGATTGGTTAGGTCATTTAAAAGTATTAATTTAATTAATAAATTAACGTGGAATAGTTAGTGATGGTGAGTTGGATAAATTTATGAATATATTTTTAATTTTTAAAAGAATTATATTTGGATAATAAGAAATGTAAGAAAGGCAAATTGGGTTGGTTTTAGTATTTGACGAAACGTAGAGGCAAGAGGCGATTAGTTCAAGAGATATTTTAACATTAATTTTGATTTTTTACACTTAAATGTATATATAGATTTAAATGTGTATTATTGATAAGTACTGGGTGCAATTATATTTATGATAAAAAAACATTACACTTCTAATGACGTTTCAATTTTAGAGACGACCACTAAAGATAATAATCGACCAGGGGTTTAATATAAAAATCATAAAACGAATATAAATTATACAAAAAAGATTCAAGCCCAGGCTTATACTTTTTTTCAGAAAAGAATGCCGCGAAATGGATATGGTTGAACTAGTTTTTATTAACTAATTTGATTAATGAATTAATTAAGCGTTGTTGGTCATTATTTAATATGAATATATTTTTAAATGAAAAAAAAAAAGAGTTTCATAAAGAGAAGGATGAAATTAGAATTGGTTAAACATGTTTGAATACATTAATCATGATCATAACTAATGAAAATCAGTCATTATATTATTTTTTATCCATGTTATTTTTCCCAAATATAATAATTTCAAAAAAGATCAAATTTTAAAAATAAAAAAATACTCAAAAAGTTTGTTAGTTTGAAAAAATGACAATCCTAAAACAGTTGGTGATTAATTTTTATTTTTCGAAACCAAAGTTTGACAAAGAGTCTAAATAATTAAAATATAATATAAAAAAGTGTAGAAGGATTAAATGTCTTAATTAAATATTATTATTATTGACAAACGTAGAGAAATTGGAGGCGATTAGTTGTTGGATAATAAAATAATTTTAAAGTTTGAAGGATTTGATTAATTTTGTGTGACAAACAACTGACAAGTTGGACTTCGGATAACCTCTATTTTCCAAGACACAAGTGTTGCTTAAGCTTGTGCTTGAGTCAAAAAAAAAAAAAAAGTTGGTTTTTGATATACATTTTTAAAATAATTTGTAAATAAAATAAAGATTGTATCATATAAATATTAAAAAAAGAGTTATCATATAAGATTGTTACTTAAATTTGTCAATGTTATTAGAAATTTTTTAAAAAAATATTTATTTTTTGTTTTGATAAGCTTTATTGAAGTTAGAACAGATAATAAACCCCACTTGATTCAATTTATTTATCTATTAAAATATTAAATTTAGTTCCAGAGACATTTGTCATTATTTTAACATTAAATTTGATTTCTTTGAAATCAAAGCATATATATATGTATAAATTCAAAAGAGCCCAACTATGTAGTTTTACTTTATAATGTATTGGTATCTCATGATATTTATGACAAGACATATTTATATTTTTAGCGATGAAATTACGTTTTAATTTTAAATATGATATTATTTGAAGAGACTATCTCAAACTTTGAATATAAAAATATACCTTTCAAATCAATTATACAATTTATTCAAATGAAAAAAGTAAATTTTAAACTAACGATTCAAAAGCAATTTTTACAAAGAATGCACTTTCAAAAAATTTATGAGAAAGCAAACTCTAAATCTTGATTAGCATTAAATCATAAATCTTAATTCCCCCAATAAATGAAATTACAAACACAAAGCTCACCTTATGTTCGTTTTAGAGGTAAGATCCATTGAAACCAAAAGTCTGGCCCAAATATAAAACAGCTTCCATTTCCCTATCAATAATATAGGTCCCTGCGGCTGTTATTAGTAGTGTTCATGTTTTTTTTTTCTTTAAACAAGAATAAGGGTTCGAATCCTAACATTGTGAATAGAGCAATTAGGTTAAAAATATCATTATTATAATGTTTATAGTTATTTATATTTTAAATTATTCAATAATTTATTTATATATAGATAAAAAATGGAGAAAGACCAATGCAATTCCTTTACCAAATAAACATGAAATTCAAAAATCTAAAAACACAATTTAACATGTTTGTTTTCAAAAACCAATCCTCGTGTCTTCAAAGCTAAATCCTCAGCATGATAATCACATTCCAACACTATTTTTATTTAAGGTTTCTACATTGAATCTTCTTCCCACTATGTCCGTATCCAATTATAACACTATTTTATCCACATTATTCTTTGTATACACAAATTATAAGAAATATATATTAATACCATCTAATGTGATAGACCTATTTATGGATTAAATGATTCGCCTTATTTATAATAAATCAGAGATAAGTTCCAATAATTTAAACTCAAATGAAAAATCTAAATTCATATTTAATTTGATTTATGAATAACATATAATGTTCAGTGTTATTTGTCTGATTAATAATTTTCGTTTGAAATTCGGAAACCAATCAAATCAACTAGTAAAGCTTGATAGTTGGCCTTGATCCTCACCATGATCTCACTTGGACCGCGCCGTTTAAGTGGGTGGAATCAAACATGATTTTATGTTGGGATGGAATTCTAGCAGATTTTTATATTTTAGAGAATAAAAACAAATTTTCAATAGAAAATATATAAAAAAAATTACAAAATTTCTAAATCATATATAAATTTTAAATTTCAAATTTCTAAATAGATATCAAGCAAACGTAAAATTGGTCATATTGGCTTCCATTTACTCACTCGAATCCTGAAAATGTGCCGCAAATCACCCTTTTGATTCCACCGGATAAAAGGAAAAATTTGATGTGTCCGAATTGATGTATAGCCTATTTTAGTGGCCTTCCAATCAGTCACCCCCACGCACTAATCTTTCTCCCACATGGTCGGGTCCATAACATCTGCATCACCTAAATAATGTATTTAAGATTCAATTCCAAGCCTAAACAGTGAGACATGACATGGTGAAGACGGAAGAGGGATAACACTCAACAGGAGTATAGTTCTTTTCTAGTGCGACGAATTCGAATATTATTTAGAAAAAAGTGACGTTCTAAAAGTCCCTCCTAAGGAGCTGTAAGAAATTGTTCAATTAGATAACCATGTTTTTTATCGATGAGAGATCCACATAGACCTTAGTTCTGTTTTAATTCTCATTTGTAAAAAAAAGAAGTGGATTTATGTTTATATTACTCCAAATTAATTACAAATCCAACTTGGGGATTTTCTTCTAATAAACCTCTCTAATCCAGTGTGGTCAATGATATAAACATTCCTCCAACCAACTCACCTGTCACATAAACATAACATGCACTTTTTCTGTTCCATTTTGCATATTCACATGCCATGTTTCCTGATTGTAAAGCGACGTTTACAAACATTATTTCATAATTTTGTATTTTTTGTATAGTGTTTGGTAAGCATCGGATGTAAACGATTAACGGTCCGTAACGTTTGAACTTATCGCAATGAAATACCTACTTCCCGAGAGAAAAGATTGGTCCTGTTTTTGGTTAGAAGGTTGTGTCTTTATGCAACATGTTGTTGTCTAATGTCTATGGGTGGCACAAGAAAAGGCAATTGTGGGGAAGGCAGTCCCAGTCCATGTCCCTGTTTGAGAACCACTCACTTGGTAGTTGGTTCAATATTTATGCCATACAATTTGACATGTATTGGATAATATTTCTAACCAAAGGGAACCCTGGCCTTGATTTTTGGATTATATGGCCAATATGTCTATATTATTCGATCTTGGATGTAAATATTAGATATGAATATACATACGACACAAATGTTTTAACCTTCTTTTATAAAATTCTGTTTACATTGTAAAATACTGATAATAAATAAACAAAAGTTCAAGAAACATGATGCGACCCCTGGCCAACCAGTTTAGAATCTGAATGTCTGTTTTGACAGAGCACGGCCAAATGTATCCTAGAGCCCTTCATAACTTGAACACTAATATATATATTCTGTTTTTAGATACAACACAAGATACAACTAAATCCATAACTTCATATAGTGTTAAGCCGCCGCAAACAAGTTGTATAATCTTTTATTCTTCGTCATATTAAAAATTTTCATCATATGATCGTGATTCTTTCCACTTTAATTTTTTATGTAAATTTTAGTGTTATTTATTTTCCTGTTTTATTTGTGTTTATTATCTTTATTTATTTTGTCGTTATCGTTCGTTGTCGATATATCTCAGTATAACAATATATACACACATTATTAAACCTATGTATAACAAGCAGAGGCTGATTCTTTTTTCTAAAAGACTTTGTTAAGTTTGCACATTCATGTTTATTTGATCTCATGTTTTATGTCTTTGGTGCTCATTAATAAAGAAAATGACACTTACTTATTCTTAGCATATTATCTTGTTCAAAAGTTTTAATTGTTTCAAATTTGGCTTAACCCTCAAATAAGTGTCCAAAATATACTTTTTTTTTTCCAGATATGCGCTTAAATTTTGTTTTGAGTCGATTAGGTTTATATATCGAATAACATTGCCATTATTCAAATATTTGTCTAATCAAACTTCTCCAATCCAACTAGCTGCGAACTATGACCCCCTTTTCTAGATTATTCTCTTATATTTTTTTTTAAATTTACTTAAATTCATATAATTTTTAAATTCTTGAAATTTACTTTGTTGTTTGAGTGAGTTCAAATTAAAGATTGAGTTGGAATTTTGGGTTCAATTGGACAGATTTAGGTAAATTTGTGATTGAATTCTTTAAATTTATTTTATATTTTTTGATGAATAATTCAATGATTTTACTCACAGAAAGGAGAGCTTTTTCGACAAGAATTGTTTCTTTTAATAAACAAATATTTTACTGTTTTTTGACAATTAAAAATAAGGTCAAATCATTTGAGTTTTGAATTTAGGTTTTTTAAATTTGGGACTATTTTGTGAAATTTTGATTGGTCCTATTTTTTTTTATTAATTTTTATTTATTTTTAAATATAATTTCAAAATTTTATGGAAGAAGAGAAAAGGCAATTGTGGGGAAGGCAGTCCCAGTCCATGTCCATGTCCCTAACTTGAGAACCACTACTTGGTTCAATATTTATTTGATAAATTTGACATGTTTGGATAATACTATTTGTAAAACAAAGTTTATGACAAAGGAGAAAAAAGACCTTGTTTTTTGGATTATATGATCAATATATCCATGTTATTCCATCTTGAATGTAAATATTAAATAATGGAATAAAAATTAAATTAAAGTTTTTTAATAAAAAACTTTTAATTTGATTAAAAATTTTTAAATAAATAAATAAAAGTTCAAAAAATCAAAATCATCTGATGCTTTTTGGAACTAGTAGAGAATCTGAAGGTCTGATTTGACAGGGCAAAAAAATGTACCTTAACCCTTCATAACTTGAACAAAATTTAGTCACCCCAATAATACACACACTATTCAAAATGTGGAATAATGACAGGAATAAAAAAGTTTAAAGTTTATTCAAGTTTGAGAGTTAGGAGAATGACCGCGCATAAAGTTTGAAGTCTTAATCCCACATTAATAAAAAAAAAAGGACTTTTTATATAAATTTTGATAACCATAAAAGTTTTACCAACTCTTTTTTTAGTCCCTTCAATCAAAAATATTAAGATTTTTGATCGATAAAATTTTCTATTTCACCTAATCTCTATGATTTAATGTTTATGTATAAATATTTTAAAATAAAATAAATAAAGATAACTTGGAATTTAGTGTATATATATCAACACATCTACACTTGCTTTCTCAAACTTCATCAAGATTCTATAAAAGAATCCCTAGATGTTCTATGAGAAAAAGGCCGAGGTTGTAATGATCATTACAGTTGAATAAACAAACAAACAAACAAATGGTAACAAGAAAAGGAAAAAAAAAACCAATTAAATTAATTTTATAGCTAGACTTTTCTTCACCTTCCCTTTCTAAAAACTAAATTTAATTGCAGTCCAACACCATTTTTTTCAATCACTTCAGAAATTAACCAAGTGTTTGTACGTGTTCCATCACATGTCTTGATCAGCAACGAGACCCTTTCTTGCAACTAAGAGCACCGGCATTAGTCGTTATCGTCGCGACCAATGAAGATGGCCTAGCACCCAAGCTCGAAGCCTTGGAATAGCTCGACGATGCACCGGCACCCGACGGGGTGAAAAATGCACCGTTCACCATCAGGTCTCCTTCCGATCTCCAGTTCCAGCTCTTCCAATCACTCTCCGGTGCGTCTTCATGCTTGGTCACCTCTTTGCTGAATCTGTCATTTGGTGCTGTAAATCTGTTCCCTTGGCTGTTAATAGTTGGGTTTGCACTTCCTCCAATGGCATACATTTCCCAGTGTGTGTAATCATTGTTGACCACATGGAAATAACCATGTCTACATCTGTAAATGAGAGAAAAGTCGAATGTTAGGATTCGAATCTTAAATTTATTTAATGTTTCAGGTTTCAAATTATTTACCTAGGCATTCTTTGGACAAGCCCTTCTCCAAAGTGATTAAAGGCTATTGTGACTTGCATGTTCTTGTCTTGTGTATAGGAATCACTGTGCCCCAAAAGCATGACTTTATTATGGTGAGTCATGTAGTTGTTTGAGATGGTGATTGCGGTGGACCCATGAATGGCATCAACCAGTCCATCATTGCAGTTGGACAAGGAGTTATGGTCCACCCAAACATGGCTACCGCCGAAGATGGACACACCGTCGCCGTCCGATATGGTTCGCCAACCGTAATGCTGAGGGGAGTCCCTCACCATAGCATTCCTCCTTGCTTGCAGTCATGGATGTTGAGTCCGTGAATGATGATGTTGGTCACATACTGAATGGTTATACAAGGACCCCCTGCAATGTGGACGTTGGCACCCCGGCCGTCGATCGTCTTGAACGAGTTCATGAGCAGTTCTTCCTTCAACCGGATCGTCATGTCACGAGCGAAAATGATCCACAACGGTTCGTCTTGAATCACAGCATATCGTAGAGTCCCCGGCTTGGGGTTCACGACATCGTTGTCACTAGAGTCTGTCACAACATAAATCTTACCGTTTTTTCCACCAATGGCATTCTTACCGAACCCGATCGCACAGTCGGCTAGCCTCTGCCGATTGCTCTCCCAGTCCAGGTCACACCGCCAGCAGTCGTCGATGGGGTTGCCGGTGCCGCAAGATAGATATCCAAGGTTCCTCCTTGAAGCATTGATGGCCCTGCCCCAACAACAACAACAAAAATGTTATTAATTTAGTACACAAAATGTGATAGTTTAAACATAAAAATTTCAATTGCGGACGTAACATATGCTATCCGAACCTACCTATGCACGTCTTGGACCACGAGTTCAGGGTCTTGAACAGGGGAAGAAGAAATGAGAGAAGGGAGGAGGAGAGAAGTGAAGAGGACGAGGAGAGAAAGTGAAGGGATAGGCATTTTAGCTTTAGTGTGCTGTTTTGTTTGTTTGGAGGGAAAGGATTTGAGCTTGAGAGGAAAGGAAAGAGGAGAGGGAGGTTTTTATAGAAGGATTAAAGCCTGGCTCAACGGCGTGATTAAATTAATACATGGTAGGGTCGACTGTTTGTGGGATTTCAGGTTTCACGGGATTCCAGTTGGGTAGTTTTGGTCGTTAAGCAAGGCCTTGCTTGAATAAAACAATAAAAAATACACTGTAGATATATTTACTCGGATTTAAATTTTCTAAGATAAATGTCATTTTTTTCACTAGAATTAGTTGTTCGATTCTTGAAGAGAGTAAGTTAAAATTGAAGATTTGGATATGGGACAGAGTCAGAGGAAAATTAAACCTAAACAAATAAGACTTTGGGGGCAGTGCGTGAAGTAGGCCAATAAATTTGATGGATTTTATGGGTCCCCTCTGGAACTTTTTGCTGGATTTGGGTGATGAAACTACTGCTGATGTCTTCATCTGCTTTTTGGTTATTAAATTAAATAACAATCATATAATCAGTAGTGAATCCAAAATATATTTTTTTAAGATAAGCATAAAATAAAATATTTTTTTTAAGGTGAACATAAATTATAAAAATTTTAAAATAAGTACAAATTAAAAAATTTAAAGATTAATTTATAAATTTAAAAAATTAAAATTAAATGTATGAACTTTGAATAATTTAATGCCTCCGCACATGCCATTTCGTTATAATTCAAACTTTGTAGGCCCTAAATATAATTTTTGTTATTATTTTTATTCCTATAACATTTGAAAAGAAAATTAAGCAGCCACTTGTTTAAGCATTTAGCCGACACATCTCTGCTGAAAGCTACGTGGATTCTTAACTTTCTCCTACGATTCGTTCAAAAGAAAGAAAGAAAAAACTTTCTCCTACGATTCTCTTTTCCTATTCGGAGAATATCAACCGTTGATTACGGATCCAAAAGAGGATTGCAGCCGTTGGTTTTGGAATATTGGTGGGGAGTAATCCACCTTTAGAAGACAACAATAGTACTACAAAACGTGAAAGTTTTGTTAAGCAGTTAAATTTAGGCTTAAATATTCCATTGTTTTTTTATTATTTTAAATACTTTGTTTTTATAAATTTGAATTAATGTACTTTTTTATTTTGAAATCGAACTCTATCCCCTAATTTATGTTGAATCTTATTGTTATATGTTGATCTAATAACTATAAAAATGTAAAAAAAAACAATTTTTTAATCTCATACATTTATAGTGTTTCTTATGAATTTAACCTTTAATCTTTAAATATAAATAAAAATATCTTTAATTGAATAATACAATTTTAATTATATACATTCGGTTACAACTTTTTAAGGGTCAAATTGATTAAAAAGATGTAAACATAGAGACTAGAAAAGTTATTACCTTTTTTTTTTATATCTGTCAATGTCATGTTAGTGGTTAACGACAAAAAAGAGTAAAAGTTATGGGATGGACCAATATTTTGAAATAAAAGTAGTACATGGACTCAATTTTACTGAAATAAAGTATATGAATTAAATTTTAAATTTTAAAATAGTATAGAGACTTGTCATATTTAAACCGTTAATTTTAAGTATGTTAGATTATGTGATACCTATTATGCGAATTAAGGGAAGATTTTAGTTAAAATATATATTTATATATTTTTCAATGAAAATATATACAAAATATTTTAAATTAATTGGTTTATGTTGAATCTATGCTGAATCTTATTGTTATATGTTAGATTATGTCGTGGATTCGCTAAATGAATTTAATATAATTTTAAACTTTTGATTTTAAATCGTGCACTAACTATAATTTAAAATATATACAAAATATTGTTAATTTTAATTTAATTATTAAATTTATTTAATTAAGTTAAATATTTGTATGCATCATAAGTATGTTATGTTCGAGTTTCATAAAACCGCATTTCCTTCATTTTTCTTGCATTAACAACCATCTAACACATATATTAAATGTTATACTTCATATTACAAAAATATGCTTGGCTTAGTGGCAAACACACACCCCTTTCACTCCACGGATCCTCGTTCAAATTTGCCCAAGCCATTTTCTTTGCTTTCATTTTTCCTTCTCCAATCAGGTGGCACATGTCATCACCTAATTGGAGGAGGAAAATTAATTAATTAGATTAAATAAAAACAATTAAAGTCCTCGTGATCACCTAATTAAATAATTAATTTATTAAATTAAAAGTAGGACTAAATTAATAGATTGTGTAAAAAATAGGGATCAAATGTGTAATTATACTAATTTTATTTAACAGTCACATCAGCTTCTTTAATTTTTTTAACGATCGGTGGCTTAATTGAAATCAATTAAATAATTATATAGTAAAATTACCAAATTAAAAGTAAAATGGTCAAATTGATACTAACTCTATAGTTAAGTGGTCATCTATGTAGTTTACCCATAATAATAATAATAATATTTGTTGATACAAGAAGAATGATATGTGGTTGAAGGTAACTCACACGGTGGTCGTACAATGGGATGCAGAGAGTGGTTTTGAAGAGGGAAGGAAAACTGGTCAAGTCTAGAGTTTTACTAGCAGGATGTAGAACAAAAAAATTATGTTATTTTTTGGGCATCTTAATATTAAAAAATTAAATTTTAAATTATAATTTTAAATTGAAAAATGTTAAGCACTCAAACATTTTTAATCTTATGTCTCTTTGATATTATACCAACAATAATAACAACCGAACTACACTCATTCAACTATATTTAAAAAAAATTAAATATACTTAAAATACACGTATCATCATTCTAACAATACTTATAAATATATATATATACAGATAATAATTAATAATAGTTGTATAAAAAAAATGCACATGCAAATTTAGAAATCAAAATAAAAGATGAAAAAGGCATAGCCATGTTATTCGTTGGACCATTTTAGAGTTAATTGGTCCATGCTTTATTTAATTTTCTTCTTGTTGGGAGGGTGAGTGAAAAGAATGGGGCAACTTCCCTTATCCACTTGACACGTGCTCTTAGCCAATAGTTTTCCTCCTGTGCACATGTATGGTATCATGTTATTTCACAATCAATTCTTTTTAACAATTTTGTAGTCCTTTAATCCCTGTCTTTACTTCATATTTAGCTGCTTAATTCATCATAACAAGTCTGGTTAGGTTTTGAATCTCAAATTTTTGAATGGTTTGACTCAATATAATTCTTTTTATTACATCGAAAACTTCCTGCTAGAGCAAGCATCTTGTTTGAGAACCACTCACTTGGTTGCGCATAACATGTCTTACTCGATATAATTTTAGGCTGCGAGCAGCGCGAAGCTATGTATTGGTTAGGAGGGGCTACTGCACTCCCAAAATTTTGGTATAATAATATTTTGAATATTTTTAGTTTAAATATTAGTCAAATAATAATTTTATCGCTTTTTTTTAAAAGATAAATAATTGTAAGATAATGATAATGAGAATCATACAATACAAGACATAAATACGATAACATAGTAGCTTTAGTTAGTCCGCAAAAAAGATAACTAAATCTTTTAATCTGGCAATTCCTTTCTTTGCTAACTTGTCAGCCAACTCGTTACATTCTCTGGGAACCCTCTGAAAAATAACAGGAACTGCCTTCTATTAAACCTAGGCATAACTTAATCAGCGACTTGAAGACCATGGGAGCTGAGTTGGGATTGTCTAACCAGCAAACAGCTAGTTCACAGTCGCTTTCGACTATCAAATAAAATTTTTTTAACCAGATCGAGGTTCTGAAAAGTTGGATTGCTTCTAGAATTGCACGAATCTTTGCAGTGGTGGCGTCGGAATGACCTATTAACTTGGAGAAGGATATTAAGATTTTGGACTTCTCGTCCCTTAAGCACCCACCTATTCCAGCCTCTCCGAAGCCATAGCTCACTGCTCCGTCGGTGTTGAACTTTAATAGGCCTTTCTCCGGTGGAACCCAACTATTCTGATTCACTGTGATGTTGTTGAAGCTGATAGTACGCATGATACTCGAAAATTCATCAAATTCGATAACGACACTCCACATTTCGGTCATTTCACCTTACACCACCAGTCAATTCTCATGATGATCGTGTCGAAAAAATATCCCTCTTCTATCTTCGCTTCCTTGAATATAACCTCATTTCTGAATTAAAAAAGTTTAGTGTCCATACCTGATTGTTGAGACCTGACCTGGGGATTAAAGGCCATTGTTGCAGCAGAGCTTTAAAATTCTCAGGCATGGTGAGCCGAACATTTCACAAAACCAGCCAGCGCTGCCATATCTTCCAAATAAAACTGTAGTGGCAGAATAGGTGATTGGATGTCTCTGCGAACTCACCATAGAGGGAACATAGAATAGAATGTTGTGATAGGCATTCTCTTTTTAAAAGTTCGGCTTTAGTAGGGATTTTGCCGAGAGTCAACTTCCATACAAATAACTCTGCACTCGGAGGGGATATGTTACACCAAGCCAGTTTCCAAGTATCATCTTTAACACTGTTGATTTGGGAACTCACCTGGCAATAGGATTTTGCCAAAAATACACCATTAGACAAAACAGCCCATCTAATGTTGTCTTGAGAATCGAGATGAGGCCGGCACCCTGAGATATAAGACATAAAATCGCTCCATACGACTCGCTTTCAGTCAAATAACCTCCTTCTCAATTGTATATTCCATCTTCAAATATCATCCACGATATACACCACTTTTATTCACTGCTAGAGCAAATATTCTAGGGTGAGACTCACTTAGCGCAACGGATCCTACCTATACCTCAGACCAAAATTGTATCAGCTTTCTATCCCGCACACAATATCAGATATTTTGATAAAAGAAAGGATCTTGATCTGTTAATTGCGCGGTTATACTCCTCCAAATCCATGATTTATTAGAGGAGCTAACATTAGCAGGCAGAATGGACTGATGATTGTGTTCATAAATTGCAGCTACAGTTTTTCTCCATAAGATGTTGATTTCAGTTCCGTACCGCCATAACCACTTGCATCTCAAGGTCTTATTCTTTGCTTTGAAGTCATACAAACCGAGGCCCCCTCCTCTTTGGGCAAGCACAAAATTTCCCATTTCATCCAATGTATAAAGCGTCAATCGAGCAATCCTCATAGAAATTTAGCTATCATTATAGATAATAATGAACTTACCAAAGCTGTCATGGGGAAAATGGACAAGTAGTACATGGGAATGTTGGAAAGAACCGACTTAATCAGCGTGACTCAGCCCCCAAATGATAGTAGGTAGCTTCGACTTCCACCCAGCAAACTTGGACTGAAATTTCCCAACGATCGGATTCCAAATCAGTGTTGAATTCTTCGGTTGGCCGAGGAGAACACCAAGATAAGTACTAGCGAATTTTTCACTCTTGCATTTCAGTATTGACGCCCATGCTTCTATTTTTGATTCCTCCACATTAATTCCTGAAAGCTTCGACTTACTCAGATTAAGCTTAAGTTCGGATACAACTTGGAAGCCTCTGAGGATACGGACCACGTTCTTTAC
This sequence comes from Hibiscus mutabilis, assembly GCA_019671005.1. Classification (NCBI taxonomy): domain Eukaryota; kingdom Viridiplantae; phylum Streptophyta; class Magnoliopsida; order Malvales; family Malvaceae; genus Hibiscus; species Hibiscus mutabilis. The sequence continues at coordinate 34,778,205 of CM033749.1, forward strand.
TTGCACCTCACTTGCTTCACTACACAAAATTAGATCATCAGCGTATTGTAAATGAGTCATAGCCAAGGTGCTGCTGCCTATCCGAATACCACTGAAAAATCCCTGGCCACTGCATTTCAAAGTAGTGACTTAACCCCTCCGCGACAATATTAAAGAAGAGTGGGGATAGCGGACACCCCTGTCGTAAACCACGGGAGATAGCGAAAATTTTTGTGGGTGAACCAGTGACCAAAACTGAAATCTTCGCTGTGGAAACACACCATCTGATCCATGTGCACCAACGGGAGCCGATCCCCATTTTGTCCATGATATACATCAAGAAGTCCCAATTCACTGAATCATATGCTTTTTCGAAGTCCGCTTTGAGAGCCCCCTTCTTTTGGTATAGTCAATAATCTCGTTGGAAATCAAGAAACAGTCAAAGATTTGTTTTCTGTGGTAGAATGCAAATTAAACTTTTTCTAATTTTTAGATTTAAATACTTAATAAACTATTATTATTCTTATATTTAATCTTAATTCGGTCTCTGATAACGAAAATTTATCTACACTTTTTCTTTTCTGGCTTAATAACTATTTTCTCCCATACTTTGACCTTAAAAAAACCTCATAAAATTTATTCATAAAAATAAAAAACCCATAAAATACAATAAAAATCATTAAAATATCAAAGAATTCTAAAAAAAAATCTCTAAAATTTAAAATTTATGTCTTAAAGTTACATATATATTCTCTAAAACTGTAATTATGCTTACTTTATTTAAAAATAAATAAAAATTCAGAAGATTGAAAAAATCAGAAAATTCTAGAAGAGCATTAGTGTTTAAAAGAAAATTCCGTTCTTTTTATAATTCTAAGGACTTTTTGGTATTTTTATGATTTATTTGAATTTCTCTTTTTAAAGAGTTTTAATTTTTTTTCTTATTTTTCAAATTATATATGATATGTTTTGATCGGGTCAAATCATTTTTTTACAAATTTATTTAATCATAATCTTACTTAGAAGGGAGGGAAAGAGAAAATTCTAGGAGAAGGAGTAAGGTATTCTTAGTGGGTCTAATTGAGTCAAATTATTTTTTTACAATATAGCCAATAGAACAAAGTGATAGACGAAATTATAATAAAGAGGATAAACGGAAGAAAAATAATATAGACACAAAAAAAAAAGATTAAAGTACTAATAATCAGTTGGTTTAATATAATGGGATGTTGGGTCTTTTAAGCAAGGCCAGGGGTTCACAACCTGACATTGTGAATGGAGAAAACTGGGTTGAGAGAGTTCTCATAATATGTCTGCAAAGTTCGATCTGGATTAGTAGGCCAGTAAATTGAAAGCCAATGATTAAAAAAATAGTTTAAAGTATACGAGGAAAAATAGCTGTTAAGCATATTTTTTATTCACAAAATGTTAAGGTCAACAGAATTACCTTGTCATAACTCACAAGCTTAGAGAGGGTTACTAATTGCATTGAAATGGAGTATCATTTATAAAATATTTACAAATAATTAAATTGGATCAAGTTTGATTGAATTTAGAATACTAATAATTACGAACCCAATAAGTGTCCCAGTAGATTCAAACTGCTCTGTCTACAAGGTGTATGTCCATCGTTAAAGGGTTAAGAATATGTATGAACAGATACCACCTTGCAATCACCTTTAAACTATTAAAAAAATACTAATAATTACTCTAAGCTGTAGGTCTGTTATTAAAAGAATACTTAATAATTTCTATGATTAAACGTAGTTAGTGTTGTAGGTACTAAAGATTAATCCTCAAGTTGTTAACAAATTGTGTATAAATAACAAAAAATACGTGGGACCAAGTGAAAGTCCAATTTAAATAAAATACAATAGTTTTAAAACTAAACGTGGTAAATATTTTAGGTACTGGAAATTAATAGTCAAGTTTTTAGGTGGTACTGTATAATTAGTTAAATCAATTTGGTCAAATTTTGTTCAGATTTTTGTTGGGAAATCTGAAAGCTACATTTTCTAATTTTTCAAATCCTCCCTCTCCCCGTTCCTCTATCTATCAAGGATATTTTTTTCTTTTTTTTTATCATTTTATTCGAGTAGAAAGTCGAATCTGTGTCCAAATTTAATTTTGAATAAATTCACATATGATTGCAGACTAAACTGTTTGAACCCGGATCACACACAATTTTTATTTTTTTTGTTTTCTTTAAATAGTTGGAATTAAAAAATATATATGAATACACTTAAAATGTGCAACAAGCAAGACATTAATAACAAAAAGGAAAAGAAATTGTCGGTATGAAATGTTGTTGATTTTTTTTTCCTGCTGGCATTCCATATAAAATTAGTGTAGTTGAATTTTAGTAAACAATTGTGAACAAGCTATATTCATTGTGTATCATTATTCATTAGGTGATTAACTGATTATGGGGTTAGGTTAAACACATTTTCCCTATTTTTTTTTATCTAAGATCAAGTTAGGCATGAGAAATCGATTCATTCAGAAAAGTATTCGTATAATCCGTATCCGATCTGAAAATTCGAGTAGATTCGAAGCACTACATCAAGCCACTAAAGTAATTATTGGTCTATACGATTCATCAAAAACAAATATAATGTTATGCAACTATCGACACCATTTAATGCAATTTCTCGATTAATCAAAAACTTTCATAACTAACTAAAAACAAATGTGGTGCTCTGACTTTTGAAAATAAAAGACAATATGAATATGTAAAGAAGGTTAAATGTGTAATTATGCGATTTTATTTAACTGTCACATCATTATTTTTGTTAAAAATTAATAATCAGTGACTTGATTGAAATTATTTTAAAAGTTTAGCAGTCTAAATGACAATTTATAGTTTCGTGATCAAAATAAAATCAAGCTGATAGTTTAGTGACCTTAGTCGTAGTTTACCTTTATTAAAACTACAAGTCAAAATTTGTCAATAAAAATAAATTTATTGTCTGCCACAAACATTGCTGTAACTAGAATTGCAACAGTTGTTTGATTTATATACCCAGTTAATATAATATTTATATTTATTATAATTACAATTAAACAAAATAATAATAATAAGAATAATTGTTATACTTCCGCTCAAAACATATATATCTCCGTCTAAGCTGTTATGCTTTTGTCTATCGACATTTTCGGAATGATTATTTTCTAATTTTTTGGAGCCTTTGTCTTTTGAGTTCTGCTCACATGACAGTCATCAAGTTCGTCTGACTTTACCAGTTAAGCTTAGTTTGCTAATTCACGTGCCAGACTAAAAAGTCTACCAGCAAAACTCATCAATAACTGTCACTATATCTGGTTCAGTCTTATGGAATAATATCACTCGCTTATAAATACCTTATGGTCTGAAGAGAACGAGCAAGTGAAATCCTCCACACAAAAGGCTTTCGTTATTTCTCTTCCACTATCAGAGGTTCTCCGCTCACTTTAAAATGAGTGAACCACCTCAAAACGTCATTAATTATCGCCCTTATTTCTATCTTTACTTTTATCTTTGCCTTCTGTTTAGTGTTTGATATTTTAAAAATTAATAATAATAATTATTTTAAATTATTAAAAGCAGCTAGTTTATTGATTAAATAAAAAGTAAATACATTATAGCAATTAATAGCTTAAGATAAAGTAATAGTATTTAATACCCATCCAAAATTTTGTGTTCGGAAGGTGTAATGTATGTGTCAATGTTGCCATCATTGTATGTATGGGTTTCTCTGTACTTCTGTTTGTCACTTTTTATTGCAGACATGGAACAAGCATTAATGTGCATGTTGGATAAAGGTATACATTAAATAATTTTGTGTTTGGAATTTAAAATTTAGATGAGTATTGAATAAGTATATAATCAGATTGAGTCGAGTTTTAATTATAATAACCTTAAGTTTAATTCGAAATCTAAAGTTTGTACATTGATAAAAAATCTATTTGAGATAAATGATTTTTAATATACTTGTATGATTACATGATAGTATTTGTTCATGTATTTTTTAATCATTTGACAGTGCGCGTACATCTTGTATACACAGGTACTCGGATCCAGATTTCCTAAAATAAACATCATTCTCTTTTCTATTGAAGTTACTCGTTGAATTTGAGATAAATATAAATGAAATTGCTTGATTTTAATGGATTAAATTCATTTACTTAATAAAAGCTAGGTTTAGTTCTTCTACTCGACTTCAAACTCGATTATTTGTAGGTCTTTTTAAGATTAATTGATATTTCTTCATATAATTAAATATTTTATAAATAAGGTTTAAAAATAAAATAAGCGCCTAAAGTAACTCATTTTTTTTATTTTGGTGTTTGAATTATTTTTTAGATAAAATAGGTGACTAAAGTATTTATTTTGATCTAAATAGGTGCCTAGAGTTTTTTTTTCCAAACTAAATGCCTAAAATTTTAGTTTTTGTTCAAATAAGTGTCTAATTCTCTTACAAATTTGGGTTTTTTGGTCACGTGTTGAATGTTGATTTATTTTTGGGTAAAGTACACAAATGATCACTAAACTATCCCCGAAAAAACAAAATGATAACCAAACTTTCAAAAATTATAGAATGACAATTGAACTTTATGTTTTGTTACAAAATGATAAATGTGCCGTTAACATCCATTAAAGAGGTGACATGGCTGTTAAATTTTTTTGTATAATAGCTCATTTAGTCCTTCATAGTTACACATTCAATCAATTTAGTCATAATTCGAAGAAATTCAATAAATTTAATCCTCAATTTTTACACATTATTATAATTTAGTCCTATTTCTAAAAAATTAACTCTTGATATTTCAAAATTACTTCAATTTAATACTAAATTTTAAATTTAAACCATAAATCTTAAATTTTAAATTTAAACCTTTAACTTCATGCAAAGGCACGGTATTCTCCAACATTCTTTTAAAAGATAAAAATCATAACACTAAAAAAATTAAATTCTAAACACCGACCCTAAAGGGGCAGATGCTTTTTGTTCATTTAAAAAGCATTTATGTTACCAGTACAATTAAACTCAAAATATCCCCTTTAACAACAAATGCTCTCTTTGAACAAAAGCTTTTCTTGCCGGCACCATACATCATCATCAACCTCTGCAAAACCCATAGGAAATGATAATAGCTTCCCTTACATTGTGCTCATAGCAGATATACAACCGAAAGATAATAAAAAAACAATCTCAGCAAGCCACTTCATCTGTTACATTTGCAGTAAATGATGCTTAGAACTATCAAATGTTAAAACAGAGTCTTTCCTTGTGATATACTGATTCCGGATAGTATTATGTCCGTAAGGACTACACTAATTATCAAAAAAGGTAAACAGTTGGTTGAAAATTTTACCTCATTGTAGCAAGAAACTAGAATGTATAGTTATCTGATGAAAGAAGGTCCATTTGCTTGGGAAGATGGTTCACATGCTGAATCCTATCCCATTCATTCTCCTGCCCTACCGGTGCTGCATCCTGTTCCCTGTTTGTGCTGTTCTCTAGTGAGGTCAAACTAATTTCATAAGTGTCCCTGGTGAGAGGGCTTGTTACAAGAAACTGTTCCCAGAAAACGTCATTAATTGCTGGAAGTTTAGGGGTTCCATCCAGCAAGATGTCCATATCGTGGTCGAAATGTATAATTATAAAGGACTAAATTATATTTAGTTTAATTATAAAGGACTATATATTTTAGGACTAAATTGATAGTTTAGTAATTATATTTTAAGACTAAATTGAAGTAATTTTTAAATATCCAAGGTTACTTTTTTAGAATTAAGACTAAATTATAACAATGTGTAAAAATTGAGGGTTAAATTTATTGAATTTCTTTGAATTATGACTAAATTGATTCAATGTATAACTATAAAAGACTAAATGTGTTATTATACAAAAAAATTTAACAGCCATGTCACCTCTTTAACAGAGGTTAACGGTACAGTTACCATTTTGTAACAAAACATAAAGTTTAATTGTCATTCTGTAATTTTTAAAAGTTTGGTTACCATTTTGTTTTTTTAGAAATAGTTTAGTGACCATTTGTGTACTTTACCCTTTATTTTTTTAAGTTATGCACTTATTTCAACAAGAAAAAACTTTAGGCATTTGTTTTTGGTCAAAAAAATAGTTTATGTACCTAAATGGAAATAATAAGATACTTTGGGCACTTATTTTACATTTAAGCCTAAAAATAATATCAACAATCAGTTGGTCTAGCATGATGAAACGTTAGATCTCTTAAGCAATGTCAGAAGTTCGAATACGAACGTTATGATTGGCGAAAACTGGATTAAGAGGATTGCTCTCATATTAAGTTTTTACAAAATCTTATCCGAATTAGTCGACAAACGAGTTACATGTTGTTTAACAAAAAAATATTAAAAATAATGAACAAAATCAAACTCATGATTAACTTCAGATTGTCTGTGAGAAGGGTGGAAGGATGGGCCTACGTATCAACCGTTGATCAAAGCTGATGGTTTAACAAACTATGATTGATTGGAGGCAGGCCAGAGGGGGCTTTCATCTCTCAAGTCTCAACCACAAAAAAAGTAGGGATGGGTACGGGTCTGGCCTATTTGAATCTAATTCGAAAATAAATACATTAAATTCAAATTTGATCAGATTTGATCTATAAAAAAAATTAATTTAAGGATCTAATTATAAAAAAATAATTTTAGGAGATTTAATCATAAAAATTATAATTTCAAGGACTAAATTGTAATTAAAAGTTCAATTTAAGGACTTAATTATAAAAAATATAGGGAGAGTGAGTATTATTATAAATATCCCTAAAATTTTAGGAAAAAATTACACAATTAATCTCGGGTAGGGTCGGGTTGAATATTGTTCACCCTAAACCCGAAACCTACCTAAACCCTTTTTTCATTTAAAAATCAACCCGATCGGGCTGGGTCGGGTCGAAACTTGACCTGGTCGGGTAAAATATCCATCCCTACCTAAAAGCCACCGTACTAACACAATTCATCACCACAAGTAGAATTTTAATGATAAAAAAATATTCGATATACATGTTGTTTAGTCTTTAAACTATATATATATATATATATTCTATTTTAAAGTTTAGATAAGAAATTAATTTGCCGTGTTTAAAATTTAGGATTTAAATTTAGAGATTTAGATTTTATTTTTAAAGAGTGAATATGCAGATTTATATAATTTTTTTCACATAGAATGTCTATCAAAAAAATTATTCTTAATCATTTTCTATTCTTTATTTAGATTTTTAAAGAAAAAATTAGGGATAAATATCAAAATTATGCATAAAACATTGTTTAAATGTGTAATGTTATAAATGATTTTGATTCAACCGCATACATAAAACTTCGATTTTATTTTAATTATACGCATTTTTTAAAAAAATACATCTATTGGTTTTTATATGAAACAAATATATTTATTTTGTGTATACAATATAAAAATATAAAATGATGTTATGTTGATATTAACTTTAATAATTTATAAAAATTAAGTAAAATCCCATTTGAAAAAAAATTAAGTAAAATCAAAATACATATATAATTGCACAAAATCAAAACATGTATATAATTTTACTTTATCAACTTGTTCGTGTAGATGAAAAGAATAAATCTCATGCCTATACTTATGCCATTACATATTTACATTCAATCCTTTTCGTCAAAATTGTGTTATTAGTAAAAAGTTTTTTTTCCATTTCTTTTATTTGTTTTGTGACGGTTATTAGAAGTTTTTTTAAATTTTTTTATTATATTATTTTTCGACAGCAGCCTTTGACAGTTTTGCTGATTTTGTATATAAATAAACTTCATCTTTGCTGATAAATATTATTTTCAAGTTTTTTCTTGCTCTTTTTTGTTTTGCCTGATTATTATTACATCTGCTTTTATGACAGTTTTTTCGTCTGTTTTGATGGTAATTTTTTGTCTGTTTTTATAGCAGTTATAGTTTGTGTTTATGACAGCTGTCTGTTTTTTGACAGTTCAGCGTTCGAATGGTGAGTATCAACGAGCGTTTTTGTCAGCGAATGAGGCTAACTCATATATGGTTAAGATTCTCTTTTTTAATTGTGTCGATGTACCAAGAATAAGTAACGAAAAAATTTGCTTTTTTCATAAAACACTTTGATCAAAGTAGTTGTTTGTTAGATTTCGTCCAAAAGATTATTCAAGTCCTTCTGACAATAATAGATTTTGTATTTTAATGCCTTTCACACTCTTAGAATTTTATTGTATTTATTTTTACGCATTGAATTTTTAATGTTTGTTGTGTGATACCTTTATAATCCTATCACTTTGAATATAATCCAATTTATTTCAAAAAATTGTGTTATTAGTATAAATAAATGTACATATATAAATTCCAATCTAATAAAAAGGCTGCATTTATATATTCATTTAATGATTAAATTTAAACATAATTTAGACATCAGATTCGGATTCAAATATGGATAACTCCTTTTATTCTCTATAAAAATATATATAAAAATAACTTTTTGGTGTTTTTCAAAGATTATAAGATTTTTCTCAAAACAAATACATAAATTTCAAAGAAGGAAAAATAAAAAAATATTTAAAATTCCAAAAAAAACCTAAATTTTTTAAAATTTTATGATTTTTTTATAATTTTAAATTCATTCGAATTAAAAAAAATAATATGCGTTGTGCCATGTGGCACAATCCCAACACACCACATGATAACATGAACATTTAAGTACGAAACCAAAAATATATATAATACTGAATATTAATCGGATACAACTTTGAAGGCCAAGATAAAAAATATTATATAAACTTCTCTTACAACGTCATTCATAATCTTGACCAATAAAAATTACTTATTCAAACTTTTTGTTCCATGTCATTATTTTTTGAAAAATAAATTTATTATTTTCTCCGTATAAACTTGAAGTGGATGATTACATAAAATTAATTTCAAGTAAATTTTTTAATATAAAAAAGAAGATAACTAACTAATTTTAAGTGGATTGACGATCAGAGGTGAGCAAAACTCGACTCAACTCAAAAAAAAAAAAATCAACTCCACGCTTAAAAGCTTGACTCGAAAAAATTTTAAATAAAGTTTGAGTAGTAAAATAAGACTAAATTAAACTTTTTAATTTATGAACTCAAAATTTTTTTTTAAAGACTTTACTCAATTGTGTACATTCATCCCTAAGTGATGACATGAGACAAAAAAAATAATGATGAAGTGCTTAGATTTTACTGGATGAGATCATAAATGACGCGATGAAGAAGATACATAAAATAATTTCTCCAAAATAACATTTAACTCATGTTATTTCTATTAAAAACATTATAACATGAATCAGATTTCCTCCAGTATCATAAAAATCAAAATATTATAGTATGAAAAGAATAGCAAGGGAATTTTAATTTTTTTGGAGTGAGCAAAAATATTGCAAGACCCGCTTGACATCCCAAGATACATGGAGGAAAAAAAAGGCTAAAATATTAAACAGACCCTTGAACTATTTTACTTTTATTACAAGTTACATAAGGACAGAACGTGGCATCAAAAAGACAAACGAGGTCTCTGTGGTATAGCAATGGAGGCTTCATATCCCATCAAGAAATCTTCCTCTAATCCTAGTAGACCTTCATTTTATCCTAAAGATGACCTCTAAATTCTACCCCATTGATTTCAGCTTTGTTCTCATAATTATGATTGAATTTCACTTCAATTATGTCAGCCAGCCAATGTTCGATGTATAATCAGACATGTACGACAATATGAATCTTCATATATATGGAAAAGGTTTAAAAAATGAATGTACCTGTTTCAAACAGTACAGTTTTCCATGTACAACCTGTGCAGATCATATCCAGGTACAGACAACCCCACTCTTATCAGCAGAGGCTAATGGCTTCCCCAGTCCACTCCATGTACAACACAGGACAGGAGCAGTGTGTTCCTTCAGAGTGCTTACTATGTCACCTTTGGAAATTGACCAAATGTAGATGGACCCATCGGCAGAGCCTGCAGCGATATAATTATCGTCCGGACTAATACACGAGCGACTCCAGTTTGATGCCACTCTGCTTCCAGTTGTTCTGAATGTACCACAAACTTCCAAAGATCGGATATCAAATAAATTGTGTGAATTATCTCTGCTACTAGTCAATACTACATTTCCATTTCGGACAAAGAGAGAGATGTGATAGCAAGTGAATGAGCGGCGACTTCACTGAGCAACTTTCCTGTCTGGATATCCCATAAACGAAGGTTCCCGTCAACATGACCTGAGCATATAGACAGTCCGTCAGTGCTGAAGAAAAGAGCATTGCAGTTGCTGGGAAACATTATTGTGTTAGTGCAGTAACCTTTCAGCAAATCCCATACTTTTATAGTACGATCATAAGCTGCACTCACAACATGACGACTTGAAACTTTGCTCACATCTACAGCACACACTTTATCTGTGTGGCTGGTGAGAGTATGACGGACACGTCCCGAGTTGACATCCCATACAAACAAGTTGTTTGAACTACTTGCTGCTATTATGGATCTATTGTCGTGTGTAATGGCGAGATCAAGGACGGAACCAAGGCAACCGAAAAGACTTTGACATAATGAACCAGTGCTAGAATCCCACATTTTGATTGATCGATCCTGTCCTCCACTGATCAATCTGCCAGAATTATTCTCGAACATTATAGAAGCACAACCACCTTCGTGAGCATTGATCCTGTGTTTGCAAACAGAAGGAACAGTTGATTCTGAAAAGAACTCAGCACCTTCTTCACTTCTACGGACAATACCATCTACTTGCTCTCGTGCAAGTTTTTCTAAACCACTGGCCTTGAGCCGCTCAATCATATCTTCATACAGTGCATTCGCCTAAGTTAATTAAAGGAGAACTTAAGTTAGCCACTAATATTTTGGTAGTCTAAAACAGGCGTATAGAAAAGTAAATTACTCTTTCAAAATCAAGGGACAAAAGTCGATTACATTCCACATATATTTGCCATTTCAAGTTCAACTTTAGAGTTTAGACTGTTGTGTTATATCATTCTAAGTAACATTATTTTTCATTTAGTCTTCTCTTAACTGTGACAAAGTTAGAAGGAATGTAAAAAATTCCCAGACCTAGAAGAAGTTGAAATATTGTACCTCATTAAGCCGTTCGGCATCCTGCATCTTTTGAAGCATCCAACGATCGACTAACTTCTTGTTTTCGGCCTCAGCATTTGTAGCTCTAATGGTCAGTTGTTCTAGTTGAGCTTTGAGTTCCTCCCGCTCACTCAACACTAACTCCAACGCTCTAACCTTTTCTTCTAAATCCGCTTTTAACCAAGAGCATTCATCCCTGCCGTAATAAACAATCAATCAATAAGTTATTCATTTCAAATTAACTTCAAATCTAAAAAAACATATCCTTTGCTGGCAAAACCATAAAAAAGAGCACAATCAAACCTCGTTTGTGTCATCTCCTTCTCCATTTCAGCCATTGCTGTTTCTTTCTCTTGTAGAGAAGCTTTTAAAGCTCTGGATTCAGCTACTTCCACCACAAGCTGCTCAGATAATCTGGATTGAGCTTTGTAACATTGCTGAAGTTCTATTTCCAAATTTTCAGCTTTCTCTTTCCATTCCGAGCCCTATAAAAAAATCCACCCATCACCCAACATTGCTTAGCCGCTATCTTTTCTAATGAAAACTCAAATATTCATACAACCCCTAAATTAAAACCATTGGCAATGATCAAAAAGAGAAAGAAAACCTGGGAAATGATTGGCCGGGAAAGAGCAATATAAGCAGGAGCATGAGCTCCTTCTTCCACTAAATGCCGTTTCTTAAGCGCTTTCAATGCGTGCTTTATAGCTTGCTTGGCTACCTCCTCTTGCGACCTGAAAAAAGATTGAACATCAAATTTATTTCAAACAATAGCCAATCGAAGGTAAAATTCAATAAACATAGAAAGAAGGAAAACAAAATTCAACTTGACTGAATCAAATTCGAAACGGTTTCATATGCTAAAATAACAAATTGTTTTCAATTTCTTGATTCCAATTAATTTGACTTACATAATGAGATCGGATGGGAGCAGAGTTTTATATGGTGGAGGAATCGAATCGAATCGAATCGAATCGAATCGGAATCGGAACTGGTTGTGCAAGAGAGAAAGTGAGAGTTGTTCAATGAGATTGATGATGATCCGATGAAATTTTCCTGGAAAATGAAAGGTTTCCCGACACGCTTTTAGAGTCCCGCACACTTCAACCACCCATCCACGATTTCAAATCCGTCATTGAGAAGGTTCGGACAACAAAACCGGTTTGGTAAAAGCAAAAATGGAACAGACCCAGGCCCGGGGTTTCATCAGCAAAGCAACTATTCGAGCTCGGCCCATCTGTTAATTTTATATTATTATATTATATACGTGATTTTTTATTATGATCCTAGTGATTCCAACAAAGAAGAAGATAATATTCATCCTAAAAAATTTAAGTTCAAATGGTTTTGTCTGCAAAATGTGTATACATTATCAAAAATTAATAAAAAAATATATAAACATATATTACCTTATAAATCACCTTAAGACTATTAAAAAATAAAGTAAAATTTTATTACACAAAATATTGATTTGTTTTTTTAATTTAAGTTGGACTATTGATAATATTTATTTTATCTTAATTATTTGTTAATATATTTAAAATAAATATTTATCATTGAATAATTATTATAAAAAGATAATTGTTTTAAATGGATTAATTATTTGAAATCTGACTAAATTTTATATAACTAAAATATACAATTAGGATATTTCACCACTTTGAAATACGATCGTAATATCAGTAGAGTATTTCATCACTTTCCTTGGAAAATATATTGTGTACCAATGCATTATACACATTACTCTTGTTTTTAATGTTTCCAAATAGTAATTCATCTTTTTTTTTTTAATGTTTGTCCCCACTCTCTAGTCATCGGTTAAAAACTCAAACATCCTTTTTTAACTTACGTTGGTTGTTCGTTAATCGGTTTAGTGGTGCAATCAACTATTAGTTCTATTGATTTTCGATGAAATTTTTAGTTATAGGGATCGACAAAAGCAAAGATGGCCAATGATGATTAAATCAACGGTCGGAGGAGAGAAAATTGAGGTTAGAAATTTGAGGCAGAATTTTACATATTTGGGGGGTTTATAAAAAATAAAGTTTTTTTTTCTGAATTTTCTTTTAAAGAATAAAGGAAATTAAAAATGTAAAACCAAATCATATGTGATGTTTTGATATAAAATTTAAACATGACAAAAAATTTTAGACACCTAAAATGAAAAAAAAAGGTATAATTCAGAAATTTTTTTATATTAAGCCTTATATTATTCCAACTTTTCATTTTTCTTAAAAATTACTCGCGTCCAATACATGCGGACATTTTCAAACCTAAAAAAACCGGTATTCGAGTAACAAAAATTTAATTATTTAATGCTTTGTATCAGAACAAGTGATGGCAAGAAAGTAAGAAAACAATGGTAAAGTTTTGATATTATCAGTAAAATCATGTCTTAGCACCTGCAGATTCAGTTCAACACTTCAACTCACCTACTAATTGCAGGCATATGATTCCCATGGAGGCTAAAAACAGAGAGTTCAATCTTTCTTGAATTTTCCTACGAGGAAATTATACTTTCTAATGACATGCATCTAAGAAACCTCACAAAGCCTAAACCTATGTTACCCGGACTTGAATCTGTGTTAGTCTGTTAGATATGAGTATACGATCAACACAAGTATGCTTTATCTTTCTAAGTTTTTCCATATATTTAGAGGGTACTTGGAGAGTCTTATTACAACACCCATTTCTGAAAAAGAGTCGGACATAGGTGTCTCATATGGATACTTCAAGAAAAATGAAATATTAGAACAGTATAGGCCTAAATCACTCTGCATTGACTTGGATGTTATCTCTGCTTCATGCAGAAAACAAGAGTAAATCAGGGAAATATAAACTTAGTCATTTTATAAGTTATACGATATCAAAACTAAAAATCTAGTCATTTACAAACCAAGAACAAACGAGCATGCGAATTGTCAAATCCGATCTCAATCTGCTTTGTGAAAACCAAATATTCTACTATATCTATTTCTTAAAGACATAAGATAGCAGAGAGAATCAATCAAACAATCATGAAGAAAACACCAATAGTCAACTGTAAAATACAGAATCAGTAGTCTATCCCGAGACATGAAAACAAAACTATCATCTTTTTAATCAGGCAAGGGGTTAACAAGGACTTCATTTGCAATGGTGATTCCATCTTAACGATCATCTATGTTTTCTAACAATTTATCAATTCATTCGACCTACGGTACTCGGACTCTGCTGTAAGTGTCAGATCAAGTATGTTCCGACACAAGTATGTTCAAATTTCAAGCTTTTAATTGTATTTGGAGAGCTTGGAGGGTTATATCCCCAATACTCATAACCAAAATTTGTCGGAAACAAGAGCTTCAAACAAAATGAAGAATCAAAGCAACATAGATAAGAATTTCCACCAAATGTGAGATAAAGAAGAAATCTATCAAGCATAATCAATGGTTCAATGGCCATCTTATGACATTTAACATAAGAATTTCCACCATATGTGAGATAAGATTCATTCTTTCAGGTCAAAAGTAAAGAAATTTAGACAACCAAGCACACTCTCAAGACAAGGAACATGATCTAGTTGAGCTAAGACCTCGCATTCGTTCTTGTCAAAATTAGTGAGCTAATCCATTTCAGCTAATTTATTGCAAACAGATATGAAAATTCTCAAGCATTCCATTCCAGTCCCCAAATCAAGCTTTGTCTAAAAAAAAGAAAAGGGAAACTTTAATCCCATTTCATCTAATTCCAAAATCTTTGAATAAATATTATAACAAAAAAAAGAGGAAATAAAAATTTCCCATGAAAATTCTCACCAAAGAGAAAATGCCTTATGTCTTTCTCCTGAGACGCTTCCTCAGCTTCTTGTATTTGTGCTTGTTCATCTTCTTCTTCCTCTTCTTCTTCACGCTATCTGCCCAAACTGTTCCATCATTTTCACGCTCAATATCTGCTGCCCCTTCCTCGATCTCCGCGATAGCCAATGGATCAAACCCAATTGAGCTAATGGGATTCAATAAATACCCAAAAGGGAAACTTGGGTACAACTTTAAGGGTTGAGTAGATTTGCCATTTTCAAGGGACTTTTCAGGTTTGGGTAATGAAAAATGTTGGGTTTGGTGGGGAACAAGTAAAGGACTAAGTTTCGAGAGTCGATGTTGGTGTGGTTGATTTTGCGGGGATTTGGGAGAAAAGATTAACCTTTGAACTGATTTGCTCTTGATGAGTTTGTGCAGAAGATTTGCCATTGTAGCATAGAAGGAAGGTGAAAGAAGTGAGCTTGAAACTCCTCCAAGGATGAAGGGGCTAGGGTTTACGAATTTTCGAGGTTTAATATTTAAAACAGTTGTAAAACGCTGGTTTAAAAAAAATAAAAACCCCACGCAGAATCGAACTTCTTGGATATGTTTATGTAGTATAATTTACCATATTTATAACAGTCGTTAAACTTTCGAACCAAAAATCCCTGTATTCCGTAAGCATTACCTTTGTTTTAGGGTTATTAAAATCAATTTATTTGATACATGGCAAAATAAAAAGCTCAAGGTTTACACCCCACCTTCATTTTCAGTGGATTTAAAATAGATAAATTGACAAATACAATCACTTCACTATTAAACAATTTATAAATTAATGAAACAAACTCATTATAACCCTTATGCCTTCATTAGTATACACAATCACTTTACTAATAATACTTTAATTATGAATAATTAAATTTATTAAATTAAATAAAGTTAATAAAATATATAAATTTTAAGACTAAAATTATTATTATACTAAATTACGTTAAATTTTTATTTGAATTTCAACTACAAAATAACTTGAGTGTAACACAAAAGCAACAGAATTTCTAAATTAAATAAACAATCCAAAAGCAAGATTATACTTCTTACAAGCATTACAATTATGTTCCACATTAAGATCATATGCAGAAAAAAAAACATTAAAATATAAATAAACCATTAAGCATAAACTGATGACAGTCATGATAATCATTACCTTAAACATTGGAAACATTGTCTGTATTATCATTGACTTCTTGAGCTTCGTCCCTGATTTGAGACAACATGCATCTCACATCCTTACTGCTGGGTCTCTCCTTCGGATCATCCAAAGTGCAAAAGTAAGCAATTTTTAGGACCAAAATCATTTGTTCATCGTACCCTTTTCCCAGAAGTTTAGGATCGATGGCTTGGGTAGGATTTCCGGAAACCAATATGTTTCTCATCCACTTCACCAGGCTAACTTCATCGGTGTGTTGAAAGAAATCATCGGACGGAAGCTTTCCGATCACCAGAACACCGAGTATAATCCCGAAGCTATAAATATCACACTTATCGGTGAACTTGAGTGTTTGGTGATATTCCGGGGCTATATATCCGACTGTTCCGGCCAAGTTCGAAGTAGTTACATGCGTGTTTGCATCGGGCATTGCTTTGGCAAGCCCGAAATCGGCAATTCTAGCTTCCATATCGTCGTCGAGAAGGATGTTTGCCGGTTTCAAATCTTGTGAATAATCCGGGGACTATGGTGCATGTGGAGATATTCGAGTCCAGCTGCTGCTCCGGCGGCGATCTTTTGCCTAGCAGGCCAGTCGAGCTCCCTTGTACCTTGGGAAACTTGATGCAAAATATCTTGTAAACTTCCATTCTTCATGAATTCGTAGATAAGTAAATGACAGTCCGGTCGTGAAACGTGTGCCAACAAGGAAACGAGATTCCGGTGTCGGATTTTACCAACGGTGGCTATCTCCGCTCGGATTTGACGCATTTTCTTGTTCAGAAGCTTGCTGTCTTCATCAGTCAATTCAGCAGCGTCTTTTGGCGGCTGAATGATTTTCTTAATAGCAACGGTTTTTCCATTACTTCCCGGCAATTCGGATTTGTAAACTTCCCCACATCCTCCTTTGCCTATGATCTGCAACGAATCCAAGCCATCGTCTTTCTCCAGAAATGCTAAATCCTCAACTTTCTTTATCAATTGGCTGAATATCGATGGACCCGAATCTTTGCGGCTTCCTCTAACAGTTTCCATGACCAGCTTAAACATCACCGAGAAGATGAACCCGGAGAAAATCCCGGCTGGCCCTCCGGCGAGGAGTCCGAAAACCCATCTCTTTAGTTTCCTATGATCGTTGTGTTTATGATGATTTGATGTTGATGGACCGGGAGCTTCAGCAGCTGAAGATTTCATTCCATGAGGTGATGGGGCTGAAGCTGAACTCATATTATTATTGCTTCTCTCAGCAAAAATGTATCGTTTGTTCATCAGTGGAGTTGAACCTTCAAGGAAACTGTTTTCCGAGAAGTCGAAGAATTGAAGGTTCCTAAATGAACGTATCGATGGTGGGATTTTCCCGGAAAACTGATTGTTTGCGAGGGAAAGATTTTCCAGGTTGGGAAAATGCTTCAAGAAACTCAAGCCGCCGGTAAACTTATTGAACGACAGATCGAGAACTCGAAGACGGATTAAAGAAGACAGATTCGAAGGTATTTCACCATCGAACGTATTGTTCTTGAGATCAAGAACTTCGAGTTTTTTACAATCAACGATTTGGGTCGGGATTTGGCCAACAATATTGTTGTGAGAAACGGTCAGCTCTTTGAGCTCAGTAAGCTTCCCGATTTCAGGCGACAAGAACCCATCGAGCCCTTTGGATTTAAACACAAGGCCGGTGACTTTGAGAACGTAAATGTCGTTGTCGGCGAGCCTCCGCTCACAGAAAACGCCGGCTGCGGTACACGGATTAGTGGAAGGGAAGCGTTGACCATTGATGCCAAGGTCTTTGACAATGGCGGAAAGAGCTTTTGAGTCTGAATGGTCGAGAGCTAGCCTTGCATGGGATATGAAGAAGAGAGAAAAGAGAGTAAAGAAGAGAAGAGGGCGGCGGCGGTGGTGGCGTTTGGCGGGAGAAAATTCCATTTTCGCAGCGGAGGGAATGAGGATGGTATTGAAGAAACTGTGTTATTTAGATATTTTAGATATTCTTTGTTCTATAAGCTCGTTACCCGTGGAACTTCATGGTTTTATGGACTCCATGTAAATTTAAAACATTTTTTTCTTAGGTTGACTAACTTTTTTTGGATAATAATTATAAAGAAGAAATAATAAATCATTTGATTAATTTAGATTGGTTCCAACAGGGTGTTTTTATTTTGTTATTATAGTGAGTTGAAACCAAGTTTAAGCACTAATTTGAGTTTCAAGCTGGCACCAAATCCTCAACAAATAGTGTTTCTCCGACCGGTTCCCCCCGATACAGCATTTGCCGTATAATCTGCCATCATATTCCCTTCTCGTAGTACCTGACAAACTTTGATAGACCAACTTGCTTTGATCGTATGCTCGAGTTTATGGGTGGTTAATCGTACCAAAACGACTTATTGATATAGTAATTAAAAATTTCGATACGATATTTTAGTAAACCGTAATTGTTCTGTTTAAGTTAATTATCGTCTCAACAGCTAATCGATTTATTCAGTACGCTTCCTCGATTAACCATAAACTATTTTACGTATAATATTATAAATAATATTACTTTGTTTATCACTATTAATTTTAATAACTTAAAAAATATCAACGAAAATAGATTCTCTTCAATATTCATAATAGAAAGCCAACAAATAGAATAACGAAGGCTTGTGCTGATTTTAACCGTTTACATCTAGTATCGTAATTAATATATATATTTATGACTATTCATTTATTCGAACCTATTTCTTTAGTCAATCATTTCATCAAAAATTATTATCGTTATCGTACCGTTTAACCGCTAAATTTTACTGGTATAATTATCGTATCGTTTTGTTGAAATTTTTCCAAATCAATTATCTACCATTTTATTCAATTTTTTCAAATTTTTCGATATGTTATATTAGTTCGAGCATTTATGAATAACCTTAATTATCCCGCAACATATTCGTTTCTTGGCTTATGATTCGATCAGCTTCCATGTTGTCTTTGTCAACTAGTATATTTTTTTCATGCAATAACACGTCGTGCGTAACTCATAATTCAACCATGAGCACCGAACAATTTTCTAAGTTTCTATAAAACGCCAAAAACTCAATAACCGAGAAGCCTCCCCCTCAATATCTAAAAGTTCAATGACTGTGTTGTAAGTTTTAGAAATTTGGTGATTGTATTACAAGCGACCTAAAATTCAGAGACTGTCAGTTTAGTTTACCCTTAATTTATCAATAAGTTTAAATGGTGATTTTGCATTTTGGGTTGACTTGAGCTGCTCCATGACTTGTTTAATAAATATCTTTATATAATAAAAGTATTATTTTATGTTTGAACTCTCAAAAACAGTGGCAGAGTCAGAATTTTTATATAGTGGGGGTCAAAGTAGAGTATAAGGTACGAATATTCTCATACCACTACAATATAAATATTGTTGATCCTATACCCAACAAATTAAGTGGGGTTAATTCTAATATTTTCTATGAAAAATCTATACTAACTCCTCGAAAACCATATTTAACTTTTTAAAAATCCTTATACTAAAATAAATTAAGTAGGGTCAATTGACCCTCTAATTTACATGTGACTTCGCCACTGCTCAAAAGATAATAATATTTTTTAAAAGAAGATACACCTAAGATAGACTGGCACAACCACAATCTTTAGGAGAAAGCATAAAATGACATTTTGATTTTTTATGGTAAGTTGGTAAGGAGGGGGAGTGTTCATAATTTTGTAAAAAATATAGTTCGACTCTTTCAGTATTTAAAAATATATTTTTCTAAATTATTTTTGGAAAAAAAAATAATTTTTATGCATCTGAATTGATTAATTTTTAATAATAAGAACTTATGACAGTTTTTAATCTTACTTATAGAATTAAATACTCTAATGTAACTGCCTGTTACATGAGCTCCTGACCTGAAGAGACACCATCAAGCTGCTACTGAATGTAAACAAACAAAAGGGAGAGAGTGTGACTTTATTTATGTCAATCAAATTATTCAAAAAGTTTATATTTATTATTTAAATGATTATTTTTTATAATATTTTTTATATTATTTTCAAATATTAAGTGAAAAAAAGAATTTAATGAGAGGTTCTAATGAAAAAGAGGATAATGTTTATTTTAGGAGACATGAGTTTGAGCACATGTGAGTGCAAATTGTATGTATTGTCAAAGAGTTAAAAAAAATATCAACAGATACAATTATATAATCACACTAGAATATTTAAAAATATTAAGCGAAAATATTACAATAAATAATCCATAAATAATAAAATGTCTTATAAATAACGTGTATATGTGCTTCAACTTCTCGTCAGGATAATTGCTAAGATGTTGAGTTTTTTATTTCAAGGTTTGGTGTGGTTTTGTTTTTATTTCATGATCTATGGTTATTTTCATCACATCAATGGTTTTTGCTGAAGTGACGTTAGAATGACATCAAAAGTCGACATATAGTATGAGGGATTTCTCCTTTTATTTGCATGAAATTGATATATAATCCAGACAACTTCATTTTTCACAGTAAAAAGTACAACAAATTAAAATAGAAAGGGCGTGCAATAAACTTAAAAATATTTTTATTCAACAATAATATCCCAAAAATTTAGCCAATTCTCGTCATTATAAATTTAGGAAATAAAAAAGGTTCTTATCTTAATAAATATAGTTTTCTTTTCTTTTTCTCTTCTATCAAATGTTGGAGGCTCCTTTGTTTATATGTTGCGCAAATTTTTAAAAAATTAAATATTAAATTATAAAATTTTAGCCGTATATAATAAAATTATCAATAGAGAATATAAACAACATGTTTAAACTATACAAATATTTAAAGTTTTCAGAGAAAATAACTGCACCCAATACCCTAGGCCATTCCTACACTTCATCTGTTCTAATATTTTTTCTCTTTGAAAAAAAACTGATAATATTCCACATATGATATAAAGTTATTATATGAATTCATGACTTAATCCAAATGAATCATTGATTTCTGTGCAAGTTTTAACTTTGAGTAAGGTTTAAGTGTCAAAGTTTCAGCATTTACAGTTTTTTTATTTTTAATTTTAGGAAGGATAAATTACATCACATGTAATTTAGTATAAATGTAGTAATAGAAATGTTACTATTCTTTTTAAAAGTAATAATTCAATTATTCAATTATAAATTTAAGAATAAATATATTATTTTTTTAAAAATAATAATTCAGTCACTCAATATATATTTAGGAACAAATGTCACTCGATTAAAATTTTATGACAAACATGTCATTTTGTCATTAAAATCGAAACAAGAGTTTGACATAATAAAAAATTATTCCCCAAACTTATACATTTTATTAATTTTGTCATAATTCAGAATAATTCAATAAATTTAACCTGTCATATTTAAAAATCTTATTAGTGGAGTGATTGTGTCTACTAGCAGTCGGTGTTAATGTCATAATGAGTCTATGTTATTAGTGTGTCAGTTCTCTAACAGTGAAATAAATATGTCTGTTGAGCTATCACATCTGTTAATTATCGAATTGAAGGACAATAACATAAAGTATGATAAGTGGTTGAAAGATATACTAAGATGATGTAATGTCATAAAAAATTAAATTTATTAAATTATTTCAAATTTAAGAATTTTGAAACTAATAAATTATGGAATTGCACAGTTCATCTTGGCATGAACTATCATGGGTGATGGAATTATAAATATGAATTCTTAATTATTGCACATGGTCAATTAACACAAACCATGGCCCGCATCCTTACTCAGCCGCCCACTTGCTGGCTGCTAATGTACTGGAAAAACAGTTAGGTATTTACAGGTTCAATCTTCAATGTGCCACCTCAATGTGTAGTTTTGATTAGTTTAGTAAATTATGAAGTATTTAAAAAAAGTCAAACCCTAATTTCATTAGTATTAAATTATTAGAACTGTATTGTTAGGAGGTCGATTAAATTTCAGTTTGATTGGTATTGTTATTTTTATTATTTAAAAGAGGATACCAGTTTAAATATGTTTAAGCATGCAATATTATTTTATTTGTAAGTGAGATGATATTTAGGTAGTTTAAGTATTGTATACGTGAACAATCCATCCTTACCTCAACTGGTTGCTTCTTCCATAAAAATATCAAAGAGAGTGCGGCGGCTTGGTGCATGCCGGCGGACGGCGGTAGGTAGTCATCAAGAACTTGCAGTATTGAAACATACTGTGTCTAAACCGTAAACCGAATTCTCAACTAAGCCATTGAATCTCTCAGTTCGAAACGTTTAATCTGTTTACCGTACGAGACAGTCTTATTCATAAAGAACTTGTATTTCTACTTGTCATGGCTGCAAAATGAATCATCTAAATCTGTTTGCGACTCGATGTTTTGTTGAATGCTTGATGCTTTGAGCGTGTTAAATTGTGATATAGATGGAAGGGAAGGTTGGCCAGAATGTGCACCCTATGCTGCTATTAGTGCTATACATGTCGGGGCAGCGGCACCAGAAATGCCTCGGCCGCTCCTCAATTCGGAAGCTTGTTTGAAGGTTGATCAGTGTTTGAAGGGCCTTGAATTGAATCCAGTATTGTACAGGATCTAGTGGTTTAATTGTATATCTTTCAGACTGTGCACCTTTGAATAAATGGTTCATCTTTTTCTATGTTGAATATAAGTGTATGCAAGGTACATTTCTCGTCATTGATTTCTAAATCATATACGAATTTTAAATTTTTAGGGGCGACTGCCCCTTCTCGGTCCATCGCTGAATGATACCTCAATATATAAACTCAATATCTCTAAATTTGCAGTCACCTGTTAGATCAACTGTCAACAATCCGTTCTCAGAACTGTATACGAATTTCTCTTCTTTCATATCCACCATGCAAGACCTTGGTTTCGAGCTTGAATAAACTCCAAATCTTCCAGACCCTCGAGCTTTGATTTTTATTGTGGAATCTGAAAGATCATTCATGTTTGCATCAATGGCTTCCACTGCTCCTCCTGAATTGTACATGTCAAGCAATCCTATGGGAACAAAATGAACACCCTGACCGAAAACCTGGTCGACGAAGATTCGTTAGATTACTCGAACATATCGGATATTCATCAGACACGAATATTTTAAGATTTTAAGAGAAAAAGGGGTGGATTTACTAACCCTGATTGGGGAAATGATAAATGTTTCACATTTAAGAGTGGCCAATGACACTTTTAATATTTCCATTCTTTGGCAATCTGGAGAGAGATCCTGCAATTGGGACAGAAAAGATAAATATATACAGATATATGTTAATTTCGGATTCGGTGTTTATAACTGAAGTTGATGAAGCCAAAAGGTTAACCTGAATTGAAGGCATAAACTGCAAAATCTCCATTCCAGTTTTCCCCTGCAACATCTGCAATGAACTCAACATCACATGGGACTAACGTTGCCTGAAATGGCTGAAGGTGTGGTTTTCATGTCTTTAATTGCTTGTTTCAATGGCCAGTTTCCTGCTCCTTGGCAGTTGAAAACTCCAATCACCCCACATAATTTGTTCAAGTTCCATATCTTCAGAAGACTGCAAAACAGTTTATGTCTGTTAGATATATCTACATGTGTAATTATGTATATATATCTAAACGAAATCAATAAAATAGGTTTTCAGCTTTTTTTTCTTTTTTATTACCTTTTCCCATCCATGACAGGATCTTTGAATAAACAATCTCGAGTCGGACGGCCAGCATGTTTAGCTCTTAGAATCGATCCATCGGGCAATACCAGCTTTCTTAGGATCTCAAAATCATGATTGCCTGGCTTGTCACTGTGATAAAAAAATGGAAACCTCAATAATGTTCATATTCTCAACTCTAACAAGAGAAAATATGATACAGACACACACACACCATCGAGTTATTGCAGCTAACCTTACATATACTGCACATCCTCCTATTGCCCTTGCAACACCATGGAACTCAGCTGTATCATGTTTGCTCTGCAATAAATAGGAAAAGAAATGAAGTTGGATCGTGCCATTGTGATGTGATTACATGAACTAACTCACTAACTGTTAAACCGGGAGTCGAATCATTCGGATGTTAAATGTGCATTCAAATGACTATGTCAAAGGGAAAGAAAAGCATCCTACATGGAACATGTCCCAATCTGGCACCACAATCTCCCCAAGAAGTAGACTGTTAAAAGCAACGGATGCAACATGTAAGGTCTGAAATGTTGGCTCTCGTGGCATGAAATCTTCCGAAGCTCTCGCAACCCCGCTGGTTTTCGAACTGAAATCAGACAATCATATTATGATCAGAACTTACATTTCAGCTTACCAACTTGCTAAATATTTTGATCTGATGATGATTTTTACCTGTAAATCGAGTCTGAATTATGACTCATACAACATATCAGGTTATTGTCTTTGAAGTTCATTGATGTAGATTGTTCTAGTGCTTGTTGATTTTGTCTAGTCAATGAAACCCGTCCACCAAAGCCGGATCCTAAAGTCTCTATCAAATTCTGGGCATCTACCTTGACTCCATCAACACCGTTGCTGGCAAGATAGCTATGGAGATCATTGTAGAAATCGAAGATCTTCTGTGGGTCGATGATCCCCACTCCATACTTCTCCAAGCTGTCCGGGATAATGTCTCGCAGATTTCCAACGTTACCAGGTGATTGGATTGATAAACAATCTTTGGATTGTATTTTTTCATTGTTTCAGATGATGGAAGAACACCTCCCCAATAACCAGTTAAAGCATGCCAGACATAGACATACCTGCATTACCATCATAAAAATACAGCCAAAACAGCATAAATCATATGTTAAATCGGACTTTGTCGAACACGGATACTTCAAAGGAAATGAAGAGCTAGAGTAACATGACATTATGTCTAAGATTTGAACCCTTACTTTAAACCAAAATTTCCTTTGATCGTATTGACGAATTCATGGAGATCACTGCATCCGCCATCCGATTCTGAACTTTTGAACTTACTGTTTTCTTTGATATCAACTAATCTACTAGCAAACCTGTTGAATAACAAAAGCAACAAGAAGCATGATTAACAAAGCAAGGCAAATGACTATATTTATCGGATTCTTGTACAGATTCCGACATGGACATATGAAAAATTATACCCAACACTCATCTCGAGTCCAGGTATGCATTAGCACTACTTACTGTGTCCCTTCAATAAGCGGTTCTCTTTCTTTTCGGAACTCATTTACGGTATCTTGCCATCCATCATCGATGATTAGGAACTTCGAAGAACAGCCTCCCTCCGAGAAACTGCCCAAATAACAGAACAATGATCATATGTTCCTTGAGAATTGTAATGATTTTGCAGAAATGATTGTTGAAATTTTTGTTTTATTACCTTTGAAGACCCTCTTTGATGCCTCGAGGATTCACTTCGGTATAAAAGGCGTCCCACGTGCACCATCTGAACCAGTCCAAATGTGCAGGGATCTGTTCATCAAAACATACCAAAATCCATCAATGGAACAAGATTATAAGTACTGATTTGTATTAGATTCAACAGTTTTGAGATTAATAAATTACCTTCTTGTTTTCAATGTGTCTGAAAGTTCCCTTGTGCTTCTCCAATATCCTACATAGACACAAAAAAATGTAAGAAATTGCAGCAGACAAAAAAATGGCAATCAGTTGCATTTTGAGCATACTTTATGGAATTCTTGATGAGTTCAAATGGATTGTCCCCTGAATTGATGAACACTGGCTCCAACATTTGTGAGGTCTGGACATCGGCATCACCTGAAAGATTCGAACAATTTGTCCAAAAATGTGTGGTCGGATCAAAGTATAGAATACTTAAAAGATATAAAGATCAAATAAGAAGGTTTTACAAATATCACCAACCACTTTCCACACAAAATTGGAGCTCATTATTTAATATAAATTTAAAAATTTTGGTCAAATTATAATTTTTTAAAAATTTTCTAATTTTTCAAAATTTTGGGAGCCATGACCCTAGTCGCTTCTGCTACTGCTAGACATTTTCATCAATCATTCATTTTATTGAATTGTATTGGGTCGAGACTCTGAGAGAGTTGTTTACGATAAATTTTTACGACATTTAATATATATTATTCATCGAATAATAATCTTTTACCTTTTCTGATGCCCTCATTTATGTTTTCATACTAAAAAAATACGATTATGGTTTAAAGTTAAGGTTTAGTATTAGAGTTTATGGTGTAGGGTTTAGGATTTGTGATTTGGGAGTTAAAAATTAGGGTTAGAGCTTAGAATTTAGTTTTTTAAGGTTGGGGTATGAATAGAGACACCCAAAATGGGACAAATGATTTTTGTTTATTAAGTAGAGAACTTTTACATTCCCATACCGAAATTCAAACTCATATAAATAAGATAATATAAACATACTCAGGGACGGAGCCAAGATTTGGAGTGG
The DNA here is from genome assembly GCA_019671005.1 of Hibiscus mutabilis. Taxonomy (NCBI): domain Eukaryota; kingdom Viridiplantae; phylum Streptophyta; class Magnoliopsida; order Malvales; family Malvaceae; genus Hibiscus; species Hibiscus mutabilis. Next base: position 34,804,675 of record CM033749.1, read on the forward strand.
GGCAAAACATAAATGTTTGAAAGTGGGATAAATTTATAAATAAACCAATTATGATGTTTAATATAAATGAATCCAATGGTTTTTAGTGTGGAATTTATTTAATATTTATTATCTTTTGTATTTAAATAATTATTTTATTTAATATTTATTATCTTTTGTATTTAAATTATCAAACATTGCAAATTATCAAAAAGTTAAAATTATGTATGATCTCTAGATTTTTTAAGCATTTAATAATTTTCATATAATTATATAAAATTTATGTTCGTTTTTTAATGACAACAACTAGTGAAACCTATACCGCCCTTACGATCCAAGTTAGCTAGTGACTGCAACGACGATAACAAGGAGAAGATAGATATTTTTAAACAAGAAATTTTGAATGATATTAGTTAGGGGTGTTCATTTAAGGGTATTCGACTTTTCGAGTACCTGTTCTTTCGGGTATACAAAAACCCAATTTGTTAACACTGGAAATGCAAAAGCAATCCCAAAAACCCAAGCAATCACCGTTGTCTTCAGTTGGCTCTATAGAAATCTCTGCAATGTGAACTCAAGTGGTAAGCTCAAGTAGTTAAGTGGAATGGTATCAGCCAAACTGCAACTAAACTCGTTTGGTCAACCACGTTGGTCGGTTGTCCCACTAGCTTTAAGATTGGAGCAGCAAAAATGAACAAAGGTAGTAAAAGAATGGAACAAATGAAGGGCACAATCCATGAGCGTTGCAGTAAACACCCAACATTTGATACTGCTTCGCTCCGTATGTTTTCCACATAGTCTCTAGTGCGCTAGCCATTCCTAACTATCAAACAAAGTTTGGTGCCTCTAGTCAAGATTCGAATGAGGAAAAGGATTAACTTTATTGTTTTTTTTAATTAAGACTAAATTGGTTGAATCTATAAATATAGATGATTAAATGTGTTATTATCAAATGTTTATAATTGCAAGGTTATCCATTTAACGGTTGAGTTACCATTTTGCTACAAAACATAAAATTTAATTGTCATTTTATAACATTTAAAAGTTTATTTGCCGTTTTATTTTTTTAACAAAATTCAGTGACTATTTTTGTAATTAACTATTTATAAATTTTAGAAATTTTAATAATTATATATACATATAGACATCGTCGTGGCCAACGCAATGTGAACACAATCAAAATAATATTTGTTCAAATTTATTTGTCAACATTTTTAATTATTATTTAAACAAATCACAAACAATAATGTGTTTCTCAACTTACGTGGAACCAAGGTTTTTTTTATTAACCCGAGAAGACATTTTAATTAATAAATCGCACCATCCATCATTTACAAACATAATTTAAAGATTAAAATTTAGTTTTAGAGTAAAAATATTAAAAAATATATATAATTTAAAAATAAAAAATAAATATATTAAATGTATTAAGTCGGGTATCTGGTTATAAATTTTTTTTGGCCTAGACCCTGTCAAATTACTCGAAAAAATCTTGGATCGGATAATTTTTTTAAAAAATTATCTAATTTTTAAGGGTTGAGTCAACGGGCCAAATCAACCGGGTCATGTATTTTTGAATACCCTTAATATTAATTACCCAACCTCCTTTGACTACATGTACAATAAAATTAACAAATAAAATATAAAAATCTGCATCATTATTTGTAAAATATATATCCGTATTAGTTGATATAGTTGCCAACATTATTATTACAAGTCTACTATAGGCTCAAATATGCTTAAACACACGACAAATTTTAAATTAAGGATTTATAAATTTTAGAATAGTTTTAATATATATATGTATAGGCACTGTCGTGGCCAAAGCAATGTGACGCAATCAAAATAATATTTGTTCAAAATTAATTTGACAACATTTTTAATTGTTATTTAAACAAATCACAAACAATAATGTCTTTCTCAACTTACGTGGATCCATGTTTTTTTTATTAACTCGAGAAAGACATTTTAATTAATAAATCGCACATCCCAACCAACAGCCCTTGCCAGTTGGTATGGAATATATAGATAGATGTTTAAAAATTATGTATACCAAAAGTATTCACTAGAGTAAGTTTAATGATTAATCATTCACGGATCTGTTAGTTTATATAACAGTAAACGTTGACCATAAGTTTTAAAGCTGTTTTATATTCAGAGTGAGGATCGAACCCTTAATCATAGTCCATGTATACATTAAATAATTATAATATAGTAATACATATGTGTGTTTCAGCCTATTTGTAGAGCCAATGTTCCATAATATTTGCACCCATTAGCCTGTTCTTCATGGATTCCCCAAGTAAAGATGTTGAGGTTGAGAAATCATTCAAAGAGATGATATCAACTCTCCCCAAAAGGAAGAGCTGGGGTATTCGTGAAGATTATTTCCAATATCAAGGCTTCTGGCTTCACCCCACTTTCCTAAAAGGAGTTGTGTCGGCTCAACAACAATTCCAGGCTCAATCCACCGATATCATGCTCTGTAATCTCCCCAAAACCGGCACAACCTGGTTGAAATCCCTCATTTTCGCCATCATTACCAGAACTTCATTCGACGAATCCACTAGCCCTTTGCTTTCCAAGTTGCCACACGAGGTCGTGCCTTTCATGGAGCTTTACCATGCAGATTTCCCCACTTACCGTGACCATGGAGTTCCCGTGCTGGCCACGCATGTTCCTTATTCTTCCTTACCGAGATCGATACTCGATTCTGGTTGTAAGATTGTTTACATCTGCAGGAACCCCAAGGATTCATTCGTTTCGTTGTATCACTTCAACACCACGATCCTAACGTCCATGAATCTTCAACCCCTTGATCTCGAAGAGGCGTTTGAGATGTTCTGTGAAGGTGTGAGCATCTATGGACCTTATTGGGACCATGTTTTGGGGTATTGGAAAGCAAGATTGGAACATCCGGATAAGATTTTGTTCTTGCAATATGAAGAGATGAAAGATGATACTGTTCTGTATGTTAAGAAACTGGCGGAGTTCATCGGTTACCCTTTCTCGTCGGATGAACATCGAACGGAGGTGCCTGAAAAGATTGTGAAGATGTGTAGTTTTGAGAATTTAAGCAACCTGGAAGTGAACAGAAGTGAGAAATCCAGAGGAGGAGTGATCCAGAACAAGATGTTTTTTCGGAAGGGGGTGGTTGGGGATTGGAAGGATTGTTTGACATCTGAAATGGCCGAACGATTGGACCGAATAACACAGCAGAAACTGAGTGGTTCAGGTTTAAGTATCCATTAGTTTGATCTCTTTTTTACTACCCTTGGATCAATAAAGACTGTATTTACACCTGACGTTGTAATTTGATCTTTGTAATTTGTTCAAACTTGTTTTTCAGTTGCTTGAGAAAACCGTGTGAAGTTTCAATGTTTGCAAGCAAAATTTCTACTATTTCACGGCGTTTGTTGCAGCTGTTTAGAACACATTTTCCTTGAGAAAAGATTTTATAGACAATTAGTTTAATAACACACAGAATATAATCTTGAACATGGATTTACATCACAATTACACGATCTACGGAATACATAATGTTGTACAAGTTTTTGTTGTTTGATGAAATCCATAACTATGTACAAAACTTCAAATATATATTATATATGATGGGTGCCCGTCCTCTCTAAATCATCGGTATCGAATCATGGCCAACTGTGAATCTTTTGCACAAGAAACTCAAAGTACTTGCTCTCAGAATGCCGGGCAATAGAAATAGCCAAAAGGTGAATCCAGGCGAAGCATATTTTTTCTTAATAGAGTTTTATTCTGGTATCGATGGTGCTCCGGCAGATGGGACACAACTGAAGGTCTTGTCCGCACTCACAGCAGGTCTGCATGGAAGTGAAATTTAGGTATCCGTCCCTCTGACAAGGAAATTCCGAATATAATAAAACCCTTAGCTATTTTACCTGATGTCCACAACCAAAGGCCATATCTTTTGGGTTGCAAAGACAAATAGGGCAAACCTGTCCAAAAACATGCAAATGCGAACTTGTTTAGAGATTGACTTACAAAACTAGCAACTTTTAAGTAATTAAGATAAGATTACGTGATTATCTGAAGTGGAACTTGCAGGAGGAGCTGTACGGACTGGTGCCTCATGTCTGCCGCCAGAAGGTGCACTGGGACAAAAACTGCTCGGCCTAGAAGGTTTTGAGTGGCTAAAAGAACCCACACCATAAAGAGGAGGGGGAAGAGGAACCCTATCGATAGCCTTCCCTCGTGTATTACTGTTAAACCAATAACGAAAAATAAGTTGCATTTGAATGTTATCTCCTGGTAACAACGGGAAAACTTGTAAACATATGAAGACAATACTAATTATTTACCCCAATATGTTGAGCTCTAGCGTTGCTTTGTACTGAGACGGAATTTCCATCAACGCTGAAAGAGCAAACTCTGCCTCTTTTCGGGACCTATCCATATTCTTCGACATTATTTCCGTAAAATTCACAAACTACAGGAAGCAGCATTTCAGATTAGGTGGCAAATATGAATAATACATGTTACCTTTTTACCAGCTCCAAGAAGCTAATATGAGAAAAAATATTGTCAACAGGCCACACTTGCCTGGAAATTATCGAAGGCACGGGCAGGAATGTTATCATCAAATTCTCTCATCATGTCCCATGGTCCATCTCCAACTCCGACTAAAATAATTGACAAAGGATACTCACTGCAAAGTAATTAGTATATTAGGAAGTTGAATATTGAAGGAAAAAAACATTTGGAGCCACGAACAACCCTATAGTACCTTGCTTTCACAATCACTTCGACTGTTTTCATTTCTTGTGGGCTTAGTTGGCCACGCTCCGTGTCGACACTTCTAGTCACCTGCACCCATTCATTATAAAAGATAATCTAAGTTTGCGAAACTATCAAGAAAGAGTTCACATAGAAACGTGTTTTAGACAGAAAGTTCGAATTTTAGCAATAGAAGATTGTTACTAGAGGAGTCTTGTAGTAATTCAAGGGATTAAAAGGATGAAAAACAAATTTGTCCAATACTGTGGTCATTCGATGCTAGCCTACTAACCTACTAACTACAAGCAAAGGCAAGCGGAACCCTGTTCCTGAACCAAGAATTTGTGTGTTTACAAAGGATTTACCGGGCATTTGACATAAAACAAATTGTCATACAACACAAAGCAGGTTAGTTACCTGCCCATCGGCTATTATCAGTAACACATGGTACTGCCCGCCACTTTGCTCAACAATGGTGACTGCCATTTCAATGATAGGAGCGAATGATGTTGGTCCTGTAAAAGAGAATAAATGCCGGTAAGGGTAGAGGGGAAGGAAAATATTACAAAAATAAGATAAACAAGGGATTGACAACGGAATGAAAAAAAGGAAGAAGTGAAATGAATTATGACCTGCTAATCTCAGATTAGGCACTAATTCCCGTATCATCTCAACACTTCTTCAAATCCGTTGCAAAACGTCTCATCTGGATAGAAGCTGAATACTTCTTGATCATGTGTTGATGCTGCCAGATCAAAGAATTCAGTATCATCTCAATTACAAAGATGATTAACTTTAAGAGATCCAATGGAAAAATCTTGCAAAAATGAATACCGTCTCCGAATCCAAAGCAAGGAATTAAATTATCCTCATCAAAGGAAGACAACGTTTTTCCAATAATGGATATTGCTTGTTCATATGGATTTTGCTCATCCCCAATGTGGTGTAGACTTCTTCGGTGGAATGATCTTGCCCTATTTTAAAGCACATTAAAAAGTATTGTCATAAAAAAATATACAAAAAAACAAATAAATGCATCAAGAGAAGGTTGTACCTGTCCACTCATTGCTCTTTGTGAAATCGATACCGACAATAAGATTAGAAGACTCCAAGCCAGCACCGGCCAGGGCATCAGTGACCTGTGGAAAAAAGAAGACCATATAAACAAGATTCACTTTCTTATAACAAAGAAAACAATGAACAATGTTGACGTTTTAAGTAACTTTTAGTTGTAAATCAGGGTCAAGGTTACGGGTGAATTATATAATTATATATACATTGGCCACAATATCCTATAAATAACAAAAGCAAGTGCCTCTAAATAGATGCCGGCGAGGAGAATGCACATCATTCTGAAACTTACTAAACATTTCTTGCATTTAAACCACAGGGAACTACAAATGCAATATACCTGCTCCAAGCTATTGTAGTTATCATCTATCTTCGAATATTTTCTCTCCAACCTCCTCTTTGACTCAGGGGCATGACCACCATAGCTTTGAGGTGGAGGTGCATAATGCGGTTCCGGAACATAGTCTCGGCCTGAGGAAACATATGATGGCTGTGCATATCTATGAGGATCCCGTGAATAGGAATTAGATCCTACAGATGATGATGGTGCTGTGGTCGATCGTTTTGATGTTATGCCACCCATCAGCTCTATAATTTATATATATTCTGCACAATTCAACATGTGCAAACATGAATGCAGCAAAGAACCCAAGTTGACTGTAAATAATAATAATTTGGCAGATATTATACGCAATTTTAAATTAAATAACAGGTTTAAACTCAGCTGATTCAAGAAAAAGCAGCAAAAACTAACAGATAATTCTTTCACAAAACATAATAATCCAATATAAACAGTCCTAGCTGAAATCCCATAAAGAAAAAACCATAACACGTTCCAAACTCTGCATCCATTTATAAGAATTCATAAGATTTCAGTAACACAACAAAAGAAAAGAAAACACAAACCCCAAACTCAAACCCAGATTTTCAGTCAACAAGAACAATTGTAAATTAAATATTATAATAAATTTTAAAAAAGGAAGTTAAGGGGTATGATATTTGCTCACCTTTTAAGCAAAAAAGTGGGGGTTGTGAAGCATTATTGAGTCAGGGTGAGTGATAAGAAGATGAAGACCATGGCCATGACGGCAGCTAAGAATAATATAATGGGACGGTTTCTTTGAAGTTTCCTTTAGATATTTTGGATTCTTACTTTTAGTTTTTTTTTTTGAACAAACTTACTTTTAGATTTGACACCCGTAATCCACTTCCATTTCAACTGTTCACTTTTCACCTCATTTTCAACCGCCTTTGTATCTTTGTCTGATAGCCGCCTTACCCACCGTTAATTTCAGTTACTATCCCTTTTTTCTCCTACCTTTCCTTGTTTTACCTCTAAATCCAATCGTTTCATTAGATTTTGAAAAATTTTGAAATCAAGATTAAATTGTAAATTTTCAAATAATTTAAGGTTAAAAGTGTAAAATTTTAAAAATTCGATGTTATTTTTAAAAACTCTAAAAAAATCAAGTGGCTCAATCTGTAATGTATCTAATTTTAAAGGTATACCACATTAACCACCTTTACGTGTTTAATAGTTTAGTGAGCGAAATAAAAGTGTTTCTTAATTATAGTGACTTTAATGAAATTTTTTTAATTTCAATGACCACATTGAAAGCACCTTAAAAAATTTAATGATCATTATTATAGTTATTACAAAAAATTTACACTTGCGTACCTATTAATTCTTTAGAAACAAACTCCTAAATTGTAACCCTAAATTTATCCATAAACATTCAATTCTAAACACTATAAATTAAATCACTTAACCAAAAACTATATCTTCTATCCATAAGACGAACTGGATTACTTAGACTGACTACCAAACGTGTATCGAAAATTTATTTTTTCTAATTTAAAGCTTTAAAAGTTTTTCTTTGACAAAAGCAATTTATCTTAAAAGATTCGGGTTCAATTATTATATCTACAAAGTATGTACATTATTAAAGAAATAAACAGATATTACCTTTAGACCATCCACAAATTTTTTCTTCAGCAAAATATAATAAAAAAAATCGAAACATAAAAACAGAAAAAGGAAGGAAAAAAAGAAAGAAACGGCGTCGTTAATGTCGTGCATGGAGGCGTTTGGAATTGGATAGTTGGATTTTCAGATAGGATCCTTCGGGAACCCAACCCCGAAAAGATAAAGCAAAAATCCAACTGATAAAATGATCCAAATTCTTTCCCAGGAAAAATTCTCAAAACAATCATAAAAATGGCTTCTTTGGCTCTTCCTTCTCTCAATTCTTTAGCCATTTCGCGCCTTCATAGCCAAAAAGCTCCTTCTTTGAACTCTTCCATTCCAAATATATCAACTTTCAGACATCCATGCACTGTTGCTCCTCATCTTTCCGTATGATTCTCTTTCCACTTTTTCCAGTCTTTTAATCCAATGGGTTTTGTTTTTTCAACTTTGTTTTTTTTCTCCATTGTTTCTTTTGTTGGTTTTTACTTTCTTTTTTCTTGTGAATTTAGCAATGTGGGGTAATTCGAATGCAAGCTGGTGAAGAAGATTTTGAGTTGAAACAAATGAGAGATATGGCTGCTGCAAAGAAGAGATGGGATGCTATGGTATATTTTCTTTACTCCCCAGCTTTAAACTTTCGTTTCCCATTTCTTTTATCTGATTTTTTACTTGAATTTTCACTGTCATCTTTGATAAAGTAAGACCCCCCCTGGTACATGTGTAATGAGGATGATTCTCATGAAATTATTGCTAAATCTATTAAATTGAACTTTCATGTGGGGCTTCTTGCTTTATTAGTAGTAAGTTTTACTGTTTTAGCTTAATTGTGTGTTTACAGATTAGGGAAGGAAAAGTAAAGATTCTTACACCTAAAGAGGCAGGTTATGCAATTCAACTTTCAAAAAAGCCTCTACTCGATGTTCGCCCATCTAGCGAGCGTCAGAAGGTTGTTAAATGACAGTGCTACATTTTCCCTAATCACTTCTTTTTAGCTTTAATCTCATGTACATGATTGTTATAACTACTTTACTTGGCTCCCTTGTCTTCTGCATTGAAGTTGCTCTAGTCTTATTATTCATTGTATCATAGATTATGAATATGTTTTCGTCCATGATCCGTGTTTCATTTGTTTAAAGCATCATATAAGCGTATCTCTTCTTGTTGGGAAATTGTTAAGTAGTTGGTGTTTAAAAACAAGTTGGGAAATTCTTGATCTTTTCCATTTTCTCCCTTTCTTATTGAGGGAACTGTATGTTCAATGGAATCTTTAACGTTGGTGTGTAGCGATGTCTCCGATTTGCTAGAAAAACGGGTTTTCGAAGTGTTTGTGGTTTTTCGGGTATTAAAATATTTATTCCGTGAGGTTTTAAAAATACCGTATTTCATTTAAAGAAAAGGAGTCGCCACCGGCCACTTAGGTAGGCCGGACACCATAAAACTAGAGATTCGAAAACTATTGAGTTCGGGAGTCGGTTACGGATGGGGAAGGATTAGCACCCCCACACGGCCCAAAATTGGTACTTTAATAATTACCGCTTTATTAATGTTAGATTTTCCGGATTAAAGTGACGATCAATTTAAAATTTGATTATAAGTGCGAGTAAATTTTAAAGGCCCCGCTATCCGAGAGTAAACGCCTAACCACTATCACTACGCCTGATACTGGCCCCGTTTACGCTCGGATAAAAGGGCACCACATTGACAATTTATATATCTGTTATGCAACCTAAAACATGGCGAATATAAATACAATGCGATAAAATATAAATAAATACTAACATAATAAAATACTAATCTAACATAAATAAAATACTAATCTAAAACATACATACATAAATATTAATCTAACTCATAAATGAAAACAAATATAACATAAATAAAATATTAATCTAAAACATAAATTTAAAACATTAACAAATACTAATCTAAAACATACATACATAAAATATTAATCTAACTTATAAATAAAAACAAATCTAACATAAATAAAATACTAACATTCATAAATATTAATCTAACACATAAAAAACAAATTTAACATAAATAAAATATTAATATAAAACATAAATTTAAAACATAATAAATACTAATCTAAAGCATAAATAAACATACAAAGTAAAAAAAACACAATTTTAAATTAACTAATACTTCATTAAATCATAAAAAATTACAACATAAATAAAAAGGAAAGAAAATATACCTAATTAGGAGCTCGAATGACGAACCCCACCGAACCCTATCGGAATCTACAACGACCTCTCTAAAATTATTAACTAAATCGGACTTAAAATAGGACCTCAATCGAATGTTAAATCGAACCAACTGGAGTCGAGGGCACTGCCCCCAACCCCTAGCCAGCCTTGCGGCCGGCCTAGCTCCCAATTGGGGAGCCAATTTAATTGCCAATTCATGGCAAATTGGCGTGAATTTTTTTTGTCAAATTGGCTGCCCCCAATGCCTTGTATTTATAGGCAAAGGGGTAGGTAGTTTGGGTCATGTCCAAATCCTTCTCGTTTGCTCCACCAGGCACTGACCAATCGAACTTGTGCATGAGATTTGCTAAGAACAGCTCTTTTATTTGCATTGCAAACAGGATGCCTGGACAAATCCTCCTTCCAGAACCGAACAGAATCAACTCAAAATCATGTCCTTTGAAACCTATGGGATTCTTCAAGAACCTGTTTGGAAGAAACTCTTCTGGTTTCTCCCATGACAAGGGATCTCTTCCGATTGCCCAAGCATTGATAATAACTTGAGTTCCTTCGATGATGTCACAGCCCTGGATCTTGACATCTTTTGTTGATATTGTTGGAAGCAACAATGGAACTGGAGGATGTAAACGGAGAGTCTCTTTGATCACTGCTTGTAGGTAGTGCTAGTTATCGAGATCATCCTCTGATATGCTTGGTTTCCCACCGGAAACTTTCCTGACCTCATTTTCCGGTGGATACCTTAGGAAACCAAAAAAAATGAAAATATGGACAACTTTATAAAAAAATATTAGAATACATAAGGAGATAGATGAGGCTTTGCACTAGAAATATTGGAGGGACATGCAGGGGATGGAGGATTTTTTTATTGTAACTTAGATTTATATTTTATAAGCACGTGTAAATTATAATACATAAGGAGATAGATGAGGCTTTGCACTAGACAGAACATTGATTTGCAATAGCAATCAGAGGGGAGCTTTTGTGTATGGTAAGGCCGATGGATTCGGTCATGTCCAAATCCTTCTCGCTTGCTCCACCGGGCAATGACCAATCGAACTTGTGCACCAGATTTGCTAAGAGAAGCTCATTTATGTGCATTGCAAGCAGGATGCCCGGGCAAATCCTCCTTCCTGAACCGAAAGGAATCAACTCAAAATGTTGTCCTTTGAAATCTATGGGATTGTTCAAGAACCTGTCCGGAAGAAACTCTTCCGGTTTCTCCCACGTAGAGGGGTCTCTTCCTATTGCCCAAGCATTGATGATAACTAGAGTTCCTTCAACAATGTCATATCCATTGATCTTTACATCTTTTGTAGATACTCTTGGAAGCAACGTCGGAATTGGAGGATGTAAACGGAGAGTCTCTTTGATCACTGCTTTTAGGTAGTGCATGTTATGGAGATCATCCTCCGATATGCTCGATTTTCCACCGGCAACTTTCCGGACCTCGTTCTGAAGTTCTTTCATTGCCTTGGGGTGCCTTAATAGTTCTGTCATTGCCCACTCCAGGACCGTGTAACGTCGTATCAGTACCGGCTGCAAACGCATCCTGGAAAGATATCAAGTTCATTCATTATGAATACGAAGCAGATGTCCCGGAAGTCCGGAACCATAAAAAATTAAGATAATTGAATGAAGTTCTTAGTTATTACCAAGATAATAGCCTTGATGCTGTTTCTCTCTATAGGAAAGCCAACCGTGTCCTGCTCCTGAATCTCCAGCAAAACATCTACAAAGTCTTTCTGATCATTTGCATGTTCATTACGCCGGTTCATATGTTGTTCGATCACTCCATCTAGAAATTCATCAAACTCCTTCGCCACTTTATCAGCTCTAGCATTGAATCCATTAACATGGCTTACCCATGCAAGCCATGGAAGATAATCCCCCACATTCGGAGTGCCCAACAACTCTAAAAAATCGCTCAAAAGCTTCCCAAACTTGTTTTTATCTTCATTGTACTTTCTTCCTAAAGCTATTCTGCAGATTACGTTGTTTGTAATTGCAGAAAAGAGTTCGGATAGGTTTACCGGCAAACCCGAAGAGCAATACTTTTCAATGTTCTCCATTGCTAGAGCCGTTTCTTCTTCTCTTACACCTCGATAAGATTGAACCCTTTTGTTACTCAGAAGATTTAGTACGCATATACTTTTCATTTGCCTCCAGTACTCACCGTATGGTGCGGATGAGACGTCTTTGTAGTCATAGAGAAGCTTTTGAAAGACGATGAGTTTCGGTCTGTTTACGAATGCCAGATCATGAGTTTTCTTGATCTCACGGGCAGCATCCGCGGAGGAGACAACGAGCACGGGGACACTGCCGAAGCGGAGCGACATGAGAGGGCCGAATCGTTGAGCTAAGACATGGAGTGAGCGATGAGGGTAGCGTCCGAGGTTGTGGAGGTTCCCGATGATAGGGAGTTTTGCCGGCGACGGCGGTAAAATTAGCTTTCTTTTGCCAGTCAGGCGAATTAAGAAGATGACTAATAGGGTGAAGAACAAGGGACATGAAATCAATAAGATTTCGTGTTGCCCTAACAGTTGCAGAAAACTCAACATACCACCCACCATTCCACAAATTATAAATTTTCAAATATTTTTAACTAAGTCAACTTTTAAATTTTTTAAAATTTTCTCATTATGTTTCAAATTTTTTAAAAATTTAAATTTAAGCTTTATTTTTTAAAAAAATCAAGTAAACTCTCTAAATTTTGTTGTTAAGATCCATTCCTGCTCCTAATACACCCTAAGGGGAGAAAAAATGTGTCAATTGAGTGGTTTATCATACTACCAGTTACCATTGCACTAAAATTTTGTTAATGTATATCATTTTTCTTTTAAAATTTAAAAACGTCTCATTCCATTAAAGTATTCTTACCAACGTGTATTCCGTCTTAAATTAAAGCGGAATTATAATTGATACGGTATAATAATATTTTTAGTCATAAATCTTATATGTTCTACTAATTTTGTCCAAATTTGAAATAATTTAATAAATGTAACCTTAAATATTAAAAATTTTCATCAAGTTAGTCTCTTTTTTGTGATGTTGTCAAAAGCAAGTGATCTCATAAGATCAAAACAATAGTTGGATAACTACATTACGTTATAAAATAACAAGTTATTGTTAAATTGTTGTCAGAGATTGTTCTAGACATGCGCAATATGAGCGGTTGCACAAGGTTCGAAGAAAAGGAGGACACAAAATGAGATAAGTTAAATACTTGCAGGAGAAAAGTAAGAGATTAGCTCTAAATTAGTAATAAAGCACATGAAGAAAGTAAAATGATGTTGTACTTCATTGATTTTGAGTCGAGTCATTCAATTCAAAAGTCAATATATCATATAAACGACAAATTAGCAAATATTTATTTTTTTTTAAATTGAGAACCTTATTTTAGTAAATTTAATATGACCTCTTAAATTTTTAAACTGCCCCTACTTGTTATTATACCAAAAAGGTAACAATAAAGTATAACATTAATGGGAGAGGAACAAACAAATTAACACAAGAACAAAGACAAAAATGATAAAAAATTTTAAATATAAATGATAAAATTTATTGAATTATTTTAAATTATAATTACATTAATAGATTGTATAAATTTTAATGACTTAAATTATTACTATATCAAGTCATGTTACTATTCTTATTTAATATTTAATAACCGATGACTTATTTATAATAATATTTTAAATAATAAGTTTTTATAATTTTTAATAATAACATATTTGTTAGTAAATATATAATTAAATATTTTATATATTGATTTATTCTGTCTTAAATGCAGATTAAAAACTTTTCCAAAATCATGAGATCTGGTGTGGTGGTTGCTCATCTCATTCCTTAACAATGAGGTCATGAGTTTGATTCTTGTCAATGAGAATAGAGTATATTTTATGACCAGCTGTTTATCTCTTAGTGAGAGCACATACGGCTAGGAGATTAGTCATTACTATCGGAGGTGGATACCTTAGTTAAAAAAAAAAAACTTTTCCAAGTGCTGGCGTGTATTTCTTTTGGTGCTTTTTAGAGGACAATGAAGATTAAAAAAATATGGCCACACAGTGTAAATAAATGCAAGTATACACAAATTATTATGATTTTAACATAAATAATTATTAAAACGTTAATTTTTTATTTAAAAAGTTATTTTTTTATAATATTAACGATATAACGGGTATGATAAATTCAACTGTACTTTATTACTGACATAATAATTTATATATATGTTTATATTATTTTGTAATGAATTTATTTTAAAAAATACTTTTTATAATTCTAAAATTATTTGATGACTTGATATTGTATCATATTAGCTTTGAAATACACATGAATAATCATGAGAGTTGTTGCATTAACCTCATGAAAAAAAATAACGATTTATTTATCCTCCTTTCTAATGAAAATAACACCAATTTAACTAAAAATGTTAAACACCATGTAAGCACCAAAATTCGTCTGGCGCTCCCTTTTTATTCTCGTTCGAGTTTTGAAATTTATTTTTCTTTGTTTAAAAAAAATCCTGCCCGATTTTGAAATTAAAAAATGTGGAGTCACCACTGATCATTTAAAAATAGTAGACCGGACACCAAGAAAAACCAGAGATTCAAAATTTGGGTCCGAGAGTCGGTTACGAATGGGGAAGGATTAGCACCCCACACCGCCCAAATTTGGTACCTAGCCGATTATTTAATGTCTTGATGTTGGAAATTAGGAATTCGAATAAAATTTAAAAATGATTCTTAAATGCTTAAAATATCGAGAGAATTGCATCCCTTTGCGCCCAGGACACGGCTTCTCGTTTTCTTGGAAAATTTTTAAAAAGATCACATTCTTGTACGCTCGTGGTATGATTTCTCGAGGTTTTAAAAACATTAATTTTTTTTATTTTTTATGATGTAAAACAACATATATGATACGACTAAATTAAAATGCAAGAACAATTAAATACGATGACAAATGATAAATGAAATAAATATGGTACGAATATAAAATATACATATTAAATATTTACATACATGATAAAATATATGTATATATTCATAACATTAGTCAATATAATATGATAATATGTGATAATGTACAAACAATCTATAATGCTACAACATTTTTAAAAATATATATATATAATATGCATAATAATATAAAACATATTTTACATACCAAAAATTCATATATATAATAAACATGATAAATACATATTATAACACTATATATATATATTAAATAACATATAATATAATAAATATTTGATAAATAACATAATATACCACATAAAATATGTAATATATATAATATATAACAAGTAATATATAATATAACATAACAAATACACATAAATATATATATATATATACACATACATAATACATGGTTAATAATCATAACAAAAAGGACCGAAATGAAAAGAACAGAAAATAACAAATTTAGAATGCAAATAAAATAAATTAATGCATAAAGAAATAAAACGGTGACTAAATTGAGCAAGTGGCAAAATAAAAGTGCGAAATTAGAAAAAAAGGGATGAAAATGGATGCGGGAATAAAGCATAGGGACCGAAACTGAGATTAGACCAAGGACAAAAGCTAAAGCCAGAAAGAAATCAGGGACCAATGGCGTAATTTTCCCATTTAAAAAGACGCGGATCCTCCCCGGGTTACCGGGTCACCGCGTCGGGTTGGAGCCTCAAAACGGCGTCGTTTTATCGCTGGGTTTAAAATAAAGATTTGGGTTATTTGTTTCATTCGAACAAGATTTTATAAAATAAAAACCCTAAAACTAAACCTAATAACTAAAGCACTTAGCCTTCTTCTCTTCCTCTCTCATCAGACGGTGCCACTCCCCCATGGGGACCTCCATGCTCGGCCGGCCATTATGTGCCGTTCAACGGCGGCTCGGCGGCACGAAAAGGGTCATGGCGGTAAGACCGGGTAAACTTCAAAATTTTTCTCTCTTTTTTTTGGTTTTTAATTAAAACTAAAATAAAAGATTTTGATTTTTTTCAATCTAAAAAAACACTGATTCGAATTTTAAAAAATAACAAATCAGATTTCAAACTACAAACGGAGTTCAAACTTCGATTCAGATTTTTTTTAATCAAGAAAAATATTTTACAAAGTTTCAAACCCTTTTTACATTTTCTTGAACCGAAATCTCTCTAAAAATCCCTATTTTCTGATTTTTTTCGGATCTAAAGACTCTCACTTTTTTCTAGAAAAATCCCCTCAATACATTTGTTTCCCGACGGTTTATAAACCCAAATTTTCAATATAAAAATAACAACCCTTCATTTTTTATTCTGCAGATTTGTTGATTGCCGAATTTCCTGGGATGTGGCAGATGATGGGTTGTTTGATAGGGTATGGGGTTGCTGATGGGGTTATAGTTTAGGGTTTGGTGGTTGAAGGGTAAAATTTAGAGTTTAGTTTTATTTAGGGTTTAAGTTAGGTTATTTGGGGTTGGCATATTAAGGATTTGATTTAGGGTTTTGGGTGGTTGCTAGTGGGTGAACGACGACGATGGCTTGGGCGAGCAGAGGCGACGACGACAGTATGGTGATGGCATGGCGGTGGTAGTTTTAGGGTTAATATTAGGGTTTCTAAAAACTAGGGTTTTTTGTATTAGGGTTAGACATTGGGTTGGTGGGTCGGGTTAAAATATGGGTTTGGGTATTGTAACAGGTTTTCTAGTTTGGGGTCAAAACGGGTTATTACAACTTCCCCTCTTTTCTCATTGTTGTGTAACAGCAATAGAGCAAAGACTAAAAATGACTCGTTTTATCTGGTCCGGTTGAGCCTCTTCCCTTCTTGATGTATGTCTTCTTTCTTCTGTAGATCTTCTTTCTCTTCGACGCATGTCTTATGACTTGATTGATCTACTTTATCATTCTCGGGGAAGCAGAATCTTCAAAATAGGGGGTTATCCGTTGGGGAAGCAAAATGAGTTCAACTTGCTCCATTATTGATGATGAGCTAATACCTAAAGAAAATTTTGACCCAGCTGCAACACCGACGAAGAGGCAAGGTCTACAAAAACTTGATCCAGCTGCGACACTGACGAAGAGGCCAATCCAGCTACAACTCTGACGAAGAGGCAAGATCAGAAAATTGAAAACTTCTTTTTTTTTTACTTTTTTCGTTTTGTTTTTTGTTCTCTTTTTCACTTTTGTTTAGATACAACATTGATGAATTTGAAAGTTAGTAAATTTTGACCAAGCTACAACACCAGCGAAGATGCAAGGTCTAAAGTTAGTAATGTGGATCCAGCTATGACACCGACGAAGAGGTAGGATCAATAGTTATTAAATTTGGTCTAGCTACAACACCGACAAAGAGGCAAGACCGAAAGTTAGTAAATTTGGTTTAGCTACAGCACCGACGAAGAGGCATAACCAAAAGTTAGATTTGACCAAGCTACAACACCGATGAAGAGGACAGGCCTGGAGATTTGATCTAGCTACAACTCTGACGAAGAGGCAGGATCGATGGAAGAAATTTCATTTTGATTTTTTTCTTTCTTTTTCTTCTTTTTTTAAATTTTTTTCTTTTGATTTTTTTCCTTTTTTCTTCTTTTTTCTATTTTTCTTTTCACTCTTTTCTCTCTTTTTTAGATACAACTTGAAAGTTAGTAAATTTTGACCAAGCTACAACACCGACAAAGATGCAAGGTCTAAAGTTAGTAATGTGGATCCAGCTACGACACAGACGAAGAGGCAGGATCAAGAGTTAGTGAATTTGGTCTAGCTACAACATCGACGAAGAGGCAAGATCGAAAGTTAGTAAATTAGGTTCAGCTACAACACCGACGAAGAGGCATAACCGAAGGTTAAATTTGACCAAGCTACAACACCGACGAAGAGGCAAGGTCTGAGGATTTGATCCAGCTACAACTCTGACGAAAAGGCATGATCAGAATTTAGCAAGTTTGGTTCAGCTACAACACCGACGAAGAGGCATAATCGAAAGTTAAATTTGACCGACCTACAACACCGACGAAGAGGTAAGGTCTGAAGATTTGATCCAGCTAAGACTCTGACGAAGAGGCAGGATCGAAGGTTTTTTTCGATCAAGCTACAACTCAGACGAAGAGGCATGATCAGAATTTGGCAAGTTTGGTTCATCTACAACACCGACGAAGAGGTAGAACCGTAAATTTACAAAGTTGGATCTACCCACACCATCAACGGAAGGGCAAGATCAGATTTCCGCAACTTAGATCTTACTATACCATCAACGGATGAGCAAAATCGGCAAATGATAACAACTTGAATTTCATTTTGATTTTTTTGTTTTTTTTTCATTTTCTTTTTTCTTTTTTTTTGATTCTTTTGATTAATTTTTTGACTTCTTTTTTTTTTACTTTTTCTGATTTTTTGATCTGATTTTTTCTTTTTTTGCTACAACTATAATAAAAAGTAAATTTTGAGTAAAATTTTGGTCTAGCTGCGACACTGACGAAGAGGCAAGACCTGGAGAGGATTTGATCTGCTACACCATTGACGGAGAGACTAGATCAGCAAAATATGAGATCCACTACACCACCGACGGAGAGATAGGATTCGGATGGGAAATTTGATCTACAACACCACCGACGGAGGCAAGATATTCATTAAGTTGACATACCACCACTGACGGAGGCATAATTTGCAGGATGTTGAATTGTTGTGACATTGACAGCGAGACAGTGTTTGGAAAATTTTGCTTTGCTTCTCTATCGACAGAGGGTAAGATCTGGAAGGAGTTATTTCTGTTGGCAGGAGTGGGAAACTAGAAAATGTTGGTGTTCGCCACACCATCATCAGATGAATCAAATCAATCAAAGGAAAAAAATATGTGCCAGTAATTATTCAAAAAAATTGTCGCTGATACCTTTTATTTATATGTTTCAGCATTTTTTTGTGCGTGTGGCCATCATGGTTACCCCATATGTTGAGGATGTCCAGTCTCTTCTTTGAACCTGTTTGTATGTACAAAAAAAATAAATGTATGAATTTTATGCCTAAATGCATGTGCCTGTCTTAAATGCGTGGTGACTTTGGTATATGAACTTAATCTAAATGCATAACGTATGCAAAAAGGGTTCAATGCAAGATAAATGCAACTATATGCATGAATGTGATATAAAATTTTTGAATTTTTTTTGTTTTGTTGTTTTTTTTCGGTCCTCAAAGGGATGTCACTGACTCCTCACTGGTCCTGTTTGGATCTTGGTCTTTTGTATGTGGCAGTGCCCCAACCTCTTCTTGGGTTCGATCACCTTTCTTTGAATCAACTTTCATTTGGGTGCATGCCTCAAAATTTGTTCGTTCTGCATCGTCGTTCGGGACTGCTCTGGTAGCAAATTTGAATTTTTGGAGCGGATTTTGTTGCCCCCTAAGTTGAGTTCATAAGTTGTGTGTTGGTTCGGGAAGCTTATTGCTTTCAGATCAGGCGGAAGATGCCCCAGACTAGGGACTTGTAAAAGCGTGGCGTCTGTGTGAACGCAGAAGCCATTCTCAAAAATGCCCATAGACCGGGCTAGATCGACTAATTTTCACTTTATCTAGTATTGGTGTCAAGGGCATCCCGAGAACAGATTTCAAAATTCCAAAATGTATGCATGTAAATGTAGGATGCATGCCCTAGATGCGAAAGTACTGATTCAAAAGTGGTTTGCGTAGCTCAACTTTCAAACTCACGTGATTCATTCACAACTTTGAATATTGCCTCGATATCTAGAGTACTAGATTTTCTCCCTATGATAATTTTTCAAATTGAGAACCAGACGTGAATCAACATTTCATGTTGGTAAAATGCAAAAATTAAAGTGTTTTGTCATGTAGTTAATACAAAGTGGGTGAACTTAATGTAGTGCGATCAGAAAAAAATGGGTTAGATCAGGATTAAAATAATCAAATGAATAAATTAAATGGTAAATAAGGTCAAAACATATAAAAACTGTACATAGAAAAAATGCATTAAAGCCTAAAAGGGTAACCGCTAAACGGACAGAGTTTCACATGGCTCTAAAAGGGTTGGCTCCTACGGCTCACTATATGCGGGTTTTGGTTCTATGGAGGGTACCCGAATTATCTTCGTTGTCCCTTACTAAAGGTAGCAAGGCCCCTGATCCTCACCCATTATAGGCTTCAAACAGACCAAGTTCAATTCAAGGGGATACATCCCTTATGCCTATACGGAGGTAACCCACACGAAAGCATAAGAAATATATCCCGAAAGTGATTCACCAACCTATACAGTGGTAACCCACACGAAGGCGGTATCACACTTCCACTTAAAAATGACAGAGCTCGGGTAGAAAGCTCATGGAATGCAGTAAAAATAAATCAGTAATATTTACAAAAAAATGCACGTATTTTAAAAAACAGAATCATATTTTAAATTAAAATCAAATTCGCCAATTTCCAACGACCAAGACTAAAATAATCGACTCGTGGCTTGACTCTTTTTTTCAAAAAAAATGTCCCCAGCGGAGTTGCCAGCTGTAAGCGCCCAAATCCGTCCGGCGCTCTCTTTTTTATTCTCGTTTGAGTTTTGAAAATTATTTTTCTTTGTTTTAAAAAAAAACCCGCCCGATTTTGAAATTAAAAAATATGGAGTCGCCACCGATCATTTAAAAATGGTAGACCGGACACCAAGAAAAACCAGAGATTCAAAATTTGGGTCCGGGAGTCAGTTATGGATGGGGAAGGATTAGCACCCCCACGCAGCCCAAATTTGTTACCTAGTCGATTATTTAATGTCTTGATGTTGGAAATTAGGAATGCAAATAAAATTTAAAAATGATTCTTAAATGCTTAAAATATCGAGAGAACCACATCCTTTTGCGTTCGGGACATGGCTTCTCGTTTTCTTGGAAAAATTTTAAAAAGATCACATCCCTGTACGCCCGGTATATGATTTCTCGAGGTTTTAAAAACATTAATTTAATTTTTTTAATTTTTTATGATGTAAAACAACATATATGATACGACTAAATTAAAATGCAAGAACAATTAAATACGATGACAAATGATAAATGAAATAAATATGGCACGAATATAAAATATGCATATTAAATATTTACATACATGATAAAATATATGTATGTATTCATAACATTAGTCAATATAATATGATAATATGTGATAATGTACAAACAATATATAATGTTACAACATTTTAAAAAATATATATATATAATATACATAATAATATAAAACATATTTTACATACCAAAAATTCATATATATAATAAACTTGATAAATACATATTATAACACTATATATATTAAATAACATATAATATAATAAATATTTGATAAATAACATAATATACCACATAAAATATGTAATATATATAATATATAACGAGAAATATATAATATAACAAATACACATATAAATATATATATATATACACATACATAATACATGGTTAATAATCATAACAAAAAGGACCGAAATGAAAAGAACAAAAAATAACAAAGCTGGAATGCAAATAAAATAAATTAATGCATAAAGAAATAAAATAGTGACTAAATTGAGCAAGTGGCAAAATAAAAGTGCGAAATTAGAAAAAAAAAGGATGAAAATGGATGCGGGAATAAAGCATATGGACCGAAACTGAGATTAGACCATAGACAAAAGCTAAAGCGGGAAATAAACAAGGGACCAAAGGCGTAATTTTCCCATTTAAAAAGACGTGGATCCTCAACCTTCTTCTCTCCCTCTCTCATCAGACGGCGCCACTCCCCCATAGGGACCTCCATGCTCATCCGGCAACTATGTGCCGTTCAACGGCAGCTCGGCGTCACGGCGGCAGGACCGGATAAGCTTCAAAAATTTTCTCTCTTTTTTGATTTTTAATTAAAATTGAAATAAAAAATAATAATTTTTTTTTCAATCTAAAAAAACACTGATTCAAATTTTTAAAAAAGAACAAATCAGATTTCAAACTACAATCGTAGTTCAAACTTCGATTCAGATTTTTTTTTTGAATCAAGAACAATATTTTACAAAGTTTCAAACCCCTTTTTACATTTTCTTGAACAGAAATCTCTCTAAAAATTCCTCTTTTCTGATTTTTTTGGATCTAAAGACTCATTTTTTTATAGAAAAAAAACCCTCAATACATTTGTTTCCCGGCATTTTATAAACACAAATTTTTAATCTAAAAATAACAACCCTTTATTTTTTTTATTCTGCAGATTTGTTGATTGCCGAATTTTTTGGGATATGGCAGATGATGGGTTGTTTGATAGGGTATGGGGTTGGTGATAGGGTGACAGTTTAGGGTTTGGTGGTTGAAGGGTTAAAACTAAGGTTTAGTTTTATTTAGGGTTTAAGTTGGGTTAGTTGATTAGAGATTTTAATTTAAGGTTTCGGGTGGTCATCGGCGGGTGAACGACGGCGGTGGCTTGGGCAAGCAAAGGCGACGGCGGCAGTATGGTGATGACATGACGGCGGTAGTTTTAGGGTTAATATTAGAATTTTTAAAAATTATAATTTTTTGTATTAGAGTTAGGCACTGGGTTGATGAGCCGGGTTAAAATCTGAGTTTGGGTATTATAACGGGGTTTCGGGTTTGGTGTCAAAACTGGTTATTACGCATCAAGTTTATCTCTTTATTTAGATCAAAATAATTAAAAATATAAAATATTAAAAAGTAAATTTTATGGCCATAAATATATTCACAGACGTGGATAGCCAGGAATTCACCATCCGTTCAATTAAAAGCCACACAAAGGTTTGGAAAATATCAGCCTTTTGACAACCGATACGAAGAATTGTCAATTGGAGTCTTGATTTAGTTGAGAATTAATATTAAATTTGAGTTTATTTAACTCAAATTCAAATTTAACTTGATATTTTAATGAGTCAAGTAAGATTTAACTTGATTTAATAAGTTTGCAAATAATTTATTATTTTTTGTAATATATTACTCTTTTTATCTTACTCAATATGTCCTTTTTGTATTTTAAAATTGTCTCACTTAAAATATCTCATTGAAAAAATTAAGAACTTTTAGAAGACATATTTTCATTTATACCCCTTATTTAGTTTTCCAACAAAATAAAATTTAACTTTTTAAGGGTAAAATTATTGTTTCAATTATTTTACATCATATTTCTTATACAAACTTTTTTTCTTAAAATTACGTGAAAAGTCAACAATGGACACTTTTAGTGAGACGAAGGAAGTTGTTTTATGTATTCGTGGATTGTTACTTTTGAGTTTAGTTTTTAAAATTATTTCACACATTATTTTGATCATTGTTTTAAAAATTTGTTAATTTATGTATATATAAACTGTATATAGTATTACTATATTTTACTTATATATTTTTTAAAAATAAGGTAAAAATTTTGACGAGTTTACGAATAATGTTTTTTTTTTGCTCTGCAAAATAATTTTATTACTTAAGGTTAAACAAATAACCTTAGATATCTCATTTAAAACCTCCTTAATCTTAAATAGAAGAAAATAGTACATCACAACCGGGTACAAGAGTTATATCAAGGAAAACCAACAAATCAGATAACATCAAAAAGCAAAGAACAAAAAACAAGATCGTGTGGCGGAGCCATAATTTTTATATAGTAGAGTCTGAGTAAAGTATGAGGTGCTAAGAATTTTTATTTCTTTTAATAATTTAATGGACAATAATCAAAATAAGTAATTATAAAATTAAAAAAAATATAATATAATTATGAAAATAATAATTTAAAAGTATAGTTGTAAAAGTATCAAAGAGACATAACGAGAGGAGAAGAATCAAGAGAGAATTGAAATAACAGTCAGGATTTTCTTTAATTCTACAAGAATGAATTGTTACAATTGAGGTGGGGAAGGGCTCTCACAACCATTCGTGTTCTATTTGAGCTCAAACTCTATGTACTCATTAGATAAGTTTAAAAGGACTTTCTATTAGTTAGAATTTCAATGAAACAAGGACCCTCTGGATCAGAGACATAAATAACAGTTCATAATTATAATAACATCCGTTACATGAAAGTTTTAGCATCATTCGAAATCATAATACTCGTAATCGTTATATCCTTAATAACATTTATTTTTTTGTAAAATTTATGATTATAATACCTGTAACGATCATAATAAAATTTGTTATATCCACAATTAAAATAAATATAATATAACTAAAAGACACAATCGTAATCATAATTTAAATCCTTGTCACGAGTCTAATCGCACTTTGTTTCTATTTACTTGATGAAGTAGAATTCTTTGCACCAAATTATCTTCATAAAGTAGGACTGGGCATGCCCACTTGTCTAGGAAATAAAGGAAATAATTTCTTAAAACAACTAGAATATGGAATTATTGGGGCATGTCTTTGTCCAATTCCGAGCTGCCACTTGTTTCAATCTTAGCTGTGTTTCTTTCTTCTGCTCAATAATGGATGGGTTCATATATCCTTTTCCCACGCCATGAGATTAAAAGACAAAATAAATTATTTTGATGTGGATTAAAAGATATTTCTCTGTATTAAAAATCAGGCCTAAGATTTTAAAGCTACTTTAGCAAGATTTATCATGGAAATGTTGATGAGTTATTTTTTCCAGTGCATCAATCATTTTTGAATAGTGCGACAAAGACTAGTGACAAAAATGTACACAGTCAATGTAAACTTTAGTTTATACAAATCTTTTAGTTTTAGGGTTTAGGAGTTTAATTTAGGGTTTAAAGTTTAGGGGTTTGGATTGTAAGATTTAGAATTTAAGGTTAGTATTTAAAATTTAAGGTTTAGTTTTTTAGGGTTTAAATTTAATTTTGATTTATAGTAGAAGCAGGCAGGCCTGTGTATCAAATTTAAACACAATAAGTAAATCGATAAGATAAGATGCTAAAAAATGACTATGTCAAAATTATTCTAATAAGATACTATACTTTGTCGACGAATTTCATTTCACAAAAAAGTTAATGGTTGTTAGAATATTGGATAGAGTCGTTGGGCTGTAATTTTTTCGCAATAAATATTGTATGGTAAATTTAATTATCGGTACACAAGTAATCGTATTGGTATCTGTTCAAAATAGAAATAACTATTGCAAGGTATGCGGGCAGGCTTATCGGTACGGAATGACTATTTTACAAAGAGTTTCAGTACGAATCGTACCGGTACCGATTTTGCTCATTGAAATCCTTAAAACATTTTTTAGAACATATGGTACCGGTACATGCATGGGTGTATCGATACGTATATTAAAATTTTTAAAAGTTAGTTCCAAGAAACCTGACAATGCTAACGGTCATCAAAACAATTAAAAAAATTTAAAATTCTTGACACCGCACCGGTACGTCATAGGCCATATCGGTACTCTAGCACAATTTGTTTAGCAATTTCAAAAGGTCGAACTAGTACGCGTATAGATATATCGGTACTCGTAAGCCATTTCGTTTAAGATCATTTTTCAATAACGAAAAATCGTACCGATACACCATAGGCCCGATACTCAGTTACCAAATTGGTTGGTTTGAGTATCAAAACACTTAGAGAATAATTTTAAAAGTTGACTTAGAAAATTATTTAAGTTTGAATGCTTGTCAATTTAGCGAGTACATTCAAGTACCTTAAAATTTTATTTGTTTATAATTAATTCCTTAATATATCAAAATTAAATATAGGTTAACATTTATCCAAAATACAGAGTAACCATTTTGTTATAATCGACAACATCAATGAATGTAATGTAAGTTTTCAAACTTCAGCGATGGAAAATGAAATTTATCCCAACATCAGTGACTACTAACGTAGGTCACCCTTTAAAAATTTTAGTGGGCTACAGGGCTTGTGGGTTTTCCCCCACATAATGGACCCAGGCCCAACAAATTCTGCTTCAACATTCAACGCCATCTCTCTCGTCTCAACAATTTCAGTTGCAAATCTCTACAACCACCACCATCTGTCTGGGGTTTCGTTGCTCCATACAAATCCACACGGTCAACTCAAAACAGGGTATTCATTGCATTCTCTTTCATTAATTTTCCCTTATGTATGCTTCTGATGTTTTCAGATTAGATAGCTTAATTTCCCTTTGTTCTTCTCATGATGAAACCAATATATTAAATGTTGAAAATTTTTGAACTTATCTCCATCTGTCTCTCATGGGTTTGATCTGGGATTTTTTGGTTTTATGTAACCTCAATGGGGTTGTTGGTTTCTTTCCGGAAAGTTGAAGTTTTGATGAATCCTAGTACTGTGTCTTTAATTGTTTACTCGAAGAATCTGCCCTTAATACACCCACTAATAATACAGTATCTGTGATCGATGCCCATTTTGTATCTGTTTCTATTCATCTGCCAAAACTGCAGATTCTTCTAAGGGAAAGTAAGTTGGAGTCTATGTTACTCGGATTCTTTGTTTTTCCTAAAGTGTCGTATCCGAAACATATTCTCGGATGAGGTGCAAGAATATGTTCATACCCATGTCAAATGCATAACATTCACCTCGATGGATATTGAAGTAAATTTTAAGAAACATTGTAAGTATACTCTTAGTTCAGGATGATTTGTTCATCATGTGTTCTAGGAGATTAAAATAAGATCAAACTCTCTTCAAATGCTCGAGCATATGCTTCATGTCACTGGCGGCGAATTGTATTTTGAAATAGTTTGCAGTTTATATACTTGAGAATCCTAGAAGGTTGCACTTGAGAAACCTAAAAGGCAGTAGTTATTGTTAGTACATGCGATGGGGTTTCTGTTTCTTATTTTAGCCAAATTGATTAAAACTGCTTCATTTTAATGCATTTGTTTGGTATTTACATTGCTTCAACTTTTCAATAATGAGCTCGTGGCTGTTAATTATATGACATTCTCTGCTTCACCTGGTAGCCATGATGCATTTAATTCATTTCTTTCGGGTTTTTGTTTTTCATTTTTAATGAATACATTTCATTACTAATTTCATTCTCAATTTGGCCTTGCAAAATTAATCATTGAGTTGGTAATATGATGGCAGTAAGGAGTGATTTCTGCATGGCCTTGGCAAACGGATTAGCAAATGGGCAAGGCAGGCATCCTATATTTTCCTTTGGTGTTATTGCTGATGTTCAGTATGCTGATATCCCGATGGTCACTCATTCCTCGGTGTTCCTAGGTATTATAGACATAGTATTCTTGTTTTACAAAGGGCAGTCAAGAGCTGGAACGACCACAAGAATCTTAACTTTGTGATTAATTTCGGAGATATTGTTGATGGGAAGTGTCCCAAGGATCAATCGCTAAATGCTGTGAAGGAAGTAGTCAGTGAGTTTGAAAATTTTCATGGTCCAGTGTATCACATGATTGGAAATCATTGTCTTTACAATCTCCCACGGGATAAGTTACTTCCTTTACTGAAGATCCCGAATTATGGTGGTGGTCACGCTCATGCATACTATGACTTTTCTCCAACACCGGGATACAGATTTGTTGTATTGGATGGATATGATATCAGTGCAATCGGATGGCCTCATGACCATCCAAATACATTGGAGGCCTTGAAAATCCTGAGTGAAAGAAACCCGAATTCAGATAAGAACAGCCCGGAGGGACTGAAGGGCGTTGATAGAAGGTTTGTTATGTTCAATGGAGCAGTTGGAAATGAGCAAATGGAATGGCTCGATAGTGTACTTCAGGATGCAACAAATATGAAACAAAAAGTGATTGTATGTTGTCATGTGCCATTAGATCCAGGTGCAACAAGCAAAACGACGCTTTTATGGAACTACGACCAAGTGATGGATGTGATTCACCGGTACGATTGTGTGAAGGTTTGCCTCGCTGGACACAATCATGAAGGAGGATATTCAATTGATTCTCATGGAGTTCATCACAGGGTGCTTGATGCTGCTTTGGAGTGCCCTCCTGGTACAGATGCTTTTGGATATATCGATGTTTATGACAACATGTTAAAGCTTGTTGGCACAGATCGATTGAAAAACACCGATTTTAGTTTCGATTCTTAGCCATTCATCAAAGATGCATGGAGTGTATGTTTAGGGTGTGAGTGTATTTCGTTTGTTTACTTTTAAAGTTATTCCATTGATAATTTTAAGAAAAATATTGTGTTCGTGAAGTTTATTTATTTTGATAATAATAAAGAAATGTGTTCGTTTAAGTGTTGACTGAATAAAGAACTATATATCCATGTGTCATTTTGTGTTGCGTGTTGATGATTTTATTATCAATTTATATTCATAATATTAACTAAATTAACAATAAATAAATAAAATAAAATCAACAAAATAAAAATTACATTTCACATGAATTTGTATAACATTTTAACAACAACTAATATTAGATGTATCCACAAGATTTATTATCCATGTGAACAGTGCGAATAACAGATAAACCACTTGCATAAAAATATTGTTCATACTTTTTATTTATTTGATTATACAATTTCACTTTATACCCCTATGATTCATTTTAATTTTCATCAATTATTCAAAAAATGAGGTTTACCTATATGGATATATATATATATATTCTCACTTATCTAGACCAGATCAAGAAAGAGAAATAAAAGAAAGAATTTCTTGAAACAGCTAGATGTGAGAATTATTGGGGCATGTATATGAATGTGATACAATGTGCTTTGTCCAATAATGAGCCACTTGCTTCAATCCCAGCTGTGATTTCATTTCTCTGCTCAATAATGGTGTCCCTTAACATGAAAGATTCGAAAACCCCATTTTGGTTCACAATCTCATGGTATTGATAATGATGTCATTCAATCTTCCACGCATAAAGAAACAAGCAAAACTCTGATGATCCACCATGGTTAAGCCTTTCTAATGAACCACTGCTCCCTGTTTGAGATGACAATGACGATGACGACGAAGATGACAACAAAACAGGCTTGAATATAAACAAGGCATGCCTTAAACCAGGACTAAAGAGCCAATCATGAACATCCCAGTAAACTTGTAGTCTTCTTTTGTTGACATTAATGGATTCGTTCCCCCTGAATTTCCATTGAAGATGCTGGACATGAAGGGCTAAATTCCCATCAATTCTCATCTCCATTTCAGGCTCAACAAGTAACAACCCCATCTAGTGAATCCACATTTCTGTTCTTACACTCGATTGAAATCTCATGAAATCCACCTTTTTCATGAAATTTAACTCTTGCTGAGAATCTCTTTTTGCCAAATATATGTTCTTTTCTTGAAACCAAAATGGGATCAATAAGTGCAGGCCTGCAACCGGTTTTCCTATAAGCTTCCTTCTTTAGATCCCCAACAAGTAAAACAACTTCTTCATTACACACCACGGCAACATAGTACTCGGAAACCGGTTCGGTTTGGCCATTGAATTTAGCAGCCTTGAGGTCCCAAAAGACATCAACTGGTTCACCATCGATTACAAACCGTTTGGACCCTTGTTTTCTCCAAAAGCACCATGGCTTAAGCTCAACTTTACAGCCATACTGACTCTCTCCCTCAGGGCCTTCGACTGATACCGAAAGACCATGGAGTAACAGATTCTTGCACCAAGTGACAGTGACCAAACGACACTGGTGGGCAATCTTGGTTCGGTAAACAGACATGAAAACGCTCTGGCCGGACCTGATGACGGCTGTCGGATCATCACTCGGCTTCTCACTTGATGAAAAACAAGCAGGAATCCCAATGGTGTCTTGCATGTTTTTTTTTCTCAGCGAATTCGATCCAAGCTGAATCAATGAAAACTTAGAGATGGTGATGGGTTGAAGTTGGAACCCAAATTAGAGCAAAAAAAGAGGAATAAGACCGAGTTGGAGAAGAAACATAAGTGTGTGAGAGACAGATCTTAGTCACAAGATGTATAAGTGTCATACAGAAGCTGCCAGAGGTGTTCTTGGCAGCATTAATGAAGATTAAAGAAATATATATTGCAAACTGGCAAATAGATGGCAGTGAGTGAGAGTGTGTGAATGAAGAACAAACCCTTTTTCCGGATATATATATATTATTCCATTGATCAACTTTCTCTTACCTGGATCTTTATTTTTAGTGATTTGCTTTGTTTCCTTTGTTTTTTATTTACTACAACTACTATTTATTCTTTTTTTCTGGACAACTTTAATGAATCCTAGGTGGGTTCTTCCTTCTACTTCAACTTTAGAATACTTGAACGGTTTTACCTGGATCAAGTTTTGCTGCTTGTGGTGATCATGCCTGAATCAAAGATTTAATTTGCAGTTGCAGTTGTATTTTCGATTGCAGTGTTTTATTACAGTTGCAGATTCGATAGATACTATTACGGTCATTGAGGACTGTTATTTTTCATAATAACAGTTTCGGACGATACCAATATCGCTATATAACGGTTACTATTACAATAACGGACCGCTATTTGAAAATCTGACCTAAATAGCCTTCCATGAATTAAGAAATTCATATCAGCATCAATAGCAATAGCCTCAGATCATGTGATGGAGATGTGTTGAAGTTAGGGGGCAGTTACCCCAATATTTGTGTTATTAAAAATGATATAGGAATATTAATTTATTTGCACAACCAATTTAATTATTTAGACTCTTCCCCTTATTTTCTATAACTTTATATTTTATCTCCGAAAATTTGATTTTTGATTCCGTCCCTGCTCAGATCCGAATGTATGTGCTTGATTTTTGGTTCCGTCCCTAAAATTTGTATGTGCTCAGATCCGATGGTTTGTGATTTTAAAAAAAAAAACAAGCATTCCTATGGTTTCCAAATACACCACAAAATGATAGCGAGCTTAGTTGAAAATTCCACCAAATCTTGATTACGATCAACCATTATCGAGAGCCAAGACAGAATCCACTGTTTCAGAGGAGTTGGTCGGAATTCATCCATATGAATTGTTTAGGTCCGATCCAGACCATACTGGATGTTCAACTAAACTCTCAGAATAAATGTTTTATAGTTTCATGAGACGATTACCGAAAGAACACTGACATTTAAAATTAATGAGTGCACGACTAAAAACATACCTTAATGAACTTATCATATCAATATAATAGATGATTCATATTCTAAATGCATCACTTGAGCCAAAATATATCATGCTTAAGCCATGGCAATAATACAAGGCAAGAACATTTACATGTCACCTGAATCTAGAACTATTCAAAATATATATTTACATAATTAGACTCTTGACTTGTAACTTGATTGAAATCCATAAAACTGGAAATAACAAAAAATGCTCTATAGCCAACCTTGAACGTTGATTGGATTAAATCCATTGGATTACTCTATAGAACTTATTGTGTTAAGTTTGGCCTTGATTGGTTGAGAATTGAGCTCAAAAGGATGGAAAATTGGGAGTTTGATCTTGTGAATGATTAAAAACCTCTTTTATGTGTTGAAATGGTTACTAAAGAGAAAGGAGAGTCATTGAAAAGTGAAAAAGAGAAGTTTTACTTGTTGAACTTAAGGTGGTTCATATCCAATTTTGAAATACATCATGTTTTTAAAAAAAAAAGTGACACATTGACGCATTATTATTGACAATGTTTTAACACTTGATGTTGAGTGTTGGATTTTAGCATCAAATGGTTAAAAAAAAATTTACTATCATGTAAACAATGTTTTTAGATGCTTTTAATAAATATTAATATTTTTTATTAAATAAAAAGGTATATTCTCATGAAATATATGAGACAGTCACTTTCAATATTTTAAAATGATGCCTAAATGAATAAAGACATTTATTTGTTAATAAAGACTTATAATAGATTTTTGGGGCAAGTTAGAATGATCTGCAATAATTTTTCTAGATTTTTAGGCATGACTATTGATACCCATTCATGCAGTCGATATTGTATAAACACGAAAAAAATTTAAGAAAAATGTGTGAGCAGTAGTGATACTCATATTATCGGTATCAATACTCGGTATGAGATATCGATACCTATAAGGATTCAAAAATTTTATTATATTATTTTAATATTGATATTCACATTTGAGTATTGATATCCAAAGTATTGATATTCTAATGGAAGTACTGATGATCGTTGTGAGGTATCGACACTCTATACAGTTAAAAGCTTAGAATCGACTTTTAAATACATCAAATATTTTCAAAATATTCTAAAAGTCGAGGATAGAACCATAAAACTTGTAAAAAAATGAAAATATCCTTTAAAGAGTAATAACATGGCTATAAAGACTATAACTATGATGTAGCAACGAACTAGAAGAGGTGGATCCTTATAAAAGCATGTGGGAGCTTTGGTCCTAAAATTTGACAACTTTACACTTAGTCCTTTAAAATTTTAAGTTTGTACTCATTAAAGAATTTTAAAATTGTTATTATATTTTAAATTTTTTTAATTAAATCCCCTCTTAAAAAAAAAATCTCATTAAATTTAGTTAAACCCTTTAATTTTTATGAAAATTTTATATTAAATCCTTTAAAATTTCAATATAAATTTCTAAAATTTTTAAATAAATCCCTTAAAAGTAGCTTAACTATAATTAGTTTATAGTCGATTATGACATCAATTTTCAAGGAACTAATTTGATAGGTCTGTAAATGAAGTGGACCTCGGTTATAGACGACCATAAAAGGGGAGGATCCAAAAGAGGTGTTATAACAATATTCGGCCCATGCAATCCAATCCAGCGCTTTAGTCCAAAAAATGTGTATTGAGGAAATTTTTAAGGGGAAAAATATTTTTAATTATTCATTTACCCTCATCCATTAATATTAAAATAGTGTAAAATTAAATGAATTTTTATGGTGTAAGTAGTAATGTCAGTCCGCATATAGTGAGACGGGGATGGAGAAAAAAATAATCCTTTTGTAGGTGGTGATAGGACAAGCATAGGTACGACCTTGTATCGTCCTGTCTTATCCTCGTTTACTCTACATCATCCTTTGCTGGCCCAATATACATAATAAGCATATTTAAAAAATAAACATTTAAAAATATTAATAACATTTAACTTGCATTCACCATTGTTTTTTTTTTTAAATTAAAGCATTCATATAGTCTTAGTTTCTTGATTCTTACTCAATTTTAACACACTCTCAAACATTACTCCTTCAATTTCTCAATTTTAACTCGTGTTGAAGCTATATTCTAATTTACAATTAAAGTATCACGACGATTCTTAAAAAATATTGATAGTTGGAATAATGTCACATACATGTGATGGGAGTCAAGATGACGGACATTTCATACTTTATTCATAAAAAATAATTTATATTTATTTATCTAATACATATAAATATTATATGAATTGGGTCGTGGATGAGTATAGCAGATATTAGGTGAATCTTGGGACCTATGTGTGTGGTGAGATGAGGATGATTTTTGATTTTGTACTCGCAACGGGTCGTAGAATGGGGATGAGGATAAAAATTCTTGACGAGAATGAGTGCAAAGAGAACACTCACGCATTCGTCCTGTCCAATTGACATCGTTTAGTGTGAGTAGATCTTAATATATATATATATATATATATTCAAAATTTAAATAAAATCAAACAAATTATATACATACATACATACATACATACATACATACATACATGTATATATATATTCAAAATTTAATCTAACGTTTAGACATATGTTAGTGCTCAAAACTTATTATCATAATGTAATGATATTGTCCTAAAAAAGCAAGGAAACATGATGACAAACAGAACACTGGATAGTGTAATTCGTTGTAAAATAACCAAATAATTTAATGAAGGGTAAACTACAGTGGTAGTCCCTAAACTTTTAGAGCACTTTTAATATAGTCATTAAACTTTTAAAACAATCACTCAACTTTTAATTCACTTTCATTACGGTCACTACCGTCATCTGTCGTTAAAAAATGATAGCGTGGCACGTTATATTCTTCATTTTCTCTCTCTTTTCTTGCTCTTCTATCTTTTTCCTCCATGGCATATCAAGTTAGACACCAATAATGAAAACAAACCGTATAGCCACACATAAATCATGTACTTTTTTTTTGAAAGGGTGAATCATGTACTTATTCAAAGATAAAGAACGTCAACTCAAACAATGTCTTAACGAGCAATCTATCTAAATTCTCAGTTTTTGTGTTCTCCAAACGTAGATAAAAAAACTAGAGAGCAAGAAAGAGACCACTTTAATAGTATGTCATAAAACATGGACACAAAACACTGAAAGATGCATAAAATATTATCATTGCAGAAAAACTCCCTCGCACATATTTCCCGAATTAGCACCATCGTGTATAGGTTTATCAAATCTTACACCAACATTTGAAGAAGGATTGTCCAAAAAGTACAATACGACCTTTCCACGAATGCCATAAAGGTGGGCCTCTATAGATTGAGTTGATAAAGAATAAATTAAAGCATTGTGATAGAAAACAAAGATCACAAAAAAGAAGAAGGAAATAGCATGTGAGAAATAGGATACGCTTATGAAATTGGCCATATTTGGTGAGTTGAGATCAAGTGGAAGGGCATTTTCGTTTTCGCATTAAAAGAGAGAAGTAGGACATTTATAGTTGAAAATCATCACCGAAACTTGTTAGACTGGTTCCACTTAAATTAAAAAATGTCTAGAACATGCTTTCAAAAAATTCACCCCGAATTTCGGGTTAATAATTCGAATCTTGAATCCGAGTATGGGTATTTTGATGTTAAGGATTTAATTTGAAGAATTTAGATTTGGAAGTTCAATTAAATGGAAACGAGGACCGACGTGAATAAAGATTAAAATTTTATGTCTAAAGTAAAAATAAGGAGAGAAGTAAAATTTTTATATTAAAATTTGTCCAAAGGTGATTATGAAAACTTTTACAGGCAAGTGTTTTGGACTATTAGATTTGGATAGGTTTTCCATTTTTAATACGAACCCTTAGATATATTAAAATTTATGAGATTTTATTTTAATAGAAAAATAGTTTGTTATATGTGTTGGAAGAGAGAGAAAAAGATGAAACAAATCTCCATCTTCTTCCCTATTTTTTTTTTCAATGGGAGAAAGAAAGACAACTTGGGTAAGTTTCTTTCATTATTTTTTTCGTTATTTCTACATGAATTTTGGATTGAGTTGTGAAATATAATATTGATCTTCATGTTATTTTTTTTTCATTTGAGCATTATATTGATGGGTCAAGTCTCTCTTTTCTCCCATAGAGGTGGATGACAAATTTGAGGGAAAGAGAGGTAAGAGTTCAAACTTTGTTCTACAAATTCTTCCTTATTTAGTTGAATTTTGAGTAAGTTTGTGAGATGAGAAATTGTTTATCTCGTCATTCTCTACATGATAAATGTTTCGTTGAAGGCTATTAATTGGGTTTAAGTAAATCCTAAATTTCATGAAAATCCTAGAGTGAGAAAGTTTAGGTTATGATAAAGAAAATATAAATTGAGAGTGAATTGTGAAGGAAAATGAGTATTTGAGTTGAATTTTGGATAAACCTTAAACTGTTTCATAAATATTCTTGGAAAATCTTATTGTAGGTTTTTAAAGGATTGATTTTAAGAAGGATTCAAGTTTAGTTGGTTAATTAAATTTATTTTAGTGATCTTTATTAATATTTTGAAAAGATAGTAATTGATTCTTTCACTTGTTGGCTTAGTGAAAGAATTGGAGAAACTTCTATCACCAAAGGGGAAGAGAAAAATTGTAGGAAATTGGTCAATGGTTACCCTTGAAGTTTATGTTTAAGGTTTGTACATCTTCAACTTTGAAGTGCTTTCCGCCTTTCATAATTGTTATTGTTTTGCATGTTTAAGCATTTGTTGAGTTGCTTGGGTGTTTAAGCATGTTGACCATTGGATGCTCTCGAGATTATTATTCTTATTGTTAAAGATGTGATTAAATGGTCACAACATGCCAATAAAATTCTAATAGGCTTTAGGAAGCATGAAACTACATATATGGGTCAAACTTAGAGATCCTTAGTTGAAATTTAAGGCCAGAAAAGTTTTTTTGGGCTTTAGTACCGATACGCGGGCAGGCCGTATTGATACCCCTTGTAAATCTTGACAAACAAGATAAACTAAGTATATCAATATCGGTATGGTTTGACCCCGACCGGTACATGTAGACCTTGCAGAATTTTAGTGACCAAATGAGGTATCGGTACGACAGGTAATATACCGATACTTAAGCCCGTGTATTAGTACGGTCGATCTAGTATCGATACGAGTAGGTTTTCCCCAAATTTCAGTAACGAATTTTGATATCGGTTCAGGCAACCGAGTACCGATATTCGTGGACCGAGTACCGGTACGCCGTAGACCTTACCGGTACCCACAACGGACATTACCCAAATTTTGGCTAATTAATTATAATGGCTTAATAAGTTTTTGGAAAGGCTAACTTGCATTAAGATCGAATATAGTGAATTTTAGTATTGCTCCTTTGGTTGAACTTGGACCTTGGACGTTATTGTAAAATGACATTTCTTTGCCTTGCTTTATATGTTGGCCTTGTGAGCCTTGTTCGTTTGATTAATTGATTGGTATGGGATTTAAATACTTAAGAGTTGTACTGCAGTACGTTTTCGTTCCTTTTAAAGTACTTGATGGCTAAATCTTTTCGAGTATGAGATGCTTGTTATTCGATGGCTAACTGTTTACGAATACGAGATGCCGCTACTCGATGGCTAGGTGTTTTCGAGTATGCGATGATCCTTACTCGAGGGCTACGTGTTTCCGAGTATGTGTTGTCTCCTACTTGATGGCTATGTGTTTCCGAGTAGATGACCCCTGCTACTACCTGATGGCTAGGTGTTTCCTAGTATGTAGCCAATGGAAGGACCCGATGTCGAGGTGGTCTCAGGTAGGGATGGGCATTTTACCCTATATGGTCGTGTTTTAACCCGACCTGGCCTGATTAGGTCAGATTTTTTAATGAAAAATATTAGATTTGGGTCGGGTCGGTTCAATTTTATTAAGGGTGAAGTCGGGTCGGGTTCGGGTTTAGGGTGGGAAATATCCGACCCGACCCAACCTGGGGATTAATTGTGTAATTTTCCCCTAAATTTTTTAGGGATATTTATAATAATACCCCACATATATATTTTTATAATTAGGTCCTTAAAATTGATTTTTTATTTATAATTTAGTCCTTAAAATTATAATTTTTTATGATTATATCCCCTAAAATTATTTTTTTACAATTAGGTCCCTAAAATTAATTAATTTTTATAGGTCGAGGTCAAGTTAGTGTATTTATTTTTAGGTCGGGACAAATTTTTTAAAGAATACGTTCGGGTCAGGTCGGGTTCGGATTTATGGTATTTATTTTCGAGTCGTGCTCGGGTGGGCCAAAAACCCAACCCGACCTGACCCGTTCCCATCCCTAGTTCCAGGTTTACAGGTTTGACCACTATTGTGATGGTACTTGTCAATTCCTTTGCTTTTTTTTATGTCATACACTCTTTGCTTATATTGCATGCTTACTTTTATGAACGCCATGAAGTATAGTAGAATAGACAGGTACCACTGAGCTTTGTTAGCTCAGCATGCAGATGTGTTGTTTTTTCGTGCGTAGGTTGACAGGTCACTCACCTTGAGGAGCACAACGACAAGAATTTCCCAGCACCAATTCAACTCGAGTACAGTACCTTGATTTTAGTAATTGGGCTATGTATCCATAAAACCTTATTGTAGTTAGTATGTAACTCTATCTTATTTTGTTGTGAAGTACAATGTTTTAATTCGTATGGAGCTCCATTTGTTTTGAATATGAATTTATCTATAAAAGCTTCTATTCTTAACTTGATTTAATTATGTTTTATGGCTAAACTTGAACGAAATTTTACGCGTCGAGCTAGAGAAAGCTCGAATATAGTGTCTCGGATCCGATGAGATCGGGGTGTTTCACACAGCTCTTCTTTAACTCTTATCAAACAGTTTCATTGAAAATAGGTTGCAGAGACCACAGTGACATTTGAAAGCAAACCATATACAAAGAAAAGAAAGATGAGTTTATTCATGTTGATATAAGACTTCTAGAAACACTAAATCATTTGGAATCTTATATTAGATGTGATGTGTGGAATTTAAGCTACCATTTGAATGTTTCCAAAAATTTTAGAGCGGGATTACAGTACCTAGATGGAGAAGCGGCTGGGTAGAGACTGTATGAAGTTGAATTCACAAATTTTACTATAACTACTGCATTTTTCATGTAATAACATAAGTCCGAGAGTACATCCAAATAATAATAAAAATAAGACTTTTGAAATGTGAATGACACAGAGAAATCGACTCTGGAAAGTCTTTCAAGAAACTGTAACTACCTATCTTAAACATTATATCCTTAGGTAATTCAGATGAGGAGGGCATGATATCGGTTTGTCTTTGGCTGAGATTCTGGCTATACAGTTTGTTTTCATTATTAATGTCTTATTAACTTACTCTATCATGGAGGAAAAAAACAGGGGAGGAAGAAAAAGAGAGGAAAAGAAGAAAATAACTGCCATGTCAGTATTTTTTAACCGCAAGTGACTACAGTGGCCGTAATGAAAGCGAATTAAAAGTTTAATGACTGTAATAAAAGTTTTAAAAGTTCGGTGATTATGTTGAAAGTCAGCTAAAGGCTTAGGGACTACCAGTGTAGTTTATATATATATATATATATATATATATATATATATATATATATATATATATATATCACACCAAAATTCATCGACTTCATGATTTTGATGAGTGTCTCCCACCATTAATTTTGCTTTTGCAAGAAACGGACATGCTGTTGGGACATTATTGTCGTGCTTTCCCCATAAACATGGACACATATCTGCTGTTTTTGTTTTCTTCTTAGAATTTTCTCAAGAAAATGACAGAAAGTTTCTGCTTTCTTCATTGCATACGAGACTAATTTGTGAAATGTTTTGTCTGGCTTGAAAGATTAGTCAGTCGCTTGTTTTCTTCACTAAATTCCGTTTTAAATTATTCAAATACTTGTATCCGACACATATTCAATATAAAATATAATATAATACATGTACATTTAGGTATATGAATGGAGTGTGTAATAATGGTGGAAAGCAATGGAAAGAAGAGTGGCCTAATAACTTAAACGTGCAAATCAGTAATGCAGCAAAGCTAAAGGCTAAAGCTGCAAGCAACTTTTGAATCTTTTGAAGAATGATTAGTAGATTATCAACTACAAAAACACAAAACACATCATCACTACTCCATTACTATGCATATAATATAATAACTTTAGCCGAGTTCGGTTTTTAAACATATATAGGGTTGCAATTCACTTACTCTGTGCAAAATTCAATTATTTTTATATTTTTTTGTCAAAATAGGTACTTGATGTATTTTTAATCAATATCACATGTCAACTTTTAAAAATTTAGATGAAAAAATATACTTTAGACATACATATTTTGACCAAAAATACTTTAATTATATGTTTTGACAAAAAGTATACTTTAAATTTGTGTGTTGGACTAAGAAAAACTATAAGTACCTGAAAGAAAAAGTTGATATACTTTAGTTATTTATGTGTGATATAACTCAAAATAATGTTGAAAAATCATTTGAGATGATTCATGTAAACTCAAATTAACTTTTGGGATGTTGTAATTTGACTTGAGTGATGAATAAACGTGTTCAAAGATCCAGCAGAATCTTTTATGCAGTAATTTCTATTTATCTAATGCAATCTAAATTATTATTTATAAAATATTAATGAGATTGGTTAAAATGATAAGCAGTTTGATATTACTTAAGCAAGTTTTGAGTTCGAAACTTTGTATATGCAGAAAATTTTTGTTGGAAAACTCATCCATCAATATCAAGTGTGCGGCGTAGGTCGCTAAGATAAAGTAATGGGAAATCAAAAATGCAACCAAAAATATTACTTACTAAATAAAATCATTCTCATTCTAATCCAACGAGGAACATATGACGAGAACGAACTTGAAAAGGTCAGTGTGTGAAGCTTGTATGAGCCGACAGGAAATTGAAAGTCAAAAGCAGTCAACAAAGAGCATTGTTTTGTCGGGGTTGGGAATTTTATATTATCATTTGTTAAGAAAATACTATTTATCTGTTGATGACTTCGATGATTAGGGTTTAATAAATTTTTAGGGATCAATCTGAACAAATTTGTGCACCAAAAGCAATCCTTGGGAATTTGGGTCATCTTTAGGGATGGCAATGTATCTTGGACAAGACCCGAATATGTAGATCTAGATCCGTTTTAGAGGGTCTGGATTTTAAAATTTTGGACCCGACTGATCCGGGCCGGATCTGGATCCTCTGATTAAAGTACGGATCCGGGTCCGAATCTGACACTAAGATTCAGACCTAGACCAGTTTACCCGTTTATAGAAAAACCCACATTTGGTTTTAAAATATTATTTCCCTTCCTTTGCTTTAGTTTTATATTTCACATTATTCTCTAATGTAATTTTTATTTATTTATGACAGACACTTTTGAAGCAACACATGCTTGTTCCACTATTAATGAAGATTGTGATGATGATGCGGAAGTGGTGGATATCATTGACATGATAAAGAAGAAAGTTATTATATTACATAACCTTAATATTAATATTTAAATTTCACAAATATTATTTTCATTAAATAAATTTTTCTCTTTGGTTGGTTGTTTCTTGTTTGTTTTGAGATGTTGATGATTTAAGTAGTGATGAAGACTAGCACTCTAAGGAAGTAGAAGTGCGGTATTCGGCTTGCGACAATGGAATGTTTCATAATCTACATTTTTTAATGTTTGTGTTATTCAAAAGACATTTGTGTAATTGTGTTGGAGTTTTTTTTTTGAGACTTTAGTTTATCGTTTTTTATTATGTTACTAGTTGTATTGAAATTAATCTTTCTTCCATTGGAGATGTGATGTGAAATTAGTCAATGACAGTTTTATTACGTTAAAAAATATGCCGAATGGTCATTTTTTAACAGACCTATTTTGGACCCGGATCCGTGAGATCCGTTGGATTTGGATATGGGTCTCAATTTTCTAGACCCGCGGATCCGGGGCGGGTCTAGATCCAGGATATGAAAATAGGTCTGGATCTAACTGGACCCGGTCCAGATCCGGCCCGTTGCCATCCTTAGTCATCTTCCACCTTTACTCCACTATATAAATATGAATAGATAAATTATTGGATTTAAGCAATTTACTCTTCTTTTTTTTAAATTAAAAGTTGGAAAATAAGAATATCAATACTTTAAAAGAAGTATAGCAAATTTTATATAAATAAAACTTATTATTTGAGACATTAATAGTGTAAACATAATTTTATAATTGGTTTTAAGATTATTATAAATATTCTTCAAATACTTTTAATTTTAAAATAAATAAAGAGAGAATATTTCATACACAAGCAGAAAAAAATTCCACAAAAGTTTGATTTTAGTGTTTAGAGGCTAGGGTTAGGGTTTAGAGTTAGTGTTTTAGTGTCTATGATTGAGTTTTAAGGTTTTGGAATATATTTTATGACTTAAAATTTAGAATGTAGGGTTTAAAAATTAGAGATTAAAGCTTAGGGTCTCTAAAATAGATACGTGAAAGTTTTAAAAGCTCAATGCCTCCCATTGCGAAAAAATAATGTCAACAAAAAATAAATAACGATTGCGACTCGATGCCTCACACTATGATTAACACAAACAAATGTTAAAAGACTAATGATATACGAATACAAGTCCTCTGCCCCTAAGTATGCCTCTTTCTATCCACACACTAAAAAAATACTAAAAATTAAATTCTAAACCCTAACCTTAAATTTCACATCTTAAACCTTAAACCCTACACCCTAAAGAATACACATTGCCTCCAATTCCATAAACACTAACTTTAAGACCTAAACCCAATATTTTAAAGTAGAGCACCAAAAGAGGCATAATCGGGGGGCAAACGATTTCATTCATGATAAACATGGATGCATTACACCATTGATATCGTCATGATAGACCATGGAGGATACATCTCCAAGTTTATTTATAGGTGTCTTTTGTTGGGGAAGAAACCGAACAACCGAAATTAAGAGAAAGCACAACCGGTGTTCTTTCTCTCCCTATAACTCAAGTTAGTAATTATGGAAAATAGAATATCACAAATATGTTCTCTAGCAGCACTAATCAACCACAAATCATCAATGCAATCACAACACAAATAAATCGAGACACTGTTATTTTTATGTGGAAACCCCCTCTAAATCAAGGGTAAAAACCACGGGACTTTAGAGTCCGATCAAAAGCTCCACTATAATCAAATGTTCAACTACAAGACTACAATATCTAGCCTACAACAAGCATTCAACTCCAACAAGGCTAATAAGAAGTAGTCTTTAACAAAAGATAGTAAAATGAGAGAACATCACCAAAAAAATGCTCAAAGAGTTGATCAAAACTGCTCAAAGCTGGAAAATAGTTTTCTCTCGAACAATGTTTGAGCTCTCTCTGCATTCTCTATCTTTTCTTTCAAATCTTAACAACACACTCTATAATACACTAAGCCAATATTAAAGGCTTACAAAAGTCAAAACAAAACTAAAAACACACACCAATATGGCTGACAATAGCCAACAACCCCTTTTGAAAATGAAGGTGTAACCGGTGAGGATTTTCCACATAGTGGGACCCTCACCCAACAAATCTCCCTCTCCCACTATGTGGGGAATGTCTTCATGCTGGCCATCAAGCAGCATACTTTAAAATTCCCTCTTGGTAAGGCTTTAGTCAACATATCAGCACCATTATCATCAGTATGAATCTTCTCAAGCTCTAACAATTTAGCTTCAAGAACATCTCGTATCCAATGGTACCTCACATCAATATGCTTAGATCTAGCATGAAAAGTTGAGTTCTTACCGAGATGAATCGAGCTCTGGCTATCACAATACAAGACATACCTCTCCTGAGTAAAGCCAAGTTCATGCACAAATTTCTTTATTCAAAGCATCTCCTTGTACGCTTCGGTCACTGTAATGAACTCTGATTCGGTGGTGGATAAGGCAACACACTTTTGCAATCTCGATTGTCATACCATAGCTCCCCCTGCATAAGTGATCAAGTAACCTGAAGTAGATCTCCTCGAGTCAATGTCCCCGACCATGTCTAAATCTGTATATCCAACAAGAACATGTTTTTCATTGCCAAAACAAAGTTTCATGTTGGAATTGCCACGAATATATCTCATGATCCACTTCACTGCATTCCAATGCTCTTTGCCTGGATTAGAAAGAAACCGACTAACTGTACCAACAGCATAAGCCAAGTCTGGTCTCGTGCAAACCATTACATACATGAAACTACCCACGGCTGAAGAGTAATGAACTTTCTGCATCTCTTCATTCTCTTTTTCTGTGGAAAGACTATGCTTGACACTCATACTGAAATGAGTAACAAAGAGAGTATTCACCACTTTAGCTTTGTCCATACTAAACCTTTGAAGTACTTTCTCAATGTACCTCTCTTGTGATAACCACAATTTCTTGCCCTTTCTATCACGTGTCAACATTATGCCAAGAATTTGCTTTGCTGGCCCCCCAAATCCTTCATCGCAAAGGATTTACTCAACTCTTGCTTCAACTTGTCAATTCTGGAAACATTACGACCAACTATAAGCATATCATCAACATAGAGCAAAAGTATAATAAAATCGTCACCAGAGAATCTCTTAATAAAAATACAATGATCAGAAGTAATCTTCTTGTAGCCTTGCTCTTCCATAACATACTCAAACTTCTTGTACCATTGTCTAGGAGCTTGCTTCAAACCATACAAGCTCTTCTTCAACCTGTACACGTAGTCATATTTTCCTTGTGCAACAAATCCCTCTGGCTGCTCCATGTAAAGCTCTTCTTCCATATCACCACGAAGAAAAGTAGTTTTCACGTCCATTTGGTCAACCTCTAAGTCATAACAAGCTGCCAAACTCAATATAGTTGTAATAGATGATATATTCACAACTGGAGAAAATATTTCTTCAAAATCAATCACCTTTTTCTGAGTATAACCCTTGACGACCAATCTAGCTTTGTATCGTGAAGATGAAGACTTTTCTTCATGCTTCAGCCTGTAAACCCGCCGATTCTTCAAAGCTCTCTTGCCCTTAGGCAGTTTCACCAACTTAAATGTATAGTTATCATGCAAGGATTGAAGTTCATCTTTTATTGTTTCAACCCACTGATCTTTGCATTCACTTTCCATGGCCTCTTCATAACATTCAGGTTCTCCCCCATCAGTCAAAAGAACATAATCATTAGAAGAATACCTGACAGAAGATCGTTGTTCACTAGAAGATCTTTGAAGTGGAACTGCTGGTGGAGCTATAGGTGCTTGTTGTTGATCATTCACAACATCAT
Organism: Hibiscus mutabilis; assembly: GCA_019671005.1. Lineage (NCBI taxonomy): Eukaryota > Viridiplantae > Streptophyta > Magnoliopsida > Malvales > Malvaceae > Hibiscus > Hibiscus mutabilis. The sequence continues at coordinate 34,848,916 of CM033749.1, forward strand.
CTATGGAAGCATTAAAGTCACCTATATCCTGGTGGTCATCATTAACATCACCGTGTACATCATCTTGATTATGATTCAGTGAAGGGTCTAGGGGAACTGGATTCACATCGGTCAAGTCACCACTATCTTGTGAATCCTCCTTCTCTATCTTATCAATGTCATCAATGGTCTGATCCTCAATGAAGACAACATCTCGGCTTCTCACGAGCTTCTTCTGAACTGGATCATAGAGTCTATAACCAAACTCACCATCTAGACCATAACCAATAAAGATGCATTGACGAGTCTTGACATCCAACTTAGATCTTTCATTCTTTGGAACATGAACAAATACTTTACAATCGAACACACGCAGGTGATCATGTGACACGTCTTTACCAAACCAAACTCTATCGGGTACATCACCTCGCAAAGGAACACTAGGAGACAGATTAATTACATGTGTCATTGTATTCAAGGCTTTAGCCTAAAACAATCTTGGCAACTTTGCATCTGACAACAAACATCTGACTCTCTCAATCAATGTTTGGCTCATTCTTTCAGCTAACCCATTTAATTCTGGAGTCTTCAGTGGTGTTTTCTAATGTCTGATTCCCTATCACAGACAATACTCATGAAATGGCCTTGTGTACTCGCCACCATTATCAATACGAATGCACTTCAACTTCTTCCATATTTCTCTTTCAACTGATGCTTGAAATTTTTTAAATGCCACAAAACTTGGTCTTTCGACTTTAAAGTGTAGACCCACAGCTTTCTTGAACAATCATCAATGAAAGTCACAAAATCAAGTGCATCACCATATGACCTTACCTTTATTGGACCACAAACATCTGAATGAACCAACTCTAGCAACTCTGATCTTCTATGAGGATGATGACTTCTAAAAGAAACTATTCTCTACTTCCCCGCTAGACAATGAGCACAATTCTTCAATGTGGCATTCTTCAAACCAGAAAGTTGATTCTCCTTGGTTAAACAATTAAGCCCCTTATCACTCATGTGACTAAGCCGTTTATGCCATAACTTAGTTGAGTCATTTACTGTCACATTCACAGTGTCTCTAGAAGTTGAAGCCTGCATCAAGTACAAATTTGAGCTCTTCTTTCCTCGAGCCACAACCAATAAGCCTTTAGTCAACTTCCACTGCCCCTGACTGAAGGTGTTACAAAATCCATCATCATCAAGCTTTCTTGCAGAAATCAAATTCAAATGGATATCTGGTGCATATTTGACATCATTGAGAATTAACTTTGTTCCATTATTGCTCACCTAGCTAACATCTCCCATGCCAATAACTGGAACCAAACCGTCATTACCCATCTTCAATACTCCAAAATCACCAGGAGTATAAGATGTGAAGAAATCCCTCATCGACGTGACATGAATTGAAGCACTAGTATCAATCACCCAACTAGTCTCGTCGCATGCTAGGTTGACCAAATTCTCAGAACAAATGACCAATAGATCTTCACGAGTAGTAGTATCAACACGCTCAGATTTTTTATCATTATTCTGATCGTTTTTATCACCACTGCCTTTGTTCTCTCTCTTCCACTTGTAGCAATATTTCTTGATATAGTCTTTCTTACCACAATGATGACACTCAAGATTCTTATATCTCGATCTTGACTTGCTACGACTTTTATCTCTACCCTTGCCATCTTTTTCTCTGTTTCTCCCTCTGTTCTCGGTAACCAACACCTCAGACAGTGATGTAAAACCCTGAGATCTTCTTCTAACCTCTTTATTCAACACACCGCTCTTAGCCAAATCCAAAGTAATAATACCCTGTAGAGCAGAATTAATGAGTGAGACCCGAAAAGTCCCCCAAGAGTCTAGTAGAGTAGCAAGCAACCAAAGCCCTAAAATTTCATCATCAAATCTGACACTCATACCAAGCAACTGATTTATCACACTTTGAAATTCACTAACATGGTCAGCTGTAGACGTTCATTCTCTGTATTTCAACGCCATCATTTTCTTTAGCAAAAACAATTTGTTATTGTTCGACCTCAAAGCATACAAGATTTCAAGCTTCTCCCACAATGTGCGAGCATATGTCTCCTGATCAATGTGGTTGTAAACATTTTCTTCAAAAAATTGTCGAATATAGCCACACACCTGTTGATGCTCAAATTCTCATTCCTCATCACTTTTCGAATCGGGTTTTTGGGTAGCAAAGACCGGAAGATGCAAAGCATTTACAAACAACAAGTCTTTCATTTTATTCCGCCAAAGTTGATAATTCGTGTCACTCAACACAATCATCTTGCTCATATTAATCTTCATAATTATCTCACAATAACCAAGCTTTGATGCTAGTTTGTTGGGGAAGAAACCGAACAATCGAAATTAAGCGGAAGCACAACCGGTGTTATTTCTCTCCCTATAACTCAAGTCAATAATTATGGCAAGCACAATATCACAAATATGTTCTCTAGCAGCACTAATCAACCACAAATCATCAATGCAATCACAACACAAATAAATCGAGACACCGATATTTTTACGTGAAAACCCCCTCTAAATCAAGGGTAAAAATCACGGGACTTTAGAGTCTGATCAAAAGCTCCACTATAATCAAATGTTCAACTACAAGACTATAATATCCAACCTACAACAAGCATTCAACTCCAACAAGGCTAATAACAAGTAGGCTTTAACAAAAGAGAGTAAGATGAGAGAACATCACCAAAAAATGCAGCTGCTGTAAAATGAGTATTTCCGACTCTACGGGTATTGGATGAAAAATCCGACCGTACAAAGTCAAGAACACCAAGTCGCCTAGCTTCTGTCCAAAAATCAGCTCAATCGAACCACGGATGGACCTCCGATCGAAGAGTTGATCAAAACTGCTCAAAGCTGGAAAATAGTTTTCTCTCCTATTTTTCTCTCGAACAATGTCCGAGCTCTCTCTGCAACCTCTCTTTTTTTTCAAATCTGCCCAACACACTCTATAATACACTAAGCATTATTAAAGGCTTACAAAAGTCAAACAAAACTAAAAACACACACCAATATGGCTAACAACCACCAACAACCCCTTTTGAAAATGGAGGTGTTACCAGTGAGGATTTTCCACATAGTGGGACTCTTACCCAACACCTTTTTGGTGTCTCTTTCTATATCCAACACTAAAAAATTAAATTCTAAATCCTAAACTTTAAAATTTAAACCTTAAAAATACATTTTACTCTAAATTCCCTACTTTAAACCTAAACTCAAACCTTAAAACTTAATTTTTAACTATAAACCTAAACTTTAGTATAAAGACATAAATAAAAACACTAAAAAAGAGAGAATTTCTATTCCAAATCAACATGGGTGAGTAGGGCAATTTTAACTTTAGCATATAAAAGCAAAAAGAAATAAAGAAATGCAAAGATAATCATTGATTGCACTAAGCTCAATCTTCAATGTCTCGTTACTTTGATAAAGCATTGAAGAAGAAAACTATACATACATATATATCTAAACTAAAAGAATACAAAGAAACCAGAGAGCACCATTTCCATGGCTGTAATAAACATTGAAAAATAAGATAAAATATCAATCTGGTATACCCCTTCTTAAACCTGAACAAAAACACATTGATTTTGATTCTTAGCTTCCATGGCGACTTTGATCACACTCTGAGCAAATAGACACTAAGTTCAGGAGCTCCATTGCTATCAGGATTCATCATATAGAAAGCTTCAGAATCTCTAGACCCAACAATCCTCTCGAACTTAGCCCTCATGTACATAACCTCACCGTCGCCAGCTCCGGCATCTGGTTCAGTCACCGGTAAAACCCCAGCTCCCATGGAGATTGGTTCAACGGCTTTCAAAACATTCCATTCTTTAGCCCCACAGTCTCTTCTCGTTGCAAACCCACATTTCTTTCCATTACAATAAGTTCTCCATACCGGCTCTTGGAGTAATCTCACAGCTTTTTTCTGATCTTCGTCTTCTTTGCGTTCTTTCTTATCGCATTCCAAAGCAATCCGTACCAACCCGGACGCCATTTCCCGAACCAGACCACTAATGGGCGTGGCGAGTTCAACGAGGAAAGCTGGTGGGGAATTCGGTTCTTTCTGAAAAGCAAAGTGGACATGGCCACGCCTGGAACCAAAAAGGGTGCCGACAACTCGAGCTCCAAGACCACCACCGCCACCACCAAAGGGCGGGTTCGGACGGTTCTTCCCAAAAGCCGTGAGAACAGCTCGAAGCCTCGTAATGGCGAATGCTTGAAGCTTCTTCCTGGGTGTCGGAACACCAACATGGGTTTTAGCTCTAAGATCTTCTGCTTGCTTCTTGTCTCGTTGATCAGTGGACTTTGAAGATGGCTGCTTGAACGTTGAGCCTTCTTCAACATCTTCGTCGTCTTCTGTTCCAACTTTTTTGGTCCAGCGGAAGTGTATTTTGGAGGTGTCTTGAGAGGTTTTCGCCATTGTTGGATGGTTGTGAAATGGAGAAAGAGAACCAACGGCGGTTGGGCTTTAAAAATGGTGTGAAAGAAAGAGGAGTAGTGAGTCTCTTATCAACTGCATGTGGGGTTGGGGCTCCATTTCCTTAGTGCAAGAGAATCCTGAGTGCTGACAAAAGAACTGTCCCACCGGCAAAAGAGATGGTGGAATTCGATATTTTACAAAAGAAAAGAAATTAAAAGAATACGAGAGGGGACAATGTGCGTTACTTCGCTTTCTGGGTGGGGTAAAAGAGAGTATTTTGCTTGACTGATGAGATCTACACACTCTTACCCTTCCCATCGGCAACAGCATGATAGTCGATAAATTTTAAAAAATATGTCTGATCAGATGAATGCTTTTATATTTCAAGTGTGACACCACGCTCTCCGTTCCAGTACGCCCACTTTACCCAACTCATTACCCTAAATCCGAAATGCAATGAACTCAACTGTTTGATGAATATTGTTGTAGGTCTAAGCGATGAACTAGTTTCAGAGCGAGATCCCCTTGTTGTTGGGTGAATAGTCATCGCTCACTAGCCTTCGAAACGACACTTCATTGTCTGTGGAGGTGGGGTCGTGGGGACCCTCACCACCAGTTTTGTACATGTCTCAACAACAATTGACGCATCACTATCTTGTTGGGCCCCACTCCAACCCACGTATCATCCTACGTGGCTTCAGCTTTTTTGGGGATTGGGATTTCGGACATACAGTAATCAGCTGTGATCCCAGACATTTCATGTCAGATGCTCTGTCTGCCCCTCCTTACATAAGAATTTTCTCTCTTGTTTTTTTTTCAACGTTATACATTAACTTTATTTGTTAATATATATATTGTAACAATATATTAATTTTATGAAAATTGAGACATAAATTATAAAAAGAACAAAATTTGTTTTATAAAACATAATTTTATACCATGGATAAATTAATAGAAATTACTTTAAAGTAATTTTATATTTTCTTAATTAAATATTGTACGCTTATATTTTTATTAAATAAATCAAATAACATAAAATAACATTCTCGTAATATAATTTTATAATTATAATTTTATATTTTGTGAATCAAACACACCACAAAATTATCAATAGGGAAAACCAATAGCAATAGCCACCCGAATTGACAGCCATTCTCTTGGGGTTTAAGGTCCTATCTTGGTACTAAAATGTTTCTTTTCCCTTCTCTTTCGAAAACTTCTCTTAATTTCACACATTCTAACCTCATAAATATAAACTTAAAAAATAGCCCAAAATCATTGCCTTTATGAGGAGTAAGACCGTGTATAAAATCTGATAAATTAAAATCAAATATGAAACTCAAAATAATTAATTTATGAATCTGGTTATTCAAATCAAAAGATTCGGTTTCAATACAATTTTTTTAAAAAAAGAAATTTAGTTCGGTGATGATTCACAATTTTGAGAAAAATCAACTAACCAAATCGACCAATTATCTATAATATTATAAATTTTATGCAGTAGAATAACTTATAGTCCACTGATTTTGATGCCCTTTTGATTCTTTGAAGACTTTTTGCTCTTGAGTTTGATTACTATATGAACTCTCATTTTTTTACTTTTTAGTTATTTTTTCACTTTAAAAAATAATTATTAAATTTGATATTTTAACAAACGAAGTAAAAGAAATCATTATCTGAACCGAATCAAATATTTCAATTAATCGATTACTTGATTTAGTTGGTGCGTTTAAGATCGAAATTTATAATCCGAGTTCACTAGTTAAAAGAAATATTCTGTTAACGGTTAATCAAACTCAATTTGACACAACCCTATCGAGAAGGCTTATATCACTTTTTTTCTCTACTTAACGAGCCTAGTTGGAGTTTTCTTAAATTTATCCCAAAAACCTTAAATCATTTCAAGATTATTTTTTTCATAGTCTAAAGGTGATTGCAATGTAGTATCTGTTCATATATATTCTTAATTCTTTGACAATGCACATACTTTATAGACATAGACAAAACTATATGTAGTGTGGGTGGGGCTGTTGCCATGGGCGGATGTAGCATTAGAAAGTGGGGTGCAATTGACCCCACTTGATTTGTTGGGTGTAGGGTTTTTAATGTGGTATTATAGAATTTTTATAGTAACTATTAAATTTGACCTCACTTAATTTGTTGACGTATGGGGTCAACATACATATAGTAGTGGTACGAGGATTTTTCATACCACATATTTTACTCTCGACCCCTCTAGATGAAAATTCTAACTCCGCCACTGGCTGTTGCCCCCTTAATTTTTTTGGCATAATAGCGTTTTTAGGTCTTTTTAGTTTAAATAAGTCTTTTTTCCCTCTCAAGTTTTCAAATCTAAAGGTTCAATAGACTCGTGTCCCTCCTAATATTTGATCCTAGCTCCTAGGGATGTTAATGTGGTGGGTTTTGCAGGGATTCGCCCCACTTCGCATTCAATTGGGCATGGATGGTTACAAAGTTTACTGGTTGTGGGGTAGGGATGAAGATAAAAATTAGATTCATCGTGGGTGATGGGTAAGACATGAATATGCCTTTGTACCTGCCCCACCCCACCCCACCCGCATCGCATCATCCCCACTTGTCCCAACAGATTTTATAACATGTTATTATAAATATTATTAAAAATATAATATCAGTTTGGATCATAGTCTAATTTAAGGTAATTCATATAGACTTGTCTTGGGATATTAATAAAAGTTCAATATATATATAATTGAGTTTGAGATTTATCAGTTAAATACATAAATAATTTTTTAAAATATTTGTTTGAATCAGAGATAATTTACATTGACTTATCTTATAATATTTATGAATATATATATATAACATTTATGTTTATTGGTATTTTTTAAATTTTATTTTCTTAATATTATATGTTATTTAGATTCTATTATTATTTATTTTTATTTTTAAAAGGCTTTTTTCATTGTTGTTTTCTTTTTAGTACTTTCTATATTCTTTATTTATTATAACAATTACAATATTATTTTACATGTTATTTATGCTATTTTCTCTCATTTATAATATATTTTAATAATTTTTTAGTCCAAACTTTTTTGTTATACAAAATTTAATTTCGTATATTATTATTTTTTAAAATTAGCGGCAGTTGGAATAATATCACATAGGTAGTGGAAGTCTAAATGACGAATATTTCATACTTTTTAGAACAAATTTGATTTATATTTTTTAACTAATATTTATAAATATATTATATGAATGGGTCATGAAACAGGTAAAGATAAAATTATGTGGGTCTTAGGCCCCACATGGGTGATGGGACATGGATTATTTTAATATTGTGGGTTGCGGGACAGAGATGATTTTAGATTTTAAATTCGCAACGGGTCGTGGGACGGGGATGAATATAAAATTTGTTTACATTGATAGGATTGAGAAGAATACCCTTCACGCTATCTCCACCTAATTAATATCTCTACTAGCTCCGTCCTTATTTGTAGATAAAATAATTAAATTTATATCTCTTAAAATGAACATCATTTACTTTTCTATTGAGACAACTTGATGGATTCATTTGAATAACGTTTTCTATTCATATTTTTACTATACCTAGTAGATCGATAATATCACCATTTAACCGCCCACGATAAATATCTTAACCTTTTGGTTATACTTATGGTTATTGAAATAATTATTAGAAAAAAAAACTACAAACTAAAACTGATAAACGCCAACAAAAGGCGTAAACCGTGATCCCAGATATAGTTCACCGCCGAACTCCTGAACTTCGCTAACCAATCGATCTCCATACCTTGCTTCCAAGTTTACAAACCCCGCCGAACCCATTGATCCTCTGTCCAACCGGCACCAACGACCGTGCCGGTGCCGCTTGTTTCACCACTGCCGCCGCCCTCCAAAAGTCTCCGACCACTGTTCTCCTGATGTTATCTGGTCTTTCCTGGAAGTTTATGGAGTCATAAGTGTTGGCTCGAGGAACTTGGAGCCAATACCTTATAGTGCTGTTGCCGATGAAGTTGAAGACCAGGACATGGGTTCCATCTTGGCTAACCGCTACCCCTGCCTGCCCTGAGAGGTTCTTCACCAACACCATGACCCGGACCGTATCAGTGTCGTACATTAACAGTCTCCCCGTTGAATCATTGTTGTTCAATGCTTGAGGCATTTCTGCAACACATAATTATGTATAGTTAAAGCATTGATAAGTCGAGTTAGATGAATTTATTTTATAACTTAAACTGAGATTTAAAACTTTTTCGAGTCTTCAGGTTTTTATTGGAGTTTAATTATAAATATTTATAATAGTATGATAATAACTTATTTTAATTTAAACAATTGATATAAAATTATAAACGATATTTTTTTCATATGTGTTTCTGTTGGAGTTTAATTATAAATAGTTAAAGGGATGACTTAACTCGGGCTTAAAAATAGATCTACTAATTACAAAAAAAATTGAGTTATTCCTTGCTCCGACTATAATTATGCAGTATTTGAATTTGATATTCAGACCACGGTAGCATACTGGCAATGAAAACGGAAGTGTAATTTAAACCATTCAAGCATGCAGATTAAGAAGAAAGAAACTTAGATCATAGACGGCGCTGCTATCTGTGAAGAAAACATTTCCAGACGTTTGATGGACGTCTACACCGTTGCAGAAACGGTAAGGCTGTCCGTCTGCGGCGGCGGAAACTCGGGTCGCTTGTTTTCCGGCAGAACCTAACACCACGAGGCCGAAATAAGCATTGCAGATATACAACTTGTTTTCGGGGTAATGGAACGCTAAACCCAATGGCCTTCAGCAAATTGGACCCAAATCTGGATTAATAGTGCCATCACAAACCTTCTTAGACCTATTTGGAGCGGTGAATCGAAAGTCCAGAAACCCAACTCTTGGTCCGTTGTATTGTAGAATTCTACCATCGGCTACACCAGTATAGAATCGTCTGGTTCCATACTCGAAGGCAATGGATTCCGGACCGAAGGCATTCGGCGGCAGTTGAAGTGGTCTGAATGATTCAGAAAGAAGCATGGAAGGAAAACAGACGACGAAGATGAAAATGGGGAATATGGTCATTAGTTTTATATGGCTAATAATGTATGCCGTCTTCAATAAAACTATAACCAAAGTTATATATACAGTGTGTGTGAAATGGATATTAAAGACACTCTGTAACGGATGATTAATAATCCGGACAGAATCCGGTCTGTCTTTAAACTCGAGATTTATTTAAGCAATACCAAACTTGTTATTACTTGGACCAACTCCGAACATCTTAATGGATGATCTTTAAGCACCGAATACGGTAAACAAGGATCGTTAGCTTTAGGAATGGCGTGAACTGTGTGTGCATTTAGAAAGGCAACCCCTGAAATATGGAAAAAGCTTGAAGAAACTTCAAAGCTTGCCGGGAATAGTGAAAAGTGTGAAGATATGTTGTTTGCATTGCCTTTTCATAACAGAAAGCATTTGTTTGCTATGGTTAGGGATAAACTCAAGATTTTAAATAAGGGTGTGAAATATCAGAAAAATTATATTAAAAATGTATAAGATACAAAATTTTAGAATTTTAGGATACATAATTAGATTATCAATAAAAAATATAAAAAAATATATAAATTAAAAAAAACTTAAATTTTTTAAGGAGTGCGGTTATCCCTCAGCACCCTGGGTCTTTTCATGACTATGGTGCTATCTATGCATATCTCAGATTTTAAATAAACTGGATTATTATTAGCATTAATTTTTTAAATTTCACGAACGATTTTAATTTATGATTATGTATATCAAATAATTATTAAGTTAATTTATATAAAAATTTACATGATCATATGCCAAAATTTAAGTTTTGTGTCGCCCTCACTCCCCCTCCCCCAATTTATAATGATAAAAAGTATTTGTATATATTTTTAGCATATTCAGATATGTCATGTATATGTTATTTATTTGGATTCATGTGTTTTAATTATGGCTTAAGGGTATAAAAAGTCGTCGAAATTTTAAGAAAAAATCAATTAGTCCCTTCAACTATTTTTGCACTTAATTAAACTTTTAAACTTTAAATTTTCATCAATGTACCTCTTTGACTAACATAATTCGTTATTGACCGTTATCCCCTTTAAAATATTGACTTATCTGATAAAATTGCCACATAACATTCTTTAAAATTGTCACATCATATTGACATGGCAAGGAAATCATTTAATAAAAAATATTACAATATATAATTAATTGTCAAAAAATAACGAGATTTAAAACTTAAATTAATTATTTAGACTTGTCTCGTTCATTGCTATAATTGTTTTCAACATCCAAAATTAAAATAGAATTAAAAAAGGAGTATAGAATTGAGGTTTCACCACTTCAACAGTATATGCTTAAACTCTAAAATTATTGGGTCTTTTTTATTGCTACAATTGCTTTCAGCATCCAAAATTAAAATAGGGAACATAGAATTGAGGTTCCACCACTTTACCAGTATATGCTTAAACTCCAAAATTATTGGGTCACGAGAAAGAACGTGAGAAACTTTACCGGTGAATGAAAACAATAACTTTAACAAATAGAGGAATGAAAACAATATAGAAGAGGAAGGGAAAGGAATGACAAATTTGTTTGAGAATTTTGAGAATAATGGGGTAGGTTTTTTATTTGGGTTGATTTTTTATCAAAAAATTTTGGGCAACAATTTATTTAATTATATATTGTAATATTTCTATTAAATGGTTTCCTTGCCATGTTAGCATGATGTGGTAATTTTAATAGACAAGTGACCATTTTTAATGAGACTAACGGTCAATAATAGATTTCGTTACTCAAAGGGGTACGTTGACGAAAATTCAAAGTTTAAGAGCTTAACTGAGTGCAAAAATAATTGAAGGGCCTAATTAATTTTTTCTTAAAAGTTCGAGGGCTTTTCATACCCTTAAGCCTTTAATTATTATGTATATTTTTGTAAATGTCTCAAATAATTTTACGTTTACACAATTATTATAACATCTAGAGTTCACATTTTGACATTGTAAATGAGAAAGTTAAACTAGGAGAATTGTTCTCTTAATATTAAATTTAAAAAATCAACTAATAAGTCAAAAATTAGTGATTATATAGAAAATTGAAACCAAAATTTGAATTTATGATATTGGATGCTCTAATTATAAATACCCACTTAAATAATACTCTAGTAATATGTAGGGATGGGCATAAGACTCAGACCCGACGGGTTCTGATTTGATTTAATCTTATAGGATTGAGTTTTTTTATAAAAAGGATTCGAGTCGGATGAAAAATTATTAAATGATGGGTTGGGTTCAAGTTCAGAGTAAAAAAATTGATTCGATTTGACTCGAGATAATTACAATTCTCCTATATATTTTGAGATAATTACTATAATGAATTATATTTTTTCAATTACCTCCTTTATTATATAAATATTTACTATAAATACCCTTATAATATTTATTATCCCCTATTTTTTAATAAAAATGAGAAAATGTATTTTTTATTTATTTCAAATTGGATAAATTAGGTGATGATCGAGTTTTAATCTTAAAATTAAGTCAAGTCAAAATCAGGTAAAAAATCACTACATATATCAAATTGAGTAAAAACTATACATTTTCGAATTAAGTTCCTATTGACTAAAATCCCGACCCGTGCGATCCCACTAATCTGCAATGCCTCCCCGGCTGAAAAAGGCCATTAAGATTAAGATAATAGAGGCAGTGTAAACTTTAATTTATATGTGTCATTTAATTTTAGGGGTTAGGGTTTTAGTTTAAAGTTTAGGGTTTAGGTCGTAGAGTTTAAAATTTAATGTTAGCATTTAGAATTTAGTGTATATGGTTTAAGGTTTAGGGTTTAATTGTTAGGGTTAAGGTTAGTAATTTATGATTTGAGTTTTTATAGTATAAATACACATGCCTGTATAAGCCTGTGTATCAAAGCTTTACCCTTTTCATTAATTGTAATTTGTAAAACTTAAAAACTAGGGATGAGAAGGGGCGGGGAGGCTGAGTTTTCGGCCGATCCGAAAATTTAAAATTTTAACCCGACCTGAGTTTTATATATCTTTATTTATTCTCGATCCAACTTGACCCAATATAATAAAAATATAATATGACCCGGACCTGACTCTAAAATTTTAATAAAAAACTCGATTAAATTTAATCAAAAAATTAATAAAAACTAAATATAATATATAAAAATATAATAAATATATATTTATAAATAAACCGGGTCGAGTCGAGAAATTTTTACTGTAAACTCAAACCAGATCCAACCCAACCCAATTCAATTTTCTTTAAAACTCGACTGACCCAAAAACTAAAAATTCAAAGAAAAAACAAATCTAATCGAAAACAGCCGGTTTCAGATTTTTTTTGCCATCCCTATTAAAAACCCTGGAAGCTGCTAAGCATACAAAAACTCTAATTCGGCCATCATCAGTCTTTCTCCCCGTTGCAGCATTTACATTTCATTTCTCTTTGGAAGTGCTCTGATCATCTTAAAAGAGAGAGATGGGAAGCGATAGTGAAGCAGAGAAGTCGCAGCGGAAGGAGAAGGAGAGGAAGAAGATGTTAGCTCTTGCTCCCATTGCAAAGCCACTCGCCGGCAAAAAGCTCTGCAAGAAAACCCTCAAGCTCGTCCGCAAAGGTGTCTTTTTTTTTTAATTTGTTCTTTCAACCCTTCTCTTTTAATCAAAAACATTCTTGGGGTTTCTATTTTTTTGGTTGTTTCAGCCATGAATAGAGAAACCAAAAGCTCTAATCGTGGAATTTTTATAATTAACAAGATTGATTTTTGGTGGTGTATGATTATATTGTTGTAGCTGCTGAGCACAAGTGTTTGAAGAGAGGAGTAAAGGAAGTGGTTAAAAGCATTCGTCGTGGTCATAAAGTGTAAATTCGCATATATTTTATTTGTTTATTTCCGATTCTATGAATATGCTTTTTCCTGTTGTCCATTTTCAAACATGTTTTAGTCCGACTTATGCTTCTGATATTTACTTGCATAGATGTAAGAATAAGTTTCATGGACTGACAAATGTTGTCTTAGTTATGGTCGGATATGCCAACTAAGTTCAGATATATGAATTGCTGAGTTTCAGTTCAAAAGTGTGCCAATTTCAGCATTTAGGCTACATCGAAAGAAGCCGAGCCAGCAATAAGGAAATATGAATATAGTGTCACACCCCAATTTTTCCCCAAATTAAAAATCCCAAATCTTAAAATCTTAATTGAATTTCAATGGCTAAATTGCAAAATTTGAAACTTTGGTGGCATGTGTGTAATGTGAGTGAAGTTGGGGGCCTTTAGTTGTAAATTGCCCTTTTTGACAAATGTTTTCTACCCTAATTAAACGCCCAAGTCTGTTTGGCTTTCATTTGTTTGAGAAAGCCAGCCGCACCCGGATTTTCTTCTCTCCCTCAATCTCTCCCTCTCGTAATAACATCTCTCTCTCTCCTTGCTTCCGGCGAGCTCCGATCAAGCCCTAGCGCCAGCCCTCCGTTAATCCGAGCCCGTCGGTGTGCTCCTCTTGTCATTTCGATCAAATCCCGCTCAACCTTTGACCAAATTCGTCGGCCGTTTGTTCAAAACCGGTGAGGAGTCGTTCGAAATGCATATTTTCTGGAAATGCATGGGTTCGAGGCTAGGGTCGGAACTGACCATTCTGGTCATGGGTTGCGGTTGCCGGAGTCGCCGCCGCCGTGATATTGAGCTGCCGCCGCCCAAGGGTGCTGGAAACCCTATAACCAGTTATCAAAGGATGAAGACTTGTGGCGTTTGGGCCTGAGGGTTAGGGTGTGGTGAAATTGGGCTTACCCAGTTGGTTTAGGGAGCCAAAGGAGAGAGGCCGAGCCGGTTCTGAGGGGCCCAGACTGTGTGAACTGGACCGAATTAGGGACCCAAACCGGGTCAGTTTCAAACCAGATGAGTGAACCGGCTAGAACCGTTGACTCGACCCGACCCAGCTGACGTCAACGTTGACTTTTGATGATATCAGCGTTGACTTTTTTCGACCTAAGTTGACTTTACATTTTTTGACGTTCTGATTCTAAATTTCCTGTCCGTTTTCTCAAATTCGAACCCAAAAGACCATTTTTTCTATTTGCATTTAATTATAGTCAGTATTTTAAAAATTTTAAATGTCGGAATTTGATTCGGATATCATTGTGTTCAGGTGACGTTGACTCGGAATCCGAGAACCTTCTTCCTCCTCCACCTGTTCGACCTCCTTCTGAACGGCCTACAAACTCTGCATGTGAGTATGGTTCTGTTTAGTGGTTATGTTAGTATGACATAATAGTAGTAGTGATTAATAATGTTTTGATGACCTCGTAGGTGTTAACTCTGTTCGACCTAATACTAGAGCTGAGCGTGAGAGACGTCACACTCAACGTTGAGTTATTAGCTGCCTAAGGTGTCTCTTTTTGTGCTATATCATCTATGTGCTCTATGCTATGCGTGCATGTTGTATATGTGACTGATTGAATGATTTGTGATTTATGGTATGTTTTGTATGATGGCATGACACGCATCGGCTATCAGAATTAGACTAAAATAATATCGGAATATATTGTATGCACTCAGATTAAATTAATAGATCGGATATACTCTTGGATTCGAAAAATATAAATCGGAACATGTCATATAATTTGGGTTGGGAAATTGTACGGGGAAGTTTAGTGGGTTCACCCTTCGGATCAGTGGTTCCACCTTTGGGTCATTCCACTTCGGATGGTGACGATGTAGTTAGAGTGGTTCTGGGGAACCTTGCTCTTCGAACGGTGTATGGGTATTCGGGTTGATCCGAAGATTGAAGCTATTATGAGCTGGAAGCAACCCAGGAATATGTTCTTGAGATCCGAAGTTTCTTGGGTTTAGCCGACTATTATCAGAGGTTTGTTGAGGGTTTCTCGATCATCGCAGCCCCGTTGACTAAACTTTTGAGAAAGAATGTTCCTTTTGTCTGGTCTGAGGCTCAACAGACTAGTTTTGAGAAGCTTAAGACTGTGTTGACTGAAGCTCCGGCCCTGATTCAGCCTGAGCCGAAAAAGGCTTACACCGTCTACAGTGATGCTTCTCACACCGGTTTGGGATGTGTTCTAATGCATGATGGTAAGGCAGTAGCCTATGCGTCCCGACAGCTGAAACTGCATGAGTGCAACTATCTTACCCATGACCTTGAGCTTGCTGCTGTGATCGTTGCTCTCAAGATCTGGAGACACTATCTTTACGGAGAGAAGTGTTATATCTTCACGGCCCATAAGAGTCTGAAATATCTTCTCACTCAAAAGGAGTTGAACCTGAGACAGCGCCGTTGGTTAGAGCTTCTTAAAAACTATGACTGCGAGATTGAGTATCATCTAGGCAAGGCCAATATTGTTGCCGACGCCTTGAGTCGAAATGCCATTTTAGATTTGAGAGCCTTATTTGCTCGGATGAGTTTGTATAAAGATGGCAGCCTTTTGGCAGGACTTAGGGTTATTCCTACCTTGATTTCTGATATTCGAGCTAAGTAGCCTAGTGATTCGTTCTTGATGCACCGCATAAGAGAGGTTGAATATGAGACATCTCAGGATATACGATCGATCAGGATGGTGTTCTGTGTTTTCGGGTTCGGTATTGCATTCTGAGGAATTCGAGTCTGAAATAGGTTATTCTTCGAGAAGCCCATGATAGTCTCTATTCCATGCATCCCGGTGGGGACAAGATGTATAAGAATCTTCGTGAGAGATACTGGTGGAAGGGCTTGAAGAGGGATGTTGGATTTGTGTCTAAATGTTTGACTTGTCAGAAAGTAAAAGCAGAGCATCATCGTCCGTCTAGGTTACTTCAGTACATTGAGATTCCTCAGTGGAAATGGGAGCGTGTGACGATGGATTTTGTTAGTGGTCTTCCTTTGACTCATTCAAAGAAAGACTCTATCTGGGTTATTATTGATTGGTTGACTAAGTCTGCGCACTTCATTCTTGTTCGGGTTAATTATTCTTTGAGTAGGTTAGCCAAGCTCTACATCTCGGAGATTGTTAGACTTCATGAGGTGCATTTGTCTATCATTTCTGATCGAGACCCAAGGTTCAGAGTGAAGTTCTGGAGGTCTCTTCATTCTGCTTTGGGTACTCGGTTAAATTTTAGCACTGCTTATCATCCGCAGACCGATGGCCAGTCTGAGCGGGTAATCCAAATTCTTGAGGATATGTTGAGGGGTTGTGTTGTGGATTATAGAGGCAGTTGGGAGGATTTCCTACCGCTTGCAGAGTTTGCTTACAATAATAACTACCAGGCGAGTATCAAAATGGCACAATATGAGGCTATGTATGGGCGTAAGTGTCGTACTCCTATTGGTTGGACCGAGCTTAATGAGCACAGTTTTTTGGGACCGAATATTGTTCATGAGGCTGAGCAGACTGTTAGATTGATTGGGAATCGGCTTAAGGCTACTTTTGACAGACAAAAGTCTTATGCTGATTTAAGACGTCGGAATCTTGAGTTTGATGTGGGAGCTGAGGTTTTCTTGAAAGTATCTCTGTGGAGGAAAGTACTTCGATTTGGTCAGAAAGCCAAGCTGAGTCCTCGTTTCATCGGCCCTTATCGGATTATTCGACGAGTTGGACCAGTTGCCTATCAGCTCGAGTTACCACATGAGCTTAATCGTATCCATGACGTTTTTCATGTCTCAGTGTTGAGACGCTATCATGCTGATCCGTCTCATATTATTCCTGTGGAGGAGATTGAGATTCGTCCTGACTTGCATTTCGATGAGGAGCCAGTTGAGATTCTTGCTCAGGACAATAAGGTTCTTCGGAGGAAGACCATTAAGATGGTCAAGGTCTTGTGGCTTAATCGTGGTCTTGATGAGGCTACATGGGAGCCCAAGGCCGTTGTCAAAGCTCAGTATCCACATCTCTTTAATCTAGGTAAATTTTGAGGTCGAAATTTCTTTTAAGGAGGGGAGAATTGTCACACCCCAATTTTCCCCCAAATTAAAAATCCCAAATCTTAAAATCCTAATTGAATTTCAGTGGCTAAATTGCAAAATTCGAAACCTTGGTGGCATGTGTGTAATGTGGGTGAAGTTAGAGGCCTTTAGTTGTAAATTGCCCTTTTTGACAAATGTTTTCTACCCTAATTAAACGCCCAAGTCTGTTTGGCTTTCATTTGTTTGAGAAAGCCAGCCGCACCCCGATTTTCTTCTCTCCCTCAATCTCTCCCTCTCGTAATAACACCCTTCTCTCTCCTTGCTTTCGGCGAGCTCCGATCAAGCCCTGGCGCCAGCCCTCTGTTAATTCGAGCCCGTCAGTGTGCTCATCTTGTCATTCCGATCAAAACCCGCTCAACCTTTGACCAAATCCGTCGGCCGTTTGTTCAAAATCGGTGGAGTCGTTCGAAAAGCTCAGCGTCGCCATGCCTTTCGCCTTGGGTGTTCTGTTTGGGTAAGCTTTCGAATGAGTTTCCTTGTGCGTTTGGTGTACGTATTTTTTGGAAATGCATGGGTTGGAGGCTAGGGTCGGAACTGACCATTCTGGTTATGGGTTTCGGTTGTCGGATTCGCCGTGATGTTGAGCTGCCGCCGCCCAAGGGTGCTGAAAACCCTAAAACCAGTTATCAAAGGATGAAGTCTTGTGGCGTTTGGGCCTAAGGGTGAGGGTGTGGTGAAATTGGGCTTACCTGGTTGGTTTAGGGAGCCAAAGGAGAGAGGCCGAGCCGGGTAGGTTCTGAAGGGGCCCAAAATATGAATCAGACCGAATTAGGGACCTGAACATGGTCAGTTTCAAACTGGACGAGTGAACCGACCAAACTGAATAGCTGGTCCGTTGATTGACCCGACCTGTTGACTTGACCTGACCCGTGACCCGACTCGGCTAACGTCAGCATTGACCTTTTTGGCTGACGTCAACATTGACTTTTTGGCTGACGTCAGCGCTCACTTTTGATGACGTCAGCGTTGACTTTTTTCGACCCAAGTTGACTTTATATTTTTCGACGTTACGATTTCAAAATCGCTGTCTGTTTTCCCAAATTCGAACCCGAAAGACCGCTTTTCTATTCGCAATTAATTATATTTAGTATTTTAAGAATTTTAAATGTCGAAATCTGATTCGGATATCATTGTGTTCAAGTGACGACTCGGAGCTCGAGAACCTTCCTCCTCCTCCACCTATTCGACCTCCTTCTGAACGACCTGCAAACTCTGCACGTGATTATGGTTCTGTTTAATGGTTATGTTAGTATGGCATAATAGTAGTAGTGATTAATTATGTTTTGGTGACCTCGTAGGTGTTGACTCTGTCCGACCTAATACTAGAGCTGAGCGTGGGAGACGTCACACTCGACGTTGAGTTATTAGCTGCCTAAGGTGTGTCTCTTTTTGTGCTATATCATCTCTGTGCTCTATACTATACGTGCATGTTGTATATGTGACTGATTGAATGATCTGTGATTTATGGTATATTTTGTATGATGGCATGACACGCACCGGATATCAGAATCGGACTAAAATAACATCGGAATATATTGTATGCACTCGGATTAAATTAATAGATTGGATATACTCTCGGATTCAGAATATGTCATATCATTTGGGTTGGGAAATTGCACGAGGAAGTTCAGTGGGTTCACTCTTCGGGCTGAATTCTGCTTCGGATCAGTGGCTCCACTTCGGGTCGTTCCACTTCGGATGGTGACGATGTAGTTAGAATGATTAACAAGAACTTGATTTTACTCTAATCACTTAATTGTTCTAAACTTGTTTGATAAAGTTTCTAAACAAGAACTTGATTTGAAATACTCGTATCATGGATCAAGTAAACTATAACCTTGTTGAGTCAGTAGTCATGCTACTGATTGATGAATATATGAGAAGGAAACTGCAATAAATGGATATATATGTTTGTTTTGGCAGTGATCATGCTGCCAATTGATGAATAGAAGAACATTCTTTTCTTTGATGCAATCTAAAATTTGAATTTAGGAAAAGTAGTTTAACTTCAAATGTTAATTGCAGAAATGCTTCGGTCTTTTTTTACTGGATGCAGGTTATGTGTTATAGCCGGAAACATATCTCCTATTGATGTCATAACTCATGTTCCAATCCTATGCGAAGAGGCCGATATTCCCTATATTTATGTTCCTTCAAAAGAAGTAAGCTTCGAACCTCCTCTGTTTTGCTGTCTAATTTTGGTGACATTGCATGCTTCAAGTTGTTATACTGATTGACTATCAAAATTCAAAATTTGCACCCTAATTTCCTGCTTATTGATTTTCTAACTTCAATGTTATATATCACTGCAAACAAAATGGTATAGCTATGTTCGATTTTTTCTAAGTTCACAAAGACTCTTGGTTGTAGTCCATATCAACATCCAATTCGGTCTGTACATCCCAGAATTCCAACCCTAAATATACTCTTTTAAACCAGCTATGGGCGGTCATGCACGTCCCTGTTTGATTAGTTTCTTCTACCCTTTCAGGATCTTGCAACCGCAGGAGCTACCAAGAGACCGACATGCTGTGTTCTGGTGCTAACCAAGCTGACCAAAGGCGAACTAGACCCTGTGGAACAAGAAAAAATGAAGGCGGAGTATAGCCAGATAGTTGCGGATATATCAGAGCTTACATCCTCCCTTTTTTAATCAGCCAAAAAAATGTTGTGTTTGTCATATATACATAAGAATGTCATGAACATGATACATGATCATGTTATAATTTATAGACTTTAAATTATTCCCATTCTTTTAAAGCTCAATGCATATAGAGTATAATTTATTTATTATGAGAAGTAATGTGATATTTATTGTCGAAAGTACTGTAAAAATTATTTATAAGAACATCAGCAGATATGTTAACAATGGTTTCAGAATTTCAAATTTATTTGTTTTCTCGATATTTACAATTTTGCCATGCCAGCCTACCAGAAGTGTGTTAACCCTCTAGTGTCCAGAGCCCACAAGGTATAATAAGTCATCTTCTTAGTGTTGAAAATCGTAGATCAGAGTTCAGTGATGGTGTTACTTGTGGGATGTCAGACTCCTGTACAAAATGACACCTAAACCACCGATTGCCAGACTAAGGATCACTGGAACACGATGGTCTCGACATTGATTGTTTTGTTTGTTCTCTCGACCCTTTCTTGGCAACATCTTTCCCCTCGGTATTCATGTACCAGATTGCTCAGATTGTCCAACTGGTGCATAATCTGGCGTTGAGCTCTTGCAATAACTAGGACCTGCATGATCATTGATGGTACCATAAAAACCAATAATAAGAAAAAGTAACTTGGTCTGTCGTATTCTAGTAAAAAGGTTGGACTTTTAAGACAGAAAATGAAAGGGGAAGTGAGACATGAAGCTTGTATGTACCTCTTCCATGAGTGGGGATTCTCTAGCCAACTGGGAAGAAGATGAAGAATGAGGCAACAATGAACCGAGTGAACCATTACCCAACCCGGTCACAAAAAGAGAAGTCGGTAAAGAACCATTGCAGGCTTCAGCCTGTGCAGCTAAATTCTGTTGGCTAGCGGAAACATTCCTTGTAGAGAACTTGGAATTCAGTTCTTCGATACTTGATGTGAACTTATCCATCCTTTCATTCAAAGTCGAAATTTGCTCCGAGAGTTGTGTAACGACTCCCTAAAACACAAAGGTTCGATCATGGACACTACATTTTTATGCCATTCAAAATTATGAAGGGGGTCATTTTTAAGCAATCCAAACAAGAAAATAAAAAAAATTACATTATATATGTTTATTTGATTGAGAGGTTTAGGGTTTGTAAGTATATTTTGGAGCCTAACTTTTATAAAAATCTCATAAATTTTCTTTTCTTGAGGAAGATAAGAGGAGGACGCCAGGCTTTTATAACTATAAAAATTTCCAACAACCAGAAAGATAAAAGATTCTTTGACAATGGATAAAGAAAACCACATACTCACCGGATTCACAACGGAGAAGGTGACTCTGGTGCCCTTCCATCAAACCTTCTACTGTTAATGGCAAGTTTTGTCAGCTTTGGCAAATTCTTGTCCCGTTGGTTCGTGTACGAGTGTGAGATACTGATGCACCACATAAATGAATTTCATAAATGAATGATTTTTATTGGGATCAGATAGGTGCTTTTGTAAATAAAAATAGTAACAATTTATATTGATCTTTAAGCAGAAGAGGTGGAAAACCGATACGGTTTTCTTCTTTACCAGTAAATTTTAAGACATGGGAAAAATGTAGCCTGAAATAAAAAAAAAAATACCGGCTGAGATACTTCGTTCTCCGATCAGCAGAGGCCCGAGAAAGGGCTTCTTTAGGACTTGAAACTAAATCATCATCAATGCTAAGTTTCGTTTTCAAATCATCTGGCAACGCCTGCATGTATTTCTTGAGTCAGCAGGAATGCAGAGCTAAAATATTTGACAATCAACTTGAAGAATCATACCATAACATCATTTACAAGCTTCTCCAACTGGATTTGTTCAATGTAAGTACGAGGCACATATGAACCTTCCAAACCCAGCTGCTCAGCAACATATTTAACGTACAAAAGATCTCGACCTTGCACCTTGTAGAAACATCATAAACATCACAGTTAGTTCCAAGTTGTGCAACAAAGACTTAATAAGTCCTCAGAAACAACTCAAATCGATGCTTTATGTTGCAAGGCAGTGGCAAAGTCAGTTCACCATCCTTCATCGAGTTATTCAGCTGAGAATTCAATTGGTAGTGGTGGGTTATGGTTCTGTTACAGATCAGTAGTGAGCTCGGGATAAAGGGCTTTTGAGGGAGAAGAGTTGCCCTTTTAAAAATATAGCTACTTGTTCGATATTTTGTTGACTTGTTGTCTAGGAAGAACTAGTCCAGTTCCTGTTCGTTCCCTTACATGATAACCAAATACATAATACTACTTAGGAACAAGAATGTAGTCATAATTAAAGACCAAACACATGTTTCAGAAAAAAAAAAGAGGCAAAAGATGACAAGAACCTGATAAATAAAACATGACAAATGATAAACATGTATCAAGGATAAGATACCTGAACATATTTGCGATTGAGTTGCTCCAACCAATCAATCTTCACGGACACCTTATCACCAGAAAAGACATGGCTACTTCTTTTCAGGATGGCCGCGATTGTATACCCCAATGCCATTAGTCCTCCAAGAAGGCGTACACTAACTTCGAAAGTTATTCTAGGTTATTCTAGGTGATATTATTGGTTAGAAGGGACTATCAGTAATTGTAAAAGATTCCTGAAAACCAGTTTAAAAGTTGGTTAGAACACACTAAATGGCATTAACTATCACATTTTCAGAATTTAAATTTAAGAGACTTTGGATATCATATTTAGCATAAATTGTGCAAAAGTCATGAAAGAAACATAAAATGCTTATACACACTCAAATATATCAGCAAACTGAATCTTTGCTGATATCTATGTAAATGCTTGATTTTGTGGTCACGAGTTATAAAAGAAATCAAATCCAAACTTGATTTTGTGACATAAAAGTTATAAAATAAATTTTCAATTTTAAAAAATCCAAACTAAATTCAAACCAAACATGACATAAAATGCTTTGCTTAAATCTGAATTAATACAATCAGATCTATGTATACATTTTCTCCTAAGACTTTTTTTTCCTTAGAACAAAAAATAAAATATTTAATATTTTGCCAGCCATGTATAAAATATTTAATATTCTGCCATTTTGATTCAAAAAAAAAGGACATAAACATACAACTATTACATATGAAAAGTGGTACTTTTGTCTTAAGTAAGGATGTTTGAGAGAGAAAGAGATTCCAACGAAAAGATGATTTTCAAACATCTCATTGCTGATATAAAGAAGAAAACTTTTTACACTCCACAAATGCCACTAAATTCTCGTTAATTTTTTTAAAATGCATAAAAATCAACATCCAACCTCGAACATAAGATTGTATTTGCCATCCCTGTTCCTCATCCTTAGATACGACTGGCATGCTTCAGGATCTTCACCTGGTGGTAGAAGAAAAATGTCATATGTTTCCTCTACACTTTCTTTGTGTTCCTCAGACATGACTTCCTTAATTTGATCCACTGTCACCGACCTTGTAGACTAAAATGATAGAAAACACTGGGTGGTAAGGTTGAGGGAAGAAAATAGTACTACAATAAGGAACATACAAACATGTATTTTGAAATAGAAATATCGGAGTTAGAGGTTGACCTTCAAAATATAAGTAGGATTCTGAAATCCAGTGAACGGATTAAACTTGTTGATGATTTTAATATGTGCTGTTTCAAGATCTGGCTCGATAAAAGCCTTATACATAGGATATACCTGTGTGAAAGGAAGTACATGAGAACTACTATAACTACTCTTTGTTTGGCGGGAATTTGATGAAGCATTCAAGGCTATAACTATGCATGATTTCAGAAAACAGCTAAATCAGACACCTATAAAGTAAATTAGGTAAGATAAAGAAACCGTTTCAGAGATTTGATGGATAATTTCTTCAGGCTCTTGGCCAGCACGTTGAATATCCCGTAAAACTCGCTTGACAAGGTCAAAGTGAACTCCCCAGTGACAGATACACGGAGATCTAGATAAGGCCGCAATTTTTCACTTAAGGCATAGATTCCTTCAATAATCACGATGCGGGAGCTAGGCACTTCAAGTGTCCTGTAATCACGATGAATAAAACTAGCTCAAGAACATGCACATTATTTATTTCCAACTGTAAACACCTTCCTTTCTTTTTCTCATTTCTTTTCTTCCTACCAACTAGAATAAGTTGAGAGTGGAGACATTATTAAACCTGTATGAAAAGAGCTTCTATGTCTTACAAAAATAGGGAAAAAAAAATTAGCGACATGGAACCTGTATCCTATGCGAGAGCTAGACTTGAAGTCATATATTGGAACTTGAACAGGTTTCCCAGCTTTTAAACCGTGAATATTTTCAAGCAGTGTGTTGTAATCTGTCAGCCGTGGGTCTGTTTCATAATACTACAATAATCAGATCTTTGCCATGCATCCTCCTTCGGTCATTGCAATACAAAATCTTTCTAGTAGCGAAAATATGTCTCACACATTGGTGCAATGTGTGCAACACAGTAAGGCATTAGCATTAGATACACCAAACACTCAAGTTATCTATGGGAACAGTTTAAAATGTAGCATGTAAGAATAAATAATAAGGATTCAATTTCATCAATCAAAGGCTCTCAAAAGTATTAGTAGATAAAACAACAACTCTTGACATAAAAGCTCTCAAAAGCATATTGGTCTGCAAATCATCCAATTTTATCATGCAATATAGAAACAAAGCATTTTTATTAAATATAGAAACATGGCCTTACATAAAAGTTTTTTTTTTTCCAAAATGTGAAGAGTTTTAGATTTTACCATCAAAGTTCCCATCAATAATTCGGCTAGCATCATTGTAGTTGTCCATGGTTATGACGGCTATGCTAGGCATGAAGTTGAGCACCTTCTCTGTGAACACAGTCTTTCCAGCTCCAGACGGTCCAGCTACTCCAACTAAAATCAATCCATCATTCTTTTGAGCCAATAATTGGCATGCACGAATTACGATGAAGAAACCTTTCTCAAAGTACAGTTTATCTTCGATTGGAACAATCTCATAGCGATCACAGTCCTTTCTTTTAGTCAACTGCAACTGGTCTCGCAAAAGACCAGAACGCCGTCGAGGTGATTCGGCAACAGAAGTGTTATCTTGAGCCATTATAAGATAAAAGTAAACTTCTTCTTTATGCAGCTGCATTGAATGATGCAACAGTCAGATATACATTTTCAGAGCAATGAGTATGAAATTGTGATTAAATCATGGAGTTTTTTGAGGTTGGAACATGATTTTTTACACATAGGGTGAAAAGTTCAGAATTGTCCTCTAATTTAAATATAACGTAAACATGTTGCTGAAAGTTCAATAACTTTTAGGAAATATAAAGTGGTAAAAAAAAACTAAGGGTGGTGAAAATATGAAAAAGACGCAAGTTCAAAATATGAACAAACTGAAACGCACATGAACCAGGTACAGAATAGTGAAACAAAGGAGAATATTGAATACAGTCCCCATATTATACAAAAATCAGCAGCTCATATAATGGTAACATTTAAACGAGCAAAGAGAAATCGAACCATCATTTATCTTTCAATGTTCCCACACTCCATAATACACAAATGTCTTTTTCTGACCAGGAAAATGTTTATCCCTTCACCAGATTTAAAACACAAGTTCAAAATATGAACAAACTGAAACACACATGAACCAGGTGCAAAATGGTGAAACAAAGGAGAACATTGAATACAGGCCCCAAATTATACAAAAATCAGCAGCTTATGTAATGGTAACATTTAAACAAACAAAGAATCGAACTATCATTTATCTTTCAATGTTCCCACACTCATAATACACAAATGTCTTTTCCCCCTTCACCAGATCTAAGAACACCAGTTACTCTATCTTTTATGCTCTTCCATTCCATGTCCCCTCTATATCTATATAATATAATATATTCCCATAGCCTACAAAATGAACCGATATGATTCAAGATTGCAGTAAAATTTAAGCAGTAAGTTGTTAAAGTACCAAACATCAAAACTTAAGCTAAAGTTTCAGGCAGTTTAGGGCACTTCTTCACGCATCACTACTCATCAATTTGTTCAAGTAATAACAACTCTTTGTTGAAGTGCACATACTGATTCCATGAATATAAGCAATTATCCCAAGAAAAAACACTAAAAATATGATCAAAGAAGGACGGTATTCATTCCTTTTTGATGCTCTTGATTGAACTAACACAACAAACCAGCCCAAATTAAAATTTCAAAAACACAATAAACCATCCATAAAAACTTGAACTTTTCAAGCTCCTATGGATTAAAGCCATGAAATTCAACAACAAACAACAAAATAAACATGAATCCAAAACACCCACAATCCAAAATAATAAAACATTAAGCAAAAGTTCAACTTTAAACCAAATCACAAAGAATCAAAGTTTAAAGATCATACCTTTATTTCAGTCTTTAGTGTCAAGGACTTTGCAGTCAAACTTTAAAGACCAAGAAAAAAAGATGGAGTAGGAGTTACTGGGATTTTCTATGTAAAAGGCGAAGAAGCGCTTAAGATTCTTGTGATTTCTAGGCGGAGACAGATCTCTTACAGCGGCTGAGTTGGTGGGATGTTATTGGCAGTAAACTAAAGGAAGGAAGGAAGGATGCTGGCTTAGCCACCTTCTAGATTTCAGACAAAAACATTACTCCATAATTTATATGGATTTGGGAGAATTTCGGAATAGGGTGGTTTAACGAAAATTGGTTGTTAGTTGCTACATAATCATAAATAATTAAATTAAAGGAAAATGACAAAATCAATTACTTTTTATATACATATTCGTAGAGTTATCTATTCACCGGGTAAGCTTGACACGTATGTATCGAATCTTCAAGTAAAGTTATGGTTTTGGACAAAATATTGATAAAAGGTAATTTTCACATGTTGTCCTTTCTGTTTAGTGTGTATTTTATTTCGGTTATCAAATTTGAAAAATAGTTATTCTCGTCACTTGATCGTTAACCCCGTTATCTATTAATATGATAATATGAAACATTAATAAAAAAAGTTGATTTTAAATTTAACCCTCAAATTTTTAAAATTTTATTTTTTTATCAAAAAATATCCCTTTCTCTAAAAGAAAATTCTTTAACCCAAAGAAGACACTTCATACATTCATGTCTATAGTTCTGACGACACTTTATAAATCACGTGTCCGATAATCTGGTTTAATTCATCTTAAAAATATAAAATTTATTAAAAATTCATATAAAACATTTAAAAAATTATTTAACTATACATCGACTTTCACGTGATTTGTCAACCTTTAAAATTTAAACAATACAATGAGATTTTTTTTGTCTAAAAAATTATACTTGCCTAAAATTTAAAGGCCTAGGGACTAAAAAGAAAAAAACAGAATTAATGTCTTACTGATAAAAGGAATAGATGTTAGGAGTTAAATTTGTTAATGTGTCAAAAAATAATATCACATCATCAAATCTAATCAAATTAGCAATTATCAAGAAGGTTATGTTTTTATTTGAGTAAATATAAATATCTTAGGCTATTTAATTGATTGTGTCGGATTAGATCTTTATTTGATTAAATTTTAAAATTTTAAGTTCTTATTTTATTGATTTGAAATGTTAAATTTTTATGTAAATAATTTTTAAAACAATATCAACCGGATTTTATTAAAATAATATCATAAACACAACGCACATCAAAAAATGAGATATATCTACAAAAAAAACTCAACAAAAATATAACATGAAAGTGTAAAAAAACAAATAGTTCTTTTGATATTGGTATATGAGAAAAACTTCAATATACAGTATGTGTAAAATTTAATTTACATAATTTTTTTAGTTTTAGAGGTTATGAGCTTAGTTTAGGGTTTAGAGTGTAGGGGTTTGGGTTATAGGGTTTAGAATTTAATGTTAGTGTTTAAAATATAGAAACTCAAATTGAAAAAATTTTTTTCGGTTTAGGTTTAATTTTAATTTATAGTGTAAATACCAACGGAACTTTGTAAAATTAATTAATTTTACATCATCATTATTTTTTTTTTTTTTTAAGTTTTTTACCGATTAATTCGTGTATAATTAACAAGTAAATATAAAAATATTCGTAATTTTTCTTATATATAAAATGAAAATTTTTAAAAAAAATATTAACCAAAAATTAGGTGTTCTATGAACAAATTCAAATTATTTAACAAATTGTTTTACTATATAGTTTTGAATACATAAATAAACAAAATTTTTGGTTAAAAATAAACTTTTATAATTTGGTTCAACAAATTTTAAATTAACAAAAATAAATACATAATTAAAATTTATCTCAACATTAATAACAAGTAAAAAAAAAAAAAAAAAAAAAAAAACAGATGAAACGAGGGAAAACTTAAACGCATGCCTCATTTCAGCCTTTAGCCGAATTAGTGTAAATAATTAGTATAGATAAACCTGTAATCTAAAACAAAGTACCGAAATTAATAAAACAAAAATAACAGTTATAAGCTTATGGTTGACGTGCAAATGAAATCTATTAACTAAAAATAATTTTCCAAAGAGGAGAGAGAGAGCTTCTTAAGATCCGCCATTTTTACGTTTCTCAATTCCAACACCCCAAAAAAAAAAAGATCTTTGATGGTGTAAAAAGGGATTTTTTTTATGTTGTTAGAGTTTGAAAGGCAAAAGGAAAACAATGGGGTGTACATTTTCAGGGTTGAATGCGTTATACGACTCCACCAATGTGGGAGGGGACGTTTGGATCAACGAAAACAGGTTCAAGATCGTGAGGCAGTTGGGTGAAGGCGGCTTCGCTTATGTTTATCTGGTTAAGGAAGCCATCCCCGATTCTTCTGCTGCTCCAGCTGCTGGCTTAGCCAACAAAGTCAAGGACCCTTCTCATCTCTCCGGTTCGTAATCTGGGTGTTTCTCTATTGGATTGGTTTTCCACTGATCTCGATCTTCCTTTGAATCTTAATTGGTCATATGCTTTGAGTTGCTAATTAGTTTGAATCTTTTATGTTTAGCTGGGTAGATTTAACTGTTTTTGTGTTTATTGTTGTGATTGTTGTTTTCTTCATTGGGCATATTTGATTGTAGTTTGATATTATGTGGTAGGAAATTCAAACATCTTTTTCCAATGAATTTTTATGGTAAAATTCTGGGTTTTTTTTTGGTTTATTGATCAGACAATGGAATATGAAGTCTGATAAAATTCTGGGTTTTTTTCCTTTATTAAAAAATCAGAAAATGGAATATGGAATCTGATAAAGTTGATGGGTATCAAAATGGAATTTCCTTGATTAAAAAATGGATTGATGATTAAACAAAAAAATCGGATTGATAATTACAATTATGGATCAGTTGAATCTTTGATCTCTATTCTGTTGGTAAAACTAAGGCATTAGTCATCATGTTTTCAGTTTTATGAAGGTTTGACTTCTTTCCTATCAGATTTCAGATTTTTGCACTTTTCCCCCCATTATCTGATCTTGAATGGATTTGCTAACCTTTCTTTTATAAAGAATGGTGACATTTGCTATGCCATCTTCCGGTTTTAATGTGTTATTTTAGTATTTGAGTACTCATTAGATCAAAAAAAAATAATCTGGTTTTGGAATGAATTCACCCCGGTTGCATTTGTAGATGATGGAACTTATGCAATGAAGAAGGTTCTCATTCAGAGTAACGAACAGTTAGAATTGGTTTGGGAGGAGATCCGTGTTTCATCCTTGTTTAATCACCGTAATCTGCTTCCCCTTCTTGATCATGCTATCATATCTGTTAAGGTAATTATTCAAATCTCTTTCTAATTTACGGTGTAAAAGAAACTATTCTTCAAGATGCATTCTTCTTTCATTAAATCACTTTTCATGCCATTGTTCTTGTCTGAAACAATTTGATTCAATTGGCTAGCCTACACAACAAGGATCATGGAATCACGAAGCATATTTACTATTTCCTGTTCATTTGGATGGAACATTACTGGACAATTACAAAGCCATGAGTGCTAAAAACGATTTCTTTTCTACCTCGGATGTTCTTCAAATATTTCGGCAGGTAAGTAAAACCATCTTACTTTTGAACCATGTTCTCATATAGATTTAATTGATAACCATGCAGCACTTATTATCAGTGGATCCAATGCCATCTATTTTCTAATGTTTTCTATCCAATATGGTGTTTTTCTTGGATTCATTAATGTCATAACTGATTAGAAATGGCTATAAGCATTTTGACTGTCCCTAATTATTTCAACAGCTGTGTGATGGACTCCAACATATGCAGTCTTGAGCCTCCATATGCACATAATGATGTCAAGCCTGGTAATGTTCTTATAACCCGCAGAAAAGGGGAATCACCTCTTGCTATATTAATGGATTTTGGGAGTGCTCGTCCTGCAAGGAAGCAAATTCGCTCTCGTTCTGAGGCACTGCAGCTTCAGGTGCTTATTTCTCCTTTATTTTTCTTCAGTATTGAAGAGTCTTCGTAGATTCTGTTCTTTGAAACTTCGTTCTCATTGTTGCTAAAAAATAACCCACGCTCATCTAGTTCCTTAAATCTGTAGGCTTCATGTTCTACCAACAAACATGTGTATTTAAACATGTATAAAATGATGTATAAGTTAAGTACATAATTGGCTAATCTGTATTATGCATTTAGTTATGTTCATCATAAAATATGCTAATAATCTTTTTAAATGATATAATAATTTACTGCATTGGCTTATGGTTGTCATCCTAATATTTTCTGCAGAAATTCGAAATAATATTCATCTCTGTCTATCAGCTTAATGCATCTTCCACCATGATCATGGTTGTTTTTGGTTTCCATATATAGGAATGGGCATCTGAGCACTGTGCAGCACCTTTCCGAGCTCCTGAGTTGTGGGATTGCCCAAGCCATGCAGATATTGATGAGCGAACTGATATTTGGTCCTTGGGATGCACTTTATATGCAATAATGTAAGAATCAATACTTATACAGTGTTTTCTTCCGTTTAATAAACTTCTTTTTGTTGTTGTACCTTCATTTCATTTTGTCAATTAAGTTTCTTCCTCAAACAATATAGTAAACAAAGTGTTTGAAGCCTTTACTGCTGGAATTCTCCTTCTGGCTAAATCTCAGGAGTATAAGCATTTGGTTTTAAAGTTGCAGGCCTTTGTATTTTCAGTAAGTTGCCTGTTCGTGTTGGTAAAAAGAATGACAAAGTTGTTTTTTCATGATATTTCAATAAAA
Organism: Hibiscus mutabilis; assembly: GCA_019671005.1. NCBI lineage: Eukaryota > Viridiplantae > Streptophyta > Magnoliopsida > Malvales > Malvaceae > Hibiscus > Hibiscus mutabilis. The sequence goes on from CM033749.1 coordinate 34,880,163, forward strand.
AATCTCGGTTTTTGAAGTTTCATGTCTTCCTTCCTGAGAAGTCTTTGAATAAACCCAATCTGTGGAGTCTCATGTATGTGTCTGGCCTGCACTGTTACTGCTGTGTGAATTTAGTATAATGTTATCCCTAAACAAGTTAAATCTTTCATGGGGATATATACTTTAATCAGATGCTTTAATTTATCTTTGGAAGTATTGCTTTTATTCTCCATATCAAACCTTTTTGGGATATGTGGTTAGCATTTTTTTATCTACTTATATTTATTCATTGTCATTTGTTGCAGGTATAGGGTATCCCCATTTGAGTATGCGCTTGGGGAATCTGGAGGAAGCCTGCAACTGGCCATTGCAAATGCACAGATTAAATGGCCCGCAGGACCTAAACCGCAGTATCCCTAAGGTCTTCACCAATTCGTGACTTGGATGCTTCAGCCTCAGGCTACTGTTCGCCCTCACATAGATGATATCATATATCATGTCGACAAGTTGATCTCGAAGTTTTTACAGTGAGATATCATACCGGGACTCGGTTGAGGAGGAAAGGGCATTCAACCGGTAATGTAAGATCTGATCATCCACATTCTAGCAACTTGTTATAAACGCGAGTTTCAAAGTACTTCTGAAGTGAAAGCAGCAACGGTTCCTTTTGCCTAAGTTATTAGGATTTGAGGGGGAATGAGTATCGAATATAGATATGCATTTTTTGAAAGTTTTTTTCTTCTATATATATTTAAAGAATCATATCTCATGCCCGTATCCAAATACATTGGATACGCGTGTCCGACAGGTGTAATTTATGGGAAATGAAGAGTCATAGCTTTTTGGAGTAGTTGTGCATTAATTCTTTTTGTCATAACTATTAAACTTCATGATCTGTGGTTTACTGAGGTCCAGATCTGATCTCCCTATCCAATAATCTGTGTTATCCATTTTGTTTATATTTCTGTTCATCTCTACATCTGAGTTACATTGGACATTGATTAAATCGAAGTCGAATTGGACCAAACTTTAGATAAGAAAAATGTTCTTCAAATATTTTATCTATTCACAAGACTTAAAATCGAGACTTTACACGAGAAACAGGAAGTATAGAACTCCTTGATACTCAATCTAACATTTGATAAATTTGAGATTCGAACACTGACGATGGTCAGATAACGACATTATGTAGAAGAACAGAAATTAATAAGATAGGGTTTTGAAAGAAAACAGAGGATAGGTTGTGAGATGGCAAAATAAGGAAGAGGACAAAGAAACAAAGAGCAGTGGATGGGGCCAAGGGTGTCTGATATTCCCACATAGAAAGGAATTAAATATAAAACCAAAAAACAAAGTGGTGGAATGCCCACAAATCATGCTTACAATTCAGGGGGACAAAGATTGCCCCATCTCTTTTCATGCAAACTCTCCTTTTTAACATCCTTTTGTTCTGTTACTTGTTCACCATCTTCAATACTATCTACTAATGTTGCCTTCTTACTTCCAACTTATTAATTACCAAGGGTTATATATATATATATATATCTACTATAATAATTATTACCAAGTGTATATATATATATAAGATCTTGTTACACAATATAAAAATTTTCAAGTTTTACACGTTTTTTAGATCGTTTGATGCAGTGAAATAAATAAATTTAAAATTAACAATAAAATATGTGAAGATATCACACATGGACAAAAAGTAAAATTAAATAATCTTTACCATCCATTTTTGCCATCCAACAATTTAAAAAAAAGATAAAAATAAAAAATTTTAAAATCATAAAAATCTTAACCCTAATATATATATATATATATATATGTATATATAACCAGAAGGGTCATTTCAAGAGTGAATGCAGAAGTAAATTCTGGGGAGTTATCTGTCTGATCAGAATCACTATAATCTTTCAGCAGAGCAATCCCCCATGCTCTTGCATGGTTTACAGCCAATTCATTTACAAAGCTTGCTGCCATCTTAAATAGTTAATTAATCAACTTAAATAAAATAATTAATCACTTAATATAAGAAACAGAAATATTCCCCTCGGATACAAACAAAAGACATAAAACCCTAATTGTTGAGAAGACAGGCACTATCAAAATTAGAGGAAGACAGGTGAGCAGATATCGAAAGCTATTTTGGCTGCTTCAACACTCCATTTGCTCATTCAACTTCACCTTTATTATATTCGGTTTATACAATTTTTTAAAGTTAATATTTATTTTTGTTGATGGTAAAAGTGGAATAATGGTAGTTGTTGGCGTTTCGTGTGCCCTTCTGATTTCTAGAGTCCCGAACAATGATGATTGTAGAGAGAAGAAAGAAAAACGATAAAGTTGAAGAGGATAACCCACCATAGATGGGGGTTTCATCTCTCTCTACTGCATGTAGGTTACTGGTGCTAGGCTTATTAATAAGGCAAAATAATAAAAGATGTTCTCAACCTATGTTTATTCATTTCGCCCTTTATTTTTTTTTAAATAAATGACCTCCAACGTTTTAATTTAATTTAAATGTTTTTATTAGATGAAAATTGTCAGTCAACTGACGGTCAACGACTGATTCTAACTTGCCATGCCATGCGTTAAGATGTGCTGATGTGGTATATGTCACGTCAGATTTTTTAAGATAAAATATTTTGTTATACCCTTTTTTATGATGACACATGACAAATATGATGTTGACACGTGGCTAATACGATGTAGACACGTCAACAGATCTTAACACGTGGCAAGTCCAATCAACATCAGCCGTTGGCCATCAATTGACTGACAGTTTCCATCCAACATGGGCATATTTGGACCAAATTAAAATATTGTGGGTTGTTTGTTCCAAAAAAAAGAATAAGGGCCAAATGACAAAATATGCAAACGTTGGGAGCATCTTTTGTCATTTTGCCTATTAATAACCGTTGATGTGATGAGTTGTTAGTATAAAATGAAATATAATATTTTTTTAGTCGAAGGAGTGTCACAAAGTGACATGAATTGAGACTTTTAATTGGAGTCTATTATGTTCTCATCTCGTCCTTTCAAATACGGTGATTGTTAGAATGGAAGTGTCGCAACGTTCTTGTAAGAATGCATGGTGTTGGAGCAGGGGTAACTTGACGCTCTTGTAAAAATCAACATGCTAGAACAGAGGCAACTCGATGCTCTCGTAAAAATCAACATGTTAGAGGGGAGGTAACTTGACACACTTCTAAAAATTATGCTTCGAAAAAATAATGGCGGTTCACCCTATCTAATTTGGCCAGAGAGCCGCGAAAGGTGACACATAGGCATCTCGACACTCGTCACTGTAGAAAGGAGGTGTTTACGACACTAGAAGTATAATGAATGATCTCGACACTTGATACAAGAAATCTTTCTAGGTGATGCAGAAAAAACTTTGAAAATAAGACGAAAGATCTCGACACTTGTTACAGTGGAGTGCAGACGTCTACAACACTAAAACATAATAGAGGATCTCGATGCTCAACGCTAAATGATGAAACTCAAACGCTCTTTGTGAAACAATTCTTTGTATTACTATTCAATTTATATTTATTATATTATCTTGTTTATTTATAACTGTTTTGAACTTTAAGGTTAAAATTGATAATGTTAATTTATCAACGATTCATTATTATCGTACGCAATTTATATTTATATTGTTTGTTTGTATTTATTATATGTTTAGAGTTGTTATGTTAGTTTTTGAGCTGTTTTTTGTTTAGTCCTATTTTTATTTTCAAATGATTAATTTGTGCACTATAATAAGTTGATAACTTTAGATCCCGAATAATCTATTTTTGTTTCATAGATTCTTATAATAATTTCAAATATCTATACAATATACAAAACATATCTTTATAATAATGAATAAAATTAATAATAATATAAACTATGAGATGTGGTGTGATGGTTGTTCATTTTATTCCTTAGCTTTCAAATATAATTCTAATAAATTAAGTACATTTTATGGCAAAATATATAAAAAATTATTACTATTTTGTATGGAAAATTAAAAATAAAAATTATAAACAATATATAATTTAATTATTTGTTTAAAGAATTTGAATTAAGAGTATACTGATCAGAAAATTCATGATGAGATATGCAAAGCCAACAACTCTTGTCCTTTGGAATTTAAGAAACATTGATATTATTTAAATCCTTGTGTAAGTTGAATTTCACTTTCTTTTGACAGCTTCTATAGCTGTCTTCTGCTTGATTCATGGTCAGAGAATTAATTAATGGGTCTATAGATTTCCAGGTGGTGAACTTTTATATATATATTATTTAGCTTTCTAGTAAGTGATGAGATGGGTATATCTGTTGTTTCTTTTGTCTTTGAAATGCTGGTTTTGACAGTGAAATGGATGAGGGTTTTCTAATCTCATGCCTTCTCTAAATACATATCCTTATATTTCATCATACTTACAACAATTTCCATCGACCAAAGCTTTCGTTATCCTCTTGATTCTTGTTCTTTTCTTCTTCTTCTTCCTCCTCCTGCAGTTGTCCTAAAATCTGATATGGAGCCTTCCAAAACCTATGGAGCCGTCGAAGAATGCCACAGCAGTGAGTCAGGGTGGACAATGTATATCGGTTCCTCCATACACGGCGGCAGCGACGACGGACACAGTGGAAAAGCTGATGATGATGGTCAAAGTGATGATTCGATGGTGTCCGATGCTTCTTCAGGTCCAAGGCATGGAACCACGAGGTTAAGTTTCAAGCATGACGAAGAAGACGATGAAAGGGGTTGTTTCTTGGACAAGAGAGGTAAGAAATCAATGGAGAAACAGAAGCTGGGGTCAATGAAAAACAGACAAGACAAAGAAGTGAAGAAACAGACGCCATTGAAGGGCAAACGAGCTTTATCTGATCCTTGTCCAACAGGTACCAAGTTAAGACAAAGCATCTGGTTTGGTAAACGAAACTAGAAACTGATTCCTTTGTGCTTTTGCAGCATAAGAACTTAGCTATATATATATATATATATATTTTGTGTAATCATTGAAACTCTGATGTAAGAGTTCAATAAACAGATATAAGTTTCCATCAGTTTCAAATTATATATCCATCTCGAATATTTTAAAGATTAAGAAGAAAGATAGCTGTAATAGTAACTTACAAAACTATGGTAAAAAATTGAATTATGATCCCTTAAAAAAAATGAGTTTGTAATTTTATAAATATATATATAAAAATATATATAGAGTTTGAGTTATAAAATGAAAATTTAGAATAACTCAAAATTTGTAAATTAGTTAATCGTTTTCAAAAAAAAACTTTTTTCACTTAATATTTATGTATATCGTATGAATATATATATATATGTATCGTAATAGATATAAAAAGTCGTTTAAATTAGAATCAATATGTATTAATAACATTATAAATAAATACAATTAAATTTGTATATAAACACTTAGGAAAAAAAAATTCTAAGTAATGTTTAAATTGTAAAATGACTTGTAAACTCGAATAACTTGATTTTTTTGACCCGACTCAATCGAGCTCACCCCTACTTACCAAGGTAACCAAAGTGATCCCTTGATTGATATATATAGTTATATACATACACAATAGGAGCGACGGCACAAGACTGCCAAATAAGGAAAGGTCAAAATAATTAAGTTAAATATTTGTAAGAAAAAAAAATATTTCTAAACATGCACATAAGAAAATAAAAAAATAGAGTTCCATTTTATTCCAAAATCATTCTAAAAAAATGTCAAATAACATTTAACTTTATTAAAATTTAGAGCCTAATTTTAATAAATTATATTAAATCCTTTAAATATTTGAACTCCATATATATTGAATACACAATCAAAATAAATAGCATAGATATTAAATCATTAAGGTTTATTGAATTTTGGGGCTAAATCAATCATCCACCACCTTGACGTATATGAATGTTATTCCTAGAGAAATGGCAAATCTTGGGCAACTATTATAAACCACAAGATTTTTTAGTATTCACATTTTATTTTTGTTGTACAGATTAATAAAGCCTAATTATAAACAATAGGCAATAACAAAAACAATAGTGTTATTCTCATGCATTAGTAAGTTCATATGAGGTTATAATGAATCAAATTTGATTCGATTTTAAATTATTATTATATATATATATTTAATTTTGAGTTATTTGAGTTGTTCAAATTATTTTAGTCAATTTGAATTTTTTTTTATCAATCCCGTTCAAATACCCATTGAATTTGTAAAGTTCATAATACTCAAAAAATCCTAATTTAAAATGACGCATCCCCAGTCTTTGGCTAAGTCTTTGATTGTTTTGTGATTTGGTCTCTTATTTTATTGTTTCTTCAATTTCTTGTTTTCATTTTATTTATTTTGAAAAATTTATATCAAATGCTGGACAATTTTTTAGAATACCTATCCGCAACTTCTATTCATCTTTTTTAAAAAAATTTCTCATTTTGTTATATAGCCCCTCAACTTTGCATTATTTCTTTATTTTTTTATCAACTCCTTCTTTGTTTTAAGTCTATTTGACCAAATTTGAATTGCATACTCTTCTACTATTGTAGAATACTTATGTAACTTCAATTCCTCATTTTGACAATATATTTGTTCTTTTGCAATTTAGCTTATTAACTTTGTATGATTTTTTGTTTCTTTAATTTTTCATTTGTTTTAAGTCTATTTTTGATCAAATTTGAACCACATGCTCCTCTACCACTGTACTATGTAACTTCAGTTCCTCTTTTTGACAATCAATTTTTTCTTTTTGTAATTTAATCTTTCAACTTTGTATTTTATTAATTTGGTCCTTTTACAACTCTCTACAAATTTTTTCTTCTCATCAATTCCTTGACTTCTTTAACCACCTTCAATAATTTGTCCTCAAAATCCATTCTTTTAAATAATAACATTATAAATATATTATATAATTCTAGATTATATTTAATTTATTAAATAACATTACAAATCTTACTTATACATTGAAAAAGAATATGAAGAAATATATATGTATATCATATATGATTAGAAAAAGTTGTTTAAATTGAAATCAATCAGTACCATAAAATTATAAATAATTACATTTAATTTGAATGAAAACTAGAACAAATATATCAAATTTGACTCAAATTTTGAAAACTCAACTCGAAAAATTTTAAAAAATGTTTGAAAAATAAAATGATACTTGAAAACTCACCAACTCATTTTTTTTTTTGACTCAATTGAATACTCACCCATGATACTAGATTCTAATAACCCGATTTTTAGTTAGAATGGAATGATTGGTCAAAAAAACCAAAGAGAAGTATAATTTGACAAAATCAATGAATTGACTATGGAGGAATGTAGGAAAGATAAGTGGGTTATGGCCCCATAAACACTTTCTAGAGACATGATGTGGTTTGTATTTTAGGTAAGATCCTAATTAGCATCACTACAGGAAAAGCAATAGTATGCATGGTGGATCCAATAAAGGGGGACACATTGTCGTGCACATGGGGTTCAGGGAATTTTAGTAATATAGCCAAAGATTTAGACAGTTCCAAGGCGGCCACGCCATTGGCCAACTCAACAGCAACAGGTCTCGGTCGAGTGGCGTGGAGGGTCCTGGCCATGGCTCGAGAGAGCCAAACCAAACAATTACGTAGCTCTCAGGCAATGCTGGTTTTGGCCAACAATGGGTTTCACCAGTTTCGGATTCTTCTGCATTACCAAACAAGTGCTCATTCCATTATTCTTCACAATGATTAAAGTTTGAACAAATCCACATTGATGACCTTTGCTTCAAACAAATCATAAGGGGAAAAAAAGGAAAAAAAAATTCCATTTTTGATTCTTTTCATTACATGACGTACAACTAATTATTGTTTGCAGTGGAAAATTTTCTTTCCGCAAGTGAGTCCAATTTAAGATTTATGAGTTTAACTCAAGGTTTAAAGTTTTATGTTGAATGGTTTAGAATAAATGTTCTAGAGGTAAGGGTTAGTATAGGTTTTTAGGGTAGGTCTTAGAATAACCCAATAAACTATACTTTGGAACATGGGTAAATTATGCAACTGTGGGTGGTTGAATTTTGATTAGTTATTTTAATTCGAGAACTCATTAATTGGTCTCAATTTTTGTTCAATGACGTAAACAACTAATTATTGTTTGCTCACTTTTACAAAGTTTGGGAGTCACTGCCATGGGAGTATCAACAGAGCGAGTGGTGCTCATGTTGTACTTGGCTAGCAACTCTGTGATGTACTTTTGCTGAGTTAAAAGCAAACCATCTGCAGTTCTTGTTGCTTCCAGACCCAAAAAATAATGCACAAACCCCAGATCCTTCAGAGAAAACTTATCATGTAACTCATGCTTGACTAAAGTAATCACTTCTTCAGAGGATCCAATGACCACACAAAAACTCATTCAGCTTCTTAAACCAATTCCTAAGAGCTTGTCGTAGGCCATAAACAGCCTTCTTTAGTTTACAAACATGTATGGTTCCATCTTTCATTTTCTTTTCAAATCCAGGGGTTGCACCATGTATACATCTTCAAGTAAATCCCCCTTGAGAAATGCATTGTTTATGTACACTTGATGTATATGCCACCGTTTGGAAACTGCTAGAGATAAGAGAATATTAACTGTGGGAAACTTAACTACTAGACTGAGTGTTTCCTGAAAATCACACCCAAGAACTTGAGCATACTCTTTTGCTACTAAATGGGCCTTATGTTTGTTAATGGAGCCATTTGAGTTGTACTTAATTTTGAAAATCCACTTGCAACCAATGGCTTGCTTGCTGTATGGAAGTGGAACCAAATCCCATGTACCATTACCTATTAAGGCATCAAATTCAGCCTGAGCTGCAGCACTCCAAGTAGAACCCTTTAAAGCCTCCTTTATAGTGGACGGAATTACAGAGGATTCAACATTGTAAAGTTTCAGCTTGAAAACACCAGCTTTACTTCTTGTCACCATTGAGTGACTGTTGTAGGCCAATCCACTATTTGAAACTGTTGGAGCTTGAGTACAATCATGCACAGAACCAGAGGACCTTGGATGAGGAGCTTGAGAAGTGAACATAGCTCCTGAAGAGCCAGCAGCTGTTGCAGGCTCAAACAAGGTGTCGGGAATCAGGATCATTAATAACCCCTGTTAACTCTTCAGTAGATTCTGAGGAACCAGCAGTAGGCACTGGAATCCCAATTGGGTTTTCATCTTAAACTGGCAGATCAATAGGCTGAGCAAGATCCTCAGAAGTAGCAACATGTGTCTGGTGAGGAGATGTATGATTGCCAACAGCATCAGGTTCTCCACCATTAACAGGAGGGGTAGATAGAATATCCTGAATCTAATCATTAGAGTACTAGAAGGGAGCAGACTGATAATGCACATGGGTAATATTTGCTTGTTGAACATGCTTAGAAAAAGGAAAATTAACCTCATCAAACTAAACATGTCTGGATATATAAATTCTACCATCAGCAGACATACATTTATACCCATGATGTTGAGGAGAATAACCTAAAAAGGTATATGGCTTGGACCTAAATTTAAATTTGTGTCTGCTATAGACTCTAAGGTATAGAAAACACTTGCAACCAAAGACTCTGAGAAATTTACAGTATGGTTTCTTTCCATATAGTTTTTCATGTGGTTATAAACCTTCCAAAATATCTGTAGGCAGTCTGTTTATTAAAAACACAGCACTAAAAGCAGCATGTGACCAATAGTGAAGAGGTAATGAAGCCTGAGTAGCAGAGTCAGCATAGTCTCAGTAATATGCCTATGTTTTCGTTCAATAACCCCATTCTTTTGTGAAGTTTTAGGGCATGTTATTCTGTATTGTATACCTAACTTAGCTAAGGAAGATTCAAGAGCCTGAAATTCCTCACCTCCATCAGTTTGTAAAGCTATAATGTTTGCATTAAACTGATTTTTAACTATTATATGTGTAATCACTTATTTTTGTCCGAGTTTTTAGTATTTTTAGTATTGTTATAATAATATTATTATTAATATATAAATAATAATAATAAAATTAATTATAAAAAAAGCAAAAAAAAAGTGGTTTTGGGTGGTCCACGTCACCCATTTGCCTCCCCAATTGCCTATAAATAGAGGCAGGGGGAGGGCAATTGACATGGCAGCAAGAAGGGAATCGGCCATGGGCTGGCCAAAATAAGGGGGCATTAGCTCCCGGCTAGCCCAGGACCGGGACAGTGTCCTCGGTCCTAGTCGGTTCGATCGGGGTCCTATTTTGGATCCGATCTAGTTAATTTTTTTGGAGAGGTCGTGGTAGATATCGATGGGGTTTCGTCGGGGTTCGTCATTCGAACTCCTAGTTAGGTATATTTTCTTTCCTTTTTATTTATGTTGTAATTTTTATATTTTAATGAAGTAGTAGTTAATTTAAAATTGTGTTTTTAATTTGTATGTTTATCTATGTTTTAGATTAGTATGTTTTAAATTTATGTTTTATATTAGTGTTTTATTTATATTAGATATGTTTTTATTTATAAGTTAGATTAATATTTATGTATGTATGTTTTAGATTATTAATTTATTTATGTTAGATATGTTTTTATTTATGTGTTAAATTAATAGTTATGTATGTATGTTTTAGATTAGTATTTTATTTATGTTATGTTAGTATTTCATTATGTTAGTATTTATTTATATTTTTTATCGCAAGATATTTATTTATATTTGTCATGTTTTTTAAGTTTGCATAACGAACATATATTTTGTCAATGCGGTGCCCTTTTATTCGAGCGTAAACGGGGCCAGTATCAGACGTACTGATAGTGGTTGGACGTTTACTCTCGAATAACGGGGCCTTTAAAATTTACTCGCACTTATAATCAAATTTTAATTTAATCGTCACTTTAATCCGGAAAGTTTAATATTAATAAAGCGGTAATTATAAAAGTACCAATTTTGGGCGGTGTGGGGGTGCTAATCCTTCCCCATCCGCAACCGACTCCCGAACCCAAAGTTTTCAAAATCTCTGGTTTTTACGGTGTCCGGTCCACCTTGAGTGGCCGGTGGCGACTCCATTTTTAAATAAAATACGGGTTTTTATAAAATCCCACGCGGAAGAAAATATTTTCCAAACAAAGTAAAAACACCTCATTTTTAGCGAGAAAAAAACATCGCTACAGATGGCGACTCCACTGGGGACATTTTTGTTTTTCAAAAACAAATGAGAGTCAAGCTTTTTCAAATAATTACCGCTTTATTAATATCGAAAATTCCAGATTAAAGTGACTATTAAACTAACATTCGGTTATAATTGCGCGTTTGTTTTAACGCATTTAAAATATAGCATATAAACCCGTTTTTTTAAGTGGGCGGAAAACGCTAATGCTTTCGTGGAGATATCGTTCTCCCGTATGGGCCTAACAAGTACTTTCGGGGCTCGAGTACCTTATGCTTTCGTAAGGATATCGTTCTTTCGTGCAGGCATAAGCGAATGGGTCCCCCTGAATTGAACCCGGTTGAAAAGAGCCTATAATGGGTGATGACCAGGGACCTAGCTACTCTTAGCTGTGGACAGCAAGGACAATTCGGGCACCTCTTAGCACCAAAACTGCATATAGTGAGCCGTAGGAGCCAACCCTTTAGAGCCATGTGAAACTCTGCCCGATTAGTGGTCACCCTATTTAGGCTCTGGTGCCTTATTTCTTGTTTATGTACAGTTTTTATTACTCTATTTTTGTTATATTTATCATTTGTTTTATTTAATCATTTTATTTGGTACTAACTCGTTTCATTTTATTCTTATCGCATTGATTTCACCTGCATCATTGCACAACATCATCACAATCTTAATTTTGCATTGCATCGATTTAGGACACATTTTGCATGCATTCATTTTCAGAATAAGAAAACTGGTCCTCAGGTTGCCCCATTAGATACAACAAAGTTGGTCGATCTAGTACCTTACAGAACCTCTACAAGAGCCTGATCTTGAGGCATGTCCAAAAGTATCCTCACATATTTTACAAACATTATGCCTCTAACAAGGCCTCAGTCCGGGGGCATTCTTTGCCAAGGTCCAGCCTTCATTGTCGAGTCAAACTCTTGCATCTTTGATCACAGTCTGTAAAATTGCACCCAATCCAAAAAAATAATAATAATGAACTGTCATGAACCAACACAATTTATAAACCCAACCTAGGGGGCAACAGAATCCACACTCAAAGTGTCAAATTCAATAGCAATTTCAGACGATGGCATATGAATTAATAAAATGTTGGGGCATGCACCCAGATGACTGATCGAACCCAAGTTGAGGTTGGGGCACCGTCACATACAAAAAACCAAGATCCTGACGAGACCAGTGAGGAATCAGGGGCATCCCTTTGAGGATAAAAAAAATCATGTCACATTCATGCATTTAGATTGCATTCATCTTGCATTAAACCATTTTTGCATACGTCATACATTTAGATTAAATGCATACACCAAAATCACCATGCATTTAGGGTAGACACATGCATTTAGACATAAAATTAGATATATTCATACAATCTTGCTTGTACATAACAGGTCTAGGAAAAAGACCGAGTACCCCCGACATGGGGGCAATGACAAGAAGGCCAACCCTAGTCTTGAAGGAGGCCAAACACGAAAAAGATGGAAACACCCAAAATAAAGGTATCATCGACAAAATCTTTGACAATTACTGACTAATGTTTTTTCTTTTGTAGGATTTTATTCCTCCGACAATGGTGTGACGGATGCCAACAAAAATTCTTTCTAGATCATGCCCTCTGTCGATAGAAAAGCCGGGCAAAATTTTCAAAAAAATTATCTCGCTGTCAGTGGTGCAGTCACCCAACATCTTGCAAATCGTGCCTCCGTCAGTGGTGGTACGCCAACTTAATGAAGATCTTGCCTTCGTCAGTGGTATGACAAATCAAATCCTCTCCAGATCTTGCCTCTTCGACAGTGTTGCAGCTAGACCTAAATTTTACTCGGAGTTTACCTTTTATTATAATTGTAGCTAAAAAAATTAATCCAAAAAGAAAAAAAAAGAAAAAGAAGAAAAAATAAAAATGAAAAAGAAGAAAAAATCAAAAAGAAAAAAAAATTGAAAAAAAGAACAAAAAAGAAACAAAAGAGAAATGAAAAAGCAAAAATGAAAGAAAAAAATAAAAAAATGAAATGAAGAAAGAAAAAGAAGAAGAAGAAGAAAACTATCTGATCCTGCCTCTTCGTCGGTGTCGTAGTTGGATCAAATCTTTAGACCTTGCCTCTTCGTCGGTGTTGTAGCTTGGTCGAAAAGCACTCCGATCCTGCCTCTTCGTCGGTGTCGTAGCTGGATCAAATCTTCAGACCTTGCCTCCTCGTCAATGTCGTAGCTTGGTCAAATCTAACTTTCGGTTCTGCCTCCTCGTCGGTGTTGTAGCTGAACCAAATTCACTAACTTCCGGTCTTGCCTCTTCGTCGGTGTTGTAGCTAGACCAAATTCACTAACTCTTGATCCTGCCTCTTCGTCGGTGTTGTAGCTGGATCAACATTACTAACTTTAGACCATGTCTCATCTTCGGTGTTGTAGCTTGGTCAAAATTTACTAACTTTCTAGTTGTATCAATGTTGTATCTCAAAAAAAAGAGAAAGAAAAAAGAGAGAAAAAAGCAAGAAAAAGAAAAAGAAGAAAAAAATCAAAGAAAAATAGAAAAAAAAAGAAAAAAGAAAAAAAGAAAAAATAATGAAAAAATCAAAAAAAGGAAAAAAGAAGAAAAAGAAAATGAAAAAAAGAAAAAATGAAAAAAAAAATGAGCTTTCAACCAAATACTGATCATGCCTCTTCGTCAGAGTCGTAGCTTGATCACAAAAAAGAACAACTATCCGATCATGCCTCTTCGTCGGTGTCGTAGCTGGATCAAATCTTCAGACCTTGCCTTTTCGTCGGTGTTGTAGCTTGGTCAAATCTAACTTTCGGTTCTGCCTCTTCGTCGGTGTTGTAGCTAGACACCAAATTCACTAACTCTTGATCCTGTCTCTTCGTCAGTGTTGTAGCTTGGTCAAAATTCACCAACTTTCAAGTTTTAGCAATGTTGTAAGAAAAAAAAGAAGAAAAGAGAGAAAAAAAAGAAAAAAGAGAAAAATTGTCAGTTTTCTGATCTTGCCTCTTCGTCAGAGTTGTAGCTGGATCAGACATCAGAACTTTCACCTATCGGTCTTGCCTCTACGTCAGTGTTGCAGTTGGATCGAATTTTGTAGACCCTATCTCTTCGTCGGTGTTGCAGTTGGGTCGAACTCTCTTTAGGTATTAGCTTATTATCAATAATGTAGCAAGTGAAACTCGGTTGGCTTCCCTAACAAACAACCCCAAATTTTGAAGGTTTTGCTTCCCCAAGAGTGACAAAGTAGATCCGTCAAGACAAGAAAGAAGACCTACATCAAAAAGGAAGAAGATCTACAGAAGAATGAAGACGCGTCAAAAGGAGAGAAGTTCAGCCTGATAAGACAAAAATGAGTGCTTTTGATCTTTGCTTTGTTCTCGTTTCACAAGAACAAGCAAAGAGGGGCAACTGTAATCACTCATTTTTATCCGGGTTTTTAGTATTTTTAGTATTGTTGTAATAATATTATTATTAATATATAAATAATAATAATAAAATTAATTATAAAAAAGCAAAAAAAAAAGTGGTTTTGGGTGGTCCACGTCACCCCATTTGCCTCCCCAATTGCCTATAAATAGAGGCAGAGGGAGGGCAATTGAAATGGCAGCAAGAAGGGAATCGACCATGGGCTGGCCAAAATAAGGGGGCATTAGCTCCCGGCTAGCCCAGGACCGGGGCAGTGTCATCGGTCCTAGTCGGTTCGATCGGGGTCCTATTTTGGATCCGATCTAGTTAATTTTTTTGGAGAGGTCGTGGTAGATCTCGGTGGGGTTTCGTCGGGGTTCGTCATTCGAACTCCTAGTTAGGTATATTTTCTTTCCTTTTTATTTATGTTGTAATTTTTATATTTTAATGAAGTAGTAGTTAATTTAAAATTGTGTTTTTAATTTGTATGTTTATCTATGTTTTAGATTAGTATGTTTTAAATTTATGTTTTATATTAGTGTTTTATTTATATTAGATATGTTTTTATTTATAAGTTAGATTAATATTTATGTATGTATGTTTTAGATTATTATTTTATTTATGTTAGATATGTTTTTATTTATGTGTTAAATTAATAGTTATGTATGTATGTTTTAGATTAGTATTTTATTTATGTTATGTTAGTATTTCATTATGTTAGTATTTATTTATATTTTTTATCGCAAGGTATTTATTTATATTTGTCATGTTTTTTTAAGTTTGCATAACGAACATATATTTTGTCAATGCGGTGCCCTTTTATTCGAGCGTAAACGGGGCCAGTATCAGGCGTAGTGATAGTGGTTGGACGTTTACTCTCGAATAACGGGGCCTTTAAAATTTACTTGCACTTATAATCAAATTTTAATTTAATCGTCACTTTAATCCGAAAAGTTTAATATTAATAAAGCGGTAATTATAAAAGTACCAATTTTGGGCGGTGTGGGGTGCTAATCCTTCCCCATCCGTAACCGACTCCCAAACCCAAAGTTTTCAAAATCTCTGGTTTTTACGGTGTCCGGTCCACCTTGAGTGGCCGGTGGCGACTCTATTTTTAAATAAAATACGGGTTTTATAAAATTCCACGCTGAAGAAAATATTTTCCAAACAAAGTAAAAACACCTCATTTTTAGCGAGAAAAAAACATCGCTACAATATGAAAAACATCAAAGGCATTTGCAACCTCAGCTTTATTTCTCAACAAAAATAACCAACAGTTTCTACTGAACATGTCAATAAAGGAGACATAATATCTAAAACTTGCAGAGGAAATGGGAGCTGGTCCCCTTACATCAGCTTCAACCAGCTCAAAGGCTTCAGTATATGTAGTAGAAGACAACTAAAAAGGAAGATTATGACTCTTTCCTAATTGGCATGCTTCACACAAGACTTGCTTATTTGTAGACTTATTCAACACTAAACCAACAGTCTTAACAGAAGGATGTCTTAATCTTTGGTGCCATAACCAAAAGTACTGATCATACAAAATAGCAGAAGTAGGTGCAATCTGAGCTGAAGTATTATGACAGGATGGAGTGCAAACAGAGGTTGACTTAGTTGAGCTAGTGCCCGAAGCAAAACTGAAGTAGTAAAGACCATTCTCTTGCTTCCCTTACAGGAACACAGATTGAGTTTTCTCATCCTTCACAAAGCAATTATCACGATGAAACTCAAAATATACAGGATTATCCTTAGTGAACTGAGATACAGAGAGCACGTTTTTTCTAATTCTAGACACATAAAGAAGATTCTTAACATGCAAAGGTCTTAAATCAGTCATAATAGATGTTTGGCTTATACTAGCAATATTAACAGCAGAACCATCGCCAAGAATTACCTGACCCTTACCTGTATAGCCAGATGTGGATGATGACTTGCGCAGGCCATGTGTGACATGGTGAGTAGCACCAGAGTCTGAGCGCCACTTCATGTCGCTAGTACCAGATGCTTGAACAGTGAGAGAATTGATCTGTGCTACAATAGGAGCATTATTAGGAACATTAGAATCACAAGATGGTTGCACAAAAGGATTATAACAACATTCTACATTATCTAAAGATGCAAACTAAAACATATTGGCCTGAGAATCAACTTAGGTTAAAGACTGAGAGGAACTTCCCTTAAAATCGTTGTTGAATCTGTACCAACATTTATCAGCAAGATGACCGAGCTTAGAGCAGATTTGACATTGTGGTCTAGGCTGACCCCTCGATCTACCTCTAGACGAGTCCTGAGATCTGAAATTACCAGATCAATGAACATCCGATTCATGAGCCCTGCCATCAGTATCATATCGAGCATAATTGATGCTCATTGGAAGCCGCATTGGATCCATGATACGCATCTCAGCATCGGACAATACAAATATTGCCGCTTCCAAGGTATATGGCTCCTTACTGGCAGTGATCATGGCTGTGAAAGGATCTGTAACGCCCCAAAAATAGGGTTGGGAGTTTATGGGTTTGGTCGGGCCCGGTTTGACTCGGTCTAACCTGTAAAATGAGTTTAGGTAAATTAATGTGTTAAAAATAGAAATGGTTGAGTTAAAAATTGATTTGACTTTCTAAAAATATTTAGTGATATTATCAATTATTTTGGTAATTAATTCGGAAGTTTATTGAATTAATTAAAGTGACATTTTGATTTTAGTGACCAAAATGTAATAAATGCAAAAATTGTTTTTAATGACTAAAGGGTAATTAGGCCAATACTAAGAATCTTTAGAGAGCTATTTTCCAAATGTTTTAATTAAAGGTTTTCCACCTTAATTGAGTAAGACTTTGACAGTTAATTGTTTTTCCCAATCACTTGGCTATTCTATCAATTTTTTTGGAGTCTCTCCTCATTTTCCATCTCATTTTCCTAAACAATATTTTCAGAATTATTTGCTGATTTTTCAATGGAGATTACATCATTTGATTCCTCAACGTTTTCCTAACAAAACCTTATTGAGATTTCACAAAGATCTCGTCTATTTTCCAAGATATTTTCAAGAGAAAACTTACGTCAATTTTGGTTGGAGATTTTTTAAAGGTAAAGTTATTATTCTCTCTTAAAACTAAGGTTCTTTATTGATATTCCCTAGTGATTGGCTTGTGTTATGTGGATTATAACATAGTTTTGCAATTTAATTCAAGAAAGTGAGATTAATTGGTAATTTTAATGGTTTGCCTAAATTTTTGTGTTACAAGATGGTTGTTGGAGATTTGTATTGGGTTAATTCACATTTTTCTTGTATAAATATAATGTGAAATGACATTTTCATAATAAATCCTGAAAACTATTTAATTGGTTAGTTTTTAAGGTAGCTTGAAGGTAATTTTGGGGCTGTTATGTTAGATTCTTGATTTTCTGGGGATATAAAGATGTTAGAAGTATGTTTTTTTGGATGTTCAATGGTGTTGTTAAGATGTTTAAATCCTAGGTTTGCGGCTGGAGATCGTTTGGTTGTTGATGATGTAGTTTTCGGATGGTTTTTGGGTGCAGCCTCATGGGGATTGCAGGGGTTGTTTGTAGACTAGTGTTAGAATGCATTTTAATGCAATTTGCCTCTGGTTTTGTGTTGCCAAAATAGGGGAGGGTCAAGCCTAACTCATTTTTGAGGAAGTTGGCTCGTTTCGAGGGCTTGGAATGTAACGGTGAGCAAAGTGTTGTGCATCAGTGAGTGTATATGTGTTTTGAACACTCTCAAAGGTTTGAATAAAAAGTTGGGAGCTTAGGTTAGGTCTAGCAAACCTAACTAAGCCCGAAAGTAAGTTTTCCTCGATTTCGCCTTTGGATGTCGGATTGATATGGCACATGTTTTACATGTTTTGGTTTAAAATTACATTTTGATTTACTTACTGTTTATGCATCATTTTAAAGATATGCAAAGGTTTATCTATTATGAGGGTGCTTAAGAGCATTGAGAAATGATTCCTAAATGGAATGTGGTTGTTGCATTGAGCAATGTTGTTATTTGCATATGGAAAATGGTTTGCTAAATGCATAAAGGAAAAACAGTAAGTAAAGGTATTTAAAAGTGTATATTGGCTATGTGTGAAAAGCAAAGAAAAGTATCAGATATAGTTGACATGCCATAGGATGTAAAGTGCACTATAATACGTTAAGTCAATTGCTCCGTTACTACTAGAGTATGCAGTAGGCTACTCGGGATAGTGGATTGCCACTAGAGTATGCAGTAGGCTACTCGGAATGGTGGTTTGTCATTTGTGTATGCAGTAGGCTACCCAAATTGATGTTGTACCTTGTGTAGGATTGAGGTGAAACTCTCTGGGTCAAGGTATGGTTTGGTAGAAGTTGACTACCAGAAAATCCATGTATACGATATGGTTTTATAAAGGTCACTATAATTTCCAATATATGAGAAACAAGTGGGAAACTATATTTTTGCATATGGATGTTATACATGCCATGTTTTGAAAAGGGATTTCAAATGTGATGGATTTTATGCTCATGTTTTAATGCATATTTGAATGTGAAAGAGTGGCACCACTAAGCATATGTTTGCTTACGCTCTCATTCTTCTTTGAAGAGAATTGAGGTTGGCGGGAGCATTTGGAGCGAGGAGATCCCAAGACATCATTTGACATTGAGTATGGTTTAGTTTTAAAGCATTTGGTAATAAGGCAATGTGTCGTCCAAGTTTGGGGATTTGTATTTTGGTTATACATGTTTTCAAGGGTTGTATCTTGTTGGTTTGTTGTTTAGTTTGTGTTGTGGAGCGATGGTTTATGCTTAGTCTCAAATTTAAGCATGTTGGATGAAATGTTTAGGAAGCATGCCTATAGTTTAAGCTTTCGTGTCTGAAAATGCATATTCTCCAGTTTGATGTGTTGTGGATGCTACCCTTTTATGCTAAGTATGTTTAGTACGCATGCTATGATGTTTGGGACAAGTGTGTGTGGTTTTAGAGGTCAAAAACCAGATAAAAAAGGCATTACAGGCCTCTGGGTATCGGTACAGGTAAACCTGTATCGATACGCGGGGTCTGATTCAGGTTTGGGAAGTGAGGAAATGGCCTGGGTATTGGTACGGGGTGAGCTATATCGGTACAGGTTTTAGCTACTGAAATTTGTGACTATGGCCAAAATAGCATGGGTACCGATACTCGAGGAATTGTATCGGTACGGGCCTCGTGTATTATGACCTGGTATCGGTACGTGTATTTCAGTACTAGTACATCCCTTGTATATGAAGCATGGTATTGATATGGCACCCCGTGTGCTGATACCGAAGGTTGTTATGTCAGTTATATGGGTGCTAAAGTTTAGATTCTTCCATTATAGTCTCTATTTTGTGGGTACGCAAATTGGATGTATTTTAATAATCCGTTTTAGCTAAAAATGAACACGTATGCATGGAACCTGACTAATTGACAATTGCTAACCACAATTGTAAGTAAGTCCTCGTAATTTTCTAAAATTTCAATTTGATCCCTAAATTGCAAACACGTGCAATTGAATGTCGATTCGACGCCCGATTCAGTTGAGATTTTATTCGCTATCAGTTTGTACACCTTAGGTTATAGTGACGAATCTAGATAAGATAAAAAGGAAAAAATAGACCTAATTCGAGATATTCAGTTCAGGTTTGCTACGACAATCTTAACGTAGCTCGCTTGGTTAGGCCTAGATCCTAGGTCGGGTCAAGGGGGTTACAGGATCATAATCAGCTGGTAATCCATTGAGGATAGTAGTTGTATGTTCTACATCTGGGACCGGACTTCCACAGGACGCTAAAAGATCACAAATCTCTTTGATTTGTGAAGTGCACTCGCGCATGGAAAGATTGCCCTTCTTCATAGCTCGAAGTCGGCAGTGTAGCTGCATGATCTTTGTGGTTGAAAGCTTGGAGTAGTGACGAACAATGGAGGACAAGATTGATGCAGTCGATTCGGCTCCAACCAATCGGGGCAAAACACTCGGGCTTATTGTTGACAAGAGCCAAGAAGCGAGTGAACTATCCTGCTTCAAGAGTCTTCTGTGAGGAGGATTAGGAATCATCTCGCCCGCAGTATTCGCAGTCAACTTCGCCAGAATTGGAGTTGATTCATCCAAGAAATGTTCTAAATTGTGACCGCGAACCATCAACACAACTTGTTGTCGCCACAAAAGGAAGTTTGTATCATCCAATTGGACGCTAATATGTTTGTTAGTGAATGCGGAACCGCCGGATTGATCCGCACCATAGATTTCCATGGCAGACGACGACGATCAGGCATAGGAGACGAAGAGAAAATGAGCGGACGTAGCTAACAGAGAATAGCCCTAGATTGACGGCGATGATACCATATTGAAGTTGGGTCTGTTTGGATTTCATGAAGGTATACAAAGAAAAACCCAAAGAGAGAAAGTTTAGAAACAGTAAATATACATTTATGTATGCACGTATGTACAATGCATACACATTTGTAGGCGTGCATGAATTCATGTATGCAGGCATTTCTTTTTCAGAGAATTCGCTTGAGATAGGTAGAGCAGGATGCATGACTAAGATAACACAACAACGGGACTCGCATTGCAACTACAATCAAAATTCTTAACAGAATTTTATATCAATATTAAAAATTGAAATTGTTACACCCGGCCTCTACATCCGGAAACAACTATTGCACCTCCGCATTCTGTAACTCCGAAAGTAGCCCTCAGAGTTTTTCAATTCGGAGATCTACACGATCTTGAGAACAAACATTATCAAGGGCCATTACACGACACCCACGTGACCAACATGCAAAGTTTAATATTTGGAAGTTAGGTCTATCTCTGCCAACCCCTCCCTAAGTCTTAGGGACTATAAATACTCATGCAACTAAGGGAGATGACAAGCTAAAATCACCGAGAAATGACTCTCACCTTGCCTTTGCTCCAACCACTGTACTGTCTATGACTCTTCACTCCAAATCAACTAGGATGAACCTGATATTGTCACCAACCACCTTGGTCCACCTACCTTGTCTGTATCTCACAATTTAGGCGTCAATAGAACTGTAAAAACACAGCTAAAGTTTTATTATTGGAAAAGGAGAGTATTTCGTTTGGCATCATGTGTGATAAAAATGGAGAACTGGCTGGTTTCATGCCCGGGTCCAGCTACTCGCATAAAATCATCTTGGGTGAATTCAAATTTGAACTAAGGTTTCTAAAACCAAGTGCAGTCTAATAATTAACCAAAGTCCTTACTTATTTTATTTGAGACAGTCATGTACCAAAATAAATGGTACATGTACTTTGACCGTTTGTTCAACGCAGTACCTCTAATTTTAAGGACCGAATATATAATATAGTAGAAGCACTTTTTTCTTGAGCATATGTAGTACCTCTACTTTTAAAATGTTGTCAACAATCTCTAAAGTATGTGGTTAAAGCTCTTAGCTGACACCTTTCCTTTCTCTTAAATTGTGAGTTCAAGATCCAGTAGGAGTAAAAATTCTCCTTCCCTTCCCTCTAGGTAGAAATTGTTCAAAAAAAATATTGATTTTGGTACCGAAAATATCAGTTCCTGTATTATATGGGTACTTCTGTTCAATACCATTAACATGTGACAAGTCGGCCATTAATATTTCAAGTCATGGTCTTTAAATCCTAGTCAGAACTCCCGTGTGGCATTAATATTTACATCTGGTATTTGGAATATTAAATATTAAACATTGAAATTGAAAAAAGGGAAAATTTTAATATATGGTTTCTGAAAGAGTCATTCATACCAATTTATTTGTTGGTTCTTTGCCTTGGCTTCATGAAATATATCCAAAACCTATAAATCATAAGTACTAAACTTTAACTTCTAAACTAAATCTTTTATCCTTAAAGTTTTGATTTATTAAGAATATAGCACCGTCAGATTTTAATCAAACATTGTTTTGTCATAATCCTTGTTTTGTTTTTTCTATTTCCCCCCATTTTCTCTTTAGTTTTTGATTTTGTATGTTTAAATTTTGGGTAAACTATAACAGAAGTCACTCAATTATAGGTAAGTTACATTTGGCTCACCTAATTATTAAAGGTTACACTTGTGTCACTCAATTATGGTAAGGTTACATTTGGATCACCTTTCATATTTAAAAAAATATATACCAATTTGTGTATTAGATCAATTAATGATTTCAAATGAAGTACTATAGTGTTAATGAGGGTATACAAGTGATTTGGAAGAAAAAATGACAAAGTTGATGTGTTTTTTTAAATATGAAGGGTGACCCAAATGTAACCTTATCTATAATTGAGTGACCCAAGTGTAACCTTTAATAATTGTGTGACCCAAATATAAACTTACCCATAATTGAGTGACCAAAATATAACTTTTAATAATTGGGTGAACCAAATGTAACCTTAAACATAATTGAGTGACCTTCGTTATAGTTTACCCTTATATTTTTGTGTGGTTTTGTTTAATACTCTCCCTCATTAAAATTGTCATTTATTGAACTTTGGTGATTAATTTTTAAAAACTTTGATCATAATTATTTTAAATAATTAAATTTTATAAAAATACATATTTTAAAACTACATTATTAAAAGTTTTTAAAATATATTTTTTCATATTTTTATTAATAATAAAATTTAAATGATAATAAATTAAAATTAAAAAAATTGACCATTAAAACACAATAAGTGTCAATTTTAGTGGAACAAGGAGTAAGTCTTCTCATTTCTAATGAAAACAATGCTTTTTTTTTTGTCTTTGTATCATATTTTTTCTCATGATTAAATTTGACTTTGTTTATCCAATTGACGTTTATTTGGTTATCTTATCGTTCTACCTCTGATTTAGACCATCATGAGAATTCTCATATTAATAGACGCCTACAATAAATTCAAATAAGTTATTAATGAGTTGTGATAAAGTTAGCTGTTAACTTTTATTTCTTTAAAAGAAGAGATTTTGAAGGTGAAAATATTGACAAGAGTATAAAGGAATAAATGAACCGACGGAAAGAAATAATTTGTAAGGAGTTGCAGAAGATTAAATTGGATAAACTATGAAATTGAAAGACTAAATTGCAAAAAGACGAGTTTTGTTTTCAAACAATGGAATTGAAGTTACATAAGTATTCTAGTTATTTGAGTTCTATTTTATTATTCAAACTTTATTTGAAAATTTTCAAGTCGAGTCAAGTTTTACTCACTTTTTCTTAGATTGGTAGGGTTGTGCCCCTCAATTTTTTGGTATAATGACATTTTAGGTCATTTTTAGTTTAAATATTAGTTAAATAAGACATTTGTCCCTCTCATTTTTAGATTTAAATGGTACTTAATTGATCTTTAGCCCTTCTTAATGTTTGATCATAGCTTCGTTCTTGTTAATATTTATGGTGTATATCCTTATTAATGTTTGTTTATATTTTCTATATTTCTGAGTTGTTTGATTAGCAGACTATTGTATATGATAGTAGTGTTGAATCAGAATTTCGAGCGTTAACCAAAGGGTTTGTGAAGCCAAAATGTGTATATCATGGTAGAACCAAACATGTTGAAATAGACATTTTATTGGGAAAAAAGTAAAAAAAAAGAAAGATGTTATAGCGTTGGAGCCATGGGCGGAGCCACCTATAAACATGAGTGGTCAAATGACACCTTAAAATTTTTTAAGAATTTTTTTATATATATATAACTATTAAAAAAATAAATAATTGACATCTCTTAAATAATTTTTTTTGGCTCCACCTTTGATTGGAGTACATTCCTACAAGAAGGCAAGTTGAGGATACCCTGATAAAAGCACTAATCAGGAAAACATTCAAAGAAATAAATTCCAAGCTTGGTTTGATCAACATCTACAAACCTAGCTTGGGGGGAGGGGTTTTTCTTTTTTTCTTTTTTTCAATTTTCCAGCTTTCTGTCTTTAGCTCCTAAATAGTTCCCTTTGTGTTAAGAGTCATAGACTCATATAGCCATAAATATGATGTATTTTTTGATTTTATGAATAAGAAAAGAAAACAGCTTTTCATTCTTCAATTTCCAACACATCCACTTTTTACAACACCAAACTATATTAAAACAAAACAAATGTTGCATCTGCTAAACCAACAACTATTTCTACCCCCAAACCTAATAACATGCCAACTGCTGCTGAAATCGAAGAGAGGAAGAAAAACGGACTATGTTATGGGTGTGGGATGAAGTACTTTGCTGGGTTTAAGTGTATGGGAACTAGACTTTATTAGTTATTATTGGATGATTTCGGCTCGGACTGAGTGCCAGAAGTATTTGCTGATTGTGTAGAGTCGGTAGATATGATGCAACAAGATGAATCTAAACTTTATTTAAAATCATTATCTGACATTGCATGCATTATGTGGTTGTCTGGATTTGAAACTATGAGGTTTCGCAGTACATTGCATGAATCTAAACTATGAGGTTTCGCATGCATCTGGCTCATCTAGTCCCTCACATTCTTTTGCTGGACCTACACTTAGTTTGTATGGAATGACTAGTCCCTCACAGATTTTGGTCACCAAATTTGAAAAACTTGAACAAAGACCTCTACTAGAAAACGGATAAAAAGTTTAAAAATTCATATGCAATTCTTAGAAAGACACGTGGTATAAACAGATGATAGAAATTGCTTAAAATTAAAGCTTTGTTAAGAGTATGTACCTGAAAGAGCTGAGACTGTCTTTAAAACCTTTTGCTCGGCTTTGTTATCATGCAAGTCCAGCTTATACACAGCCTTCTGCAATAAAATACGAGATCCGTTACAGAATCATACATTTGCAGCAAATGTACATTCAGGCAGAGGAGATGGATTATCTGGGTCATACTATTACCAAAGGGGGTTTTGTTGCCTGTTTTGAAAACATGAACAATAGTTTCGAAAATAAACGATTATTTGGGTCATACTATTCAAAATCGACCCGATCCCCACTCCTATAGAATTAGATTTAAGACTTCAACATTTTGAAAACATGAAGAAAAAAAGGTTTTGAAAGTAAAAAAGGAATGATACTGTGAGAAAGGGGCCATGGTGGCCGGAGAAGATGAATGTCGGTGAACAATGAACAATAAAATATGAAAAGCTACAGTTTAACGATAGAACAAAAATAATATTTTCAACAGAGAATAATGTGTTTCTCTGTATTTTCTCTTATTCTTCTTATTTTCAACAGAGAATCACAAGATATGTTTGTTATTTACTATTCAGTTGGTTTGGCGGTATGAGGTGTTAGATCCTTAAGCAAGGTCAAGGGTTTGAATCCTGACCTTGTAAAAGAAGAAAATTAGGTTGTGAGGGTCGTCCCGTAGTGAGCTTTGCAAAACTCAATCTGAATTAATCGGCCGGTGAATTGAAAATAGGTAATTAAGCAAAAAAAAATGTGTTTTCCATTTTAATTATAGATCTTGTAAATTTATGCTTGGAAATTGTAATCTGTCCTTTCATAACCCAAAAGAACAAAAAACAAAACATATGGCAAACATTGATTAAGGATTAATGATGATAACAGCTAGTATTGATTTATCCAAATGTCTGAACCTGAGAATAGCAGATAACCCCAGCATTTAATCTTTTAATGGCTGATCGTAATTGAACGTCCAAACTGCTTTATTGGAGTAAAATCCTGATTAATACTCTAAACTTCAACATATGCAGTAATCCAATGAGGCCTGTAATGATTTCTATACATTAAATTATATTAATCATAGGACAGCTCCAAAACCAGTCCATCATCCATTTTAACCTTAAAAGTTGTTATTTATATAAGTGTATGTATATGTATATGTATAACAAAATTAGAAGATACCTATATTAGCATCTCTAAGAAGTTGATTTAGGTTTCATGGAGGGATCATCGGAATTCCTGAGAGTCCCAAACACATCGGAAAGCACCGTGTGCAGAGTCGAAACTTTCTCTTTCAGCTGAGCATTTTCCTGGAGGATCTCATGGTTGTTCTCCAACAGATTGATCACCTTTTGCGAAAGCTGACGGTTAACCGTTTGAAGTTGATTAACCTGTGATTGAAGCTCTTCGATCTGCTGTTTCTTTCTCATCCTCGATCTCCTCACGGATTCCCTGTTCGATATCATTCTCCTCAGCCTCTTCTCTAGACGACGATGCTCGGTTGACACACTCTGGCCTCGTCTTCGTTACTCAAAGACAATGCGATGGGTGAAAAGAGATGGATTTGAGAAGATGATGAGTTTCCATCCCATGACTCCATGTTGAAGTGAGTTGTTGCAGAGGTTGTTAATGTTTTCCGGGAAGGACAGAAAGCGAAGAAGCTTTGAATCAGGCTTCCATGGGGCTGATGTTCCCGATTAACATCGAAACCGGGCACGTCCATACGGATAGAATATTTAAGGTGTCTGAGAGGAAGAGCTTGAAGATGGTTCCAAGGTTTTATAGTTGAGGATCTAGCAATATAACAGGGGGTTTCTTGCTGTGCAAGCATCTTATCTTTTTCTAAACTTCCCGGTATTTGATAATTAATTACGTTAAACTCCTACTAGTTTCATAATCAAACCGAATCGAACACTATCTTATACGTCTATTTTCTTCGTTCACAAAAATCTTATTTAAAGAACATCGAATTCCGTAATATTAATAGCAACAAACGTTGGTGTATAAGCATGAACTTACTCCTTTAAAATCCATGTTTTGTAAAGAAAATCAAGCTCTCTCTCACTGTCTTGTAATTCATTAATAATGCTTATATGGGTTGGTTGGCATATCAGAATTAAAAGAAAGATATGAGTAACGGACAACACTGTTTTCAAATATTGTTTGATTTTTTTTCCTCCGAGATTAATCCGAACTGATTTGCATCGCATAACTGATTTTGATGGGTGAATCTCCCAACGGATATTTTCTGCATGCAGAAGGCCTCGAACTCAAGACATGCTTAAGCGATATCAAACTGCTTATCACTTAGATTAACTCCTATTAATAAATATTGTTTGATTTTTAATAAGTACTCAAATACAATATATATGTGTGAGAGCGCTACAAAAAAAAAATTTTATTTTCTAAATTGTTTTTTTTCATACTCTACATATATGTCGATATACATTTTCGGATTAAATATCAAACATATAATTCAAAAAAATAAAGAAAAAAAAGTAAACACCACAAAATATTTTTTATCAATGAAATATATGCTTTTTTTATGCCATGAATGTTAGATATAAGTATGTGTATATATCAACGACTTTTTATATAACTATACTGATACTCGTACTCGTATTCGAATATTTATTTGTTTATTACATCATTTATAGAAGTTACCATTTCATGTAAGAGATTATTCCTGAAAATAACTTTCGACACTAATGTTTTACAGAAAATGAAATAGCCTCTTATATTTTTATTGCACCTTATTAATTTCCACTCATCCTTTTACTTAAATAGCCATATAATATTTAAGCATTGTCAGTTTATAACTTTTTGGCAAATATATGCTTAAGGCATTGGAAAAGTGATTGTTTCTATCCGAATTTGGAAACATAAATTGGGAAATGTAAGTCTCATTTAATTTGATCCGGACGGCATTTGTTTCAACTATACTTAGTTCTTTTAAATATATATATATATATATAACTCATATTATGAAATTAAAAAAAATCGAATAAAATACTTATTATGAGTTGATCTAACGAGATTATGGACTAGGTTCCTTTAATGTCATGAATTCGACTTCTGATATTGTAAATGAAGAAAAATGAATTAAAAAGATCATCTCAGATTAAACTTGTGAGATATTCAATCTGAATTAATCGTTCAATTGATTAAATATCAGTGGCTTAAAAAAGGTTGAGTAAGGTGGTCAAAATGGTCCCTTTCGAGTCTTATTATCTGTTGATATAATAAAGTGATGGGTTAGACTCATTTAAGGTCATGAGTTCGAACTCTGATATTGTAATTAAAGAAAATTAGATTAAAGAATTATTTTATATTAAACTTGTGAGATATTTAATCTGAATTAAATGATCAATTGACTAAATATTGTTGGCTAAAAGAAATTCAAATAATGTGGCAAAAATGTCCCTTTGGAGTCCTTGGCATAAATACTTTGGAGTCTAGAAAGTCAATGTGATAAGGGGCTGCAGATTTCAATTATAGTTTTTTTTTCCACAAATCAGATAAAGTGAAATATAATTTAAGTGGAATAAATTTGTTGAAGTTATATTAAAATGTCTTAAACAAGCCTTAAGCCTCAATTTTTTTTTTCATTTTGATTTAAAAAAATTATAATTTAATATTTATTTTTAAATTTTTAATATTTATATATAGTTTTATAAAAAAAATGTTTTTTTCTAATTTCTTTTAAGATGCCTATTTGTTTATTTTCAAAATGGACATATATTTAAGGAGTATTTGCACCAAGGAAAAAAATAAAAATTGTGTAACCTTTAAAATCATATTTTTTATTATTTATTTTTCAGATATTTGAATTAGAAAAATTTAATTCGACTCGAACTCAACTAAATTTAACTTTATATTTAAATTAATTCAGTAACTTAAATAACTCGAACTTAAAATAATTTATTTATTTATTTTAGTTTGTTCAAATCAAATTTTATTCGCATTGTTTAAAATGGGTCATCACAATTTCTTGTTATTTATCACTTTTTTACATTTAGTGTACAATACATACACTACTCATACTTCTCTCACTAATAAATCGGAGAATATTAAGCCCTTAAGCATGTTCGATCGCAAGTCTTCTGTATATTATACCAACAATATTATCAATTGAACTATACTCAATCGGCTATTATTTACCACACGTGTGACATTATTTCAATTCTCACCATTTTAAAAATGATAATAAGTCACCGCGACCCTTTAAATAGATGAAAATCAATAAACTGTGACTCCGTGAGAGTTATTTTTTAATAAAAATGGTAGCAGTGAATGTGAGTTGAGTATTATTTTTTTAATATTTTTTAAAATATATTTATTATGTATATTAGAGGATGGGGATGGAGCAAAATGGGTGGGGATAGGATGGATACAAGGTCATATCCATGCCTGCTCACCACCTATAGCAGGTCTAATTATTGTCCTCATCTTCACCTCATCACTTGCGAAACCTATATTTATCCTCTTTCAATAGGATGCGAAGTGGGACGAATCTTCACAAAACCTACCTCATTGATATCCTTGTTAGTTGTTATGAGTCGTGAAGCCTTTCGAAAAATTGCTTTGATGATCTAAGGATATCACGTGTTATTTATAAATTGATAAAAGATTTTATAAGTAAATTATTCTCCAAGTGTTTAATCTTTGTAATTCCTTTTAAGCAAGTCGACAATGTAATCTGATACGACCTAATGAAACTCACGTATAAGATGTGTAATTGACAAATGATCCTATCTTGCATGTGTACAGGCCTTGCGAGGTACTATACCCCATAGATTGAGTTCGCTTAGTTTTCTAAGTTAGACATAAAATAAATACCCTAAAATCCTAATACAAATACGATACATCATACGTTATCAAGGACACACACCTTATAAATAAAGCGATTGAATCTGAATTTCCTAAGATGAACATCATCCGCTTTTATATTGGGACCAATTGTTGGGTTCATTAAACTATCATATTTTCATATTGTGTCCAAGATTGAAGAGGAATGTGCATTTGAGTTAATGCCTTTGACAGTTGCACCATTGGAGAAGATAATGGTTGAACACTTCTTTCATTTCTTTTACATCCTTGATAGGTTAGAATTGTTGTGAGGCAACTACTTTTTCCATTTCTTCTTCTTCATTCTTTTCCTTACTGATAACTTTTTGGTATCGGTATAATCTCTTGTACTCTGATTTTTCATTTTCTTAAAGTATCTGTATCCAACACCTAAAATATTAGGACAAGGGTACATGTATATGATTCTCTCTAAATATAATAAAACAAAAATATTTTTAAAAAATTAAACATATTCGTGTTAGACACATAATATATAATATTCAATGTTCATCTCAAATTTGAAAAACTTTGGTAACAACCAAGTAATATAACAATAGTATTAACACGTCATTCTAGTTCCTGTTCTCATGAAGGGGAGATGAAGCAGTTTTTTGCCCATTCCTTCTAGGGCAATCAGGGACGAACCCATATACATATATTTTTATATTTTTTTTAAAAAATAAATTAATTATGAATTTATTTCTCTACCTTTTAACATTTATTGGTTCGGTCACTTGAGGGTTATTATATTTAAGCTTGCACAATGCTTTGAAGCTTAGAGAAACTTGCAAAGGAACTTAAAATCCAGGGTCTGAAAATAATAGACAGGAAACCTGGCTAGATACAGTTCGACATGTTGATTTTTGATAGTTTGATAGCTTCTGCCTTTCCACGAACTGCTCGAAGGATATGGTTCCTCTTCTGTAAGTGCTTCAAAGGAGAGAACGGATGGTTAGGAGTCATCTGTGTTACTTCAACTCTTTATTTTTTGGCTTAAGGGTATCATGAGTCCTCAAAATTTTGAAGAAAAAAATTTAATTAAGCTCTAAAATTATTTTTACACCCAATTAAGCCCTTATACTCTAAAATTACATCAATTCACCATTTGACCAATGTTGACTGTTAAATCTAACAGTTTTTCTAGATCAATTAGTGCAATGTATCATATTTTTGTGTTCTCACTTGACATTTCTAAAACAATATTTTATTTTAAAAATTCTTTAAAAGTTCTAAAAAACATAAAAATATATATATAAAAAATAGTTTTCTAAAACATACGTAAATGTCACATACAGAATTATAGTGTGTCACGTGACATTAATATCTAAAAAACCGTCAAAAATTGATAGTCAAAATTGGTCAAAAGACTGAATTGATTCAATTTATTTGTTCGGGGGCTTAATTGGGTGCAAAAAACTTCAATAATTTAGTTAAATTTTTTTTCAAAAGTTCGAGAACTTCAAGCACTTCTAAATCCATTTTCTTTAAGTATCTTGTCATACACCCATTCTAGACAACTGATCTAGGGATGGACCGAGAAGGGGCAGTTTTCCTTTTAAAATTTGAAATTCATATACGATTAAGAAATTATTTAGAAAATTTTTATGTATTTTCTATTAAAAATCTAGTTTCGCCCCCTAAAATTGTATAAGTTCGCTCCCTTTAAAATTTTATAGGCTTGCCCCTAATATAAAATCTTGTGTCCGTCTCCGGAATGATCCTTTACAGGATCTCTAAAGACATAAAATCTTTATATAAAATTGAACAAATTCGCGTCCGACAATTATATCGAGTTCGCGTAACATAGGGAGCCACTTCTTCGTAGTTGAAAACTAGCTGCAAACATGTATAGGAATGAATCCACTTCACCAAATACGGATCCTCGAAGCTCTCAGGCAAGCTAAGACCATGATCTATAGGAATGAATTCCACTTCACCAAAGCCCCCAACTCCACCAAGCTTCCTAACCAAAAGGTTCCCAATATGCCACTCAGTGTTAAGGATCTTAATATCCAGGAACGGACGCAGTATTTTATGTTAGGGAGTAAAAATATATTTTCAATAAGAAATACATTAAATTTTTTTAAATTATATATAAATTTTAAATTTTCAAGAAACGACCACCCACTCTAACCCCTCATACCATCCCTGCAAATATCCAATGTTTCTCGACCGGGAAGCTCGAGGTTACATGGTCACAAGCATCAAAGATGCGATCTTGCTGACCCTCGTGTTCTGAAGCTTGTTCCCGTTCATGCCATCATTTACATTAAAGATTGAGTGAGTAACCTTTCACAAGAACGGTTGGATTTCACTTCGATCCGTACTCGAGCTTTTATAATTGTGTTTTTTTAACAATTTCTATCTAGGAGGAGGAGAAGAAGGAATTTGCTCCTAATAAGTTTTGAATCAACAACCTAAAAAAAATGAGTGGGTGTCAACTGAAAATTTTAACAACTTAATTTAGAGATTGTTGACTCAAACTTTTATAATTGTACTCAATTAAGTCAAGTTTCAAACAATCGAATCAAGCTCAAAGTTCTCACTATTTAAGATGATGACAAATCATCATAAAATTAACTTCTATTAAAAAGATGATCCTTACTTTTGAGACAAGTAGTCAATAAGACCGTAGCTGGGTCCGGGCAAAAAGAGCACAAGCCTATGACTCATAATTAAAATTTTAAATATTTATTATTAGAGTTTAATTTATAAATAAATTAATTTATTTTTGTCTATTCTTAAAATTTAATTTTTTAAGATTTATTATTAAAAAATAAATTTATAAATAAATTAATTTTTTAATACTTAATATTAAAGGCTCGATTTTTATATTCGCCTTACACCGTCTAAAATTTCAAAAACGGACTTAGTAGTCAATAACTGGAGATACTTGATTGTTTCTTAAATTGATAAAATAATAAAATTAGACTTTAAAAAGTTTTCACATTGCGTAGATTTGATGAGAATTTTAAAAATTTTAACCATAACATTTACTATCATATTAATTTGGTCCCGGCAAAGAAATTGTGCTGTACTATACAATAAACGCCATGAAAAAGCAGAAATTTGCCAAAGAAGAAATGAAGAAACAAGTTTGACAAATTACAACGCCAGGTTTACACACAATCTTTATTCAAAGGGAAGTAAAACGGAGATCAAACTCTGCAGAGTGCAGCCACCATACACTAACAGCTTCGAAAATGGATCTTACGAAACAGTTGTTCAACACACAATTACAGACTCAAACCTGAACCGCTCAATTTCTGGATTGTTATCTCGTCCAACCGAGCTGCCATTTCAGGTGTCAAACAATTCTTCCAATCCCCAACTTTCCCTTTCCGAAAATATGTCTTGTTTTCAACAAACCCTGTGCCAAGTTTCCCATAAACCCCATTTTTATTCACTTCCAGGTTGCTTAACTTCTCAAAACTACACATCTTTACAATCTTTTCAGGCACCCCATTTTCCTGTTCCTCAGACGAGAAAGGATAACCAATGAACTCCGCCAACTTCTTAACATAAACAACAGTATCATCACTCATCTCTTCATATTTCAAGAACAAAATCTTATCCGGATGTTCCAAGCTTGCTTTCCAGTATCCCAAAACATGGTCCCAGTACGGTCCATAGAAACATTGGCCTTCACAGAACAGCTCAAACGCCTCATCCAGACCAAGGGGTTGAGCTTTTCTGGTTGTTAGATTCCTGGCAATGAAGTGATACATTGAAACAAATGAGTCCTTGGGGTCCCTGCAAATGTAAACAATTTTACAACCGGAGTCAATGACTGATCTTGGTAAGGAAGGATAAGGAATATGTGTGGACAGGAGAGGAGTTCCACGGTCTTTATTGATGAAAAACTGAGCATGGTGAAGCTCCATGAACGGCACGATCTCATGAGGCATGTTGGAAAGCAAAGGGGTGGTGGAATCGTCGTATGAAGTTCTGGTAATGGTGGCGAAAGTGAGAGATTTCAACCAGGTTGTGCCGGCTTTCGGGACGCTACAAAGGATGATATCGGAGGGTTGAGCTTGGAATCGTTGTTGAGCTGCGACGACTCCTCGCAGGAAAGTGGGATGGAGCCAGAAGCCTTGGTACTGACAAAGATCTTTAGAAACACCCCAGCCATTTCCTTTGGGAAGAGTGGATATCATCTCTTTGAATGATTTCTCAAACTCATCTTCCTTCTCTTTCTCAATAGGTTTACTTATGGAATCTAACTGCAATTCCATGAAGAAGAAGAAGAGGCTAATGGGTGCAGATGCTATGGAATGATGGCTCTATGTGTTGGCTTAAAAGATAACTCACACGTAAATATAATATGTTCACAGCAAATACATAGTTTAAACACTTATTTTACATCTAAGTCATTTGTATTTAACAAATTGACCAATTTCCAACATTTCTACCATTAGACGTTGAAATTTGACAAAAGAAAAAGATCATAATGATGTGAAAATATCATATTTTAACAGCCATAACATCTGTTTTTTTAATTAAATAAAAGGTACATAACATATATAGTCCTCAAACTTTTAAAATTTATAATATAGTTATTAAAATTTTTAGGCTTAAGGGTTTAATAAGCCCTTAAACTTTTGTAAAAAAATTAATTAAGCCCTTAAGCTTTTTTGCACCCAATTAAGCCCTCAAACTCAAGAAAAAAAATCAATTTGGCCCTTTGACCAACGTTGACCGTTAAATTTAATGGTTTTTTTTAAATCTTCTCGGCATGTGTGGCAACAGGATAATGCCAATTGACATTTATAAGAATTTTTAAATTTTAATTTTTAAAAAATATATAAAAATCCGAAAAAATCTAAAAATATATATTTTTTTCTTTAGATTTTTATATATATTTTTAATTTATTTTTTATAATTGTATAATAAATTTAATATTTCTAAATTATTTCAAAAATATTTTAATCTTTTAAAAAAATTATTATTTATTATTTTTAAATAAATTTTGGAAGTAAAAATATTTTTATATTTTTAAAATAATTTTCCAGAATTTTTTAGATTTTTTCAGATTTTTATATATTTTTTAAAAATTAAAGTTTAAAATTTCATAGAAATGATCAGTGACATTATCCTGTTGCGACACATGCCAAGAAGATTTAAAAAAACAGTTAAATTTAACGGTCAAAGTGCCAAATTGATTTTTTTTCTTGAGTTTGAGGGCTTAATTGGGTGCAAAAAAGTTTAGGGGCTTAATTGATTTTTTGCAAAAGTTTAAGGGCTTATTTAACGGTCAACGTTTGTCAAAGGGCCAAATTGATTTTTTTTCTTGAGTTTAAGGGCTTAATTGGGTGCAAAAAAATTAGGGACTTAATTGATTTTTTTGTAAAAGTTTAAGGGCTTATTAAAGCCTTAAGCCAAATTTTTATTTGTTTTTTTTTTATTAAAGTCACTTTCATTAACTGATGTTAGATAGTATTGATGTGGCACATTACCCTTAAGTAAAAATAATATATATGTATATATATACAAATTATTTAAAATTATATGAATACTCTAAAAAACCATTAAAAACGTGTATAAATCTAACCTAAGTCTTAACTCATTCGTATTTTTTTTCAATGAAAAATCACATTTCTCTTACTTTTAGCTTTTATTTTGTTTCTCTTATCTTTTAGAATTATTATCTTTGGTCAGTGGCCCCCCACCATATTAATAGATATTTCTTTGAAAATTTCATGAATCACAATCTTATTTTGAATGCAAAAGAAAAAAAATGTAATCTTTTCGTACTAAAAGAGAATTTTAATTCTAGATTGAAGAATATTTATACTATTATAATTTTTTTTATTTTTTGAATATCTATAAATTTATTTAAATTTTTGTTTAATTTAAAAAATCAAATAATGACGTGTTAAAATCTGATGATGTCACATTTTTTCGAAATTAAAAAATTACAATAGAAAAAATTTATCTATCCCAACCCAAAATTATTTTAAAAAATGATTTATATAAAATTGAAATCGAAACCGAAACTAAAACTAAATGAATTTTAAATTTATTTTTGCTGAAAACTTTGAATATTTATTTGATATGTGCAAGGCAAGTGTTTAAACATACTATGATTACATTTGTCAAAAAAAAACTATGATTACATGTGACAGTAAGAGAAGATTTTCCTTTTATGCTGGATTGTACTATTTGAGTTCAATTATGTTTTCGTACCTTTTTTTCAGCACATTTATGTTTACAAACAAACCTGACAGAGAAATGCTGAAAATGAGTTGGTAAAAATATACAAAAATTCCTTATTTAGACCCTCAATTTTAGTTTATTTAAACCTTACCCTCTTATTTTTTATTATTATTTATATTTTGTCCTCTATGTTTAATTTCTGTCGATAGTTCCATGAAGCTGCCTCATTTCACCACCCTAATAGGGCCGTAAACGAACCAAACGTTCAGCAAATTATTTGTGAACCGTTCGGCAGGATATTCGTTTATTTATTAAACGAACGAACATGAATAATATTTTATGTTTGTTTAATTAATTGAACAAACACGAACAATAGCTCGTTCATTCATTTACGTTAGTGAATGTTTGATAATCCGTTCATTTATGTTCGTTTAAATTTATTCACATATATCCATTTGTATTTACTATTTTTCATAACAAAAGTATTATATTTTTTAAAAAATAAATTTATTCACATGTGTTCGTTTAAATTTATCCATACATGTCCTTTTATGTTCGTTTACGTTCATTTGTCATTTTAACGAACGAACATGAACAAATTACATTCCTTAACAAACGAACACGAACAAGAATTTATGTTCGTTTACTTGTTCGTGATCGTTCATTTGTTCGGTTAAAATTAAACGAATGAACATGAATATACCCTCGTTCGTGTTCGTTAGAATCATTTACATGCCTACACCCTATTTTAATTTTCCCACTACATGAAAATTTATGAATGATTCCTTCGACACAACATGAAAAAAATCATGCATCTGAGACATGATTTTTGCATGGGATTTTCTTTCGTATGCAGGTAGTGGCGAATTTTGCCAAAACAATTTGGAGGGTTTAATTAAAATTTTTGTTGAGATATTATTTTGATATAACAAATAAAAAATATTTTTTAAGTGTTTTTGACTTGAACAAATAGTTTAAATCTTTCAAAATGTAAAAAACCAGTTGTCTGTATCGGTACACTACCTTCAGTACTGTTACGCAGTCAGCCGTACCGGTACGACTTTTAATGTACCGATACGAGGATACTTTCCAGAATTCCAGTAAGGAATTCTAGTACCGGTACATTATAATGAGTACCGATACCCCTAACACTGTACCGATACACCTTGTTTTTATGCACAACGACTCTTTCTCTTTTGGGCAGGTATCGAACCCAAGATCAAGTACCGATACCCACTGCTGCAGAAGTGCAATAAATGCTGGAAAATCAATCTCCAACGGCTCCAAACCAATTCCAACGGCCATAAATGGCTAGTAGCTCATTCCACACTTTAAAAGAAGGCTTTGGACACTTGAAGATGGTTAGAGACAATATCCAAGCTTCATGATCGAGAGAAATAGTTTTTAAGTCTTTATTTCTTTATTTCTCTTGTATATATTGTATAGAGAGTGTTTTAATTGTTTTTATTCTTTACACTCTTGTGAGCTTAATTCTTGTAAAC
Source organism: Hibiscus mutabilis (assembly GCA_019671005.1). Lineage (NCBI taxonomy): Eukaryota > Viridiplantae > Streptophyta > Magnoliopsida > Malvales > Malvaceae > Hibiscus > Hibiscus mutabilis. Next base: position 34,917,782 of record CM033749.1, read on the forward strand.
ACCTACCTTGTGAGGTTTTCTTTGTTTACACAATTACCTTATGAAAGGGAGAGGTTCTAGTTTAGCCTAAGGAAAAACTTGAGTGGTTCTATCTTAGCCATTGAAAAGATAGGGTTGTAAAGGTTACCCATTGGGCCTGTAAAAAGGAATAATTCATAGTAGTGAATTGGGAAATCCTTAGTGGTGTGTTAAGGTAGTGGATGTAGACACAGTTGGTTTAGAAGTCGAATCATTCTAAAATCATCGTGCAATATAGTCCACTATTTTTTGGTTTTAGCCAATTCATTCGGGAAGCAAATTTAACCCTCTTGGCGGTTTCAGTTAATCAATTTTGAGTCGAACAATTGATATCAAAGCCTTGTCTCCATCAAATGACTAATATCTGGGAGTAAAAATCGATTGCTCGAAGTTCACTGATTCAAGATTTCAAATGGCAAGCGGTTCTACAATGATTTTATTTGAAGAAGGCCGCTCTATCATGTGTCCTCCTCTCTTCAAAGGAGAAGGTTACTTCCAATGGAGCAACATCATGAAATATTTCATCTAATGCTTCGACCTCGACATTTGGATGATTATCGATGATGAACATTTGAAAGCTCCTAAGAAGAAGAAGAAGAAAATGAGTGTCAAAGACTCAAAGAATGACCATGTCAATGCAAAGACTACGCATATTCTTCTTTGTGCCCTAAATAAAGAGATTTCCAAGAATGTCTCTCTATCCAAAAGTGCCAAAGAAATTTGGGAGAAGTTTGAGAAATACTATGGGAAAGAAGAAAAAAAAAGATGGAGTCCCATCAAGTACAAACCTCCTCTCATCAAAGGTAGATGGTGTTATGGCTCTTGATAAGCCCAAGGTATCTTCTAACTCAAATAAATTAAATTCATATTCTTTTAATGAGTTACACGATACTTTTGATGAATTATTTTTGAAATTTGAGACCATAAATTCTAAATTTAAGAAAATGATTTCTAAACTTGAATTTGAAAATGGTTTTCTTTTGAAATCAAAACTTGATTTTGAAAACCAAAATGAAATTTTGCAAAAGGATTTAGAGTTTTCAAAAATGAGTTATGGAATTTTCAAAAAATAAAATCTTGACTTGAAAGTTAAGCTTGAATTCCTAACAAAAGAAAAAGAAATTATTTTAAATAATTCATCTCATTCCATAATGACAAAATTCTCACATTGTCAATATCATGGTCATTCTTTGCATACTTGTCCTATAAAGAAAAGAAAAACTTATAGGATTAGACAAGTATGAGTTCCTAAGGGAACTAGGGACATTGAAGCTAATGTCAAAGGATCAAAGTAATTTGGATACCAAAAATCAAGTAAATGTCTCTTGTAGGCGTGTTGGAGCAATGGCAAAAAAACAAAAATATGAAAATGCTCTAGTCACACAAGTGAAGAAGATGGGTAACCTCTAATCTTAATGTATTTGATTAAAATTCATTTGGTTGCCTATTTTGATGATTAATGTTCATGCATCATTGTTTATTTATATTTATAAGTGCATGGCATTTTATGATGCTTTATGCAATTGAATCATATTGTTTCATTCATATGTTTGCATAAAGTTTAAAAAGACTTGGATACATTAAATTTTATATGCTCTTAAATTGATTTTATCGTGAAATTCAATATATTTTAAGTGTCAAGCATTTGAACCAAATTTTTAATGGAATGCTTTGATTAGCGGGGAGTTTTTGATTTAAAAAGAGCTATCTTACTCACCTTTGTTATTTTGTACTGAAAGGTGATTTCAAACTTTGTTTAAATTATTTTGGACATAACAAAAGGGGAGAGAGATATGTTCAAAAAATTCAATTTTAAAAAGAAAAAGGGAGAGCTTAAATATTTTCTTAAAATATTATCTTTTTCAAAAATTATTTTTTCTAAGGGGAGCAATCTCAAAAACAATTTTTCAAAGTGTTTTGTTATATCAAAAAGCGGAGATTGTTGAGATATTATTTCGATATAATATATGAAAAATGTTTTTGTAAGTATTTTTTACTTGAACAAATAGTTTAAATCTTCCAAAACAAACCAGATGTCTATATCGGTACCTACCTTTGGTATCGATACGCAGTCAGCAGTACCAATACGACTTTTCCTGTATCAGTACGATGATGCTTTCTAGAATTTCAGTAAGAAATTCTGGTACCGATACGCTATAATGAGTACCGATGCCCCTGGCACTGTACTGATACAGTAGTATCGTGTACCGGTATGCCTTGTTTTTATGTACAATAACTCTCTCTTTTTTGGGCAGATATTGATACCCATTGCTGTAGAAGTGCAATAAAATGCTGGAAAATCAATCCCCAATGGCCATAAACGACTAGTAGCTCATTCCACACTTTAAAAGAAGGCTTGGGACACTTGAAGATGGCTAGAGACAATATCCAAGCTTCATGATAAAGAGAAATAGTTTTTATTTCTTTATTTCTCTTGTATATATTTTATAGAGAGTGTTTTAATTGTTTTTATTCTTTACACTCTTGTGAGCTTAATTCTTGTAAACTCCCACCTTGTGAGGTTTTCTTTGCTTACACAATTACCTTGTAAAAGGGAGAGGTTCTAGTTTAGCCTAAGAAAAAACTAGAGTGGTTCTATCTTAGCCATTAAAAAGATAGGGTTGTAAAGGTTACTACTTTGGCATGTAAAAAGGAAGAATTCATAGTAGTGAATTGTGAAAATCCTTAGTGTTGTGTTAATGTAGTGGATGTAGACACGGTTGGTTTAGAAGTCGAACCACTCTAAAATCATCGTGCAATATTGTCTACTATTTTTCAGTTTTGGCCAATTCATCCGGGAAGCAAATTCAAACTTCTTGGCGGTTTCGATTGATTGATTTCGAGCCCAACAATTTTCATAAGCTTTGACGGACATAATGAGAAATTTCAAAACAAAAACATAGGCTTAATTAAAACTTTAAAAATTTTGGTAGGTGTGATGAGATTTAAAAAAAATTAAGGGGTCTAATTAAAAGTATCTAAAAAGTTTAGGACTTATTGTGAATTTCCAAAAAAAAGAATTGAGAGATATAATGAAAATTTTCAAAAATTTAAAAGGACTTGATGCAAATTTTCCAAACTTTTTTAGAGAGAAACTGGTATTTCTAATTATAAAAATGTAACAAAAGAAAGGAAAGTTGGAAGAGATGGTAGGGCAATGTCCCAACAGGCATTTCTGACATTAAAGGCATAAGAAAGCTATTAAGTTGGCACTAATTATAACACTGTACCAAAAGGAAGTATTCTTGCATTAAAGGCATGAGAAAGCTACCAAGTTGGAATCTAATTATAGCATGTCGGATTTCTTTATTTTTGGGGAAAATACCTAAATCATCACTCAACTTTGCTCTATGACCTATTTTGGTTACTGAACTTTCAAAACACTCAATTTACTCATTGGACTTTACTTTCTGACATATTTTGACTCTCTGAATTATTTTAATGATATTTTAGTATGACATGACATATTTTATTATTATTAAATATAAAAATAATTTAAAATCAAACTAAATTATTGGGTAAATTACATAAACTATCACTGAACTTTGCTCTCTGACCTATTTTGGTCATTGAACTTTAAAAACGACCAATTTACTCACTGAACTTTATAAATTGACCTATTTTGGTCACTCCACCATTAATCTATTAAAATTGTTATGACGTTTCATAAATAAATAATAAAATATTAATATTTCTCCCACTTTCCCCTAAAACTCTTTTAAACCCTTTTTTTTATTTTTACATTTCATCTTTTCTGTAAAAATAAATAAAAATCCCCAAAAAGCTTAACAGCAACAGCCAGCTCTGAACTCTCAAATCACCACCGTTTGGAGCTTCTTTCAATCAAACAACATTGCTAAAAGCTTTCCATTTCTATTATCTCAATGACCCAAAACAAGGTTTGTTGAACTAACCTACTTCTGGGTTGAAGGCTGTAAAAACTAGCTTTTCAAGTGTTTCTACCATACTCAATGGTAAAATATTCAAGAGTCTTTCACAGTCTTCCACCTAGAGATAGGTAGGTCAGTTCAACTAACCTTGTTTTGGGTCACTAAGATAACATAAATAGAATACATTTAGCAATTATGTTTGGTTGAAAGAACCTCCGAACGACGGAAATGGGGAAGGGAGAAGGAAAAGGAGATAAATATTAATATTTTATTATTTATTTATAACACTTTATAACGACGTTAATAGATTAATTTCGGAGTGATCAAAATATGTCAATGTATAAAGTTCAATGAGTAAATTGATCATTTTTAAAGTTCAGTGACCAAAATAGGTCAGAGAGCAAAGTACATTGATGATTTGTGTGATTTACCCAATAATTTATTTTTTTAATTATTTTTATATTTAATAATAATAAAATATGTCACGTCATATCAAAATATTAATAAAATAATTCAAAATGATTAAAATAGGTCAAAAAGTAAAGTTCAATGAGTGAATTGAGCGTTTTGAAAGTTCAGTGACCAAAATAGGTCAGAGAGCAAAGTTGAGTGATGATTTAAGTATTTTTCTTATTTTTTATGGCAAAAATTAGATTTCTGAACTTTTGTCCGAGCGTTAATTGATGTTTATTATAGGACAACCCTCCTAATCATATTTGCTTCAATTTAAATATTTAATTATGAAAATCAATAATTATATCTCTTTCAAACCGAACTCCGAGCGTTAATTGATGTTTATTATAGGACGACCCTCCTAATCATATTTGCTTCAATTTAAATATTTAATTATGAAAATCAATAATTATATCTCTTTCAAACCGAACTTAAAATTGATCTAAATTTGAATTCGACGTGACTTAAATAAATAACTCGAAATGATCACCGTTCAAATTGAGTATATTTATTAAATTTAATTTAATTTATAACTTGTAAATTATAATTATCATTTCTATTAGCATAAAATATGTAACTTCAACTTCAACACTTTTAACTTTTAAGAGTAGAACAAGATGGTATAATTGTTTATGAGTCGAAGAGAGTTTTAAAATTTTAATATTCTTTGTATCTATTATATGTATTTTGTTTCATCCAATCCAAGTCGTTCGCTTAAATTCATTAGTAATCTAATAATAAAAATAAAAATATTTATTATAATGTATTTTAGTTGTAAAACCTAGATTTCTTAGTGGTGTTTTTATTTTTTTTATTTTTGGATCAAAATACTTCAAATTTCAAAAACATTGATGGGTTTGGAATACGGGTGATAAGGAGCCCGAGCCGAGGTTCGTCGAGCTCGAAATTTTAGGCTCGAGTTCGGCTCGAAAACAATGTTATTGGACTCGGCTCGGACTCAACTCGAAATGGACAATACTATAGCTTTTTTATAAAAGATGAGGCCTCGTTAAAAGTCCCTTTCGTAACCAACACCGAAACGAAATTCAATATCGAGAAAGGAAAAAAAGAGTGCCAAAATTAGGTTAACACAAATAACCAATAAATATTCTTACAATACAAACACATAATCAAAAAAATATAAAATCAAACAACAACCAAGGAAAATGCCCATTTATTTTAGTTAATTTACTTTTAGTGGATTTTCTCCTAATTTATTTTATTGCTTTTCTTTTGCTAAACAAATTACTTTTAGTGCATGTGTAGTATATATAATATATATAATTATTCTGAGCTTGTTCATGAGCTTTTCGAGCCGAGCATGACTCGACTTAGCTTGTTAAGGTCTCGAACTGAGCTTTGGCCGAATTTTAACCGAGCCGAGCCCAAATAACTTGCGAGCCGGTCAGGCTCATTATCACCCCTAGTTTGAAACTTTAGGTAGAGGAAAATTGGTTTTGGGTCAATTTGCTTTTTTTACCCTTTAACTAGACAGTTTTAATTATAAATAAAGTAAAATAAGAGTACAAGTTAGAGATTTTAAAACATTCAAAAACAAAAAATGACAAATCTAGAAAGGGAAAGATAAACGTTGCGTCGATCAAATCAGACACTTTCTTTTTACACAAAAAAAATCTCTTTGGTCCATTGTAGGAACTAAATAAAATCTTCAAAACCGGCAACCATCTTTCGCGCCTATTCCCAAAGGCGATGATTCGCTACAGATAACATCAGCAAACAATCTAAAAGGGGATTAAACTATCCATGACCACCGACAATCACGAATCAAGAACAAGTGTAGTGAGGATCACCGAACGAAGACCAAACACCCACAAAAATCACCATAAAAACGTGTCATGAAAGCAAAGGAAAGAACAATGATATATGCGAAAAAAGGAAAACAAAATAAATAAAATCAAATGTAAAAAAACAAAAATAAATATAAATCATCGTTGGTCGGCGACCAACATCAACCGATGTCACTGCCGATTAGACAAACGACAAAGAAGTAAGCGGGAACTTTTTAATAAAAATCCTTTAATTAAATGAATTGATTTGATTGGATTAGATAGCTAAGTTAAGTTAATTTTGCCCGTCTTTAGTATATGTTTTTTTTTTGTTGAAGGAACTAAATATATGGATATTAGGATTTCAAAGTTAAAAGTTTAATCAAATTAACTCAAGATCAAAACTGAATTAACTCGAAAAAGTATATCAAATCGCATCTATTTCAATAGTAAGTAAGAAAGAGAAAGCACAAGTAGACAAGTATTTGCTAGTATTTCTCTCAAAATTACTAATAATGGAGTAAAGTAACATTGTACCCGATGACTGCATCCATTTCATTCATCGAGTAAGTCCTAGCAAGGCAATACCCACGGGCCAGCCTGAACTTCCCGGTGCCTCCGACGATCGGCATCTCCCTCTCTTCGTTCATCACCGGATTCCGACCGAGGACGCTGAAAGTGCTACCGTTGTAAGGCCCAGCAGTGAAAGCATACGCAAGGGCCATAACAAGGCTGAACTCTTCCTGCGAGGACATAGCATAAATCCCTTGACCACGCCCCACTAACGTCGAGTTCATGTCCGGGGCGACCGTCAGCGGGTTATCCATCACGGTAATGGACCCGAACGTTGCCGCGAAGGGGTCTTGACCGGTGAAGTTCGACCGTCCGGCGACACGGACGGCGGTCGGGTGGGGTCCTCCGACGATGTCATGCATGTAAAACTGGATCCGAGTCACCTTATGTTTCAACGCAGCTGCGTTGAAAACAGCCAAAGAAAACGCCATGAGAACCAGAAATTTGCTTGCGAATTCCATGTTTTAATGGTTGAACGATGCGAGGTTTAGAGGGTAAAGGAAGATGGGTTATATAGTGGAGTTGTTTGCTAATAGACAATGTTGTACGGATGAGGATCTAGGTACGTGTATGGGTACGATAACGGGGACAAAACTTTAGGGGTGGTAAAGGTACGGAAAATAAAAAAATAATTTTTAAATTTTTAAAAAATAAAAAATAAAAAATAATGTGAGTATTACATGGCACGAACTTATATTTAAATTATGTGAGTAATAAAAAATTAAAAAGAAAATGACATAAAAAAGGTGAGAGAATAGAATAGGAGAAAATAAAAAGAAATACTTGTAGTTATCCTAATCGTATTTAAATTTAGTCAGTACGGTAGCGTATCAAGGATGTGGTACGACTTCATATTGAAGTACCGTGATTCATAGCTGACGAAATTGGAAAATATGTCTAAGATTCTGCAAATTGACGAAATTTCAAAGAAATTGTTGTGTGAAGATTCGTTTAGCATCCTTAAAAGTAAAATTGAAACCAACATTCGCGTTTTGCTTCAATGTCTAGTTTTATGGGGAAAGACTTGTCGTTAGTAGGGAGAAGAAATGTTTGAAGTTGTTATAATCACCGTTCTCTCGGTTCATTGGTACAGTAGTTTAGATTTCATATTAAGTATTGTAGAGATTTATTATGCAATAATTTTTTAATTTATTTTATTTTATTTATAATATTTAATTAAATTTTTAATTTTATTTAAGAGATCTTAGATCTCATCATGCTAGACCAATTGATCTAATTTATTAAAATAAATTAATTTAAATGCAGCACATTTTATTAACTCGTGGTCCAATTTTGTTTAATATCAATTCAAAAATCTTGGAATTATTTATTAAGGAACAAAAGACCATTGACTTTAACATGCAAAACCCTCAAGACGGGAGAACATTTAGGTCAACGACACGAGTAGAAATTGTTTGTCTTTTTTTGGTATCTTTATTTATGTCATATCATTAAGATTTAGGTTTAATGTTTGGGATTAGAATTTAAGGTTAAAGTTTAGGGTTTAAAATATGGAAAAAGAACTTCGATACATAGTGCCTTTTAGTTTTAGGGGTTAAGGTTTCAGTTTAGGAGTTTAGGTAGTAGGGTTTAGAATTTAAGGTTAGTGTTTAGAATTTAGTGTATAAAGTTTACACGTGCCTTTTAGTTTTAGGGGTTAAGGTTTCAGTTTAGGAGTTTAGGTAGTAGGGTTTAGAATTTAAGGTTAGTGTTTAGAATTTAGTGTATAAGATTTAGGGTTTAGTTTTTTAGGGTTAAGGTTAAGAATTTAGGATTTGGGTTCTTATAGTGTAAATACATAGGCTTGTGTAAAATTAATTTTACACAACCTATGTATCAAAGTTTTACCCTTAAAATATTGGGTATAGAATGTAATTTTTAGGGTGTAAGATTTAAAAATTAGGGTGAAAGCTTAAAATTTGTTTTTTTAGTGTTGAGACACCAAAAATAGCTCATTTTTGTCCCAACAACACCGGACTATATCAACACTTTATGATGCAATACCCGACTTGAACCAAAATTTTTTAGAGTAAAAATCAATTAGTTCCGCCATTACATAAATATTTTTTTTATTCGATAAAATAGAGAGTTAATTGAAAAAATACAAATAAAGATGAGCATTATAACAATTATTCTATTTTTTATTAGACAAAATAGGGAGATAATTGAAAAAATATATAAAGAGATAGACATTATAATAATTATACCTAAATATTTAGAATAAAATTAAACTATTATTTCTGGTCGGTCAGATATTTTTCACACTAAAACAAAATCCGATCCGACCTCATCCTCAACAAAATTCAACCCAAACCGAAATTTTCATTAAAAACCTGATCTTATAAGGTTGTGTCGAGTCGAAATCCATCGAATCTGGGTCAAATGACCCTCCCTATATCACCTACATAAAAGAAAACAATAGCATTTTTATCATTTTACAAAACAATTTCCAGACGTGTTTAATATTCTTTTAACTCTATCAATAATTATTACCAGTATATTTCAAAATCAATCGTACAATCGAACTATAACTAATATGGATGTCAAATATTATACTTTTTAATATTATCGTACAATCGAACTAGAACTAATATGTATGTCAAATATTATACTTTTTAATATTATTAAACATACATATTTATGTTTTACATTTCTTTATTAAATAGTGAGGTATTCTCAAGATAAATACCGAAATTTGAACACATACAAAATGAGACAATATAAATATCTTTAATCACTAAACCAATTAATGAGTCTTTATGTTTTACATTTTCCCCCGCTTAAAACAGTACAACATAATAAACTAAATAGTTATATGTAATATGATATTCTTATTCAATTAAAAAGTTGTTAATATAATTAATATTATTTACTATTTTAATAAAAATATTATTTTTTCGATGAAATGGTGTGATTATATGTATAAAAATATTATTAATATTATATTTTAATATTACTAATTATTTTAAATATTAGATAACATTTTTAATATTTGATTGCAAAATTTTTAATATTAATATTTTACTAATAAATATATATTGTAACACTTAAATCCGAACCAACAAATCTAAAAAATATATGATGTTACATCAAAACATCGAAATCACCAATCAATTTTTTTATATCAAGTTATATGAAGTGCTTAGTTGAGCTATTGTTTTCTCTTTATCATTCAAAAAAAAAATTATATCAAGTTTAGTCAAATTATACACAAGAATTTTTTTAAAAAAAATTCCTCAAATTCCTTGACTTATTGCTTCACGTAACATAGTGGTTTGCATGTTGCTTTCGAGTTTTTTTTTTCAATTTTTATAATGTATTTTTAATATAATTTTAATAAAATTTTGAGTTGTTTTCATAATTTTAACACTTTAGAGATATTTTTAAATTTTATTTTTTTAATAATTATAATTTATCATTTTATAAATTTTGATATTTTTTAATTTTCACTTATTTTTTAAAAAAAATTAATAATATTTTATTTTTAATATTTGAATTTCTTAATGTTTTCTTAAATATTACATAAAAATAATTTAGCACTCAACCTCTTCAAAAAATTAATTTTTCCCTTGAACTACCTAAAAAATCAAATGGTGTTCTTCTACTAGAGGTGGCAAACTAACCCGAGACTTGGACCGATTTTACCCGATCCGAGACCCGATATCAATCCGAATATGATGATACGAACTTGACCTGAAACTCAAAACAAATCGAATCGAATTGAAACCGACCTGATTTTTAGTTGAACTGATATAGACTCGATCCGATTTTCAACTAAACCGAACGGATCCGAATCAATTTTCAAGCGAACCAAATAGACCCGAGCCAAAAGCAAACCGAACCGAAGGCAACCCGAAATAAAGAAAGATTTGATGTGAACTGTCACACAACACACCAAAAAGTCAAATATAGTAGCTTTATAAAGACATATATGGGTGTAAAAAAATTGATCCGACCTGAAAACCCGAACAAAATATATTGATCTCATATTGAACCGATCTTGACCATACCCGAAATCAACCGACCCGAAAATACCTGACCCGATATCAATCGACCCAAAAAACAACCGAACCGATGTGACCCGACCTGACTCGATACCCAATATGAATCACTGTAGACCCGAATTAAAACGAACTAGACCAGATTTGACCCGAACTAAACCAAAACCGAATGTAATTAAAACTGAACCTGACCCGTTTGCCACCTCTATCTTCTACCACGTCAGCACTATTAATGGTCACGTTGGCACATTAACAGTTAACATTAGTCAAAGGGTTAAATTAATGTAACTCACGATTTACACGGTCAAATTGATGTATTTTTGTGAATGGACTAAATTGATTATTTGGTACAAATTCAAAGAAAGATAACCCTTAAGCCTTTAAAGTATAATAATATTATTGTTGGATTTTTTTGTCTTTTCGTATTTCTATAAATCTTTTAAGTAATAAAAGGACTAAAAACAACTATTTAAATTTTGAACACAAAACTTGGTGACACTAGCAGTGGCAATCGAGTGAGAAATAATCGAAAATAGTAGAAATTTGAACTGACGGGGATGGGGTTCACTCACATGGACAAAGATGAGAGAAATTATATCCTCGAAGCTCAGATAAGGATGAGGAAGGGGATTATTATATCTGTACCGTGTGGATCCCCGGACCATACTCATATAAATTTCCATAGAGATCCTGGAAATTCTATCCATTGTTTTACTTAGCAAGGAGAGACTGTCATTTTATTTTTATTTAAATTGAGGCATTGTATTTTATTAGTTTAAGGTGCATGAATCATGTTTAGTTGACCAATATATAAGTTTAACTTCTTTCAAAGTTCAAACATGAAAACAAATCCACAAATTCAATTTGTTTAAGAATTAAGAATGGATTATTTGAAAACTTGTTTCTTATAACTTATTTCAAAAAAAAATATTTTAGATATAAAACATTGTAGATTTAATTCTCAAATTAATTTAGATTAGCAGAAAAAATATAATCAGAATTCTTGAAAGAATAAAATATATTTATTAGAGTTATATTGTCTACCATTATTTCTTTTTGCTCCAACCTCAAAATTTTACTTTCATATCAAATTAATTTAGGTCTACATATTTAACTAATCGTTTACATAGGAATGATAAAAATTTTGGATAAATCTGAGTGAACTTAAGATACGAATTTATATAGTGATTAATTCTTGAGTAAAATATAAGTCAATCTTAGTAGATAAAAGATTATAAAGAATTAATAGTGTCTAGAATTTAACATGACATCTTTAAGTTTTATTTTGGCTAGTAAAGTAGTAAGTTTTGTTTATTTTTTGGGCATGAAGAATCCATAAAACTCACGGAAATCCGCACGATAAGGATATGGGGACGAAAAAAACCCTCAAACCAAAAATTTTGTGGCTAGAAACCAAAAACAAACTCATACTCAAGTATATAGACTAAATGTTGTGACCTACATATCCACTAAAATACAAGTACCGTACTCCGCAAAAATGCTACTAGAACACTCAAATCTAATGGTGATGTCCCGAAAAAAGTTGAAACCTACTGACCTACTCGGATTGATAATTTAACGAGCTTGAGAGTCTAGTAATACAGAACTACCAAATGAAGTCTACATAAAACATACAGTAGGACAATCGAGCATAAAATATGACATAACAGCTCAACACATTAACATGTTCAAAATATAATTCATAAATCATTTAGAACAAGACATGTATTAAACAAAACTAAGGGTAAATCAAGATTGGCCTAAACCATGAGTTAACTGTAGACTAATAGAATATATTTTCTGTTATTGCAAAATAGCATAAAATAATTACATCTCGTTACAGACTTTTATAGACTCTAGTATAGGACTTTTAGTACATTAAGGAGTCCTAGTTATAATAACTTCTAATTCTAATCTACTAGGAAGATAGACTTTAAGTGGAATACTAAGTACTAATTATACATTGATAATAACACTATACCTTCTCACAGATAACTCACACTCCCCCTCAAGCTGAAAAATGTACATTGTATAATCTTAACTTGAATAAAAACTTATCAAAAAGAGCTTTTGGCAGAGCTTTTGTAAGAATGCCTGTCACTTGTTCTTTTGTAGGAACGTAGGTTAAAAAGCTACTTCACTTGTAAGCTTTTTTGCAATAAATGTCTATCGATCTCAACATGTTTAGTTATGTCATGTTGAATTGGATTTTTGACAATATGTATAGTAGATAGTTATCACAAAACACTTCAAGCTTCTCGTTCTGAACCATTTCTAGCTCTTTTAGTAGTTTCATCAGTCAAATTCCTTCACATATTCTGAGAGTTAAAGCTTTGTATTTTGCTTCTGCACTACTCTTTGATAAAAAAATTTACTTTTTGTTCTTCCAAGTTACAAGATTTCCTTAAACAAAGGAACAATAACCGCTTGTTGACCTTTTATTAGTCAACTCACTTGCCCAATTCGAGTCTGAATAAATCTTGATTGTTCTGTCAAGGATCTTTTTGAACATTAAACAATATCCTGGTGTACCTTTTAGATACCTTAGTATCTTTGTAGCTGTTTCTATGTGTTCTTGTCTTGGATTAGTCATGTGTTGACTGATGATGTTCACAACAAAGGTTATATCAGGTCTGGTCAGAGATAGATAAATTAATTTTTCAACTAATCTCTGAAAAGTCCCTTGTGAGTCTTTGGACTAGACCCATCTTTGCTAAATTTTAAACCTACGTCTATGGGAGTATCAGTTGGCTTACATCCCAACATTCCTGCCTCTATAAGTAAGCCAAGAACATACTTCTTCTAGTTAATTACTAATCCTTTGCTCGATTTATCCACTTCCATGCCTAGAAAATATCTAAGTTTTTCTAAGTCTTTCATCTCTAGGTCCTTGTTCAGCAGAGATTTTAAGTGGCTTATTTCCTCTTCATCATTTGTTGTCACAATTATATCATCCACGTATACTATCAAAAAAACTTTTTTTGTAAGTTACCTTAGAAAATAAGGTATGATCTGCTAGAGACTGTCTTTATCCATTTTCCAATATCACTCTAATAAATCTATCGAACCAAGCTCTTGGTGACTGCTTTAACCCATAAAGTGATATGTCAAGCTTGCAAACTTTCTACCTATTTTCTTCATACTCTAAATCAGGAAAAATCTTCATATAAATTTTTTCTTTCAGTTTCCCATTAAAAAATACATTCTTAATGTCAAGTTGATAGAGTTTCCAGTCGCAATTAATAGCTAAACTCAAAAGAACTCAGACAGTGTTCAACTTAGCTACCAGAGCAAAGGTTTACTTGTAGTCTATTCCAAAATTTTGTGTAAAACCCTAGGCCACCAATCTTGCTTTGCATTTGTGCAAATTATCATTAGAATTGTATTTGATAGTAAACACCCATTTACATCTTATGGGTTTCTTGCCTTGTGAAAGATCAGTTATAATTCAAGTACCATTTTTCTCTAGTACTTTAATTTCTTCCTCAATAGCTTTCTTCCATTTGAAGTTTTTTTAAGGTTTTTTCAACAGTCTTGGAAATCTTTTTTTTCATCTAGACAAGCTGTAAAGGCTTTAAAAGAGGGGATTAGATTGCTATAAGCAACATATCTCTGAATAGGATGTTTTATACACTGTTTCACCCTTTTTTAGCAATAGGCAGAAGTTCAAGTAAATGATAAAGAATTTCAACAATATCATTACCTCTATTATCCTCACAGACAGCTGGATTAAAGTCTAATTCTCAACAAGTGTCAAATTGCAGCACAGTCTATGAAATAGCTTTCTTCCTTCTGGTATATAATCGGTTAGTAGGCTGAATAGTAGATTTAGATGAAGTATGAGGAGCTGTAGGGGTAATATTAGGTGAAGTAGGTAGAGTGTAAAATTAGGAACATGAGTATCTGGTTTAAAAAAATCAAAGGCTCAAAAGACAGAGGAGCAGTAGGTATAGAAGGCAAAAAAGAAAAAGAAATTTGACTATTAGGAGGCTGAAAATCATCCCAACACTCCCTGATTTGTAGCCTTCGGGAAATAAGATACATGTTCAAAAAATGTATGATCCAATAAAGTAAAAAACTTACGAGAAGGAGAATGATAACATTTATAGTCCTTCTTAAGGGAAGAATATCCAACTAAAACATACTTCAAAGCCTTAGGATCTAGTTTTAAACTTGAGGGATCTATAGATTTTAGAAAAACAGTGCAGTCAAACACATTTAAGGGAAGAGTAGAAGACATAGGTTTAAAATTAGGATATTTTTCCAAGAAAATATCTCTAGGTGTTCGAAAAAATAATACTTTGCTAGGTATTTTATTGATAAGATATATGGATGTCAACAAGGCTTTACCCCAAAAATATTTTAGAACAACATTAATGAATAATAAGGCTCGAATAATCTCTTGCAAATTTCTATTTTTACGTTTAACAATCCCATTTTGTTGTAGAATATCCATACAAGAACTAATATGTATAATCCTTTTAGTTCTAAAAAATTCTCCCAAGGCAGTAGTGAAATACTCTCCCCCACTGTCAGATTTAAAAATTTTGTATTTTGCTATCAAATTGAGTAACCACCATTTCATGAAATC
Organism: Hibiscus mutabilis; assembly: GCA_019671005.1. NCBI lineage: Eukaryota > Viridiplantae > Streptophyta > Magnoliopsida > Malvales > Malvaceae > Hibiscus > Hibiscus mutabilis. The sequence continues at coordinate 34,933,095 of CM033749.1, forward strand.
TTTCAAAAGTAAAAGCAACCTCAAATTTGTCTTTTAGAAGGTAGGTTCAAGTAATTCTGCTATGATCATCAATAAATATCACAAACTACCTACTCCCTGTAATATTCTTCACTCGAGAATGACCCCAAACATCACTTTGAATTAATGTAAAGAGTTTAGAATGCTTATAAATAAATGGTAAATACAAAGATTTAGTCTATTTTGTAAGAGGACATATATGACATTGAAAAGAAATTAGATTTTTATTAATAAATAAAGCAGGAAACAACTTTCGAAGGTAATGCAAACTCGGGTGACCTAACCTAAAATGACATAACATTACAATATCAAACTGTCCTAAGGAAGTAAAGCATGAGGAGAATGTGAAATATTATATTCATGTTTGCCATGAAGGACATAGAGACCATGCTGCAAGCTAACATTGCCAATTATCTTTCTCGAATCCAGTGCCTGCAAAAAATATGTAGAATCAGTAAACTTTAAAGAATAATTCAAGTCTTTAGAAAGTTTGCTCATTGGTATTAAATTGCATGCAAGGTTAGGCACAAATAACACATCCTTAAGCACCAAATCACCATCCAAGTAAATAGAACCAGCCCCTTTGATAGGAGATAAATAACTATCTATAGTTTTAATAGAAGCTATAGAAGAAGAATGTATAAATTCAAAGAATAAAGCTTTGTTACCAGTCACGTGGTCAGAGGCATCAAAATTAATGATCCAAGTTGGTGCAGTCTGGGTAGAACTAAGAGTAGTAGGAAAAAAAGTATCATTATTACTTGCAGTCTCTACCATTGCCAAATTTCCCTCACCGAGAGTATTAAACTTGTTAAGCAACGTTTGAAGCTCATCCAATTGATGTTTAGTAAAGCCACTAGATCCAACTGTAGTTATGGCAGTATGGTATAATGCTCTAAAATTCCTAGTAAATGTAGGCTTTCATTCTGCTGGTCGACCATAAAGTTTCCAGCATTTATCCTTTGAATGTCTCATCTTTTTGCAAAAATCACAGAAGAGTTTACCTCTCTTTATTGTAGGAGAAGAGGAAATTTGAGTAACTAGGGCAGAGTTCTCAATAGCAGGTGCTTCAGGGATCATGAAATACCTCCGGCTCTCTTCCTTTCGAAGCTTTGAAAAAACTTTCCTGATGGATGATAAAGGACTGCTGTCAAGAATCCTTGACTTCACTGCATCTCGGTCTCTATTTAGGTCATTTAAAAATAAAAAAAATGAGCAATGATTTTTCTGTAAAGGGCAGCATCAGTAGAAGTCTCCCACTCATGTGTTTCATAGAGATCAGTTGGAAGTTTTAAATTGAAAAAAAAAAGATTGATATTCGTCCCTTCTTGTTTTAAGTTGGAAGTTTTACTCTCAATCCCAAACAGCTCAAAATTGTTGTTGGTGCTGGAGTATGTTTCTCTCACAGCACTCCATATGTCACTAGCAGTCTTATATAGAAAAAAATGGGTACCAACTTCAGGAGCTATGGTGTTAATGAGTCAATACATGATTTTTTTCATTCTCTCGAGCTCACTTGTCAAAGCTCGGATCATCGAGAGATAGTTTCTTAATTTTCCATGTAATATAATCGAGTGTACCCCTTCCAATGAGAAAAATTTTACAAATTGTGACCACTGAAGATAATTGTGGCCAACCAAACGATGACAAGTGACAACTGACCCTGATACTTCGAAAAAATCTGCCAAACCAACAACAATCTCTGTCATAGATTGCATCTCACTGAAAGTCTGAGAATTATTTATAAAAGTTTGCCTGAATTGATCGAATTTAGACTGATACCATGTAGACTAACAAAATATCTTTTCTGTTTTTGCAAAATAGCATAAAATAATTACATCTCGTGACAGACTTTTATAGACTCTAGTATAGGACTTTTAGTACATTAAGGAATCCTACTTATAATAACTTCTAATTCTAATCTACTAGGGAGATAGACTTTAAGTAGAATAATAACTACTAATTATACATTGATTACAACACTAAGACCTTCTCACGGATAACTCACATTAACATGAACAAGGTGAGGATTAAGAATGATCTCAAATAGGTGTCATTTAAATTAAGCATGCACTACAACCAAGTAGCAATCAATCCAACACAATTCAAACATGCCATATTATGGGTATATATGCATATATACGCGTATATTTGGGGAATATTAGTCTAGGGCACATGTGCGACGTCGATCGATCAAAATCCAAGTATAAGTTGACCGGTGCAATTGCGCGGGGCCTAAATATATATTCGTGTCTATGCGTTTAGTCAAGTACAAGTATTTAAGCACAAGTTTACATTCAAGTTTTCAATGCATACCGTACCATGTACAAACCATTAATCATGAGGCATATAGACTTCAAGCTATCTCATCTACCAATATCATAAAAATCGAGGCGGATGAAAAATTCGAAGTCTCTGATATTACAAAATTTGGATGAAAATTTTAACTGACCACAATTAAAAAATTTTATCATTTGATTGTTGTGCGAAAAATCAATTCGATCAAATCAAGGATGGACCTCCGATCGAGACTTGATAGTAGCTGCCCAAAACTTGGAAAGAAATAGTTCTTTCAGTCGATATGTTTCCCTTCTCTTTATCCCTTTTTTTTATTTTTTCTGTTCTTTTCTCTTTTCCTACCGTCCACCCCATCAAAGACTTATAAAGTCAAATTAATTGGAATAAAATAAAAGGTAATAGTTGAAAGAATAGATAGAAAAAATATTAAAAGAGTTAAAAAAGGGATGGTGGGTATGGTCTACCAACCCCCTGCACGTCACACAAATTTTAAGATAATTTTATTAAGGTGTTTTTTATTCGAATATAAATAAATTTTGTATAAAAAAGTTTGGTTGTTACAATTTTTTTCGAAATCGTACCCATAAATATTAAAAACAGAGCGAAAAATACAAAATGTTCATGCCTTGCCTCGTTATCATCTCTAAGTGACACCAAGCTATAAAGTCACGCTAAAACTGAAGTATAAAATAAAAAAAACAAATGATTTAATTTTGTTGTATTTATAAATAACACATTGAAATAATTAACTTTTTAAAATTTATTAAAAAAATTTACAATATAATTATTTTATTAAATTGTATTAATTTTTAAAAATTATTTTTACAAATCATATATTTTTTTGCTCGGCACAAATCATATATTTGTTTATAAAATTAGATATTATTTACAAGCATATTTTTACTATAAATTAAAATTAAACCTAAACCCTAAAAAATTAAACTATAGACCCTAAATTCTAAACACTGACCTAAAATTCTAAACCTTACAACCCAAACCCCTAAACTCTAAACCCTAAACTAAACCTCTAACCCCTAAAACTAAAAGAAGTTTTTCTCAAATCTAAATTAATATCCCAAAATGATTTAAGGTCTAAACACGTATGAAATAAGAAAAACAACCCATGAACAAGGCGTGGGTATTTCAGATAGGACCTAAAATTTTGGATATATGAAATTTTGATGGAAAAAATTAGCAATATGTATTCGATTTGAAAAAATCGATTCAAATATTAGATTTTCAGATCGAACATCCGGATAACTGAATTTATGACTTGATTTAAGTATTTTTTAATTTGGCGGCCATTTTCATGAAAATATCGGATTTTCGAATATAACAAGCAACAAATTATTGAATATAAAAAGATTTGTATCCATAGAAATTTCAATTTTTTATATATAATTCGTAAAAATATCGAATATAACAATATTCATATACATAAAATTTTTGAATTTTCGGGTATTCAATCGGAATGTAAATCAGTATCCATATCCGACCTGAAATTTTCGGATATCCGATCCAAATTATCTAGAAAAATAAAAAAACATATTGAATATCCAAATTTTTTTATCAGATCAACGGATAAATAGATATCGGTCAAATCGAATTTTTTTACACACCCTACCATGACCCAATGAATGATCCAATAAAAAAGGGTAAATTATAAAAATCATCATTGAACTTTGTTCTTTGATCTATTTTGGTCCTTTCAAAACAATCAATTTACTAACTGAACTTTATACATTGACCTATTTTGGTCATTTAATATTATTTTATTAATATTTTAGTATAACTTGAAATATTTTATTATTATTAAATATAAAAAATAATTTAAAATAAAAATGAAATTATATTTTATTATTATTTAATACAAAAGTAATTTAAAATAAAAAATAAAACCCAAATCATGCCCAAACTCTAATCATAAACCCTAAGACTCTTCACTTCCATCGATCACACTCTTCAACGGATCCTCACCGGCCACCCCTCACCACCGTTCACTACTCCTTAAAAAGGTCCCTTTAGCACACCTCTAGTGAGGTGAGATTTGGCAACTAGTGCTGCAATTTTTCATTGAAGATTTCAGCTCCAGTTGGTTCACTGGCCTTTTTACTAACTAAAACAATCGTACCTTTATCTATTTTCTTCTATTTTCATCCCTAAGTGTTAACTTGTCTGTTGACAAAACATTTTTTTTGTTTCTCATCTGGGACTGTAGCCGCTAATGTTTGTTACTGCTCTTTTGTAGTTATTGTTTTTGTTGCTCAACTCACTGCTGACGGTAGTTGTTGGCTCTTCCAACTTCTATTGTTGCTTCAATTTTTATTTATTAGTTGTTAAAGGCTATTGCTCACTTTTTATGTTCTGTCTAGGGGCTCTTAGAATTTGCTGCAAACCGCAAATTATATTTTGGTATGACTTGGGAATTTCACTATCAATATACGGCTGCTATGTAGTTGAGGATGGTGACCTTTCCAAGGAGTAGTGAACGGTGGTGAGGGGTATGGCCGGTGAGAGTGATCGATGAAGAGTGTGGCCGGGTGGAAGTGAAGGGAAGAGTTTTGGGGTTTGTGGATTAGAGATTGGGTATGATTTGGGCTTTATTTTTTGATTTATTTTATTTTAAATTACTTTTGTATTAAATAATAATAAAATATACTAAATCTTATCAAAATATTAATAAAATAATATTAAGAGACCAAAATAGGTATGTATAAAGTTCAGTGAGTAAATTGATCGTTTTAAAAGTTCAGTGACTAAAATAAGTCAGAGAGTAAAATTTATTTATGATCTTTGTAATTTACCCATAAAAAATTATGATGTTTTTTTCCCTAAGAAACACGGTTTCGGTTACCTTTTTCTATAAGGCGTGTGTAAGTTTATTAAAGATGACCAGATACTACTACATCAAATGGCACTACAGCCATGGAGATTTTTAATTGGCCCATTAACGGAGAATGGAAGAATTTGGCGGCAAATGGTAACCAATCAGGGAAAATAAAACAAGTGGGAATTTCATCGGTGAATGATATCACTATAGTGAGCTGGGCACCGTATCTCTTTTTGTCTTATTTATTGTGGAATAGAAGATGTTAAGTACCGATAAACGAGGAAGCGGCGAAGGCCAATGAGAAGAGCGAGAGAGCCGAAGTCGGAGGTTTTAGAATTTAGAAGAGAGAGAAATGGGGTGGGCAATCGCTATTCATGGCGACGCCGGAGTCTCGCCCTCTTTCCCCCGGAGAAATGTCTCCCTCGTGAAGCTGGCCTCCGCCACTGCCTTGACGTTGGGATCGCCGCTCTCAAAGCTCGTAACCACCCCTTGGACGTTGTTGAACTTGTGGTACACACATATATAAGTTGGCTTTACTTTTATGTTTATGTCAAATAATTAGTTTCTTTTGCAAGATTCTCGGTGATAGGGTGAACAACGCTTGATTTTATTTGAAAAAATTTAATTTTTTGTTGAAATTTTAAGTTATTTGAATTATTTTAATAAATTTTAATTTTTTATTGGATTTCAAGTTTGAATTTGTAAAATTTGAATAATAAAAAAAATTAAAAAATTAAAACAATGCAGTTTTAGTCTTTAACTAATTAGTCTGATTTATTTTGTGATTTGATCCCTGATTTATTTTTTAATCAATTCCTCATGTCTATGTAACTTTAATTTTCTCTTTTAACAACAAATTTTCTTTTTATTTTTCAATTTAATCGTTCAACTATATATGATTTTATTGTTTATTTACTTCTTTTGTTTTAAGTTTATTTTTATCAAATTTGAACTATGTGTTTCTTTGTCACCATAGGATACTTATGTAACTCTAATTCCTTTTTTGGCAATAATTTTTTTAATTTAATCTCTCAACTTTATATTTTATTTAATTTGGTCATCCAATTGCAAATTCTTTCATTACATCAATTTCTTAGCTCCTTTATACTCCTATCAACTCTTTTTCCCCTCAAAATCCTTCTTTAAGAAAAAAACATTGTAAATATATTATATAAATTTAGATTATATTCGATTTATTAAATAACCTTACAAATCTTATTTACACATGGGAAAATATATATGTATCTTATATGGTTAGAAAGAGTCATTTAAAATGAAACCAATCAATCTCATAACATTGTAAATAATTACATTTAGATTTGAACAAAAACTCGAAGAAATATATTCTATTAAATCGACTCAAATTTCATAAAGTTGACTTGACTTGAAGAAATCAAATAAAATTTGAATGATAAAATGATATCCATAAACTCAACTAAGTCGATTTTTTTTCACTCGACGTGATCAAATAGGTCACCCTATTGATGGAGATTAGATAATCACCAAACGGGTGGGATATTAATAGTTGGGACTTGGGATGTTCTTGCTAGAGAGTTTAACTGTCTGTTAATAAAATTCATTAACACCAATTTGCTGTTTATCTGATTAGGAATAGAACAAAAATATGCCTTCTGTTCCAAGCAGAATTTTATAAAGTTCTGGATTTATGTTGTTTATTGTTACGTAGGTACGCGAACTCGAAAACTATCTGTACTTCAATGCCGGAAAGGGGTCTGTCCTAACCACCAGAGGCGCCATTGAGATGGAAGCTTGCATTATGGATGGCAAAACCATGAAATGCGGAGCTGTCTCAGGTCTCAGAACCGTTGTTAATGCCGTATCCCTTGCGCGGTTAGTCATGGAGAAGACTCCTCATATTTATCTGGCATTCGATGGTGCCAAGGCCTTTGCAAGGGAACAAGTAAGTCACAAGCAAACTTTGAGTAGCTAATGTTCTTTGATGTTGTCATGTGTCGCTGAAACGTCTCTCGGGTCGGATCTGTTCTTGAATTTTTCTTCGAACCGATGTTTCTTTCATTCCTCGTTGCTTGCCTTTAGTACTCTTCATTGTCCTTTGTTCCTATTGATGTAAACAAAGTTTCAGTTTGCTCAATTTAATTGGAATGAAACATATCATTAGAGCTCGGAATCATGCCTTTCCTGTTCAAACACATATTCAGACATGAGTATCAGGGTATGATCCTCCAAATAGATGGAAAACTTTAAAGAGACACATACTCGTATACGACACTCACCCTCGATTCCTCAATAACTGGCCAAAAAGAAAATCAATGTCTGTTTTATTCTAAATTGGGTCAGAGTGTTGAGACTGTTGAGATGAGCCACTTTATAACTCCTGAAAACATTGAAAGGCTAAAACAGGCACAAGAAGCTGGTAGAGTTCAGGTATTTTTCTCCATACAATTTGTTGTCTGTCTTAAAACCAGATGGTGTAGAGTTCAGGTTTTAAGTGTTTGATTTTGTATTAATCTGCAGATTGACTACACTCAACCAGATGGTGCAGTTGCTGATGGCGATGGCCAAACTGGCACTGTTGGATGTGTGGCTGTTGACAATGAAGGGAATTTGGCTGCTGCGACATCAACCGGTGGAATAGTGAACAAAATGGTTGGTAGGATTGGGGACACACCAGTTATCGGTGCAGGGACTTACGCGAACCATCTCTGCGCGGTTTCGGCTACAGGGATAGGTGAAGCGATAATCCGCGGTACCGTCACGAGGGATGTTGCTGCTGTTATGGAGTTCAAAGGTTTTTCCCTCAAGGAAGCGGCTGCATACGTTGTGGACCGAGCTCCACCGGGCACTACCGGGTTAATTGCCGTGTCTTCGACCGGAGAAGTTGCCATGCCTTTAACACCCCCGGCATGTTTCGTGCTTGTGCTACTGAAGATGGATATTCAGAAATTGCCATATGGGAGTCTCCATCAAAGTAAAAGCACTTGCTGAGTTTTGGATTCATTTGCCTGGAAAATTGTTATGAAAACATGAGTGAAGGCATTTGGGATTGGATGAAATGTTACCATGTGATCGATTTTGGATAATTTATGTTTAGAAACAATGTTTTATGTTTGGTTTATTTATGGTCCATGTTGCATTGTGACCGGTGATGTTTTGTTTGTCAACATCTGTTGTATTTTCCATGTGATATTTGGTTCCTTGTAAGACATTATCTATATACTTGAACGTTCGATCGAGTCGAGTTAAAAAAATCGAGTTTATCAATTTTACGAGTTTTATTTTATGATTCAAACTGTATTTGAATTTTTTTAAACCGAGTCGAGTTTATGAAATTCAAGTTGAGTCGAGTTTTCGAGTTTCTATAGAACTTAATTGTAACACCCCGATTTCGTCCCGGATCCAGAGCATCACTTTCGGGTCACCCAAAAACGACCCATCAAAATTTCTCGTTTAAAACTACAAGTTAGGAATTCTCGAAATAATCTATTACCGTAAAATCCACGTAGATAGTGATATTAAAAGGGGTTTACAAAACATAAGTTCCAATTAAAATACTCCGTTTGACCAAATACAAAGATCGTAATAAAATACGACTGGCCGCGTGGTAAGGTCCTATGAATACAACCAGTCCAAACTAAACATCAAGTATCAGACTCGAGATTGGCTCGATGCTGGAAAATCCTCCTCGATGTGCTCCTCCAAACGCAACATGTCAACCTACGCACGGAAGAAACCACAATTCTGCACGCTGAGCTAACAAAGCTCAGTGGTACATTTCTACTCTACCGCAATTCATGAATATCATAAAACAAGCATGCAGGATAATATATTCAAGAGTGCACAGAAAGGCTTCTCCACATCTAAGGATCATCTTCTAGTCTATCTAGCTAGAGCTTACCACTGTCTCAAGATACCACTATTATGTAAGAAGTCTACTAAGCCATCCCATGCTTACCGTGCACGAGGTCCCACCGACCACTGAATTACGTCACATACCCTGATCACACAGCCCAAGGGTTATCTAGCCTATACCCGAGATCACAAAGCCCATCGAGTTACATCTCATACCCTGATCACAAAGCCCAAGGGTAATACAACCTGTACCCGAGATCACATAGCCCATAGAGTAACAACCTTACCCTGATCACATAGCCCAAGGGTAACTAGTCAACATCGTTTATCCATACAACAACGTAAATAACATACATTCCCTAATGGCCAACGAAGCCCTAATATTATACCGTGCTCACACAGCCGTCAGTTTACCTGTGATCACATAGCCGTCGGGTAAGAATCATATCCAGATCACTATAGCCACAGATACGTCGTAGACATACTTGGATCACAATAGCCACAAGCAGTCTTATCCTCCGATCATATAGCCGAACAAGATTACTCGAGATCACATAGCCCATCGAGTTACTCGAGATCACATAGCTCTTCGAGTTGTATTTCCATATCCTGGTCACATAGCTCAAGGATAGGTTTCAGACCGCATCCAGATCACATAGCCTATGGACACGTCGGATGTACTCGATCACATAGCCCGGAGTACCCATCCCCTTATTTAAGTGCCCTTGCACTGACTCTAGGACATCTGGATTCCTGACCAAGACTCATACGGTACCACATGCTCCCCCGAGCATCAATATATCTCCCCGAGAGATAAAGGCTTCCAGTCAACCATTACCAATGCCTCAAGGCATGACTCGTTTGTTAAACTATTAAATATGTGTATGTAGGATTCATTTACGCCTTTCTCATTAGATTATCTCATTACTAACGGCAACCAGCCTACATGGGCATCCCTTCAGCACACAGCAAGGACCCCAAGCTACCTCGTAGCAATAACCGATCCACCACGGACCCCTATGGATTACCAAACCAAGCAACTTATCCAACTATTACTAAGCCATTAGCCCTTAATCTACATACGGGTTGCTAACCTCGATTTCTTAGTTTTAGAGTTTGTTTTATACCTTTAGGGACCTACCGGATCCTTTACCACGAATTATAGAACCCCCGAACGCGAACTCAACTTTCTTTGGCATATTGCCCATCAAGTATCGGTACTCAAAGGTGAGTATCAGTATCGCCCTCCTAGTATCGATACTCCCCTATGAGTATCGATACCCTAACTAGGTTCGATAGAGTTAGACCACAAGTCGTACCGATACACTCTTACCCTGTATCGGTACTCAGCATCGGTACTGTGATCGCCTCGTACCGATCCAAGCTCGTACCGGTTGTAACAGCCTTTTTCCGTATTTGTTACCAAACACGAGTCGATGATGTTACAAAACAAGTTTAAACAATTTTCACTATTTGAAACAAAACCGGCAGCTCGCACTGTCATTTCTTTAAAAAAATTATAAATTTTTTTGTAAGCTTCAAAACATCATTCGGAAAAATTCCTGGTAAACTAGATTCATCAAGCTATCAATTCATATATGTTAGAGGTCTTAACTCTTGGCACATAAGTGCAGAAAATTCGTTAAATATGCAATACAATGCATACCTGTTGTCTGAAAATTCTGATCTTGCATCGAATAAAAATTCATAACATTTCGTACAAAACTCGAAAACAGTCACCGTTTGTTTTAAAAGAAACTAGACTCAATTTTTAGTTCATCCATATAAATTCCATTTTCTAATTCAACCTATGGAATTTATGGCAATTTTTCAAACTCACTGCCTAAAACAAAGTTTCAGGACAGCTTCGATCCAATTCCATTTTAAGTTCTCCAACTACTTATAAGTCATTTCATTCCACATACTAGTAATGCTAGACCATATTTTAGATATACATATACATACTAAAGAGTAGTTTTAAGTCTCCTTTACACAAAATAAACATATTCAATAATATACATGCCACTACTCAAACATGATGTAGGATGTCAAAGCGTTACTAAGATAACATGTATTATTTCCTCGTCTGCAAGGTGATGCCCAAAACGTTCCTGCTTTCGAACCGAGTATTCAACCTACGTGTGCACAGGCAAAATACACATGCTAAGTATAACCTAGTGAGGCATTATAAGTAGTCATAAAATTAAATATTGAAATATATGAAAACATGGTTAAGCAAATTCAAATCAAATATTTTATATAAGGTAAAACCATCATATATAAGAAATGGTGATATTCATATATCTCAACTTTCAATAAGCCCAATTATGGTATAAAGAGAAACTGAAGTATGCGATATCTGTACTCCTTGAGTACTGGTCACCGAAGTGACGATAACATATAAAACACATAAAGTGCCAATACCATATGAAACACATAAGTGACAATATCATATAGACGTATTAATTTCGATATCATATAAACACATAAGTGCCAATAACATATAGATCCGAAGATCAGTGTGCAGCTACACGTATTCCTTGACTACTGGACCTCTAATGGCATGCCACTATACTGTCACTCTATATCATAAAGTTGGGCAATAAATCCATTTCATATAACTTTGTAATTTATCATATAGACGTAAAAATGTCGATAAAACATATGATCCATATATCATCCTTATTCAATAATAAATTATCAAAACAATATAATAGGACAGTTCATACCCCAATATATACTAACCTTTTTCCTTTGCTTGTAAAACATTGTATAGCTTGTACAAAAACCATGTCGTCATTTTAAATAAATTCATATAAATAAATTTTGCAAAATTTATCAAAATAAATTTAAAACATATAAATGCACTCACCTTATAAGCCTCACCAGTTACTTGTACCAAAGCGTATTTATTCTGAAACTTCTTTGTTTTTCAACTTGTTTCAATCACGAGTTTGCCTGTTATCTGTATGTATATTAAATACATAACACAAGCAAACTTGAGTACATATTCACATTATACAAAATAATGGAAAGTAACTAAAATAACTATCCATTATACGAAAAATTATTCCGATAGAATTTTCTATGTCCGAACCATAATTTATTCACATTTTTCTATAACTCCTCAACTTTTTCCAAAATATTCATTCTAGTTCCTATGGACTCTTTTGAGCTTCCAATCATCATTTCCAAGTCTAGTCCTTTCATTTCTCACTCTTTACACTTTAGGACCTAAACTTTAAAAATTTACACTTCAATCCCCAATATTGCCAAAAATTACAAATTGGTCCTAAAGTCAATATAAACTCCAAATTCAACCTTCCAACCACTTAACTAAATTTTCCAGCCCAAAATACTTCAAAAAAAAGCTTAGCAATCAAGTCCCTAAACTTTCCAAAATTTACATTTTGGTCCCTAATGCAAAATAATTAGGGATTTTCATTCCAACTACCTTGTATCATCATTTTGAACCATTCTTCTTTCATTCACAACTTAAAATTCCTAACTTAACATAAACCCTAAATTTTCATAATTCAAGAACATAAGAATTTCTTCATTCAAACAACTAATTCAAGCTTGTTAAACATCTTTCTCACCATGTCCATCATCAAAATAATTTTTGACATAGTTTCCCTTTATTTTCCATCATAACCGAAAAATCCCTTATGCATTTTTCAACACATGAATCATAGAAATAACATCACAAGCATGATTCCAACAAGAAAAACCATTATACTTCAATATTTCATCACGCTCTTCATCACCCCTAATCTTCAAACTTAGCTTAGAGACATGGAAACTAAACAAAACTTATGTCAAAAGATAGATAATTTGATGGAGAACAATTTCTTATTTCATGTCTCTAAATAAAATCCAACTAAATAAGCTTGAAAATGAAATTGAAAATTTTCCTTACCTATGGAAGAGAATAGCAATCGGCAGCCTTGTGTACTAGAGAAGAAAGATGATAATTTTTTTTTAAACTTTCCTTTCTTTTATTTAATGCCAAATGGCATTTTATTTAACCAAATATTATTTAATATTTTCTTTAATAGTCAAAAGACTACTATAACCTTGTATTGTGACCAATCCTCTTCCAACACATGTATTTCTTATCCAAAAATAATCAATTATCTAATTAAAATAAGGGTGAAATGTCCTTTTTGCCCTCCAACTAATTTATTATTTACTAGTTTGCCATTCTAGTAAAAATTCAACCAATTTAGTTGGAATCCAACCAAACCATAATAGAATATTCCTAAAATAATATTTCATACCTTTTCCATAGCTTTTGAATACATCTCTAATATTTTTATTCGATCCGATTTTCCAATATTCGTAAAATTCTTCTCTTGCGATTTTCTCTTTTACGAACTACCGAATTCCAAAAATTCTATAATTCCATACAAATCTTCTCTACTCTTACTGAGTCCAAAATATTGTTGAGAAACACTTTTATGGAACCTTCCCAGAGGTCGTCCATCATAGAATTTCTCTAGCTTGAGCTCACTTAATAATTTTATGCGATCCAAAATCGATATCTTCCATTGTATTTTAATTCCCAAAACATACATCAAAATACTTAATTCGATCCGATTTACTCTTATACTGAATAAAATTACTTGTTTGAAATTAATTATTGGGAAAATTATCATGTTGATCCCTATACTTTTCCCAACTTTTCACTTTGACAACCAAACTTTGAAATTTTACGTTTAAGTCACTGAGCTAAAACAACTAACTTTTGATTCTTTACGTTTTAGTCACTAAGCAAAATTTGGGGTATTACAATTCTCCCCCTTAAGAAATTCGTCCTCGAATTTTCAAAACGTACCTATAACAGTATCAAATGCATCATTCTCATCCTTCATTCGAAGATGGTAGACTCTTGCTAGAGTCATGTATTCCTTGTTAGAAACAACTTCATATATTCTCGGTTGAGTGATCTTAGCAGATCCTGAATTACCCTGATATCTCATTTTTTGGTTTTGAACAACCGATTTCTCTAACTTTTCTAATCTACTATCATTCTTCGGACAATCTCGAAGAAAATGATCAGTAGCTCCACAACCAAAGCAAGCTCATGTAATCAATCGGCATCGTCCATAATGAAGTTTACCACAATGATCACACGGAGATGAGTTTTGGTATTTCTTTGAACCTCCTAACTTTGTAGCAGAGACCTGTGAACCTTTGGACTCCTTGTACTCAATTCTTTGTCCAAATGTATTAGCTCTTGTACGATTATCCTGGTATAAACTCTTGTTTCTCTTGGAAGATGATGTACCAAAAGATTCTTCATAATTCATTTTCTGCGACTGAACATTCTGAGCTGCCAACTTTTCTTGCCGAACTTTTTCCATCTCTTTCGCTCGGTTGACATCATCTTGGAATCTAGTATTTCCATAGCTATCAGCACCTCTTTATAATCCGGATCCAAACCTTCAATGAAGCTGAGGCTACGTTCCTTCTCTGTAGGTATCAACTATGAGGTGAATTGGCTTAGTTTGTTAAATTCACATTCATATTCGTATACTGTTCGATCGCCTTGCTTAAGATTCAGAAATCGACTCCTTATTTCTCGAATAAACATATCTCCAATATACTAGTTGCGGAATTCACATAGGAAAAAGTCTCATGTGATCTCTTTCTGAGGACAAGTGGTGATATTCGACCACCATATAAGAGCCTGTCCCTTTAATAAAGACACAGCTCCCTCTAACCTTCTCTGATCATCACAGTGTAACCCATCGAGCATAATCTTTAGATCATTAAGCCAATTGTCCGCAATAATAGGATCTCCATCAACAAAATCTAGTGCTTGCAGATCCTTTAGCTCTTTAGCAATAGAAACTCGAGGAGGACGATTAAGTATCATTTCCAAAGCTTGTAGGAAGTTTCCCTGATCTTGTACCGGCATTCCTGGTGGAACCGGTACATTTTCAACATGTTGTGCTAAAGGCGGAGCAAAACTAGCTTCCTGACCCATCTCAGGGACATTTTGTCCCTCTACAAGGGTTGTCTGTCGTAAACCCTCACTTTCAGACATCTGTACTCACCATAACATTTGACATTAATAAGCAGGAGCATCAAATATACAAATGTCATCACTAGAAATTTTATGACATCCTAGTGGCATGTACACACTTATTAACTCATAGTAAACTCGATTTAAATCCAGAACCGGCTAAACCTATAGCTCTGATACCAATAAATGTAACACTCACTTTCCGTATTGGTTACCAAAATGTTACAAAACAAGTTTAAACAATTTTCACTATTTGAAACAAAACAGCAACTAGCATCATCATTTCTTTAAAAAAATTATAAATTTTTTTGTAAGCTTCAAAACTTCATTTGGAAAAATTCCTAGTAAACTAGATTCATCAAGCTATCAATTCATATATGTTAGAGGTCTTAACTCTTGGCACATAAGTGCAGAAAATTAGTTAAATATGCAATACAATGCAGACACATTGTCTGAAAATTCTGATCTTGCATCGAATAAAAATTCATAACATTTTGCACAAAACTTCAACAGTCATCGTTTGTTTTAAAAGAAACTAGACTCAATTTTTAGTTTCCATATAAATTTCATTTTCTAATTCAACCTATGGAATTTATGGCAATTTTTCAAACTCACTGCCTAAAACAAAGTTTCAGGACAGCTTGATCTAATTCCATTTTAAGTTCTCCAACTACTTATAAGTCATTTCATTCCACATACTAGTAATGCTAGACCATATTTTAGCTACACATATACATACTAAAGAGTAGTTTTAAGTCTCTTTTACACAAAATAAACATATTCAATAATATACATGCCACTACTCAAACATGATGTAGGATGCTAAAGCGTTACTAAGATAACCTGTATTATTTCCTCGTCTGCGAGGTGATGCCCAAAACGTTCCTACTTGCGAACTGAGTATTCAACCTACGTGTGCACAGGCAAAATACACACGCTAAGTATAACTTAGTGAGGCATTATAAGTAGTCATAAAATTAAATATTGAAATATATGAAAACATGGTTAAGCAAATTCAAATCAAATATTTTATATAATGTAAAACCATCATATATAAGAAATGGTGATAGTTATATATCTCAACTTTCAATAAGCCCAAGTATGATATAAAGAGAAACTGAAGTACGGGAGATCTGTACTCCTTGAGTACTGGTCACCGAAGTGATGATAACATATAAAACACATAAAGTGCCAATACCATATGAAACACATAAGTGCCAATATCATATAGACGTATTAATGTCGATATCATATAAACACATAAGTGCCAATAACATATAGATCAGAAGATTGGTGTGCAGCTACACGTAGTCCTTGACTACTGGACCTCTAATGGCATGCCACTATACTGTCACTCTCTATCATAAACTTGGGCAATAAATCCATTTCATATAACTTTGTAATTTATCATACAGACGTAAAAATGTCGATAAAACATATGATCCATATATCATCCTTATTCAATAATAAATTGTGAAAACAATATAATAGGATAGTTCATACCCTAATATATACTAACATTTTTCCTTTGCTTGTAAAACATTGTATAGCTTGTACAAAAACCATGTTGTCGTTTTAAATAAATTCATATAAATAAATTTTACAAAATTTATCAAAATACATTTAAAACATATAAATGCACTCACCTTATAAGCCTCGCCAGTTACTTGTACCAAAACGTATTTATTCTGAAACTTCTTCTTTGTTTTTCAACTTGTTTCGATCACGAGTTTGCTTGTTATCTGTATGTATATTAAATACATAACACAAGCAACATTGAGTACATATTCACATTATACAAAATAATGGAAAATAACTAAAATTATACGAAAAATTATTCCAATAAAATTTTCTATGTTCGAACCATAATTTATTCACATTTTTCCATAACTCCTCAACTTTTTCCAAAATATTCATTCTAGTCCCTATGGACTCTTTTGAGCTTCCAATCATCATTTCCAAGTCTAATCCTTTCATTTCTCACTCTTTACACTTTAGGACCTATACTTTAAAAATTTACACTTCAATCCCCAATATTGCCGAAAATTACAAATTGGTCCTAAAGTCAATATAAACTCCAAATTCAACCTTCCAACCACTTAACTAAATTTTCCAGCCCAAAATACTTCAAAAACAAGCTTAGCAATCAAGTCCCTAAACTTTCCAAAATTTACATTTTGGTCCCTAATGCAAAATAATTAGGGATTTTCATTCCAACTACCTTGTACCATCATTTTGAACCATTCTTCCTTCATTCACAACTTAAAATTCCTAACTTAACATAAACCCTAAATTTTCATAATTCAAGAACATAAGAATTTCTTTATTCAAACAACTAATTCAAGCTAGTTAAACATCTTTCTCACCATGTCCATCATCAAAATAATTTTTGACATAGTTTCCCCTAATTTTCCATCATAACCGAAAAATCCCTTATGCATTTTTCAACACTTGAATCATAGAAATAACATCTCAAGCTTGACTTCAACAAGAAAAACCATTATACATCAAGATTTCATCATGCTCTTCATCACCCCTAATCTTCAAACTTAGCTTAGAGACATGAAAACTAAACAAAACTTATGTCAAAAGATAGAGAATTTGATGGAGAACAATTTCTTATTTCATGTCTCTAACTAAAATCCAACTAAATAAGCTTGAAAATGAAATTGAAAATTTTCCTTACCTATGGAAGAGAAGAGCAATCGGTAGCCTTGTGTATTGGAGAAGAAATATGTTTTTTTTTTTTAACTTTCCTTTCTTTTATTTAATGCCAAATGGCATTTTATTTAACCAAATATTATTTAATATTTTCTTTAATAGTCAAAAGACTACTATAACCTTGTATTATGACCAATCATCTTTCAACACATGTATTTCTTATCCAAAAATAATCAATTATCTAATTAAAATAAGGGTGAAATGTCCTTTTTGCCCTCCAACTAATTTATTATTTACTAGTTTGCCATTCTAGTAAAAATTCCAACCAAACCATAATAGAATATTCCTAAAATAATATTTCATACCTTTTCCATAGCTTTTGAATACATCTCTAATATTTTTATTTGATCTGATTTTCCAATATTCGTAAAATTCTTCTTATGCGATTTTCTCTTTTACGAACTACCGAATTTCAAATATTCTATAATTCCATACGAATCTTCTCTACTCTTACTGAGTCCAAAATATTGTTGAAAACACTTTTATGGAACCTTCCCAGGTCACCCATCATAGAATTTCTCTAGCTTGAGCTCACTTAATAATTTTATTCGATCCAAAATCGATATCTTCCATTGTATTTTAATTCCCAAAACATACATCAAAATACTTATTTTGATCCGATTTACTCT
The DNA here is from genome assembly GCA_019671005.1 of Hibiscus mutabilis. NCBI lineage: Eukaryota > Viridiplantae > Streptophyta > Magnoliopsida > Malvales > Malvaceae > Hibiscus > Hibiscus mutabilis. The sequence goes on from CM033749.1 coordinate 34,951,453, forward strand.
TATACTGAATAAAATTACTTGTTTGAAATTAATTATTGGGAAAATTATCATGTTGATCCCTATACTTTTCCCAACTTTTCACTTTGACAACCAAACTTTGAAATTTTACGTTTAAGTCACTGAACTAAAACAACTAACTTTTGATTCTTTACGTTTTAGTCACTAAGCAAAATTTGGGGTATTACAATTCTCCCCCTTAAGAAATTCGTCCTCGAATTTTCAAAACGTACCTATAACAGTATCAAATGCATCATTCTCATCCTTCATTCGAAGATGGTAGACTCTTGCTAGAGTCATGTATTCCTTGTTAGAAACAACTTCATATATTCTCGGTTGAGTGATCTTAGCAGATCCCGAATTACCCCGATATCTCATTTTTGGTTTTGAACAACCGATTTCTCTAACTTTTCTAATCTACTATCATTCTTCGGACAATCTCGAAGAAAATGATCAGTAGCTCCACAACCAAAGCAAGCTCATGTAATCAATCGGCATCGTCCATAATGAAGTTTACCACAATGATCACACGGAGATGAGTTTTGGTATTTCTTTGAACCTCCTAACTTTGTAGCAGAGACACCAGAACCTTTGGACTCCTTGTACTCAATTCTTTGTCCAAATGTATTAGCTCTTGTCACGATTATCCTGGTATAAACTCTTGTTTCTCTTGGAAGATGATGTACCAAAAGATTCTTCATAATTCATTTTCTCATGATCAACATTCTCGAGCTGCCAACTTTTCTTGCGAACTTTTTCCATCTCTTTCGCTCGGTTGACATCATCTTGGAATCTAGTATTTCCATAGCTATCAGCACCTCTTTATAATCCGGATCCAAACCTTCAATGAAGCTGAGGCTACGTTCCTTCTCTGTAGGTATCAACTATGAGGTGAATTGGCTTAGTTTGTTAAATTCACATTCATATTCGTATACTGTTCGATCGCCTTGCTTAAGATTCAGAAATCGACTCCTTATTTCTCGAATAAACATATCTCCAATATACTAGTTGCGGAATTCACATAGGAAAAAGTCTCATGTGATCTCTTTCTGAGGACAAGTGGTGATATTCGACCACCATATAAGAGCCTGTCCCTTTAATAAAGACACAGCTCCCTCTAACCTTCTCTGATCATCACAGTGTAACCCATCGAGCATAATCTTTAGATCATTAAGCCAATTGTCCGCAATAATAGGATCTCCATCAACAAAATCTAGTGCTTGCAGATCCTTTAGCTCTTTAGCAATAGAAACTCGAGGAGGACGATTAAGTATCATTTCCAAAGCTTGTAGGAAGTTTCCCTGATCTTGTACTGCATTCTGGTGGAACCGGTACATTTTCAACATGTTGTGCTAAAGGCGGAGCAAAACTAGCTTCCTGACCCATCTCAGGGACATTTTGTCCCTCTACAAGGGTTGTCTGTCGTAAACCCTCACTTTCAGACATCTGTACTCACCATAACATTTGACATTAATAAGCAGGAGCATCAAATATACAAATGTCATCACTAGAAATTTTATGACATCCTAGTGGCATGTACACACTTATTAACTCATAGTAAACTCGATTTAAATCCAGAACCGGCTAAACCTATAGCTCTGATACCAATAAATGTAACACTCACTTTCCGTATTGGTTACCAAACACGAGTCGATGATGTTACAAAACAAGTTTAAACAATTTTCACTATTTGAAACAAAACAGGCAACTAGCACTGTCATTTCTTTAAAAAAATTTATAAATTTTTTTAAGCTGCAAAACTTCATTTGGAAAAATTCCTAGTAAACTAGATTCATCAAGCTATCAATTCATATACGTTAGAGGTCTTAACTCTTGGCACATAAGTGCAGAAAATTCGTTAAATATGCAATATAGTGCAGACCTGTTGTCTGAAAATTCTGATCTTGCATCGAATAAAAATTCATAATTTTTTGCACAAAACTCGAAAACAGTCATCGTTTGTTTTAAAAGAAACTGGACTCAATTTGTAGTTCATCCATATAAATTTCATTTTCTAATTCGACCTATGGAATTTATGGCAATTTTTCAAACTCACTGCCTAAAACAGAGTTTCAGGACAGCTTCGATCTAATTCCATTTTAAGTTCTCCAACTACTTATAAGTCATTTCATTCCACATACTAGTAATGCTAGACCATATTTTAGCTATACATATACATACTAAAGAGTAGTTTTAAGTCTCTTTTACACAAAATAAACATATTCAATAATATACATGCCACCACTCAAACATGATGTAGGATGTTAAAGCGTTACTAAGATAACCTGTATTATTTCCTCGTCTGCGAGGTGATGCCCAAAACGTTCCTACTTGCGAACCGAGTATTCAACATACGTGTGCATAGGCAAAATACACATGCTAAGTATAACTTAGTAAGGCATTATAAGTAGTCATAAAATTAAATATTGAAATATATGAAAACATGGTTAAGCAAATTCAAATCAAATATTTTATATAAGGTAAAACCATCATATATAAGAAATGGTGATATTAATATATCTCAACTTTCAATAAGGTCAAGTATGGTATCAAGAGAAACTGAAGTATGCGAGATCTGTACTCATTGAGTACTGGTCACCGAAGTGACGATAACATATAAAACACATAAAGTGCCAATACTATATGAAACACATAAGTGCCAATATCATATAGACGTATTAATGTCGATATCATATAAACACATAAGTACCAATAACATATAGATCCGAAGATCGGTGTGCAGCTACACGTAGTCCTTGACTACTGGACCTCTAATGGCATGCCACTATACTGTCACTCTCTATCATAAACTTGGGCAATAAATCCATTTCGTATAACTTTGTAATTTATCATATAGACGTAAAAATGTCGATAAAACATATGATTCATATATCATCCTTATTCAATAATATATTATCAAAACAATATAATAGGACAGTTCATACCCAATATATACTAACATTTTTCCTTTGCTTGTAAAACATTGTATAGCTTGTACAAAAACCATGTTGTCATTTTAAATAAATTCATATAAATAAATTTTGCAAAATTTATCAAAATACATTTAAAACATATAGATGCACTCATCTTATAAGCATCACCAGTTACTTGTACCAAAACGTATTTATTCTAAAACTTATTCTTTGTTTTTCAACTTGTTTCGATCACAAGTTTGCTTGTTATCTGTATGTATATTAAATACATAACACAAGCAATCTTGAGTACATATTCACATTATACAAAATAATGGAAAGTAACTAAAATAACTATCCATTATACAGAAAATTATTCCGATAGAATTTTCTATGTTCGAACCATAATTTATTCACATTTTTCCATAACTCCTCAACTTTTTCCAAAATATTCATTCTAGTCCCTATAGACTCTTTTGAGCTTCCAATCATCATTTCCAAGTCTAATCCTTTCATTTCTCACTCATTACACTTTAGGACCTAAATTTAAAAATTTACACTTCAATCCCTAATATTGCCAAAAATTACAAATTGGTCCTAAAGTCAATATAAACTCCAAATTCAACATTCCAACCACTTAACTAAATTTTCCAGCCCAAAATACATCAAAAACAAGCTTAGCAATCAAGTCCCTAAACTTTCCAAAATTTACATTTTGGTCCCCAATGCAAAATAATTAGGGATTTCCATTCCAACTACCTTGTATCATCATTTTGAACCATTCTTCCTTCTTTCACAACTTAAAATTCCTAACTTAACATAAACCCTAAATTTTCATAATTCAAGAACATAAGAATTTCTTCATTCAAACAACTAATTCAAGCTTGTTAAACATCTTTCTCACCATGTCCATCATCAAAATAATTTTGACATAGTCTCCCCTAATTTTCCATCATAACCGAAAAATCCCTTATGCATTTTTCATGCATTTTTCAACACTTGAATCATAGAAATAACATCACAAGCATGATTTCAACAAGAAAAACCATTATACTTCAATATTTCATCATGCTCTTCATCACCCCTAATCTTCAAACTTAGCTTAGACACATGGAAACTAAACAAAACTTATGTCAAAAGATAGAGAATTTGATGGAGAACAATTTCTTATTTCATGTCTCTAACTAAAATCCAACTAAATAAGCTTGAAAATGAAATTGAAAATTTTTCTTACCTATGAAAGAGAAGAGCCATCGGCAGCCTTGTGTATTGGAGAAGAAAGATGATAATTTTTTTTAACTTTCCTTTCTTTTATTTAATGCCAAATAGCATTTTATTTAACCAAATATTATTTAATATTTTCTTTAATAGTCAAAAGACTACTATAACCTTGTATTATGACCAATCCTCTTCCAGCACATGTATTTCTTATCCAAAAATAATCAATTATCTAATTAAAATAAGGGTGAAATGTTCTTTTTGCCCTCCAACTAATTTATTATTTACTAGTTTGCCATTCTAGTAAAAATCCAACCAATTTAGTTGGAATCCAACCAAACCATAGTAGAATATTCCTAATATAATATTCCATACCTTTTCCATTGCTTTTGAATACATTTCCAATATTTTTATTCGATCCGATTTCTCAATATTCGTAAAATTCTTCTCATGTGATTTTCTCTTTTACGAACTACCGAATTCCAAAAATTCTATAATTCCATACGAATCTTCTCTACTCTTACTGAGTCCAAAATATTGCTCAGAAACACTTTTATGGAACTTTCCCAGAGGTCACCCATCATAGAATTTCTCTAGCTTTAGCTCACTTAATAATTTCATTCGATCCAAAATCGATATCTTCCACTGTATTTTAATTCCTGAAACAGACATCAAAATACTTATTTCGATCCGATTTACTCTTATACTGAATAAAATTACTTGTTTGAAATTAATTATTGCAAAAATTACCATGTTGATCACTATACTTTTCCCAACTTTTCACTTTGACCACCAAACTTTGAAATTTTACGTTAAGTCACTGAACTAAAACCACTAACTTTTGATTATTTACGTTTTAGTCACTAAGCAAAATTTAGGGTATTACACCGGTACTCCACCCTTCGTGTACCGGTACGCTTAGCCTCTCCTAGGTAATCAACATTGCGTACTGGTACCCCTACTAGATTCGAAAGAGTTCATCCTAAGGACGTACCGATACGCTACGTACTATACCGGTACTCGAAGCCTTTCCAGGCAATGTAACAGTGTGTATCAATACGCCCCTTGCGTACCGATACGCCTAAGCGCTACTGGATTTCCATTTGAGTGAGGGGTACCGGTACACCTCTCACAAACCGTCCCTCAATATACAAAGGAGTATCGGTACGCAGCCACCCCGTACCGGTACTCGAGCCCAAATTTCGAAACCTGAAGCTCGGGATTACACCAATCCCACCCTTAACCCCTATGAATAAGTCTCAAATCTTTCCTACAAGTTATTTGGATTATATTAGGTGATCTCCTACCAGTTTTACCCATTATCAACTCCCAAAACGTGATTTACCATTATAGGGGTTTAAAGCTCAATAACCCTAACTAAGCAACCTATAAACATAAAACCAAGCAAGGCAATCATCTTTTGAGGCTCATGAAACGTAGGAGTCAGAGATGTACTGACCTTTAGCAAGAATTCACGAACTAAGGCAGCAACCAAGCTTCTTCCATCTCTTCTTCCTTGCTCCAAGCTTCAAACCCAACTTCCACCAAACTAGGAGATATTTCCCTTGAAAGATAGATCATTGCTTGCTGATCAAATCTCCCTTGATCACCAATCTGAGATTCACACTCTTCAACCTCAAGCTTTCATATTTTCTTTTGGTTCTTGGGTAGGAGAAATGAGAGGGTTTTTGGGAGAGGAGGACAAGGGAGCCAAGGTGATATCATCACCTCCCTTTTCTGCAGAAAATGTTAAGGCTCTACTAGCCTTTGTCCCCCATTTATGGTTTTACCATAATGCCTCTCCTCAAAACCCAACATAAGCCAAGCCCAAACCACCAAGCAAGCCCAACAATGCACAGAGGCCCATAATGGCCCAACATCTCAGCCTGACATATTGGTCCAAGACCCGGTCAATGTCTATTATTGACTAGAGAAATCTAGGTCGTTACAATTCTCACGTCCTTCAAGAAATTTCGTCTTCAAAATTTAAACGGATGAAAGAGAGATGTAAACCGAACAGATCTAACCATCTCACCATTCAAATAGGATCACCTTGATTATGGAGAGTTCTCCCTCAATCTACCTTAACAGAACCATATCATAAGCCACTCGCTCTCAACACTTCTCTTGAGGTTTCCAACGACTCTTTTTCAGCAACCAGCAACACTTATGACGAACCATTAAACATGGAAACATAACCAACCTCGAGCCACGCTGCTCAAACATCAACTTTAAGGACTCACCCTAAAGGATTCTATCTCGGTTAACCAATCCTTTCTACTAGCATTTGTCAATCAAAACCTAACTTGGGCTTTATCTACGTCTAAAACGTTGCACCACACCCACAAACCATCGTCAGAAACGCGTCATGTCCAACAACCATATCCAGTCAAATCCTTAAAGGACAAGCAAAACCTTCACAACCGATCATTATCACCAATCCACCTTGAACTGACAACTTTTTTCCCTAGACTGGACCCACCAAGCTGGAACTTAACCCTTTTTTAACTCGCTTTCACACGATCGAGAATTATTTTCAATTTCAACCACTTGGTTCCAAGCAAAGACCACAATCACCTAGGAACTCACACAAGCAACCCAAAACTTATCCATTCTACTTGCAAGGTCTAAGCATCTTCTTCCTCACCTTGGCTTCGGTCCCAATCATTAGACGTTAAAAGCCATCAGATTATTCTCAAGGATCGCCAACTGGTTCGTCTAAAAACATTTATTTGCAAAGTAACCACCCGGTTACCCTTGACACAACTACTGATCCACATTTTCACTGCGCTACTCTGATAACTTCCATACTGTTTGCCTTAACCGATAACAATTTTGATCGACTCTGTTGGGCAATCCTCCAACCCCACAGAATCTAGCTCAACAAGTGCACCAGCTAAGCAATTATTCTCACGATTTGCCCTTGGACCTCAACCATGATCATCACGACCTATATCTACTTTTCTAACAATACCTTTACTCCGACAAACAACACGTGAAACTCTCACATTCTATGGCCAAAACAAGGTCGCCGATCTCATAAACCTGTCATCGTTCTTCCACCATTGTACTACAACTCAACACATCCAAGGCCACCATACAAGCTACCTACACGTAGACACGATCTCGGCAAAGCACTTGGCATCGACACCCAGTTGGTCACTGGCACAAGTGTGCCTCCAACAAGAGTCCGTTAAGTACCACGCCACGAAGCAATGGACACTCACAACGAACCCAGCCTTACCTTTATCGCGGTTATAAACCACAATCAACCGGTAAGATTGCTCACTCACCAAGGGTACCTTCATACCCTCAAAACACCCACAACACTAAGACTAGAAACTCTTAACCCTCATGTCTACAATGCAAGCTAAAAACACCTTGCAACCTGTAGAACCTTCCTTGAGCTAGCACTACGGAGCACAATGTCTACCCTAGAGAGGTTCAGATCCTATACAACCAACACTAACAACTAGATTCAAGCAATCTAAACTTCACCGCTTCTCACATACAACCTACGACGCACTTGCTCTCTCAACAACCATCTATGATAAAACCTTATCTAGCAAATGATGCAATTCTATTTGCTGCCTAAAGCAACAACAAACCCAAATTTACCGAGATGCATATCACAAGAACCGATCTATTACACAACCGAAGAGCTAAACGGCTAACATAACAGCTAAAACTAAAATAAACTTATTTACCTGCCATATCCTCGGTCGCAACGCTATTAACTCTAATCTGAGTTGCAGACTGCCTCGCAACGCCTCGCGCGCCTACCTTGGTGGTGGATCTCCAAGGACCTCTACCTCGATAGCTTAACGGTGCCCTAGCTCCGCTTCTAGCAAAACTCTGACCAAGTCGGGGAGCAGCCAACCTCTGAGATTAAATCGATGAACCTTCATCCACGACTGTATAATCCTTTACCATATGCCCTGGTGCCCGGCATCGATAACAAACCTTCCGAAGCAAAAAGCATACTCCATGGTGATGTCGTCCATAATGCTCGCACGCCGGTGGTAGTGGTGCTCCAACAAAACCATCAACACTCCCTTCTGGCATAGAAAACAAAGAGCCTCTACGAACCCTCAATCTAGATCCTAAGCTGACTCTCGGTGACTGGTCTAAAGAACCTCTCTTCGAACTCCTCGAAGCATAAAACCTCTCGTGCGGACAGGGAAGAGGATTCATGATATATGGGGTCTCCGCATCACAACCTCTAGAATCCTCGAACTGATTAGATGTTAAACTCTAAAGCCGCTCAAGTTCCTTCGCACTATTGGCCAACTCGGAGAATATCCCAAGCGGACCCGTTGTCACATGCAACTGAAGGTCAACATTCAAGCCTTGTCTGAACCTCTTACACCTCAACTCTTCCGTGGCAACCAACTCTGGGGCATAATGGCTCAAACGCAGAAACTCTTGCTCAAAAGCAAACACCGTTCGATCTCCCTAAACCAAATGCAGAAACTGGTCCATCATCTTATCCATGTGTACCTCACAGATGTACTTCTTCCAGAACTCATCCACAAAGATGTCTCATATCGGGAGCGTAGGCTTTAGACCCAACTCTACGGTCTCCCACCACTCGTGTGCATTACCCTCCAGAAGGGAAACAATGCAATCAAGATCATCTTCCGGGCTTCTCTTTATCTGTCTCAAGATTCTGTGTGTGTCGCGCAACCACTGGTCAGCCTTGATCGGGTCATCCTCACCCAAGCCTTCGAAACTCTTAGGTCCAAAACGATGAAGCCTCTCTACAGGGGTCTTACGAGGCGTCTCGGATTGCCTTGGGATAGCTTGCACCACACGCAAAAGGGCAGAGGTTAGGTCACAGAAGTGACTTGCCTCTCCACTACCGGTTCCACCTTCCATCAATTTTTTTCTGAAACACAACAAACAAGGTGGCACATCGGGATCCCCAGTCTTAGAAAGTACACTTAACTTTAGGGACTTGTATTCATTATACAACTTACCATGACCTTTACAATACCCTAGGGTTTCTTAGAACCGACTAAACCTAGGTTCTGATACCAAATTGTAACACCCCGATTCTGTCCCGGATCTGGAGCATCACTTTTGGGTCACCCAAAATTGACCCATCAAAATTTCGTGCTTAAAACCACAAGTTAGGAATTCAAAATAATCCATTATCGTAAAATCCACGTAAATAATGATATTAAAAGGGGTTTACAAAACATAAGTTTCAATTAAAATACTTCGTTTGACCAAATACAGTAAATTAGAATAAAATACAGACTCGACTATGGTAAGGTCCTATGAATACAACCAGTCCAAACTAAACATCAAGTACTGTACTATGAGATTCGCTCGATGCTGAAAAATCCTCCTTGATGTGCTCCTCCAAACGCAACCTGTCAACCTACGCACGGAAGAAACCACAATTCCACACGCTGAGCTAACAAAGCTCAGTGGTACATTTCTACTCTACCGCAATTCATGAATATCATAAAACAAGCATGTATGATAATATATTCAAGAGTGCACAAAAAGGCTTATCCACATCTAAGGATCATCTTTTAGCATATCCTAGCTAGAGCTTACCACTGTCTCAAGATACCACTATTATGTAAGAAGTCGACCAAGCTATCCTAGGCTTACCGTGCACGAGGTCCCATCGACCATTGAATTACGTCCCATACCCTGATCACATAGCCCAAGGGTTATCTAGCCTATACCCGAGATCACAAAGCCTATCGAGTTACATCTCATACCCTGATCACAAAGCCCAAGGGTAATACAACTCGTACCCGAGATCACATAGCCCATAGAGTAACAACCTTACCCTGATCACAGAGCCCAAGGGTAACTAGTCAACATCGTTTATCCATACAACAACGTAAATAACATACATTCCTTAATGGAAAACGAAGCCCTACTATTTTTTCCGTGCTCACACAGCCGTCGGTTTACCCGTGATCACATAGCTGTCGGATAAGGTTCATATCTGGATCACTATAGCCACATATACGTCCTAGACATACTTGGATCACAATAGCCACAAGCAGTCTTATCCTACGATCACATAGTCGAACAGGATTACTCGAGATCACATAGCCAATTGAGTTACTCGAGATCACATAGCCCTTCGAGTTGTATTTCTATATCCTGATCACATAGCCCAAGAATAGGTTTTGGACCGCAACCAAATCACATAGCCCATGGACTCGTCGGATGTACTCGATCACATAGCCCGAAGTACCCATCCCCTTATTTAAGTGCTCTTACACTGACTCTAGGATATCCGAATTCCTGACCAAGAATCATATGATACCACATGCTCTCCCGAGCATCAATATATCTCCCCGAGAGATAAAGGCTTCCAGCAAATCATTACCAATGCCTTAAGGCATGACTCATTTGTTACACTATTTAATATGTGTATGTAGGATTCGTTTACGCCTTTCTCATTAGATTATCTCATTACTCACGGCAACCAGCCTACATGGGCGTCCCTTCAACACACAGCAAGGACCCCAAGCTACCTCGTAGCAACAACTGATCCACCACGGATCCCTATGGATTACCAAACCAAGCAACTTATCCAACTGTTACTAAGCCATTAGCCCTTAATCCACATACGGGTTGCTAACCTCGATTTCTTAGTTTTAGAGTTTGTTTTATACCTTTAGGGACCTATCAGATCCTTTACCACGAATTATAGAACCCTCGAACGCGAACTCAACTTTCGTTGGCAGATTGCCCAGAAAGTATCGGTACTCCAAGGTGAGTATCGGTACCGCCCTCCTAGTATCGATACACCCCCATGAGTACCAATACCCTAACTAGGTTCGATAGAGTTAGATCACAAGCCGTACCGATACGCTCTTACCTTGTATTGATACTCAGCATCGGTACTGAGATCGGCTCGTACTGATCCAAGCCCGTACTGGTACTCCACCCTTCGTGTACCGGTACGCTAAGCCTCTCCTAGGCAATCACCATCACATACTGGTACTCCCTATTTGGTACCGGTACCCCTACTAGATTCGAAAGAGTTCATCCTAAGGACGTACCGATACGCTACGTACTGTACCGGTACTCAAAGCCTTTCCAGGCAATATAACAGTACGTACCGATACGCCCCTTGCGTACCGATACGCCTAAGTGCTACTGGATTTCCATTTGAGTGAGGGGTACCGATACACGGGGAGGCGTACAAGTATACCCCTCACAAACTGTCCCTCAATATATAAAGGAGTACCGGTACGCAACCCCCCCGTACCGGTACTCGAGCCCAGATTTCAAAACCTAGAGCTCGGGATTACACCAATTCCACCCTTAACCCCTATGAATAAGTCTCAAATCTTTCCTACAAGTTGTTTGGAGTATATTAGGTGATTTCCTACCAGTTTTACCCATTATCAACTCCCAAAATGTGATTTACCATTAGAGGGGTTTAAAGCTCAAGAACCCTAACTAAGCAACCCATAAACATAAAACCAAGCAAGGCAATCATCTTATGAGGCTCATGTAACGTAGGAGTTAGAGATGTACTGACCTTTAGCAAGAATTCACGAACTAAGGCAGCAACCAAGCTTCTTCCACCTCTTATTCCTTGCTCCAAGCTTCAAACCCAACTTCCACCAAACTAGGAGATATTTACCTTGAAAGATAGATCATTGCTTGCTGATCAAATCTCCCTTGATCACCAATCTGATATTCACACTCTTCAACCTCAAGCTTTCATCTTTTCTTTTAGTTCTTGGGTAAGAGAAATGAGAGGGTTTTGGGGAGAGGAAGACAAGGGAGCCAAGGTGATATCGTCACCTCCCTTTTCTGCAGAAAATGTTAAGGCTCTACCAGCCTTTGTCCCCCATTTATGGTTTTACCATAATGCCCTTTCCTTAAAACCCAACATAAGCCAAGCCCAAACCACCAAGCAAGCCCAACAACGCACGGAGGCCCATAATGGCCCAACATCTCAGCCCGACGTATTGGTCCAAGACCCGGGTCAACGTCCATTGTTGACTCAAGAAATCCTGGTCGTTACATTAATTGTAATTATTTTTAATATTATAATACATATTGATTCTAATTTAAAAGACTCTCTATATCCATTTACGACATACATATATATATTTCTTTATATTTTCACATATAATATATTAAAATTTTTGAATTATTCGAATTTTTATATGTGATATATATATATATATATATGGGTTTTGTCTGTTTGAGTTAGACGCAAAATTTTCAAACAAAGTTGCGAATCCAAGCAATTATTGATTTTATCTATGGATACGCCACCGTTGTTAATGTTTATTTAAATAACTCAAACAGTTTGTCCCAATAAGTTGTTGTAGTATAGTGGTAAGTATTTCTGCCTGTCACTCGGGCGACCCGAATTCGATCTCCGGCTACGGGTACACCTTTATTTTCTTTCTTAGAATTAAGTACAAATTAAATGGGTTGGGCCTACTTCTACGAATTTTGTCGGGTTTTGAAGTTGAATTTCAGGGATGTTGTGTTTTTCTTTCTGGTAAATAAGACGTTGGGTTTTCCAGGGTGGATTTTAACATTAAATATTTATTAATGTTATAATTCATTAATATAAAATTAAAAAATCTCTTTATAAAAAAATTAAAGTAAAATTAATTTTAATATTTTGGTGTAATTACACATCAGTATATGTTCTTTGTTCTTAACATTTTGAAAAAATACACCGTGTAAATAAATTAATCGAACTCAAGTCTTCTAAGAATAATACGCTCCCTTTTCCACCCTAAGCTCCTAATGAATTATAAAATTTCACGATAATTCTGGTAAGTTCTAAAATTTTCTCTCTTTTTTTTTTCAATTCTAGCGTCAGATTAGGTTCTAAAATTTCACGATAATTCTGGTAAGTTCTAAAATTTCATTATCCGGTTTTATGTGGTTTTTCTTTCATTTCTTGGTCAAAGAGTTGGTGAACGATGCACGTGTTGCAATGAAAGTAAAAAGAGATGTAATTTTGTTTTGTTTTATAATTTATTCTTTATTTAATGAGTTAACTTTAAAAAATATTAAACTTTAGAGCTATAGTTTAAATATGTATAATTATTTTATTATTTTAAAAGTTTTATAAGTATGGTTGAAAAAAAAATGTTATAGGACAAATATGTTTCAGCTATATTTTTAGAGGTTGAATCAAATATTAATTTATTTTATTAATATATCACACCCATCAGTTTAACGAGAGTTAACGAAGAAATGATTATTTTTATACTATAAATAGATAACATGAGTGACTATAACGTAACCTCTCGAACATTAGTAGAAAAAACAAAAGACTTAAGCCATGTTTGGTAAATAACGGTTTGAACTAAAATTAGAGGTTTAAGGTACTATCGGTTAAATCCGTTAACTTTGATGTTTTGCGAATAACGGATTGAAATAACGGATTGAGTGAAATCTTTAATTTTAAAAAAGCTGCTAATATGAACTTTTTAAAAGTAGAAGTTTTGACATTAATGTTAAAGACTCTTTTACCCTTAACAATTATAAAAAATCTTCAAATAACCTAAATTTCATATTTTCTATTTTAATTCTTCACTCTCACTATTTACATTGTGACATTTGTAAACTAATATTTTTTTATTTTTTTCTTTTACTCTCACATTTATATTTGTATTTAAATTTAATAATTAATTAAATTGAATTAAAAATAATTATAACAATAAATTAATGTATAAGTCTTTCAAATATGCTTAGTAATGTTATATTAAAAATTTTATTTTTCATAATCTAATTAATATTAATAGATACAAAATATTGATAACTAATAAACTATTCAAACAAGTATCGAATATAATCATATCCATATATGCCACTTTGATTGTTTAAATAATCAAACAACTATCAGCTATCAATTAATTTTACCAAACACTTTTATACAATCAGCTAATATAATCCGCTAGTCAAATCAACTAATATAATCAGCTATCAATTAATGTAATCAGCTATCCGCTAATTGTCAAAAATACCTTTATCCCTCGAAGTTCACTTGTGGAGTGGCTCTTAAGACGACTTGAATTCCAAGGTTTTATGTGCTGCGTTGGATTGTCCTTGGAACATTCTATTCTCTTCAATCGTTTGACAAGCTTGGAAGAAGCGTAATGCGTTAATATTCTAAGGGGTATGTTGATTCGATTGCCTTGCTTTAGATAAGCTCTATTTGGGCGAAGCATTATGTTGTTAGTCGGGGAATAATGTGGCAAACTCGGTTCAAGCGGAGGAGCCGATTCAATGGCAGTCGCCCAATTCTGATGGATTTGTCTTAACTTGGATGAAGTCGTTTTTCCATCGACAAGTCTTGACTCGGGGATATATTTCGTGATCATATCGGTTCAAACGGTTGAATGCATGACCAAGATTGATTTCTTACCGGATAGGATACGTTCCGTTTCTGAGACTCCATCGATAGCACAACAAACAAACAGCGTTAAGACCTAAACTTGAATGCACATGGTGGTCGACTCTGAACCAGTTCTACAGGGTTCAATTTTCTCAGCGTTAAGATCAAGGTCCATAGAGACATTCACCTTTGCAAAACAAACAGCTCAAACGCCTCGTGAAGATTAAGGACAAGACACATGGGTGGACATAGCAGGAGACAGGGAGACCAAAATCCAAAACTAGCTGGATGTCGAGTATAGTTCCAACAAGAAGATGCCAGCTTTGTCCTATTCGTGGAAACCAAATGATGCTTGGTTGGAACATCCATGTCCCATGCATTGCATTGCTCAAATACAAGGAAACAAGGTGGGGTTATTCATTATTGGGATCACAATCACATGGCAAACACCACAATACCCTATTCTCCATATTCACATTCAATATTCATCCATTAGCAAAGGCTTGATTGTTTCTTGATTATTCGAATTCGGATCCCAGCATCTGTAGTAGGCCTTTTCGGAAAAAGCAACAACCTCAATCATTGTCTGAATAAATTAATTTAGATATAAGAACATCAATTTCTAATGCAATAGATAAGCCATATGCCATCATAGATTTCTTGTAGTTCTAGACTCGGTAATAAATATGATAAATACTATGTATCCCCCTCCAACCTGCAAAATAAGAGTTCCGAGCAATGAAACAAGTCTAGGGTGCTAAACAAGGTGTTAGCTGCTTAAGGAAGAAGTCTACTTCGAAGCTCCTTTGGGCAACTCGGTGGATTTTGCACCAGATGGGTTCAGCTCATCCCATGCTTCGATCCATGTCACCATAGCATCGGCAAGCTTGTTGAAGTAGTCATCAACCTTGCTTAGTTTTGCCTTGACCTGCTTGAGATTTCGATGTAGCATTGCTGAACCGTGGTGCAGTCCTTGGGAAGGGTAACGGACTGGAAGAATGGGATCAACTCTTCTTGCCAGTAAATTCCTTTGTATTCTTTCTTAAGATTCACAAATGGGTTGCTCGCTTTGCTGTGCCAAATGTAAGGCAATCCTGTCTTCACTCCCAATCCAAGGTGGTCACATATAACCTGCGTGTGAACCAAACAAGCTATTAACGATTGCAGTGTAATAGAAATTAGAAAGCTTATACATATAGCCCCGGACACTTTAATAGCAGCAAATCAATAACATTAAAGATCCACGGATAGAAGGTGGCAAGAATGATAAGATACCTTGGTACACCAGCCAGCCCACATATCATCGTATCGTCCAATAGGCTGACCATCACCCATCAGTCCAAAGTACATTGCAGGGCCGATCAATTCACGGTTGAATGCCAGATTCATACCACACATGGGAAAGAGGGTTCCTTTGGGTATTGTCATAATAGCATCAACATACCTGATAAAAATTAGATGCTGGAATTAGTCTTCATTTATAAGAGCACATATAATGGACAAAATGTGAAGGGTTAAATCTATACCTGCTGTTCCTCTCAAGAGGCTTGACAAGCTGAGTTGGTGCATCATAATCTGGGATGTTGAGCCAGAGGCCATGAGACACTGCAGTGGGAACACCCTCGCGGAGACTGAACGGGTAACCACAAACAAAATCTGCACCATCTCGGTATGGATCATAGAGAGTGTTGAAGAAAAACGGAGTGGATGGACTCAGAAGGTTCTTAATGTGCTGCTCCAGTGCGTTAATGTCTTTGCCGGATGGATCTTTCGCAACCTGTAAAAACCAAGCAGCTTCAAACATAAGCTTTACATACAGGACAAGAACATTTCATCGTCAGATCTCATGCAAATACATCTCAAAATAATAAACACTTGCACAAGAAGGATACAACCACTTACAAACGCATGAATGCTAAGTTAGAACAGATAAATCTCGAGAACATTCCAAAGCCTAAGCTCAAAAATCAGCTTCAGACAATCAAATTCAAAACTGATATCAAAAGCAGCTAGAAGAAGGCATTTTGATTTACCTATGTAATCAATCAAGGATTAACAGATAATACAAAACACCAAAAAAATATCCGAAAATCGACCCGTATTTCAAAATTTACAGTCGAACATGACAAAAACAACAAAGAGTAAAGACTGAAATGATTAGGAACGGCTACTAAGACTTACATCACCATTGTCAAGCAAATGAGCAATGGCTTAACATTAGCTCATGATTAAATGCAGGATCACTATCACAAAAAATCCCAACAAACCAAAGCATAAATTTATAGAAACCAAATCAGGAAACACAGATTACATGTTATTTGCAAATCCAAATAGCAAATCAAGATAGGGATATACCACCAAATTGCATTAAAAGAACAGCTTTAAAAAAAAAAAAGTCACCCAAAATACTAAACAAAATTCAAAATTCCCAAATCACATCAAGATCAAAACTTCAACACCCATAACACTAAAAGATCACATCAAGATCCAGAACTTAAAACCAACATACATAACAGTAAAAATAAACAAAACCCAATCTCCAATTCCAAAAATACACCGAAACCCAGATCTCCAAAAACACCCAAAATCGAAAAAGGATAGAAAAAGAGATGTTTTTTGAGCTTACAAAGCAGTCATCGTCAATGGTATAAATGTACTTCTTCTTGGAAACCATATAACCGAAGCACCGACAAGCGGAGTCCTTGAAAGAGATGCAAGAGGACTTAGGACCCAGAATCCTGTTGATATCGTTCCTATTGTAAATCTCGTAATCAAAGCCGTCGGGAACTCTGATGGTCTTCGAAGGATCACCGTCTTGAACAATGATGAGATGGTAAGGCTGGAAAAAGGGTCTCCACATCTCCAAAAAGTCCAGGTTCCGGATGGTGGGAATCACTATGTCGAGCTCATCTTTCAACAGCGTGGCTGGCGTAATGGTGGACGGTTGGGCCATTGGCGAAAGCTTGGAGTTAGGAAAGCAAAGCAGAGAGAAATGAAGGGCGACTTTGACTGTTTGAGATATAGGATGAAAGTGGAGAATTGGTGTTTGTATAAGAGATTTACCAGTGGGTGGCACGTGCGAACAAAAAAGGGCGACATTTTAGTAGGAAAACAGCTCAATTAGATCATGCTTAGGGATAGGCGGCCAAGTCGGGTTTTTAGCTAAGTCAATCTTGACCTGAAAATAAATACCTTAAATTTAAACTTAACCTAATTTAAATATATTTTTTAAAAAAATTTGACCCGACCCGACGTATAGAAAAAAATAATTGTAAGGACCTAATTTTAAAAAAAATAATTTTAGGAAACTTAATCATAAAAAATATAATTTTAAGGACTAAATTATAAATACAAATTCAATTTTAAGGACCTATTTATAAACAAATATATAAAAGAAGGGCTATTATTATAAATATCTCTAAATATTTTAGGAGAAAATTACACAATTAATCTCGGGTCAGGTCGAATAGTTTCCACCCTAAACCCGAGTTCACTCTTAATAAAAAATTAACCCAACCCGAACCCAATTTTTTCATTAAAAAATCCGACTCGATCGGGTCGGATAAAATGTCCATCCCTACCCATGCTGTCGTGTTTTTCTGTACAATAAAAGTTGCTAAACTATTAAAAACATCCTCGAATTTGAGATCATTAATTAGTCTAGTGGCTAAAAATATTCATATTATTTTATCTTTTATAAATTTAAATTTTAATATAAAAATATAATATGATTAATACCTCTATTTAATAAAAAAAACATCTCTCGAATTTTCTCATTGATCTTTTTTAACAAGAGCGATAAACATAGCTATATATCGCATCTAAGAAGAGGCAGGTGTATTAATCTCACATCAAAAAAGGAAAAAAAATCCTTAGATATAAAAGCGTCGCCGATGTACATTTCATTATATATGTATTTTAAGAAAAGGGTAGCGGCACGTAACATATTAGTTCAAGGGACAATTGTTTCTCCGATAAAAATTATTAAAAAATATTTATTTATTTGTAATCCTCACTTTATTTTATTTAGACTCTATTTTTTTATAACTTTATATTTTGTCCCCTAAATTTGATTTCTGACTATATTCTTGAACCCACTCAAATCATAAAAAAATTGAATGTCAGTCCACCAAAAAAACTCTTGAAAGAAAATTAAAACATACAACCCAAAGGCATAAAGAAAAACGGATTGAACATTTTTCCTAAATATATTTTATATTTATGTATGAGTGGAGATAAAAGGTGCATCAGAAGGTGCATCGTGACGACCACTACACAAACACCAAACTATCATAAAGATAGGTGCATATTTGATATTTATTAATAATTAAAAATATATTCTATTATCTTATAATTAGCTACAATTTAACATATATAGTAAATGTTATCTATTATTATTCAAATATCAATCTTGGTTTAGTGGTTATGTACACCCATTTAACCTCATATGTCTTAAGCTTGGATTTATCTCTTAACTTCATTTTTTAACCAATAGGAAATAGTATAAGATATATAAAAATTATTGCCATTTTCAACCAAATATTACCTTTGGCTCAAAGGTGGGGCACTTTTATTTCTTCATTTCCACCCCGGTTCAAGTCTTGCATTCCTTCCTTTCTTCTATTTATCTTTGGAAAAAATCATTAAATTATTTTTAATTAAAGTTTATTGATTTTCTAATTAAAATAAATAAATTAAATATATAAATATAAATAATTAAATATGTTATTACATAAAAAATTTAAAATATCATATCATCCTTTAACAATAGTTAACTGTTCAATTATTATTTTGTTACAAAATTAAAATTTAAGTTGAATGTTCAAAATAATTATCATATTTTAGTAATTATTTGTGAACTTTACCCTTTTCATTTTGATATAAGTAAAATTAATAAAAATATTAAAAATGGAGTTGAAATTGTCAAAAATCTCACATTACTTAAGAAAGAAGTTGCAAAGAGAGAGTCAAATATTTTGGAATCTTGGTACTATTGAGAATAGGAATGAGCAATCAAAAACTGATTTGTACTATAACGTTTGGATATTTTTTTCTCACGTTTTTTTTCAAAATTTTACCCTAAATGATTTGGATCAACCTTTATTGCACACTTAATTTTGGTAAGTAAGTTTCCAGTGAAGATTTTCTACATATACAATACCTCGAATTCGATAATGTTTGAATTTTTATTGTTTTTAACATCATATACTATTTAGATTTTTTTCGTCTTTGCAGATATCGTTGTTTGAATTTAAATCGTTCAGATAAAATATCTATTATCATTTTATATTATTGGGACCACTATGTGAATTTAATTTATTGTTTTTTATATGAGTTACCATATTTGATGATTTTATTTCATAGAAAATAATAATGAAAAATATTAAAAGAATTTGGCTTAAGGGTATCATAAGCCTTTAAATTTTTAGGAAAATCAATTAAACCATTATTTTTTGCACCCAATTAAGTTCTTATACTCCAAGATTTTATCAATTCACATCTTTGACCAACGTTGACTATTAAATCTAACAATTTCTTTTGGATCAGTTGATACAACAGGTTGTGTTACATTGTTGTCATTTGGTATTTCCAGAACTATTTTAGTTTATTTAAAAAATTCTTTAAGAGTTTCAAAATTTTAATAAAAAAATTATAAAAAGTATAAAAAAAATGTTTTTGTAAAAAAATTTGTAAACGTCACATAACAGAACTATAGTGTATCACATGAAAATAACATGTTAAGAAAAAACCATCAAAAATTAATGGTCAAAGTTGGTTAAAGAACTTAATTAATAAAATTTTAAGGTATAAATGCTTATTTAGGTATAAAAATTTAAAGACTTAATTTATTTTTTTAAAAGTTAAAGGGCTTTTAATACCCTTAATAAGCCAAAGAAATTTGACGACTTCAATCATAAAGTTGGCACGTACGACACGAGCGTGGTCAACACGAGCAAATGTGATTAATGGTACAGTGACGATCGCTTACTTGAAAGTTTCAAAGTCAAGAGAAATGCCAGGTCAATGATACACACGTGGCAAACCCAATTTTAACCTAAAAAATCCAAATCATTCTAACTAAAGAAAAACACAAATTTTAAAACTTTGTTCGGTTAGTTCACATCGACCGAATTAATCAATTTTTATTTAGTTCAAATAAAAATTCAAAAAATTCAATTTGTTTAACAATTAAAGAAAAATATCAATTAATTCAGTTTTGAACATTTCGGTTCGGTTATAGAGAAGCAAGTATGGACATCCAATGAAAACCTAAAGCGTAACATTTGAGGTTTTTATTCGAAAACTGACCAAATTAGCTGTCCCTACTCTTTCAATCAATTTGGTTTTAATTCTAAATAATTTAATAAATTTGGTCCTCGTATTTAAAAATTATATCACTTAGTCCCTCCACGTTTACACATTTAATCCTCAACACTTACAAATTCTATTAGTTTCGTCCTCATTTTAAATAATTCAAGAAATTTAATCACCACATTTACAAATTTTATCAATATAATTTTAATTTTAAATAATTCAATAAATTTAATCTTCACATTTATAAATTGAAGCATTCATTTGTTCATGATGATCAATTGCCATAAGAAATTATCGTCACTTCACGAATTCGGATCTTAAAAATGTAAAGTTCCACTGGTAAACTATGCATACTCATTCAACACCCGTTATGTATGGTCTTTATACTACATAACTTTTACTGTTTTATGGATAAGAGGTTTAGTTTAGAATTTATGATTTAGGTTATATTGTTTATGATTAGAATTTAGGGTTTAAAGTTTATGTTTTAGGTTAGAATCAAGGATTTAGATTTTATTTCAGTATAATGTTAAAAAGTGCTCCTAATATTTGACTTGATAGTTAATTTGGCTCATATTCTTTTTTTGAAGCACTATAACCCTCAACGTTTAATTTTGGACCAAAATAGCTCATTCGTGGATAAGAACTGTTAGTCAACTAATATTAAACTCATTGAAACGACTTGACATAATAACATGTCAACAAAAATAATTTTATCTTTTATATAATTTTATAATATTATATTTTGACTGACGTGTTATTTTGTCAAGTCAGCTCCTTGGTCTATATGACACTGACATGTCAGCGTGCAATGTCATTTCAAATCGTTAACTATTAGTTTATTAACGATTTTCATTCACAGAAGGACTACTTTGACTCAAAATGAAACATAAAAGAGTAAAGTGCTTCAAAAAAAGAATAGGGACAAAAATGACCGTCCAATTAAACGTTAGGGACAGTTTTTAGCATTATTTATTTTATTTTTCAAAAATTAAATGTACAAGTCTACATGTTTTTTTTACACACATCATGTGTATAAAAATTGCTCTGAAATTATCATATTTCATTTTTATCAAGATGATTATAAAAATAGACCACTAACATAAGTTCACTTTTTCTTTTTTTTTCATTTTGAATTTTTTATATGCTCAAGGATTTACTTGCAAGGATTGAGCATAAATAAATTATGTTGTAGGATAACAACACCATTAGTTGCTAAATTTTAGATTTTGTCTCATTTTAATCATTAAATTATAAAAAAGTTTTTTTTGAAGAAAATTATAAAAGTTTTAAAGTCGTCACTGAATTTTTTTAATTTTTTTTATTATTTGTAACAACCTGATAACATAATATTTTTTTTCCAAACGTAGAAGTTTAAAAAGATTATTTTATTTATTTTTCTGACTAGACATTTTCTTTTATTTTTCATTTTTCCACCTCATTTTTTTCATGAAGCTTAAAATTTTTCCTATTTTCAGTAGTCATCGAGCAACACCGCTATTCAATTTTTTTTTTGCAGTTACCTAGACATTAACGTACTCACATCAGCGTATTTTACTACTATATCGATTTAAATTTGTCAAAACCTCTTAAAACTCACAAAATTAAACACAAAAAAATAATTACTTTTTAGTTTGAGAGCTTTGTGGGATTTGAAGGGTTTGAGGTTTTCATTTGAAAATACAAGCTATGAGAAGTATTCTTTTGAGAAGATGAGCATCATATCTCAAAATCAGTCTCATCGGATGACCATTGGGGGAGATCAGAGCATTAGAAGGTCGAATCTTTGAATAGATTTTCATTATTTTTGAGTGAATTTCATGCAAAAACCAAATCGAGAAGGGAAAAAAAGAAAAATATGAACTTTTTGGTATCAACCTCACGAGTAACGAGGATTGTTCAACAATAGTAGTCGGAGTAGCTTAGGGTTTTTTTTTAAAAGAAAGAAAGATAATGACAACATCATTATGTCGTTAATGATTTAACGATCATGTAACAACAACAAAAAAACAATTCGTAAAGTTTAGTGAAAAATTATTTTTTTATAGTTTAATAACCAAAACAAGACATAACTTAAAGACTAGTGACTAATAGTGTAGTTTAGCCTAATTTATAATAAAAAATGTTCTGATATATATTAATATTTAGTAATTTAAAATATTTTTATTTAAATATAATTATAAAATGTATACATTCAAGTAAAAAAATAATTCTAATCTTTTAATATTATAATAAATAATGATGAGGTACGAAGTTACTTTTGGGATGGGAGGTTTTATTGTCTTGCCAAATTTTTTTTGTATAATGATATTTTTAGTTTAAATATTAATTAAATAAGATTTTCTTAATTTTAATTTTTAGATTTAAATAATTAATTGATCCTTAATATCTTTTAATATTTGGTCTTATCTTTGTCCTGATAATGATTTAAATTTTCAAATCAACCTTGATCCAATCTAAGAAAAATCTGAATAAAAACAATAATAAAATTCAAAGGTGTAGCCATTATATGAAGTAAATATAATTTTTCAGATTTTGGTTCCCTTTCAATAAACCCTACACAATTATAACTCCATGAGTGATTAATTAATAAATAGGTTGTTTCAGGACAAATAACAAGACACCTACCCTTTAATCTTTTAATCTTGTTTTCTTAAGCATCTTTATTTAAATTTGAGCTGAGATATCATATTCAGAAAGAAATGCATATCATTTGCCTTATTCAGGGATTGAATCAATGGAGTGTTGAAATGTGGTCGTATCTCTGAAAATTTTAAATTTTTATATAGTTTATAAAGTTTATTTGTATTTTTTATTGATAATTGATTATGCACTTGTAAAATTTTATAATTTTATACACCTAAATTTCTAATATAACTTATTAAAGATTTGTATTCCTGACATAAAATTTTGTGTCCGTCCCTAACCTTACTCCCCACCATCTTACCGTCTGTGAAATGTTCCAGTTTCTTGGTATTGAAGCAACCCAATGCCTGACATTTCCTCTGATTCACATGAGCTAAGTGACCACCACAACACTGGAAAACATGAATTTCCATCATGAGCTAAGTTTTGCTTCAAAATGCAGAAAACTAAAACATTTTCTTTAAATAAAAAACATCCCATGAAATAGTAAAACCAGCCTGTTGAGTTCTATGCCTGGAGTTTTGGAGACTTGGATGAAATTCTGGGAAATGGGGTTCAATCAATCAACCAAAACATGTTATTATCGATGTCGCAGATGCTGCCTATTTCCAGGAATGAAGTCCATATGTGGTCTGGTTGTTGTTCTGTTTCTTGGCGTGCTTCCTAGTGCAGGTAATGTTTCTGTAATAAAAACTTCATGTTTGATTTGTTTTATTACCATTGGTTTCTAATCCTTCTCTTTTTATGTTTTTAGTTGCATATGATCCATTGGATCCAACTGGAAATATAACAATAAAATGGGATATTGTCTCTTGGACAGCAGATGGCTATGTGGTGAGCTTTTGATCATGATTGAAACTTCATTCTTTTTTCCGGTATCCATGTCCGACACATTCGGACATGTTTATCGATGTCTGAATCCGAGAAACATATAATTTTTAAGGGGAGAGGAATTGATCATGGTGTGTATTGATCTTTTGTGTTTCTATCAGGCTGCAGTGACGATGAGCAACTTCCAAATGTATCGCAGCATCGTGAGCCCCGGTTGGACCCTAGGGTGGCAATGGGCAAAGAAAGAAGTGATATGGTCCATGGTCGGGGCTCAAACCACCGAGCAAGGAGACTGTTCCAAATTCAAAGGAAATGTGCCTCACTGCTGTATGAGAAAACCAGTAGTGGTTGATTTGCTCCCTGGAGTTCCTTACAACCAGCAGTTCTCCAATTGTTGTAGAGCCGGAGTCATGTCAGCTTGGGGACAAGATCCTACCAGCTCCGTCTCCGCCTTTCAGGTGAGTGTTGGGACTTGCAGGAACTTCGAATAAGACGGTAAAACTTCCCACAAATTTCACTTTGCTCGGTCCAGGACCGGGCTATACTTGCGGCCCTGCTAAAGTCGTGCCTTCCACGGTCTACCTCACACCTGATCGTCGGCGAAAAACTCAAGCATTGAGTAAGCATTGTTCCACCTGCAATTCTAGTACTGAAATTTCCAAAGTTAATATGTTCCATTGTTTGCAGTGACATGGAATGTGACATGCACTTATTCACAATTTCTTGCCTTGAGGAACCCTAGTTGTTGTGTTTCATTCTCGTCTTTCTATAACGAGACTATCACGCCTTGCCCTAAATGTGCTTGCGGTTTTCCAGAATAAAAACAACTGTGTTATGTAAGCCTCTTGTTTAGATCTCGATATTCGAGTGTTTTATATTGAAAACTCGGACAATAACTTCATTTCCTGGTTTGATTTTGCAGGAGTGATTCAAAGCAGGCACACAGGAAAGGGATAAACACTCCAAGGAAAGACAACACACCATTGCTGCAATGCACACATCATATGTGCCCTATAAGGGTGCACTGGCACGTGAAGCTCAACTACAAGGACTACTGGCGTGTGAAGATCGCGATCACTAATTTTAATTATCGGATGAACTACACACAGTGGACGCTCGACGCACAGCATCCGAATCTCAACTCCATCACCCAAGTCTTTAGTTTCGATTTCAAGCCTCTAGTGCCCTATGAAGCCATAAGAGAGTGCCTGAAACTTGTTTATGTTTAATGGAACTCATTGCAGAATTAACCTAGAAAGCAATATGGAACCCGGACTCGACTAACACCTTGATCAACTCGATTTATGCAGATGATACCGGCATGTTTTACGGCATGAAATTTTACAATGACCTACTAATGGAAGCAGGGCCCCAAAGAAATGTTCAGTCTGAGGTGCTCCTGGGGAAGAACAAGGACACATTTACTTTCAAGCAGGGTTGGGCATTTCCTCGGAAAGTCTACTTTAACGGGGATGAATGCTTGCTACCACCTCCGGATACCTACCCTTTTCTACCAAATTCAGCCTATGTAAATCCAGTTGCAATATTGACAACGGCAGTATCGGTCCTCATGTTTATGCTAATCCTCTAGAGGCCATACAGAACGAAGAATATGTTAAGAAACAACTACAACAGATTAAGAAGAGCGATTTGTTTACCGTAAAGCATCAATCCTGTCAAGTATACATCATAACTAATTACTAGAAACTTGAGGATCGGGTTCGGATGGGATGATTCGTGATAGTTTTGAAAAAGAAAGTAAACTAAATTCACATGCTTTTGAGCTGCATCAATAAAGCATCATGATGTATATCACAATCAGAAACAATATATCGACGAAAATTTCTCAGATAAGTTCCTGAATACAATGCTATAAACTTGTTTTAAGGATATTCTACAAACAAATGTGTATGATGTGAATAAACATGCAATAAAAGCAATGGACTCCAAAAAGAAATGGTGTAAATTACAACCCTAATACATAAATAATACACCAAATGGTAATGGGGACCAGAGATTGTGCACCTGGATCCACTTTTTAGTCGTGTTATGTTGCTGCACCAAACTATTCGAACCCATCAACTTGATCATTAAAAGCTTCAGTGTGATAATACAAAATCAGATGCAAATTGGACATCAAACGTCGAACGAATAGTTGTAGTGGTTCCGCAGACGGTATTCATCACATATAAGCCCATAAGAAGACATATGATAACAAGATTGTCATGACTGGCTGTAGTAGAGAGATAACTGGCCTAAAACCGGTATTTGGCAACCACGGGTAGGCATCAGGAGGTGGCATGACACAGTTATCGCCGTTGAAATAAATCCTCCGTGGAAAAGCCCATCCCTTTTCAAAAGTGAAAGTCGATGCATCTTTTCGGAATAATAGTTCTGATTGCACATTCCCAAGAGGACCGGCTTCATTGAGGAAATCATTATAGAACTTAAGTCCCCATAACATGGCAGTATCATCTGCATAAGAAAAGTTTATTCTATTCAGTTAATGCACGGATTCTGGAAAATGAAATGATGCTACTACCATGAAATAATTAATGACGAACTTAGACTTACTTAATCCGGCATATGGAGTTAACGGTTTGTAATTGAAGCTGAAAACTTGCGTAAGATTGTCGAAGTTGGGGTGTTGCACAACAAGATTCCACTGCGAGTAATTCATTGCATAATTGAAATTGGTGATCGTGACCTTCACACGCCAGTATTCCTTGTAGTTGAGCTTAACATGCCAGTGAATCCGAACTGGACACATATGACTTGTACACTGAAGAAGAGGTGCATTGGTAGATTTGCCTGGACTCCTGAACAGCTGAAGCTAAATGTGAAGACTTTTCACTGCAAGGTGCCATCAGCAAAGAAAATAAATAAATACAACTGCAAAATGTAAAAGGACAATTAGAGGGGGAAGGGACAGAAAAACGAGAAAACTTACCTTACACAGCTCCCAGGGTCGGTTGCATTATTACAGCCGCAAGCACATGTTGGGCAACTCACAATGGTGTTATTATAGAAGGAAGAGAGCGAGACGCAACAAGTAGGTGTCTTCTGAGCCAGGAATTGCGAATATGTGCATGTAACATTCCATGTCACTGCAATTATTGTCAAGCTTTATTACTTAAGTCGGATAACTTTTTATATAAATTCACACACAGAAAATAACATCATATAAGTTTTAAAGTTGTTTCGCAGCAGAAATATAAGTGAAGGATGCAGGTAAGCCTATAGATATAATTGAAATGAGCTTAGCTAGTAACTTACTCATAGCTTGTGTTATTCTCCTTTTATCCGCCGTTATGAATTTAGTCGGTTTCACAATCTTTGCAGGCCCACAAGTATATCCCGGACCTGGTGCTTTCAGGGTAAAGTTTCTAGGCACTCTCACAGTTCTGTTAGTCGTTCCTGCAGCGCCCACACTAACCTGAAATGAGCTTGCTGCATTGGAAGGGTCTTGAACCCACGAATTTAACACCCCGCCTTTGCAGCAATTTGCAATCTGCTGGTTATAAGGAGTTCCGGGCAATAAATCCACAACTGTGGGATCCTTTTTACAGCAATGTGGGGGGTTTCCTTTGTACTTTGAACAATCCCCTTGCTCTGTAGTTTGGCCTCCCATCATGCTCCAGATCACTTCCTTTTTGGCCCATGTCCACCCTAATGTCCAACCGGGTGACTGAATATGGCGATACTGTTGGAAATTGTACATTGTAACAACAGCCTGCCAAATTCATATGAAGGATAAATAACATTATAAATCATAAGTAAAAGATAACTTTTTAACTGCAAAACCAAAAAAAAACATGGAACTGCAATGCTGAATTGGTAAATTAGATCAAACAGAGAAAACAGTAAAAAGAATGCTTTGATCTTTAAACTTGTTCTAGAAAATCGATGCTCGTTTCGATTTTGAAGGTAAGTCCTTAGACTTTTGTAACATAATAGAAAACAGAGCCTCAGCAACACTTACAACATAGCCATCTGGTGTCCAGCTTATTACGTCCCATTTGATAGTGATATTGCCGGTTGGATCAAGCGCATCATAAGCATCTGCAGAAACAACCAAGAAAAGATCTCAAAACTACGATCGAATGTCAAATGAAAACCATTGATGATCTAGATCTGGAACTGGATCGAAATCCAAAATCAACATGAAAAAGATGGAAGTTTGCACATCAACAGCAGTTTGGCACTTGACCTGTCAAGCATTACTGAATAGAATGGACACATATAGGATCCAAATAAGAAGTGAAATGCTAAGATAGCGGTCTAATGGCAAAGATGTAAAGAAGTTTCATAATTCCATGTGCTATGATTGTTATGATGGTGACTTCATTCTAGGCTTCAATAAGCATCTCTTGCAACAGTAAATCTCAAAATTTTATGGTCAACTTCATCTCTGTTTTTGGTTTAAAAACTGGTTTCCAATCCACTGGCAGACTAATTCAGATCAGGTTTTTTGGAGGCATATGAGATGACTTTCCAAACCCAATTTTCTTTTTCCATTCAGAATGTCGTCAGAATTCGAATTTCACCTTGCTTAAAGAATCTAGTCCTACTAGATCAACTGGCTGTTGGTAAACTTCACTTTGTTTTTAGTCCATTCTTTCCTCTCTTTGCCATTCAAACCCCCAAATTAAGCAGCTTTTGAACAAGAATGAGGACAGTAAATGATGCAACAAAAAAAAAACACGATCCAAAATCAGATAATCGAATCCAACTTTCCAAATCAGATCAACACACCATATAAAGAAACTAAAAGATCAAGTTTTGAAGCTAATTTCAGCAACCCATTTTGCCTTTTACCTCAACAAACTCAAATCCAAGAACTAAAACAGTGAAAAACAATCAAACTCCAACCCTACTGAAGCACATAAGAAAAAAAAAAACCCCAGATTTAGCTTTTCTTAAAAAAATGCATCTTTTTATGTTGGAGACTTACCAGTAGAAGTGAAAGTGGAGCAGGAAAACAAGAGAAAGAGCAAAACGGTGAAGCTCATGAGCTTGAAAATGGAAGCAGTTGATGAAGAAAAGACAGTCTCCATGACTGTTGATGCAGAGGTCGATAGCTTATCAGATCTTTTTGTTGATGAGGTGATTAAGCTTAAGATCTGCACAAGAAAAGAAAGAAAGATCTTTCTCACATCACATGGAAAGAAAGAGAGCTTATTTATTGAAAGTTCAAAGTGGACTTATAAAAAGCATTTCAGTACTGTGTCTGAGTATGAGACAGACACAGATCCATCCATCTCCATCCATCTGTGTGCAAGCTGTCGGTTACTACTTGTTCGTTAAACATGCAGCTTGAAATCACCATCTTGCCTTTCTTCAATTATTTCCCATAACAAAATAGTAGGTTTGATATAAAATAAATGCTGAAATTATATTTTTTTATAATAAGTGTTTAAAATATTTTTTGATTGAAATATATATTTAAAGTTTATATTTTTATTAAAATAAGTATTTATAAAAACTAAAATAGGTTATATTTTTTTATTTTTAGATTTATTTTAAAATTTAATTAAAAATTTGATTTTGAAAGAAAAAAAAATTGATTTTAAAATTTATTATAAAAAGATTATCATTTTATGTAAATTTATTTTATTACAGGGTTTTGGTTTTAAGGTTAGTTCTATTTAAATTTAGGGTTTAAACTTAGGGGAAAAGGTTTAATTTTAATTTATAGTAGAAATTTGTTTTCTTTTCCCCTCAAATTTTATTTTATTATTCATTGCCCAACCAAATTTAAACTACCAATTTTTGACATATATTTTAAGTAAAAATAAAATTTTTTTATATATTTTTAACCAAAAATAAAAATTTTACATATATATTTTAAAAATATATAATTTTGATACATAATTTTGTAAAGCCATTTATAATCTAAAAGTTTAGAATTTTAGGTTAGATTTTAGGTTTATTTTTTAGAAATTTAAGATTTATTAAGATTTAAAAATTTTTATTATTTAAAATTTAAACTTTAATCATATATTGGGTTTGAGATTAAAGTAACTTTAAATTTTAGTTAAAGATTCGATTTTTATCTTAAATATATAATAACTTTAAAATTTATAGGGAAAGATTTATCATTTTATGTAAATATTTTTATTACAGTATAGTTGGTTCGGTAATTCTATTCTAACTGTACTTACAGACTGTCGGTGGGGAGAATTCAAATGGCTTGTTTACTGGGAAAAGGAGACGTTTATCTCTGGGTTTTTGTTTTCTTTTCCCCTCAAATATTATATTATTATTCATTGCCCAACCAACTACCACGCTTACCTATTTTGTAGTAGTAGTAGTAGTTTTTTTTGTTATTAATAATCTCGTGCCAATTATATATATATTCTAATAACTTGGCATCATAATGTGGACCACTTCTTAGTATAAAAAAGGAAATTAGTTGGAAAACATGTCATTCATTTCAATCAAGATTTTTGCCGACAATTTTTTTTATTAAATTTTGGACTCCCAAAACTACCATTCTTTGTTTTTTTTATTATATATATGATTTATATTGATAATGTTGTGTTAATGAATAATTTTGGTTGATATTAAACTATTAACTCAAGAGCATCTTTCTTGTGACCAGGGCCGTTCTTGAGATTTTAGTGGCATTAGGGTGAATCTAAAAATTAGACTCTAAATTAGGGATTTAAATTGCGGTTGCGATCGTATATTCATTCAGTTTTATTTATCATGGTTGCGAACTTGAATAATTTTTATCACGAAGTATAGCAGTTGAGAAAATTTTTAATAATTTATGCTAGTGTGGACAATCGAGTTGTTGTGTTGGTGGTTTTTTGGTGTCTCTACCGCTATATAACGATATCTAGTGTGGTTACATACGTCTCATTTAAATATATGCATATAATATCAAGTATTGAAAAAAAAAAAACTCAAGCTTGTTAATTTTAGGTTTAAAAAAATTAGTTTAGGTTTTTGGGTTTAAAATTTAAAATATTTAGATTTTAGGGTTTTAAAAATTTAATTTTAGGGTTTATATTTTAGGGTTTTAAAAATTGAATTTATTTTAAATTATAAAAATAAAAAAATAATATATTATATTTATTAATATGAGCATAGTTAGCGAAATTTTAATACTTGTTATTGGGGGTATCAAAACTTATCAAATTATATATATATATGTTCATTAAGAATCCACCCGTAAAAACTAAAAATTTTATTTTTTTTTGGGCATGAACGCTAAACAAGGTGAGGGCCCCTATTGCCCTGGCCCAGGGACGACCCTACTTGTGACAAAAGACAAGAAGTTTTGTAAATATAAAGTAGACATTATTTTCTTTTGTCAACCACACTCTCTAATTTATTAGACAAAAAATATTTAGGACATAAATAGATCCTAAATCTTATACCCTAAAAATATAAAGGAGTCATTGTTTTAACTTTTGTCAAAACTTAATATTTAATTCCTTTTTAGACCACCAAAAAGATATTTTCTAATCAAATTTATTTATCTCTAAAATTAACTCAACACATATACCTAACAAGATATGTGTATAAAAATATGATTTTTGAAAATTCTTTAAATATGTAAAATATTAAAAAAAAATGTTAGATCCACCCAAATCCAAATAACATTTATTCTATCGGGTTATTATTCAGAAAAGCTCTCCTATCACATGCTTGAGAGCTAGGCTGGTAGGACATATAACAGCTTTGCATATGAATATGATTACAAATATAAATCTTTTTATTTTCAACTTTTAATTTTATCTATTTATTTTTATAAATTTATATTGATCTAATTGTCCAAAATCAGTGTAAAATCTTTTAATTTTTACACTGTAAGTGAATCATATATATATATATAACCGGTTATACATATACACATTACCTAATAGACTGTGCAAACAACTATATATAACCAGTTTGCACCCTCTAACCCTTTTTTTCCTCCAAAAAGGAACTCCGACCAACGAGACCTCATCCCCGACACCGGAAGAACATCTACACGTAACAGTGCACCTCATTGGATACAAATAGAGACTGCCATCATATCCGACGAGATTGACGACACATCTGTTTGATTTTGGAAGGAAAATAATCCTGATCACATGGGATGATCTGGAGAACTTAACTCAGCTAGCTTGGCAAAGCCTGGCCACCTATGGAATCAGTACATATCAATTTTAAGATGAGACGAATCGTTCCACTTGTTGTATAAGTTCATGATGATCATACAGCATGTGACCAATATTGATTAGTAAAAGCATGTCTGCATACCGATATCACAACCATACTGATGTCTCTGGTTTAGAACTTGATACGAAGTCAGGGTTGAACCCTGAAACTTGGGATATGGCTGTCATTGCAGCTTTTACTGGTGTACGGGTTTGTCATGTTTCTAGAGTTCAGACAGTTCCATCAAACTACAGTAGTGAGATATATTACAGAACTTGAAACCTAAACAAGTTCAGAGACCAAATTCAACTGGTCTTTGTTTAAGTTAAGCTTTCAGGCCTCAAGGAAGCAGACAGACCATTGTACCTGCTGGCTAAATGGACCAGATGCTCGATTCAAGCGAATTGCCAGACAGACGAGGCCCGCAAACCAAAAGAGCAAAGTTTCAAAATTTTGAAGTTACTGCATTCTATGTCACATTTTAACTACTATGCAACCATATTTCCCTATGTTGCCTCTCCTGCATTTGTAGACTTAAGCATGCATAAGTGCACCTCAGAATATCAACTTCCGTGCAGCTCAAATAGTTTTCTACCTTTTTGCTCTGCAACCTTTCCTCCGAAAAGTCGATCAAAAGAGGGGGATCAAATCCATGGTTAAGTAATATGAAAGAGAGGTACCGCCTAGGAAAGAGATAGGAAGCCGAAACCTAAAATGATCCGAATGCTTAGCCATCTATATTATCATACTGCTCATTCATCTCTTTCTTATAGTATACAGAACTCCCTACATTTTTAATGAACATCAACGAACAAAGATGTGCACGTCGTTACAATCTCTTAAGTCTCACCATTTTCCAACTCTGACCATTTTCCAACATCTTACCAGTTTATCAACAGAATAGCAAAAACAGCCAGAGATTTTGCTGGTAAATAAGGGATCAACCTATAGGATGATAGGTTTTCCGTCTAGTTTTCATTTCCTGGTAGATTGATGATGGGCAGGGTACTTTTCAGTGCTTCGTTATAAAGAGCATTGGTTCGATCAAGCCGATTATGAGCACACCATTTCCCCATTAACAAATCATAAGTCTTAATGCCAGGTTTACACCCATCAGCCTTCATCTTCTTAAAAATAGTCATGGCATGCTCAGCCCTCTCAAACCTACACAAAATCTTTAGGAAGCCATAATATTCTTTCTTGCCAAGTTGATCACCAAAGCCAGCAGATTTCATCCCATCAATCATCTCATCGCCTTCACCAACTCGAGCAGACTGATACAAACTCCGAATCAAAATCAAAAAGCTATCGCATTCGGATAACAACCTCATTCTCCCATCCTAAAAAACAACTTCATTGCACCCTCAGTTTTCCTAATCTTACAAAGATTATCAAGAAAGTCTCCACATTTCTTGGAACTCCATAAAAATCCATATCAAGCAGAACTTTCTCAGCTTCTGAATGAAGTCGAAATGGATCTTTTTCCCTACAAAGCTTACAAACACAATCTAGCATTGCATTATACGCCTTTGCACCAATCTCAAAACCTCCCCTATACATTTCCCCTGCTAATCTTCTGGCTTCCTCGAGCTTCCCATCAACACACCAACCTTTGATCAATAAATCACATATCATCTCATCCGGGAATATCTCATTGGCAGTGTCTTTCACCATTTTCTCAGCATAACTCGCATGCCCATTTTCACACAATTTCTCCACCACCAACCTCAGTGATTCTTTATCTCTTTTGAACCCATAATCCTTCTCCATTCTCTCGAAAAAGCCCAGAACTTGAGTTGGCCCGCCAGCACGAACCAGCCTATCAATGGATGACTTAAGAGTTTTAGGCCCCGCAACAGACTTGTGATTGACAAGGAGATCATCTTTCCTTCGGCCAAAGTAATCGATGAAAAACGAAAGCGTCTCATTGGCGTGGTTAAAATCAGGGTCCGATAGAACCCAATCGTTAAACCCTAAAACAGTTCGGCCAGCTTCAGGGGAGAGATTGAGGGTCTGGGAGATCAACAAAGGGGTTGGTTTGACATGAGAGAAATGAAGCTGGAGTCTTGGGGTGATCGCGAGAGGATCTAACGAAGGATCCGTGAGTAGCTCAGCCGAAAGAGATAATGCTACCGGATCCGGGGTTTGGGGATTGGGGTTTTGGGTTGAGAAGGATTTAGAGATCAGAAATGGTAATTTGGGGAAATGGGTTGGCGTAGAATGAGGTTTCGAAGAGAGCAAAGCGTGGGGTTGCAAGGGAGAAGACGAAGAGAGACAACGGTGAAGCAGCCGACGGAGTTGCAAAGACGTTAACGGCGGCATTTTGTTCAAAGATAGAGAAAAATGGATTTCAGAGAAGAGAGTGAAAGGAACACAGTGACAAGAAAAAGCGTTCAGCTTTCATTCCGGCAAGTGGTGTAAAACCCTAGAACTCTGCCAATGCCATCAACAAGCCAAACGCTAATCTACAGCGTTGAAATGTAATTTTAGGATATTTATTCCATACCTTCTATTTGACATAATGTCAACAAAAAAAATGTCATAAGCTATTGAATAGACACTTTAGTTTTTATTTTCTTGGTCATAGTAATTGTTTGATGTTTTATTTTAAACTAAAATAATATTTTTTTAGACAAAAAATAGTCAACAATTATCGTTTTAGAATGTAGTAACAAATGTAAATGACATTTTATGCTAATTTAATAAAATGACGTGTTAATTAAATATAAAATTATTTTTTGAATGATATGTCATTCTATCAAGTTATTTTAAGACGTTGATTGTTAGATGATTAACAATATTCATCTATCAAATAATTATTTTAATCTAAGATAAAACAATAAGAGTTAAAGTGCTTAAAAATACAAAAATAATTATTTAATTAAGCGTTATGGCCAATTTTTAAAATTATATCAATTTATTTTTATATGTGAACTTTTAATATTTGACTCTATGCTATATTTTAACTCTTAATCGATAAACTTTTAAGTTATAAATTTAAATTTAGTATTTTACTCGTGTACTTTTCTTTGCTAAGCCTAATTTTTTCTCTCGACTGCCATTGCAATCAATTTTTTTATTTGTTTTTTGGCACGTGGTCGATAATCAATCTTAATATTGGTTGTCGATCACCTAGATTATTATTTTTTATATTTTTAATAAAAATCTTTACCTTAGTGGCACGCTTATCTCTGCCTTTGTAGCACACTTATCTCTGCTTTTATGAAACACTTTTTATTTGTTTTTGTGGTTCATTTCATCTATCGTTTTGGCATGATTTCAACATATCTTAGCGGTCGTTTGATGCTCATACCGAGATCTCCACGACGCTAGTTTCTGATTTTGATTATGTCGGTGGTCATAAAAAGATAAATCCTCACTCGGTTGATGGTTGTTTGTCGATATAATCAGACCTGGGTAGCGGAGCAATCTGCCTGATAGTTTAGTTCGCTCGCCACTCCTTTTCACCCCGTAAAACGTCTCGTTTATATAGAGACAAGAAGATTCAAGAAAGTTTTTGGATTTTGACAATATGCTAATTCTATGGAAGTATTTATTTTTTCTTTGCACCTTTGGGTTGTATGAGATTTTGGTGGACTAGTCCCCGTTATTATCCCTTATTGATGCGTTGTACTTGTAAAATCTTTTATAATTTTTTTAATAATATTAAGTTGTGTAGCAACCTTTTCGTCATGGCCTTTCCTTGGAGGCCCCGTCCTTGGGTGGGAAGCCACGATTTAAATAATAAAAAATATGGTAAAAATAGTCGCCACCGGTCACTTGGATAAGGTAGACCGGACACCGAAAAATAAACTAGAGATGGGTTCAGGAGTTGGTTACGAGTGGGGAAGGATTAGCAACCCACTACGCCCAAAATTGATACCTAAAAGGTTCACATTATTTTTATTAAGGAAAATTCAATTTAATTTAATAATTAATTTCCAAGATGCATACACAATAGCCTAAATCTGTCTTGGTATTCACGACATTCAAAGGAGATGACACTCCCAATAGAAATATCAGAATAATGGGGCAAAATACTATATACGATATTTATATAGAATTATAAATAACATAAAGTTAAAGTAATAAAATAGAAACAAACAAAATACTATATAATATACAATATATCTTAACATATACAGGTAAACATAAATACATAAATAATATTTTATACATATCTTATATATAAATATAAATATTATACAAATACTATATAAAGCAAATATTATACTATATACATATTATAAGTATAATATATATTATACATATTATATATAATATACATAATAATATCATATGTATTAAAAAATACTCAAATAAAATAAAATGCATCGAATATAAAAAGAACTGAAATTAAAAAAAAAGTAAAAATGACACAAAATTTAAAAGTAAAATAATATACAAGATATATAAAAAAATGCCAATAAAAAATATAATCAACAAAACTATATTATTATATAAATAAATACAAAAATAATGACCGAATTTTACCCCACTAAGAACTCGAATAAAAAGCTTTGACCGACTCTCACTAAAATCTCAGTACTACCTCGATATGACCTACAAATTTAACTAGATCGAATCATAAAAAAACCCGGATAGAATATTAAATCGAACCAACCCGAAGGCATTGCCCCTGGCCAGCCTCTCGGCTGACCATGCTTGCTTCGACCAATTTCATGGCCTTGGCCAATTTGGCTTTGTGCTAAATTGTAGCCAAAATTGTTGGACTGCCTTTGGTCTCTCCCACCCCGGCTATTTATAGCCAAAATGGGGTGGTGGGGTAGACGTCGCTCAATTTGAGCCACGCAAATTTTGGCCTTTTCTTACTTTTTGATTTTTTTTTAATTTTATTCGATAAAAGCTTTTTTATACAAAAAACATTAGGGTTTTAAATACTTAAAAAAGTGAATACATCGATTTTATAGATCGAAAATTTCTGGGCGATAACGTATTCTTTATTGCTTTTCAAGTCTGCAAATACGACATCTTGGGCTAGATAAATGACTTTTTTAATTGGGCATAATAGGTAGGGATATTGAGCTTGTTTTGGGTCTAACTCGGACAAAAATGGGTTACAACAAGTTGCCATTGTCAAAAAAATATAAATTTAAAATTTAACAATCCTAAATAAAACATACAATTCATTTGAACCCAACAAGTGATCAAATAGAAAAGCATATGGTATTCATCCTAGGAGACTCGGGTTCAAATCGCTTTGTTTGCAAGGGGTGTGCATTGTCAAAGAATTAAGAATATATATGAATAGATACTACCTTGTAATCGCCAGTGACAGAATTAAGTGGGGGGTGGGGGGCGATTTTTTTTCCACCTTTCTCCCCCTATTTAAATTTTTTAAAATTGGTTTATTTATGAATTTTTCCTCCACTTTCAAACATTTATAGTTTGCCCCCAATCTCAAATCCTGGCTCAGTCTCTGGTAATCGCCTTAAGACTATTAAAAAAATACAATTCATTTTTGTTCATCCTAATAGATTCGTGTTCAAATTGTTTTGTTTACCAAAGACAAATATTTAAAAAAATATACAAGATACTCATTTTTTTAGTTATTAAAAATATCCTAAAAGAAAAAAATATACCTTAAAAATGATTTTATAAACATTTTAAAGCTAATTAATAAAAGCCCACTTGTTATTTGACATCATAAAAGCCCAAGTTGTGTATTGTCAAATCATTTAAAAAAAATAACAAACAAATTTTAAATATCCTATGAACCTAAAGTTGGTCTATTAACATTATAACGTACAAGCTTTAGATTTTATTTGTTTGCAAAAACTATAGTCTCAAATTCATTTTGAAAGATTGAAAAAAAAGTCTTTATTTTTCTTAAAAATGATTTTATAAACATTTTAAAGCTAATTAATAAAAGCCCACTTGTTATTTGACATCATAAAAGCCCAAGTTGTAAGCAGAGTCTGTGTTGTAACTACAGATGCTCAAGACTCTTTTGAGAAGGTATGGTCGCTGAATTACGAGGACTATACAGCAGAGATTAAAACTACAGATTCTCAAGACTCTTTTGAGAATGGGATCATTGTACTGGTAACTGGATGCTTAACTGGAAAGGACAATACGAGAAGGAAATTCACGCAAACCTTCTTTCTAGCTCCACAAGAAAATGGTTACTTTGTCTTAAATGATGTTTTTAGATATGTTGAGGACAAAGAGTTGGAAAACTCCGTTCCAGTTAACATCAATGAACAGGCTTCAACATCTGCCTTGGCAACAAAACCAGGTTTGACTTGATTCTCTCATTTTATGAATTATGTTCATTCTTGCCTTACGCTCAAATCGTGGAATTGCTTTTTCTTCCAGAGCCAACTCATGACCATCTTGCGGAGGACCCAATAACATACCCAGAAGATGATATTAATAATGGTGGTGAAGTTTTTGACCCGTCAGATAAGGAGGAAGAATCGATTATTGAAGAAGTTGTTGAACCCCAAAACATTGCAACTCATAGTGAGAGTGTTGTGGCTGCTGATTCAGCTCCTGCGGTTTTAGAGGATGCGCCTAAGAAATCATATGCTTCAATTGTGAGTTAATGTTAATGGTGTTTTCTTTTTCATCATGATTTAGTGGTCCTGTTATTTTTTTTTATTGAACTTACCAAATTACACATATTAGGTCAAAGTAATGAAAAGTAATACAGCATCTACTCCGGTCTATGTTCCTACCAATAACGTGAGGGCGGCACCTAAAGAACCACGTTCAGTTGTTTCTGCAAAACCTGCTCCAGTCACTGAGGCAGCATTACCTAACAGTGATAATGCACCTGGAAGTAGCAATGACAATGAGGAAGGTAATTGCCAACTCCATTTATGCACACTTGGATAATAATAGCAGCATATATATATATATATTTTATCTTTGTCGATGAAATTAGATCCATACCTTTTCTGATTTCAATGAATAATATCAATTGTGAGTTTAAAGAAGGCAGATGTGATTTGCATGGTTGACGATATATATCATATGTATTTTTATATTTGATATATCTTGATACATATTTTTTTTGTTTTGAATATAAATCTCACTTACTTTGTTCTTACCAAAGCTGAAGGACACTCGATATATGTACGGAACTTGCCTTACACTGCAACACCTGCGCAACTTGAGGTGGCATTCAAAAAATTTGGTCCCATCAAGCACAATGGCATCCAAGTCAGAAGCAACAAGGTTGACTAAGATATTGATTTGGGCTTCTCCAGTTCTCCTTCCTAGTTGATACTTGACATTTCAAGTTCTAGGTTCTTACTGTTTTTGTGTATTTCTTTCCTCCTGCAGCAGGGATTCACGTTTGGGTTTGTGGAATTCGAGAATGCAAGCTCAGTTCAGAGTGCACTTGAGGTATGATCACTAACATAAGTCACTCTTCCATTCAATCACTTACCTGACAACATTTTAATAATTACTCTACCAAATACATACCATGTGTCATACAAGTTCTATAAAGTTTTTCCCAAAAAATTATCACTACTTGAATGTTAAATGAAAATTGAAATGTTTTGTTCATGAGGTTAAACTATCTGATATTTACAATCATGTGAACATGGGGTTTTGACGACTCCAAATATATCTGATTTTATGACTTCTGTAGAACTTTCTTTGAGAAAACCCTACCGTTTGTTAAGGTAATTAAATCAGCTGGTCTGAAAGAATAAATCCACCTTGATCTGGTGTTTTCTATTTTTCAACTTTTAGACAGTATATGAATAATAGAAATGAATCTGGGTCCTTGTAATGTTTTCTGTAATTTAGATCTTATATTTTTCCTTAACCTTGTATCAGTCACTTTTCAACCTTGCTGAATCAAATCGGAAAATCCCAAAGCTTAAACCAACTAACTAGTAACTGGCGTTTTATGGATGTCATAAAAATTTCAAATTAATGCACTTTCCCAGTCTACAATTCTAAGGTCCTAACCAAAACCGAAAGCTTTGGATTACCATTCATCCCTTATTTTTGCATCTTTCTCAACTGCATTGGTGTTTTTGTTGCAAAACTTAAATTTGATATTATTGAGGGTCCTCAGTTTTATACGGTAAGCTAAGAAGTATTTACAGAATTCCTTGTTAATCTCAGTCAGCCTCCCTTCTGTGTTTTGGTATGGTTATATATTTGAATTTATGGATGTGCTCTTGCATTGCAGGCTTCACCAATTACTATTGGGGATCATCAACCTGCTGTGGAAGAAAAGAGAACTAATACTCGAGGTAGTTCAAAATTTATCAAAATTTGTTGATGCTGAAATTTTATCAAAATTTCCATCCCCCCTAATATTCTTTTTACACCAATCAAACATTTAGTTCATCCAATAATAGAACCAAGCTTAGGAAGGATATGCTCTCTAATAGGTAGCTATCGTGCAACACGTTTGATTTAGCTAGCCATGAATAGTGTGAAAAAACTTTGTTCATAGTTGGATTAACTGTTTGACATATTTGATTGTTCGGTGAAGGTTTGGGGATGTTGCTTCTCACCTTGTTTCTATCGTTTTTCTTTTGCAGTTGGTAGCAGTGGGAGTGGTACCGGGACTGGAAGAGGAAGATATGCTTCAGGTAAAGCCGGGTTTCGGAGTGACAATTTCAGGGGTCGAGGAGGCTACGGCAGGAATGAATTCAGAAACCTGGGGGAACTGTCAGGACGACCAAACGGTTTGGGTGGATGGAACGGAGATAACTATCAGCGAGTTAATCAGAATGGAAGGGGCGGCCGTCAAGGTGGTGCTGGGGTGAAACCATGATTCGGTTTCTTCTTCAACATTAGCTGAGAAAGGTGACCAGATTATTATTATTTTTGATGGTATAAAACAAAGGAGATGAGGGCCATTAGAATTTCACTTGTCGATTTTCATAAATTCAACTTCTTAGGAGACATTTGATTTTTTTTTCTCACTCTTTTAATTGGAACGTGTTGATGATTCTTTGAGCAAAAAGTTTTTAATATTTTTTTAATCAAACTTTCATGTTTTGGTCTCTTTTTTTTTTTTTTTTTTTTTATTTCGACTATTTTCGTTTGATTATCGAGCCAACAGATAAGACAATTTAATAAATGAGATTCA
Source organism: Hibiscus mutabilis (assembly GCA_019671005.1). Classification (NCBI taxonomy): domain Eukaryota; kingdom Viridiplantae; phylum Streptophyta; class Magnoliopsida; order Malvales; family Malvaceae; genus Hibiscus; species Hibiscus mutabilis. The sequence goes on from CM033749.1 coordinate 34,992,977, forward strand.
CAGTTGCTTCCCTACCATGTTTTCTTAATCCTATCGTTAGCCTTCGTATTATATATAAGTTGTAGATTTAATCTTTGTATTATAGCTTGATTAATCCTAGTCTATGTACTTTTTCAATTTTAAAATTTCAGATTTGATACAAACAATACATGAAAAACATACCTAAATGATATGGACTTAAAATGATAAAATTGAAGAACATAAATTAAATCTACATATTATGCATAATACAAGGACTAAAAAATCAAATTGTGTATATGGAATAAACCTACAACTTTCATTCACATAGTAGGAGGACAGATAGAAGCATTTGACCTAAAAAAAGTAACTGCACTTATAAATGTATATATATCTTTGATGTTTTCTTTAACTCAAATTGGAGCATTGCAATAAGTTATTAAACAACAATGGCAAGAGAAGCTTCAAACATAAACAAAGCGAGTGAAAAGTAGCCCTAAACTTCAACAGGATCCTTGTGGATGCTTTCAAAATGTGCCTTTTGAAGCATCTTCCAGTGTTAAAAATTCTCAACAACAGGATGCACAACAAGAGAAGCAAGTGAAAAAGTTACCCTAAACTTCAACAGGATCCTTGTGGGTTGTTTTCAGAACCACACACACACACAAACATATATAAATATATGTATGTATATATGTATATGCATGCCTTTTGAAGCATCCTCCAGCGTGGTAGAATCTCAAGAACCAGATGGGCAGCAAAAGAAGCAAGTGAACCATTTTTTAGAACCTGCATTCTCTTGTGATTGTGATTTAAGGGACTCCTGAGGGGCCCCTGGTTCAGGGGTCTCTTGAGGGTCCTTCGGTTCCGGGGGCATCTGGGTTTTCTTTAGGGGCTGTGGATTGTTTCTGTGAACCTTTTTGGAATGAACCACCATTGTTTCCATCTCCTTCCAATCTTCATTAAAAACAAATATACACACACATATATCAGTACTTTACACCAATCTGATATGTTGTCTACCTCACAGATTGAAAGTGATGTGAATATGTATCCTAAAAACGACTTTAATACAATCAATCAATGTATCAGAATACTAGTTGTTATAAAAATGACTTTAATATACGATCGATGTGGGATTCGGCACAAATACTTAGCATTAACAAAGAGAACCTAGTTTCTACCATGTAAGCAAAATATCAAATACTAGAGAAATGGCAATATGGCATGGAATGTTGATGAATTTGTTTGGCTACTAAAGTTGAGAAGTTGAGATTAATGAGAAAACTTACATAGGGAAGGCAAAAGATTTGTGACTGGCATCCGAAAGCTGAGATAAAGTACGGGAATGAGGTAATAATTCCGCAGCAGCATTGTCTTTTTGCTGTCGTTCTTGCTCCCTCAAATGATCATTCATCGCTTCGGCGGGTTGGTTCAGTGACACTCTCGTTACAATCCCCACCATTCGTGGCCATTTCGGTGAATAGTCTGGTCGTTGGAAGTTCCATCAATGGACTCGAAATGGTTAACAAATCGCAGCTGGAACCAAACTCGCTGGATTTAGACATGCAATTCATTTGTTCCTTGTTGAAACTCGTGTTCCCCGCGTGAATGCTGAACAACGATTCATTTGAAGCCACACTCCATTCGGCTTGGTTTGCTTTGCTTGTTTTAAAGACATGGGATGGCATCCGGCTTGCCGATGGTGTGGTCGGACCATCGGTCGATCGTCTGGTTGAACCCGATTCGACACTGACATCCTTACCGGGCGAAGTGGGTGGCAAAGATGAATGAGACGAGGATCTTTTATTTTCACTTACATCCACCGATTCCATAGCTGAAATGTCTGAGAAATCAAGTAATCACTAGTCTTGTACCACCTCAAAATCCGGGAGTTCATTCTGTATATAAAATAAGAAACAAAATTAGGTTTCAAATCCGAGTGGGGCAAAACAACAAATGACTTGTGTACAACCAACAAAATTTCCATATAATTTTCTAACAAGGAAATCCCAATTACCCAAATTATTTTTTTTTTTTCAATAGTGTGTCATCAAACACATATGCTTACATGAATACGAATATGATTCTAGATTTGAAAAAAATTGAATTCATTCGTATCAAACATACATTCATATCCGAATAAAATAGAATGCAATATAAACAAATGGAGATGCTTGATTTATCAATTTAAAAGAAAAAATTGAAACTAGCTGCAGAAAATGAAATTCAAATACCAATATTGATTAAGCTTTGTTTGTAGAATCAAAAATCAGAGAAACGAATCAAACAGGAGAATAAGTAAAACAACAAAATGGGGAAAAAAAATACATATTAAATAAGCAACCTTCAAATTAATCCGAAAGAAATCTTTGAATCCATGAACTCAACCTGTATCATCCTGGAATTCGTATATGGATCAACAGATTGAGAAACCGAAACCTGAAGGCTGAAACCCCAAAAAAAGGAAAAAGGAAACGGGGGACAGATAGACAAAGGAAGAAAGAGAGATGGCAGATAATGTTGGATGAGAATTGGACAGCACAGGGGATTGGGAGGGAAATTTTAGGGCCTGGAATCGGTATAGCCTTAACCAACTTTCTTAACGACCTTACCCGCCATCTCTTAACTACCTATTTCTCCAAAACTAATAATATATGCTTTATTAATCAAATTTATATGTTTTTTTCTTTGTTTTCATACACTGGACAGTGATTATCTATTTTTTTAAACCATGCAAAACTCCAAAGTTTAAAAAAAATTTAGACCGTTGGATGAATGTTAATGAATAACTGAGATTAACGGTGGAAAATATAAAATCATCACAGGAGAAAAATATAAGAAAATAATCTTAGTCATTTATTTACTCTCATCCAAAGGTTCCAAAAATAAAAAGTAATTGAGTTTTACATATTGTAAATCAAAACTAACTATAGCATGAGATTATTCTTTTTCTTTTCTCACAAAAAAATAAAAAAATCTTTTTTTATACTTTTGGTCATTTAATTTACCAATTGAAAATGTGAAGATTATCAAAGGGAAAAGAGATAAAGAAATAATCTTAGTCATTTATTTACCATCATCCAACTCTTAGGGCTCAAAAAATAAAAAAAAATAATAAATCATGTATAATTTTTTTCAAAATCTTCAACTTAATCTAAAAAAGGGGAAATTAAGCCATACGTATCATCCCGCGTTTTGCCCTTTTTTGAGCTTGCCCTTGGTGCCCCACTTTAAATATAGGTTTAATCAATTTTAATTTTATTCAATTTAAAACGCTTATTTTTGAACCTTTATTTTTTTAATGAGTATTTTTTAAATGAAAAGTTTATGATTAAAATTTAACCCTTAATTTTCAATTTTTTAAAATAATTAAAGCATAGAATGGGACATGCTTAGGAGTTCCTTTTTTTTTGTTCGTATGATTATATATTTTTTCAATCTTTATAAGTCAGATTAAGAAACCCCTTATTTGAACCTTAGATCAAATGAGCACTTAAATGAAAAGTCATGATTAAAAAGTAATTAAAATTGCTTTAAACTTTAAATACACTAACAGTCATTAAAATACACCTTTTTCAAACAAGTGTCTATACAACACACACCTTACAAATGAATACTACTTTTTCTCAAATCATGTTTTTTTGTTTTTTCACGTAATAGTAACAAAGATAAAATTTTTGGGACTTTGAGGTCTCGTGTTCAGGTATTAATGTGTTTTTTTCTTGAGATTTTATTCAGATTTAAACTCCCACTTTATATAGACTATGTCTTAATAAAGTCCAGTTTTCAGTTCGGTTATGTATTTGTTGAAAAAGAGAAATTTTGGGAGAAAATGGTTTGTTGAGAAAGGTGATGAAACAGAACTTGTGAGATGTTAAAAAATACTTTTTTATTTCATTGCTTTTGTCGGTTACAAAAACCTCTGTTTATACTCGCTGAAAAACTACCATTCATCTTATTAATATTGCATTCTTGTTATTTTTACATATTCTAATTATTTTCATTATATAATAAAATATTGTTTTTAAAAAAACTAGTCGAGCTGATATCAGTAACATATTAATCAGCCAATATTTCGGTATTCTAACAACAAATCAACACAAACTCGAACGTGAATATCGAATATGATAAGTACTCGATGTGTATGATTTCTTCTTTTTTTTCAAAATTTTCTTGTACTTCAAAGATCTTTGAAAATTTATCTTACTACCCATGAGAGGATATTGGTCATTGCATTAAACACAAGTACTTGAAGAAAAATAAAAGTCAAGTTCGAAGAAATACCGAAAGAAAACAGGGGAAGAAAAGTGAATATTATCGAGGGCGGGGAGGAAAATGGAAAATATCCTTCCAATATCATGGAATTTTCCTTGTCCGTCAACCATAAAGGCTGTTTAAACTTGAAACCATCACAAATTAAATTAATTTCCAGAAAGGAAGATTTAACATTCAATGGGAAGCACCATTAAGTCCAGAGAAAGAGTGCACTGACATTTTATTTCGTCATTGTCGGAAAAAACTAGCAGCGAAAAAAATATTTGAAATTAACCCTCCAGTGCCGATGCTCCAGATATAATCTCAATCAACTCAGTGGTGATCGAAGCTTGACGGGTTCTGTAACACACAAATACGACCAAAAAACATGTCTACTTCAGCTATGAAAAAGCAGTAAAAAGTTAAAAACTAAATGAGGTTCAGTACAACATGACCAAGAAAGAACAGAATAATAATCAAGTGTATGTATAAAAACAAGAGAGGCACAAGACCTGTTATAAGTAAGAGTAAGGCGATCAAGCATGTCGCCAGCGTTTCTGCTTGAGCTATCCATAGCAGACATCCTTGCTCCTTGCTCACTACAAGCATTCTCCAAAACCGCATTGAACATGACCTGGGGGAATTCGAGAATTCTTTGATGGTAAATTACAGAGACCATAGCAATTAGCCCATACCAGTAGATAAAAAAAAAAAAAAGACAAAAATGAAAACAATCTAATTTTTTTGGCAGATTTTTTACTAGTAAGAAAATAAGGTGGCTTATGCATCCTCAAGATTACAAGCATACAGACGTTCATAACTGCCCGTGCTTATTCGTCCAGATTCCTTAAAGGGATAGCAAAAACTTTCCTGCTGCAAAACTGGTCAGCAGTATTTGCAACAAGGAAACATAGAGCTCTATAAAAACCATAGGAATCTAGCCAATTTTGTGTTTACTTTTAACTCAAAAATCATAGGAATCATTTGAATTAATGAGCAGTACAGGACATGAGGATCTTGTCATCACAAAACAGCTCTCAACGACCTTAGGTATCATGTCAAATTCACAAATTTGAAACATGGGAATCATTTATTAAGTTATAGTTCATGCCTTCACGGTAAGACTTTCGTGCAGAATAACAAGAAATAAGGACGCTTGTTTCAAACAGCAGGACTTACACAAGAGAACTGGAATTCAGCCAGATTTTGAAGTATTTCACCCTTTGTCTCACCACCCTCAACTTCATAGTTGTCTAGATCACCAAGCTTTCCCCCAGATTCAGCTTCCCTTTCAACAATCTATACAAATAAAACACCAAATAAGAAAAAACAGAGAATATATAGAGCAACACCTAACCAGAGAAAAAATATCTATCATTCTGAAAGTTCCACTCACTTCAGGTGATAATACAGTTGACACTGTTGGTACAAATGAAACTACTGAGTGAAACTTGTTGAAAACAATCCTCAAAGCATCAAACTCCACATTCTTTAAGATCTCATCAGCAAGAACAGAGACCTGAAGGTGAAAATATTTGTAAGCATGGAGAAAAGAAATAGAAAATTTCCATAAAAAAGAGACCCATATATCAGAAAATTCCAGTTCATCCAAGTGATCAATTGCTAAGACAGTCAATCACAACCTCCTCAACATCAAAAGAAAGACAGGTATTTATCAAGATAAGGTGAACAAATGAGTGGATTGAGGAGAGTCCAGATTAAACTGAAATATAATTTGGAATGATAGTCTTTATTTGATGCTAGATGAATTAATGTGTTAATGTTTTGTTTCCCTTAGTCTAGAATTTGAAACCAACGTTAAAAAAGAAGATGGATATTTATCAAAGACAAGGTGAAGAAAAAAGTAGATTGAGTAAAGTCAAGATTAAATTCCAAGAAAAATTGGAATTATAGTCTATATTTGATGTTAGATGATTGTTATTTAAGCTTGAAGTGATATTAATTTGTTAATGTTTTGTTTCCCTAGTATAGAATTTGAACCAAAGGTCCATTTAAGGTTTCCTTGCATTATTATGTTTTACTTCACAGTTTAGTACTTCATTAAATCAATTTTAATATCTCCTACTTTGGAAATCTACTCAGTGTTAGCGGAGGATAGCTGAAAAGCAATAATATAGACATTAGCTCGCTCAAATGATAAAGAAAAAGTTTGAGAAATTTCAGATGTATACTCTCTTTCAGCTTGTGTGAAGATATTCCTAACCCTATATGTGAGGCCTTAAATGTAAAAAGTGAGGAGATCTAGGTGTTAAGCCTGGATATTATCCTCTTCTTATTCTTGTTTTCTAACACTGTCAGATTAACCATCTATCCTCCAAATATCAACCCTACCTTATATTACTGTGATGGCTACCATTCACTTCCCACTGCAGCCAGTAGATTGAATCTTTATTTGTGTTTTCACCATCAAAATGGAGCCTTTCCTTTCTAAACCAACAAACATTAATTATATTCAATTATCAAATTAAACCCTATAGCTACAGGTTCTTTCCAATCATATAACCAGATTTGTCCCGATATAGCACTTTCTGGACTGAATCAAAAGGAAACAGTCAACAACCAGTCCATTTACTGAAACTTAAGATGTTAAGACAAAAGATAATGTTCCAGGAGACCACAAGAAGGCCTTAATGAATGAATCAAACCAGATTTGTCCCAGTATACCACAAGAAGGCCTTAATGAATCAAATTTTCAACTTGTCAACTTGAAAAAAAGGTCTCTCATTGGGAAATTGCCAAATGCAAATAAAAGCAAAATAACAGACCTGAGTGTAGTTCAAAGGATTCTTCTGCAGCTCAGTTATGATCAACTCAATGTCCTTCTTAGAGTCACGAATCAATTGAGCCTTAGCCTTCTCGCCCAAAATTACATATTTTGTTTCTTTTTCAGGGCCTATGGACATAAAGATATTTAACTCATAAGAAGTACCAAGAGGACATCAACTAAGAACACACACAAAAAAAAAAACAGAAAATATTAAGTTGCTTTGGAGATATACCAGAGTTCAGCTTGTGGATCCCCTTGCTTATCTTGACAGATGTAGAGTTAATTCCACCACAGAGACCTTTGTCAGAAGAGATGGTTACAACAATGCTCTTCTTGACATCAACACCTAACATCATGACAATGTATATTAATAAAACAAGGCTGAAAAAAAATTTTATATAAGTAAAACTGTAAGAGATTATTAAACAATATAGTAGAAGGATAAAACAGGATTGTAAACAGGCAAAGACTCTATAACCTTTGTCAAAGCTAAAACACTTCCCATTCTATTCTGCTTCGACTCTTTCCTTTAGGTACCCATGTCCAAGTTCCAACACTTGTGTCCAACAAATTTTCAGACATGGGCATTGGGATATGGGATATGACCCTCCAAGATGCTTCCAAATACATGGAAAATCTTTTTTTAAAATTGAACATACCCATGTCAGACTCCTAATCTGACACACTCAAATCCAACTAGCATAATCTTTAGCATCCAGTTTTTGTAAAACTTCAGTTTTATTCAATACTATGCATAAAACAACACTCTATTTTAACCTGAACCAAGTAATATTGGTTATTAACTGATCAAGATAGGTATTACTGATACAGAGCCAGTATTTTTAATAACCAGAGCCTCTTTAAACAAATAATGCATACCAACATAACACATGATTTTCAAACAAATGGTGCTATGAACTAAGAAGCATTTATAGAAGTGCAGCATGTCTGCCAAATTGTTCTGTTATCAATCAAATATCAAAGTTACATTTTCATAAACCTTCTAGGTAGAGAGGGTATGATCAAAACTAAGCCACTGCCCCATATAATTGACAACATGAACACCAGTTCAACATAAATGGGAGAGCAAAAAGGTAAGGTTAACAACTTGAGATAACAAACATTAGGCAAAATGCAATGAGGACACAACCAAATTCAATTGAAATTGTTCAGTAAAAGAAACATCAGAGGCTTGTTAGAGGGCCTACTGGGAAGATCGCCAAGAAGTGCAGTAAATGGCTGCCAGAGGCCTCGGGAATTCTCAGCTTTAGATTGAACTGCTCTCAACTTTGAGGCAGCAACCATCTTCATAGCCTTTGTGATTTTCTGAATATTCTTAACACTCTTCATCCGGTTTCTAACTGCATAATAATTGATCACCACCCAAGTTATAACCTTCACCAAGAACTCTGACTCAAAAAGAAAAGTAACAAGCAAGTATGTATAACGTAATATTGAAAAGAAACAAATAAAAAATAAAACAAATCTTACCAACTTGAGTTGAAATATAACGAACACCAATCGGACCCTCATCCCTGTCATCCAAATTAATTTATTTAGTAGTTCACAAACATATAAAAAGAATTTTCCAAAATATGAATCTCATTACAAATCCTATAAGGTTCAATAATTTTTTTGACATATTCCTCTTTTTCCAGTCTTTTGAATATTTGAACACGCCACAATACGGTAAATACCAACAATTTAGCTCAATTTTAGATGCGTATTTAATAGCAAAAGAAAAACAAATCACCGATTAAAAAATAAAATCATTAATTTCATTAGCAGATTAATGAAATAATACTTACTTTTCATTTGTATAAGCAAATGACGGGAGAAAACACAAAATTTGAAAGAAGAAAAATCCGAAAGTACATTATACAGAACTTAATTTTTCTCAGAAACAAAGAATCGAATCACTCCAAAACGCAAAATAGAATATATCTTCAGTTTGGTTATAAAGAAAGCGAAGGAAAATTTATCATTTAGGTCTTAAAATCAAAGAATTACTTTGCCTGATCTGTTAATCATTGAAGCAGAAATCAAGGTAAAATAAAGATAAATGCGATGAGAAATGTATGCTAGCCGATGAGGCGAGAGATCGAGAAAAAGAGATCAGTACTCGTGAGTGGGGGCGATAGGAGAGGATCGGACGGCGGTGATTGGGCGGGGAGAGATCAGAGGGGCGAAACGCCTCCCTTCGCGTCTGAGAGCAGCCATCGCCATTGCTTACTGATACAGAGAAGGGGAAAAAACCCTAGAAAATCCTTGCTGTTGTGGATCAATGCTATTCTTTTGGTTACTCTAGCTCCCAGGTCAGTGTTTACTGTTTTGGTTAAAATGACAAATTTAAAAAGAAAATACAGAATAATGCAGGCGCAGAGGATTCTATCAAAGTCATATACGACATCGTTTCTATTTCAAGTTAAACGGTCAAACAAACTCCTAACAACCCTAAAAAAGGTTTAACACTATTATGGGTAAAATACACTAGAGGTCACTTAATTATAGTTTAGGAATAAACAGACTACTCTTTTTTTTAAAAGTGACAATTCAGTCACTTAATTATAGATTTAGGAACAAATATGTTACTTTTTTTTTTAAAGTAATAATTGAGTTATTCATTTATAAATTTAGGAACAAACAAGTCATTTAATTAAAACTTTGTGGCAAACAGGTAATCATGTCATTAAAATTAAAACAACTACTTGAAATAATAACAATTTTAGTTCCCAAAACTTATATATTCTATTAATTTGGTCTAAATTTAAAATAATTCAATAAACTTAACCCTCAAATTTAAAAATTGATATTGCATCATCCTAACACACCTTCAACCACTTACCACACTTTATGTTATTATTCATCAGTCCAATAATCAACGTATGTGATAGCTCGATAACACATAATTACTTCACAACTAGACAGATAACAGCTAATGAATATATTCATTTTTACCTTAATGTCGCCTACTAGTAGACATGATCACTTTACTAATAGAATTTTAAATATGAAGAGTTAATGTTATTAAATTATTTATGACCAAATTAATAGTGTGCATAGTTTTGGGGACTAAAATTATTATTATATCAAGTCCTTGTTTCATTTTTAATGAAAATGTGATTTTTTTGTCACAAAAATTTAATTGAGCCACATGTTTGTTCCTAAACTTGTAATTGAGTGATTGAATTGTTACTTTTAAAATAAAAGTGAATGTTTGTTTCCAAACATATAATTGAGTGACTAAATTATTACTTTTAGAAGAAGAGTGATATGTTCGTTCTTAAACATATAATTAAGTAACCTCTTGTAATATATTTATTTTCAAACCTTTGTAAATAAAAGTAACATTTTTTTAAAAAAAAATTAGTATTTTATCCGTACATTTAATTTTACAAAATATTTTAAACTATAAGAACCTAAATGGATAACCCTTAAAAAACTAAACCCTAAACCTTAAACCCTATACACTATAATTAAAACACTAACCTTAAATAAAACCCTACAACCTAAACCCAAAACCTTAAACCTTAACTAAAACTTTATTAAATGAAAGTTTCAAACTTTATAATTGTTTTTTATTTTTGACCTTTAAAATAAGGGTAAACTATTAAAACTTTTAATGTGTTTGTAATATAGTCATTGGAATCGAAAAAAAAATCTTTAAAATCATTATTGTAAAAAAAACTTCATTAAAGTCAATATTACCTTTATAAAAAATTTCATTTCGGTTACTCGATTGTTAAATGGCTAATGACAGGTAACGTAGTATGATTAAAAAATGGATAAAATACAAATTGAAATACTTAACTTTATAGAGTTCTCCTAAGTGACACCAAACTTTTTATAGGTTTTGCACTTTAAACCTCAAACTATTAAAACTTTGTCCTTGAAGTCATTTAATTACATCAATTTTACCCTTAAAGTCATTTAATTTTGGTGATTTTAGTTTTCTTCAAGGACAAAATTGACGCAATTAATTAACTTCGAAGATAAAATTGATGCAATTAAAAATAAAGACAATGTTGCTGATTTGTGTTTATTTTAGGGAAAACTAGGGGTGTTTATTGAGGAGTTCACTAGCATCTTGTTAATTTATTTTATAATTTTTTATATTTTTCCTAAAAAAAATTATGTTTATAGAAGTTTGAATGCTAATTGAAAATTAAAAAAAAGTTTAGTGGCTTATTAAGTAATTTACCCATAAAATCTTTAGGGTTCAAACTTCGTTAACTTTATATATTTACATCGCTTAACGAGTCGAGTTGATAAATATCTTTTTTAACAAGCATAAATTTAGTAAAATTATATTAAACTTATCGAATATCGAATCAAATTAAACACGAATCAAATATTTTTTGAGTTGAATCGAACACTATTAATTTATTGATCGTCTCAATGCCGATTCAATAAATAACAAAATGACCACTTATTTAATTTCCAACAAACGTTTATCCACCTATTTTAGCGCTCAAACGGACAATTGATGACAACTAAAATATTAAGTTTTTGATCAAAAGCCGTTTGCCTCCAAAATGACAATAACCCCAAAGGAAGCCTAAAAGGTTTTTATCAAACTAAACCGAGCCGTATACCCCTAACACCAGACCGTGCGAAGGAGACCCAAATCCTACCCGTTCGGAACTTGTCTTAGAAACTAGAAGGTGATTTCTCCATTGAATTTTTTAAAGTTTTAAAACCCTAAACCCTACTGGGAATCAGTGGAAGCTTTTTACACTTTATACAAAGATTCAAAGAGCAACAGAGAAATCAAAACAAAACTCTGCAACTTCGATCTTCAAAAATGGCGAATAAAAGCTCAACTTCAACCAGATTGGATGCCTCCTTGTCTCATGTAACCAACAAAGCCACTCACAATCGAGATCAGTTCTTTGGTAAATTAGCTGCTTTCTCCTTTCTTTTACTTCTACTTTGCTCTGTTTGATTACCGAGAAAAGATAAAAAAAAAAATTTAATCCCAAATGGTAAGGGAACACAAGAAAAAGAAAGAAGTTGTACTCGTTTTACCTTACTGCAATGATCTGCTCAAACAGAATATATATGTGCAATTGGCCCAATTAAGTTGTTTGTGAATCATTGGATTTCGCATAGACAGTAGATTTATAGCAGTAGTTTTAGAACTTGAAATGGGGTATCTGTTCTTGCCCCTTGGTCTTCCTTGTTGAAGAAATGTAATTGAAGTTTTGTTTCCAATTAGTATTTTTGCAACAAGTTCTTTTATTGTCTTAAGAATGAAAGGAAACATCTTTTTTTAGGGTTTTGTGACTTAGTCTTATTGATGTCTTAACAATGTGCTTTAAAAAGAAAATGCTCTAACAATCTGTTTTTTTGGGGGGGATTAAAAGAAATTTATGAACATTTATGATTTGGATACAGTATGGAGAGAGTTCGTGTGGGGAGCCATAGCTGGAGCTTTTGGAAAGGGGATGATGCATCCCATTGACACCATAAAGACAAGAATTCAAAGTCAAGTTCTTCTTAGTGGAAGTCAGGTATGATGACATTTGGTAATGGAACCAGGATTTACAATTATGGAAGGAAAATCTTATATTCAATCTTTTTGCGAGGGTGGGAGAAGGGATGAAATATAAAATAAAAAAAAGTTTAAGAACTTGAGGGTGGTAACTGGCCCACCCACCCCATAGTACTGTCCATGATGACATATAATCTTTGCGCTTGTTTGTTGATACATTTTTGTTTTGATTTTGAGCAGAGTCAAAAGAGCATAGTGCAGATGGTTCGAACTGTCTGGGTTGCAGATGGCTTAAGAGGTATGTTCAACCACTTTGCTTATTTTGTTGATGGTCATCCTGTTTTTTATGTTTTTTATTTTTAATGTTTTAACATTTCCGATTTGCTCATGTGCTCAATGTAGCATATTTTGGACTTTTCTTATTGGCTTCCTTCTTTAATCATGTATCACACGTCCACCATGTTAGGCAGTTTGTCTGGACTGATCATATTTGTAGGCTTCTATAGGGGTATAGCTCCTGGAATTACTGGATCTCTTGCAACTGGAGCAACATACTTTGGTTTCATAGAGTCCACTAAAAAATGGATTGAGGAGTCAAATCCTAACCTTGGGGGCCACTGGGCACATTTCATAGCTGGAGCTGTTGGTAAGCTGTTCTGGAACTTTTATCTTTTAGTGAAATTGTTCCACTGAATTTTCTTGCATAATAGTTACAACTGTGGTGCAATTAACATTTACTTATTGCTCACTTTTGGGATGCCCCTTCTTGTTTCTTATTTGTTTTGGTCCAACTTTGACAATGAAGTGCACTCTGCTCTATTTTTGTTCGGTGGTTAATACTTTATCTCTTAATGTGTCATACAAATATCTTTTTTTGCTCCCGATGTAAATGGTATATGATGTTTCCTATTTTTTTTTCTCCCTATATTTTTAATTTTTCAGTTTGGTAAAATTTGATGTCCACATAGTCCTTTCAATCAGGTAGATGATGCTTGTTTCTCATGCACTGGAGATGTAAATACTGGCTGTTTGAATTATAGTTGCTTTAGATTTGTATGGATAAAGCATTGCAGGGCAGAACGCTTATATGTTTTTTGTTTTATAAACTAATCAGCAATTGAAATGCACTAGTGAGCTCTGATTTTTATCTTGTAATTCTCTGTGATTTTCAGGTGATACACTAGGTTCTTTTGTATATGTTCCATGTGAAGTGATTAAGCAACGCATGCAGGTTCAAGGCTCAGGAACCTCTTGGAATTCTGCTATCATGAATGACAAATTGCGAATGAAATCCGGTGCACAAATGTATGGTTATTACACTGGAATGTTCCAAGCTGGATGTTCAATATGGAAAGAGCAAGGACTAAAGGGATTATATGCTGGGTAAATATTTCCTTCTTTGTATATTATATTTACTGTTAGATGATAAATACTTGGGTTTCCACATTCAAACAATTATGTTGTCCAACTCCAACCACATATGATCGATCATATACAATCCATGTATAGCCATACATAGATGCCTAATACCTTGTATCTGCCACTTTTGTTTTGAATGTTTCTACCCTTTTGGGGATTTTATACAAGCTTTCATTTTAGATGGCCCAAGTGCAATCTTGTTATATCTTCTGTCTTCCTTATTCTTTTTCATCTTTTGTTGTTCGGCATGTAGGGGCATTTAACAGTATGTGTCCATAAGTGCTATTGATCTTCTGAATTGGATCCATGCAGAACGTTCTTTTAACCTTATATTTAAGATAGTTTTTCTGACATCTGGAGTATTCTAAACATTTGGACTATTGATGAATTTCATTCTTCTTTGTACCTTTTCAGGTATGGGTCTACACTTGCAAGGGATGTACCATTTGCTGGCCTTATGGTAAGTAATGTAATTTATTTTAGATTTAGTTGCATACGCTGTCTGTGTTTACTCTTAGTTTCCTTTTTGTTGCATTTGTATTTTTAATAGCCATTTTAAATTTAATTCAGTTGAATAATATCTTTTATGATCAATAGTTGAGGAAAATGATCAAGGCATTGCATGTACCACATATCTAGCATTCCTTCATCTATACTTTTTTCTTTCACCACCACATTCTTTCTCCATGAATGGAGAATGAGCTCATCATTAAGATTGCTTTTAACTTCTTTTCATTTATATGTATGTTTTTCTATATGCATAAATTGAATCACTGGGTTGATTAGTTCCGTGCCTCAATCAAGGGAGAACTGACTACTGATATCATTTCCCCTTTTTTTGTATGCCAAACTGTTATCAATTTAATCACGAAATTCCTTTGAAAGTGTCCACAGCTTATGTTTACTCTATTTGCATCTTTGATTCAATATTAAATGGAATTAATGACCCACCGTGCAGGTTATGTTCTACGAAGCCCTGAAAGATTTGACAGAGAAAGGGAGACGAAAATGGGCTCCTAATTTCCATGTTGATAGTACTTTCGAGGGACTTGTATTAGGAGGATTGGCTGGTGGTATTTACCCTGCTTCTGGTTCAGCTTATTTCATGCAGTTTTTATTTCATTTTTTTAATGATTGAATGCGGAATTTATTGTGCCCTGGAGACTGTTAATACTCTTATTAAAATATGCAGGGTTTAGTGCATACCTTACCACTCCCTTTGATGTAATAAAAACAAGATTACAAGTTCAGGGATCATCCGCAAGGTATCAAAACTGTCGCATTGTTATTAATGATCTATAGTTGTGGACATAAAATTTTCTCAAACATCAGAAATTTCGTTTGCATCCATAGGTTTTTAGCGAAGAGCAAACCTTTAATTGTCATCGAAGCTGGATTATCTAGCCTAAATTACTACATGCATTAAGCATGTTCTCCCTTTTTTCGGCATCTCGGTTACTATTACCAAGTTTCATGCTTCCCCCCTTTTTTTGGTAATGTTTAACATGTTTGTGCTATATGTTAATAACAGCTATAATGGATGGCTGGATGCAATGAGTAAAATCTGGAAAACCGAAGGCCCTAAAGGAATGTTCCGGGGAAGCGTCCCCCGGATCACATGGTATATTCCAGCCTCGGCTCTCACCTTCATGGCTGTTGAATTCCTACGGGAACAATTCAACGAGAAATTGGAGAATGACAAACTGCAAGAAGTCACGACCTTGTCGATCGAGAAACCAAAGTCTTCTTTCCGAGAGGTAGCTTGAATTTTCATTCAACGATTTTAACCTAGGGTTTTGTCAGATTTTGCTTAATTTAATGGTAATGTTTTTGAAGCCATTGGAGTTATTAACACTATAACTGACCACTGGCCGGGCCTAGGACAAGAGGTTTTTAAATTTGTATACGTATTTAAATTTAATTATTAGAATGTAAAATTAAATAATGCAATTATACTTATTTAAATTTAATTATTAGAATGTATGGTTTCAATGAAAACATGTGAATTGTAACGACATGACGTGATCATTTCATACAATCCTTTCCTGTTAATGGTAAATGTTGATAACAAAACAATATTAAATTTTGAAATTTAATAAATTAGCAGTATTTCGATGTAGCAATTTAAAATAGTATATGGTTAAAATATTTTATGAAAATCTATTAAAAATAGGGATAAATTTTAAAATTACGTACGAACTTTGCTTAAATAATTAATGTGAAGCATGAATTTAGTTTTGTATAAATTTACCCATGATATAAATTTGATTTAAATTCTCACAAATTATAGATATTATTGTCAATGTGTTCTCACAAATTATAGATATTATTGTCAATATAATATTTTTTTTAAATAAATTGGATTATATTTTAAGAGTTCAAGGATTACAAAGTATAATACTTCTTTAAAAATTCAAATATTGAGAATACAATAAAATTTTAAATAATTATATTTATTCAATAAGAGAATAAATTGATATATTCATGTATTTAAATGTATATTATTAAATTAAATTCAAAGTTTAGTGTGCATTTGAACCTCAAATGAAGTTTCATGAATATAACTACAAAATTAAATCATGTATGTTTATATTCAAATTAAATCGCTAAAAATGCTTGTTGATGCATTTTAAATTTTAAATTTTTTCTTTGTGAATGTTATACATCTTCATTTAATAAAAGAATGATAAAAGGTCAGAAGTAAACCCCAACGTTTGAAATTTTTATTTTGGCCCATATTCAAACAATTTTCACATATATAAAAAAACCGTTAAGTAAAAAAGAAACAAGAAAAAACTTAAAAATAAAATATTCATCAACAAAGATGAATTTTATTTATGTACAAAATCAGCAAAGTGACCAAAGGTCGCCGCCTGTAAAAAAGAAATATAATAAAAAAAGAATTTAAATTTTTTTTATTTATTTAATTGCTAACGTGGCAAATGGAATTGATTAAAATATATGGTTTTTTTTAAAATAGCCCTAAATTTTTAACATTTACACATTGTAATAATAAATAATTATATTTATTCAACATGAAAATAAATTGATATGATTATATATTTAAATGTATATAATTAAATTAAAATCAAAATTTTATGTGTATATTTGAATCACAAATTAAATTTTCTGAATATAGTTACATCAAATTAAAATTCATGCATCAAATTACACGTTAAATCAAAATCACGTATGAATGTAGTATTTATCTCAATAAATATCGGAAGATATTAACATAAAAAATTAGCAAAAAAACTTGACGTGTCTGAATTATTCAATTCTTTTCGGTATACTTATTAGTATATATATTATTAATCAATTAATCTAAGTGAAATATTGTAGAGGTTTATTATGTTATAATTATCGTAATTCAATTTTTTTTATTTACAACTTCAGACATTAGATCTATTGACCTTATTTAAGGGATATAAGTTACAATTTATAATAAACCGAACTATCTCAAGAGGCGGAAGGTAGTGGGGACATGACCCTACTAGATTTTGAAAAATTATAATTTAGTCCCTTAAATTTTTGAAAAATTAATTTGACTCTCCCAAAATTTTAAGCATTTCATATTAAACTTTCAAAATTTTGAAAATTTTAATTTAATCCCCTTCTAGAATTTTTAAAAGTTCACAAAAAATTTGATAATAATTTCAAAAAAAATTATTTAAAAATAAGTGCAATTATTTTTTTTGCAATAAACCTTCAAAAATTTAATTTAAATCTTTATTTTTTTATTTAAACCCCAATTATCTTGTTGGTCTACTCTCCATTATTGTAGAGTGTATATATGATTCGGATTATAGTTTGGAGATTAAGATGTAATTAAATCTTTAATACTAAATTTAGGTTTGTTTATATACCGATAACGTAAGAAGGGATTTTATATTATGCCAAAAAATTTAATAAAAGATTGATAATCCAAAACCAAATTTTAATTTTTTTTTTTGATAATCAACTAATTTTTTTTTTTTGTTAGATTAAATTGATTTAAAATTGCAAAAACTTAATAATTTTTGACAATTTAAATTTTTATTTTTATTTTTTTTGTCATTTAACTATCAACATTTTTCTATTTTGGTCCCCTCTTAGTTGGTCAAATAAAAAAATACTATAATATATTATTATGTTTGACTGGAGGGACCAAAAAATGCTATAAAAAATAAAAAATGCCAAATCAATGATTTCATTAGGCTTTTAACGAAGGAGGATCAAAACAAAAAGTATTATAGTTTGGACAATTTTAATGAAACAATTAATTGAGTGTCCAAAAAAGATACAGGTAATAGTTTGGTGACCACCAGTGTAGTTTTCCCAAAAAATCTTGGAGCCAAGCCATAACCCACCAAATATAATCTACACAAGCCAAACAAAGGAGGCATTGGGGGTTCAATCGCTGATCCTCGAATGGCGGCCGAGAAGCGGTGTCTTTACGAGGTTTTAGGCCTATCCCTCGACTGTTCTCAGGACGAAATCCGATCCGCCTACAAGAAGCTCGCTCTGCGACGCCACCCCGACAAGCTCGTTCAATCCGGCGTTTCTCCGGAGGAAGCCACCGCCCAATTCCAAGAGCTCGTCCACGCCTACGAAGTCCTCTCCGATCCCAAAGAACGGTCCTGGTACGACTCTCACCGCTCCCAAATCCTCTTCGCCGATCGCAACGCCACCTCCAATTCCCCCATCCCCGACCTCTTCTCCTTCTTCTCCAACACCGTCTATTCGGGTTACTCCGACAAGGGTCGGGGATTCTACAAGGTTTATTCTGAACTGTTCTCTAAGATTTATGCCAATGAGATTGACTTCGCTAGGAAGTTAGGGTTGGGGTTGGATATTGTAAAAGAAGCTCCTTTGATGGGAAATTTAGAGAGTCCGTACGCTCAAGTCACGGCTTTTTATAACTATTGGTTGGGGTTTTCGACTGTTATGGATTTTGTTTGGGTTGATGAGTATGATGTTATGGCCGGACCTAACCGGAAATCGCGGCGGGTTATGGAGGAAGAGAATAAGAAGTTATGGAAGAAGGCGAAAAGGGAGTATAATGAGACCGTTAGAGGGCTGGCGGAATTCGTTAAGAAGAGGGATAAGAGGGTTATCGATATGGGCGTGAAAAAGAAGGAAGAGATGGAGAGGAAGAAAGAGGAGGAGAGGGAGAGGAAGAAGAAGTTGGAGAAGGAGAGGTTGGCGAGAGTTAAGGCATACGAGGAGCCGGAATGGGCGAAAGTGGAAGAGGAAGAAGTGGATGATTGGGATGAAATGGAGGAGAAAGAAAGAAAGAAGGAAGAGTTTTATTGCGTGGCCTGCAGCAAGAAGTTCAAGAGTGAGAAGCAATGGAAGAATCACGAGCAGTCGAAGAAGCATAAGGAGAAAGTGGAGGAGTTGAGGGAGTCGTTTATTGCTGAGGAAGAAGAGGAAGGGGATTTGGAGGTGGAATTGGACGTGGAGGAGAAGTTTAGGGAGGGTCTAAGGATCGAAGAGGAAGGGGAGAATGAAGGAGAGAATAGAGTTGGTGAGCTAAGCGAGGAGGATGACAGGTTTTTTGATGTTGACCAAGGGGGTGAAGAGGGTGTTGAAGTCGATAGTGATACCAATCATGATGATGATGATGAAATTAGTGTTCTTGAAGCAATGGTGTCCGGGCGGAAAGATAAGAAAAATGTTCCTTTCAAGAGTGAGGACATGGTTTTGCAGACGGGACTCCATGTCAAGGATGGAAGTGACGAGGAAGAATATATGGAATATGGTAGACGGAAAAACAGGAGACGAAACAAAACAGGGAAGAAAGACAAGAGTAAGAAGAACAGCAGTGATGCAATGAAGAGTGACATAAACGAAACCGAAAGCAAGAATGAAGAAGCTAGTTTAAGTGATTCTCTGCATGTGGAGGAGAAGCAACCTGTAGAGGATGTGGGCAGTAATGGTGAAAAGGATGATAAATTAGGAAACGATGATAAGATTTCAAAGCAACCTCTTGATAGAAAAGGGAATACAAAGAAAGAAACCAATACAAAATTGAAATAAATCATCTAAAGGAAAGAAAGCAAAGGTATGCTTTAATCTCCATTTTTATCAATATTTTCTTCTGATGAAACGATAGCTAGTTACCTCCATATATATAATATGTATGTATGCATGCATTTACATATGTAGTACATGGCTAGAATACAAGGAACTACATAATTGCTTGCTTCTTTACATGCTCGAACACACACAAAAAAAGTTTTTTAGCTGATTGACTAATTAAATTGCAGTGTTTATATAATTTTCATCATGCATGTATTATTGCCACAAATATCTTAGGATTGGAGACTTTCTTGATGATAGTAATCCTTGCTAAGCAATACAAAATTAGTTGTTAGCAGGGGAAGAATATGACATTAGAAAAGAGATGGAAAACTTTAATCTACGGATTATCTAACCCGGTTCTACTAGAAACCTTTGAGCACTTATTTCTCATAAGATAACCGAACATAAATGGAACAAGGGATAGCCTTCCATCGTGTTTGATTAACCGGTAGTAGAACTTTTCTAATATGCATTAACATGCAGGGAACGGCGAAGCATTCCAGCAATGTATGTGAGACATGCGGAGAAGAATTTCAATCAAAGTATGTATATATTTTATTCTGGTTGCCATTCTTTTCAAAAATAATATTGAAGCATTTGCATCACACCTTTCATGCTCGTGGCAGGAATAAATTACACAAGCATCTGGGTGACAGCGGTCATGCGGCATTGAAATTCCGATAATAACATTATAAAAAGAACATACATCCTAACACTGTTGATGTGCTTCCTCAACGGCACGAAATCCATCGACAAAACTCGTTCTACCGAGCTCAAGTGACATTATATTTTTTGGAATTGTTATCTTATTTTTCAATTTTTATTGATATTTTGTATTCCTTTAAATTCTTGCCAAGTTTTAGAAGATAGAAAGGAGATTTTGTATTTTTGTTAATGCTTTGGGTCGGGTAGTATGACAGCTATTTCAGTATTTTTGAGCTTTGGCATTCTGCCATTGTATCTTATAAGGACTGACCAAAGAAGTCCAACAAAGAAGTGAGATTTTGTGGCATGGCTTCCTCTTGTATTGTGAAAATCCTTGAGATTACCCAAATCCAGCAGCAATCTCTTGAATACCCAAACTTTGCCTGTTGAGTGACCCTTTGAATATACACATACAATTTAAGTCATAAAACTTAAAAAAAATTTTAATTTTTTTATTTTTTAAAATTTTTTATTTTAAAATAATAAATTTTAACTAAGTCCTAAATTCAAACCTAAAAATTTAATATTTAGTTGACATTTTCATTTAAAAATAATAATTTAACTCTCAAAAAATTAAATTGTCAGAAGATATAAACATTGATGATAAATGACTAAATCTTAATTATAACAAAATAAAGTTTATATTAACACAGCATCAAATATTTTTCTAATATTTAATTTTTTATAATTTTTAATAAATTAATAATTTTTATTTAATATATATATAATATAAATCAAAATTAAACTTCTGTTGAATAACAGATTTATTTTGATTAAAATTATATGGACTAATCAATATATTATTTTTTAATATTGTACTATGCTTTTAATTAAGATTTGGAATTTTGATTATTTTATTTGAATTACACATACACATGGCAGTCATCGTTACTTCATGCTCTCTTTTGAGTCTTGAAATTTTTTTTAAATTTTTTATCATTTATTAAAAGAATAACATCGTATTAACTGGCAACATCAATACAAAATTTAATATTTAGTTGACATTTTCATTTAAAAATAATAATTTAACTCTTTAAAAATATAAAGGGTTAAATTTAACTAAAAAAATCAAATTGTTAGAAGATATAAACGTTGATGATAAATGACTAAACCTGTTTATTATACAAAAATATAAATTAATTTAAAAACAAAATAGGATATATAGAACGGAAATAAAAATAAAAATCTCAAACCATGTAATACGGATTTAATACGACCAGCAAAAGTAATAGAGCATCATTATATTGATGTCGTTTTGGACCCTTTGATTTTATCCCAAAATGAAGGGTGTTAGTACGAAACAAACAACGTTGGTTAATACCTACAGAGGCTTTACAAATGAATAAAAGTATTAGACCTTACTTGAGCTGTGCATATCCACATGTTTTTAAGCAAAATAGCAGATGGAGAATCAACAAATCTCACCAAACCCTTTGTACTCATCTTCCAAAAGTGGAATCAGCTCCAATGGTGGCAAATTAAGGATAGACAACCCGAGTTGACAGCCGTCGGCATGAGTAGCTAACCATTCCGCACACCGATTCTCTTCCTTTCGGATCATATGCACTTTGCAATCCCACTCGCCCTTGATAAGTGCACGGCAGCTTTCGATGAGGGCTCGATTAGGATCCAGGAGCGAAGGGGATTTCTTTAAACTCACCACTGCAGCAGCAGAGTCGGACTCGACCTGGACTTTTTTGTACCCTCTCTCCCTAGCAAACTTCATTCCCTGATATAGTGCCCACAAATCCGCTGCTAAGCAGTTGCAGATTCCCAAGTTAAGATTGTAACCAACAATCCACCTTCCTGATTCATCACGGATCAGTCCGCCAACACTAGCAGCACCAGGGTTCCCGGTAGACCTCCCGGCTACACTCAACTTCACCATAGTTGAAGCAAAAGGCGCTGAACATAATGATGTCTCTGTATTGCAAGGCAATATCACATGCCTTTCAGCTTTGTCCTTTACAGTACAAAGATCATTGGAGGAACTGGGAATCGTTTTAGATTTATCCTCGCTAAGACTTGATGAGCCTCTCAAGCCTTTCTCTCTCATTTCATCTGATTTTTGTCCTTCATGTTCTTCGGCTTTGATTTGTGTTTCAAGTTTTGTCCCTGTATTTAACAAACGGGAAGGACAGACAGCTGTACAATCATTTACCACCTCTTGAACTTCAGCTTTCACCTCCACAGCACATGAACCAGCAATTTGAGATTCGTCTTTGCCGGGCCTTCTCTACTTTTGAAGGGTTTTTCATCTTCATGTACTTCGGTTTTAACTTCAGATCCAACTTCTCTCCCCTCTCCCAACATACATGGATGAAGACGAGCAGCTGAAGGATCAGTTATCTGATTATATGCAGAAACCTGTTAGAGACATACAACATACAATTCTCAAATAGTTTAAACCCACATAAACTTTAGATTTTGGTATAATCAATATTCCTGGTACCTGATTCTGATTTTGAGATCGTTGTAAACTATCATCTTTGGTAGATTCGTGAAGTTGTGATCTGCAAACACCAAAAGCTTCTACAGATCCATGAGGTTGTGGTCTACAAACTTGGAAAGCGACTTGCTTTTTGCCCGGACAACCAGTCCCCTCTTTCTCTCGACTCATAATGCCTCTCTCATCCAGAACATTTTTCCCTTTAGATGCCCCATCACTAGAATCAAGTTTTGACATATCAAAACCAGGAAACATGTTGGCTTCAACAATACTGCCAGGCAACCTACCGAGCGAGCTCTCTGAAGGAGGCTCAACAGGGAATTTGCTATTGATTTTCTCAGTACTTTTAGATGGTAAATCAGACTCAATGCAGCATTCTTGTTTGGATTCTGGAGAAATCTGTTGAACAGCAGAATTCAAGTCCCCTGAGAAAGTTGAAAATTTCCCATCACTAACTGAAAGCTTTTTTGCAGCTTGTTTATTGAAATCCGGCGTCAATACTTTTGAAAGAACCATATCAGTAATCCCTACTATTTTTCCGCCTATCATGTCGATATCCATATCAACAGCCTCACTGCTATTCATATTGGCATTACCATCATCATGCATATAAGACACCAATGAAGGAAGTTTCTGATGTACATTCATTCGATTTTCTTTCTCACGGCAGAAGACTCCCACAAAAAAGTCCATAGTTGATCTAGTAAACACGTCTAAGAACATTACAATAGTATTAGTCATCTTCATGAAGGCATTGAGACCATATCCATTGAACATCAATATTTAGCACACTAAGCGAAGCCAACAAGTAATTTATCACATCCTAAGCAAAGAACACTTTAATTTGGAGTAATATTCAAAGAAAAAATAACCTATACTAGGATATGGATGTGAGTGTTGGACATGGGTACGTCTCCAATATTGGCATGGAGATTGTTTTCAAGATTTCATGTATTTGGAAAGTCCTTGGGGGATTATATCCTCATACCCATGTCTATATATGGGTCAGATACTGATTTTGGATGGTACTTCAAGAAAAATGAAAAGTCAAAGCAACATCAGAAATAACCCTAATACATGGACTTGATTATGAGGATATGATCCTCCAGGAACTCTCCAAATACATGCAAAAACTTAGAAAAACTAAACTTGTCCGTGCTAGACACACTCCCGTGTCCAACACTCACACCCAAGTCCGAGTAACATAGTGCCTGATAAATTGTTCTGAATGAAAGCTGACAAAGAGCTAGAGACTTACCCTGCAAATCTGCATGCAACTGTTTAGATGTAAATATCAACAACTCCACATCATCAATGTAACTTATCATCACTGAATTTTTCATCCACATGAGCTCAAATAGTTGGTTGTAATTCTGTTGAGATCTGCATTTCAAAGAAGACATTGATGTAAGATGAGATGAAAACCAAAACTGCAAAATAATTTAATCCATAATTTAACATGTTGACGCAAACCTTTCCATGTAATCCGCTGGAAAAAAGTATAAAGCAATGTCAAAAAGATCTAAACAACCATTCTGCAATATATCAGCCTGAAGGTGACACTGTTGTAGCAGATTAACCTGAAGAATTGGGGGCATTTTCTTTGAAAACTCAAATGCTTTACGGTGGACTCTGCAGGGCGGTCGAGCCAGGAAACCACCAAAATATTCACCCAGGGTAGCGTATCGAGAAATTTGAAACCTCCCCTAAAAGAGGTGGTGGGTGAAAGTCAATACTGTGGTATAAAGTAAACATATTGAAAGTAGCAATGAATGCAAATTGCATGCTGTAGGACCTCATGGAATTTTCAGGCTTATATTGTCCCGATTTTTCATTTTTCTTTAGGTACCCAAGTTTGGCACATTTTGAACATGAGTATGAGATATGACCCTCAAGATCCTCCAAATACATGGAAAAACTCAAATGCATATCTGACAATTACATCTGAGTAGCATAGGTTCAAGCAATATAGATAAACTGAGACAAACTGCTTTAAAGGTAAACAAATATAGAAGAGACTCGAACATGCCAAGCACAAAAGCATAATTGACAGTGATGAAAGCTTGTTTTAAAGTCTTCTAAACAAATCTAGCGCAAAGTTTTAAATCCTCAAGAAATCCATGCCATTTTTTCTATTATGTGATGAATTATCTGGACAAATTTCAACAAGTATACAATTTAGTAATAAGAAAGAATGTGGTGCGTGCAATATCATGCAACGGCGTTCTTACTTACCTCCAGGTAGCATATAGAGAAGGAGCATGTGGTCTATATAAGGAAACCTTAATTCGATTCCAGGTTTCTGTTTTGGGGACATTGAGGTTCTCAGGTTCAGCAACGTTATGAAAGTCTTGACCTGAGAAGGAATTTATTTAAAAAACACATCACACATTGATCAGCTAGAAAAAGATTCAATATAATCAATATCACAACCACAATTTGAACATTAAAAACTTGGATGATAGATACCATAAAAATTGGAAAATTAAGTTTAGAATTAACTTGCCTGAACTTATAATATTTGCATGATGCCTTGATGGTGAAGATCGGGTTGCTCTCATAGCGTCTTCAGTCTTAGAATGAAGATTTGTGAGCTCTTTACTGGTAGGATGGTATCTGATATCTTCCCTTTGCGGACATTTTCTTTGTTGGGAACAACATGGGCACTTTCTATTGAAAAAATAATATACAATAAGAGCAGATATTTACCACCAGAAGCTAAGACTATAATATCAATCAAGTGGCCAAAGACTGCAAAATAAGTGAAGGATAAACACAAATAAAAGGATACAGCAACAGCAGCTTTAAAAAATCAATTTGGACCGCTTGATGAACTTGAAAATTCAATACTTCTGATCATGTAGCACCATACAAATTGAAAACTAACGCTCAGTCATTCACTAAGACCGGAAATATCATCACATAAAAGGGTCTGACACACAAGTTGAGTTATAGCAGTCGAATGTTAAATACAAGGTCATAGATATAATACATAAGGTCATAACTTAATAAGATACAGCTTCTATCATAGAAATTTGGAACAAAAGATTTTCACCTTTCAAACAATCAAACATCTCCAAAACAAATCTTGGGCTTTTTTGTTTTTATTTAAGGGAAAACATAAAATTGAAAGACATGTCAAAATGATATCATTGAGAAAAATTCTTGCCTGTATTGATGATAGATGAACAAAGCGTTGAAGTTGCAGGTACAGAAAATGTCTCTTTCATTTTGTTCATTCCTTTAGCATCAACTTTACTTTTGACTTCTTTAGCAGCCATAATAGAAGATACTGGCTTTTCATTACTGCCGTATTTCTTTGCAAGTGTCCGAGGAGCCTTTTCTTCATCTTCTGCAGTGGACCATAGAAGCAACCATTACTCACATAAAGTTCAAGTGCTTTATTTTCTCCTTTCCCCAACGGGGGAAAGAGAACCTATATTTTTGCCTAAGACTGAAACTTTAGGATAATAAACAACCTTGATTCAAGAAATTGGGTATTATAATGAATAACATAAACTTGAAATCATATGTCATATTAAGTCCAGCAAGGCTCAAGAGATATCATGATTAAAACTAACCAACTAGAAAGCTACGCCTACTGGATCACAATGTTTATCTTGTTGTTTCCTGAAGAGCCTACTCCAACAGCTTGAAAGAAAAATAAAATTAAAGGCTTTTACATTTTTGTAAATGAGATAAATACGCCATTAGGAACTCCTCTTTTTAACATCTTTCAACATTCTCGAGACAAAATTTATGCAAAAACAAAAGAATTAAAAGAAAAGTCAAAAAACTTATCACCTTTTGACTTGTTTGGTATTTGGACCACATGCTGACGACTTGATGGACTGATCTGCACACCACGACACCTAGGAACACTCACAGATCCTAACTGTAGAAAAGTAGGATTTCTTCTCTCCTTTTTCGGGTTAAAACAAGGGCCATTGCTTTTGGATCCCATAAATGGCCTATTGGATGGAGATGGAGTGAAGTTTGTTGGCACAGGTTTTGACCCAGAGTTGCTATTTGATGGAAATGCGGTTTTTGGTAAGCCAGAGGATAGCTTAATGGCTTCCTTAGTAGGAAGGAACTTCACTTTCCCAGTTTCAACAGCTTTTGCCTTTTACATGCAACCTGTCTCCTTAAGTCAAAAGAAACTTTCCTAGAAGAATCCAAAACATTTTCTGTTTGGCCAGATTTTAGAGAATCTACATCATTCTTTGGAAGACATAGTTCACATATCCAGTCTTCCAGCTTGTTTCTCACTAAGGCCCTCATGCAATAGCTTCCAAAAAAGATAACATATTGTATTCAGAATTGAAGGTTGAATAAACATAACATCTAACTATGAATGAAACAATCAGTTAAGATATTATTCTAGTTCAAGCAAGTAATTAAGGATGATATTTGTTAATACTTTCAGCATCAAGCAAGAAATATGATGCAGCAGATTCTTCAGTTAATTGATAAAAATTGGAAAATGGAAATCACACAATCATGAACATTCACATCAAAACACAAAAGGAAATTAACAGCATATCCCACAATCAAGGCTTTGCTAGTTTGGAAGGATGGAAAATATTATAATGTAATTGGTAGGTTCACATCAAAACACAAAAGGAAATTAACAGCATATCACACATACAAGGCTTTGCTAATTTGGAAGGATGGAAAATATTATACTGTAATTGGTAGGTTCCAATGCAATTTTTTGTACTTTATCACCTAATTATTAGAATAAAACATTCTTTCTTCCTTATCTGTTTCGATCCTCCCACCCACACAAATGCCCTAAGATTAATCCATGGTTATCCTACAAAAGACATCTAACGGTGCATTAAAAACATACAAGGGTTCACTTGTTTGGAAGGATGGAAAATATTTTACTTTAGTTAGTAGGTTTCATAACAATTTTCCTACTTTCTCACTTAACTACTAGATTAAAACATGCTTTCTCTCTTATTCATTTCCATCATCCAGGCAAGCAAAGCCTTAAGATTAACCAATCGCAATCTTACAAATGGCGTCTGGTGGTGCATCGAGAACAGGTATTAACAAGCTCCTCAAAACCAACAGCACCGCATACATCACAACACTTGTCCTGTTGAAACAAGGAAACGCCCTATAAAATTTCCAAATATCATTGTCCATTTAATAACAAGCAAATAATAATCAACTGCAATTAAACTGAAGTTTCACCAAGAAAACTTGCATTACAAACATATATAATGCAATTAAATAACCATAAAACCTCCGCACAAGCATTAGATATTGTAACATCAATGTTTATTATTTCAATAAAGGAAGTACATTTATATAGCTACCAAACAATTATAATCCCACAGTTAACTGCAACAGAGTTTAAAAAATGTAAAAATTCCATTTTTATGGCATTAAGTAATCTTTTTTAACATGATCAACGTTGTCTTCGTATTACTAATAGTACCATAATAACAATAAAAAATACATGAACGAAACCAACAGTGTTAAAAAGGGGAATAAAAGACCAGAAATAGAAAGTTTCAAGGTTGCAGGGAGCATTTTACCGAGTGGGTATCTCTTGATTGTCCCATTTAACTTGTGGTGGGTCTCGCTATAATATATTCTTTTTGTCGGATTTTAACTTTGATTTTGTAAATGTGTTTCTGTCGTCGAGATTTTCTCGAGAAAAAAATACCCAAGAACACGAACGAACGAAAATGGAAAAGAGGAAGAAAACCAGTGGAAAAGAAGAAGACACTGGGAGCTAGGAATTAAGATTTTTAATTGGATTATTTGATGGGATTGACAAAAAAAAAGTAATATTAAAAATAATAAATATCAAAACAACACCGAACATGACGGCGAACAAAGACGAAGGGATGTATAGATTGCCTCTCCCGATTTTAAGTATCATAGTATTTTAGGTCCTTAATAATTTAAATACTAATAAAATAAGATTGTTGTCCCTCCGTTTTTTATATTTTAAGGTTTAATAGATTCTTCCCCCTCCTAATGTTTGATCCTAACTCCATCTCTAATGGCAGAGTAAATAAATGTTTGAACTTAAACATGGGGTGCATCAATTTTGCTTGCATATTCTAGGAAATTTGTGGAACAACTTTTGGATACAACTTTCAAAAGTAAACTAAAATGCTATACTCTTGGTCAATAACCTCAATGTTTTTTTTTATCTCCCTTGTACTTATTAAACTTGAAGTAGCTTGAAGATGTGGTTGCATTCAATGTGATCAATAGAACAAAATAATGAGTTTACATTACAGTCAATATTAAAGAACAAGATATATAACAAATATTTTATATTGGTAAATGCATCAATGTACACTTTAAATATTGTTCATCGATAATCATAAGGTAAAATCTACTTCTTACTTTTTTTATACATTGAAAGAGTTTTTGTCTTAAACCAACAGGGTTGCTTTAAAGTAAAACAAAAAGTTGAGTGACTCCAATAAAAGTTTTAAAATTTTGGTGACCAAAATAAAAGTATTTTAAAAGTTCAGTGACCATTTATTTAGTTTAACATTGAAGAAAAAAAACTAACGGGCTATGTCAGCATTTTCTAACGGAAATTAACAGGAGGGACCAAAATGAAAACGAAATAAAAGTTGGGTGAACCCAATGAAAGTTTTAAAAATTCGATGACCAAAATAAAAGTAACGTAAAAGTTCGATTACCATTAGTGTACTTTACCCTTGAAATTTTAAGACAAGCGATATAACCTTGTTGTTAAATTGAAATAAACAGTTTAGTTTTAGTCCTCAAAACTCATATTTTTTTTATTAATATGGTCTTAATTTGAAATCATTTAATAAATTTAATCATTTATGTTTAAAATTTTTATAAGTGAAGTGATTGTATCTACTAGTAGGTGGTGATAAGATTATAATAGGCTTGTTCTATTAGCCTGTCAGTTATCTAGTAGTGAAATGATTATATATGTTGAGTTATCTAATAGTTTGACAAGTGATAAGAGAGTGTGCCAAGATGATACAGTGCTAAAATTTTAAATATAAATGGTAATTTATTGAATTAAATTTTTAATTAAAACTAAATTGATAAAATGTATAAGTTTTATGACTAAAATTATTATTATACTAAACCATATTTCAATTTTAATAGTAAATCGATCTATTTGTCACAGAATTTTAATTTAATAATTAAACTATTATTTTTATAAAATAATTATCGGCCAAATATGCCTGACCTACAATAACTTTTATTAAAGATCCTGAGATGTGTAATTTTTCATTCACCTTCTAATATTTATTGTTCAGCGGATTGCCAAAATGATTAAATAAATATAAGACAAACTAATAAATCAAGGACAAGATATCAGAAAAAAGGAACATTGTATTTTTTTTTTTGCACAAAACCCATCAAATTCGGACAAAAATTATTTGTCTCTTCTTGATATTTTTTAATGCTTAAATATTAAAAAAATTAAATTTTAAGTCGTAAATTCTACTGTACCCTAATATTTTAAATTCTAATTATTTATTATAAACCTTAACTTTAAACACTAAATTTATTTTTTTAGGGTAAAATATAAATAGTATCACAAAAAATTAGAAGAGTTTTATTCATCAGATCCCTAGAATTCAAACCCCAAGAATGAATTATTTGCCAATAAGACCGTAGAAATGATGCATGAGTAAACGAAGTCAAAGTAAAGTGGATGAGGTTTTTAACTTTTATATCATCGTGGAGTAATACATTACCTGAGAAATCTGGTTTTCAGCATATTGCGCCTTTTCAGTTCTGGGTACATCGTTATTAGGTGCTGAATCAACATCGTGTGTTTTTGAGGTTTTGAATCCACTCACATTCAACCCTAATGACGACGAACTGCTTTTTCCCCCTTGTAATTTCACCATTTTCAGAGGCCGATTTACTGCTTGTAAAGGATTTCGAAGAATATTTAATTTTCTGCGTCTGTTATTAAAATGAAAAACACAAGTTAATAAGAAATGTTGGGATATTAGAAGAAATAAAAAAAAAACTAGGGTTCTACTAACTTGAAAAAGATACAGCGGACGGCTGATGCTACATGTCACGTGGCTAGATTTCCAACCAGCCCACCGTGCGGCCTTAGGCGATGTGACTCAAGACAAACGCCTAAGTAAGCCTTTTTCAACCCTCTCGGAAGATCAAACTTCCCAAGCACCGACAAACGCAAAGCGTTCTACGCGGAATCGGATCAAAAGAGATGAGCGAAGAAGAACTTCGAAAGAACGCTCACGAACAAAGAAAAGAACACAAGAACATTCAGATGATTTAGAGTAAATGTCTTTATTCCTTGGAAACTTGGATACATCAAATGAGGAGGGGAAGGCCTCTATTTATAGTTGAGTTCCCCTTAATCCGACGGTCTATACAAATTTACATCAACGGCTAAGATCAAAGCCCACCAACCACAATAGTACAATCCTGGGAATATTCCCATCTATTTATGGTAACAAATCCTATGTATACAAGGCAAGTTTACATAGGTCAAAGTTGATGGATATGCTTTCTAGAATCTCCCACGGATCGGGCTAAGTCTGGTGGTCTCTTTGGGCCCAAGATCTCTATTTGAACCTCTTGGGAACCCTGGTGTGCACCCCGTGATGTCAATGACTCGGGCCTCGGCTGACGGCCCGTGACATACAGCTCAAGAAGATGACAAGAGAGAGCACTAGTGTTTGCCTTGTGGAATTAATGCAAATGAAAAAGGCTTTTTCACCCTTAAACTTAAATAAAAGTTGTCGTAGAATTTAAATAAGAAAATGTGTTTAGCCTAATGGTTAAGGCTTTTTCATGCCTCTTACATGTTCATGGTCGATTGCATTCTTGAAATCTTTTAGGCTTAACGGTCAATCAGGTACACAACATATATTTTTTTTCTTGTTTTGTACTTAACCTTTCTTCTCTAACTCAAATTAAGATTTATCAACGACCGTTAAAAGAATATTATTATCTAATTATAACATAACACGTGACCTATTTTTTATTTAATTTTTGAATATTTTTTAAAACATCAACTTCGTGAAAAATCTAAAGTTTTATTTTCTTTCAATCAAACCTTCAAATCACATATCTCTCATCGTTCGGCATCTCCACACGTCTGCGGTTCACCGTTTACCACCCAAAGCGTCATATACCTTATCGTTCAACATCCTCACCCTCTAGTCGTCGATTAAAAGCCCAATTGATTTCTTTTTTCTTCATTGTTGGATGTTCGTCGACAAAACAATCGATTTACTGATTTTTGACGACGAAATGATGGGGTTTTCAATTGTGGGGGCCGACGAAAGCAACGGTGGCCGGTGGTAGTTTAATCGGTAGTGGGAGAGGAGGAATTTAGGGATTAGGGTTTAGATTTGGAGAACTTTGAACTGCGATGTCGTATTTTTTTATGATCGTGTCTTGCTTTAAATTTCTTTACGGATGCCTTTGTAGAAGCAACTTTAAACCTAGTTGGACTGCTCTTCAACGATGTTTCCATTGTATTTGCCAGGTCAAGACTTGAGACCAAATTTTTCAAAAAATGTTCAGATTTTGGGGGAACTGATGACTTCTTCACATTCCCAACTCTAGCAGCCCCTTGTTTACAAGTAGAACCAAATCTCTTCTGATTCTCAAGCAACCTGTCCGGATTCAAAGTCTTAGAGGTGTTTGATTTTGAAGCCATTTCATTTTCACGATCAACTGGATTTCTCGAGAGCTTAAGAACTGGGCTGGTACAGACACTTTCAGAAGTAATTGATGTTGAAGACATAGGAACATCTTCCTTTGTAACAGACTCGGGAACTATGGCATTGCTTAATTGACACTCTTCGCAGAACCAAATTTCCGGGATAGTCAAGATAACTTTTCGCATGCAATAGCTGAAAGCCATGGAAAAAAAAGAAAATAGGGTAATACTTCAACATTAGTGTCCAATCGCTGGTTCCTAAACCAAGTTTTCCTAAATTGTGGTCATAAAATACAATGATAAACACGGTAATCAAAAACAAGACTTTAAAACAACAAAAATAGCAGTTCGAACGAAACCAAGCATAAGACAGAAGGTAAGAATAACCAAACCCGTGTTCCCTTGCGATTTTGCACTGATAACAAGTTACAGCATGCTCTTCAAAGCCTACATCACCACATATATCGCAAGGATCAATCATCCTGCAACACGAAAAAGACCGAAAAATAAGTAAAAGGTTATAATCTGCTTATCAAATTATTCATTTAGCTTTGCATAGCCAGTGACCCTTGTTGGCATCAGAAATTAGTCTTCGCCTATGGCATTAAATAATGCAAATATAATCAACATAAGAGAAAATTTTGATGAATCAGCCAACAACAACAACACCATCACCATCATCATCATCATAATTAAAATTCAAGTTGGTTAGAATCCTGGTGAAGTAATTTCTTAGAATCAGCCAACAGATTATGGTGAAAAGTTCATGCAGCATGCAAATGGCGAGCATTGCTAAATAGAGCAAAACAACGTTGAGATAACTATTAAACGATAAAACAAGGGGGAAAAAGCAACAAAAAAAATTGTATATGATTCACCAATAAGGACATACTAGCAAATAAAAACAAGAAATTTCGCAAGAAAAACACAAACACGCAGAGAATTCTGATAAAAAAAAACAAGGGTTTAAGATTTTTCTCATTGTTTTACCAGTTAGATCATCAGGAAATGAAACTTTATTTATATTTCTATTCCAAAAATGGATTTTGAAATACTCTTTATCAAAAAAAACAGCTTCGACTGTGGGATGTTGAATTAAAAATAATTAAATAAAAATTTTTTATTAAACAAATAAATAATAGAAGAGTGCCAGGGAAGCTTTGTTACAATGTAAAATCCTCACCAAAATCCATACTTTTTGACTTACGTGTCCTTAATTTGATTTTTTTTTTTTTATTCGTAAATTGTCTTACAAAAAAAAGTCCAAAGACAAATTATGCTGAACGTTGAGTAAATTTGACAAATGTAGTTAACGGTAAAAACATTTAATATTATAGGATAAAATATTAAATTTTTTTAAATTAAAATTTTAAATTTATATTATAAATAAAATAAAAATATATATAATATTTTATTTAAATTAATCAACTAAAAATTATATATCGGTTGTTATAAAAAATGCAGTTATCATGAATATGATGAAATCAAGGGTGGTTCGGTAAGTGGTGACATGCTTTTATTGTGATTTGAATTTAAACAATATTATTTATACCTGATTTTAATTCAAATTAAAAAATATTAAAAAATCATAATTAGTATGTAATAATTTTTTAGGTTTTTATATCTTTAAATTTTTTTAACACCTTTTTATGAGTTTTAATTTTTTATGAATTTAATACGAGGTACAATTTTGTTGTCAAAGTATTATTTAACCCGAGATATTTTAAGTAATCTATAAAAAAAATTGTCCAAACATTAAGCCATCTACTTCGTAGGGATGGCAATTTGACTCAAACCCGTCGGATTTCAACCCAAAATTTAATTTGATAGGGGCTTAATTTGATTTTTTTTTTTTAATTTAGGTTACTAAAAAAAGTCCAAAGTTTGGGTTTATGGTGAAAATTTATCAAAAACATTTAAAAAACACTAATTTGATATATTTATTATATTTTTATATATTATATTTAATATTTTTATTAATTTTCTCTGATCATGTCGAGTTTAGTCGAGTTTTTTATTAAAATCTAAGGGTCATTGTCAAGTTATATTTTTTATTATGTCATATCAGGTAGGGTTGAGGATAAGATAATAAGGGTCGGGTCAAGGTTGGGGTGGCCAAAAACTCGCCCCGCCCCGACGTCATCCCTACTACTTCATCGGAAATCCCATTCTTTTTCTGTATTGAATCGTGAATGAATTGTTCTGCAATTAGAATAAAGTCAACTCGATTTAAATTATAACAAATAAATGGAGAGAATTATTTTTGGACAAATTTGTTTTCTTTATTTATTCATAGCGGCAACTGTTATATGGAAAACGTATATATTTTGTACAAAAAATTCGAATCTATAGGATTCCGGTCTAAACATAATTGAGAGTTCACTCTATCATTTCTGTCTATAAATTGAGAGAATTAAGCTGCAAGGGTTGTTTTTATATTAAACATCTAAAAATTCGATTAGGACTAGTCGGCCAATAAGTCGTATATCGGTAGTTAAACAAAAAATTATAACAAATAAATGAATTTATTTTTTTATTAAATAAAGAGATAAATACATTCTCAAGATTAATGTTAAGATTCGAACTTATATAAAAGGAGACAACATCAGTATCTTTGATCACTCAATCAAATAACAGATCATGATTTATTTACTTTTAATCATTATATTTGGAGATACAAAACAAATAAATAAAATACGATTAATGAATCAATTTTGATATTTACAATAATTAAGCTAAAATCTAATGTGTTTTGAATTGAATATTAATAACTCAGGCGGAATCTAGAAAATGTTAGGGATGGATGCCCACTTAAACTTTTCAAAAATTACACATTTTTCATTAATTCTTTTTAAATTTTTATGAATTAATTATTAACTTTTTATAACATTTAATTTTTTAAAAAATAGGTTCACTCAAAATCTTAAAATTTTATGTGTCCCTCATCATATATTTCTAATATGCACAAAATGTTAACGCCTAAAATGATTTTTAAGTGGAAAAAAGGAAAATATTTATAAATAATAATACCCTTTATATATATATATAAATTAAAATTAGAATTAAAATTTATATAAAATTAATTTTTTATTTACAATTTAGTCCTTTAAATTATATTTTTTTATGATTAAGTTCCCTAAAATTATTTTTTTACAATTAAATTCCTAAAATTATTTTTTATATATATAATTGTGGATTTGTTAAACAAATATTATATAATTGTAAATGATGTTTGGTTTATTGAATAATGTTGTAAATCTCACTTACACTGTCAAAAAAAATATGGAGTTATATATAAAATACGGGTTTAAGAATATTTATTTTTGAGTCAATTATAAATATTTACAAGTAAATCTTGAATATAAACACAAATAATTTAGTTCGAACAAATTTTGAATAAAATTTAAATAATAAAATAATTTTAGATTTAAGCTTGATTCGAACAATTCAATTTGAACACATTCCAAATAAAATTTGAATAATAAAATAAAAAATAATCAACTTTACAATTAATCTTTAATATTTTTACACGTGTCTTTTAATAAATAATTTACTCTGATTTAAAGTTTAATTTTTTAAAGTTAAAATTAAAAATTCAAAATTTAAATTTTATAATATAAATATGCAAACTTAAACTTACCCTAATCTATTTTGCTTGCTTGTTTCTTCTGATAAAACAAATCCCTCTAATGCAATGCAAATAACAGAAAGACAAATCCAAATCCAACAAAATTATAATATAAAGCATAAACAAGTGCAGTAGTAGTACAACCAAATTACTAGTAAATTAACAAGAGGATGATCTTGTGGTGCCAAATTCTCTTTTAATTAATAATTTAATTGAACCCTACAAGTACAACCAGATTTACATCAAAACATGCATCCATCGGTCACCACAAAAACCATGCTCTCAAAACAAATAAAATCCCCATTTCCATGTTCATCTAAGATGGTGGGGAACATAGCTTTAACATGTCCTTAGATACACAACATCTGAATATCATCACGTGGGTTTTTGTTTTTGTTGTCCTAGTCAACCCCACAATAGCATCAAGCCTGAAAACGCGAGGGTTGTGAGGGAAGAAATGGCATGAAGTCGGAATCCTCCGTGGCTGTAATCTGTGTTGGTCGTGCTGGTTCCCAGATGGGCCTAAGCCGGTGCCAACTCCTCCTAGCACTCCGGTCGGTGTTGTGGAGCCGTATGGTGTTGTGCCTGTTGGGGTGTTGGTTCTTGGGTTCATGGTCGTGGGTGTCATTGATGGATTTGTTGTTGTAACTGGAGTTGTTGGTGTTAAGCCGGTGCTGGTGCTATTGATCCGGGAAAAGGAAAACACACAAGTCACCATATATTTTTCCGAAAGCAATGAATCATATAACAAATTACAATGCAGACATATTCAAACATGTAAATAAAAGTTTGATACTCAAAACATATATAAATCAAATCTTTCAGGTTAGATCCATCCAATTCAATATACCCTCATCCATGATCAAAAGTATACAAACCAAATCTACCGACCGAACTAGACAGATAACACGATCATTGAATAAATCTACAGGCCGAACTGAACAGATAACGCGATCATTGAACAAATCTCACAAATATTTTTAAATGTCTAAAATAATAAATTCAAAATATAAAAAGTTACATTTTTAAACAGATGATTTTTAGAATGTAATAGAACATATTTTTACCAAAACATTATGATTTTTTTGCTATTTACCATGGTTAGAACTTAGGAAAAAAAAAAAAAAAAATGAAAATGAAAGCTTAGGGAAATTTGAGTATTTTATAAATAAAATAATTAAAATTCAAAATTGGATAGGTTTTCAATGTTTCAAAAAAATCATCCAAAATAAAGTGATGAAATAAGATAAGACAACAATTATAATTATAAAAGTTTTTTTTAAATTTTTAGCATCACAAATTTATGAAAAAGGGGAAAAAAAAAAAAAAAAACTTAGTGGCTCTTATCTCAATGAATGAATGCATTGGTCCATTTTCAAAGGGTACTTGCTATAAAGGTAGATCAAAGTCTGAATAAATAAAGGACCCTATCCTTTTTTTTTTTCATCTTCTCTCCGCTCAGAGATTTTTTTCTTTTATTTTCATCCCACCACCATGAAAACGGTGATAAGACTTTTTTTCCTCAAACAAAAAATACATAAAAAAATAATGCAAAGCACGAGGCAAAATTAAAGGAATTTGTGGTTGAAAAAATTTGAAGGAAACGAAGATGGTTGGATTTTATTTACATTTTTAGATAGATGTTATGTTATATATATGAAGGTAAAGTCATCACCTGATATGACGTTTCAGAATCGTCAGACATCTAATAATGACTTTGTAATACTACAGACACATTTAATATGTTTAAACCAATAAATAAACACTAAATGAGAGTTTCAAGAGACCAAAAATAGAACAAAATCGATGTTAAAATTCACACCAACAAAGCATAAATGTGATAACCCTTTACACTGTTCACTCTTTTAACTTTACCACTTGGTTGGCAATAAGAGACAAAATGGCAGATAAAGAGGTTATGAAGATAAAAGGTGAAAGTAAAAAAGAAATGTAGGAGGCAAAAGTGTTAGAATTTTGATTAAAAAAAGTAAGGATTTTGAATTGGAAAAACAGTTGATAAATATTTTCCTTGGATAAAAAATAAAAGCTAATACTTTTTTGACAGTCGATCTGCAATAACCCAACAAATAAACAGAAACTTGGATGCCAAAATTGATGTTAAAATTCACACAATAAAGATATGTATTTAATACAAATATATTCAATATATGAAGTTCTATATTTGAAAAACTATACTTTGTACCATAAATAGGAAGATAATGTGCTTAAGCACATTCAAATCCATGTTCCCATATACGTTAGAAAAATAACGGTACCAACCAAACTAAGATTCAATCATGACTCTATACCCATTTTTAAATTTACAAAAAAAAATAAAAATAATAATAATAACTTACTTTTTTGCTCAACTAGGTGGTCCAACTTTGATAAAACTTTAGACTAAAAACATTTGCATGTGGACCAACAATGTAAAAATAAACATACCATGGCCCATGGCCATGGTACAATAATTCTTACCACAGTTAAACCTGCTAAAAAACTATCAGAAATACATTTAAACCCTAATATTTTGGGAACAGTAGAATCATTAACATTACCCTTTTATTATATATCCTTAGGGAGGCAGGGTGCACACATTCTAAATCCAAAATGTTGTTAAAAGAAGCTTCTTTGTTTTTGGCTAAAAACATTCTAAATAGTGTATCTAATGACCTTAAAAATTGAATAATCGAATCGAATACGGAACACAAGCAGTTTAACAGGGAGTAAAAAGGAAAACATTACAGCATACCTGCCACTGGCGCTGGAGGGGTAAGAACAGCCGGCAGAGCCTGTGAAACACCAAAAAAAAAGGGTAAGTTTAGATTAGTTTTAACTTTTAACTGTCTTGGTAAAAAAAAAAAGTAGAGATTAGAAATGGAAGGGAAGGGAAATTACTAGGGTCAGTTGAAGTGATAGCAGCAGTGCCAGAGAAATCACAGGAGCCTTGAGCCTGGCCTTTTTTTTGGAAATAGCTGTTGACGGCATAATTGCAATGTGCTTTAACAGTGTTGGGGTTGAAGCAAGGTCCGTTTGAATGGGTAGGGTTACAGTCAGCACCGTTCCCACAAGCATAGTCCAATGTCTTCTGCAAGTTGGCTTCACCCACACCGTCTTTGCAAACACACCATATGGCACCTGCAGAAAAAAAACAACCCCCAAAAAAAAACACAGATTTAAGAGAAAATACCAAATCTAAAATGAGTTTTCCGGGAAAAAGAAAGGAACTTGAAACTGTAACATGAAGAGTTTACTTGAGTGGCCAGTCATGGCAAGAAAGAGCACCGGAAGCAGTAAAGCAGCAGCCATGGATGATGAGAACAAAAGGAAGAAAACTGAAGGTGGAGGGAAGTGAGAATGGCTGTGGCCAGGTCTGGCAGTGGCTGGGTCAGAGAAGATTGAGCCTGAGAGAGAGAGCCTGAGAGAGAGAGCGCAAAGCAAAGGTGGTTTGTTTGATGTTAAGACAAGGAGAGATAAATAGAGAGTGACGATGCGGTAGCGTTCTTGATGGTGGGATGAAGGTGTCCTTGTTTTATGTCAGTTTGTGGGACTCCTTTCTTTCGGTTCTTTAACTTCATTTCATACGGGTACATTTTACTATAATTTTGAGTCACTGGACTAATTAATAAACATTAAAAAAGTATGATTAATTTTTTTAAGTAAAAAAATATTCATTTTTCAATATAAATATTAATATTTGAATTTATACAAAATAAAAATACACGAGTATTCTTAATTACCATGTCAAATAATTCAACAATCATTTGTGACAATTGCGTAGTTTAATAATCATTTTGTAACAAATTAAATAGTAAATTTACTATTTTATAACAATTAAATATTTCAATAGTCATTTTGTAACAACTAATATATTATTTTAGTTGTTCAATCAGCCCGTCGTTAGGCTGTTAACGATAGCTAACAATTTAGTACCCATTTTATAACAACTAATATATTATTTAATTTTTTCGTTTAATATCAAATAGTTTTTATATAAGAACCTGCATAAATTTATATTAAGGGTTAAAAAATAAACAAGAACTATGTGAAGTAAATACAATTAAAAATGAATATAACTTTTTTAAAAAATATCACATGTTTTAGGCATTTAATATCTTTTGATTTATTGAACTTAACGAGTGTTTCTAGTGAAAACGTAGATGTTATTCATCTTAGGACACCCGATTTTAAATTGCTTGTCTGTAAGGTATATGTATATTGTCAAAGGGTTAAGTATATGTATGACAGATATTACCTTATAATCACCTCTCATATCCCTCAAATTTTGAGAAATTTATAATTTAGTCCTTCGAATATTCAAAAAAATATAACTTGCCCCCACAAAATTCTTAGAAATGAACATTAAGCTTCTTTGAATTTTTTTTAATTAAACTCCTTCCATAAACTTTAAAAAGTTCTCATTACATCTCTCATAAATTAAAAATATTTAGTTAGACACCACAAATTTTTTAAAAAATATATAAATTAAACACTTCAAATTTTTAAAAATTCAATTTAAACCTTTATTTTAAAAATTTTAAGTTAGCTATTTTAAACTCTTTTATCAAGTTTTGTTATTGTTTGTATTAAAAAAATCGTCGTTCTATCAAACTGTTTGTTAACAAAATTTTAAAAATAATTTAACAATACACTAATTTTTTAACAATATACTAACGCAGAATAAATAAATAAATTTTAAATATTAGATAAATCTAAAATAATTCAATATATATAAGTATATATGGATTTAATACGAATAAATAGAAATAAGATTAAATCTATAATTAGTCTCATTTATTTAAACCAGGTTGGCAACGGTGCCCACATACTTCACTCTTTCTTGGCTCGCAATTATGATGTCCTTTGATCAATCGTTTTTCATATTTTCAGTAATATTTAGTACGGTAAAGTATACATTTATTAATCGGGTAAGTGATAAAAATA
Source organism: Hibiscus mutabilis (assembly GCA_019671005.1). Lineage (NCBI taxonomy): Eukaryota > Viridiplantae > Streptophyta > Magnoliopsida > Malvales > Malvaceae > Hibiscus > Hibiscus mutabilis. The sequence continues at coordinate 35,034,364 of CM033749.1, forward strand.
TTTATATTATTTTATTTTATATAAATTTAAATACCGGTATTTAATTTGAAAATAAAATAAATTTTTTATTTAATAAAAAGATATGATATAATAATATGTCATCGATATTTATATATTTCTACTTAATAAAAATATAAATTTAAATGTTTAAAAAATGTTATGATTATAATATTAATTTACTTGAAGATAATTATTTTACCTTCAAAAAAAATTACTCATTTTTTAATGATATGTAGGGAAAAAAGTAAAAATTCACCTTAAAAATGAGATGGATGGACTTTATTAACTTATATCATAAATAACGTGGTAAGTCAAGTCTATTTAATAATTTGTCTTACCATTGTTTAAGCTCTTATATGCCCTCCTATCTAAAATTGACAAGTGGATTAAATTTTTGGTTAATAAAAAGCAGTATTAATATTAGTTTGATTAATCGTTTTGAGGTAACAAAACTTAACCGGGAAATTAGCTAAAAATGGTGGTTTAGAATTTTTTTGGAAAATAGGGTGTGCTGAAAAAAATTATGAATCTATGGCATTTTTTACAGTGTCAAGAAGAACGTCTCCTGCAAGAGGTGTTTTTGGTTCAAAAATATTAAAAAAATAGATAACGCTTCCTGCAGGAGACGTTCGGCGACGTTTTTTGTCCAAAAAATATTAAAAAAATAGAGAGCGCCTCTTGTAGGAGGCGTATTCTCAGCCGACACTGTAGAAAATGTCATAGATTCCAAAATATCCTTTAACATACCCTATATATCAAATATTCACTCCTAAACAACCAATTTATCCAAAGAAACCAAACTTAACGCGGCTCGAATTTTTTTTAAATAAAATATAAATGTTAAAATAAGATTTGAATAATTCGGAGCTAGTATATTTGGTCGGTTGATCAAAGTGTTTGTTTTTGTTCCATCATTTTTCTTAGGTTATAGGTTCTAAGCTCACTAGGAACACCTCTTTCTTCTCCTAGAGTATCCCCTTTCCCACCCCCTTTAGGTTGGATTATGATTAGAATTACGATTTGTAAAAAAAAATCGAATAAATTGAATAGTTGGGTAATTTTAATTATGTTTTTAATTTTTTTTTACAATTTAGTATCTCAATTTTCTATTTTATTCAATTTAGTCTCTTGATGACAACTCTTTACAAATTATCTATTTCCATTAATCATTAGTTCCTTTATACTTTCATTAATATTTTCCCTTCAAATTCATTATTTAAAAAATAATATTATAAATATATTATATAATTTTATATTATAGTTGATTTATTAAATAATTTTACAAATCTTACTACGATTGTTAAAAGTGTGAAGAAATTTATGCATATATCGTATATAATTATAGAGAGTCATTTAAATTAGAACCATACACTATAAATATTTATAATTTAAATTTAAACAAAAATCCGAACAACATAACTCAATTTGAAGAAAAATCAAACGAAAACTCGAGCAAAAGTGGTCTTAGACCGTGTCGATTGTGGTAGAGGGTCTGCATGGCAATTTTTTTTATTTCTTTTGTTGGTTTGGTGATTTATTTTTCTGGGGGTATGCCGTATTTGCTACATATGATTATTGGTTGTTCCATTTTATTCTCTAGGTGGTATGGTTATCTCTTGGTGGGACACGAAATTTTCAGATAAAAACTTAGTATAAAAATAGAATAAGTGAAAATTTGTGGGGTCTGGTTTGCTAGTATTGTTATAGTGTAATTTTTTCAACTTACGTTTAGGAAGATTTTTAATTAGGTCTATAGTAGTAGAATGAATGATTTTTTTCTTAATAAAACATGTTTATTAATAAAAAAATATTAATATTAACTTAATTTTTTTAACTCGACTCGATAGAATATTCACATTTATCTATGTACATAGATGTACCGTTAATTAAACGAATACTGACAATGGTACTAGTTTTAGTTATTAACATTTTTTATTAAGGCTTCGTTCGGGATTGTTGTTGAAAATGAGGGTTGGGGAAAATCTAAAATTTTTTGCTTAACCAAAAGCAGCGTTTGGAGACCAAATTCGACCAAAAGCTGGGTGCAAGGACGAAAAAACATGGTGCTCGGTGGAGTTTCTCCAAAAATTGAGTGAAAAAGTAACGTCGAACGAAACCTAAACAGACATGTAATTACAGGCTCAAGATAAATACAAAGATTTAAACCTATAAAAAATAAGAGAATATAAATATTATTGACCACTCAATTAATAATTTTTTTATTAACAAAATTTTTAATATTATCTATAAAATTAAAATACTCTTCTGTGAAAACAGTGGATAATAATTCTCTTTCGTTGAAAAGGGTTGATTAATGATCATTTTCTTGTTGTATTCTCAAGAAATTAACAAAAAGTAAAGATGCTACCATGCCCTATAAGCTACCTTTTTTGACCACATATCGAATAACCCTATGCATTTTTCACATTATTTGATTTTGATCTCAACACTTTTCCCTCTTTTGAAAAAAAAAATCAAGTTCAATTTCAGTCACGGTGTTCAAATGTGTAGAGATGGGTTTTTATCTGATTTTCACTAATTCGAGTTTGGTTTTGGTTTGATTTAAACGAAATTTAATTTAATTCGAATTTTATTAAAATAAAAAAATCAAAATGTTTATATTTTAGCATATTGTGTGATTTTATATTAGTTTTTTTTATAAGGAACACACCTTACATATGAATTACTCGAATTTGGATCTTATATAGATAACAACATTCCATTTTCTATTGAAACTACTTCTACAATTTTATTTATCTTAAAAAAAACTATATATTAAGTAGGGGTGAGCGAGCGAGTTGAGTAAAAAAAATTTCAGTTATTCGAGTTGACGAGTCTAATTTTACAACTTGAACTTAAATTGAAATTTTTTTGAGTCGAGTTTAGCGAGTTCGAGTCGAGTTTTCGAGTTTATGTACAAATCTTAATTGTAACTATTTATAATGTTATAATATGTTTTGGTTCAAATTTAAACGGCTTTATCTAATAATATAAGATCTACATACATATAAGTTTGAGTCATTTCATTAAATTACGGCCCTCGTTAAAAACCTCATTCTTATTTAGGTAAGGCCAAGGCGAGACCAAAGATAGCGGAAGGAGGAAAAGAGTGCCCCAAAATATATTTTCTAGTTTAGGTAAATATTTGATAAATTTAGAACGCACCCTTGTATTAACTAAAATGTTGAGGTACAAGGGTTTTTATTTTATGGCGGGGTTTTTTTATTTTGAATACATTTTGAAAATCTTTAAGGAAAATAAATGCGTAAATTAAAATATCCGGAAAGGACCGAATTAACGAAAATAAAATGCATAAATTAAAATTTCAGAACGGATCGGAATGAACAAAATAAAATACGTAAATTAAATTACAAAAATTTAAATGCGGGAAATTAAAAGTGCGAAAAATTTAAAGTGATAAATTAAATACGATAAATTAAATACAAAAATTAAAAACATAAAATAAATAGCATAATATAAAAGATAAAAAATTGCATTAAATAAAATAAAAAATAAATCTGGAAAGTGACCAGATTGTAAAGAAAAGAAAATTAAAAGGAAAAAAGAAAAAAAGAAAAAAGAGAAGACATGACTGAAATAAAGCTGAAAATAAAATTACAGGGGTTAAATGTACAATTAGCCCCTATAATTTAAAGGTGACATTTTCGAGTTATTCGAAAAATCGAATAACTCGAAATTGGAAAATTTGAACTCGACTCGAAATTGAAATTTTTTCGAGTTATTCAATTTGACTCGAATAACTCAAAATTAAAAAAAATTAATTTTTCGAATCGAGTCAAATTTTGCTCACCCCTAATATTAACCATTTTTTTCTTTCTAAAAATCGAATCGAATTAAAGCAACGTATTATCCCATATCTAGCAGGAGTCTAAAACGGAATCGCCTAATTTAAGGCTGTCCTCTTGCTCCTGTTGGATGTGGTATTTAATTGTGAAATAAATTTTCAGCAGTTAAATGTAAAAGGTTTAAATAAAAAATGTGTTTAAATAAATTTTTTTGAGCTTTAGGTGCCTACAGTATTTATTTGTAAAAATAGGTGCCTAAAGTTTCAACCATTATAATTTTAGTGTCTAAAGTTTACACTGTTTATAATTTTAGGTGCATGGCCTTTAAAGGGTGCTAAAAATTGTTAACCAATCAATGCTTGACACGTGACATGTTTATTTTTTTTTCAAAACTTAAAAACAATTTTTTTATAAAAACTTTCAATTTTTCATTAAAATTCTAAAATTTTACGATTTTTAGAAAACAATTCCAAATCCCTAAAAATTTCCAAAACCAAACGTCTAAATCTCCGCCGCTTCTACCGTCGATCGCTGCCCTTGAGCACACCTCTTTGGTCGCCGGACCCAGACGATCATTTTCCCGATATAGTTTTGCTGGAAACACCGAACGACGTGTCAGCCGAACGTCGAACGCAAAATAGACGTTCGGCTGGCACATCATTCGACGTTTTCGACGAAACCATGTTGAGGGAAATGACCATCTAGGTCCGGCGACCAAAGGGGTGTGTTCAAGAGCGGTGATCGGCGGCGAAAGTGACGACAATTTGGGGGTTTGGTTTGGGAATTTTTAGGAAACTGGGGACTATTTTGTAAAAATTGCAAAATTTTGGGATTTTATGAAAAATGAAAATTTTGGGTGTTTTCTTAAAAAATCAAATTAGTGCCACATGTCAAACATTGAATGGTTAAAAAATTAACACCCTTTAACTGTCAGGCACCTAAAATTGCAACGGTTGAAACTTTGGGCACATATTTTTACAAAAAAACGTTAGGCGGCTAAAGTTCAAAAAAGGTATACTTTGGACACCTATTTTTCATTTAAGCCAATTTAAAAATAAAAAGGGAAATGGATGAAAAGGTTAACTGATTACCTACTTAAATTCTTACTGTAATCAACCTAAACTGTTACCTAATTGATAGAAAAAAGGTTCCAACCTAAAATTCTACCAGAGTTAATCAAAACTAAAGCCTTAACATTCATGGTAACATTTTATGTTTAGTCTTAAAATATTACCAAACCAACCTAACTTATTAGGAAACTCGTAACATTTTAGGTTCTAACCTAAATTTTTACCGTGACTAACCTAAATCGTTACCGAATTGATAAGAAAAAAAGGTCTAAACCTTAAATGTTATCGAAGTTAATCAAAACCCAAAGCCTTACACACATGGTAACATTTTACGTGTTAAACTTAAAATGTTTTCAAACCAACCCGATTTATTATGAAACTCGTAACATTTTAGGTTCAAACCCAAATCTTACTATGATCATCCTAAATTATTACCGAATTGATAAGAAAAAAAATTCCAATCTGAAATGTTACCGGAGTTAATCAAAACCCAAAGCTTTAACACCTATGACAAGAATTTAGGCTGTTCACGATAAATTTATTATTATAATTTAATTTTAAAGGAAGTTGAAAGGTTCTAGATTAGATTTGTTGAGTTTGACATTTTTTAAGTGAAAACTGACACTAAATTCACGTTCAAATTGTCGAAAATGAGCGAAATGTAAATTTTTGGATCTAACAGTCAACAAAAAATGATAGCCGGTGACTACCGATGATAACCGACAATGGTGGTGAGTAACTGTCGACGACGTGAAATTTTGGTCTTCATGAGCCAATTTGCTAATTTATCTAAATTTTAGGGGTCAGAATGATATTTTATCTAAATTTTAGGGATCAAACTAGTATTCTATTTGAAGTTTAGTGCTCAAATTAAAACTAACCCCTTTTATTAATGTGCCACGTCATCAAACTAACATAAATTAACGACTTAATGACCAAAATCTAAAAATCGATAATATGAGTGACAAAAATGTAATAAATTGACAACGTAAGCATCGAAATGTATCTTTTCAAAATCGGATGACCAAAAACGAATACTTATAAAACAAAAGTTACCCTTTTGGTAGTTTACCTAATTAAAATATAAGACTAGGTTTTAAAATTTGATATAGGACCGGACTCCTGCCATATTTAAACCTATTTGTTTTCCATTTCCCGATCAGCATGCGGCCAAACGCGAGTATTCCGCAAGGAAACGCCTATTCTTCCATTATTAAGTTTACACTGCACAAATACAATTAATCCAAATCAAAAACCAAAGAGCCAAGGATTTTTGAAACGCACGAATTGTTGCAGCTGCGACAGTGAAAAAAAGAAAAAAAGATGTTGGTTCAGCTTCCTCGGTTGACAAATTCTTTGAGGGAACCGTTCGATGTCGACCAAGCTTATCTCCAGCGCAAAATCATCCTTCAAACCCAGAAAAAAACTACCAAGTAAAACAAAAAGTTTTTTTTTAATTTATTTGTTCTTCTTTTAATACCCTTTCTTTATTTGCTTAGAAGTGAAATAGTGAATGTTTAGGATTTGTTGTTTGTTTGTTAAAGTAAATTGGATTGAAATATGCTATCAAATTGGGAATTTATGTTTGATTGAAATTACGCGAACTAACCAAAAGTAACATTTGGTTGTTGCACTTTTTACTTGTTTCTTTTTACTTCCAATGCTATTGTATGTATGGGGAGTGATTTGCTTACACTCTTTCATAAATTTCCAGACTATATATTGTTTTAATCCAACCTTGTATACTTATTCGTGTAGGTCATTAAATTTGTGTAATTATTTGTCTAATATGAATATTTCCTCCATTAAATGCATTAAAACATTTTATGGATATGATAGAGATATGGGATTGATTTGACTCTTTGTGTGCATGCATATCATGTTTGATTATGTTTTCCAATCTTATGGTGGTTTTTAAAATATTAGTTTTGTATTAAAGTTCTTAAAAGGTATTAAGCTAATTAAGTTTACACACATACACTGATCTACTCAATTCCTTCTCTCATATATGTGTTTTCAGTTGCAAAAAGTGAATAATATTTTCAATACAATCAGAACAAGGTGCATATATTTCTTTTATGTAATACAACTGTGTTAGTTTCATGTTGTTTTATTTATTAATTTTAATGAATTGCTTTGCTTTTACTTTTTGCTCATGCTAAAATACAAATAGCAAAAGCAAATAATATTTTTTGAAGAATTAGAACAAGATGCGTAGAGTTCTTTTATATAATACAATTGTGTTAGGGTATTATTTATTTGTTTTAATGAATTGCTTTTACTTTTTGCTCTTTCTAAAATACAAATAGCAAAAGCAACATTTGAGGCAGTAGAAGAGTTATTTCTTGTCAATTTGAAAATTTTATTAAATTTGCCTATCAACTTCTCATTGCAGATATTTTTATGGGCTTTCTTTGGAACATTAGCTATTAACTTTAAGAAAATCCATTTTCAGTCTAATTTTATCAATGTTTTTCTTTTAATTGCGTAATTTAGTTCCGAAACCCACTTGATGAGTCAGAGCTTGCAAAGAAGATAGTTCATCGATGGGAAGAAGGTAGACTCTGTGATGTTTTGTTTAATTGCAGTATCATAACTATGCATGCAGAGTTTTCTACTTTATATAGGGTTTAACATTTGTTCATTTTGTTGATGGGAAACAGCTTCAGTAGAAGTGAGACAAGTATACAAACAGTTCATTGGGGCCACGTGGAGCTGATTGATGGAGATGTGTCATCTGAAGAGTTCCGTGAAGTTGCATTGACTGCTTACCGTCTTTTTAGTGGGTCAGTGGAAGATGATGAAGTCGATAAAAACTTAAATGAGAAAAAGTAAGACTTTGGTTTCTCATTCCCTTCTCCCTGTTTTATTTATGGGAGCTAAATTAGTATAAGTAGGGAATCTCTACCAACTGTCTAATTTTGTATGCTTTATTTTACTTAGAATAGGATCCCAGTGTGCATTATGGAAGAAATGGTGGTTAAATCCTGAAAACCATCAAGTAGAAATTAGTAAAGACCCTGGACCCTAAACTGTTTTGAGATGGATTTCATTTAGTTTGCTTCAAAACTTATACTGGCAAAGGCTTTTATGGCCCCAGGGTTAGGCCTAATTTTCTTAAGAAACAGAGTAAGTCATAATAATGGTTCAGTTGGTTGTTGGAGGAAGATGAGTGGACATGGCATTTGGACATACCCTAAGTCTTTGATAAATGCATCAGATATACTGTAAGATTCTAATGTAAAATATCAGACTTCCTGATTTCAGTAAATTTCATTGAAATGTAGGGTAGAATTGCAGAAAGTTATTGGTCATGGAGTTTCATGCGCCAATGTGCGGAAAGTGTCCTCTTTGGCAAAAAAACTGTCTTAGTCTCAACCAAGCGACAGTGGGGCCATACTTCGTTCTGAAAAGCATGCAAACAGGACTGATGATTCAGAATTTGGTGCTGACCTTGTCTTTAAAGCACCTGCCTGATTTCTTGTGGATGTTTCTTGGAGGATGTGGAATTGTTGGGTGAGGAAAGCATTGCACCTTCTTCTTCTCCATCTTTTGAAGGATGGCATGATAAAACTAGCCCTATAAATTATCATGACACTGCTGATGGTAGAAACGTTAATTTGAGTTGATTAAGAGATTCATGTGAACAAATAGTTAGAGGGAGTACTTCACAACTTTCACGAGATGACCTGGCATGGCTATCTGTCGGTACTTGATTCAGACAAACCTGGTGAAGAGGTATGTATCAATAATCATTCTGATCTGTGCCTATCCATGTTGCTTTTGTATCTTTTGCATAACATTTACAGGATTCTGTAGATAGCCGGAGATTTATTGGACCTTGTCGGGGATAGCGCATTTGAAACTGTTCAAGACCTTTTATCAGTAAGATTTTTTTTTTTATTTCTTGTGTTATATGTTCTTGTGGAGTAAACTATTCTCTCTTATCTCTCTCACAAGCTCCAAAAAGATGCTGATTTGGCTGTTGTCAAATCTTCTTTTGTTCTGATATTTGATTAACAAATTGGCAGTTTATGTTTCACTGAGATTTTAAAGGATAATATTTAATTTTGGTTCTCAAATTCACTGGAAGCTAATGTATCTACTCTTGGATTGTGTAGTCAATAATGACCTTGAAGGATAAGAATTGTGGTTGGCCACATTGATATTAACTGGTCAAATTTTAAAAAAGTTCTCTTTGTTGGTTGAATGCTGTTTTTGTAATTTTTCTCTCAAATAATTTTCCTCTCCCTTTGTTAGTATGAATGTCATTACTTTCATTAATATATTTTTCCACTGAAGCTTAACTATTTGGATACTTCAGATTCAGTCCTTTAGGAAAGTCTCTGATTTTTTTTTTCTTTTCCAGCACCGAAAGGAGCTTGTTGATGCTATTCATCATGGATTATCAGTATTGAAATCTGAAAAAATGACTTCAAGTTCTCAATCACGCATGCCCAGCTATGGGACTCAGGTATTGCTGGATTTATATTAGAAGAAAGTTGTTCTTAAGAATACTGAATGATCGTTAAGATTTCATTTTTTCCCTTCTGTTGTAGGTTACTGTGCAAACAGAGTCTGAGAAGCAGATTGATAAACTTCGGCGCAAGGAGGAAAAGCGTAATAGACGCGGAACTGAATACGGAGCTGAGAGTGATATGTCAGCTGCCAGCTTTTCTTCTTTACTTCAAGCAAGTGAGAAGAAAAGTCCATTTGAAGATTTAATTGGATCTGGTCAAGCCAATTCTCTGGCAGTAACTGCCCTTCCACAAGGAACCGTAAGGAAGCATTTTAAGGGGTATGAGGAGGTGATTATACCCCAACACCAACTGCTCAAATGAAACCAGGGGAAAAGCTGGTACTTTGTCTATGCCAATATTTTTTATATTTTTTTCATCATCATGCTATATTATCAATATGTTTTGTTGGTTAGCTCAGTGTGTGTGTTTTTCTAATTGCTAAAGATTTTTGGTCAGTGAAGTTCAGGTAAGAAGTTCAAAAAATGGACTCATTATGGAAAAAATGTTGTTATCTAGAATTAAAATCTGTTCATATCTGTTTTGATGATTGTTAAAAGATTTCATCAAAACTGATTTGGGTAAGGCTTTTGTAAGTACATCAGCTAGTTGTCCTTCAGTAGGGATGTATGACAAAGAAGCCACCCCATTGTTAATCTTTTACAAATAAAATGCTTGTCTATTTCAACATGTTTTGTTCTATCATGTTGAATCAATTCCTAGCAATTTGAATTGCTGATTGGTTATCACACGTAACCTCAAACTTATTTTCTTGGTCTCTGTTTAACTCCTTCAAGAATTTAAGTAACCAAATTCCTTCGCACATTCCTAGTGCCAAAGCTCGACTCGCTTCGGAGACAATCGATTGCTTCTTACTTCTCCAGTCACGAGATTTCCCCAAACAAAAGTCACAGAGCCAATGGTTGATCTCCTTTCAAAGTGAGTTCTCACCCCGCTACTGATCGGTGAATACTTTCACAGATCTGTCATGTGTCTTTTTAAACAATAAACCATGTCCGAGTCTTCTTCAAGTACTTAAGAATTACATTTTGTCGCTGCCATGTGTTCTTCATTGGGATTGGTCATATGTTGACTTATCACGTTTACTGGAAAAGCAATGTCTGGCCTGGTTAGTGATAGATAAATCAATTTTCCCACTAATCTTTGAAACCTGTCTTTGTCAACTAAAGAGCTTGTTTCATTAGTAAATTTCAAGCCAGCTTCCATTGGTGTATCTCTTTGGTTTACACCCAGCATTCCAGCTTCATTTAGTAAATCAAGGACATACTTCCTCCGATTTATCACCAACCCCTTACTTGACCTTGCAACCTCCATGCCCGTAAAGTATCTAAGCTTCCCTAAGTCCTTTGTTTCAAACTCTATTTCAAGATTCTTCAAGCGACTAATTTCTTCATCATCATCCCCTGTCAAGATTATATCATCCACATAAACAATCAAGATAACCTTTTTATTTTTCGAAGTTACCTTAATGAAGAGTGTATGATCACTAGTGATTTTGTATCCATTCTTTAGAATAACTCTAGTAAACTGTCAAACCAAATCTGCAAGACTCCTCCCAAATTCTTCCTCCAGAGATATGTTTCTGCACTACCGATGCCTTGGAATCTTCCTGATAAGGTACAGTGTCTTTCACTTTGATGATTAGCTAATTGGTTTTTCCCGGTTCAAGAGTTGAATGGAGACTGGTTAAATTATAGGTGAAATCTTAGAAGATTTCTTAGCTGTAAATACTATGTAATTGTTGTAAATATAGATTGGCAGCTCTAGATTTCTTTTCCTTATTAATGTTCTTTATAGTCTATAAATAGGATATATGTAATAGACTTTATGTGGCAATACGTGTCAAAACCCTTTTTGCATTCCCTTTTTTTTTACCAAATTGTCATAAAATCTCCTAATGCTTTTTTCTTAGTCCATTTTCTTCATAAACAAACCACACAAATGGAAATGTAGGAGAAGAATGTGTCTCTTTGTTCGTTCCATTGTTGGCCATTGATGTCATATAGACCGAGCAAGTTGTGTTCATGTTGTGTTGTAGATCTTATCATGTTATAATTGTGTTAAAGCAATTTTATCTCTCTAAATTTTGGTATGTTTATATTTTCGAACATTTTTGTATTTGTGATGTGTTTGTGCTACTTGTTTATGTGTTTTAGTTGTTTCTTTTTCTTGTCGTGTTCAGTATTAACCTAGTCGTTATGCCTTTGTTGAGCAATATATAAAAATCTTGGAGAGAAATTGAGATAAACTTCCCCTTGATTTTTGGGTAAAAACTTGGGAGGACAAACAGAGGAAAATTCTACGGTATTTAAGGAAAAATTACATAAATGTTATCACCATTCCCAGTAAGTAAATGTTTTTTTTTTTACCTTTTCCTTGCCTTCTATCCTATCATCGTTTTTTAATTGTGCATGAGTTGAATCTTTTGATCTAGTAATGGTTAAATTTTATTATCTCTTGCGATTCTGCGATGGCAAAGGTGAATTTGGAGTTTAGTTGGTTCATACAACAGTAATTTTTTGAATAGTTAATTTTTTGTTCAATTTTAGCATTTGTAAATCTTCTTTCATGATCATGTTCTTCAATGGCGAGATATCTGTGCATCTGTAATCATCATGATCATGTGTTTTGTCAATATCATAATCTTGTTTAGGGTATTTTAAAAGTGAATTAATTATATGGATTTAGTGGTATTCATGAATTCTAGTGTTCTCCTATTGTATTTTCTCTTTGTTTTTTGTTTTTAATTTTTTTTTTCATATTATGCTCGTGCCATAATAATGCCGTGCCTAATACCAAATCTACTGTTTTCTTTATACTACCAGTGGAATTTGCGAGACTGTAACATGCTTTCGTTCATAAATTACTGCAAATATTTCATTAACTGTGTAAGAATAACAACAATATAGAACATCGTAAATTTTCTTTTTACAAATTTGTGACTCAGTCCCCTCCTAATGTAATGATTATTTGATCTAGATTTGATTCGATTTTGATTTTGATTTAAAATTTTTTTAAAAAATTTTATTTGATGTAGAGGCTTTTTTGAATGAAGTTGTGTTAGGTTTGGGTTTAAGATGAAAAATACCCGACCCGAAATAATAGTTTATTTTTATTTTAAATATTTAGATATAATTGTTCTAACGCTTATCTCTCTATATTTTTTTAGTTATTTCCCTATTTATCTAATAAAAATAGAAACAATATTATCATGCCCCTATTTATTTGTATTTTTCAATGAACTCTAAAAAATAATATTTATTTTATATATGTCGGGGTCGGGCTGGATTTAAATTTTAAATCTAAAACTTAGGTCAAGTCGGGTTGAGTATCATAAAATATCAGGTCGGGTTGGATTTAGTTTTTCGGAGTGTGTTGTTGGCTAAAAGCCTAACCCATGATCATCCTTACTCTTAATGTAACAATTAACTTTAATATGCGATTCAATTTTGATTTAGAAAAATCGAACTAAAAATATAATTTAAAAAAATATTCGATTAAACCTAATTTCTTAAACATTTTCCAAATTAACAAAGTCAAATTTATTTATAGTTTTCTTTTGGTTTAAACCTAAGTGGTTTAGGATTATTGATCTCATGTGTGGTGACGTGTTGAAATTTCATTGGCGAGGGTCATTTAAATAGATCTAGAACTGAACGTAGAGGAAAAACTGTTTAAAGAGGGGAAGAGGAAGCTGAGAGATAGAGAGATCAATATCAGAGATATGTCACACAATAACAATACATCGTCGGCAAACGACCCCAGACAACCGTCGTCGGCAAAGCCTTACGTGGCGCAGCCAGTTTCGCAGCAAGATCTCCCCGTCGATTACTCCGGTTTTATCGCCGTGGTTTTCGGCATCGCAGGCGTTATGTTCAGGGTGCTTCCTCCTCCCCTCGACTTGTCTTCTGTTATTGAAGTTAAATTACGTCGTTTAATTGCTCTAAACTTTTAGATCTGAATTTTCATCTTATTTATTTTTGCAGTACAAGCTGAGCTCGTGGCTAGCGATCATATTCTGCGCTCAATCACTGGCGAGCATGAAGAACGTCGAGAACGATCTCAAGCAGATCTCTATGGCTATGATGTTAGTTCTCGTTTTCCTCTTTCGTTAATTTATTTTTTATTATTTAATCTCCAGTTTCAGCCTAAATATTAACATTAAAAATTATAGTGATATTAGGTTTTGGGTCTCCGATTAGGAATTCTATTGGATCCGACAATTATTGGATTGTAAGAGTAATTTTTTTGGAGGCTTTATTTTAACTGAATATATAACCGATAAATTTGACTTTAGTTATTTCTACTTTTAGATTTGCTAAATGCACATATGGTTGAATTAGACCATCCTTGAATTGCTACTGTTTGTTGAGTTCAACGAACATTGTTTGAACCATAAAATTTCCATTATTGAAGTCTGAGGTGATAGTGCAAGACTTTCCATTAAGAAAAGCATGCTGGGTAACTAAGTGAGATAGGGTGTCGGTTCAAGGATTATGCTCTGTGCCATTCCAAAGCATTTTCGAGAAAAGGTTTTGCTGTTTAGAAAACTAAAGAGCGCGGTTGCCATTCGGATCCATGCCAATATCCACTGAACATAGATATTCCTTAAACTCTGTTCCTGTTATTGGATGAGTTGCTTTCAATCTGGACTTTCTTCAAGTAATGCTAAACTATTTTATTTATGGTCTGGTTTACTTAGTTGAAAAGACCACTTTTGATCTATGCCAATTCCTTGAAACACTGACATTCCTTTAACTGAGTTCTTGTTCTTGGAAATGGTTGCTTTTAATATGAACTACTTTATTATTTGGGGTCAGGTTTACTTTGTTCAGCAGATCACTTGAACTGTGCTGGTTTTGGTTTGGTTCCTCTCAAAAAAATTCTGTGACATTTTTTGAATTGGATGATCGCTCTTTGAACTATTACAAGTATAGTTGGTTCTTAGAGATCTTCTGGACTGAATTTAATCTTAGTAACCCGTCCCCTTATTCAATGTTTAGTCTGATGTTTCTATGGAAAATACACCAGTTTGCCTTTGATAGTTTCTTTCTCTTGATACCTTATTTCTACTAACTAGCTCAGAGATCCTTTAAGAAATTTTCAACTTGGTGCTATCTCAATTATCTGCACCTTTTTATTAATGTTTGTGGAGATAGATTTTTAATTATGTTTCTCTTTCTAGGCATCGTTTTACTTCTTTCCCTGTTTTACATGGTTCAACCATATTGTGTATATGACTCATTCGATTTTGTCTTGAAATCAGGTTTGCTATCATGGGATTAGTTACAAACTATTTCGGACCAGCTCGACCAGGAACACAGAGTTAAAGATGACTCAAATCATGTAGTTAAGTTTGTGAATTTCTTTTTTGCTCCATTATCAGATCAAGATGTTGAGATAAATGGTGATCTTATTCAAGTTCAATTTTGTTGGATAGTTATTTTAGATGACAAACTAGTTTATATTTATGATACTGATAATTTTGTAATATGTTGCCATCTCTTTTTTCTTTAAGTTCTTATATCTGTCATATGGATATGGGATATTATCTCTGATAATCTTGCAAATATATCGAATAGCATTAGAAAAAGTCTAACCATCTAGTTTAAATGTTTGCTTTGTCAAAACCGTCCTTTTCTATTTTTATGTTTTAAATTTTTTCGACATGTGCAATAAGGATGCTTCCAAATGTTTGAAAAAAACTTTGTCCATGACTTCTGTGTTGTGAATCAAGTCCTAAATGTTTTTGGTAAACAAAATATTGGAGGTCCTTTTAGTTTAAATATTAGTCAAATAAGACTTTTCATTTTTTATTTTAAAGACTTAGCAACAAGTCTTCAAATGTTTATTCCTAATTTAAATTGAAGGTTTTATTTAATTAAATAAATTGCATAAATAAAATATTAAATTTGGACTAGTTGGTAAAATAACTAGGGACATTTAAATTTGATTATAAGAACCTATATATAATTTTAAATAAAGGTAGTCTATTGCACACAAGTCAACAAACATTTATTTTTCTTAAATTGAGGATTTTATTTTAATAAATTACACAAGACTCTTTAAATCTTTGGACCGTTTGTCTTTTAATAAACTTTTATATTTAAATTTGATTATAAGAACATATACATAATTTTAAATATTTCCATACTTAATTTGGACAAAACAAATACTTTTCCTATTTGATTTGATCTTATATAAAAAAAAATACTATTTTTACATTAATATGTTTTAAAAAATATAACTAAATTTAAATGAAAAATGATTTTTTATGATAATACATATTTGATTGAATTTACAGAATCTTTATTCAGGAACTGGTCCTGCCGAACAAGTAGTCGTGCCGTCAAACAGACAGGGCCAAAGTATACATGGGAATATCTAGAAAGTATTTGTTTGAAAATACCGATATGAAAACGCCATTCGCATCTCAGTCCATTGTAAAAGACAATATTTATCATATACATATTCGAATATGAATATAAAATAAAAATATAATTCTTCAAATGTACAAAAAATTTTAAATATATTCGTATCAAACATATATATTGATATGCATAGGCAGGCCTGTGCAAGAGCATATTCAATGGAGAGGCAACCACATGCCCTTGTTGTGTCATTCCCTGCACAAGGCCATATATCACCACTAATGAAGCTGTCGATCCAAATCGCTTCTCTTGGAGTTAAGGTAACATTCGTCACCACGAAAGTCGAACACGCAAAATTTATGGAGACACTGCCCAAGAACTTCGAAGAGCAAAGCTCGATAACCCTTGTTTCGATCCCCAATGGAGTGGATGAAGATGCTCGATACGATGTTCTCAAGACTTTAGAGGCGATCGAGACAATACGGAGGGATATACCGGCATATTTGGCGGACTTGATCGTGGAAATCAATCGGTTGGATGTCGATGAGAAGATCATTTGTGTTATTGCTGATATATCAGTTGGAGGGGCACTGGAAGTGGCCAAGAAGATGGGACTCGAAGCAGTCGCAATCTGGCCTGCTGGTGCACCATGCTTGGCCTTGGCAACTCAGGTTCCTAGACTTCTTCAAGATGAAATTATAAATACTGATGGTAAGACTATACGTACATATATATATATATATAGAAATGAACCGAACATGTTAGGCTTGGTGGACCTAATTGTAAAACTTGAATTTCTAGGGACTATACTGAAAGATGAGGCGATCATGCTATCAGAGGATGTGACTGCCTATGCCTGGAGCAGCTCAGATATTGGATGGAAAAGCAGTCATCCAATCTTAAGCAAAGCTTTACTTGGATTTTACTCTGTTGTTCCTCGGTATGCAGAATTTTATGATCTCATACTCTGCAACTCGGTTCATGAACTAGATTCATCACTCTTCAAATTGATGAAGACTCGACATGCTCGGCTTGGCTCGACAAACAACCTGCCGGTTCGGTCATTTACATCGCATTCGGAAGCTCAACGATAGCACCGCGAAACAAGTCGAAGAGCTAGCCCTTGGTCTTGAACTTTCAGGGCAACGGTTTCTATTAGTTCTTAGACCAGACTTCATGGATGGATCGACCGCGAGATTCCCGGACGGGTTCCGGGATCGAGTATCCGAACGAGTGGAAATCGTCGAATGGGCGCTGCAGGAAACGGTGTTGGCTCACCCATCGGTGTCGTGTTTCGTGAGCCATTGCGGATGGAATTCGACCATGGGGGTACCTTTCCTATGTTGGCCATACATAGCAGACCAATTCAGTAACAAGAACTACATATGTAATGTTTTGAAGACAGGTTTGGAGTTAAGCAAAGATGAGAATGGAATTACAAACAGACAAGAAATAAGTTCAAAAATAAACACACTGATCTCATCTGATGTAATAAAAGCAAAAGCATTGCATGTCAAGGACATTGTTAGAAAGAGTTCCATTGAAGGTGGATCTTCTTTCAATAACTTTAAGAGCTTTATTGAACATATCAAGAGCCTTTAGGTCCTCAATATCCATATGTGTTCGATATGCATATGCTCGTATAATGCTCCAAATATATGAAATAAGTTAAAATAAACGGAGAATACTTATTTTAAACACGTATTTATATCTGATACTTGAATCAAATTAAAATAACATAAATTTAGATTACAAATCATTGGCTTTGAAATGTAACCATCTCTAATAAAGAAAAGAAGCTTGAAGTCGCCGGATTTGGTTGCAGTTTAACCTAAAAATAATTTATTGTTAAATAATTAAAAAATATCTAATTGGTGCAAAGGTGAGTATTGAATCGAGTCGGGTGAAAAAAATAGAATTGGGAGAGTTTGAGTACCATTTTATCGTTTAAATTTTATTTGAATTATTTTAGTCAAGATTCAAACTCATATAAGATGTGACAATATGAACATCTTTGATCATTTAGTCAATAAATGGATCTCTGATTGGTTTTAAGTTAAAAGACTCTGTGACCTTATACAATATACATATATTTTTTCACTTTTTTTATATGTATGAATAAGATTTGTAATGCATTTATAAATCAAGGCTTAAAGGGTCATTTTGTCTATGATGTAAACCTAAATCAACACTTTTGTCTATACTTTTTAATTGCATCAATTTTATCATAAAACTCACTTAATTACATCAAGGTATATTACGTAAATCACCACTAAATTTTATTCTCAGACCTATTTTGATAATCGAAATTTCAAAACGTTCAATTTATTCACTTAACTTTATACATTAATTTTTTTAGTCACTTCTCTGTTAACTTTCTAATACCATTATAATATGGAGTAAATAAAAAAAATATTATTATAACAAGACACAATAAAAACTCTTGAAAAACTAAAAACTCCAAAATAGTAAGATGTTCAAGCACAAAGTCGTAAAGATCAACACGCCCAAACAGATAAGCTGCAGTATTCTTTGCTATTGTGACTGATTTGGGAGTTCATTTCGAGCATCATTTTCTGTAGATGTTTGTGTTCTATAAAGATTCTGTTTCTTTGGGTAATAAAATTTTAACAAATTACTCAAAAAAATTCTAGCAGAATGACTAACCCAACTTAAATAACGCATAAATTTTCATTTGATAATTAACATTATAATTACTTGTATTTTGATTTTTTTTACTGAAACAATTTTATAACATTAAAGGTGAAATATAATTATTTATTCCATTTTTAAGAAAAATGAAAAACAATTTTAGAAATCAAAAAGTGTGTATTCTGTTCCTCGTCTAAGTCTACCAATGGCCCACTTCTCCTGAAAATAAGGTTAAAAATTAGAAATGCTTGAATCAATAATGTAAAAAAATAAAAATTATTATTTTAAAACTAATCAGTTCAAATAATATGATAAACTATGTTTGATAATTGAGAAAAACTTTGATATACAGACCGTGTAAACTTTAGTTTACACGTGCTTTTTAGTTTTAGGGGTTAGGGTTTAGGTTGCATGGTTTAGAATTTAAGGTTAGTGTTTAAAATTTAATGCATATGGTTTAAGGTTTAGGGCTTAGTTTTTTAGGGTTAGGGTTAAGAATTTAGTATTTAGGTTTTTATAGTGTAAATACACATGTTTGTGTAAAATTAATTTTACACAGCCTGTGTATCAAAGTTTTATCATTGATAATTTACTTGTTTAATATTTAAACCTATTAAAACCTCAATTTATCATATAACACAATTTGTTTGGAGAATATTTTAGAACTTTTAAAAATAATTTATAGAAATCATATAAATTTATTGAAAGAATTTTATTTTTGAAAGTTCAGATATTATTTTGATTTTTTTGAAAGGACCGATTTGCTTATTTTCAGTATGTTGAAAATTTTAAGTATTTTTATAGGAATTATATATATAACTTTTATATATTTTTTAAATTTATGGGTTTTTTATTTTTTAGAAATTTATGGAAAATTTATATATATTTTTAAATTTGACGATTATTTGAATTTCTTGTTGAAAAGACTAGTTTGTTTATTTTCAAACTTGAAACTGACCAGTGAGTATATACACCAGTTTGTTAACCATTTTTTATATTCGAATCGTAAAAGCTCAACTTTAATCGGACTCGAAAAAATTATTCGAGTTGATTCGAAAAGCTGAATAACTCAATTCGTTAACTTGAAATTTGATTTTTTTTTTATTTTATCATTTTGAATATAGTTTTGCTCCCCTAATTTAAATAGAGAATTAGAGTCATATGCAATTGTTCTTTCAAATTTTAAAAGTTTTGAAAATTCTAAGTTCAATTTTTTTTCAAACAATAAATTTTATTTTAAAAATTTGAAAGTCTATCTACTAATATTTTTTTTCTTTAAAATTTCTATTGTCATTCCATTTTTTTAAAAAAGTCAGAAAAGAATGTTTTATCAGAAAAAATGTTAGCATTAAAATGAAAATAAATGTTTACAAATAATTTAAAACACAACCCAATATGAGAAAAACTGAACATCGCATAAATTTAATATTTTAATATTTAAATGAAATTAATGTAAATATATAAATTATCCTTAATATGACTATAATATGTTAAAATTATAAATTACATAAACACAAAACATATGCACCAACATATTTTTTTTATTAATTTTAGTGAAATTTAAAAAAAAGAAAAAGAAATGTTACCTTAGAATTATGTTGAGTGTAAAATTGAAGTGGTAGTTGATATTCCTCCATCTTCCAATGTGTTTTCTTTGAATTGGAAAAATAAATGAAATGAGTCTTTTTGGCTAATATATTTTCATTTGTGTCTAATATGAGCTCCTCATGAGTTGATTTCCAAAACCCTAATTCATTTGCTTTGTTTTGCAGATAATCAAAGCTCTCATCCTTGTAAATAAAGAAGAACCACTCTCTTTCTCCATTAGAGAATTGGACTGCAAAATCAAACAAAAAAGGAAGTTGAAAGAAAATAAAATATATATATTTAACATTGGGGATTAAAAAAAGCAAACTTAAAAAATTATAAAACTAATGATAAATCAGTTTGGAAAAAACTGATTTTTTTTTGTCAAAAGTTCAAATATTATTATAAATTGAAAATGTATGTTTATTTCCACATTAAAAAAATTATAATTAAAAACATTAATTTTTTGAAAAATTGGTATTATTCAAAACTGAAAATGTTTTTTTTTTTTAAAATAGAAAACCATAATAGATATTGGTTTAACAGGTACTGAATTTTTTTAAAAAAAAAATCCCAGCAACAACGTGCCAAACAACGACAACATAACGCAACAACAAAAAAAAAAAACAGAAAAAAAAAAACAGGCATAGAAACACATCAACAAAGATGGCAACAGGGGAAACACAAATATTCTCCAAATCAAGAAGAAAACCTACAAGAAATAGAGCCATCATCATCATTCTTGAACTGCATGACAAATCGAAGGTTACTGAAAGATAAACTCGTGTGGAGGAATTACGGCAAGAGATTTATCGAGTGTTCATCGCGGCAAGATATAAGGCTTCATTGATGAAAGATGGACAGAAAGAAAAAAAAAAAGAGATCTATCGAAGATCCTCACCAAACGATTCTTCGCCGACGGACAAAGCAAGTCCCGACATCCACCACAAGGAACAGAAGGTGCCAAAGAACAAAACCACTAAAAGACCCAAACGGGGAGAAAAAAACGGACGAGGAAAAGGCGAAGCTCTCTTTAACACCCGCAACCCCGCTTTCACCTCGTCAAAGAGGACTCGAACCACAAACCATGGTCACTAGAAAAAGACACTCATCGAATAGGCCAATAGAGTGAACAGGAACACCAACGAAGGAGAAGAAAAAAACCCAAAGCGGAGAGAGAAAGAGGAAAAAAAAGGCTGAGAAGCCAGCCGCCGACAAGGATAGCAGCTGGCTGCCGAGTGAAAGAAACTAGGTTTTTCCGGTGGGGAGGGAAGAGGAAAAGTTGAGAGAAAAAAAGTTTATCCTTTGATTATCTTAAGAAGAGTGAGAATTAGATCCTAAAGTAAAGTTAAAAATTTTAATTTGAAATTATAAATAAAGTAAATTAAATTGAAAAAATTAACTTATAATGAGCCTTTATAATATCAAATCTAAATTAGTCAGATACTAATAATTATAAAAAATGATTTATTATTTATTTTAAAATTTTACAATGATTTCACTTAGAAATTACCTACTTTTTATTTAATAGAAAACTATCCACCCATTTATTTAAATTAACATTGATATTTTTAACGCATTAAAAAACTAATTAGAAAGAAGGTTTTACGTTAAATTATACTTTTTAAAAAATATAAGCCATTTCATAAATAGGGCCTGCATTATTTTTTAGAGAGAAAAAAATTGAGTTAAAACTTTTATTTTTGAGGAAACGAATATATTTGAAGTAATTGAAAGTGAAATAATAAAAAATAAAAATTTCCTTATTCATTTACGTTTTCAAATCACCATTATCACCGTCAGCAGAATACCGAACGCAGATACAAACTGCCACACATCTATTTTTCATTTTTCATAGAAAAATACATCACATTTCTTTTTTCATCCATTCAAATTCGAAAAAAATATTTTTTTGTTGGAACAAAAGAATTCACCGCCGATAGCAGTGACTAATCCACACGTCGACGTTTTCATCCCGTTCATCTAAAACAAATAGAAACAAGAAACAAAAAACACAATCTAGGGTTTCATGCTTAAACACAAAAGAGAGAAAAAAGCATACCTAGATTCATTGGAGGCTTGCCATAAAACTCAGTGGCATTGATTTGTTGGAAAACTGGAGCCGAAAGAGGATTGTAAATCACTTTGTTTATCAAATAATGAATGACCAATTCTTTGTCTGTGGGCAAAAACCTAAACCCTACTGGTATTTCCATCTCCATTATCTTCTTTTCGATCTTGATCTTCCATTAACCAAACATATATATACTTATATACATAACGAAGAAAGAAGCATTTGAAAATGCACGGGGTGCTGAAAAAGGGTGAAATTGTGGAATCCTACTAGAACTTTGACACGTAATTCTTTATACCGAAACAAAACAGAAAATGACTTTTTCTAGCTATGGATTGTTTTTTTTTTAAATTTTAGTGTTTTGTTGCTGTCTTTGTGGGATGATTTATTCAAATAGTTTGTACTTCTTGACTTTGTAATATATGTCGGGGGATAAGAATGGAAATGGCGTTTTTAAGGTAATAAAATACTAAGGACTCCTTGTTTGTTTGACTACTAATACTTGATCATGGATAGGACTGACTTTACTAATAATTGTAGTTTTATTTTCATTCATATTTGTAAATAGTTACCAACAATAAGTGGCTTTAATTTGATGAAATATTATATCTTTAAATAAAGATAGCGATTTAAATTTTCATGTTGCAAATATAAATTAAGTTGACAAGGTCGTCCTTATAATGGATTAGTCAATCAATTTAAGACCAAATTGATAGAATGTGTAAGTAATAAAGACCAAATATGTAATTATACAAATTTATTTAACTGTTACCTCATTATTTTCGTCGAAAGTTAATTGTCAATAGCTTAGTTGAAATTATTTTAAAAGTCTAATTATCTTATTAACAAAATTCATAGTTCAATAGTTAAAAAAAAAATCAGACCAATAATTTAGTGACATTAGAGGACCAGTGGTTGGCCTCCTTATTAATTTATACCCATTAGTTCTATGATTCTTTAACATTTAAAAAAAATCATTTAACATTTGGCAAAATTTTGTAATAATTACTATTATTTTTTAAAAAAATTGCATATCTAATATTTTTTGTAAATTCATAATATATATTAAAGATGTTTGTTTACGTAAACTTGCCTATTTTTGGGTTTATGAGTTGATTTAGATTTTAAATTTCGGAAAACTACAAGCGAAACTATCACTCTTTTTCTGTTTTAGCCACTTAATTAATTTTTTCGTCAAAATCGTCCATCATATCTTTCCTGTTTTGGTCCATAGTATTAGATTTTACCACAAACTAATTTTAAATTATGGAAATGAACCTCCATAGTATTAGATTTTACCACAAACTAATTTTAAATTATGGAAATGAACCCCAACAACCTAAACAAAATTATAAACATAAAAGACTGGGAATCAAACCCAGGTCGCCTTGAAAGTTCTGGCAAAATTTAAAATTAAAAATATTATAGAATCACATTTTAATTTTTACAATTATAGAAACAAACCAAAATAAACATATATTTCAATATCATTTGAATATTTTTATCCAATTTAATTTTTAATTCATGATTACTTTTTCTATATTTTACCCAAAAAAAGCCAATATTAAATAAAAATAAAAACATTTAAATTAAATTAAAAAAAAAAAAAATAATAATGTCATAATAAAATATATTATTATATTTATATTAATTAAAAAAATTTTGCATATTTTAAATTTATTGTTTTATATATTTTAAAGATTTACTTTTAAAAGTTAAAAAGATAAACGTTAATTTTGAAATAAAATTTTAGATAAAATATTTATGTGTCCTTTCTTTGAGTCTCAATGGCGTGTCCGTACCTGCATTGCTAACATGTCCACAGCGTATAAAGGATTAAGGTTTTAATTTAGGAAGAAAAAATTGTTAGATTTAAATTCAAGGTTAGTGTTTAGAATTTAGTTTAATTTAATTTTATTTATTTATTTTAAAATTAATTATTTAATTTAAATTTTTATACTGTAAATATATATATTTATATAAAATTAATTTATCTTGAAATAAATAAAATAAATGAATATTTAAATGCTAACATGTCCACAGCGTATAAAGCCATCCACGACCGCTTGCACCTGAGATGGGACCCAATATCTGTACCACCTACACTCTTTTAATACCACGTGGCATTTAAATCAAAGTTTAAAATCTGTGCACTTTGCACACGCCAAGTGCAACCTTCTTCGCTCGAAATTCATAAAAATCATTTTAGTTAAATTTATTTTTCATTAAAAATACAAAAAAGATTTAATAATGAAACTTGATTTAATTTTATCGCCTTTTGAGTTTTGGATAATAATCTCGATTTTTTTTTTCAAAGGGTTTGAAATTTTGGCTTTTTCGAATCTCGATTTTCCTACTGTTCCCTCTCTCTGTATATATCAAATTCAAATCTTATTGCCTGAGCGTTTTCTGTTTGTGATTTGATCGATCCTCTCTCTCTCTCATTGGTCGCTTCTGTAAGTCTATGTTTTCCTTTTTATTTTATTTTTTGAATGAATTTGTCTCTTTTTCTTTCACGAATTGATTTTTTTGTTTACTGATCTTTCATGAAAATTGATTTAGTTCTTTAAAGAAGGTTTCTTTAATTTTTTACTGCGAAACTTAATTATAATATTTTTTTCCATAGCTCGAACAGTGTATTTTATACATTCTAGAAATCAATATAATTGATATTCTTCTTTTTTTTAACTTTGTCCTTTCTTTTAATAGCTCTGGTATTTATTGTCGAATTTAAGCTGAAAATTTCCTTTTGATTTTATGTATTGTAAGTCGCTTTTTTATGAATTTATAACTTTTTCATTTTTTTAACCCAGGAACTGTAGTTTTGGGGTTTACTTGTTTTTCTCAATGGCTAGGCATTTTTCTAAGAGTTAGAAATCTATATACTCGGTTTTATTGCTCCGGTAATTATTATGGAATTTATATTGAGATTTTCCTGTCTGATTTTATGTATTATTAGTCACTTAATTTTGAATTTTTGATATTGCTCCCCCCCTCAATTGTCAGTCATTTTTCTTAGAAAAAGGGGCTTCTAGTATTGCTGTGAGACAAGAGAAGTGAACCTAATGAGATGGTGTAAGAAGTATGAATATGGATTGTTATAGCCACTGGTAGCATCTAGAAAGCGTTTGTTATAAGCAGCTATTTGTTTTGGCATATGTAGATTTGGTGGTGGACTGCTTGTTAGTGACGGTAGAATGCTGATGTATAAGTTTTGAAGAATGGACGAAGAAAGTATGTTGCATCCCAGTTGGACTGACAAGAGCCCGGCTGAAATGCAAGTTGTTTCACATTTCTTCATTCTCTCTTGTGTTGTCACTGGCCTGGCTGGTATTTTGACTATAGTTTACACAGCTTTCCAGTGGAGAAGAAATATTAACTTAAGTTGGATGAAAGCTGTAGCACGGTCAAAGAAAAACCCGAAGGCCAAACATAAGGTTCCTGGAGCTCCTCACACTTGGGAGCTGGAATCTGTTTCCCGTGGAAAGAATATACATTGCTGTGCTTGCTTGAAGCCAATGTCACCTTCCCAAACTCTAGGACCTGTGGTAGCTTCAGATAGTTTCATTCACCGTTGTAGTACATGTGGTGCAGTGGCTCATTTGAGCTGCTCTTCATGTGCACAGAAGGATTGTAAGTGTGTATCTATGATTGGGTTTGAGCATGTGATGCACCAGTGGGCAGTTCGATGGACAGAGCTTACTGATCAACCTGATGAGTCATCATTTTGTAGCTATTGTGAAGAGCCATGCAGTGGGTCTTTCCTTGGTGGTTCTCCTATTTGGTGTTGCTTGTGGTGCCAACGACTCCTTCATGTGGACTGTCACAGTAGCATGTCTAATAAAACTGATAAAATATGTGATTTAGGACCATTCAGAAGGTTGGTTCTCTCACCTCTTTATGTTAAGAAATTGAACCCCAATTCTGGTTTTCTGAGCTCAATCACACATGGTGCAAATGAGTTAGCTTCTTCAGTACGGGAAACCATTAGGATTCAGAGCAAGAAGCACAAGCATAATAATAAAACCACAGCTGATACGGGTAGTAATGGTAGCCTCTGTGACACATCAACAGAGGGCACTGCTGATACCCAACAAAATGTAAATGGTTCTCATGCTATAGAAAAGAACTGCAATGATACAAAAATAGAGTCAAAGCCTCGTGTAAAAAGAAGTGGATCAATTAATCAGAAGGATGAGTCTCAAGCAATAAGGTTGAAGCAAAGATATGAGCTGAATGATTTACCATCAGATGCAAGACCATTACTGGTTTTCCTCAATAAGAAAAGTGGTGCCCGACGTGGATATTCCCTCAGGCAGCGCTTGAACCTTCTTTTGAATCCTGTTCAGGTTTGATTGATTATCTATGAATTTTTTAAAAGAAAAAAATTGTGTGTGTGTACTTTCATTCACTTGATGTGCTAGAAGTAAATTAGGACCCCAACAGATGATAAGGAGTGATGCTAGCTGAACTTGATAAAATTTATCACTTAATACCATATTAATTACAGTAGTTAAATTTTAGAATCATCCATCTGTCTTTGGCTATTTGCCCGTTACAAATGACTGGCAGACTCACTTGAAGAGTAAGAGTAACTGCCTCCCAAGGTAGGGAGAGTTTTCTGAATTCTTGGTTTCCCAAATCATACTAGAGTTAATATTCACTGCATCAGATATCAGCTAGTTGGACAAGAATGACATTCTTAAAAAAACTAAAGAAAAGTGAGAGAGAGAAAAAAAAATTGTAATTGCACACTGTCACTTGCCATGCACGTATTTTCTTTTTGGGTTTCTTAATGAATTGATAACCTTATAATAATACCGCAACTGCTGACACCACTACTTGGATTGCCTTTCTTTTTTATTTATGTTCTAGCTGTTCTGATTTTAGGTTTGGGTCCCGACTTTCTTAGTTGTCAATATGTTTTCTGATTTAATATTTTGGAGGGTTTTCTCTTTAAAATCGGTCAGAACTTTTTGT
Source organism: Hibiscus mutabilis (assembly GCA_019671005.1). Classification (NCBI taxonomy): domain Eukaryota; kingdom Viridiplantae; phylum Streptophyta; class Magnoliopsida; order Malvales; family Malvaceae; genus Hibiscus; species Hibiscus mutabilis. The sequence goes on from CM033749.1 coordinate 35,061,442, forward strand.
TGTTTCTGTTTTAATGTTTTTGACTTGTTTTCCAGTTTGATGTTTTTGTTTGTGTATTATCTTGAGAATTGGTCACAACTATTTGTTGTTTTTTCAATTTCATGTTTTTGATGGTTTTGCCCATTCAGGTTTTTGAATTGAGTTCAACACAGGGACCAGAGATGGGTCTCTTTTTATTCAGAAAGGTTCCTCATTTTAGGATACTTGTATGTGGAGGGGATGGTACTGTTGGTTGGGTTCTTAATGCAATAGACAATCAAAATTTTGTTTCACCACCTCCTGTTGCTATTCTCCCTGCTGGAACTGGAAATGATCTGGCCAGGGTACTATCATGGGGAGGTGGTTTGGGCTCAGTAGAAAGACAAGGGGGGCTCTGCACAGTCTTGCAGGACATAGAGCATGCTGCAGTGACAATTCTTGACCGCTGGAAAGTAACTGTTTTGAACCAACAGGGGAAGCAACTTCAATCTCCAAAATTTATGAACAATTATCTAGGTTTGCACCCTAGTTCTTCTTCTAGAATCTGATTAAGTTCAACGTCAAGATTGTCAAGTTGAAATTTGACCTTACAGAGGCAGAAGAATGCAAGTTTAAGATGGAATTTTATCATAGATGGTTTTTGTAGTTTGTTTGGATATGGATTTGGTCACATGTTTCATTATTCTATAAATATCTTTTAATGATATTGTGTAAATATCTGTTCATGATTCCCTGAATGAAAAAATCATTCGAATTGGTTACTTGGTATTTTAGTTGGCTGACTGGTAGTTTATTTGTTCCATTTTCTTGTTTAGATGAGTGTAGTGGTATTTCCAATGTCTTCCTGTTATATAACTTGGTAGTCTTCTCATGCTTTATGCTTCTCTCACAGGGATTGGTTGTGATGCGAAAGTCGCTTTGGACATTCACAACTTGCGAGAGGAGAATCCTGAGAAATTCTATAATCAGGTTGTTATCATCTTCTTGCAACATGCTTTTCAAGTACTATGCAAAATAAATTTGATGATTTATGGACTAATTATGTAGTTTGTTCAACTGAAAAATGATTTTTAATTTCAGCCTACCTGATTATGTTAGCTTGGACTTTCTGATCTTTTCCCTTTACACAGGTATAGATATGTGGTTTTAGAAATGTAAATATTTAATACAATCGTGTCAGTTGGAAACTTATACTTGTAACTCAGAGCAAACACTTCCTCTCTGAATGTTATTACAATTTAAAGAATGCAGAGATCTTATATTAACCGGTGAAACCTAGTTTTTGAATACTTTATATGCAGATTTCCAGCTCATTACCATTTATCACATAGTGAAAGTATAAACCAGGGAGGCTGTAATGACATTTAGCTTTGAAGTATATAAAAAATTGAAATGTTTTCCTTGAAAGTTATCTACATGAATTGGATGTATTTTGGTCTATGTTTTTTTTTTGTATTAACTTTTGCATGCCTGATAATTTTGTCGTATTGGTTGTACATTTCCACATTGCTGAAGTTACCTCAATATACATGCAGTTTATGAATAAAGTGCTTTATGCAAGAGAAGGTGCTAAGAGTATAATGGGTAGGACGTTTGCAGACTTTCCTTGGCAAGTTAGAGTAGAGGTGGATGGTGTTGAGATAGAGGTCCCTGAGGTATGGATGCTAGCTTTTATTTAATTACATTTGTGATGATTGGTCAGAGGAGTTTTTCTTAACATTTCCAATTATACACACAGACATGCCCGTGTGTGTGTGTAAATATGTCTATGTTTGCGTATAATTCCGAAACATTACAAGATAAGATCAAATACACAGCTGTTGCTTCTAACAAAAAACTTCTTTAAAACTTGGTCCTCCCATTGGCTCCTTTTCCCATCATAAAGCTCTTATTTTGGTTATATTGTTTACACATTGATGCTAAAGCATTTTAATGGTGCAAATAACTATTGATTATGTGAACTATAAATGTTACTATGATGCTATTCTAAATCTATACAGGATGCTGAAGGGGTACTTGTTGGAAACATTGGAAGCTACATGGGAGGTGTAGACCTTTGGCAAAATGAGGATGAGACATATGAGAATTTTGATCCTCAGTCTATGCATGATAAAATACTAGAGGTTGTGAGCATATCTGGAACTTGGCACCTCGGAACGCTGCAGGTAATCTAGGCCCTTGAGGAATGTTACTGATGCTTTAGTGTTAAAGTTCTATCTTGCATTTATAAAAAGGCATATGAAAACAAGTTCTACCTAAGTTGGTCTAATGCCTAGGGAATTTGGTTTTATCATACCATATCATCTGTGTAGAATGTAGAGTGTAGACAGCATGCCGCACACGCACAATGGAATAGCTCAGACTTTGTCCCTTTTTATGCTGGACAGCAAAACATTAAAATTTCCTGGATCCAACTTTTTAATGTTTTATGTTTTTGTTCCTTTTTTTGGTTTGAGTTCTGAAATTTGACATAAGAGTTTGCTTTTTGACAATTTGACAATTTCAGGTGGGGCTTTCTCGTGCTCGAAGACTTGCACAAGGACAGTCCATTAAAATACAGCTCTTTGCTGCATTGCCTGTTCAAATTGATGGAGAACCTTGGTCTCAGCAGCCATGTTCATTGACCATATCACACCATGGACAGGTACACACTTGGCATGCATCTCTGATTTATATTGTTATTCCCTTTTTGTATCAATCGAATCCTCGAGGAGTACTTCGTGCATCTTCTAAAATTTTATAAAAGAATCAATCCACGAGTATTTCTTGTCCATTAATTTGACTCAAGTTGGCTTTTATTGGTTTTTGTTCCCTTACCTAACGAGTCAGTGTCCCCTAAGAAACCATATATGACTATCGTTTGTTCTTGTTTTATTTTATCGTTACGTTCCTTGCCATTACAACTATATGACATGGGCAGGCCTTCATGTTGAGGAGGACGGCCGAGGAACGTCTAGGTCATGCAGCTGCCATAATAACCAATGTGCTCGAGAGTGCTGAAACGAACCACGTAATCAACACGTCACAGAAGCGAGCTCTTCTTCAAGAAATGGCATTAAGGTTGACTTAAAAGGTTTTTTTTTTCTCCCAGAGTACTAAATGTCAGCACTCAGCATTCTAGTTCTTGGTGAATGAACATTTCTTAAAAATCCTTTTGTTTTATATCTTCTCTGTTTCCTCTGTTTACCCATTGTATATCTATGAATTTTCTTAAACCTGAATACGAAAGGAGCCTTCAAATATAAATAAGGGTATATTTTTGGAAAAATATATTGATTGATTAAGATGATAGTTCACATTCTGAAATTTTCTTAAAACCTTTGGAGTATTGTTTATGTTAGGAAATTGTTTCAAAATTATAGGGTATGTTTGGCTTTAGAAAATATTTTTTTTTTGTTTTTATTTTTACTTTCAAAAAATAATTTTCATTTTTAATTTTCTGAAAATTAGAAAATGCTTGGTTAATAGGAATGAAAACTTGTTTTCAAAAATTCAAAATATTTAAATTTGTTTGTTTATCTTTGTTTTTAAAATTATTCATATAAATATTAAATAATTAAAATTTTTATTAAAAAATTTATTATTTTTTAAAATAATAAATTTACAATGTTTGTTTTTGATTATTTTAAATTTTTTGTTTTGTCTTTTTAAAAAAATATTTTATCATTTTAAATCGAACATTTTTATTATTTTTATATTTTTTCAACAAACAAAAACGGACTAAGAAAACTAACTTAAAATTTAGGTCTTGTAATAAGAGATTCAATTGTTCGATTAAAATTAAACAAATAAATATATTTTTATTTGTGTTTGTTCGGTTTTTTTACAAGCTTAGTTCCAAAGTTTGGCTCATCTTAAGTCTTTCCCTGCATGTTATTATGCCTAAGCAGCCATTGTTATTTTCTCACAATTTTTCTTAATTGAATTCAGTTTTTCGTTAACTTTTTATGGACAACCGTGACTTGGTAAGAGCTTATGAGCTAATTTTCTAAGAGTACAATTTTAATATACAAATTTTATAAAATAAATTGTATAACTGCATATTTATATTATAGAATCAAACTTTAAAATTTTAGTTTTAACTTTAAAAAAATAAATCTTAAATTTTATACTCTAAATTTTAAAACATAAGTTCCTAAATTTTAAACCCTTAATCCTTAAAATTAATCTTTTAATCCTTAAAATTAAAATTTAGACAAATTTTTTAAACTTGTGTATCAATTTTTTTCATTTTCTAATGCCCTTTCTTCGTCCGATCAGAATTTTTATTTAATAAAAAAAGTATTACATTTTTTAATTTTGATTATAAAGCATTTTTTTTTTAAAACAGATAGCCATGAACACTGATGCTCTAATTCAGATCCATTTTTTAAATGCTGATTTGAAGGCATTTTCTCAGGTAATCTGCAGGTGATTACTGCTCAATTTTTTTTTTCTTAATCTATGTTTCTTTTGAATGCCCCTTGTTGCTTTTATAAGTATTAACTGCCATGATGAGTAATATAAGTTGGCTTTCATCTCACTCGAAAAATAAATAACAAGTTAGTTTTATGTGAACAAGTGTAATTCTTTAAACTAATAAGAACTTGTAAATTTCTCCCCATTTTAATAATTAGATGTTAACGAAAACAGGTTAATCTTGTTTTCCATCAGATTAATCAGTTTCATGTAAAATGACTAAAAGTTTAGCCCAGAAAATTGTATGTGTTATATACCCACAAAATTGTATTTACAGTGGTTGCAGCAGAACTTGTGTCCCAAAACAAGCCACTCTGGACACACCAAGTTGGTTCCTTTTTTCCATGCTGATGGCATAACTGTTTAGACCAGACCAGAAGCAGGTGCTTGCTCTGCCGGTCGCCCCTGTCCTTTTGGCATTTTCTTTGATCCAGCTGCATAGACAATAATGTTTCAGCCATTCGTGCATTTTAAAAATTAAACATGAACTTTTATGCTGCTATGAATCTAGCAGTCAGTATATATAGATGGTTATCATGTAACAAACAGCAGAGATATCGAGTATCCGCCAGTTTTTCACCTAATATGCAAATGCAGAGTGTATTGAATATAAATCCACCGTAGCAACCAATGGTTCAAGTCACTTGTGCGTTTTAAGAACTAAACACGAATGCAAATACACCGTCGCAATCCATGCTATCCTCCAAATGTTATCCAATGAATGATAAAAAACATACTAGACCAGGGTGCCATAAATGCAAAAAGTAATTGTCTAATCATTACAAGATTTATTCTAATCAATTATTAAGGTTGTGTAATGTGATCACCCTTCGGTGTCAGTAAGAAACCATAAGTGATAAATCGAGAAGTCTAATCATTACAAGATTTATTCTAATCAATTAGGGGCCTCAATAACATTAACCATGATGAAAGAAAACACTAGAACATATTTGAATGCAAGGAATGATATAACTGTGTATGGTTGAAGAGCAAAGGACAAATGTAGGGATGAAGATTTGGATGGAGAATGAGAAAGATCATACCATCTTCCACATCCTTCATCTGGTAGTAATATGGGGCTGTTTCGACCAACCAATCCGGTTTCAGCTCAGTTACCTGCAATTGAACTCCCATGGTATTGGCATTAGTCATGAATACTTACTAAGCAACGACTTGACACTGAATTTATATTCCAAAGAGAGAAGAATACTTACATTTCTTATGTATTCCTTGGTGGTAAAAACCAGTTCATGGTATACCACCCATCTCGGAAGCACCTGAGGACAGCAACAGATTTTATAAGCAGTGGGGAACATCGGAATACTTCATTTGATTTTATATTGGAGGCAACACAAAACTTGATCCATCCACACCCCCCACAGGGAAGGAGTGAAAAGAAAGGGCAAAGAGCAGAAAACACGCAAACCTCCTTAAAAATTGAGGGGAAAAAAGCGACCCGCGTGCATGTTTGTTGACAGATTTAACATCCAGGACTGGCTGGCTTATACAATTGCATGCTTGTCAACTCTATGCAAATGAAACAATGACTGGTAGAAGAGACAACCACTTCAGTGACCAAAACTTTCTTTCATCGGGCAAGAGTGGCAGACTAGAATCTAGATTAAGGGAATTAATGTTTTCTACACATATTGCAGTATTCTAATCAAGTAACTTGTAGTATTGCAGTGATTACGAAACTACGGCTCCATTTGGTCGATACTTTTGCAGTTCGGCTACTTTAATTTTATTCAATTTCTATCTTGTGCTTTCTGCTTTCCCACAAGGAAACAAAAAAACAAATTGCAAATGCTTCAACCAAATGGAGCCTCAAATAACATTGTTAGTTGGTTTTTCTTGCTTTGTCACTTAAAACATAAAACAATAAAATAAAGGTCAATGCATATCCTCCTAACACCAGCTCTGCCTGGTAAATAAAATGAACACTAGAATCACTCACTGCAATATTCACTACTCTAGACAACAGCATAAGAAGGCAATTATTATGCTTGTAATCACAAAAACTTTTTATGCATTCACAGAAGCATCTATGTTAATCATGTGCTACATTTGCAACTGATCCCTTTAAATTTAATTACAAAAAATAACAATTGGAAATCATACCTGTGCCAAGCCTGAGCTTGGATGAATATAGACAGTCTGTGGATGCTTCACAGTTCGGTAAGAACCATTTTTCTGCAACCTAGCCGAATGAGGGGAAAATCCTGAAAGAATATGTTGAATTTTGAGTTAACAACTGGAGTACATACACTTCAAAGATGCTGCAAACACTAAACTTTTGGGAACTTACCAGATGTAACGGCCTTCTTTATAGCCTCTAAATCATTAGGACTGGATGTTAGTTCAATGTTAACTCTCTCCATAAGACCCTCTAATTGATCCCTAATGTCTCTCGCACGCTTCATGCTCCTGACCTAAAAAAGTTATATAAAAAATAACGAAAACAAAAAATAATAAGTAATCAGCAAAAAAGAAACAAAGGAAAACTAGGAAAGCCAAGAAAAAAACATATTCATCATTCAAAGGAGTAGTGAACAAACAAATGAATAAACTCAAAGGTTCATTTTGAAATCAGTAAATGAAACGAAGCCTTAAAGTTCTAAAAAAATGGCTAAAGGCAGTACCATCAAGAGAACAAGCATTTACAATAATCCTTAGAACTATACCTGAATATAATTTTCATAACACCACTGTGTTGAGTAATTTGTTTCCCTCCAAGAATTGTAAACCTAGAATATAAAACAAGGGAAAGTGTCAAGTGTCAACATATCCGGTCACTAAAATGCAAAAGTTTGAACGTCAGTAAGGTTAGACAATCCTCGAAAACAATTTATTCTTCACAAAATCAACCTTCATTAAAGCAATATGGTCACCCACATTGCCAGTATGAAAATTCATCCTTGCATTATCAGCGTGAACTTGTTTGTCCTTCGGACGGTAAAAGATAGAATTCCCCACAGAAAGCATAGCGGCAATGGAAATAACTTCATTTGAACACTTGTACTTGTCGGAAACAGCTATTGTTTTGGATAGCATTGGATCAAGAGGGAACTCTACCATTCGCCTACCAAGTTTAGTCAACTCTCCAAGTTTATTTAATGCATTCAATGCAAACAAAAGTTCCAACGCTTTCAGTAGAGCCTCAGCTGGTGGTGGATCCATAAAATCAAAATTTAGCAAATCACGAATTCCAATTCCAAAACTCCTCAAAGAAAGAACAACACTAGCTAAGTTGGTCCGTTGTATCTCTGGTGCAGTATTGTCATCCAACTCAGTATAATAATTGTATGCGGTGTACAATCGGAAGCACTTTCCTGGACCTGTTCGCCCAGACCGACCGGCACGTGATTAGCCGAGGCTTTAGAGGTAGGAGTTTTTAGCAAATACTCCATCCCAGTCCTCAGATTATAAGTTTTCGTCTTGCGAAAACCCGGATCGATGACATACTTAATCCCATCAATGGTTAATGATGTTTCTGCAATATTTGTTGCCAGGACTACCTTACGTGCACCGATAGGTGTAGGTTGAAATATTTTGGCTTGAAGCTCGGAAGGAAGATTGGCATATATAGGGCAGATGATAAGTTCTGCAATTTTTGTCCCAAAGCCTTTTACCCTATGTTTCAAAATTTCTTCTGCTGTCTCAATTTCCTCTTGATCAGTGAGAAAAACCAAAATATCTCCAGGTGACTGTGTCACATGGATTTGAAGTACAGTAACAATTGCAGCATCCAAGTAGTCAGCTTCTGGTGCTTTTGTGTAGTGTATCTCAACAGGGTACTGTCTCCCGGGAATTCTGAAAATCGGAGCAGAATCAAAAAAATGACTGAACTTCTCCGCATCAATTGTTGCACTTGAAATAAGTAATTTGATATCTTTTCTATATCGTGCTATATCCTTCACCAATCCAAAAAGAATATCAGCTGACACAGTTCTTTCATGAGCCTCATCCACCATTATCATACTGTAGCTTGCAAGATAAGGTTCACCAAGCAATTCTCGCAACAGCATACCATCTGTCATATATTTCAATGCAGTCTTTTCTGAAGTGCAATCTTCAAAACGAATAGAATAACTGACCTCATGGCCAAGTTTGACACCCATTTCTTAAGAAACTCGAGCAGCAACACTCATAGCAGCAACTCGTCGAGGCTGTGTACAACCAACCTTCCCACGTTTTGTGTAACCAGCTTCATGAAGATACTGTGGTATCTGTGTGGTCTTTCCTGAACCAGTTTCTCCTACAATGACAAGAACCTGATATTCTTCAACAGCTTTAAGTAGATCATCTCGATATGGATAAATTGGCAAAGTTTTACGGTCCTCCTGGAGTTTCTCCAATTCAGATTTTGCCTTGGATGTCTCGGGTGACTCAATTGACATCTCATTATCAAAGTTGTCACCATCCATCACTGATGCCTTAATAAAATCAATCTGGTCCTCAAAACACAAACTGATAGTCATCAGTCATTTGCTTTTTATTTTTAGAGCCAAATTTCAAAGTGGCCTTCCCAATCTGATGGTCTGCCCAAGCTTCTTGTTCTGCAAATGGATTCATTTTGTCCCCAGCAGTAGGGTCTCTGTAATGCTGAAGAGCGACAGCAAATCTCTTCTCCTGGTCAACAACTCCTTCCTGATCATAGGCTTCTGGCATTTTGTACTCACCAATATCATCATCCTCTTCTGTCCGCCTCTTCACTAGTTCATATATCTCCTTCTTGTACCTTAATTCACAATATTCTGCTTCATTAAGCATTACACCATCAAAAAGGTATTGCTCATCTTCTATATCATCCCTGAGCTCTTCAAGCTTCTTTTGCTCAATCTTTTTCAAATACTCTTGTCTTGAAACTTTCCTCAAACTATTAACGCCATCTTGCTCCAAGGCTTTAGATTTCCGTATGGTCTCTTCTTCCTCCTTTCAAGAGAGCTTTGGCTCCATCAACTTCCTAGTTGATGCGGCATCACGACCCTTAGGTGTCTCTCTAAATCCTCCCTCTCTCTTTGGTCACGCTATCTTTCCTCCTCTGACTCTGAACCATCATCCTCATCTTGGGAAGCTCGTTTTTTAACTCTTCTCTTTTCCTCATCACGTCTGGTTTCCTCCTCCTCATCTTCTTCATCTTGCTCACGTCCAGTCTTCTTTCTGAATCGTTTCCTATGCTTATCAGCTTTTCTTGTCTCGGAAGTAGAAGTAGGCTCATTAGAGGGCTGGTGATGAACACTAGAATTGGTACCAGTGTCATCATCATCAACATCTAGAATTGCATAAGTCCTTTGCTTCCTAGCAATAATAGCAGCTTTCCTTTTCTTATTTCTGATAAAGCTGCATCAGACCCAAAAAAAAAAAATTATAAAGAAAAGTATACAAGCATGAAAGCTAAAAAGACATTCTTCTCAACCATTTTAAACGAACATAAAACATTAACTCACATTTTCACCGGATGCTTTACGAAGAACTTTACCAAAGATTTCTTCAGCAAATAAACGAACATCAGCAGACGATGGCAGACCATATTCTACGAGCTTGCCTAGTACATCAGCAGGTGATACTGCTTGCTTAGCTGCAACAACAAGAACAATTTAGTAAAAGCACCATAATAAATAAAAAGTACACAAATAGTCACTAAACTATCCTAAAAATACAAAATGGTCACCTAACTTTCAAAAGTTAGGTAATGGACATTAAACTTTAATTTTTATTACAAAATGGTCACGGACATGGCAGTTAGAGATCAATAATGAGGGTTAAATTAAGAATAAATTACGACAGATAAGCCTCAGTGACCATTTTGTAACAAAAAATAAAGTTCAATGACCACTATATAATTTTTGAAAGTTTAATGATCATTTTGTATCTTTGGAGATAGTTTAATGACTATTTGTGTATTTTACACGAATATTTAACTTTAACTATAGATTCCCACATATAATACATATATAGAGAAAGCAGTGACATACCTAGTCCAATGGTATACTCAACAAGCGTGGGCTGTGAAAATCCCAGCAATGACATTAATCTATCCGAAACCCAAATCTTCATAGGGTTATCTCTACCCCGAATTCGACATTGACGTTGGCGACCTTCTTTGGCAAAAAATCACGCACCGGCTAGAGATTATTTACAGGGATTGAAAAGGCGGTGACAAAGCGCTTTTGGGCTGTTATTTCTCTATTAAAGAAAATGTATCTTTTTAATAAGGTAAACAGAGAGGGAAAGAATGAGATGAGACGGTAACGAGCAGAAAGATCAAGAACATAAAATTAAATATAGCACATAGAGCAGATAACTCAAAATCTCACGACAAAAGTAGACGTAAATCCTCAAATTAGGTTTAGGGTTTCGAAAATTACCTAATTTTATTTCCCGGTCTGTCGGGAACTTGAAGGCAAAAGGAGGGCCGGAGGAGGAGGAGGAGGAGAGGTTAAAATAGGAGATTGAGTTTGGAAATTTTAGATAAAACTTCTTTCATGTATAATTGCGTAAAATGAAAATTCCATAGTTAATCAGATTGTGTTTAATTATAAACGAATCATTTTTTGATAAATTATAATTTATTCGTTTAATTAAACTTTTATTATAAACATATCCTCTTATTTAGTTTGGAATGTTTTTCAAAAAAAAAAAAGTTTGGAATGATTCGATTTTAGTTTAAAAGCTTATACCTTATTAATTTGGTACCGATAGAAATTTTAAATATGAAATTTTAAATTTAGTAAATTATTTTAAATTGAAATTAAATTAATCGAATGTATAAATTTTGGAAACTAAAATTATTATCGTATCAAATTAATTTAGACGTTTGTTTCATTTTTAACGATATAATAATATATTTGTAATAAAAAATTAATTAAATGATTAAATTGTGTTTTTTTTAATTGACAAATTATAATCCAAATTTGAATATAATGTAAATGATATGTTTGTGATAATTTTAGATTTGAATATAAATTTGTTTGGATAAAAAAAAATAAGATTAATCTAGAAGTTAAATTTATATAAGAGTTAATTGGATGTACAAGTCTAAATAGAAACTATAACACTTAAATCTAAATTGGTTCAAACACTTTTAAACATTTTCAAGCATTTACATCCTCAAACTCTTTCTATTGTTCTTTGTTGTTCTTGAATTTGTCCCCAAATTTTTTAGAAATCTAGCGCAAATCTCTTTCTGACTTCATTCTTTGATTGGCTTTCATCAAACTTTTTTTTCAACCTCAAATTATCAATATATGATCTAATCATATCTTATGTTGATAAAATGTTTGTAAAAAAATCTTCACCTAATTGTCATAAAAAATGATGTGGGACTTAGTTGATGTAGTAACATGATATGGTATAAACGAAGATTTGAGGAAGGAATTAGAAAATTTAAACAGTTTAGGGACCAATTTAGAATGAGGGTCATAGTTTGGGGATGAAAATGGAACATTCAAAAGTTTAGGGACTAATTTAGAATAAGAGTATAGTTTAAGGATGAAATTGGAACATTTAATAGTTTAGAGACAAAATCTAGAATGACATACATCAATTAGTTTAGAATGATTCAATTTTAGTCTAAAAAGCTTATACCCTATTAATTTGGTATCGATAGAAATTTTAAATATAAAAAGTAAAATTTTTTAAATTATTTTAATTTGAAATCAAATTAATCGAATATATAAATTTTAAAAACTAAAAAAATTATATATTAAATATTATCGTTTTTTGTTTTTTATACTCTAGTAATATATTTAATCAAATTTAATTAAATGAATAAATTATGATTTTTAAAAATGATATATTATAACCAAACACACAATTAAATGATACGAGGTGCATTTTACCCAATATATTGGTTAAAACAAAGAGTTTTACTTGAAGTTAAATTTATATAATTTAGACTAAGCGAGAATTTAGCACACTCACAAAAAAGTAATTATTTTAATTTATTTTATTTTAATATAATATATAATAATATAAAGACAAAAGAAACTATTAAAATAATTTATTTATTATTATCTAATGTGTTCATTGTAATCTTATAATTTAGTCATGTTGTAATGTTATTGTACTATTTAATTTGTAACTGAAATTTTAAAATTAAAAAATATATAATTAAAATTGATCGAATTTAAATTCAATATTTTGATAACTTACTGATAGTATAAAAAGTGATGACCTAAAAATCATATTTGTGTATTGCATGTCAAAATTAAAAACATATAAATTTATTATAAAAATTAAATTTAATTTGTTCAAAATAAAAATAATGATGTCATAATTTCACCAAAATTGATTTATATGGTTTTTATTAAAAAAACAGTAAAATAAAACTTATTTATATTCATTTTAATCTATAATTTATAAATTTAGGTTTGGGGATTAGATTTGTAGATTTAGATTTAGAGTGTTTATAATTTAGGGTTTTGATTTAATGTTGGGGTTTAATTAAAATTTAGGATTTAGGTAGTGTAAATACACAAAAACAAAACAAATTAATTTTACCACCTTTCTAAAAACACAAAATCAGTAAAATAATCCCATAATTAATGCAAATTGAATAGAAGATGATGTGAGTTAAATTTTTTTATCTGTCAAAATTAAAACTAACAGAATTAACCAAAAAAAACAAACCAAACCACTTTTGTAAACTCACAGATTTGTATGCAATACAAAATTGATCCATCTTGTTTTTTCATCTGAAAAACAAAACTCTTTATCTTTTTCTCTAACCCAAGCTTGAGCTCTTTTCCTGGTTGAATCTTTGAAGGAAAAAAAAGGGGGAAACAAAGGTAAAGAAAGAAAATGGGACATTCTGAGAGTAAATTAGCTGATTCCAAAGCTCGGTGGCGATCGACTGGCATTGTTGCCTTACGCGACTCTAAATTGAAGGCAAGCAATCCCTTTTTTTATTTTTCCGGTATTTTTAATTTTTTAATTTTATTTTATAATTTGAGTATTTGAGGATGTAAATTGGCATTTTAGATGATGATGGTTTCTGGGTTTTGCTTAATTTGTCTGTTTCTATGAATTTTTGAAGTCCTTATTTGCTTACGATAGGCCAATTATGATCCACTTCTATGCATTTTCTTATGTATTCCAAAGTTTTATATTGGTTTTGCATAAATGTGAAATGTCTATTGTTTATGTGTTGAAGATATTTTCTGGGTTTTGCTTAATTAGTTAATTTGGTTGGCTCTATGTTTTATTTTGGATTTCTTAAGAGACTTTATGCTGCTTATGATAGGCCGATTATGCGCCATTTATATGAAACTTCTTATGTTCTTTGAGTTTTATATTAGTTTTGCATCAATGTCTATTGTTTATATGTTGAGGATATTCTCAATTCATTTTTGTTTGTATTTTAGTCATTTGTTTATGTTTTTCCAATTATGGTATTGGTTTTTAGCAGTTCTGTTTGCTATATGGCAGCTTGCTGAAAGCAAATATCAATTGGTAATCAAAGAAAGGCTTAATCTTACAATTAAATAGATGTCGGGTTCATTTTAATTTGTTATTGCAATATTCTATGCCTTATTATTGAGAAACATGGTAGTTTAAATGACTTCCGATGGGGATTCTTGCATTTGTTCCTTCTATTTATGATGAAATGGGCACTTTGGTTTTTAACAGGATCATCTGTGTGTAGGGTTCATGTTTTTTTTTTTGTCTCCAAGACCGCTGGTATTTGATAGTCACATTAGGTACCTGACAATGCCGGAATTGAGTTGGTCTAAGACTTTTCCGATATCTGGCATTCACATTAGGTCCTGACTATTCTGAATTCAAGCCGAGTCCAAACTCAAATTACATGCATTATTGATTGAGAAACATGGTAGTTTAAATGACTTCCAATGGGTTTCTTGCATTTGTTCATTGTGTGCGTGATGAGATGTGCACTTTTATATTGAACAGAGTTCATTTATTACAGTTAAATAGCTGCAGGGTTCATGTTTATTTTTTTGGTCAAAGACCCTTAGTATTTGGTAGTCACATTGGGCCCTGATTATTCTGGAATTGAGCAAAGTCAGCCATAAGCTTTATACCTTATTGGTTAAGAAACATGGTAGTTCAAATGAGTTCCAATATAGATTCTTGTATTTGTTCCTTGTGTATATGATGAAATGTCCGTTTTGATTTTGAACAGAGATTTCCTGATGAAGTTCTTGATCTGGATAAATCTGTGCGAACTCTTGATTTAACGCAAAACAAATTAGGTATGGCCTTTTTTTTCCAACTTGTGAATCGGATGAAACAATGGAAACATAGTAGATTTTGCCTACGTTATTTGGACTTGTGTATACGTCAGACATAGGTATAACTAAAACTTTCTAAGATTTGCATGTATTTAGAGGATCTTTAGATGTCATATTTTCATATCCATGTGTCAGACATGAATACCAACTCAAAAAAGGGTGTTTCAAAAAATGAGGAGCTTGAGAACTATAAGATTTTTTGAAATCAATCAAATATGAGGTTGACAATGTAAAAAAATGAGGGTGAAATTGAAAAATCAATGAAACATTGAGGACTAATTTTGCTATTACGCCTTAAGTAAATGGATAATTTCTTTTGAAAAATATGTCACATGTCACTTTATGAGTGGTCCACAGTTGCCACATCAGATTTTGTAATGGTAGTAGGCAAAGTGGTTGATGGAATGAAACCACATATTTGAAATTGAAAACACAAAAAAACATATATACCACATTGAGAAATCAGATATAGTTTATGTACCAACCAGTTATTTAACCCTTTCAAAAAATGAGGAGCCTGAGAACAATAAGATTTTTTAGAAATCAATCAAATATGATTTCCTTAGTGAAGAAGGAATATCATTTATTTTTTTGATCTCATAAATAACCTGGTTCCATGGAGCCTTAAGTTTCTTAGTTATCATTCTTAGTCAACTTTTATCCTTCCATGCAGTTGAAATTCCTATGGAGATCAGCAAACTAGTCAACATGCAGCGAATGGTAAGATATTTTCAAAGTGTTGTTCACAATATGCAAGGTTTCTTTCTATGCTACTTGGATTTGAGTGTCAGATACATATATATGGTCAGATTTTTTAAGTTTTTGGTGTTATTGGAGTGTTTTCAGAGGTAGTATACATGTTTCAGGCATGGATAGGTTTCTTTCAGTAAATGAATGTTGAATTATTCTTTCTTGCCAATCATGTTTGTTGGTTGACCTTTTTTATGTCATTTTTTTAATTAAAGGGAAAAATAAAGTATAGTTCACAACTAAGTTGCTCTGACCTTTAAATTTTCTCCAAGTATTTTGTTTCCGACACCTATGTCAGGCACATTTCGGATTTGGGAACAAGGATATGACCCTCCAAAAACCCTCTAAATAGATTAAAGTATTAAAATATCCACATCGGACACATATATCAATATCCAACACTCGCACACGAATCTGAATAAACATAGGCTTACGATTTGCACCATCCTTTTCATATCACTTTCATATTTTGGTCACTGTTTGTCAATTCATTACTTTTTGGAACACTGGAATGCACTGTCATCTTTTGCTAATGCTTTCTATTAGAATGCATCAGTTTCTAATATGAGTATCTGCATATGTTGCTCTGACTCTTCATTTTGTTTAAGGTATTCATGTCTGACACATATTCAAACATAATTATAGTGATATGATCCTTCAAGGAACCATACAAATTCATGCAAGAACTTGGATAAAATTGAACGCATGGCCATATCCAACACTCATATCCAAATCTGAGCAAAATAAATTTGCATGTCTCGTTAGCATATTGGGGATATGACAAAAATGTGAAAACTATGTTTTTCTGATTCTTTGTTTTTCTTGAAGTATTATCTGTGTCCTACACATGGATATGGTGGATATGACCTCCAAGATCTTTCAAATACATGGATCAGAAAGTCTGACCATACTGTATCATAAACATATTTGTATCTCACACTTTTTCCCATGTCAGAGTAACATAGAGTGAAAATAGTAAAGTAGCTCTTTTTTCTGCTTTTTTCCCTTCCAGATATTAGCCTCTAATCAGATTCAGCGAGTACCAAGTAATCTGGGGGAGCTTTGGTCTCTGAAAGTTATGATACTAGATGGGAACCAAATTACTTCTTTGCCAGATGAATGTAAATACCCTTTTGCTAAATAAGTAAGAAAATCTTAAATGCATTTGTTTGCCTCCATTGTTTGCAGATTTGCTTCAGTGCAATGTCTGCAAACTTTATGGGGTGAATGTACTGTCTCATTGGCTTTTAACTGTATTTCTTTTGTCAGTGGGTGAGCTTGTAAGACTCGAGAAGTTATCGATTTCTGGAAATATCTTAACGTCTTTGCCCGAGACTATTGGCAGCTTGCACAATGTAAGTGACCTGTGTTGCTCCAACTCTACATTTCTATCGATGTATCTGTGTTCAGCACATGGATATGGAGATATGACTTTTAAGGATCCTCAAAATCATACCTGTGTCAAAAACATACTTGTATTCAACACTCACTCTCAAATCCAAGTAGCATGGTGTGAAACTGTTCTCTGTACTGCTTGGTTTTGCATATATTTGCATGTTTGTGTGGTCGAACATTTAAGCACCACTCACCCAACTTGATTGTAATGAAGAATGAAAAGAACAACTCTGAAGAATAGACATTGTTTAAAGAACTAGATAAACCTATGATAAATAACAGGGGATATGGTTGCTTAGAATATTTCATATAGTTCCTGGATCTAATCTATGTTGTTTGATAATGCAGTTGTCACTGCTTAATGTGTCTACTAACAAGTTAAAGCATCTTCCTCAATCAGTTGGGATCTGTTTTTCTTTGGAAGAACTGCAAGCAAATGGTATGTTTCTGGATGTATATTTACTTCAGTTGCTCTGATTCTTCATTTTTTGTTGTTTTGGATATGGGTACGAGGATATGACCCTCTAAAGATGATCTGAATACATGGAAAACATAAGAAAAAAATTTGATGGGAAATTCAACCATTAAAATATATTCTAAATATTTAATAAAACATCTAATTAAAATTAAAAAATGCATGCGAATGATTTATTCTTATAATGATGATGGTGTAGCAATCGACTATGTTACATGGATTCCAGAGTTTGTGTTGGGTGCAATTATGTCTTCAACACATGTATGCTCAATATTTTTTAAGTTCTATATACGTAGTCGGAGGATCAAATAGCATATCCAAATTATAAGAAATCCCATAGAAGCCACAAGTGCCAAATTTACACCTTCAAAATTTTTATTTGTTTGGGTATGTAAATAAATCGTGAATACGGTCCAAGTAATAAATGCCCAAGTTACCACCAACCCCATGTTCAAATGTGTACATGAACTCATGAAAAATGAAGAGTCGGAGTAACAAAGTCGATTAGGGCTTATTTAACCTAAGTTCTGGCATATAATATAGACCAGTGAAACTAAAATGCTACGCTTTCTTGCATTTAATCCTATTTCTACAACTCAATTTTCCCTACCTTTTCCAGATAATCTTATCGAAGAACTTCCTGCATCTATTTGCAATCTTGTTCAACTAAAGTCACTTAGCTTAGACAATAACAAAGTCAGCCAGGTAATAACTGCATGGTTCCTATAATTTTTAAGTTCTTAATGCTTTAAGATAATTTCCATGACTGATTGACCGACAAGGTATCCTCAATTTTCTGGACCGCATCGCATCATACTTGCTCACAATCTGGTATTGTCCTCTCTGAGGACCATGGTTCCCTCAAGGTTTTGTCTCCCAAGTATCAGAGTTGCAAAAAGGCGTCTTATATTGGGAAGTCCTAGATTCGAACCTGGGGAGGAATAAATTTGGGTGATAAAGCCTTAAGGGACCTTTGAGTGTCCAAAGAGGACAATGTCGGATTGTGGGCACCTTGTGATACAATGCTACCTAGGGAAATGAAAGTACTTTGCTGTCAGCTGGTCGGGACAATAACACTGGTTGATCATTTTATTATACCATGTGTAAGTTGTGCTAGTTTTAGTTTCTATTAGTGCATCCGGTCTCCTTTGATGTTTTTTCCAGGTATAGGTCTCATTATGGTTTTGTCTAAATTTGGAAACTTTAAGAGAAATACTTAAAAACTTTAGCTTACAGTTGTTTTATATGAACTCTTGTAGAAGATCAACCATTGGACATAACTGATGAAATGAATAGATATAGCTGAATGTGAAGATTTGAGCAGGTTATGTAGATTTAATATTTGTTGCAACTTTCTGATCACAATCTGGTTGAACTAATCTTGAATATCAATGGAAGAGAATTAAATATTTTTTGAACTATGTGAAGAACTTAAATTTTACATTGATGTAAGATACCAATAAACAGTATTCCAAATACATAGAAAAACTTGGAAAAATCTTATCATATTCATACTAAGGACATATCCATATTCAACACTCACTAGAAAAACTTGGAAAAATCTTATCATACCCATACTGAGGACATATCCGTATTCGGCACTCACTCGTACTCGAGTTCAAGTAACATAGAACAGAACATGTTTGAGGACAATGTTCTGTATATATACTCTGATATCTCTCGTTTGACAGATACCCCCTAATATATTGAAAGACTGCAAAGCTCTCCAGAATTTCTCACTTCATGATAACCCTATTTCGATGTCTCAGTTTCAGCAAGTAAGTTTCTCCATTCCACACTATTAGCTGCCAAATTTGGTTAAAATTTCCCAGAAATATCTCTAAAGTTCATATACTTCTATATACATAGATGGATGGATTCAAGAATTTGAAGAAAGGAGGAAGAAGAAGTTCGACAAGCAACTTGACTCTAATGTGATGATCGATTCCAAAGGCCTTGACGAGGGTGTTGATCTATAACTCCATTGCATTCAAAGTTCTGGTAAGATCGAGTCTTACAGCAAGCTACTCAGGTTTCATTCCAAAAACAATCTTGAATTCTGTTCAGTCATCGTCCAGTTGAGTTTGAACACTTTAAGCTATCAATTGAATTGAATCGAGCCTATATGTATCATGATTTGGTTGCAGCATCATGCAGATGCGATATTTGATTAAGTTGTACATGTTTCAGTTATTTCTTATTCGTGAATTCGATCGGCGATTTATCTTCTTTTGTTTCCCCTTTGAACTAGATGGACAAGAGTTGAGTTTGAACTTGAGCAGTTGAGACGAGAAGCAGAGCATGTAGCCACAATCTTGACAACATTTGACACCAAGTAGCTTGGGGTTGCAGTTTGGACTCGGATGTATACTTACACAGTGACAGAGCCAGAGCCAAGGAACATAGAGGGCCCATGCCCCCAAATTTTTTTCGTTTAATTCAATTTTAAGTCCTACAAGTTTGAGTATTAGTCAAATTAAGTCCTGCCCCTCAATTTGCTCCCCTCAAGATTCAATCTTTAACTTCATCCCTGCACTTACAAATTTATGTTGGATTTCTTTGTAAACTGATAACAACTGTTTTTGTAGTTTATTTATATATATATATATATAATGATGGAGAAATCAACCTTCCTACTTAAGTGCCAATTGAATTTGAAAGCAATTTTTTTAAAAAAAGTCTTTTTAATGAATTTTAATATATTTTTGCCAAGAAAATATTAAATATTTAAAAGGTATATATATATATAATGATGGAGAAATCAACCTTCCTACTTAAGTGCCAATTGAATTTGAAAGCTATTTTTTTAAAAAAAAGTCTTTTTAATGAATTTTAATATATTTTTGCCAAGAAAATATTAAATATTTAAAAGGTTTTATATCCAATACACTGGCGGTGGAAACTTTTAGTTTTTACAAGCGATTTAGTTTTAGGATTTAGAGACTTAGTTTAGGGTGTAGGGTTTAAAATTTAGGGGTAATAGTTAGAATTTAGGGGTTAGGGTTAGGATTTAGGGTTTAAGTTTTAGTGTAATATGTTGAGGATTTATTTTTAACCTATAAACCTTAAATTCTAACCCTAAATTCTAAACTACTAAACCTAAATCCCTAAACCCTACACCCTAAATTGAGTCCTTAAACCATAAAATTAAGACGCTTATAAAAACTTTTAATTTCCATGTCAGTGTATCAAATAATTATCCTATTTAAAATAGTAAAAAAATATTATAATTTGTTAATAAAATATTAACATAAATACTTATGGGCCGTTGAAGTCCATTTCGGCCGCTCAAACATTCCCAAAAGAAAGGGTAAAATTCCTAGTAAACTTTTTGGCCCAATTTCTTTTGAAAGTTGGGGTTTAGAGAATCAAGAAATTACCCGCCAATAATTGTACCCGACCTAAACCCACATTACTTTCCAATTTTTTCAAAATTATAATAATTTCTAAGTGGCGGAGCCGATCTGACTATAATAGTGTGGGATTTTATTTTTTTAATAATATAGAAGTAATTATAAAATAATATCTGTTTATAAATATTTTTAATTTTTTAATAATGTATATACATATAACAATTTGAATTCGTGTCTCCTAAAATAAATTATGTTTTTTCACTACAATTGTTGGGTTCATAATAGTGTGGGATTGAACATTATTATTATGTCATGTTGTGATGTTTATGTATGATCACAAACATTTGAATTATTTTTCGATTGAATCTCCCCTTTTTCTTTGAAACTTGCAAAAATCAGAAAACTTTGATTCTGTTCTCTCTTTTTTCAGATGGTGAAAACTTTCCAATTTCATTTTTGTTTTACTTTATAATTATATTGTTGTACTATTTGTAAAGTTGTTTCTTTTTATTTGGGGTTGGGAGTGATTTCTTTAGGCCTTGTATGTTTGATTTATGACTCCAAATTCATGAAATCAAAGTTGGTTCTGCTGTTTCTACGCTTTATAATATAAATCATGATTTTTTCCACTTTCTGGGTGTTTATAGTTTGTTCTACCAGATAATTTCAATCCATTTTTTTATTATTTTCCTGACTTTTCTGTTGTAAATGTAGCCGATTTTACTTATCTATATCCTAATTATATGTGTTTCTTTCTTCTTCTTTTTTTCAGCTAAATTTTATCACGGGTTGTAAGAACAATTGGAGGATTTTACTACAAATGTCAAGCAGCTTAAGGGGAGATGGAGACGACTCCATTTATGTTGAGGTAAATCTTTTTTTTTCCTTTTTGCATTAACTAAGAAACATTATCTTTTAATGGTTTTATCCTTTAAATATTTGAGCTTTCTAAGGTTGTTTGGTGTTATATTTATTCAGCCATTCATCCATTCACTGTATTTGTTCTTATCTTTGTTGCTCCAACGTTTATTTTTGCTTCAGTTTGTTAGATAAGAACCTTCAGTTTCTTACTGTTATTTGATGGGTTTTTTTTGTGTGTTACCCTTGAAATATTTGAGCTTTTGAAGGTTCTTTGGTGCTGTTGTCATTCAGCCATTCACTTTATCTAGGTTGCTCCGAGTCTTCATTTTGCTTGCAGTTGCTTGCTCCGACACATATTTAGATATGGATATGGGGACATGAGTATCACCCTCTAAGGACCCTCCAAACACGTGGAAAAAATGACCGCACAACACATACCCTTATCCGACACTATGGATATTGGGATATGAGTGTCACCCTCTAAATACATGGAAAAACTTTGAAAAAATGAACTTACCCATGTTGAACATATACCCTTATCCGATACTATACCCGAGTTTGAGTAGCATACGTTCTTATGATGATGTTAGTTTGTTTTCAATCATGAATGCTATTTGTTTTTGCTGAAATTTTATTTATACACTAATCCTTTTCAATGTAGTTACGGAAAGAAAAAGAGATGTTGAAAGAATCACAATATCAAGGCTTTGAACTAATCCGGGTAATTTTCCTATGCATTGATGACTCTGTCATCTGGAACATGCTATATGAAACTTCCCTCATCTTTATGTTATTTTCCAAAAGAATTAAATCGTCTGATCTTTGAAGCAGAAAACATTCTTCTTGTATTGGCATTTCAATTGTCCATGATAATACGTTTGCTACTTGGTATTTTATAGTCCACTATTCTATTTTATTGGGGAAAACTAAATAGCTGATAGTGAAGTATGGTAACACTTGGCAGCTTAGTATGCTGAAGTCTGCCATTGCCATCAATACAGAACTTGCTAATAACTTCTTGAAACGTAAATCTTCATTATTCTATCTAGACTTTTCAGCTTGTTTAGTAGCATGATCGATATTTGATTTGAGATAGTCTGCTGCTAAAGCCTAAAGTAACTCGAAGGGCCAGTTAACTTGTTCTTCAGATTTAGTCCTTGACAATCTACTAACATTAATAAGCAAACACTCTGGATAGAATACCCTTGGCGTTGAAAAGGTCCCCATTCTTTACTTGGTGATTTAATTACAGTATCTTTCAACAAAAAAAATATGATTTAATTACAGTAATTGGGAAAAATAAAAGAAAAAATGCCACACCTTTGAACTCTCCAACCTTGAAACCCAAACAAGAAAGGTAAAAATTGAGGTTTAGATGTTTCAATTTTCATTATTGTCTGATTGTCATTTGGTTCACTACAGGAACTCGAACTACATGTGAAGTCACTATCGGAAGCTCGTTCGCAAGACCAAAAACATATTCAAAAATTGGAAAGAGAGCTTAAAAATTGCTCTCAAGAAATAGGTAATGATTCTTTTATTTCTTCGAAATATTGCTGAGGGTGTTAATTCTTTCTGCATCTCATAATAACTCCCGTGCTACATATAGTTAATGTATGCATTTCTCTTTGTTCTTTAAAATGTGCTACAAGTTCAACTTATCTTAATTTTCTGGCCTAGCTTACTTGGAAATATGATAGAAAAAAGTCACCATTGTCACCAATCTTTTATTTTTTTTATCATTTGTTTGATTGTTATAATAGTTATTTATTTTTCTTTGAACATGGTTATTAAAATCCAGCTTCATTATAAAATAAGTACCCAAACCAAACTATATTGTTTTTTGCTTTAGGTACCTAAACATTTTTTTGGTCAAAGTAGATGTCTAATATTTCATTTCGTAACCATTGTCAAGTCGGCCGTAAAAAAGTGTTTTGCGCAATGAATGTGTAGCATGTGGCCTTCAACTATCATCGTCCTTTCTTTTTTGATTTTCTAGGGAAACAAACAGAAAAACTAAGTGAAAATTTTGAAAAATGGTTCGTTTATGAGAAATCAAACAATCCTAAGTCCCAAATCACTTCGATTTTGAGAACCTATCTATTCTCGGTGCATCAATTTCGATCAATAAGTCTTCATAAATTCTTCATAGAAAAACCCTAAGTCCCAAAAAATTGTCCAAAACACTTCGATTGTGAAAATCCATCTATGCGAAAGTGAAATCAAGACCCCAACTCTAAAAAATTAGTCCCAAAACACTTTGTTTTGCTTGCAAATTGTAATGACGATTTGGGTAAAAAAGAAAAAAAAACCAGAACTTGAAGAACTCGTCAATGGAAGATAATAGTTTTTTTAACGTACAACCTGAAAATGGTTACGAAATGAAATGTTAGGCACCTATTTTGACAAAAAAAAGTTTAGTCACATAAAAAAGTATAGTTTGGACACTTATTTTACAATAAAGCCTTAAAATCATGTATCAGTCTGTCTTGTTAGGATTTAATTAGCCTTTTAGTCCAAACATTCTATGTTTTAAACTAAATTTTGTGCTCTTGCAGTAATTATATGCATTATATGTTTAGTTACATGTGAGAGGGAGTGTTTTAGTGGTATCATCCACTTTTTTTAAGTCTCGGGTTTCTTGTGGTTTCATATTCAAGTTGGGCATCTCCACTTATAACCAATTGCTTCTATGTTGAATGTTTAACATCCTTGTAGTTCATTGTTATGATACATGGTCATCATTGTGTATATAATGGTATTAGAATTGGTTCCTCTCAAATAATTGGACTGTGCATTGAATACGAACTCTATAACCTCGGTGGCCGTTGCTCTTTACCTGCTTGAAAAGACCTTGCCGGTGGAGCATTTCTTGTACCCTCTTAACCTACGTTAGGAACTATGCATTCCCTTGACAAAAACTCACAAAAAAGGTTTGACATTGTATGCTGCCTTGCGTACTGGACTCGAGTACTGTTTCTTTGATCTTAGGGTATGCTTGGTAGATAGGAAAATGTGGAAAGAAAATCAATTTTGAGTGTACTTGACAGGAAAGAAAAATAGAGAAGAGAATATAAAAGATGATCATTTTCACCCCTTGAATAAAAACTAATCATTCCAATTTGAAATGAAAAGAGAAGAGAAAATTTTAGATATGTTACATACGTAAGTTAAGTGTACAAAATTATGCGTTTTAAAAAAAAATCATTTTCTTTCCTCTTACTTTTTAACTCTGCCAAGCATCGAAGGGAAAGAAAGTTACTTTTTCCTTCCATTTTCCATCTCTCCTACCAAGAAAACTGATTGAAAGAAAAAAAAAATTCAATCAATATTTTCTATCTTTCTAACTTATTATTCCTTCAAATTTCCATCTTTTCAATTTACTTTCTACCTTACCATGCAAAGCCTTAGTCTTGTGATCGAATTCTTCAGATTACCTGCAGGATCAACTAAGTACAAGGAATGAAGAGGTCAATTTTCTAAATGACCATGTGCACGACCTTGTGATCAAATTGGCTGACATGGAGGATTTACGGGAGAAAATTGACCGGTTGATAGGAGAGTTGAACAGGTCGAACTCCGACAGGTTGTTACTAATGCAGGAATTAGAGAACAAAGAAGAACATATGCAACAGTCGGCTGTGTGCATAGAGAAGTTGGAGGAGTTGGTTTCATCTATGGCATTGGAGTCCCAGTGTGAAATAGAGAGCTTGAAGCTCGATATAACTGCAATGGAGCAATCGTGCCTTGAAGCTAGGAAGTCGGAGGAAGAAAACGTTCAAGAAAAATCCCAGATGAATGTTTTAATTGAAGAGCTTGAGGTCCAGCTTCAGAATGCACAGGAAATTATTGAAGAACTAGAGAATGAAAATAAAGCGCTAAGAGGAAAGCTTATTGCATCTGAAAATAATGCTAACATATTCTGTCAAAAGATCCAGCAATGGCTGAAAAGAAAGGACAGAACACAACTCGATACGGTTTCTATCTTCGGTGAACCAGAAAGCATGATTTCAATTTCAAAAGATACAAGGTTGGCTGCAACATAATATTCTTTATATTTTTCTGATTTACAGGGTTATCTTGACTGATCAACTGCATGGTTTGACTCTGATAATATTGGAAGCAAAAGCTTTTATTCAACACTTGAACATGTTATACATGCCTTTGTCCTGAATTGTTTAAAAATGTATAATTTATAGATTAATGAATATAATCTTGTTGAGGTGGGTTCGGATCTTGCTGAAGCACTTCTTTGTTGTATGAAGAACTTTATTCTGTTTTGTCTCATAAAAATTGATAGGTGATATTCTATATTTTACTGTTTGGTACCTACCTTATTTTTTTATGAACATGTTCTAAATACTGTTGAAGTGGCTGCAAAGAACTCTTTGGTGCGTTCCTTTCAGAAGTGGCATTAGTTCTGGAATCTGATTCCAACTCAAAGGAGCAGATTCAAAGCATGTCACATCAGATAAATGAATATGAACTCTTGGTGAAGCAACTTAAGGTAAAGTTGTCATTTCAAAAAGTTATATATACCAATGATATTACGTAAGGCCAACAAGGTGAAATATGAATTTTTTCTGCTATATTCCTGATCTCGAAAATGGCTACCAGGAAGAACTGAGAGAGCAAAAGTTAAAAACAAACGAAGAAGCCGAGGATCTAGCACAAGAAATGGCTGAGCTGAGGTACCAGATGACGGGCATGCTTGAAGAAGAGTGCAAGCGCCGTGCATGTATTGAACAAGTATCTTTACAGAGAATCTCTGAGTTGGAGGCACATGTAATACTGTTATGGTACAGATCCTTTTTATCACCGAGAAATGTATTTAACTCTGATTTCTGATGGTTAGTATTATTAACCTTTCGGGGGTTGGGGTCAAGATTCAAAAGGAGCCCCGAAATCCAATGGCTGTTGTTAGACATCTTCCGGAATCATAGGGATTGGCTGTGGTAAGGATTGTTGATGTCCATTAATTCGGAACTGAGTCTGAGGTTCGTACTTCCCTGAATCTCATTCTTTGTTTTTTGCAGTTTATATATTTTGTTTTTTCAATGTCCTGCATGAATGTAAATGCAACTGATGCTAATGACTTTTTTTAGTCCATATCAATACCGTAGTCTCCTATGCTGTTCGACTCTTCTTTCTTATTGAAGTACCTGTGTCAAACACAAATCTGGACTTTGGTACAAGGATATGACTCTCCAAGGACTCTTCAGAAAAAAAAAATTAAACATACCCGTATCCAGCAACCATACATGTTTCCCTATAATCACTTTACCTGATGCTTTCTTTAAGCTCATTTTCAACAGAATTATAGTATTACACATGGCTTTGTTTTTTCCGGTGCAAATCGGATAAAATTGATTACAGTTCACCATTCAAAGACGGCGCTGCAAATGTCTAATACTCATTAACTAACACTCGTCATGCGCTTATCACTGGTTTTGATTTGGTTTCGTGTTTAATGTCACTAGTAGTTTGTTGTTTGTTGCAGCCGGTTATGCTGCGGGGGTCCGAAGCTTCGGATTTGCATCGATGTTCTTCATTTTCTTGTACAAATTCCAGCAATGAAAAGTTCTGTATTGGGATTACGTTCAAAGAAAACACACTGCATTGTTTGGAAAAAAAATTGTTCGAAAAAAACGAAAACACACTGCATCCAGATCTGGCTAAAAGTGTGCTGGACATGGTAAAGTTTCTCTCCCCCATATTATGTTTTGTAAGATCAAGCACTGAATTTAGGCAAGCCGGTTTGTAATGCACAGTTGTTGAAAGTTAATTCATGTCCAAATCTTGGGATTTCAATGAAATATATATTTCGATTTATTCCGAAAATAATGTTTATAATTATATTTCCCAGGTTACCTAAAACCATATAAATGCTTACAGCACAAGCAAGGTCACCCTTAAATATAATGTAAAAACTGCTACAATTACTTGTCACATTCATACTTGTTCTTCCTTGAAGTTTCATTAATTTTGTTTGCTGATGAAGATATGTTACTTGATCTTAGTGATTGTCGGGCCTGAATGTAGGGGTGTTTTCATTATTCGGTAAACCGAATTAACTGATTGAATTATAATTTATTTCAATTAATTAAGCTTTCGATCGATTAACGGTTAAAGATTTTTCTAAATTTTGATTACCGGTTATTTTAGTTTGAAACAGGTTAATTAACAGAATAATAAAAAAATATTAAATATTTAATCATTTATATATTTTAAGGATAGACCCCTTTAATTTTTAACCCTAGATCTATCAAGATTTCAAAATCCAACCAATTTTTAACCTAAATGATAAAAGAAATACTCAAATTATTCTTAATATAACTACAGAAAAATACAAACCCTAAAACTTATAACAAAGTCTGATTAATTCGAAAATCAATGGAATTAATCAAACTTGGCTTGGTTTGGTTAATATTATCAAACTTTGTTTCGGTGATCAAATTAACTAAATAAACACCCCTACTTGAATGTACGTTTGATATTGGCACTGTTACTTTTTTTTTTCAAAGTGTTCCTTTCTTGTCTCCAAGTATGTATCGAACATTCGTGTTCGATAATATTATGAAAAAAGTATCATCTTAATTTAAGTATTTAATATTATTTTTAAAAAGTATCGTGAAAAGTTAAGATGTCAATTTTAAACATATGTTGAAAAGCATAATTAATGGTAAAACATGAATAATGAATGAGACTGTTTTGTATACAAGTTTACTTACAAGATCATGGAAACATAAATATTGAATTGTAATTTGTAGTATTTTTTTGACAATAAGAACTTAATAATTATGAAAAATATTCTAAATACAACGTATCTGGAAGAAAGAATAATGAAGAATAATCAACCAAAATCTCATACAAAATTCAAATGTACAAAAAAAAGTAAATATTTTTATAGAGATTATTATACCGACAAAATCTAAAAAGCTTCCTAAATCTCTTTGTCTCTATTTAAATAAGACGCTTTACGAGATAAAAATGATAAATGAATCAAACTATCAAACAATAATTTATTTTTTGGGTTGATTATCGCTATTGTTACAACATTAGAACCGAAGCTTCTCCCAATATATAAAGGGAAATATCATCCGTTAAGCAATCGATTGAATTCTTAACGATTAATATTATATTCTCAATATGTTTATACTTAATTTTAACCTCGAGATTTTATCTACTAAAATATAGAGTAAACTATATTATATATCACTCAATTATGATATTTGACTCCTAAATACTACCGAATTTTTAAAAGTTTAAAATTAATACTGAACTTCAATATGTGATTTAAAAATATCACTGGTTAAACTCTAAACACGGTATCGACATGTAACCCAAGTCCGGTTATAGATTATTTTTAATATTAATTTTTCATTTTGTCACTCTCCTCTTTGTTTTCTTTTACATCGGAATGTTCAAATGGTCGCAGGATCGCCACCGTTGTTTGATTTTCTGACCAGATTTCAGATGATTTTTAGCAGATTTCTGATCGATCCATGGGAAGAAGAATCCTATAATTTGTTAACTGAGAATTATTCTATGCAATGATTTCATGCAAGCAGATTCATTGAAACTTAAAAAACCGTCCCTTTCGGATTCCTAATTTCTATTTCGATTAATCAATCAAATCCTTAGTTTTATTTTTGATCCAAAATGTTCAAATTTAGGAAAGGACAGCGGAAGCGTTTCAAATCTGATTTAACAGATGTACCTGCAAACGGATCCGGTACACCAGGGCCGGGTCAAACACCAAGTCCCGGTGACACTTTATCAAGTCTCCCTCGTATGACCACCGTGGAACCGTTGCCGTTATTCGAAGACGTATCCAAATCGGTGAGGCAGACTTTATTCCTAAGAAAACTCCAGATTTGCCGCTTCCAATTCGATTTGATGGACAACTTGAAACCGGCACGACGAAAAAAAAAAATCAAGCGACAAACATTGTTAGAACTCGTCGATTTCATCCAATCCGGTATGAGTAAGATCTCGGAGACATGTATGGGAGAGATGATCAAAATGGTCGGAATCAACATTTGCCAATCTATCCTGCCGGCAGTCCACGAGACATGATTTGGGAATTTTGTTATCGAGGGTTAGTGTTAATTGGGGGGTTTTAAGTAAAATACTCCAGCCTGTTGAAACTACATCGTTTCAGGAAATTATGTTTACACATTTTTATTTTAGTTTAAATATAAATGAGGTGGAAAAAAATTATTAAAAATAATCCACATAAGCGGGATAACCGAATTTAGGTATTTTCGAGTCACATATTAAAGTTTAGTGTTAGTTTTGACTTTTCTTAAGTTCAGTGACATTTTCGAATTAATGGTCATAGTTGGGTGGTATGTGTTGTAGTTTACCCTAAAATATATTATATGTCTTATTAAAATGTCTTATCACAATTTGATATATAGATTAGGCATATTTTTAATAATAATTTATGAATTCTAAATTTAAACCTTAACTTATAAGGTCTATAATCTTAAATCTTAGAATCTAAACAAAACAAAAAAATATATAATAAATAAATAAAATTGTATAATTTAAATTTTATAAAATTTACATCAAATGATTTTTCTTAATCCAAAAATAATCTTTAAGATAGAAGCTTCGTTTAGTGGAGGAGAGGGGGAAAAAATAGTGGCGGGAGTGGTTTTGGTCAAAATGGGAAGCTGAAGTTGCTTATTATCAAAAACCCTGTTGATTTGTTCAACAAAAATATTTTCTTGCATTAGATATTGAATTATTGACTTATTGAGAGGGAAAGTTTTGATTTTTTTTTTAAATTTAAAATGAAAGCAGGAAATTAAAATAACACTATTAATTACATTTTGGACTTGGCCACTTTCTTACCACTTTCCATTTTCAAGACTTTCTCTTTGGATTTTCTGACGCGTTTAATGCGTCTCCCTTTGCTCGCTTTAAAAGCTCTTAATTTCCTGACAATCCATTCAAAGACTCTTCTTTTCTTGAAGAATTTTTGTATTTTCGAACTCCATTTGCCTTTTAATTCAGTTGGATTTTCCCCGCGTTTCCATTCCTCAAGGTAGTTCCCAAGGTTCTATCTTTGTCATTTCTTTCTTTCTTGCCTTAATTTCTGCATACGGGTTGTTTTGAAATTTTCTTTGTTCTTGACGTAACGAAATCAATCTTCTTGGTTAAACAAACAAAACCCAGCTTTTCTTTTTTTTTTTTTTTTTTTTTTTCTTGTAACAGATTAATGATTTCAATATTTTTTATGTCTCTTATTTTGAATTTTTATTGATATCTTGAATTATTGATGGAGATGTTTGCTTCATGGGTTTCTTAGGAGATCAAAAATCCCAAGTCAACTGAATCTTAATTAGTCTTTGATGATAACTTTAAATTTTTAACCTTTCTTTTTATGTTTATTGGGTTTCTTGTTTCTGCTCATGCTATTTTTTATATGATTTATGATCTGGTTCTAATTCTAGTTCCTTTTAGCCTTTTGAATCCCCTTTTACCAAGTTTTATATGGTAAGTTAGTAATCTTTTCCATCCATAATATTTCCAAAAGGAAGAGAGAATGAAGGAGACTGATTAATCAAGTGCTTTCATGGGGAAAAAAGTTTTGGAATTGAATATCATCATCTTCCTGAATCTTTGTTGCATTATTTGTTTGTTGTTTGTATACATATAAAAGACATGGTGTCTGATAGGATGTGCAGCTCGAGTTCCTTTTACCTTCTTTTACCTTTCCGTGTTTAATGTTATCTTTGGATATCAATCGTCATATATATGATTATGTATTTATTATCTTTGGATATCATCTTCCTGGTTATTTCAGCTTTGTTGCTAGAAGTGATGCATTTGCTTGTATGTGTATATGTATGTATATATGTACGTACATGAGTACTTGTATGTTTGTATTATCCACTTGACCAAATTTGTTGAATTTCTGCCTTGTCTCTATTTTCCTTTGCTGCCATAGTCTAAAGTGTAAATGTTGATTGCTTTGCAGATTAAATAGTATTTTACTTCTTTCTTCATATCAACTGCTCGATCGAGTGACAAATTCTTCATTCATTAAAAAGAATGTTGGGTTTAAAGAAATCTCCATTGAAGACTGCTAAGCATAATTCAGTTGATCCTGCAAGTGTTGCTGCTTCTAGTTCCAACCCTTTTGATTCCGATGATGAGATTGACAACAAGCAAACGCTTAAACCTTCTAGGAGGACTTCTTCTGAACCTACTTTTAGTCCTCCAGATTTTGGGGCAAATCCTTTTGATGATGAAGGGAAAGTGAATTCTTCTTCTTCATATTGGCAATCTTCGGCATCACGAAACAAGTATAAGAATGATTTCCATGACTCTGGTGGACTTGAGAACCAACAGGTGCATGAATTGGAGAACTATGCTGTCTACAAGGCCGAGGAAACTACAAAGTCTGTTGATAACTGTTTGAAGATTGCAGAAGAAATGAGAGAAGGTGCCACCAATACTCTGATCACCTTACATCAACAGGGTGAACAAATTACACGGACTCATAATGTTGCTGCTGGCATTGATCATGATCTTAGTCGGGTACGTCATTTGTTTTAAAAGCAACATGATTGAAGAACTGCTATAGAATACGAAAACATGAAAAATTTCTTTCTTACTGTTTATGTTTTAATAAACACGATATCCAGATTTGATCTTGTTGCTATTGTAATGATCCTAAGGAGTCTCCTAAAATTAAATCGATAATGAGGTTTGAGTTTACATTTTTATCGGAATGAATGGATGGTATTTCCCCAGAAATCATATGATCATGCTACGAGATATCCATTCCATCCTGTTCTGAAACCTTTGGAACCTGGAAATCCTCCACATTGAATAGATTACTTCATAAGAAACCTGTTTGACAGAACACTGATCAGATATTCGGGACCATGACTTTCTGTCAGCATAACTTTAGATCATAAGTGCTGGAAAGTAAATAAATAATTGTTGATTGAAAGTTTTATTACTCGGACTCTTCATTTTCTTTTAAGTACCTGTATCCAATATTTGCTGTCTTGAAAGTGGTACACTGGATTGATTGACTGCTTAACTTCCAATCTGTTCAAAGAATCAATAAACCTTTTACTTTTCCTATTATGGATTGATCTTATGGAATTAAAGGGACATTCTTAATGGTAGTTATTTTGGATTTCAGGGTGAGAAGCTCTTGGGAAGTCTTGGAGGCATGTTCTCTAGAACCTGGAAACCGAAGAAGACTCGTCCAATTGTTGGGCCTGTTATAACAAGAGGTCCATTTTCAACCCTTACACCTCCATGAATCATCTTTTCATTTGCCCTCATTTTAAGCATCTGAATGCATGATTTCTCGTAAATAAAAGTCGTGATGTCTTTGTTGTCTTTTCACTGAACTTTATGTATAATGTTCTTGGTCTGCAGAAGATTTGCCAAAGAGTAGTGGTGGCCACTTGGAGCAGAGGGAGAAACTGGGATTGAATGCGGGACCGAGGGGTCGTTCAAATCTCGAACACCACCCCCCGAGCCAACGGATGCATATCAGAAAGTCGAGGTATGAGATGAAGAAATGAAACAACACATTCGTCTGAAATCTGAATCTTTTATGGAATATGCAATTTATTTCTTTTTTTTTCTGGTATTGTTTAAACAGTTTGAAAAGGCAAAGCAAGACGATGCACTCTCTGATTTAAGTGATCTACTGGGAGAATTGAAGGTTATGGCTGTTGACATGGGATCCGAAATCGAGAGGTTAGTTTCTTGTTGATTTTCAAAAAAATTGTCTTAAACCCTCCTTTAGCCTTTCAATTCTTCACAAAATGGCCTTTCAATTCTGACCGTAAATGAACACTAGAGCTTGCAAGCTACTTGGTATCGGCTTGACGGAAAACTCAACTTTGGTTTTTGGTCAATGTCGAGTCGAGCTCAAGCAGCTTGCCATATTAATATGAACTGAATTCAAATATCTTAACATTTGACTCAAGCTCAAGTTTTTTATTTTCAAATAGTATTGAATATCTCAATTCAAACTAAAGCTGGAGTTCGGGTGTAAATAATCGAGTATGAAAATTGAGCATGTAAATCAAATTCAGTTTTCACTAGGTAAACTGGTTTGAATCAAAGCCAATTGATCAAAGCTCATTTTTACCATAAGCCAACCTTTGAACTTTGAATCTTAAGCTTAAGCTTCATACAGCTTGAGCTCTACTCAATTACACCACTATTCAAGAATTAACTCAATTAAACCTTGATTTTGCAGGCAAACCAAAGCTCTGGATGGAGTCCAAGATGATGTGGATGTTCTAAATATCCGTGTGCAAGGTGCAAATCAACGAGCTCGTCGATTACTTGGGAAGTAGAATGTGCAGTCTCGTGATTTTGCTGAATGAGATTTTCTTCAGCTTCACATTCTGTTGTTTTGATTCCATTTTCAGACTAATGGGGTTTTATAGTATCTTTGTCTCCACCATATATTTTTTCTACTTTTTAGGCATATGATTGTTCTTCAATATGCACTTTGATAATCTGATACGTGTTGTATTTTGTTCGTGTTTTTTAATTGTGTAAATACAAGAAACGTTGTTAAATATGTTGAAATCTCAGAATAATGTTTTTTTTTTCAGTTTTCCATTTTTTTTCTAGGGTTACAAACGAAAGTGTTCGACAAATTACTTGTGACTCATTCATAAAATGTTTATTAAACTAAATAAACAAGCATGAACAAAAAATTTTTGTGTTCATTTAATTAAATAAAATAGTTTGAACAAAGATGTATTCAATTCAATAACTACAATTTTAAATTTTAAGTTAACAAACATGAAACAGATGTTTGTTCATTCATTTAAATGAACCGAATTTCCCCCTCAAAACCTAAAAACACAGAATGTAATTTCAATGAAACTAGAGATCTCACTGCAAGCTATGAGAAATGAAGTCAGTAATAAATTCAATGAAACTAGAGAATCATTCAAATAAACATCCGTGATTTTCAGGCAATACAACTAAATGTCTTGGATTTTACAAAACCTATGATTATTACATCAATAGCACAACTCACCATAACCTATGTTGCTCAGATACAAAAAAAAAAAATCCGTGATCAACACTCATGTTCAGCACATGGTATAGGAATAAGACCTCCAAAAATCATTCAAATACATAAAACCTTAAAAATCTAACCAGACCTGTGTTGGACACATCAACAATCGTGTTTGAGCCTAAGTAACATGGGTAAGAACCAACTTTGCCTGAGTTTATAATGCAGGTATTGACCACAAAATCCCATCTTATAGCTTGAATCCTTATCTAAAAGCACAAGAGGTAACGAGAAATATTAAGGTGAGTATCGATACAAGTATGCTCTTTTCTTTTTTTTTTCCAAGTTTTCTCATATACTAGGAAGACCATACTTTATATCCATGCTGAAATATGCATCAGATACGGAACATGAGAACTTTCCATAAAAGTTCCCGATGGGGATTCTCTGCAAATGTACATAGTGATGGGCATATTTACATTAATTGTTGATAATCTAACACTGTCATTGTGTCAATGTCAAACACAAAAAGATCAGCCTAGATTGCCTAAATTTCTGCTCAGTTTCCTATGTTACCCTTTAAGGGGAGTATTGATAATGACTCATACAATTGTCAATTCTTTTTTTTAACATATACTAGGAAGATCATACTTTATATCTATGATGAAATATGCATCAGATATGCAGGTGAATGATTTTCATAAAAGTTCGCTCTGCAAATATCTTTATTTACATTAATTGTTGATAATCCAACACTGGAACTTCAATAAAAACACAAAAAGATCAGCCTAGATTGGTTCCACTGCATGATTTCAAACTCCATATTCTTCTCTAGCAACGAACTATAAATTCTAGTTCATTTGTTTGTTACTCCAAAAATATTGACAACCTTCATCAAAAGCATTGTTAGAAGGTCATTTTAACATACTTCTAAAACCTTTAACAATGATTCTCCAATCTCAAAATCAATATCTCCATGTCGAGAAAACTCAATCTCAAAATCAATTTTGTCGAAAAAACTAAAGGAAAGGAAAAACAAGACAAAGTACTAAAGATATCATCAAAGACATTTCCTTATCGTAACAAGACAATTTCCATTAACTAAATGTCTGGAAATGCAATCAAATTTAACTTAACAGATCATAACCTAGACCTCTAATATCAGTCTATAACTAAGTTCATAACCTAGACCTCTAATATCAGTTTTTAACTGAGTTTTCTGAAGGCCATAACTTGAATACTATCGACTTACAGAACTACTTCAACTTTGACCAAAAGGAGGGGAAATAAAGCAAAGTACGAAATATAACATCAAAGACATTTTCCTTCTCATAAAAAGAAAATTGCCATTAATTCAATGCCTGCAAATGCAATAAAATTTAACTTAACAAACCACCATCTAAACCTCTAAATTCTAATACCAGTCTTTGACTAAGTTCTTAAATGGCCACATATCGAATGTTATCAACTTAACTAACACTTGAAAACATGGCTTTGACATGATTTATATCTTCAAGGATAAATAAACAATTAACTCAAAAAACACAGGAATAACCCATCAATTATCAAACTAAGGATATGTTTGTTTCATGTAAAAACGACTTCCAGAAAATTAATTTCGCATTTTCTACTTCAACAACTTCCAATTTGCAAATCTATTCAAGTTATATTACACAACTGAAAACCCCTAGATTATCATTCACCTCAATAGGACAAAAAAGTACTAATTTAGTAGCTAATAGAATCATAAAATTCAATAAAAAAACTTTGGAAGGACAAAAATCCAGCGTATAATAAAAAACAAACAGAACCCAACATTGCAATTTATCCCAAACAGTGTATACATAACAAAACTCACTTCATAGAGTATAAAACTTGATATTTATCTCAATGAATCAAAGTTTTTCTTTTTATTTCGCTAAGGGAACAAGTCAAAATGTGATGATAAATATATTCTAAGAAGGATTGATATCCATTATGCTTTTGACCTTTGGGGCATAGAGCGAATAAACCAAAGCCTGTCTTTTGAGCGACTTCCAGCTGAGCCTTACCGTCGGAGAAAACGGCGGCGAGCTGAGAAGGGTCGGTTAAGCTTCTTGTTGTCTCGAAACGCGTCACTGGTTCGTCCTCTTGTGTACTCCCTTATGTTGTAGTCGCAGAACTGACGCGCCACTCGCAGAAGTAATCGGTAAAGGTGTAAAACCTCTGTTCTCGTCGGCGCTGAGACCCCCGATGCCGCCATCTGCCTTTTTTTTTTTTATTTCTAAGGTTGTTAAATTTTCCGGGAAAAAAGGAGTGAGATTTTCTTTTCTAGATGAGTCTTGTGGGAAAAGATAGAATCTTTGCCGTGCCCTTGTTCAATGTTGAGGGATGATTATTCTACGCGTCGTTTAAGCATCTCAGGATAAGAAAAAAGTTGGTTAAATCTTTCTTTAGTCCCTGTACTATACCTAAATTTGTAGATTCCATCCTTGTACTATATCAATTTTTGATCCCGACTTAAAAGGTAACCATCAACTTCTGCTGTTAGTTTTTTTAGCATGCTATTAGTATTTAAAACCTTGCTTAAATTGTAGATGCAATTTATATTATCTAATTTAATCATTTTAATCTATAATTATTTATATTATTGTTGTACCTCCGCAGGAGTATTTCCAAAATACAATACCTATGAGAAAGATATTACTGTTTTCGCACTACACTCCGACATCCTCCAAAAGATTATCTCCGAGATTTACCAAATTTTCGGAGTCCGCAAACCTCTAGGATCCACAAGCTATACTCCAAACATCATAGAGCTCTTCCCTCGGACGCTCCTACACCTCCGAATTCATCAACTTCGGAGACAACCGTGCTGAGATAAAACAACCATCAAGTTCGACTAAGCTTGTAGCTTGACAGTCGAGCTATCATTAGGGCATCAATAGCCATCAATAGGCCTAACATGATCTCGTCAAACATAACAATAATATATAAATACCCTCAAGACCGAAGACGAAGGGGACGACTCTCCAAATATCAACTTCTCCCTCCATCTCTCTCGCATGATTCCGACCAGCCATTCTACACTGTTTGCGGCTTTCGGCCTTATGTCAACCAGGGATAAACGCCCGATTTTACAGGCTACCACCGTTTATTGTAGCTCTTTGCCCGTCCCGCGACAGGTGAGCCACCACTCCTCGCCTCCAAATCTTCTTTCGACCACCATTTCTACCTCTTTATTTAGTGTCGCCTAAAATTGGCACCAACAATTATCATTGTACATTTTCAAATATTATTAAAATTTTAAAAGTAAACGAACAACAATTGAACAAATTAAATCATAGAGATTAAATCTGTAATTTACACGTAATACAAATATTAATGACAAAATTTGACACAAAATAACTGTAAAAAGACCCAAATCGAGTTGTGGATTGAGTTGAGCAAAATAATTGTAAAAGTTTGACGAAATTAAATTCATTTTCTTTCATTTTGGTCACTAAATGCAAAATACTGAGCAAAATCATATCCTTATGATGACTTTGCTTTGTTTTTGTTGCGTATAGGAACTAAAATGAAATTACAAGATTAGAACCGAAATTTTCAAAAACTTTGCCTTTAGATGAACGATGAGTTTAAGGTTTCAATCACTCAAAAGGATAATTTATATTTTTTTGTTTTAGTCCCTATGATATTATTTACTTTTATTTTAGTTCTTACATGAAAATAACAAGAGTAAAGTCATCGGAAAAATACAACAACTTTTTATTTTTCGTCGAGTATGACGATTATTCTCATAATTATAAAAAAAAAAATCACATATCCCTAAATAAATTTGGGCAAGCCTTTTTAAAAAAATTTAAACAACATTATTTCCCTAATTTTGCCTCTTCTAAGTTTAAAGGAAAAGTATATCTCACCAACAAGTGCGGGCAATGATAAATATATTGTAAATATATTGTACTTTTAAAGAGATAGTTCCAATTCAATGTTCGAAAATTATATTGTTGAGAGGGGTAGTCGTAAACCCCCAACATAGATAGTTAGTTGCATAATTTTAAAATTTTTAAGGTGAACTACACCAGTGTTCATCCAACTTCTTTTAGGACGATTTTATTTATCATTATTGTTGGGGAAAATTTTATTTTCGGTTGCTCGAACTTGACAATTAATTTGTAACTCATTTTAACAATTACCTTTAAGAAAAATTTTCATTTTAGTTACCGTGTGTAATGGCAGTGTGTTGGGGCACCTCTGTTAAGGTCATGGATTTGAACCTCAAGTTTGGCAATCAAGTGTGCTGATTCAGACGTTGGAAGTTTAACAAAAGTAATGAAAGTTCTTCTTAGTGAAGGTGACTAAAATAAACGTTTTTCATTTTGAATGACCAAAATGAATGTGACCTAAAATTAGATGACTACCGATGTAATTTACCCTAATAATCTTTTAAATTTTATAGTAAAAGAAATATTAAAAATTAGAAAATATACTTAAAAGGTGGTATTTATATTTTAAATTAATTTTGGAAAAATCGATAATAAAAAATTATTTTTTACAAATAAATATTACAATTATATCAAAAAATATAAAATTCTCGATAGTAAAAGAATTATTTAAAACCAAAATTATAAAGATAAATAATTTACATTTAAATTTTAAAATTCTACCGATAAATATTAGTCTTTTTAATTCTTTATGTTGGGATTTTCCCACTCGTTCACTCAAGTGTCGAGAATGACAACGTTTTAAAAGTTCTATTTGCGTATTTATTTTGACTACTGAATTAGGTATTTCGTTAATCAGACCACTAAATGTGAAATAAAATAACTTTATGGTGGATCAAACTTGGGACATATGAAGTATAAAACAAAGCCTTTATCACCACACCAACCTACTCTTGATTATATGAATTGCACCATTATATATATATATATATATATATCTTATAATGTAATAAATGTTAGGGAAAAAAATAAAAAATGGTTGAAAATAGACTCGAACCTACATCAATTGGGATATGTAAAACCACACAAACCACCAAATTAAATAAATAATTAATTAAAATAAAAATATTTTAAATATATGTAAAGTAATTATTAAAACAAGATTTAAAATAAAAATAGATTTATGATTTTTTATTTTTAAATTAAATCGAATATTTAAAGTAATTATTAGATATTTTATTTAATTTAAATATGGAATTCAAATATTTTAAATCAAATTTCTTTTTTTTTAAATCAAATATTTAATATTTTGTATATTTAAATTAATGATGAAAAATATTTAAATTGAATATTTAAAGTAGTTATTAAATATTTGATTTAATTTCAATATGAAAAAGAAAAAATATTCGAATATTTTAAATCAAATTCCTTTTCTTATCAAATATTTTAAATTTATTAAATTTAAATATGAAAAATATTCAAATATTTTTTTCATAATATTTAAATCGAATATTTAATATTTTTCACAATTATTTAATTTAAACATGAAAAATATTAAATATTCAATTTAAAAAACATTCGATTTAAAAGAAAACATATTTGATATAAAATATTCAAATATTTTTTTCTTTTTCATATTTAAATTGAATCAAATATATAATAACTACTTTAAATATTCAATTTAATTTAAAAATAAAAAATCATAAATCTGTTTTCATTTTAAATCTTGCTTTAATAACTACTTTAAATATATTTAAAATATTTTATTTTTAATTAATTATTTGATTTGATTTGGTGATTTTTATGATTTTACACATCTCAAGTAATCTAGATTCGAGTTTCTTTTCAACTATTTTTACTTTTTTCCCATAACATTTATTAAATTAGATATGTATATAAAAGAGTGTAATTCATATCATAAAGAGTAGGTTGGTGCGGTGGTAAAAGTTTTGCTTTATACCTCACAGGTCCCAAGTTTGATCCACCCAAGGTCATTTTATTCCTCTTTAATTTTCTTTTAACTCCTTATTGGAGAAAAATATATATTAAATAAATTAAATTAAAATTTGAGTGAATTTATTCAATTGAATGATGACACGTGTCACCATCTGATTGGTTAATTAATTTTATTTAATTAAATTAAAATTAAGATTAAATTAATATAATAGATAAATAACAATGACAAAATATATAATTTTACAATTTTTTTAACCGTCACATTACCCCTCCTTCACCTCTCTATTAATTTTTTAACGGTGGTGTTCAAAATAAGACCAATTTAAAATTTTGGTGGTCTGATTAACGAATTATGTAATTCGATGGTCAAAATAAGTACGCCTAAATAATTAGGTGGTCACCTGAGTAGTTTACCATTTAAAAAAATAAAAATTACGGTGTAAATTAAAAAAGAAAAAACTTTGATATACAGACTGTGTAAACTTTAATTTACACGTGTCTTTTAGTTTTAAAGGTTAAAGTTTTAGTTTAGGGTTTAAGATTAGGGTTTAGGTTGTAGGGTTTAAAATTTAAGATTAATGTTTAGAATTTAATGTGCAGGGTTTGAGGTTTAGGGTTTAATTTTTTAGAGTTAAGGTTAAGAATTTAGGATTTAAGTTTTTATAGTATAAATATATAGGTTTGTATAAAATTAATTTTATACAGTTGTATCAAAGTTTTACCCAATTAAAAAATGGTGAATTCAGCCGAATTTTCAATTTAAAATATAAATGTTATAAGAAATTATTTTGGGGTTAGAATTTAGATCTCTCTTTGTTTACCTCAAAAATGGCTTCCTTTTGCTCACTAACGTTGATTTTGATTTCCATTTTCGCTTTCTCAATCTCCATTACTCACTCCAAAACTCTCAAGAGAGATGGTAGGTTTTGTTTTGGTTATTTCTACTAGATATTCTTTTCTTTTTGCTCTGTTTGGTTTGTGAGAAAATGTGGGGGGAAATAATTAAGAAAGGAAAGCTTTTCTTTTTTGACTAAACTCAGATTGTTATACTTGTTCCATAAAACTGGGGAAAAAACGAGAACCCATTTTTTTTACTACTAAGTAAGTTGATTATGTCATTAATTGTGTTCAAATTCGTGAATTAAAGTTGTGATCTTTTTGCTTCTTTAGTTATTTTCTTTCAAACTTTTTAGGAGTCAGATGTCAACTGAGTTCAACTTTTGATCCATTTAGCTTGCCCTTTTGTAGAGCAATTTAGTTGATAAATATACTTAAGCAGATCTAGGTTAAATGGAACTTTGACACTTTGTTTATGGTTAGAACTTAGAACCTAAGATCTGTGTTTCCCAATTGCAAAATAAAAAATTAAAGCTTTTAAGTAGAGGCCATTAGGGATGTATCTGATGTTTAATTGTTGCTGTTGAGGATGAATTTAGGGTTATTGTCATTAAGGACATTAAGATATAATGTAAATAAGCAGCGGCGCAATAGATTAATAGTTCGTATCTTGTTGCAGTAAACGCCTTGAATGAGATAAAAGCATCACTTGGTTGGAGAGTGGTATATGCATGGATTGGAGATGATCCTTGTGGAGATGGTGATTTACCACCTTGGTCTGGTGTAACATGTTCTACTCAAGGAGACTATAGGGTTGTTACTGAATTGTAAGTACCACTGCTGCCTAAGTTACTCGGACACAGTTCTGAAAGTCTGACAGACATCAATATGTTCATATATTTTTTTAGAGTCTTTCCTTGTATTTGGAAGGTTATATCCTTGTATCCATTTCTGGAATTCATTGTATGTGGGTGTTTAATGTGGGTACTTAAAGAAAATTCAGTCGGATTCATCACTAAAATGCTTAATATTCTTGTTAGTGAAAGGCCAGGATTTTGCTTCATTAATGCAATCTTTGCAAATGCCTTTTTCTTTCTCTTTCTAAGTTTTATTTCAATTCGTCTTTATATCTTATGTTCGGGGTTATCGGAAAGATACTCAAGTGAGTAGTTTTCTGTTATGATTGAATTCAAATGCCTTTCGCCTTCTCATTTTTACTCGAACTTGTCCCCATATCATATGTTTGGGGCTACTGGAAAGATACTCAAGTGATTACTTTTCTGTGTTGATTCACTATTGTATTATTGTATCTAATTCTATCGCTTTTTACAAACTTTGACATTAGCTTGTTATTGTAACCATTTTCTTTTACAGGGTCGGTCCTTTT
This sequence comes from Hibiscus mutabilis, assembly GCA_019671005.1. Classification (NCBI taxonomy): domain Eukaryota; kingdom Viridiplantae; phylum Streptophyta; class Magnoliopsida; order Malvales; family Malvaceae; genus Hibiscus; species Hibiscus mutabilis. The sequence continues at coordinate 35,104,099 of CM033749.1, forward strand.
CCTATAGCTGTAACTAATTTGTTGGATTTAACAAGGCTGTAAGTTCTCTCTTTTCTGCCTACTAAGCTAAATTATTTGTTTTTCTAAGGTCCACAAAACCTATTTTTTGTACTATCCTTCAAAATGGCAATCAAATCCCCTGTAAACCTAACCGTCAAATTACAAGATCAGGTTTTGGTCTCCACAAGATCTTTTGTAGTCTTCTAGGATTTAGAATATTGCAGGTACTCAAGCTCCATTCGTGGTATTGGTCCATAAACCATGCAGATGAAATTGGCATTTTAATGCAGTTAGCATATATGAATGAATAAGCAACCTGTGCACGTTTGTGTAAAAACTGAAGAAAATATACTGGGCTGATGAGAGCTTCATGCAAGCACGGTTTCTTCTGTTCGCCTTTCAGATATTGGGGAAGATCTTTTCACTTGTATCCATTTCCTCACAACAGCCTAACTAAGATTCGAATAAGTTCATGTCCATAATTTATACATCTCTCACTCGCACTGTATGCTTTTAATTGTTTACATAAATTACATTCACCCTAAATAGTGTGTCATCTAGTAACTTAATATGTAGCCGGTCATGATTCTAAACGACAAAAAGGTAGTTTATGTATGAAATAATCATAAGCATAGGTTTTACAATTTAGATGTTTTAGCCTCTGGATTTTACTTGAGAGTTCTAACTGGAATTTTTTTCTTTACTTGGCTAATGACAGGGATCTACATAACAACAAGCTGACGGGCCCAATTCCTCCCCAAATTGGACGCCTGAGACGGCTTAGAATGTTGTGTGTTTTCTTCTTATGTAAACTGTTTTCGACTTATTTCTTATACTTCCCGTGAGTTTCACCTAGGGTTTCTTTCCCCTCGTTCTTCAAAACTATTTTGGACTGTATTTTTCCGTAAGTGAAGCAATTATGATCTCGAGCCCATTGTTATTCCTGAAGTGATGCTCTAAAGTATACTTAATATGCTGGCTAGGCTACTGGCTATAGCATGCCATATGAAATATTTGAATCTAGTCAAATTTACTAGCCATGTTACACCCATCAGTTCAAAGCTTCATCATTGGATAATAACCATGTTTCTATTTCTAGATTCCGGACCAATATTTAGAAATGCCATTTGTTTTTAGTGAAAGAAAAACAGATAAAATTTTATGTAAAAGAATTTTATTTCTTAAAAAATGTAATCTTTAATCTGACTATGTTTTGATGAACTGTACAGAAATTTGAGGTGGAACAAACTCCAAGATGTCCTTCCTCCCGAGATCGGTGAGCTGAAAAGACTAACCCATTTGTGAGTATCTTTTTATAATCCCGAAATCTTTCTTTTAAAGTGGAATGTGTTTGTACATGCATGCTGAAAGTTTGGAAATGTGTAATTAAAAATTTCTTCAGGTCATTGAGCTTTAACAATTTTAAGGGTGGGATTCCAAGGTAGCTTGCAAATCTACCCGAGCTTTGCTATCTCTACCTTCAAGAAAACCGTTTCACTGGTCGTGTGCCTGCAGAGTTGGGCACTTTACAAAACCTTCGGCACTTGTAATATTCTGTCAGCTATTTTCTGTACCTTTTTAATGTCAGTGTGTGTTATTATTATTGTCATTGTGCTAAATGGTCATTTTTGTTTTGTAGGGATGTTGGTAATAATCATTTGGTTGGTACTATTAGGGAGCTTATTCGTATTGAAGGAGGCTTTCCGGTTCTACATAATTTGTATGTCATGTTTTAATTGTTAAAACAAAATTATTTATGTTTTGCTATATATAATCACATACGCAGTTTTTCTTAAGGGCTCCATATGCAGGTATCTAAATAACAATTATTTGACTGGAGGAATTCCTGCTCAGCTGGCAAATCTGACAAATTTGGAGATATTGTAAGTTCCAGTACCATATATATAGTTCTTTAGGTATTTGTTTCCAATATTTGTGTCAAAACACATTCGGTGTGGATATGTTCCTCCTCTAAGGACCCTCCGAATGCATGGAAAAACTTACACACTACACTGAACATGCTTATGTTGGACACATACCCTATATCCGACATGTACACCCGAGTCCTAGTAACATAAGTATTATGACTCTTCTTCTCTTATGGCTCTGGAATCCCTTAAAACTATTTTCTATTTGTTACAGGTATCTTTCATACAACAAAATGTCTGGAGCAATACCAACAGCACTTGCCCATATTCCTAAATTGACATATTTGTAAGTTTCTTTTTTATCAAACTTGAGTCGAGTTTCATTGGGAAATCTGTATTATTTTCTTACCAGAAGTATTCTTTTCATGATTACATTGTTGTGATGTTTAACTTCTGCTCTTGGACTTCAACAATTAACAGGTACTTGGATCATAACCAATTCTCAGGCCGGATTCCCGATGCATTCTATAAACACCCTTTCTTGAAAGAACTGTGAGTTTGCCTCCATCGCTTAGTTTACAAGGAAAATAGCCACTTCGGATATGATTAATCTAACTTATTTTAAATCTGATTTTAGGTATATTGAAGGAAACACATTCCGACCCGGGGTAAACCCCATTGGTGCACACAAGGTCCTCGAACTCTGGGACACAGATTTCTTGGTTTAGTTAAAACAGTCAAGAACATAAACCTTATTGCTATCGTGTATCTCCTGGCCATGGATTTCCAGTTATCCAGAATCTGTAATATTTGTACCGTAGATATGAACTCGGTTCTTTATTGTATCATTATCTGGTGCTTTAGGAAAAACAGCTGAAATCTGGAATTATAGATGAACTGATCAAGTATCACATTTCATATTAATGAAATTTAATTTTTTGTAGGTATATTTGATACATTTTGTAACCAAGAAAATGAAAGGAAAATTTTCATTTTTTATATAAAAAATAGTACTAATATTTTTGTCGATTGATACAAAATTTTGATGTTTAAATTAGTTTTTCATTTGTTTTTTAATAATTTTTATTTTATTACAAAAAAACATAAAACCGGGCTATAATATGTGTTTATCAGCATAGAAACAATATTTCAACAATAATATAACACATTTCCATAAAATATATTATACATATAATATTGAATAAACCAGGGATAATTACAATTGATCAAAAAACTAATAATTCCGCTATTATCATATTCAACCCTTGATTATTGCTTATCTGGACTCATGGCTGAGTCTTGTATATGTATGTGTCCGATATAGATATGTTCGTATATTTATAGATCATACCCGTGCTCATGTTCTGAATATGTTGGTCATAAATGTAAGAGATGGAAAATCATCTGCAAGCTGGAGCTTCGAAGTTGGGGATTACTATGAATGCAATCGACAAAGGCGATATGGATATCGGAGACTTCACGTTGATACGGACAGGGTTTAGTGAAGGGATGTTTCCGGCACCTGTAAATTCTAAAGGAATGCCATTGAGAACCATAGTTCGGCTTCGAAGGTATCCATCTTTAGGAGTTAAATGATACTCCTCTCGAAATAGAGCCTCGTCGGAAGCTTTGGTTCCAATCCAGGAAAATGTTTTCTTAAGAGTGTGTGTAAAACCGTCCCGGCTGACGTTCTGTTCATTCACAGCCAACTTCAGGTTGATGCTGTTTTGAACATTCATCATGAACTTTGTCTGATTGCTCAAGTTGATCAGAAGTAAAGTTACACCAGCCTGCAACACGATGTCGAGAATCAAGATCATAATAAATGAAACAATAGATATTTTCATCTTCAAAGAATGATTTCATGGGAAAAAATGGAAGAAAAAAAAATCGTCTCAGGAACGGAGATGAATTGCAAGCTTGTCAGATTATGCATGAGTCTGAGATGCAGACAAGTTTTCGACATGGTTCATTCATGTCGATAAGTTGACGGCACATACCGGTGAATCCAGATTATGAAAACGAAGTTTCGAATTAATGCAAACCAAATTAAAGAACAACTGGTGTAAATGAGAAATTTCGACTTACTCTTCCTTTTGAACAATGGGCATAAGATCGAAGAAACGGTGAAGCATCGCTTTCAACAGATAGAACCACTTTTCCCATTAACCGGTGCCATAGAAGCGCACTGTTCCGGACCATTAAAACAAAATGAGTATAAGGTCTCACCATCCAAATCCAGCACAGTTGTATATGAGAAAAGTTTTCGATAAATCCTCCAATTTGATCAAACATACAAATGACACAAAAGCAAAACTTGGATAAAGAAAATTCAATGCTCTTGCTCTTGCCTGTAATAATCAGGGTTCGGAACAAATGTTGTCGCATTGAGAAGACCATAGTTCCCACCAATTAGTGTTTGCCTACAATATACTTTAGTATGGTATTTCGACGACATTCCGAGCTGATCTAAATACCTGAAATTGTGTACAATAGAGATGAAACTTGAGTATTCATATATGACAACAATATATTAGTGTTAAAACTTTATGTTTTATGCATATTTAAAGCAGCCAGGAAAGTATAATTACCAGAAGCTGTTGACAAATGTATTCGACACTCGAGCCCCGCCGCTGTTTTAGGCCCCACCAGACTCTCCAACCCAAGCAGAAGACCAAGGACTGTGCGTCCGGATTACGTGTGTAAGATTACTGAATGTATATGCTGCCTTGTTTAAGTGGTCGGGATTCAATATCTTACTGACAAGTTTCGGATCAACACCTGAAATAAAACCGGGTTTAAGCATTAAACATAGGACAGATCAAATAGTAAGGCCTCCCATGCATTTGAACCCATCGGGATTATCCGAACACACCTGCACCCAAATTGTACATATGATGGCTCATGACATCAAGTACACGTGACCCTGATGTCTGAAGAAGCTTGACAAACCACTCTTCTTCAAAGAATCCTCCGGGAGTTACGAGTGGCGGTTTAGATTGTGAGCCTTTGTATAACTCATTTATCATGTTCTTCAGTTTGATCAAGTCTTTTCCATATTGGTCGGCGAGAACATGTGCACCGATACCATGTCCACTCAACTCATTACCTAAAACAACAACGGAAAACATTAGAGGCGATAAGAGAAAAATTGTATGGATATATAACTGCAAAGCAGTTCATCTAGGATTCTCTACGGAATTCCCATGAATCTATGTGGTATCCTTTTGAAATGGTGTACTTCATAAAATCTTGCGCATTGTTAGAGTCCCAATCCCCTCCCCAAAGGCTCCTCTTTATTTTATGTCTCCCGTGGAGAGCGTTCAGGCCGAACGTCACCATTACACTACAAATGTAAGATTCAAGCGATTATCGAATCAGTCGAAAATTTGAAAAAGCTTGCAAGCCTTAGTTAAAATACCATTTAAACTGATTAAACACTGTGAGGAATAATGGTATTTTAAATCCGAGATTCTTACCCGGTTTCTTTGAAGAATCGGTTCAGTTCATCCCACCTCTCCATGTGTAAACATCCCTTCGAAAATCCGAACAATCCATCTTTCATCTTCTGGAATGGATGACAAGGAGACTTCAAATTTCCGACATTGTACAAAACTTGATCTTGCAAAGAGCCTCCCATTCTTATCCTCAAATGGTTGAAAGCTAACAGTGTCAGGAACAGAGTAGCATTATGCTTCAGGACATGAAAATTCAACGACATACTCGTAAACATTTCTCTTTGACTCTTCATTTTACTTTAAGTCCCCATGTCCGACACATATCTGGATGTGGGTTCGTAGATATGACTGAAAAAACTTAAAAGAAAGATTGAACAAAGTCATGCCGGACACATGCTAGTATCCGGCACTCATACCCAAGTCTAAGTAACATAACACATAATATCTTTCACTAACTGATCTAGAACTACAAACCTTGGACAGCTTTGGCAAGGAAAGGATGAAGACAAGTTCTGTTAGAAAAAAAAAAAAAAAACAGCAGATTGAAAAGTTACTATACGTGTTCTAATTTTTTGAGAAGCTTAACCGAATGAGTTAAGAAAATCCAAAGAAAAACCATTTAATCCTAGGAAGAAGACAGTTCTTCTTAAGCCTCACCAGATTTGTTACCGATGTATAGTGCCACGGACACTGGTCATAATCGCACTTATCATGAGGCCACCAATCAATTGTAGCACATATGAAGTTATCATCGGTTTGAGCAACAGTCATAGTTCCATCGATTACAATCAATCCATGACTAATATCTTGAGCAAAAACCACCGGAATCAAAGCCACAAATAAGAACAAACCGAACTGCAGTTCCATTTGGTAAATTGATTGTAACGGCCTCACCCTTCCACCTTGGTGTATTATGTTAACTGTGAAATGTGAACCCATTTATATAAAATTGCATCAGAAACAGAAATTGAACATCTATGGTGGCATTTTGTATGAAATGAGTGAAATCAGAAATATAAGGCAAAGGTAAAAACTTCAAGTTTCAGACAGGAAGTTGTCCTAAACTACACAGTTTATCACCTATCTTTCCAGATTACAATAACTTGTAAGAAATCAAGCCTTAAGACCTTGGTCAGCTAATAACAATCTAATTTAGCATTTTCTAAGTAATTTCCTAGAAATGACGTATATGAATCTATTTATTCAGTGAAACTATATACATACGTACATACATACATACATACATTAAAAGCAATCAAAGTTTCAAAATTTAACAATATTAGAAGCAACCCATTGATTAAACTAGCCTAAAATTGCCCAGAAAACGAAGAACACATTCAACAGGCATAAACAAGGACAAAGCTCTACTCAAACAGATACATTACAAAAGGAGAAAAGAAACCCAGAAAAGAAACTAACCTCCAAAAGAAAACAAGCTAGAAAACAGGCATTGGAACAAAAGCAAAAAAGAGAAAATGCAGTGAAGTTTTCCTTGGAAACAAACAGACCCACCAATAATTTTGAAAAGGCTATAGTTTTTATTTTAGCCAAAACAGAAGGTTTGACTCCTTATCCTCAGGGTGCTGTCCTTTTTCAATGACAAGATAAAAATGTTTGGAGGAGCGGGTGGGACTCAGATTTGCCGGTTTGGCTAAAATTTCATGTTAAGGTAAGATTCTTGTCCAAAAACTCGAAACACTTCAAAGATTAAAAAAAAGTGTAAATTTTTACTTTTTCTAGTTCAGTCACTACTTTTTTGCACCGGAAGAAAAATGACGCAACTGCTTCTTTAATGGAGGTAGGTGCGGAGGCAAACAATAGTAAATTTCGTTAAACCATATAAATGTTAAAATATATACAGATATAACAGAGTTTATATAATAAAAACACTTTGATATAAAATGAATTTAGAGATTTAGTTTATTATTTAGAATTTATGATTTAGAGTTCGAGATTAAGGTTTAGAGTTTAAGATTTATGATTTTAAGGTTAAGGATTTAAAATTTAGATTATGTACTTTAATGAAGAAGAGTTTTGTGAATTTTTATACACATATTGTATATCAAAATATAACTCATAAATAATTAGGCTTTTAAGTGAAAAAAAATTATTAAACTATGTTTTTTTTTTTGCTTTAAGTACCTAACCTATTTTTTTTTTGGATAAAATAAGTCCTAAACTATTACATGTAATCACTTTAAGTCTCACTATTTAAAGGTTAGAAAATTTTCTTTCGGTTAATGAGACGTTGACAAATCATAAAAATTTAGGTACTTATTTTAACCCAAAAAATAGTTTAGGTACTTAAAGCAAAAAATGTGCATAGCTTAGATACTTATTTTGATAAAAAATAGTTTAAGTACTTACAGTGGACACCTATTATAGTTTAGAGACTTATTTTGACAAAAAATAATTTGTATACTTTAAACAAAATCAAACATAATTTAGGGACCGATTTTTAATTTAAAACAAATAATTATAATGGTAAAAAATAACATCTTCGTCTGTTAACATGATTAATATTTCAGTTTATATTTAGATATTGTATCAAAATAATCAAAATAGATTTTGGACATAATTTATTTAAGACATGATAATAAATGAAATGGTTAAGAAATTATAAGTATTTATTAGTTGCATTGCATGTTTAATCCTTTAACAATGATTTATTATTATTATTTTATTAAAAATATATATTAAAATATTATTATAATAATATTGATAATTATCATTTAAGAAAATTACATTAATTCAGTAAAGAAGTAAATAAATAATATGGGTAGATAACATGAACATGGAGCAGATAAGTAGGTTTTAATGTTTATTAATGTTCCTACTTTTTCTTAAAGAGGTTGGAGTTGGCTTTAAGTTGAAGCAATGCCTTCACCGAATCTTTACTTACACTTTGGAACAATGGTTTAGTTTAGGGTCTTTATGTCTATATATTAATTATTATATGGGGTGGGGAGACTTGTTTGGTTCTTAACTAATTAGTTAATTTGCCATATTTGTCACCTATGAATTGTATATATTTTTTCGAACAAAAATCATATGCTTCTTTTTAGTGTCTTTGTTTATGTCCCACACTAAAAATTATGTTTAAGGTTTAAGATTAGAGTTCAGGGTTAGAGTTTAAGTGTAGGGTGAATGATCTAGTATTTAGTTTTTAGGATTTAAGATTTAGAATTTAGAAATTAAGGTTAGGCCTTAGTGTTTAATTTTTTAGTGTTGAGCATGAATAAGATACCAGAAAGGGACGTATAATTTTTATTTTATTTTCCCCCAAAATTTGTATCGGAGAACATAATGTATAGTTCATATTTTTACTGTTTCAGATATTGCGAATATAGTAGAGTGATATTTAGATGTAGATATTTTAATTATAGGTGAACAGAACTCGACTCGAAAAAATTGATTTTTTGTTAATTTTTAATTGTTTGAGTGAAGTTACTCAAGTCAACTTGAATAATTTGTGTGTATTTCGAGTTCGAGTTGATATGGAATTTTGCCGACTCAAAAAATCGATTTAGTCCTTGATTTCTTTTTTTCCTTCAATTCATCCTTCATTTTAAGTCTATTTTGACCAAATTTGTGTAACACCCTTAACCCGGTGTCACATTGGGCCTCAAGCCCAAACCCATATATGAAATTTTTTCAAATATTAGCTCATATCCATAAGTTTCATAAATCAAACAATCGTTAAAAGAGTTATACAAAATATTCAAGTGTTGTATAGGAGCTCCAAATCAAAACATACTAATTAAAAACATTTGATATGAACAATAGTTTAAAATGAGTTACATATACAAAACATAAGGGTCCTATGAATACATTGTCCCAACAAATCTAAGTACTATACTCTTCAACATATCGATGCACTGAAGTCCTATTCCGATAGGCTCTTTGTAAAGCACGCAACGACCTAATAACTTGTGTAAGGAAATAACAATTCCAAACGCTAAGCTTGAAAGCTCGGTGGATACACCTCTATTCTATCATGCTTCATGCGATCATAAACATAAGCATGTAGTTAAAGTAATGATCAAGCAAGCATGAATATCATGTGGCACCACTATGATCGCCAAAACATATGTAATCAATATAATCAAACAATCAATGGCTCACAAGGCCCAACGTACCATACCATACTGTACATGAGTGAGGCCAGGTCACCTAGCATCGGTACATACACTCCGGGTGAGGCCGGGTCACATAGCATCGGAACATACACCTTGGGTGAGGCCGGGTCACATAGCATCAGAACATACACCCCACTTAAAATTATTTCTCGAGCACATACGACTGAGGCACGGGTCACATAGCATCGCTAACCTCCATCCCCTCATCTTACCATGGTGTTGCAACACATTCTTGGGCATCCGGATCTCATCAACCATGTGCTCCCAAGGCACGTGACAACATTACAAGACCAAATATGTCTGTAGCTTTTACCCCTACATAGTTCACCCTAGTCTCGATCTCATTTCATTCTCATTTTATTCTCAATCATGGTTAGAATTTCAGTTTCTTAGTTTTACAATTCATTTTATACCTTTAGAGACCCATTAGGCCATTTACCTCGAATTATAGAACCCTCGAACTTAAAGTCAAATTTCTTGGGCAGATTGCCTAGCGCGTATCGATACACCTACATAGGTATCGGTATACCCCATTAGGTACCTGTACTCCCCCATCGAGTACCGATACTTGGCTACATAGTCTGATGGTCTTAAGCCTAAAGTCATACTGATACGTCCACAACGCGTACCGAACCTTGTATTGATATGCGTACATTGTGTACCGAAATCCATTATGTATTGATACGCCTATTGGTGTACCGGTACACGCTTTAGCTACTTGAATATAGAATAGAACAGAGGTACCAATACACCCATTGTATTTTGTCTGACACCTTTGTACAAAGAGATACCGATATGCGACTAACCTGTACCAGTACGTGAGCCCAGAACTTACATTTTAGAGCTCGAAAATCACTTTCAACTCGCTCAAATCATCAAGGCAAACCCAAAAATTAATCCTACATATTATGGGAGGTGTTTAAGGTAGGTTTTTATTGATTTTACAAGTTTTTAACAACAATTCACACTTTCACCATTAACACCCAACCATGAAAGTTCAAGCATACTAAACCACCAATTAACATACAAGGCATCACATTTATGATATGCAGGAAAACAAGGGAATTGGAAGTATACTAATCTTCCTTACAAGCACAAGAAAACAACCCCCTTAACACTAGCTTCAAGCTTTACCTTTGCCTTGAGCCTTGGAATGCTCCCCTACTTCTTTGACTACAAAAAATGATGATAACCTTGTTACAACATCATTGGGGAGATTAGAAAGCTAAAAACACAAATTAAACCAAGAATGGAGCCTCCAATACCACATTCCCATTCTTTCTAAAAAAAACCACCAAAACCTCTTTCATCACCATTTCCAACCATTTTTACCTTGATTTAGAGATCTCTAGATGCTAAACAGACTTTCCTTCTTGACCAAAACGTGATTCACATTCAAACCTTAAAGATTTCACCTTGAACATTCAAACTTTGGGTAGGAGATGAGAATGGGTGAGAGAGGGAGCAAGGAGGACAATGGTGACTTCACCCATCTTACTATTTTGCATAATTTTAAGTAGCCACCAGCCCTTTTTTTCTTCCAACCATATTTTTACCATATTAACAATCTCAATTTCATCATAACCCAAAGCCAACTCAACCTAAGCAAGCCCTACAACAATAGGCTGGCCCAAAAGACACCCAAAGCCTTATATTTCTGTCTAACCTTGTGGCCCAAACCTTGAGTTAACCCGACCCTTGGATTTTAAAATTGGGTCGTTACAATTTGAACCACATGATCCTAAACAAATGTTGAAAATTTATTTAACTTCAATTCTTATTTTTGAAAATAATTTATCTTTTTTGTAATTTAGTCTCTCGACTTTCTATGGTTTTCGAATATTCTGAGAGATATTTTTTTTCAATAAAACATATAAAGTAATAGATTTGTTCATGATTTGTGTTGCGCGTAATAAGTGCTACGCAATTGTGCAAGTATACACGTCGCAAGTAATAAAGTGATATGATAAGTATCGAGCATCGTCTCCACATGGATTGGTTTGGGCCACTTTGTCTTAGTTATCACACTGTAAAAGTAAAAACACAATTGATAATTGTAGGAGTTCTAACTAACGAAAAAAATAAAAGAGCAAGTAAATAAAATAAAGACGTAATCAAATAAGAGGGAATAGGCCAGGTTATCGTGAGTTGAGGTGTGATAGCCGATTGGTTCGTCGTGGTGATTGAGTAGCAGCCGGATTGCCAGGGCAATTCTGTTACGATTGCCAGGGCAATTTGGTTGCAATTGCCTGGTTGATTGCCAGGGCAATTCTGTCGTGTTGTCTGGTCGGTTGCCAAGGCAATTCCCCCTCGTTGTTTGATCAGATTGCCTGGGCAATGCTCCCGCGATTGTTTGGGCAATTAAGGATGGGTCGATTGCCTGGGTAATTAAGCATTCACTTCCAAAGTTCGGCGAAGCGTTCTTCAATGGTTTCTTCTTATCCCTAAGTCGAAACTCTAGCTATTTGTGCATGCCTTGATAATATATCCCTGCGTGAATCAAGGGTGAACAACAACCAATCTTGCGCTCCTCTTAGCCGTTGAAATCCTAAACTTATTCCTAAGCCGGATTAGTCTTCACTATCAATTGATTGAATAAAGACCATGCTCATTTGTTTCTTGAATCTAACTCTCCCGATATTAGATAAATAGATGAAGTTACGAGATCCTCCCCAATTCACTCGCAAACAAGATTGAGAACCAAGAATGAACAAACTTTGAAAATTGAATTGCAACTCAAAAACTTAAACAAAATCCAATTGTTTTTCACAACAACAAAACACAATAACCCCAACCAATCAAGTTAGTTCATGGTTGGGTTCAAAATATATACAAAGAATAATCCCCAAACCATGAATCTAATAGAAGCAAAGAAGAAGAAGAAGAAATCAATCAGCACTCTTTGGAAAACCTCTTAATCGAACTCTCCCTCCAAGCTTTCTCCCTTGTCGAAATCTCTCCCCTCTTGCCCCTTTGGAGTTGTCGAAATTTCTCTCCTCTCTTGCTTACCTCTCTTTGACGGCTTGGTCCTTTAAATAGGAGATGGCTAGGTCAAAATCCTTCTTGAGGAGGAAGTTAAGTTGAAATTAAATTATCTTTAAAGAATATAATTCTTTATTATATTTATATTCCTTCTAAAACTTCTTCTATCTTCTTGGGATTTAATTTCTCTTTAACCTCTTCGTGGAAATCAAACTCCTTTGGAATTTAACTTTGCTCCACGTCATCTTGGGATTATCTAGTCATCAATTTCGACTACCATATCATCTTATTCCTTGTCGAAAATTGCCTTGGCAACTAGCTCAGCATCTCCTTCAAGCATTGCCCTGGCAACTAGCTCAGCATCTCCTTCATGCATTGCCTTGGCAACTGGTTCCAGCCTTGCTATGGCAAGCGATTCTGCACACACACAAAAAACACACCAAATCAACATCTTTTTCCACAAAAATCACCAAGTTATGTAATCAAGCTCAACGGTGGAAAGAAACATGAATTAATGCATGAATGACTAATTATGCAACTAATATGAGCCTAAGTCTAACAATAATATGAGTAAAAAGGGTAATAAAAATAATACTTTTGAACACTTATCAATTTGCTAAAAAAATATGCGATGGAAAAAAAACTTTGATACACAGGCTATATATATATATATAACACCCCAATCCCATTGGATTCGAGACGCTACATTCGGGTTACCTCTAAACCGGCCCATAAAATTTTGTTTGGTTTAAAACCCAAGTTTAGAAAGAAAATGACATTTAAAACAAGTCACTTAAATAAAGTTTCATAATAGTTTCAAGTCCAAAATATAGATGGAGCTTCATACAAATCAAACACCGTATACCAAAATAAGTTAGAAATAGAGTTACAGACCAATCAACAATAATGTCCTATGGATACATAGCCCTACAACTAAAATCAAGGTACTATACTCGAGTTAATTCGGTACTGGGTAATCCTTGCCGATGTGCTCCTTTCTGAAATAGTAACCTGTCAACCTACGCACGAAAAAACAACATATCCTCACGCTGAGCTAACAAAGCTCAGTGGTACATGTCTACTCTACAATTATCCATGATGTTCATAAAGGTAATGCATGCAAGAATAAGCATAGTGTATAAGACATAAGGTAAAGGAGTGGACAAATGTCAACATAGTAATCAAACCTGGAACCACCTCAACTTGGGTCCTTTCATTTTCTACATACCCGGAAACACATAGTCATCAGGTAGTAACAAGGGTCATCTACTTGGAAACACCTAGCTATCAAGTAGAGGACAACACATACTCAGAAACACATAGCCATCGAGTAAGGTTCATCGTGTACTTGGTAACACATAGCCATCAAGTAGCGGAAATCTTGTATTCGAAAACACATGGCCATCAAATAACGAATAACTAACACTTGAAAACACTTAACCATCGAGTATTACTTTTGGGTATCCGGATCCATCAACCAAGTGCCCACATGGCAAGCAACAACATCACATAATCATACAAATCCTATGGTTGCTATCAACATACAAGTCACACAAGACTTTTACTAATTCTTAAGTTTTATGCTCGAGTAGAAGGAGATTTCTCAATCTCTCAGTTTTACAACTCGTTTTAGGCCACTAGGGGTCTATCGGATCAAATGATATAATTTTTCAACCTTTCGGGCAAAAATTAACATTTTTGGGCAGATTTTCCAGTGGTATCGATACCCAACAACGCATACTGATACGCCCCTCTAGGTGCCAATACCCAGCTTATGTGTATCGATACTCAGTTTTAGGGAGAGGGGGTTGACCGTTGACCCCGTACTGATACACAAGAAATGTGTACCGGTACGCCCTTGGTATCGATACGCCCCAAGCGTACCGATACGATTTTTTGCCACTATAATTTCTTAAGGAACAGGGGTACCGATACGACTCGAGCTTGTATCGATACTCCATTTAGATTTCGCATGTGTTCATCCCATTGAACACAGAGTATCGATACGGCCACCCCGTGTACCGATACCGAAGCTCATAAATGGCTTCCAAGGCTCGGGAAATCACTCTCCAAGCTCCCAAAATGAACCCATAACCCCTCAACTCGATCATACATCTTATAGAAGATTATTAGGATGGTTTACTACTATTTTTATAAGGTTTTAACACCAAATTGGTGTTTTACCATTAGTAACCATAACCAAGCTTTTAAACACACAAAGCTCAAACAATGCAAAGCAATTAAATTTATGAAGAGCATGAACCAAAATGGAGTCAGAGATGTACAAACCTTGATCAAAATCCCGAAACCTACTTGCCCATAAGCCTTTCCTCACTTCTTCTCCTTTTCTTTGGTGTGGGATGGTTCTTCAACTCCCTTAACTCAAAATGTAGATCGTGATGAGGAGGCAGACATATCCAAAGCTTGGGCTGAGGATGGTAGAATGTGAGATAAAGCTTGAACTTTTACACTTCAATGGCTATGGTTTTTGGGGAGAGAATTTGAGTGTTAAGCGGAAGAAGAAGAGAGTTATGAAGGTGATGAAATCATGGGCAGCTTTTCAAACGTGAAACTAAGGGGATTGATTGTCTATCTTTTACCCATGGGGAAATTACTCACATGGTCCTCTCTCTTTCTTTCTCTTTTACACCAAGCCTTATAACTAGCCCACCAAACCTCTCCAAGGCCCAATAAAAAGGATATCTGACCCAATACTCATGCCAATGACTCGAGTCAACGCTAACACGTTAACTCAGAAAATTGGGTTTCGTTACAATATAAACTTTAGTTACATAAGTTTTTTAGTTTTAGAGGCTAGAGGTTTAATTCAGAGTTTAAAGTTTAAGGGTTTATATTTAGAATTTGGGGTATAGGAGTTAGAGTTTAGCATTTAGTGTTAGTAATTTAAGATTTGAATTTTATAGTATAAATATACATGCTTGTGTAAAAAAAATTACATAGCTTGTGTATCAAAATTTATCCTTATCGGAACAGTTCTCGGCTAATTTGAAATTTTAATTATTAATCCAAACTATATTTAGAAAATATTTTTATATGTAATACTTGATGAAAGAGTTATTTAGGATGGAATCAAAATTATGAGAAGAATAAAGTTGTTTGATTTCAAAATTGGAAAAGACTTGGGCTCCTTTCGGCAGAACTTCTCCGCCCAGCTTTTGGAGAAGCTCCACCAAACGAGCTGCTTTGACACATCCTCACCCAGTTTTTACTCGGGATTTGCTCTCAACCGTTGTGTTTGGAGAAGCCAAAAATTCTAACTTCTCTCTAAATGCGGCTTCTCCACCCAAATTATGGTTTGGTCAGTCCTGCCGAACGGAGCCTTAATAAGTATTCAATCTAAAAGCTAGAAGTGACGTAGTTTAATTCGACGAGTATTCAAATTAAAAGAGACTAAAACAAGCAAATTATTGAAGTTAATTACTAATGTACTGCATGAAATTGCTTGGAACAAAATTTTGATTACTTTTTTTCTTTACAACATGATGAATGGAGAAAATCTTTTTACAAGAAGAATCACATGAAGATATGTGTATTTTAAAACCTGTTTTATGTTTGTGAACTCTTTCACGTACTAACTGTATGAAAACTTGGGATTCTGATCATTGCTGCTTGTTATTCGAATCAGCATAGCTAGCACCTCTTTCATGTTCGGTCTAGCCTGTGGAGCTTCTGCCGTGCATCGGATCCCGATCCGGAGCAGTTCACACATCTCCTCTGCACCGTCGGCTAGCCCTGATCCGAGAAGCACGACTGGTATAGCAGCTCGACCTAATCCGTTTCGGCCAGTTCCCATCATACGTCTGGCCCATTCCACCAAGCATTCTTCCCCTCCGTCGACCGCTCGCCTCCCGGTTGCCAGTTCCATTGATAATACCCCGTAGCTATATGCATCACCTTTTGTAGTAGCTTGCCAAGTCTGCCCGTATTCGGTGCAACGTAACCGATAGTTCCTGCCACTATTGTGCTCACATGGCTATCGCCGACATCGACAACTCTAGCCAGACCGAAATCAGTGACTCTTGCCCTCCCATCTTTATCTAGCAGGACATTGCTAGCCTTGACATCCCTATGGACAATTGCAGGGTAGCATTCATGATGTAGAAACACTAATGCTCTCACAATATCGACCGCCACATCGATCCTTCTCCGCCATGTGAACCGCAACCGATCCGAAATAAGATCCTCGAGGCTACCACCTCGCATGTACTCATAAACCAATATTTTCTCTAATCCATCAAGGCACCAACCATATAGTGTTACAAGGTTAGGGTGTGGCCAACCAAAGCCATTGCCACTAAGGACCTCCATCTCAGCCCGGAACTCCTTTTCGCCCCCGATTCCTTCTCGTTGCAGCTTTTTCACCGCTACTTCTCTCCCATCAGGCAATACGCCTCGGTACACTACTCCGAATCCTCCCTTTCCGATAATCCTATCCTCTGAAAAATTGCCTGTAGCCTTCACAATATCAGAATGTGTGAAAGCTGTTTTGTCCAAACGGATGACCTTAACAGTATCTGATAACCATGGTGATGACCCTCCGGAGCTCGATGCTAAATCATGTCGATATTTCATATCCTGTAAGAGATATCCATGCGATTCTTCTGGTCTTTTCACGAATATGTAAACTACAAGTGTTAGAACCACAGAAACAATAATGGCCAGTGTTAAAGATAATAAGATCAAGAACACAGCCCACTTGGTAGATCTTTTATGCATTGCATTGTGGTTTTGCCGGCCAGTTGTTCTGTTTTCGATAAAATCCGGAACGTCAAGTTGCGGATCTCCGAGGTAGGACTCTTTCTCGAACGTTGCCAATTGACCGGTTGAAGGGATTACTCCAGAAATGAGCGGATTGTATGAAATGTTGAACTTGCTCAGCTCGGTCAAGTAGTTGATGCTTGTTGGGAATATGCCAGAAAAATTATTGTATGACAAATCTAGATTCTTTAAGCATTTGACATTGCCAATCTCAACTGGAATTTCTCCTGAAAATCTGTTTCGGGTTATATTTAGGACGACAAGCGGCAACTGTCCGATATCCGCAGGCAGTTTACCACTGAAGCCATTGAAACCAAAGTGAAGCATACTGAAATTCTGCATCATACCGATATCCGAAGAGATCTCTCCTGAAAACCGGTTGCCACTAAGTTGCAAATAACCCGAGATTTGATATGTCCTCACTGTCGAACCTGAAGCGCACACCTGGAAAAGGCCATACCCTTTAAGCAACCGATCCCATAAGCTTCTGCAAGTCTTCCTAGTGAGAACTGAATACACAAAACTGAAAGGAGGGTAGTCTGCTGGTATCCACCTCTTCATTGACAAGCACTCACCTGAACCAGCTATTATCCGGTCATTACGTAGCCGATTTAACTGGAAAGTTTGAGTGGCATTTCTCCCAATCTTTACCAACTCCGGAGGGATATTCCCGGAAAGTTGATTGTTTTCAAGGTTTAGCCATAACAAGCTACTACAGCCTCCGATCTCGGGCGGAATCTCGCCAGTAAGAGAGTTGTTTGCAAGCCTCAACCACAAAAGTGAGCTCAGTTTTCCGAGGGCTGGCGGGATCGATCCAGAAAGTTGGTTGAAGGAGAGATCAAGGGCTTGTAACTGAGACAAGTTGCCAAATTCAGGTGGTATACCACCTGTAAACTGGTTGTAGGCCAACATCAAGAAATTCAAGCTCTTCATTTCAGAGATTTCAACTGGTAATGAACCAGATAAGTTGTTATAACTCAGGTCTAATCGCGAAATCTTCGGTAATTTGAGAATACCGGAAGATGTAATCCCTCCGGTGTATGAATTTCCATGTAACACAAGGAACTTCACCTGTGTGAACCTCCCTAAAATCTCTTGTATCTCCCCAGTAAAGTTGTTCTTGCTTAAATCCAAAAAGGCTAAGTTTGTAAGGTTCAACAAGGATTCTGGTATTACTTTGGAAAACCTGTTGCTCCCCAAGAACAAGCCTTCGAGACTCGAAATCATCCCAATTTCCGAGGGAATCGGCCCTGTAAAATTGTTTCCCCATATGTTCAGTTCAACCAAATTTTGCAGTTAGAAATCTCCCCTGGAAATGGACCCTGAAAGTTGTTTCCTGAAAGGTCCAAAACCTGCAAACTACAATTGTTTGTAAACATTGATCCTGAAAGTGTCCCGAAACGGAGTTTTCAGAAACCGAATACTCGACAAGCCTTGCAAATCCATTCCAAATGCTGCCAACAAATTCATTGGCACTCAAATCCAAATACTGCAGATTCAAGCATTCTTCAAAGCACTTATCTATGTTGCCAGTGAAATTATTGGTTGAAAGGTTTGCAACAATCAATCTGTGGCAAATTGCTGGAAAATTAGCTTCAATCTCCCCTTGTATCCTATTCATGGACAAATCAAGATTCTCTAAACTATTCAAACTTGTCAAAACCAGCTCTCCTTCTAGGATATTATGTGACAAGTTAAGGTATACCAGGCTGCTGCATCGGTTCAAATCATCCGGAATAGCTCCGCCGATGGTGTTTCTCGAGAGGTCAAGTTCTCGAAGCTCGGTTAAGGCCGAGAAGTGATTGAACATCTCCCCGGATATATTGTTGTCAGAAAGCTTTATACCAATGACTCTTTCACCATCGAAGGAACACGAGACGCCATGCCATTGACATGGTGTCGAGTTCTCGACATCCCACTCCGAGTACTGTCCTCGATTTACTGGGTTCTGTTCTTCCAGGAATGATTTAAGGTTCAGCAAAACTTGTCTGTCTGTATCTAAAGAATCTCCAACAACAACAACAACAGTGCCTGCAGATTAAGTAAAAAGAGACAATCTTCCTTGAATAAACACGAACATGTGGAGAACAAAACATAACAGTTTAAATAAAAATTGTCATAAAGTCAACAGAATCATTCTTGGAAAACACAAAAATCAGTAACAGCAAATAAACATTAAAAATTAAGCTACCCATCAAAGATTTTCATTCATATATAGGAAAAATCAATATCAAATTAAACCATACCAAAAAACTGATGAAAAAATTATTAAAAATACACACCTGTAATCAGGATTAAGATCACAAACAAAGTGAAACGCCATGAAAAAGCTTGGTCCGCTGAAACGATCCTCTTTTCTTCATCTTTGTTTTTCAGCCAAGTTTTTCACCATAGCAGTGCTGAGTTACTTAAACACTCATCAATGGGAAACATAAGAAAAATAAGAAAGAAAAGAAAAGTAGTTGTAAAACGTAATCGAAAAAGTCAGTTGAAAGACACCAGCGCCTGCACATAGGACCATAGACCAAGCTTTGAAGAAACGTTTGCCAACAGTATGATTTAAAAAAAATAACGTTGTTTAATAATGTTAAATGCGGAATAACCATATTATTAATCCATTTTTTTCTTTTTTATTTGTTTTGGGCTGTGGTGTTTGTTTGCGGAGAAAATGAGAGGCAACTGAAGAAGGGGGTGGTGAGCCGCCCGTGTTGACTGGTTCAGGCCGTGGGGTTTGACCATGGACTCTCGTGTTGACTGGTTCAGGCCGTGGGTTTTCTTTACGGAATCGGGTTGTTTGTATTTGACAAAAACCTTTTCCTTTCACATAGAAAATTTGGAAATTTTTCACTGCTTTATTAGTTGGTAAGTTTCTAAATTCCATGAAGCTTTCTTTTGGCACGAAAGAGGTAGAGAAGCCTTCAAAGTATCGTGAAGTTAGTGAATTCTTCTACTGATCTGGTATTATATTTTTAAAATATCGATGTTTTATCTGTCTCGTAATTAGGGTCGTACTTAGGGGTGTAATTGTAAATGAGAGTGTTCGACGAACTATTCATGAACTGTTCGTATAACGTTTGTTTATGTTTGTTTATTAAGCTAAATAAATGAGTATGAACGAAAATTTTATGTTTGTTTAATAAACGAACGAACACGAACATAGGTGTTTTTGGTTCGTTTATGTTCACAAACAAGCTCGTTTATCGACTCGTTTATCTGGTCTCCATTTTCCTTTTTTTTTACTTTTTAAATATTGGTGAAGGTAGGGACTAAATTAAGCACAATGTAAGCTTTGGAATTCAAATTGTGAAGCTTAAAGAGCTTAAGGATTAGTGGTGTAATTTCACCATTTTGGTGAACATATAAACATACACGTTAGCGGGCAAATAAACGAACATGTTTGCAAAAGTTACACGAACATGTTCGCAAACATATAAACTAATATGTCCTCGAACGCTAACCAAACGAACACAAACATCTTCAAAAATAAATAAACGAACACGATATTAAAATTTAAACAAACACGAACCAAACATGAACATCTTCAAAAATAAATAAACAAACATGAACAGAGTCTTATTTATTCAAACTCGATTCATTTACACCCCTACTCGTACTCTATTAGAATGTTGAGAATAATTTGTCTCTCGCAGGACGTTTGTGCAAATTTTTATACTTAATAAAATTATATAAACAATTAAAAATTTTAGGAGTATAAAATTAAATCATCAATAGGTACCTTGTCGTTAACCGTTAAAAAAATTTGTTAGCAAATAAAAACATGACAACTTGTTTTATTTTCAAAAATATCTTAAAATTCTTAAAAATCCTCACAAAAGTCCCTAAATCCCTAAATTCTTAAGTCCTAAATCTCGATTTCAGTCGTTGCCCGCCTTAATCGCCGAGGGTGTGCCCACCATTTCCGTCATCGAACCTACACGGTCATTTCTCCCCGATAGTCGACGGACGACGTGTCTATTATCGAAATAAAGTCAAACTTGCGAAAAGAAAAGAAAACGATCGATGGCAAACGACGACCGATCGACCGACGAACGACATTCGAGTCTTGCGGCAAGAGAAAAAAAGTTTCATTTCGTCATTGACAACGTGATGAACAATGACGGCAGTGGCCAAATTTAAGGATCTAAGGATTTTAGGGTTATTTTGTAAATTTTGGTAAATATAGGGATTTTTTAGGGTAAAATACACATATCATCACTCAACTATCTTCTCACTCCTATTTTGGTCACTCAACTTTTAAATTTTTTAATTTACTAATTGAACTTTTAAATTGCTCATGTTTTAGTCACTCTAAATTATTTTATTATTATTTTCTTATGACATGGCATTTTTTATTATTTTTAAATATAAAAATAATTTAAAATAAAAATAAAAATATATTTTATTATTATTAAAATAAATTAAAATAAAAAACTAAAATTATATCTCAAACCCACCTAAACCCTAATCCCCAAATTGTAATCTCAATCCATAAATCCTAAACTCTCCCGTTTTCTCCAGCCACACATTCATTGGTCGGACCTTTCCCGGCCGGACTTTAGGTTGTGGGTCCGGTGAAATGCAAAGTTTCCGATCTCTATATGACGATGGGATTGTATAAGTTATTTCAAAATAACCAGCAGCATCCCATAAGCCCAGGTCGACAGCACTGCCATCCACAACGGCATTCGCACTGAAATTGTCGAAAACAGTCGATACATAGTCCTGGGGATATACGAAGCATAAAAACTTGTTCTTTTTTGGGATATAATTTTAAATTTTTTATTTTTAAAATTATTATTCATTTAATAATAATAAAATATTTTTATTTTTATTTTAAATTATTTTTACATTTAATAATAATAATAAATATTATGTTATAGGAAAATAATAATAAAATAATTCAGACTGACTAAAACAGGAGTAATTTAAAAGTTTAATTAGTAAATTGAAAATTTTAAAAGTTGAGTAACTAAAATAAAAGTGAGAAGATAGTTGAGTGATAAACGGTGTATTTTACCTTTTTTAAAGTAAGTTAACCGCAGTACACCTAAATGGGTGACTTTGAAAACGTTATGCACTTACTTGGCCCGAAAAAAAATTTAGACACCTATATAAAAAAATATATAATTTGAGCACTTATTTGACACTTAGACCCATAAAATTTCAATATAAATTGATCATAAGCATCCCGGGAATATAATAATTTTATTTAAATTTATACATTAATTTATATTTATAAAAAAGAATGTATTCGTCCTGTTTTACCTTTTTCTCAGAGAATGATGCATGTGTTGATCATGAATGCATTTATTATGAGAAAAATATATATATATTTTTTATTTTCCTTTTTTGCCGTGACTTGTGAGCATATGAGGATCAGTGGGATTTTGTTAAATTATTTTCAATTGTTTTTTTTCATGATATTTAATTTAACTCAGTGTTTCAAAAAAATAATCCAGATTAATAATTTGATATTGAAACGTACATGAAACAAATTATAGTTGAGTCGATCACATTTGGCCGGTTGGTCAAACTGTCTATCTTTGTTCTCTCATATTTTCTTAGATCATAGGTTCTAGATTTATTAGGAGCTCTTCTTTCTTTCCCCTCCCCTTTAAATAGGAGTAAGATTCGTAAAAAAAAATAAATTAAAGCTTTTAATTCCATGGAAAACAGATTATGGAATCTTTAATAATAATATTTGTATTGTGCTTATGTAATTTTTGTGTTACAATCATATTCAAAGCATTTTTATATTTATATATTTTTATGCCAAATATTATTATTATTATATAAATTTGGTATATTCGTATATTTGTATCATGTTCGTAATATTTTTATATTGTGATTAATGTTACCGGACCTACCGGTGAAAGAGACTCATTATACATAACATTTTCCCCTCAAATCATTCATAAAAAAAAAAACAATTTTGTTTGCTTGGTCTAAGCCATCTTAGTTTTAAGTAATTAATTGGGATTAATTAATTAGAATGGTCCTACTTAGAAGGTCACCTTCAAATTTATAATTTAAAAAAAAATTATTTTGGATTTTTTATGTATGACATATTTTATAGACTAGTTAATTAGTGATAGTAACATTTTGCATGTCTACTTTGAAAATAACTTTAGAACACCCTAGAATTATTTATTTTATTTTATTTTATTTTTAAACAATAAAAACCCAGACCATTTGGTATAGAATATTAGTTTTCTTTTTATTTGGAAAATTAAGTATATAAGTCGTGTAAATTTTAGACGAGTTGTTTTTAAAAAAATGGAATGCATAAACTAGCAACTAGATAACAAAGTACGACCATTCAAAGAACGAGTTAAAATGTCAACTAAAAAACTGAAAAATGATAGGTGCAAATAAATACTATTATCGAACAATAAAAGATAAACAAAATTACAAATTATATATAATATATTAGAACCCAAAGCTCGTTTCGTTGGATATATAGGATGTTTAGGGATTAAAATTAGGAAAATAAGCGTCTTTGAATTTTATTTTGAAAACTAGGCCAAAATCTACAGTGCAGGTGGAAGACGCCACCTGCACATGGCGACTTGAGAAGAAGACGCCAGGTGGCGTCCTCTTTTTTAAATTATTTTTTTAAAATTTGTCAAAAATATTAATAAAAAAACACGTGGCGTCCTCACTTGCACAGTAGATTTTGGCCTAATTTTCAAAATAAAATTCAAAGATCTCCGTTCCCCTAAAATTACTTTTAAAGGACAATATTCTTTTAATTACTCCCCAAAACTAATGTATTTGTAGTTGCCTAGCTACATTAATTGCAAACTATATCTCAACTATTTTGTCTATGTGGTTTTAATCGGTTATAAATAAAAAATATTTATATATTGTCAATATCTAATTTGTTTTTGGTTCGTTGCGATAGTAAACAAAATTACTTACCCATGAATAAAGATAAAAAAAATTAATAATTTATAAAGTTATCCTTAATAATACCATCAAGGTTTAGGTGTAATGTTAAGACATATTACTCTCTTAATGATAGGATCCGAGTTTGACCTTGGAGATGACATTATTTGGAGTGAGAGCTACAAATTCCGAACATAGACAATAAAATGGATATATAAAATAGAGGGTCAATTTTGGATTAAAATATTATATTTAAATAAAAGAATAGTATCAATAATAACAATAGTGGAGTAAGTTATAGTATCAATAACAACAACAAACAACAATAATGGACTAAATTATAAAATTTGAAGAAAAAAACATAGGGCCAGTTTTGGATTGAATAAAAAACGTAGGTACTAAACTAAAAAAAAATAAAATCTGAAAACTCAAAATGTAATTTACCTTTTTTTAATTAAAATCAATTTTATTTTTTTGTTCAGAAATGTCACATGACATGTTCTAATTGATTTATTAGTTTTTCTTTAAAGGAAGTGAATATTTGAGGCAACTAAGATAACAACTTAAACTTAATAATTTAGAATGAGATTTAGAACGAGTCAAGTTAAATTCAAATTTAAAATATTATATTCAAACTGAGATTCATTTAACCAATTAATCAAAATCTCGTATAAAAACACGATTTTAATGAAAAAAGACATTAATATACATTATATTGTATTTTTCAAATAATAATTATATTTACGTGAAAATTTTAAATCGTGTTATCTATATTATATACTATTGTCTTGATTGAGTTGATGTCACGGGTCAATCATTACAAATTTATATTTTGAAATCGTATAATCTATATTATATAGGTCTAATGATATTTTTTTTCTTCAAATTTTTTAAAAAAACATTTTAACCCTTAAACTTTATTTCTCTTTTTGGCCTCAAACTTTATTTTGTTGTCAAATTAAACCAACGGACGGGACGAAAAAGAGAAAAAAAATAATTTAGTGTCAATTATTTTAATTGTTTCAATACTAACATTAGTTATTTTTTTCGTCAATTGTAATAACTCGAAGATTATAAATTTGAACTCTGATAAACACCCCTTCTATACGATTTAGTCCATATTAGAAATGATTATGGGTTTGATTAAAGTTTGTTTAATTATTTTATTAGTCAACAAACCCTAATTATCATTTCACCTTAAAACTTCCATTTGGCATCTTCATAAAGCTTTCCGATTTATAGACCATAAGAGTCCAGCTGACCCGATGCTTCTAAAATTTTCAACATATTTTTTCCTCAAAATAAAAGATAATAATAATTTAGAAAATTAATAACAAAAGCAATCTACTTGGACTTAAAATTAAAAATATATTAGTTATATATTAAATTTTCAATTAATCCGATTAATTAACTGCATTCGAATCAAATTAACCGATAATCAAAATTTATAAAAACTTTAACCATTCACCGACCGAATATATCAATAAACGATTTTTTAACTGAACAAAATTTTGGTTTGATTGATTAATTCGATTTAAACCAAATAATAAAAACTCCTGCTAAAATGTGTGACAAAATCCAACTTCCCGAACTAATGTAGATAAAAAAACCCAATTGAAAGAAGAAAAGAAAATCAAGAATCAATATCAATCAGAAATATATTTAGAGACTAAATTAAAAATATATATAAATTTAAAAACTAATTCTTACTTTTATCTGTACCTATATTTGAAAAAATAAGAAGAAATTTAAGATCCATAGGACGCTTATTTACCTAGAGGTGGCAAACTGACCCGAGACCCGAACCGATTTTATCCGATCTGAGGTCCGATATTGACCCGAACATGATGACTTGAACTTGATCTAAAACTCAAAATAAATCGAATCAAACTAAAACCGACTCGATTTTTAGTTGAATCGATATGGACCCAAACGGTTTTCAACCGAACCAAATGGACTCGAACCGATTTTCAAGCGAACTAAATGGACCCCAAACCGATTTCATCCGAACCGAAGGTAACCCGAAATAAAGAAAAGATATTAAAAGAAATAAAGAGAGACTTGATGTGAATTGTCGCACAACTCACAAAAAAGTCAAATATACTTACTTTATAATGCCATATATTGGTGTAAAAATTGATCCGGACTGAAAACTCGACTGAAATAGACCGATATCTTATTGAACAATTATTGACCCGACCCGTAAATACTCGACCCTTTATCAATCGACCCAAAAAACAACCGAACCGATGCGGCCTGAATCACCATAGACTCGAATTAAAAACGAGCCAAACCAAATTCGACTGAACCCGAACCCGACTCGAATGACCCGAATCGTTTACGTTATTTTACTTCATATAAGAGTATACGTTATTACAAGATTTTAAAGTTGTGTCATATTCAAGGAGAATATTAAACTCTCGACCATTAATTAAGATAGATTCTACCTTGATTAATCTTATGTGCTCTATTATCTTTATCTTGATTAGTTTGAATTAGTTTTTCAATTAATTTGATTTTAACTAATTATTGAATTGATTTGAATCAGTTTAATATTTGTAATAATTAATTCTAAACTATACTAACTGAAAAATTGTAACTAAAATAAATAATTAGTTTGGCAAGAATTTTAGCATGAAGCAATGGAACGGGCTACTATAAAAAGAGCCTGAAGTGTAGCCCAATCTTTAGAAGCGGCTCTAACAATTCCAATATTTTCACCAACTGTGTTGGATACAGGGGTCTACCATTTGGTTAAAAAAATCTACAAAATTCGTGACTATTTGTATATTTAAAATTTAATTCTTTTATTTCGAATTTCGGTGTGAAAATATAATATATATATCTATTTAATAAAAAAATAATGATGAGATGAGTTTGGATTCAAACTGAATGCAATATTAAGGTAAAATCTCGGATAAACTACTAAAAAAATTAACAGATGTACTCAATTCAACACGTAATCTGTCGTCCTAACTGATGTGATGAACTGAGTTCATCTAATATATTTTTTTGCCAGCGAAGACACTTAAACTAAATGCAATATTTAAATCGAATATTTGAATATTTAAATCAAATATTTGAATATTTAAATCAAATATTAAATTGAACATTTAAATCCAATATTTGAATATTTAAATTGAATATTAAATCGAATATTCAAATATTTAAATCGAATATTCAAATATTTAAATTAAATATTAAATTGAATATTTAAATTAAATATTTGATTTTAAAAATATTTGATTTAATATTCAATTTAAAATATTAAATATTTGAGTCTCCTTTCAACTATTTGTACTTCTTTATTTCGTAGCATTTACTTCATTATAAGATATATACAACATGGTGCAATATATTTCACATGGGATGGGTTAGTGTAGCACTAAAATCATAGTGGTAAAATCATAGGTTTTCACCCATGAGGTTGTGGGTTCAAATCCCAGCATTTCCTTTGTTTTTTAATTTTCCTTTCACCAAGTGGTGACACGTGTCACCACGGAGAGAAAATATATTAAATAAAATAAGTTAAAAATTAAAATAAATTCATCTAATCGGGTGATAGCACGTATTGTTATTTGATTGGTTGATTAATTTTATTTAATTAAATTAAAATTTGGACTAAATTGATATATTAGATAAATAACAAGGACCGAAAGTATAAATTTACAATTTTTTGTTGACTGCCACGTCACCTATCTGTCACCCCTCCGTCAATTTTTAATGGCGGTGGCCAAAATAAGTCTAATTAAATAGTTGGGTGGTCGAATTTTAAATTTTTTAGTTCGGTGGCCAAAACAGGTTACACCCAATATTTTGGGTGGCCACCCAAGTAGTTTACCCTTAAATAATTTATTAAAACGTTGAAGAAAATGTTATTTGTCTCATTATTAAACTAACTTCACTCTTTTTTTTTTTTTGGATCAAAGACTATTTTCACTCCACTGTGACTCATTTGAGAGCTTAAAACGGCAGAGAATTGAAACTTCAGAGAATCAATAAAAAGGATGACTTCTCCGCCGTCTTCTTCATCTTCGCCTCGTCGTTCTCGCAGTAATAATGGAGATGAAGGTAGGCCAAGATTCTTCGACTCAAAAGCAAAGAGCAAGTGTTGGGCCAATGCTGACGTAGTTTCCGGCCGTCATCCCGAGAGATGGCGCAAAGACGCCGCCTGCAACATCGTCTGCAAGCGTTTCTGTAATTGCCAAGGTTGCCTCTGTTTCGAGTACGACCACATCGTTCCTTTCTCCAAAGGTCTCTTTCAGATTAACCCATTTTTCCATTCCACTTTTTCCAGCAATTGGGGTGTCCCTTTCTTTTTTTTTTTGGGATTTAAATTTTTAGCTGATTTAGATCCATGTTCAAATGGGTTTTGTGTGGGTAGTTTTAGTTTCAGGCTTAGTTTACTGAATAATGGGATTTTAGTTTTATTTGATGCTTTATGCTTGATATTGGAGATATGGTGTTGAAACTGGAAAGGGAGAATTTTGAAAAATTAGTCCTTTTGCCTGAGAAAATAGAAATGAATGCTCAAGTGAAGTGATACTAATCTAATAATTTAGCTTGGTGGAGTTTAAATTTTACTCTCTTTTTATTTTTGTTGAAAAAACAGTAGATTTGCAGCCCTTTTGTTTATAATTTTGCTTTAAATAGATTCATTCGATTGCAAAAAATTATGTGTTTCAAGTGCAGCTATCGGATATCAGTGCGATTTACAGTTTCTTGTGTTGTGATTATGTGTTGTATAGGTGGAGAGTCCACGGCTGAAAATTGTCAAATTCTTCAGACTAGGGTGAATAGGTATAAATCGGACAAAGAAGATGTTGATGCTACCCGATTGAAAGGTTATTCTTGTGAGGTCCAGTTTACCGGTATGTTTGCCGTAATTCCCGAATTTTCAGCTTGATGTTTAAGTTTAAACTAAAGATTTTGCCATGTGAATAATACTTGCATATCCCCTTAGATTGTTAGTTAATCGTTTCATGGTTTGCCAAGAGTCTTGTGGACTTGTAACTTGCCATTTCAGTTCCTTTTCTTGTATTTTCAACATTGAAGGATTGATTTTAAACGAAAGATTGTTAGAAATACAACCATAATATGGGGCAGGGAAAGCCTACGAGCAAGATCATCTTTCGTCCTATTTTTATGAGATAGATATCTATATCTCAATAGGGGAATTTAAGATTTGAGTCATATCAGCCAGTTGAGAACTTCTTGATCACAAAATTTTAATCTTGGAGATAACCCATGTTGGGATTTTACAGTTGAAACATTGGTTCCACCAATTTGTTTTAGATAAAGTTGAGCAACATGCTATTAAAGTCTATGTTACTCCGACCTTCATTTTTCTTGGAGTACGCCATTTTAAGGGCATATTCGGACATGGGGTGTGCGGATATAATCTTCCAAGGATCCTCCAAATAAATGGAAAACTTAGAAAAAAATTGAACATACCCATATCTAGCACTCACAGGTAAGTCCGAGTGGCATAGATGACAATACATTCACATATTTTACCCAACGAACCATTCTTTTGCAGTATTTGTGTTTCCAATGATAAGTAGTTAGACCTCTCTCACCGGTTGCTATAGCAGTAAATGGTACTTAGTGCTTTATGACTTTATTTTTATGGGGATCCGACTAGTTAGTTTATTTTGATCCAAACCAACTATGATCATTCTCGTTCACCATTAGGCTTGTCTCGGCTTCCAAACATCCCATCCTTTGTTGCTATTTTGAAATAACTTTTCCCCTTGCATAGTGGTTTCCTATCTCTTTGTAAAATTTATGATCTCAGTTTTGAAGTATTGGCCTGTACTAAAATCTAGTTTTTGCAACTTGATAGATAAGGAGCTTGACATTATCGAAATGGCAGTTTACGGGGATGTAATCCGGCCCGGTAATCGGTGTCGTTGCAGGACTGTTGCTGAAATGCTCGGAAAAATCAAGTCAAAAGACAGCTTGGAGGCTTGCAAGTTGCCCCTCGATAAAGAATCTGTATAGCAAGCAAGGACTATGCATTGATGTAGTAGTCTTGGGAAGATCAAGCTACATGTTTCCAAATTCTGAGATTTCTGATCATTTGCAGGGTGTTGAAAGCATTTTTCATTTGATAAGAATGTTGACCAAAATTGAATCCAAAATCATTTGGACCATTAATCAAACATGTGATTATACTTCAATCTAATGAAATGTTATTTTCCGTCCCCATTTTTCGTTGTCTTTTCAGTAGGTTGGTTCTGTCAAAGATGGGTCGAATAGTTCAACATTTCATAATTTCAAATTAAATGGTCAAGTTAAATGGCTCGGAAAAAGGAAGAAGGAATGATTGAGCTCATCAAACTAGTTTTTTTATTGCCTTGATGGTCAAGTTAAATGGCAAACAACGTATGTAGCCAACTAGTGTGATGTAGTAAACTCGAACTTGCAGGATATGGCAATGACTTGGCCAACAAGCATCCTTTGGTTTTGTCCGTTCTAATCTGTTTTGGAGTTTCAGCATTGGGGTCTTGAAGAGTTGGGATCTTGTCTCACCAACAAACTATTCTGACTTAGATCTCTCTCACCATGCATGGGAGGATTCAACCATTAATCAACTGGTCAAATGATACCCTAAAACTTTTTGACATAAAATGTTCATAATAATAACTTAATAAAAGAATAGCATACAATTGCTTTCAAAATGTAAGGACCTCAAAGGAATATTTTCTAAACGTAAGATTTTATCATATAGATTGGATAAAATCCTCCTTCTAATGCAAACTTTGTTTAGGTGAATATTGAAATTTGCTCCCCAACTTTTATGTCATTGAGTTTTGCCACAAACTTTTATTATTTTTTTAAATTAAATTTCACCATTCACTATTAATAAAAATCATCACTCAATAATTTATACGTAACAAATTAACAAAATAAAAAATAATAATTCATATTTTCTAAACATTTATTTTTATTTTTGATTTTTCATATTTTATATAAGAATCAATTTTTGACAAATTAATGTAGATGAATTTAAAAATATTTTTTTGATGGATAAAACAAAATAAATCAAACATCACCAAAGTTTCAACCAAAACATTTCCGTCAACAAGATGTTCAAATGTTATCTTCTACATCATAATATTTAGATGGTTAACAAAAAAATAATGAAAAAAATCAATATATAAAGAATCAAATGAATAAATTGAAAAAGTTTTGAGACTTTGATAATACGTTCCTAAAAATTGCCTTAAAAAAAGTTTAGTGATAATTTACGAATTTTAAAAAACAAAAAAATAAAAATTTGATAAAAAAAAAAGAAAAGATTTATGTTTCAATTACCACCATGCTATGGGTGAAAATCAATTTGATTTTTTTAATTAAATTTCACCATTCAAGCTATAAAAAACAGTTTGTCAATTTTGCAACGGCTAGACAAAAATTTAAACAATAAAAAAATCATCTTTTTCCCAAACTCTGATTAGGTGGTGGTTAAAATTAAATTTTCAAAAAAATTTTATAAAGTAGATAGGTGAAAATCATAATTCATCTATTTTTGTACGAATAAAGTGATATGTTTGTATATAAGCGTAGCCTACATGTACAAAGACAACGTCCTAAAAGTAATTTTAAAAGAAAATACCATAACAAGTTTGTTTTTTTTTTTCAAGGAGATTTAAGTTAGGATTATAATCATAGATTATAATAATTAGAATTAAATATTACAACAGCTGAAAAATCAAAATAAATTAAAATATAACTTACTTAAAGATATATTAAAAATCTATACATGATTTATAAAGTATAAAACTCGAACTCGAACTTTAAACTTTAATCTTGCTATTAAACTAAAGCTTCACAATATATATCATAATCACATTTATTAACAGATAATAAATTTAATGTATATATTATGATCGTATTTTTATGATTAAAAAATTATGAAAAAACGACACATACAAAATTTTGAATCTAAATATCTCAAAGCATGCAGTTGATGGATTAGATTAGATAGAAAGTGTAGGAAATGAAGTGAACCAAAGGGTTTGGAGTTAGCTCAGAAACTCATAATCCCACGACAAAACCCTTTGTCTTCTCTTCTTAGATTACAGAACCATCCTTGTTTTAGTTTGTTTGGAAGCATTAGTTTTGCACAAAGGTTTAAGCTTTCTTAACACTAAATTTATTTTTAATACCAAGGTCTGAGATTCGAGTCTTTACGAACACAATAACGTTAAAATTATTTTAAAAGAGAGTTGTCTCTGTGGTCGATTAGCCAACTTTTTCCAAATATAAAACTATTATTTTAGAATGTAAAATTATTATTGATAATCTTAAATTTCATGAACTAAATATACGTAATATGTAAGAATTGTAAGTGTATTTTTCAGTTATGAGGTTAGGCAAAGGCATAGACAGACGGAAGACTTAATGTTAGAGAGTAAATCTATAAAATTTTAGGGTGAATTTTTAATAGAAAATACGTAGCAAATTTTTTTAAAAATTTAAATCGTACACGAATTTTAAATTTTCAGGGCGATCCTCCTCCAGCCCCTCTCGGTCCATCCTCAGACAACAATATATTTCAAAAAAAACTTCTAAAATTTTAAAGAGTGAAAATATTTTTTTAATACAAAATACATAAAAAAATTTAAAAAATTAATTATCGAATTTTAAATTTTTAGAAAGATAACTGCCCATCCATCCATTCACGAGAAAGGGTCCTCCATGATCAATGCAGTGATAAGAGTGGAAAAGGGGGTGACAAATGGGCCAATGTGTCCCTATAAATTGGGGGAATATGGATGTGCCTTGTTTGCTTTCTTATCTCATTATTAGTATTTTTATTATAAAATCTATTTACTTTTTTTAACATAAAATCTATTTACTTTATTATCAGGAAGGAAAGTGTGGGGAATATTGAAGATTTTATGTTTTATTTTTTTATGAACTTTGTATAGCTGTATTAAGGTGTGAAAATGTTGCACATACAACCCTAATATAAATTAAAAAATTAAAATTTTAGATTTCTTATAAATGTTTTATAGATTATTATATATTTTGTTTATTTTTTATTTTCATAAAAACACAGTGTCATTTTTACTTGTTTTCATAAATATTTTCTATTCAATATTAATGCATTTTTAATTTTATTTTTAAAATAATCTACAAAAATTTAAACCTTAATTAGACTAATTTTTGTACTCTAATATTAATAATGTATAGAATAATAATTTATTTTTAAATAAATTAAATAAAAATAGTTAAAGTTCTCCAATAAAGTGGTGACACATGTCACCACCTAATTGAATAATTAATTTATTTTATTAAATTAAAATTATGACCAAATTGATAGATTGTATAAATAACATGGGCTAAATGTGTAATTATACCCATTTTCTTCAAAATATAATTTTTTCTCTTTTTTTTAAAAAAAGACTAATTTGAATCATTTAAATAGTTATGTTGTAAAATTACCAAAATTAAAAGTATAGTGATCAAATTTTTTTAAAGTGAGGTTGAGAAAGCTTTTTGTGTCTTTAATTAACGATTTATTAAAACTTAAATTAGATACATGACGAATTTAAAAAAAATTGAAGTTAAAAGAATTAATTATTGGTATAAAATATTAGTATTCAAACATTATTATTCATAGCTAATTATATAGTCTGTTGATATAATATTTGTACTTTTAACTTTTGGATGAGATCAAATTACTACAATATAAAAAAATATATATTTCCATCAAATATATAAAATTAATAAACACATTCTTTTTTAAGTTAATAATGAATATTTTTTCAAATATATAAAATTAATAAATAAGTATTATTTTCTTAAGTTATAAATAAATAATTTTTTAACTACTGCATTTAACATGGTACTATTGTAACTAATATATTTTGGAAATATATCTTACATTCAAATAAATGGGGAAATAATTGAGGTTAACATAATTACTTCACCAAACAAATGAAATGATTAAATCTTGCACGTGGCATGCACGGTGTGGATGCTAAAATTTCCAGTAAGCCATGCTTATCATCATATCCTCATCATCCCACCGTCCGTTACATTGACTCTCGGTTCCTCATTAGTTGTCTGATGGATTCAGGTACGAAGCAAGATTTTATGTAAAGAGGTGAATCTATAAAATTTTAAGGATAAAAATATTTTTTTAATAAAAATATATAAAAAATTAATTTATATATAAATTTTAAATTTTTACAAATATACGAATTATTGAAAATTTATCCCTTGGTCCATCCCCGAATGTGTTGGAACTTATAAGACCAATCAATAAAATATCTATCTTATTATTTTTTACTGTCATATCTGTGAGTAGTATTTACATTTTATTTGGCGAAAGGGATATATTTCATTTAGTTGTAAATTATCATAAATTTTAATCTATATAAAGTACGGGTAATTATTTGATGCACTATTAATATTTTTTTATAGGCGGACTTCTAAAGTTGCAACATATTTGTTCTAAGAGTCATAAGTCCTAAATTTTAAACTTTAAAATATATATTCAAAACTTAAAATCTAACCATGAACACTAAAATTTATATTTTAGCTTCTAAACCTAAAAATTAGGTGCTTATAAAAACATTTTTTCACCGCAGTGCATATGATAATGATTCTATAAATATATAATAAAGTTCTTATTCTATAAAAAAATTTTCCACACGCATGTTTAATTTCACTTTAAAAAGTTAAAATTCAAAATTTTAACCCTAAAAGACTAAACCATAAATCATATCCCCTAAATTCTAACCATAAAGCCTACATTTTAAACCCTAAAATCTAAACTCTTAAACACTAAACCCAAAAGAACCACTAAACCAGTTTGTAAAAAAAACTTTTTACAACTGCTAGTGCAGGAAATATTTCTCTATATAATAAGTAGCCGATTGAGTTTAGATCAATTGCATGTTGTATCGTTGTTGGTATAATAGACACGGGAATGTGAAATTGAGTATACTTAAACGTTCAATGTCCTCTTGTTTACGGGTGTAGAGAGGTCTGAAAAATATAAACATTGTATCAAATTTTATGTTAAAAATATATAGTATAAAGTAATTGGATTTTAATTGAATTATTTATAACAATATAATGGGTATGAAAAGCTGATTTAATTATAAAAATACTAAAAAATAGCATACTTGTATATATGTTTAAGGTCAGACAATTCATCTAAATCTAAAGATCTATCTTAAATCTAAGAAAATTTAGGTAAAAATATTAGGCTCGAGAAATGGACTTGGACAAAAACATTATGCCTATGTTTATAAAAAAAAAAAAAACATTGTGCCAATGTAAATAAATGCCGGGTTCGAGCTCCAACATTCAAGGCCCAAACCCGTCTCAACTTGGTTTTAAGTTTATATAATATATTGCATCGTTTTATTATTTATATTATATAATTTATATCATACAAAAACTATATTTATAATACATTATATTATTTTTAAATATTAAAATATATATTAAGTTGTTTATGTATAAAATAATAAAACTAAGTTTAATAAAAGAACATTTGTTCAAATTTATTATATATCATATTAAAATATAATAAATATTTGAAATTTATTAATTGGTCGAATAATAAAAAATGCTCATGTTATCCCATTTTGTATGAGTTCGAATCTTGATATTTATTTTGAGAATACAAATATCTTTTTACTTAGCTAAAAAAACATAATAAATATTTAAAAAAACGTGGAAGTAAAAAACATGGTTAACCATTTATAGACATAGACATACTTAACAAAAGTTTAAGTTAGACAAACATGATGTATATTACTTTTGTTTATAAATTCAACCCGATCCAACTGGACCGATGAACGCATCAACATATATGAAATAATACCTTTTTAACTTAAAATTTTTAAATTTTGAGTAAAACTGGAAAAAATGTGAAGTAAAAAATACTATTTTTAATGGTTGATAGTTACTTTCTAGCGAGGTTTCTTGATTCAAATTAATAAATTAATTTTTATAATATTATCTATTTTTTGAAAAAAACATTTAAAATTATTTTCATATTTCATATTTAAAGCTTCTTGATTCAAATTAATCGATTAAACAAATAATTAATTAAGTCATTAACATCCAATAAAATAAAAATTAAAACATTTTTAAAAATGAAAATTTCAAAATTTAAAGTTCGTTTATATCAACAGAAAATAATGCTAAAGATTACAAACGTACTCTACATTCCAAATCCAAACCTTTAAAATGTTTCATTTGTACGTTTATGAAATCCATTTTTATTTTCGTCCATTTCCCAACAAATGGACGGTTGTTATTCAATGCTCTAACAGTGCCCAAAATTCCAAGAAACTTTCACATGCTTCTCGGTTTCACAGGAAAACAAATGCGGAAGTGCTGAGCTGAACATTAATACTACTCTATTTACGAAACTTGTCATGATCTAACTGGTTTTGTTCAATTTGAGACATTAAATTTTTTGAGACGCAGCAGATTTTCGTACATGTTTTTCAAAACTAGGGCCACGTCAAGTTCTGATGTTACATGTCTTGGAAATAAAAACAAACAAAACCTCCCTAAAAAAATAGAAGCACCAAATGGTATTGAAATGTCAAATTAATTAAATTCTCATGAAAAAATTACGCTCAATTGAATTCTTACAATTAGAAATTTAAACAATTTACTATTATGTTAATATTTATCACGTTGATTATTATTATTTTCTGACATAATCAATAAAACCTCTATAATAGTGACACGTGTTATCCATAGAACTTAATTGATCATTGTCTTTATTCAATCACTTAGTTCAAATTGATACTTAAACTCAATAATTTAGTTCAATTTAGTACTTATGAATTTTTTTAAATTAATTAATACATTTGAAGTTTTAAACTAGAAAGCCAAGTTGATATACATGTCTGGAGAAAAAAATGCAAGTACCAAAATGAAATAAAATATAAATATTTTTTAAATAAAAAATGTCTAAAAACAAAATTTATGTATGCTTTTATTTTTATTTGTATTTTTATCAATAATTTAAATTTGTTCACTCAGACATGTACAATCGTTGTCTTCTTTCCTGTCGTTTCTTTTTCTCAAATTTTTCCTTTTGTTAACTATACCTTTTGAAAAAAATAGTTATTTATAACCCATGTTTATTAAAATCTTAATCACCCGAATATAAAAATCAGTATATAACTACTTTAAAGAGATAAAATAATTTTTTTAAAACTATTCAACTTAAAATAAATATTATCAATTGAATTCAAAGAACTTTATTAATTATAAATAATTTGAAATTTGTATTAAAATATGAAAACATTTAGTATTTTAATTTGATAACGTGACCTTCTAACATTAAAAACAAAAGTCTAGGGTTAATTAGAGTTAAAAATTTTTTTGAAAAGAGATTTAATTTATATATATCTTATTTTATATATATTTTATTTTGAATTTTTTTCTACATTGCAAAAAAGAAGCATTTATTTATTCAAATAAATCAATTGTTATAATTTATGTTTTAAATTTTTTTATATATTTATAAAAGTTTTATTATTTTTATCTAAAACATTTATTTTTTATAATATATCAAAATAAAATAAAATTTAACTAATGAAACTCAAATATAAAAATTTAAAAAAAATGTCTAAAAAAAAATTGTGGGACTTTTATTGTCAGAAAACTAATCCACTAATTTCTTCAAAAATTTACAATTATTGTCTCCTTTTTTAGCTCGTTTTTTTTTTCCTTTTCTCAATTTTAACCGAACCTAGTAAAAAAAAAAAAAAAACTAAACCTAGTAAAAACTAATTCACCCCGCCGTTAAAATTTGTTCCTCAATCGCGGTAATTAAAAATAACAGTCTTTTCAAGGATAAACCAACTTTTACTTCTCAATTTGAATCACATTATCAAAAGGACTAAAATAGCAAAAAGTCCAAGTTAAGGACTAAATTGAAAAAAACTAACAAGCTCAATGACTAAATATTACTTTATCCCTAAAAACTAGAAATGGGCAAAAAAAATAAAAGTTTAAGGATCAAATAAGAAATAAAAAAACAAGTTTAATGACCAAAAATTAAATTATCCCTTCAGTCTACACTTTTTTTTTTTTCATTTTCCTCACGTAAAATATAAATTTTATTACCTCTCTCGATTGATTCTGTAATCTGAAAAATATTATTTTCTTTAAATATTTTTTTTCACCATAATGATAATCCCCACCTTCTTTGATCATCTTCTACTGTTACTTCTCTCATACTTTTTTTTTTCTCTTTAATTTTTTAATATTTTTTAATCTGCACCAAACTTTCCCTTATTTTTCCTCAAAGTTTCATTTCTTATTCTCGTCTCTCTAATGTTTACTCTAATTTAGCTTTTCTCTTTTTGGGAAAGTAACTCGATTTTTGTTTGTATGATTCTTTGATAGCAGAGCTTTATTTTCCTTTTTGGAAATAATTTCTTGAGCTTTTGAGAGGGTTTTGACGGATAATTGTGCTGGTTTTACGTCGGAGTTGGTTCAATTATTGATGAGTAACGGAAATTGTCATTGAATTTGAGAATCTGAATCGAGGATCTGTGGCGATTTTGTTGAAATGGAGGAGGATCAAATAGAAATGACAGCTGATTGGTGGTGATTGAAAGAAAAAAAAGAGTTTTGGACTCGATCGGGGGAGTAACAGCGCCATCAGATGGCGCTGTTCAGACGATTGTTTTACCGGAAGCCGCCGGATCGGCTTCTAGAGATCTCAGAACGAGTCTACGGTAGCATTTTTGTACTTGTTATTCTTTTTCGTCTTAATTTGTTATTGTTCGATTAAGCTTTAAATTGTGGCAACCATCTTTGTTCTACCCGAGAAATGCCAATGTTGACGATTCTTTTACTTCTCTGATTCTGTTTAGGAATGTTTGTGTTCAAAATTCTTAGCTCGATTTCTTTTTCGTTGAAGTTGATTTATGTGGAGTTGTGGACAATGCACTGCTAAATTCCCTGATTTTAGGGATTTGTTGGTTTATTTTGGGTTAATTTATTACAATTAAGAAACTCTGCTGATTTTTAGCTTGTTTGTTTTCATGTTTGTTGGGGAGATGAGCTGAAATTGGGCGGCGTAGTTGCCATAAAGTAGAATTCGTAGTTTATTTGCTTTTGAAGTTTGTTACAAAATCACTTGGAGCTTAGAAACTGATATGCTCTCTCTCTCTCTCTCTCTCTCATCAATGCATTAAATTTGCATACCATTTTTTTTTTTGGTATGGATGTTTTTATTTGGAACTCTAATTTGCTTTTATCTTCTTTTGAGCATTTGGAAGGAACTCTACAGTTTACACTGAATAACTTGATAAATTATGGTTCCTTTTTGAAGGCATACGGTTAGTAATTTCTTATTTGATTCAACTTCCGGGTTGGTTGTTTTGCAGTATTTGACTGTTGCTTCTCCACGGATGTGCTGGCAGAAGATGAGTACAAGGTGTACATGGGTGGCATTGTGGCGCAGCTACAAGACCATTTTCCTGATGCTTCTTTCATGGTGTTTAATTTTAGAGAAGGGGAGAAGCGTAGCCAAATATCAGACATTTTAACTCAATACGATAT
Organism: Hibiscus mutabilis; assembly: GCA_019671005.1. NCBI lineage: Eukaryota > Viridiplantae > Streptophyta > Magnoliopsida > Malvales > Malvaceae > Hibiscus > Hibiscus mutabilis. Next base: position 35,143,783 of record CM033749.1, read on the forward strand.
GACTGTTATGGATTACCCACGGCAATATGAGGGATGTCCGCTGCTGCCGCTTGAAATGATTCATCACTTCCTTCGATCGAGTGAAAGCTGGTTGTCATTGGAAGGACAGCAGAATGTGCTTTTGATGCACTGTGAAAGAGGGGGATGGCCTATACTTGCTTTCATGCTTGCTGGTCTTCTGTTATATCGCAAACAGTACACTGGTGAGCAGAAGACTCTTGAAATGATCTACAAGCAAGCTCCTCGGGACCTTCTCCAGCTTCTTTCTTCTTTGAACCCTCAGCCTTCCCAATTGAGATATCTTCAGTATATTTCTAGAAGAAATTTGGGCTCTGATTGGCCTCCCTCAGATACAAAACTATTTTTGGATTGCCTAATTCTTAGAGTTCTTCCACTCTTTGAAGGGGGAAAAGGGTGCAGGCCTGTTGTACGTGTTTATGGCCAGGACCCCAAGACACCAGCCAATAGAAGTTCCAAGCTTCTGTTTACAACTTCGAAGACAAAAAAACAAATTCGTCACTTCCTAAAGGTGATGCCTTACTCTCACAATTGAAACTAAAAAGTTAAAATGCCCAAAATTCAGGATGTTCTAATAAGGTTTATCTGCAGGAAGAGTGTGCATTGGTGAAAATAGATATTCATTGCCGTATTCAGGGGGATATTGTGCTTGAGTGCATTCATTTGGATGAAGATTTGGTACGGGAAGAAATGATCTTCAGAGTTATGTTCCACACAGCATTTGTTCGTGCAAATATTTTGATGTTATACCGTGATGAGATTGATGTATTGTGGGATGCCAAGGATCAGTTTCCAAAGGATTTCAGAGCAGAGGTAGGCTGAAAATATTTTTTCTGTGATTTTTTTTTCTTTTGAAAGATCTAGGAGTTGAATCACATACTTATATCTTTATCAGGTACTTTTTACGGATCCTGATGCTGTTGTACCTGGTCTCACCAGAGTAGTAGCAAGTGAAGATGGGAATGAGATAGAAAGTGCTTCACCTGAGGAATTTTTTGAGGTTGAAGAGATCTTCAGCAATGCCGTCGATGCAGTGGATGGAAAGGTGAATGACAGCATTTTGATAGTTTCTCACAACAAACCAGATCAGAAAGATGTCTGGAGGGAGGATGTAGATCCTCCTACATTTCAAGATTGTGCGTCAGATGATGGGATTCACAAACAGGATGCAACACTGTATTCTAGTATAGATGCAGTGAAGGACATAGCAGTGGATGATGTGAACTACAAATTAGATAAGATTAGTTCTGACATTAATACAGTGAAAGATATAGCAATTGATGATGGAGATATGAAGATCGATTCAGTGGTGTTTGCTGCTGATGTGCCGAGAGCTAGAGAAACCAGGGAAGTTATAGAAGATGTGCTTGACAAATTAGAAGAGATAGAAGATAAGGGAAATAAAGACAATACTATTCCACCGAAGAAGTCATGGTCAAAGATATTTGAGCAAAGCTTGAAAACTGACGTTTCCCAACCTAAACCTGAGGAACTATTGCCTGCTTCAAAGAAACAGGCTGCACCGGACCCAGAACCAGCTTTAGATTATGTTCTGGTGAAACCAACAAGTGATCAACTAGAACCTCAGCCCCCTCCTGCAAGACAAACAAAGTCAAATATCATATCTCGTTGGATCCCTCCTAACAATGGCTCTCATGTTAAGCCTATGCATGTATCATACCCACCATCAAGATATAATAGTGCACCACCTGTATTTTCCAGTATCACATCTTTGACGGAATCTGATTTAGGTTCCAATGTAGAAGGCTCTACTGGAGCTTTGGTATTAAAGGATGTTTCATCTGAGCAAAATGGTAAGAAGTTTGAGCCTTTGAAGGGTCCAGACTCTCCAAATGAAATGTCCACAACTCCAATAATTCCAGCATCGACTACTGGTCTGCAGCAATCAATGTCTATTCCTCCTAGCTCTCCACCTACACACTTACCATCCCGACCGCCACCGCCACCACCGCCTCCTCCCCTTCCACCAGCTACACCCAAATCTTCTTCGTTGGTTTTGCAATCTTTTCAGGAAAATGCAACACCTATACCACCCTCCCTATCTTCTCCCCTGCCAGCGATTGGAGATGCAATTTCTAGAATGTCTCTTGCAGCATCACCTTGTCCTCCCCCTCCATCTCTCCATCCACCTTACAAAGCAGCAAATATACAGAATGTTGGGATGGTTTCAGAAACTGCATTTGCAGCTCCTCCTCCTCCGCCTCCCCCATTTTCTAGCAAGCAGACTGCCGAACTGGTTTTGCCTCCTCCTCCAGCTCCACCATGGAAATCTGGGTATTTTTCAGATGTCCCTAGTGTAGCATGTTCACCTCATCATACTCCTATCAGATCAAGCACATCAAGACTTGGTAATGTTCCTCCTCCACCGCCACCACCACCACCACCACCATTTCCGGAGGTGCTATGACTCCATCCTTCACGCGCGGAGTGCCATCAGCCCCTCCTCCACCATTGCCTCCTCCCCCTCCACCATCGCCTCCTCCCATGGGGAACTCACCACCCTCCACTCACCTGCATTGAAGTCAATTGCCCCACCTCCACCACCCCCATTGAAGTCAACTGCCCCACCTCCACCTCCACCACCCCCATTGAAGTCCGGCACCCCACCTCCTCCACCCCACCACCCCCATTGAAGTTTGGTGCCCCACCTCCACCACCCCCATTGATGTCTGGTGCCCCCTCCTCCACCTCCACCACCCCCATCGATGTCTGGTGCCCCTCCAAAATTTGGGGTCCCTCCTCCACCCCCTCCACCTTCACGTGGAGTGTCACCTCCACCACCCCCATTGATGTCTGGTGCCCCACCTCCTCCACCTCCACCACCACCCATCGATGTTTGGTGCCCCTCCTCCACCCCCTCCCCCTTCGCGTGGAGTGCCACCTCCCCCTCCTCCCCCACATAGAGCACCACCCCCACCACCTCCACCTTCTCGTGGAGCACCAGCACCACCCCTACCTCCTCCCATGCGTGGAGCTCCTGCACCGCCCCCACATCCTATGCGTGGTGCTCCTCCACCTCCTCCTGGTGGAGCACCACCTCCACCGCCACCTCCTGGAGGTCGGGCTCCTGGCCCTCCAGCTCCTCCTCGTGGTGCACCTCCGCCTCCACCAGTGGGTGCTAGAGCAGCCAATGTGAGAGGAAGAGGGCGTGGGCTATCGCGTCCTGGTGCAACTGCAACACCTCGAAGATCTTCTTTAAAACCATTGCACTGGAGCAAGGTTACAAGGGCAGTACAAGGAAGCTTATGGGAAGAATTGCAAAGATATGGAGAGCCTCAAATGTATTATATCTTCTTATACTGATTTTTACCCGTTTTTGTATGGTTCTTCAACAAGTGATAAATTCTGACTAAATATTTATGCTAAGTTTCCATGGGATAATATATTTCAAATTTGTATTTGTTGACATTGTCTTCTTTCGCCAGTGCACCTGAATTTGATGTGTCAGAGATTGAGACTCTTTTCTCTGCTGTTGTTCCCAAACCCGCTGACTCTGGGGGTAAATCTGGAGGGCAACGCAAATCAGCTGGATCAAAGCCTGACAAAGTGCACTTGGTAATCTGGAGTTTATTTATTTAATTTTGAATAAACCATGTACATGTTTCTTTGTCTGTGATTGTAGTACTGTGAACCACCTTAGATTGAATAAAACAAGATTCTATAGAAATTAAAGAATACGTAATTTTGAACATATAGTACAGGATTCTATGTTTTCATGAGAGAAAAGGGAACTTCTTAGCTTTGTCTTCTGGTTCAATTTAATGATATATACTTCTCTTTTTGATTCCATAAAAAAAAGAGCTACATGTTGAAGATATTAATGAAGCTTTATTCTATATAATCTTTTGGGGACATAAGTATTTTGACTATGCAAGGGGAGGTGATCCTCTTGATCCCATAAATCTCATTCCCACCCATTTTGAATCCAAGCCCTAACCACTAGGAGGTCCTCTTGGGACTAGGTACATTCTTTGTGATTTCTATCCCAGATGTTCATATGTTTTGCTGTATTCTTGGGAATTGGGTCATAATATTGATGTAAAAATACCTTTCTGGAAATGCCAAAATGTATAAAAGGTTGTGTTTATTACATCCATGGAACTTTATAGGACCATCATTGTGATTCCTATTTAAACCTTCTTTGATGTCATCACTGAATTTTTTTCTATTGCATTGTAGATTGACTTGAGGAGGGCCAACAACACTGAAATTATGCTCACTAAAGTTAAGATGCCACTTTCTGATATGATGGTAAGCTGGATATGGTCATGTTCTTGCATTTATTTGTGTTTTAAACACAAATAAAGGAAGTGTATGATATGCTCATCAATATAGATGTGAACTTGGAATATGGCAGTTTTACTTTTCCCCATAATATATATGAACAGGAAAAAATTTACTTGATTCATGTTATTTTCTAGTGGTTTTACACTTGCACTTAAGTGCCCAGAGAGGTGGTGTCCTTAGGACCATTGGCTTCTTCAGCAGATTATATCTTGGTGTATGCTAATTCTTAGGATTCTTATGCTATATTTGACAAAATTAGTGGATGCATGGGAGAAAATGGGATTTTCTTTGAACTGATCCCTCTTTCTTCCTTGTTTTCCATTTTCTTCTTAATTTTAATCAAATGTTTTCAATTTATTTGTTTATTAGCCATTTACAGCTGCATCTATTTTCTCAGGCTGCAGTACTAGCAATGGATGATACAGTATTAGATGTTGATCAAGTGGAAAATCTGATAAAATTTTGCCCAACTAAAGAGGAAATGGAACTTCTAAAGGTGAAGCTTTAGAATATATATACATAGTTTCAATATAGATTTTTAAGCTATTCGCACTGGTTTTATACTTGGGATAGGAATCCGTTTATCATTTTTGAGTTTTATCTTATTTGCTTGTGATTTACTTTATCTGTGATTTTTTAGGGCTACACTGGTGACAAGGAAAGCCTAGGGAAGTGCGAACAGGTCTGCAAAATTTCCTCTAACCATATCTTCTAACTTCGTCAAATTGTTTGACTTGGGTGTTTTATATTGGTAGAGTGCTAGATGATTGCATAGCAATTGACCTGTTGCAAGTGCAGTCTTCTGACATTTGATTTCCCTTTGTCTTCTTCTAAATTAGGCTAAACTATAAAATAAGTGCCCAAACTGTCTCTTTTTTGTAATAAATGCTTAAAGTATTTTTTGTTTGAAATAAGTGCCTAAACTTTTATTTTGGCTGAAATAGGTGCCTAAACTATTTTTTGGCTGAAATAGGTGCCTAAACTTTCATTTTTGACTTGTTTTAAAGTCAATTTTGTCACTTTCTTGGGCACATATTTCAGCCAAAAATGAAAGTTTAGGCACCTATTTCAGCCAAAAAATACTTTAGGTACCTATTTCAGCCAAAAATAAAACTTTAAGCACCTATTTCAGCCAAAAAATATTTCAGGCACCTATTGCAAAAAAGAGGCATAGTTTGGGCACTTATTTTGTAGTTAAGCCTTTAAATTATGACCATTTAATATTTTTGCACCCATGCATTTGGCTCAAAGTTGGTGCATGCTTCTCAGCTTCTCCATGATTGGAGAGTCAATAAAGAAAAAAACTATAAGTCATCCAGTTTTAAGAATTTCGTTTTAAATTTGTGATCCTTTTGGTATGATTATGAAATCCAATATCTTGTCTTATTTTAAGTGTTTGAATGATTCAAATTTTACCATTTTTATTTGAAGTTCTTTTAGTATGTGAAGGGAAAACATTTAGAAACTCCCTCAACCCCTCCAAGTTCTTTTCATTTTCATCTCTTACCTCTTGTGTTGAAAGGAGACTATAATTTTGTGCATTTGAAAATACATCCCCCATTCCTGTTTTAGAGTTTTGCTTTTCGTTTCTATATGCATCTAATTAAGTGTTTGCTTTCAGTAACCCAGAAATATTTGTTCTTAACTTCACAAATTTTTGCTTTATAATGCCCTTGGGCGTTAGCCTTAATGAGACAATTTAGCCGTGCGAATTTCTTTTCAAATTATAGGTTAAAGACAGTAGTTGATGTCTACGCTTTGATTTTCTTTTTATCTGCTTGCAGTTTTCATAAGAGCATGTAAGCTAAAATGAAGTTTGTACTTGTCATACTCATGGCTACTATTTTTCCAGCTATTATTGTTTCCTACTGTTGGAATTCCTAGAATTAAGGGACATAATTAAGGGATAGAATATTGTTTTCTTATTTCTAGGAGCTTACCTTTTGTAAATAGTCTCTAATCTTAACTGCTGACTTTTAGGGATTTGCTAATTTTTTGGGGATCTTTTCCTTTTTTTTGTACTAACCCTTCCCTATAAATTGTAATCTGTTGATTGAGAAATAGTAAAAAAAAAAATAATCTTTCTTCCTAAGTTTGTTCATGGTATCAGAGCAATAGGTCTTTTTCTCGATCCTGCTCTTTCTCTTTTTTAAAATCTCTCTTGTCCATTCTTTCTCCCATGGCAGACAACATTGAAATTCCATCCGAATCTGAGACTTCACAAGTAACTCAGAACATCAATCATGTTACCTCTCATGGTGACATTAATTCCTCCCTTAGAATCACTAATCACCGTTTAGATTGAAAGAACTTCTTACAGTGGTCTCAATCGGTTCTTATGGTGATTCGAGGCCGTGGCAAATTAAGGTACATCAATGGAGAAATTTCAAGGCCAACCGTAGCAGATCCTGCTTATGCTACATGGGAACTCAACAATTTAATTGTAATGGCCTGGCTAATCAACTCAATGGAAAGCCACATAAGCCGTACCTATCTTACATTCAAAACTCGCAAAAGAAATGTGGGATGCAATCAAGGAAAACTACTACGATCCGGGAAATGCTTCTCAAGTATTTGAGATCAAACTCAAATTAAAAGATATTCGACAGGGAGCACTTGAAGTAACCCATTACTATAATAATTTGAAGATCCTGTGGCAGAACTTGATATGTATTATGAAGCAAATTGGGGTGAAGGCTTGGAACACACGAAGTTTATGACACACCTCAACAAGGAACGGCTCTCTGAGTTTCTAGCGAGGCTAAACCGAGAATTGGATGAAGTCCGTGGGCGTATTTTGGGCGTAAAATCCTCTACCAACCATTGGTGAAGCATTTGCGAAGTTCGGAGAGAGGAAAATCGTCGCCGAGTAATGATGGGAGACATGAAGGAATTAAAACCGGTGACCACTATTGGTCACCGTCCTCTCAAACTTCAACTTATTTCCGGGGTCCTCAATCTTAGAGAACCCGAAAGCAGAAGTGACTCGGGGCCAAACCGACCATGGTGTAGTTATTGTAACCGTCTTTGGTCACACAAGAGAGAAGTGTTTCAAGCTTCATGGCTATCCTGAAAACACTAAAAATCGAAAAGACAACAAGGCCTTGTTATCCTCCAAAGACCTCTCTCTCTCTCTCTTGAACTGTCCTAGATGTTCGTCTAACCAAGTCTCAACTCGAAACTCTCCATAAGATGCTTGGTACATCAACTGCTCATGGATCTTTAGCCACTCAAGGTACTGCCCTTAATATCATCTCTGTATCTAGTAATCAACCCTCTTGGATTCTCGATTCGGGTGCCTCCGATCACATGACAGGTAACTTATCCTTGTTTCACACCTACACCCCATGTCACAACCAATCCCGTATCCGAATAACAGATTGCTCGTATTCACCCGTTGCTGGAGTTGGAGCAGTTCAACTTACCAAGAATTTCTCACTTGAGAAAGGGTTACATGTTTCAAATTTATCTTGCAACTTACTTTCAATTAGTAAGCTTACTGAAGATAAGGATGTCTTTCTTGAAGTTTTTGCTCTTGTTTGTGTTATACAGGAACAAAAATCGGGGAGGTTGATTGGCACTGCTAAGGTTGACGATGGACTATACATATGGAATAATGATAATAAAGACAGTTTACAAGGAGGATTAGCTCTCTCGGCTTCAAATGTGGATTCTATCATGTTGTGGCACCGTAGGTTAGGGCATCCAAACTTCTTGTATTTGAAGCAGTTGTTTCCTCTTTTATTTCAAAATAAAAATACCAATTCCTTAGAGTGTGAAATTTGCCAATTATCAAATCATACTCGTGTACCGTATCCACTAAAACCTTATATCCAATCTCAACCCTTCTCCCCGATACACAAAGGACCTATGGGAGCTAGCCGAGTGAAAAATGTTACGGGAGCTAGGTGGTTTATAACCTTTATTGATGACCATACTAGAGTTTGTTGGGTTTATCTCCTCAAAGAAAAATCCGAAGCACCAAAAATATTCTAAAGTTTCCATTCAATGATTCGAACCCAATTTAACTCTACCGTACACACGTTCCGCATAGATAATGGGAGAGAATACTTCAACTCTGTTTTAAGCCCATACCTTTCTGACCAAGGCATCATACACCAAAGCTCTTGTCCTAACACACCACAACAAAACGGAATTTCCGAGAGAAAAAATCGACACCTTCTAGCCGTTGCTCGAGCCCTAATGTTCACCATGAATGTCCCAAAATAATTGTGGGGAGAGGCAGTCCTTACTGCGTGCTACTTAATAAATCGAATGCCATCCAAAGTCCTAAACCTCCAAACACCTCTAAATACCCTACAAAAAGCCTTCCCACTATTTCGTGTTCCTACCCTACAAGCCAAAATATTCGGTTGCAAGGCCTTTGTCCATAGTCATCAACCAAAACAATCTAAACTTGATCCTCGAGCTAATACTTGTGTCTTCATTGGTTATTCTCCTACACAAAAAGGATACAAATGCTATTCACCAACTTTGCATCGCATGTTTGTCTCTCGGGATGTCACTTTCTTTGAAACCGAACCTTATTTTTCAACAACTCATCTTCAGGGGGAGACCCTCAATGAAGATGAGACCCTTAATACCCTTCTCATTATACCTCCTGATTCTACTCCCACCATTGCTATCTCACAAAATCCTAATAGCCATGATGTCCTTATAATTCCCGATTTGAACATTCCTCCCACACAGCAGCAAAAAATTAGTCCTATCCCTTCCAATAGCGACCTTCCCACCAAAACACAAACACAGCAGCAGAAAATTAATCCTATCCCTTCCAACAGTGACCTTCCCACTGAAACACAAACAGAACAAATTCTTGCCTCGAAGGAACAACAACATCGAGCTCCTAAACCTCTTGTGTACTCTCGGCGCCGTTATTCTCCTGAAACTGACACAGCAGTGCCAATCTCATCCACTCCTGAGGACTGTTTTGTACCAGAGGTATCCCCTGCTTCACCTTCTATTGACCTTCCGATTGCTGTTCGTAAAGGCACAAGGAGCTGCACACAACATCCTATTTCTCGGTTTGTATCCTATGGAAATTTATCTAAGTCCTACAAGACTTTTGTGACTAATGTTGATCATGGAGAGACTCTAAGAAATGTGGAAGAAGCCCTTGAATCAACTAAATGGAAACATGCAGTAATGGAAGAGATGAATGCTCTTAAAAACAATGGAACGTGGGAAGTCTCAGATCTGCCTGAAGGAAAGATAACTGTCGGCTGCAAATGGATCTTCACCACAAAATTTAAACCTGATGGCAGTATTGATCGGCACAAGGCTTGGCTTGTGGCAAAGGGTTTCACCCAAACCTATGGCCTCGACTACGACGAGACATTTGCTCCCGTTGCCAAACTTAATACCATTCGTGTTCTCATTTCTCTTGCTGTCAATCTTGATTGGCCCTTGACTCAATTAGATGTAAAAAATGCCTTCCTCAACGGTGAACTAAACGAGGAAGTATATATGGATTTTCCACCTGGGTTTGAGGAAGAAAAGGGTCGAGTTTGCAAGTTAAAGAAATCCTTATACGGGCTAAAACAATCTCCAAGGGCATGGTTCAGTCGTTTTGCCAAGGCCATGACCAGCAGGAGTTATATTCAAGGGCAGGCAGACCACACTATGTTTTACAAACACTCAGAAGAAGGTAAATGCTCTATTCTTATTGTTTATGTTGACGATATAATCCTAACAGGAGATGATTCGAGTGAAATCAGAAGTCTAAAAGAGTTCCTTAGCACAGAATTTGACTTGGGAAATCTCAAATACTTCCTTCGAATGGAAGTAGCAAGGTCCCGAACAGGTATTTCTATTTCCCAAAGGAAATATGTTCTCGATCTACTAAAGGAAACTGGTATGTTGGGTTGCAAACCAGCCAAGACCCCTATGGAGTTCAATTTGAAGTTAGGCACTGGTGAGGATGGAGAAGTAGACAGGGGGAGGTATCAACGTCTCGTAGGAAAACTCATCTACCTATCTCACACTCGTCCTGATATAGCTTCCAGTGTGAGTGTCATCAGCCAATATATGCACACCCCAAGGGAGAAACATTTAGAAGCTGCATATAAAGTGTTAAGGTATTTGAAAGGAACTCCGGGTAAAGGTCTACACTTCAAGAAAACAGCTAACCGATATGTGGAGATCTACACTGACGTAGATTGGGCAGGTTCAGTAAATGACAGACGCTCTACAAGTGGCTATTGTAGTTATGTATGGGGCAATCTTGTGACATGGAGAAGTAAAAAACAATCTGTTGTAGCTCGTAGCAGTGCAGAAGCAGAGTATCGAGCAATATCTCATGGTATATACGAGGGAATTTGGATACAACGGCTAATGGAGGAACTAAAAATACAGCATATCAGACCTATGAAGATGTACTGTGACAACCAGACAGCAGTCAGTATAGCACATAATCCAGTTCATCACGATCGCACCAAACATGTGGAGATAGATCGCCATTTTATCAAAGAAAAAGTCGACTCAAGAGAAGTGTGCATAACCTACTTACCCACTAAACAACAAGTTGCAGACTTGTTAACTAAAAGCTTAAATCAAGGCATGTTTGAAGATCTTATTGGCAAGCTGGGTTTGATAAACATCTGCACTCCAGCTTGAGGGGGAGTGCTGGAATTCCTAGAATTAAGGGATAGAATATTATTTCCTTATTTCTAGGAGCTTATCTTTTGTAAATAGTCTCTAATTTTAACTGCTGATTTTAGGGATTTGCTGATTTTTTAGGGATCTTTTCCTTTTTTTTGTACTAACCCTTCCCTATAAATTGTAATCTGTTGATTGAGAAATAGTAAGAAAAAACAATCTTTCTTCCTAAGTTTGTTCACCTACTACTATTTTTTGGAACAATATATGCCTGATAACAACTTAATGAAGATAGTAGTGCCAGTGAAGTTTGTATTGCTGGCTAGTAAATAAAGAGCCTAACCAAGGAAGATCCACAAGCAATAACAGAAACACGTGTTAGAAACTCAATGTTTTAGCTTCAACTTTGAGTACAATGGTAGGTTTGTCTTGATGAGAATGTGGAGTTGGTGTCTTGTCATTTTTTTGTCAATGTGTACTTCAGTCTCTAACATCCTGTCTTTTTCCTCGTGTTTGTGTGGGTGTTTATAAAATAAATTTGTTAGGATATATTGTCATCATTAAGGGCTTAATTGACAAAGTGCAGAATCATTAATGAATCATGAGTATGGATATAGTTAAGATTGTTTTCTGAAAGTTTTTTTGATGTGGATTATTGTTTTCAAACAGAAGGAGCATCAGTTATGTATTTGACTATTAGTTATGTTGTTCTGTGAAATCTTCTCATATTCTGAGAGGCCATAAGCTAGTTCGCAGACTGAAATAGATATTCGAAAAGTCCATATTTGCCTTTGGAAAGGAATGAGGTCTTGGAAGGGTTGTTTATGGTTGTATGGTTAGGAGGCTGATAAATTTATCCCTCTTGAGTCTTGATTTTGTGGCTTTTTGGAGGAAGAGAAATATAAGGATGTTCCAGGGAAAAATTACCTTTGACAAAGCTCCTGTGCTTCTATGCTCCTAATTTTTATTAAGTAGGTATCAGTGAATGGAAGCAAGAGGCTGTTGGTTGATCTGAGATTAAGAAGATAAAAAATAAATCACTAGAGAACAATGAGCATTGTAGAAAATACCTGATAATGACTGTTATTTTTTTTGAAGAAACTCTGACTAACACAATAAGTTCCTGGATGCTTTTCCAGTTACGTCTTTCATTGGATCCATCTTGCAAAATCTTATAAATACTAACTGGCTTTGAATTTTTTTATGTTCAGTACTTTTTGGAGCTGATGAAAGTGCCACGAGTGGAGTCAAAATTAAGAGTGTTTTCCTTCAAGATTCAGTTCGGTTCTCAGGTTTGGTGGTATCTCCTTAGTTAATCTGATTTGATCTCTTTTGCTTTATTGAATCCCGTGTTTGAGATGTGTCCTCACTCTTTTTACCACCTGCAGATTTCTGAATTTAGAAAGAGCTTAAACACTGTAAATTCTGCATGTAATGAGGTACATCATTAATATCTCTGAAGAGACTTGACTGCACTTTTTATATATTCTGGCTTACTACTTCTGTATTGTTTATTTAGAAGTATTGTTTATTTAGGTACGGAATTCCCTTAAATTAAAAGAGATCATGAAGAAAATTCTCTATTTGGGAAATACATTGAACCAAGGAACTGCAAGGGGTATGTGTTATGTTTAATTTTCCTTTTGGCTTCTTTCTTTGATGCTAGAACTACAGCTGATGAAAACATTGTGTAGAGAAGAGAGCTACTAGCTAAATCACGTGTAGTGAAGTACTTTGATGTTTGTCTATACTCATTCATGTGAATAATACGTGCTTTGGTGTTTACATGCTTTGTTTCTAGTGAGGTTCAGTTACATTATTTTACAGCACTCCCGCATCTTAAACTGGTAATCTTATTGATTTGAATAGTCCTGGTACATAGTACACGTTCTTTAAAGTATGCTTATCATTTCTGATAGTTGATGCTGTTAAAGCTTAGTTTATAATCCCATATGCTAACTTCCTCTGCTTTAGAAGAAATGCCAAATGTTATTTGGATGTAAGAAGAAACTTAAATATGGTTTTCTAAACTTCTCATATTAGTTCCTAGTTTGTGTCTTAATCTTTGAAGTTGTTTGGTGTCTTAGAGTTTTGGTGTTTATGTTGTTTCTAACTTTTGAATAGATGTATACCAACTCGGTACTTTTATAGTGTTTCAGCAATGTGATTCCTAAGGCATGTATTTAAATCTAAATCAAAGGAAGATTGCTTCACTGGTGTACTCATCAATGCATCGTCATCAATAGCTATAAATTCAATTGGGTTATGCATATATGTCCTTCTACGTCCAGTTTCCAAAATTATGTCTTCTATTTTGAACTTTTACATGATGCTGGGCATCATCAATACTTTATTCCTTGTTATGCTACTAGTTCCAGTTTTGTTTTCTGTTTTTTTGTTTCTTGCCAAAGCTACTAGTTCAAAGTGTTGTCTCTTTTTATTTATTTATGCATTCAATGCTGATCAACTATTCAGATTTGAGTTGGTGAAAATATTTTAATTGTTGCATGTTACTTTAATATGAAGTTCCAAATCATTTACAATTATACAGGTTCTGCTATTGGATTTAAGTTGGACAGTCTTCTAAAGCTCACTGATACACGCGCTTCTACCAGCAAGATGACGCTTATGCATTATCTTTGCAAGGTTTTACTAATTTTCTTTTACTCTGGTGTGTTATTGAGTTCATTCTGCGCCTTGTAATATTTGCCTGGATTATGTTTTACACCCAGTTTATATGTTATGTAATGTTACTACCGGAAGACTTGTTTCTGATGCAACCGACAACTGTCAGTTTGAATCGAGTCTCAACTCAGTTTTATTGTTGCTCAGGTCCTAGCTGCCAAGGCACCCACACTTCTGGATTTTCACCTTGAATTTGTTAGCCTTGAGGCTGCAACTAAGGTTTCCATCTGTCTTTTAGCATTTTAGGTTTGCAGTTTGATGACACTATATTTAGTTTGAAGCCTTGCCTCCTGTGCAGATACAATTAAAATCTTTAGCAGAAGAAATGCAAGCTATAATTAAGGGATTAGAAAAGGTTAAGCAGGAGCTGGTTGCCTCCGAAAATGATGGTCCTGTATCTGAAGTTTTCCGGAAGGTACATAGTTTTTTCATTGCTTTTTATTCTTCCACGTAGCTATACAAGGTTTGTTGCATTGTCTTCACTTTCAACTATTGTATTCAATCACATTCTATTTGTTGACTATCAATGAAGTTCCTGATTGGCTACGACTATTTTATAGAAAGCAATAAGAGAAATTGTATGTAAACATGAAAAGCCCCTAAAAGTTTGTTAGTAAAAAAGAACGAGTAATACAAATTTAAAATGCAAAGGCGTTAGCTTTGTAATTATTGTAATTATAGTGGAATGTCAGAATTATACGGATAGAAATCATACTCTTTTTGAAAGTTCCTTCAGATAATGTTCTCTGATCTTACATGGTATTCCTTTCCATTTGAACTCCATTGGGTTTTATATCGTTTTTTGGTGCATTGGAGTGATCATCTGTTATGTAGCCTTGTCACCTACATCTAACACTATCAATTGCTTTTTCATTTATCTAGGGAATGCTTTCATTTTCTAAACATTTCTTTTTCTTGTTTTAATTTAGACGTTAAAGGAATTTATTTCTGTTGCTGAGACAGAGGTGGTGTCCTTAACAAATCTATATTCTATGGTGGTAAATTTCAGACTGTCGACATTCTCATTGATACATCATGCATTGTTGTTCTACTCTTGATTATGTTCAATCATTTAGATTTTTTCTTTGGTGAACAGGGTAGAAATGCAGATGCACTTGCGCTCTATTTTGGTGAGGATCCTGCCCGATGCCCATTTGAGCAAGGTTAATTCTAGAGTAATACCTTGTATACTTATTATGCCCTTTGTTGCTCTGCCTCTTCGTGTTTCTTGAAATACTTGTATCTGACACCTTCTGTTGCATATCCAGACATAGGTATGGGGTAGACATGTCCACGAGCCAGATGGCTCCCCAGGCCGACTCAAATTTTATTTAAATAATTTAAAAAGATTTATATTTAAATTTAAAAAAAACATATACAATATTAACATAAAATTATATTTTAAAAATTTTCTTGAACATTAAGATGAGTTATTTGGGTGGGTCAGGTCGAGCCTGGAAAATTTTAAAAACTGGGCCGTGGTCCAGTCTGGCCCATGGATACCTCTAGTATGGGGTTATGGACCTCCATATACATGAAAAAAATTTAACATACCCATGTTCGATAGTCGATACTCACACTCAAGTCTGAGTAATTTAACTTATTTGAAGTTGAACCGGTCGAATCTGTTGTTGTATAGTAATTTTATATGATGATTTGAAGTTGGTTGAATCTGATGCTGTATCAATCAATGCAGTTACTGCAACGCTCTTAAATTTCGTGAGGTTGTTTCAGAAAGCACATGAAGAGAATGTTAAACAGGCTGAACTGGACAGGAAGAAAGCCGAGAAGGAGGCTGAAATGGAGAAAGCCAAGGAAACCAACCTTAAAAGGAAGAGTGCAAAATAGTTGAAAATCAGTTTCTCTATTCCTACAAGGTATCACAGTCCCCTTCCAAATAGCAGATATCCTCGAGTATATGACTGAATTACAGGAACCGCTGCTTTCGAGGACTTTTGAGATGCCTCCTATTTCATGCCCTCAGAGATGTCGTAAACATGGCTTTTAGGCTCCTTGAATAATGCTCAAGGCTTCAGGAAACATTTTCCATGGGATATTCAAATCACATTACTACGAATGATTCGATGAAATTTTTTGTAGTAGTCAGATGGACCGAACTTCAATGCACAGAGTGGGCTATGAGTAGCAGAGGTTTAAAATGCAAGTTATCAAGGTAACTGCTATGACCCTTGTAGCATTATTTTCTTAACCATAAACTGGGTGGACCGGCAGGTCTTGATGATCAATGATTTCTTCTCAGCTTCCACCATTTCATCTGGCATGTTTGTTTCAGCATCTAAATGGATGCCTGTGGAATCGAAAAAACCGGTGAGACCCACTGTACCATGAAAGCATGTAGTGTACAAAGCTCTAACCATCCACTTACCGTAGAATTGAATTCTTTATCTTGTATTCCTGTAACATAATCTTTTGTATTTTTCCCCCATGAGAAAAGCCCAGCATTGGAAGAGGTTGTATAGGATGTTAGGTTTTAGAAAAAGAGAAACTAGAAGAGGGGGCATTCTTTAATGCAAGTGTAATATAGCACCCAGAATGCATAGCCTGCCTATTTGTAAAACCCTCTTTTGGTTTCTTTCATTTCATTGGATATGATTCGATTTCATTCCTCAATCAAGAAGCAATTCATGGAATTGCCTGTTTGTTTCTCCTTTAGTATTTTAACTATTTCTCGAGGTCAAGCTTGAGTTCAAGTTCGATTCGAAATTTGGAGCTCAATGCCTGAGCTTCTATGGAGTCGAATTCTGAGTATAAATATATAAGTCGATAAACAAGCTTTTAAATGAGTCAATATACAAGTCGATAAAAGAGTTGGTTCGTGAGGATAAATATTCGTATTCATTTGTTTATTAAATGATCATAGAAATTTTATTTGTACTCATTTACTTAATGAACGAATATAAATAAACGTTCTACCAACAATTCGTCGAAATCTCTGTTCATTTATACCCGCCTGTTGAGGGGTCCGAAGCACGATGACCGTTATTTAGTTTTGTTTTCAGAAGTGAACGAATATCAGTTCACAAATTCCAAAACAAAATATAGTATCAGATTTTCAAAATGGTTTTCCCAGAAAATGAATCTTGTTTGTTTGTATGAATTTACATATTTGGAAATCCAAGACCTACGGAAATTCTTCAACTTCACATGGGCATTCCCATCTTCCTCTGCAACAATCTCAATCCGGTAACATCTCCCGTCAGATTTGCAGCTCTTGAAGAACATGGAACTCACCACAGTATCAACAACAACAAAAATGGAGTACAAGTAAGCAATCAAAACCCCTTCCAAACCCATCGAAAACCCATCAAAATCGCCACCATTACCATAACCATAAGCTCTCGAAACAAACAGAGCTTCAATGGCAGCCAACACCAGATTCCCAGGCACCGCCAATGCCAAAGCAGTCAAACTCCTCCCCTTTATCAAAACACAAGCCTTCAGAATCGCCATATACACACCGGATTTCTCCATTCCGGAAGAGACCAAAGCCAAGTTACAAACTATAATGGCATTGGCAAGAATCATTGAATATACAACAGCTCCGGCAGCAGACATGAAGGCGATCCAATTGGGAGATGATGAAAACCCGAATCCATTTAGAAAATGGAACCCAAAGAACAGAATCGATAAAGCTGTCGAATTTGCAGCTAAAAGTAGGAATAAATTGCATAAAAAGTGGAAAACAGAGGCTTGTAAAGAGAGAAAATTGAAGAGAAATATGGGTTATTGTATTTGAGGAGGTGAAAAACAGAGGCTTTGGATAAGAGAAAGAAGGAAAGGGTGAAAGGGAGAGCAAAGATGGATGAAGAAACGGTCTGGGAAATTTTGAAACTGAGGAGGGTGAACAAGTTCGACGATGGCGGGAACTCGGCCGCCATGAAAATGGCTTTGAGTTGGCCGTAGATGGCTGGTAACAGAGGATAATGGGGACGGAGAACTGTGAAAGGATGATCGAAAGTGAGTAAGGGAAAGCGAGGATTGCAGCGGTTGTGGTGAAATAATGATAGTTTTGAAGGAAAGTGAAGATTGATCTTCTCATGATGGTGTTGCTTTGAGTTCTTGAGCTATCTTCCATGGCGGATTCACAGAGATAACAATCAATAGACTCAGAAAAGCATCGGAATTCTGTGCGTTTCACCCAAAAACCGGGACTCTGTTTTGTGTTATATAAACTATGCAAATGCAAGCACAAAGCCTTGATGTGTCCTCCCCTTTTAAAGTTGTCTTGAAATTGTGGGGTTTTGTTTTTTTTATGGGGTAACGAAAATGAATAAGATTGGCCAACTAAATGTTAACAAATTTGCAGAGGCAGAGTTGTATGGGGATTGCTTATATTACCGTGATAGTGTCTTATTAGGGTTTCTTCCATTTTTCTACTCTACATTTCTACTAATCGCCCATGTTAGGTGGCCAATATAAGAACTCATGGCCAATAAAAAGCACCCTTTTCTTTGATTTTAAAAAATGATTTTTATGAATTTATTGAGTGTTCTTAGTGAAAAAAGAGTGTTATTATCTTGATAAAAAGTCAAAAATACCACCAACGTTTGACTGAATACTCATTTTGACCCCTTCTTTTGGAGCAATTCAATCATCAACGTTTTATTTTGGGTCAAAATAACCCCTCTGCGAATGAAAATTGTTAAAAAATTGACGGTAAACAGTTTAAAATGACTCAACAGAATGATAAGTCAACAGAAAAAATTATTTTTATATTTTATATAATTTTATAAAATTATTTTTTGACTGATGTAATATTTTTTCAAGTCTAACACATTTGTCTATATGATATTGTCATGTCAGCATGCACAGCCATATAGGTTTTTTCCCGTCATTTCAAGCCATTTATCTTTACATAACTGACAGTTTTCATCTGCAGATGGGCCATTTTGACTCAAAATGAAACGTTGAGGGTTGAATTGCTCCCAAAAAATATGAGCCAAAGTGACTATTCAGTCAAACGTTGGAGGCATTTTTTAGCTTTGTGCCTATTATCTATAAGGAAACAGGAGTTTTAGCAATTTGTCTACATGATGTGTGCCTAAAGTAATCCGATTGAAAATTAATCATTTATTTACTCTTCGTGTTTTCTACGTTTATAGTGGATTGTTCGTTTCTCTCGTCCGTGAAGGTAGACTATGTTGAACCACGTTAAATCTTGTCTCTTGTGCATGTCTTGGTCTACGATGTTATCGTTTGATTATTTTTTCTGCATACCAAATTCCTAACACCTTCCTCAGCCAATTTGTCCATCACGAAATTTTGCTCTCTTCCAACTAGGCTTACTTCCCAATCAATGACGGATCAAAGAATTCAAGAATGAGGGTCCAAAATAATTTTTTTCTCAAATGAGTAAGCAAATTTTCATTTTCTCCCCTTTACACACTGAATTAATTTTTAAAAAAAGAAATTTAACACTAAAAAAATTGTCCTAAAATTCTGGTGCCATTACCCTATGGTGGTCATGTTGGTCCTCCATTGTTCCCAACAGAGATCGCTAGCAGCAAGATGACATTCTAAAATCATATCCTTGAAGGTAAATGGTGCACATATGGATTAGAGATCCAATAAACCACATTACTGCAATCCGACTGTACCACAAATTTGTTGTCCTTAGCCCATAGCTCCCCACCACCGCACCATCAGTGTTAAATTTAACTGCACCACGCAGCGGGGCAAACCATTTATCCTCGTTGTGCACCTCCTGCTTTTCTTTTCCCAAACACCAACGTTTTGGATTTGCAATAAAACCATTAATCGAAATGGGAGCATCTGGCCATTTTGTTCGATACCACCACCCCAAACGAAGAAGGACCAGATCGAAGACTTGTCCTGTATCTAAACTTTTGTTCTGAAAAATGATTTCATTCTTGCAAAGTAGGTTCTAATTGTATACAAAAAAAGCTTCTGATTTGAACCATTAAGTAAATGAGTTTTATTTGAAAAGGCACAATCAAACAAGCCTTTTAAATTTCTTTAAACGTTAAAAACATCACTTCATGACTCATGTTCGAACCTTGAAGAGAATATTACTAAGAGGGAAGACTACAAATCTTGAACATAAATTATAAAATAGACATGAGCTATAATAGAAGGAAAAAACTTTGATACACATGCACGTGCCTTTTAGTTTTAGGGGTTAGGGTTTTATTTTAGGGTTTAAAGTTTAGGGGTTTGGGTTGTATGGCTTAGAATTTAAGGTTAGCTTTTAGAATTTAGTGTATAGTGTTTAAGGTTTAGGGTTTAGTTTTTAGGGTTAGGATTATGAATTTAGGATTTGAATTTTTATAAAATTAGTTTTACACAGTCTGTTTATCAAAGTTTTAGCCATACTAAAAACGTCTTTTTCATGAATTTTTTTAATAATAATTCAATTGATCCAAATAAGAGCTCATTTGATCACGATTTTGTATATAAGGATCATTTGGTTTATGATTCAAACCAAGGGATCACTTGATTTTTGGATATAGTTAAAGGATTATGTTTCTTTTTATCGGCAAAGAATAATTTATTAAAAAATAATACAAAAATTATTATCACGGGTCTCTCATTAAAAATCTCTCTATACCTAAATAGAGAAAAAAAAGCATTGATGATAATATACAACAACCATCCAAAACACCGAAAAATACCAATAGGAAAAAAAACAAAGAAATCAACATTAAAGGATTATGTTATATACTTTCTTATTTGTTTTTATGGTTTTTAATGTTTTTTTTGGCTTTTTATATCTTTAGTTATTATTAATAGGGAGATATTCACTTATGCTAATATAAAATTGAGTTTTACACAGTTCCGTAAGTTTTTTAGGATTGATATTTTAACAATTCAATCGTTAAATCTATCAATATCATTGTTCTGGTCATGCATATAAATTTTAGAGTCAATCCGATATTTGTATTATATTAATCTAAAATAATGTCCTTAGTAATGTATATTTAACGGTCGAATTATTAAAATATCAAATATAAGAAAACATGTAGAAATGTATAAAACTCACACAGTTTTTACACTAGTATAAGTGTTTCTTCTTCATTATTTTTTTGATAAAATACATGTTAATTTTATGATTTATGTTCGAGATTTGTGATTTTTTTTCTTAATAATATTATCTTCAAAATTCAAACTCAAATTCTTTTCTTAAGAGAGCAATATTCTTAGGAGAGCAATGTGATTTACTTTGCCATTATTAATTTATATGTATATTATTTTTTTCATTATAGTTGAACCGTTCGGTTCACAATGAGTTCAAACAAAATCAAATACTGCATTGGTTGTTAAACCTATAGTTTGGTTTCTAAACCTAGGGCTAACCTTCAAGCTTTGGCAAGTGTTAGATAACTCTAGTCTAGTGGCAAGTGACAAATATTTATATTATTCGAAATTTTTAAAAATATATATAAAAAAAACATTATTATAAAAAATATAATGTTTTTTTAAAATATTTGATTTTATTTTTTAAGATATAATTTGAGATACAATGTTTATATTTTTTAGACATTTCCCTGCATATGAATTAAAAAATATCGAATATTTAATCATATTCAATCTTACATGCATCTACTTATTATAACTGTGAAATATTCAATACAAAACTGAAGAAAACTCAGAAGAGGTAAAAGCAGAAAAGATTGGTAAAAGAAGGCAATAAACGAGAAGAGGAATATTCTGATTATTGAGAAGAAAAAGATACAAAAAGTAAAACTGTATATCTCAGCATTAAACATGAACAAAAACATAATTTGATTCTTCAATGGCCCAAAAACAAAATGTTGACTTTGATCTGTTCTTTTATAATGTCAATAACTGCTTTGACAACTATCGAACTAAATTCGATCTATATTTTTTAAAATGTTTAACCTACCCTTCTTCTTCCCTTCGATTTTCAATACGCAATAACCCTAAAAAAACCTCTCGTTAACATAAACATTACAGCTTAGCACGTCTATGTTCTTGTTTTCTTACATGTTTCAAACCGACGACATCCCTTTTGTCTGTCTGTCTCCCGTTAACGGTTTTCTTAAATTTATAATATTTTTGTCTTGTACAAATTCATTCTTTTATTGATTTTGTTTTTATTCTCACCCCTCCCCTTATCCGCACCACCACCACCACCACCACCATCGTTGTTGGCAGATTGTTATTATATACGGCGGCTTGCGGCTACTGGTTTTGAGAAATGGGGGGAGATCATCATAGGCCAACAAGGGCTGTTTATGTCTCCTCCCTTTTGTTATGTCTTCTTTTGGTAAATCTTGAAGAAAGGTTTGTTTTTGGCCAACCGTAGCCATTCTGATCCTCCTGCGACGGCCCCCGCGGTTTCTCCGGTTGCTTCTTCTCCGACGAGTTCGTTTCAGCCTTCGGATAGTTATCTCATAAACTGCGGTTCGAGCGAGGTGAAGCTCGACGACGGGCGGGTATTCAAGTCGGATACCGAAACGAGTAGCTATTTATCGACCAATGAAGATATTCAAACGACAGCCGATTCGATCCCCGACACCGCCTTCACGAATTCGACACCTTCATCGTTAATGGATGTTTATAAAGCCGCGAGGATTTTCACCTCGGATTCAAAGTATTTGTTGTACATTGCCGAGCCCGGGAAACATTGGATTCGTCTCTACTTCTACCCGCTTCATCACGACAAATATGATCTCAAGACGGCGGTTTTCACCGTTCAAACGGACAAGTACGTCCTCTTGCATGATTTCTCCATGGATGATTCCAAGGTGGTTCTCAAGGAGTATCTTGTTAATGCTACTCAACGTTTATCCATCGTGTTCAAGCCGAAAAAGGGTTCTTTTGCATTTATTAATGCATTGGAGATCAAAGGGGTCCCAGACGAACTTCTCTCCGATTTGGCCTCATCGGTACCGGAAGGTAGCACCGTCAATGGCTTATCGAATTTTGCTTTGGAAGTCTCCTATCGGTTGAATATGGGAGGGCCGACGATAACTCCAAAAAATGACACATTGGCACGTATATGGGTTCCGGATGTACCATACAACATGTTTCCCCAAGGAACCGAGGTTGCCACGGGTAAAAAAATCAAATACCGACCGGAGAATAAGATGACTCGGTTGATTGCGCTGGATATGATTTACGAGACGGCGGATCGGATGATGTCCGAGGAGCAAGCGCAAACCACATTGCCGAATTTCAATCTCTCTTGGTCGATGAGTGTCGACCCAACCTTCTCGTATCTCATCAGGTTGCACTTTTGCGACATTGTAAGCAATGCCACGCATGAATTAGTATTCAATGTGTATATAAACGGGTTAATAGGGATTTCGGGTCTTGATATAAGTGACAAAGCTGGCGGTTTGTTCACCGCGTATTACACCGATTTCGTGCTCGATTCATCGGCGATAATGAAACGATTCGGTCATGGTTCAAGTCGGTCCGATCACAAACTCCAACGGCGGCACGCCTAATGCTATCCTCAATGGCTTGGAAGTGATGAAGATGAGCAACATAGCCGATAGCTTGGATGATTTATATGCCGTGGATGGTTTATATAAAGGGCCTAAATCGAACAAGCTTAAAATCGTGGCGATTACGGGGCTGGTATTGGCGGCTGTGGCAATGCTCTTCCTCGTGTTCGTTTGTGTCCGGTGGAAAAACCGACCCCAAGATTGGCAAAAGGGGAAAAGCTTCTCGCGGTGGCTGTTACCGATCCCCAGCGGCAAAACTAATTACAGCTCGAGAAAATCAAGCGTCTTTGGGTCTAGAAAGAGCAAGAGTGGAATAAATGTTTACACTAATGGCCTTGGAAAGTTATTCACTTTAAACGAGCTACAAAAAGCCACCCAAAATTTCAACGAGGAAACGGTCATCGGCGTCGGAGGCTTCGGGAAAGTGTTCGTCGGGACATTAGACGACGGCACAAAGGTCGCGATAAAACGAGGCAACCATGGATCCGAACAAGGCATAAACGAGTTCGAAACCGAAATCCAAATGCTTTCGAAACTCCGGCACCGGCATCTCGTGTCGCTGATCGGGTTCTGCGACGAGGATTCGGAGATGATCCTGGTTTATGAATACATGGCGAATGGCCCGCTTCGGGACCATCTTTACGGTCCGGCGAATAAACCAACATTGACATGGAAACAACGGCTTGAAATCTGCATCGGCGCAGCGAGAGGGTTGCATTATCTTCACACCGGTGCCGCACAAGGAATCATCCACCGCGACGTCAAGACGACGAACATTCTTCTAGACGAGAACTTCGTTGCCAAAGTGGCCGATTTTGGGCTCTCGAAAGCGGCTGCGATGGACCAAGGCTATGTTAGCACCGCCGTGAAAGGCAGCTTCGGGTATCTCGACCCTGAATACTACCGTCGACAGCAACTCACCGAGAAATCCGATGTTTACTCCTTCGGTGTGGTTCTTTTCGAGGTTTTATGCGCGAGGGCGGTGATTTGCCCGGGGCTGCCGAGGGATCAAGTTTGCTTGGCCGATTGGGCAATGCAGTGGTATGAAAAGGGTATGATCGAGCAAATCGTCGACCCCAAAATCGCCGGCACGATCTGCGAAGGATCGTTGAAGAAATTCACGGAAGCGGCGGAGAAATGCCTGGCCGAATACGGCGTCGATCGGCCGAGCATGGGGGATGTATTGTGGAACTTGGAATATTCATTACAGCTTCAAGAGGCTTCTTTACAAAGCGATCAATCGGAAGATCACACTAACTTTATCGGTTTGGAAAAAGTAAATGAAACCGGCGAGGTGGCCAACTCCGATCCCAACCCCGCCGTGGCGGTTGCCGCCGAAAGTGATGATTCTAATGTAACAGTTGGTTCTCAGGCACCTTTACCTGATGCAGCAAATGTCCAGGGAAGGTAAATACCGGAAAAATCAAAATCAATGGAGAATTCGAAACCCATTTTCAGATTTTAGCTTTTATAGAGGTTTATTTTTCTAACTTTGATTTTAATCTTCAAATTCATCGGCACTTGTTTTCCAGATTCATACATGGATTTGCTTGTGTTTGAGCAGATCTCATCTCATCGTGTTTCCTTCTTTACGTGTATATATAGGTGTAAATTTGTATCATGTTTATATATAATTTTTCTATCATTATTCTGTTTTAAATGTTTTATGTGTTCATGATCACTTTTGTTACTGATTTTTTTATAATTTATAAATTTATAATTTTTTATTACTCCATTTTTTTTTTGCATTTCATAAATATTTAATAGGTCAAATATATTCAAATTTCATAATATTAAACTTAAACTTTTTAATTTAATTTATAATTTTTTAATGATTTTTTGTTTTCAACTACAATATTAAAATAAATGTTTTGTAAAATTTAAATTTTAATGTTTCTAAAAAGTTTAATGCTTAAAAATTTAATATTCTTTGGATATAGTTTTAAAACTTAAAGTATTTAGCTTTATAAATATAGAGTTGGTTTAAAAATTTTATTGAGAAAATTATTTTTTTTTGAGAGATGTTTAGTTGAACATAAGTCAAACGGTTTTCATGTCAAGTAAGGACATTAATAAACTTTTGGATTTATTAATAATATACCCCTAGTGACATTTTGTGATATACCATGTGTATATTACTAGAGTTGTATAAGGATTATTATTTTTAAAATAAATTAAATAATAAGGAATTTAAATTATAATTCGATTTAAAATTCAAAATTTGAAAAACTTAAAATTTAAACCTTTTGAATTGATTTTAAAAAAATAAAATTTATTTTTAATTTTATAAAAAACATCACGTTTTATTTTAAATTATTAAAAATTTAAAATACTTATAAAATATTAAAATTATTAAAAATGTTTTTTAAAACTGTTCATCAAAAAAAGTATTTAAAACTATATTTAAAGTATTTGACATTATAAAAAAATCAAGTTCAAAAAATATATTCAAAAAATTTATAAAAATTGTTTTAGATTTTGCAAAATTTAAACCATAACAATATAAATATTTTTTAAATATCACTTGTTTGAATTTAATCTTTTATAATGTTGATTTTTAATATAATTTTTATACTTTATAAATTTAAATTTTTAATATTTACCATACATCATACTATTGGTTTTGATATTTTAAATTTTCATTTACTCTTTGATATCATATACTTCTATCAATGAAATTTGTTAAATGCCCCGACTTCTTATTTTATTAAATTTATGTGGTGTTTCTCATGGTATTTGACTTTTGTTATGTTGCAATGGATCTCGGCATCATCGATGTTTATAATAACGTTAATTCATGAATTTATTATTTTGTTTTAATCTAGTTATTATTGTGTTTTTCCGTCATGATATTGACCTTTTATCTTTTTGTGTATATATTAACTACTTGAGTGAAAATCATCAATTTTGGTCATTTATTAATTATGATTGAATTTTGTCTCAATCCAATCTTTACAATTTTTATGGGACCATTTAAAACTAAAGATTTTTAAAACTACAAATCCAAAATCTCTTTTGCTAAAAAATTACAAGATTTATAAAATTTAAAACACAATAATATAAAATATCTCTCGTTCGAAGTTTAATGTTTTATAATGTCAGTTTTTAATATAATTTTAGTAATTTTTATACCTTATAAATCTTTGTGAATTTTAAATTTCTAATGAATTTTTTTAATACCTAATTAATTTAAATATTAATATTTATTTAAATATTACTCCATAAAAATTAGTCAAAATTCTTTAAGAAATAATTAATTATTCAAATGATGAATTAGTAAAAAACATGAAACGCGTCAGCATTAAGCATGACGAGTCTACCAATTCGTGAATCTGGAATTTCACATCATCTTCCTTCTTCCCTTCCCTCAATGATTCCTTCTTTTTTAATCTTAAACGAAAAATAGAGTAAAAAATAACAAAGAATTTAAGCCTTAATGCCAATGCTAATTCTCATTTTGGGATATATATAATTTATTAAGAAGAAACTTGAATCTCTTCAGCTTAGCGATTAACCCTTATGGGTCAAGATAATTTCACCCGCCAAAAGAGATTTTTAACTGGCGCCGGCGGAGGCGGAGGTTTACCCATAAATAACTACGATGCGGCCAGTGGCGGAAGGAACCGTGGGTTTCCCGGAATGCCTCGTGGGAGGCAGATGCACAAGAGGTTCAACAACATGAAAATCACAATCCTATGCGGCTTCGTTACGATCCTCGTCCTGCGCGGCACAATCGGCGTCGGGAATTTGGGGAGCTCAGAAGAGGAAGCCGTCAACCAAAATCTGATCGAAGAAACCAACCGGATCCTTGCTGAGATCCGCTCCGACTCCGACCCTACCGAACCGGATGCAGCTGCTGAAACTGAGCTCAACCCTAACGTTACATACACTCTCGGGCCCAAAATTTCGGGCTGGGATCAGCAGCGAAAGGTTTGGCTTTCTGAGAACCCCGGATTCCCTAATTTTGCTAATGGGAAAGCTCGAATCTTGCTCGTCACTGGGTCACCCCCAAAACCTTGTGATAATCCTATAGGGGACCATTATTTGTTGAAAGCTATAAAGAATAAGATTGATTATTGTAGGCTTCATGGGATTGACATTGTTTATAACATGGCTCATTTAGATAAGGAATTGGCCGGTTATTGGGCGAAATTGCCATTTATTAGGATGTTAATGTTGTCTCATCCCGAACTCGAGTGGATTTGGTGGATGGATAGTGATACTTTTTTTACTGATATGGTGTTTGAGATTCCATTGTTCAAGTATGATAATTATAATTTGGTTATTCATGGCTACCCCGATTTACTGTTTCAGCAGAAGTCATGGATTGCATTGAATACGGGGAGTTTTCTGTTTAGAAATTGTCAGTGGTTACTAGATTTGCTCGATGCGTGGGCGCCGATGGGACCTAAGGGTCCAATTCGTGACGAGGCTGGGAAGGTTTTGACTGCAAAATTTGAAAGGGAGGCCGGCATTCGAAGCCGATGATCAGTCGGCTTTGATTTACTTGTTGCTTTCTCAAAAGGATCAATGGATGGATAAAGTTTTCATTGAGAATCAATATTATTTGCATGGTTACTGGGCAGGGTTGGTCGATAGGTACGAAGAGATGATGGAGAAATATCATCCGGGATTGGGAGACGAGAGGTGGCCGTTTGTGACTCATTTTGTCGGCTGCAAGCCCTGTGGGAGTTATGGAGATTACTCTGTCGACAGGTGCCTGCGCAGCATGCAAAGGGCTTTCAATTTTGCTGATAACCAGGTGCTTAAGCTTTACGGGTATAGACACAGGGGATTGTTAGGCCCCAACATTAAGAGGATCAGGGACGATACAACGACTCCTTTGGAGATTGTTGATCAGCTCGACATCCGTCGTTCAGGGAATGGAAAAACAGAATCAAAGAGCTAGTGATCGAAACAGGTATTAAACATGTCATATAGGTAATGTAATTCCTCAGGTGTAAAGCCAGTTTCATTGCCATACATTTCAACTTGTTTGGTATAATCATATTGAATTCAATGAAAAGTTATTGTT
This sequence comes from Hibiscus mutabilis, assembly GCA_019671005.1. Classification (NCBI taxonomy): domain Eukaryota; kingdom Viridiplantae; phylum Streptophyta; class Magnoliopsida; order Malvales; family Malvaceae; genus Hibiscus; species Hibiscus mutabilis. The sequence goes on from CM033749.1 coordinate 35,171,902, forward strand.
TCCTGTTTTATTCGTCAAGCAGCAGAAAGAGGGGAAATAACGAAGAGGGAAGCTTAAATTTCCGATAAATGGTCGTTTAAAATGTTTAGTTTTGGAGTTCTAGCATGGAGTGAGATTTAGTGTCTTTTAATACTACCTCACTATGTTGGGATGAACAGCGCATTCCTGGCTCTGGTATGCATTTGCTATATTCTTGCAAAGTTTTTTTTTTTTTCTCTCCAGTTCATAGCTTCTATATACTGAAATTGTGTCATAGTGTGAACTGTAATACTAGAGGTATTCGGTTCAGTTTTGAAAAATGAAATACTGTTCATTTGAACTTATAATTTAATTGATTCGAATCAAAAAAAAAATTTTGTCCATTTTGATTCAATTTGCCATCCAATTTGTGAATCTGGAACCGTATGCAATCAGCTGAAAGCTTTGAGCTTTACGACGTGCTACCGATACTTGCTTTCATTTCAGCAATTTGGTAACAATCCCACAATTTTGTGCACAATGAACATAATTGAACCCAAAATCCATTACTAACAATAAATGAAGTTTAAAACCAAGTTTCTTTGAATTAAAATTTGTTGGGTTTGGTTTCACTTGGGCATTTCAACGAATATCTTATCTAGGAGGTGCTAACTGAGTTGACTCGAGCTCAACTTGTCGAGTAATGTAACACCCTTGACCCGAATGTCACATTTTGGGTCTCAAGCCTAACCTAAAACCATAAAATTTCACAAACTGGTTTAGCCCAAACAAGGTATTTTCCAAATCATTTAGATCCAATAGTTGAAAACATAGATAAACAATTTAAATCGTTACAAAAGAGCTCCACTTTAATTTAAAACATTTAAATATTTATATAAAATGTTAAAATAAGATTATATTTATCACGTAAAGTTCTATTACCACACCCACTAAACACAAGTACCAACCTTAGAAATCACCACATTGAATCAACGAGATTTTTAAACACTCAACTTTTGAAAATAACTTTTTTGTGGTACACATCTACTCTACTTTGCTAATCATTAACATAAAAAAGCAAGCTATATTAAGTTTTATATAGAGATAAATAAACACTACCACTTATAAACATGCTCTCAACATAGCAAAACATCAACATGACAAAAAGGCCCAATCATACGGGACCTCATTTTCATCCGAACGAAAGCACACAAGTCATAACAAACCTAAAGTGGCGTATGTGTCCATTAACATAATCGTCATAAATCAACACAACATCGGGATCAAATTTATGAATATTAAAATCATTAATTACATCTATGCTTGAGATCAAATCAACATTTTAATTATTCAATCCACAAACATTAATCTACATTCAAAAAACAACCATTTTGTCCACACTGCTCTGGGTATACCCCAACAATCAAAGATGACTCAACTTCTTGTCCATAAAATACAAGAAAGAAAGAAAGAAAACAACATCCTCGTTTTAATTTTATCTCATTTACAACGTCAATTTCTATCTTTTTATTAGTATTTAGATTATTTCATTCAATGGACAAACACAAGTATCAAAATGTCTTGATTAATCTTTGGCCTGTAATAATATAGCCAGCTTCCTCAATTTCTACAAGTACCGTTCACATATGTATAAAGCTGAAGAATACCATAACAGGTTTCGTCCATTTCCTCAAATTACCACGCTTTATTCGATCCCTGAATCTTAAGTTTGTTTACTAAAGCATTCACCCAACTAATATTAACTATCGGTTCTATAATCATTTAATCGAGTATTTAACCCTTAAGCATAATTCCCATCAAATCTCATCAATCTATTCAAACAAACATACAAAGCATCACCATTATTTCAATCAACAAAACAATCATCAAATTGTTATATGAGCATTTAGAGTTTTTACGGTCGGATTGTTCAGCCTCCACGAGTCCCATTATATTTGTAACGTCATCATGCATCTCAAAATATCAAGTCTCATACTATCGGTCTTCACACATGCATATTCATCATCTACATATTTTGCAGATACTAACACGCAAGGTAATCACATTTATTATGCTCATAAGGCAATAAGAGTTCGGTATTTTAATATTTTAAAATTCCGAAAATTTAGATCCGAAATCCGTCTCAAAAAATATATAACAATTAAACCATAAATATCAATTAACCACATACTTTAATTTATTCCAAACATGTAAAAATAGTTTACCCTAAAAATTTGGCGAAACAGAGATATAAACCCCAAAAAAGTCAAACTTCAAAGTCAAGCATAAATCCTAAATTCTAGGCCCCTGAGATCCGGTAACAATGAACATAAAAATGACCGACGGCCTCGCGTAAACCTTTTTTTCTAATAGTCAAAAACTCTAAGTCCATCTGCATTTGCCGGTTTGTGTGATGAGTCAGAAGACCTCACCTAATTCTTTCAAATCCTCAAATTTTCAGGAATTACAACAAAAAAAAAAAATTTCCTCGCCGAGTTTGTAATTTACTTTGATTGGGAACCTGTTCCATCGTAATCAATAGATTGAAAATTTTTTCTTACTTTTTTCTCTCCCAACAAAATTATCTTCTCTCCTCTTTTTCTCTTTCCTCTCATCCCATCAGCCATTTTTTATTTAAAATACTTTCTAATTATTTTTTATTAAACAATAAATAAACACACACAATCTTCCTTTTTACCACAAGCTCAAATTCAAATATTCTTGATTTGGGCTCCCAAACATAAGATTTAATCTAAGGGCCCAATTTGCAAAACCCGAAACTTGAGTTGTTACAAGTAAGGCACAATTCGACTCGATAAGTTCGCGAGCAGCTCGTTAATTTTTTGTATTATATGTTGATTTGGTGTATTTGTGGATTGTTATTTTAGAGTTTAGATTTTAGAATTCCTCCATACTATTTTAAATATTTTTTTTGTTAAATTTGTTAATTTATGTTTATATTAAGTTCAACATGCATTAAAGAAAAGTAAGGTAAAATTTTTGACGAGTTTAACGAGTCGAGTTGAGCAACAAATTTTTTTAACGAGCTCGAGTTGAAGAAAATTTTATTTAGTATTTAGCCGAGCATGATTCGAACAATTTTCAAGTCAATTTGAACATTTCTTAACTAGTGGTTGACTCGCCTCAAATCTTTATGCCTGAATACCCTTCCAACGGTCCCATTTTCTTTATGCCTGCAGGGCCAGTTTCAAATGTCTGAAATTGGACTGTGTTATTGTACCAACGAAGTCCACTAGTATAGGCTGTCCAACATGGAAATAGCTTGTTGGAATTTTAATAAAGTATATAAACACAATACAAATATATGAATTTCTATATTTAATTGATACAAATATATAATTAAATTATTTAATTCTACGCTAATTATATCTGATTGGATTTTAACTCCATTAACATTAACTAACACACTTTAATACGCTACTTTTTACTGGGTAATTTCTGCTGTGGTAAATTACAATTTCATAAATTTACAGCAGTGAATATCAATCAATCTTTGTGTATTTCTTCTTTTGGTACAAAGCTATGAATGTGAGAAATCAATTCATATCTATGAGTTAGATTATACATAAAAAATGCTATTACATGTCTGTAAACAAACTAGAAATGGATTAAATCTTTGCCTTTCAACTCCACTAATCCGAATGTATAACCAGCTTTTTTGCCACCAGTCGGATGCCTGCCGTTCCCTGATAATCATATGTATCCAAGCTGAAGAATGCATCCACAAAGATCCCAGCTCTGAATAAGTTACCAAGCTCTGCAGCATCAAATTTGCTGAATACGAGCTTTTGCACAGTACCGGAGCTGTCCTTCTGATGAATCTCCGCATCATATTGGGCGATATCGCCGTTGACTACTGTCGGTATGCTGCCAGAAAGGAATCAAAGAATCAATAAAATTATTACAAGATTCAAGTGCATGTCTTAAACTGTCTAATTCTATTTATGAGAGCTTACTTCAGTCTCACGGTCGGATTGTTGATGTACTGGTAATTCCTGCCCACGATAGGCTTCCACTCGGAACTGCTTCCGCAATCTTCGAAGATTTTTTTCGCAGCATTGTCACAAGCATCCAGAATCTCACATAAACTCGGAGAAGCGTCGACTACGAAGTTCAAACGTGGCCGGCCAGCTTGATCAAGGAACTTTCCACTGACTCCAAATCGCACTCTCAAACAAGGACAAAACAGTTGCAGAACAACGTTTTCGTGCAACAGTCTTATTCGATGGGTGCCATGGTAATATGGGATCAGAGATGCACTGATAGAACTTTGAGAAACTTCATTAGGTTCTAAGAACTCTGCATAACTGCCACTACCTTCAGCATTATCTATTTCCTGAGACTCTAGCTGAGGTTTTTCTTCCATGGTGACATCTGATTGAAGGGCCTCGGTTTTCATTTCGTTTCTGAGTACGCCCATGTCAAAAGGATCCGGTTGAACCAGATTAGACACATCTGCATTTGCCTCTCCAGTGTGATGAGTCAGAAGAGAGATTATAGGACTGTGTTCACTGTTTCTTGGAGATGGATTTGGAACATTTTCAGGAGTTAAACTAGAAGAAAAGTTGTTCATGTTTGGGCTAGGCTGCTCGGGAGACAAGTTGATATTACTGCCACTTCTCGTTGATATTGGGGAACCTGTTCCATTCGCCATCAGTATATCCGGGAGACTTGATTCCTGTAGATAAATATATGATTTTGGTAAAAAATTAGATAATTAATCTTACAAAACATGCTCAAATTAACCATTTGAAGGATAGATACCATCCTTGACTTGCAGAACCACAAGACATTCCAAGACCATTCAAAATCATATCGATTCAAAGAAAATGCAAGTACTTTTACACCCATAGAGCAATTATGGCAAATTTTCCATATAACATAAGAACACGGAAAACATACATTTGAGCTTAAAGTTTGGTTAATCTTTTTCCCTAACTCCGATATATGAATGGTAATTGAAGGAACTTGCACTATATGGATATTGAAGTAGTTTGTTTATACCCATAGAAGAGGATCTGCTCGATTCAAGGACTATACAATCAGCAGTGATGACAATATAAGCACATCAGAAGCAAACTTCGGGTAGACCAGTATTCAAAGAAGTAGCAGGCAATGGTATAAAGCAGGAGCTGGGGTATATGCAGGGGATGAGATTTGCTGGCAGATCTTAAATTTACACTTCCATACAAAGAATTTAGGATACCATACAAATAAAGCAATATTAGATCAAAACAAATCAAACACGCTTGATTTAAGGTGGAATATAAAAATTTTACGAAATGCAACCCAGAACTCTAAAAACAACATAGCTGTTGGTGGAATATAGAACTCATAAATGCGCATTAAAAGACCTAAGTGCATCATTCGAAATAACACAAGTGGTACTGTATTTGGTGCTCGGAAACTACCATACCAGGAACAAAACTGTAGCACAGTACTTGACAACTTCGAGGTTCATCCGAACATCATCCAAGCTCCTGAAATAGCAGAAAGATTATTACAAAGATACAAAAATTCAATCCAAAGGTGAAAAAGAGTTTATATTCATTTGCCTGTGTGCCTGCACTCCGATCTCGAAATAGTTTGCAAGAGTTTCCATCTGCATTCAAGATTCAAGAACATAAACATATTATCAACCAAAACTTCATATTAATCCCAAACTTACAAAATGTTTTAAAAAAGGACCCGAGGTCAAACCGACCGGACCTCTGATCACCAGTTTAAATAACTGGCCGGTCCGGTTATCATTCCTTGCTTACAATGCCTTTCTTAGAAGAAATCAAAAAGCTAAGAAATCAAATAATTAAGCAAAGGTTTGTAATATGAATTAAAAAAAAATACCTTCATATTACCAGCTCTCCTTCCAAACCTTTGAGTCAACAACACCAATGAATCAATAATTCCCTTAGGCTCCGGCGCCGGCCTACCGATCTTCTCGAACGCTTCCCTTATTCTCACGCAGTCAAACCTCACTATATTATGCCCCGCCCAACCCTTCCTGCAAAATCCATTTAAAAACTTAATTAAAAAATAAGGGGGAAAAGGACGGGAAAAAAAAAAAAGAGGGGAAATTTGACTGTGAGATGTGCACCGTGGAGAAGGTCGTGGACTTTGTCAGCGATTTCGGAGAAGGAAGGCGCCGAAACGACGTCGTTCCGAGTGATGCCGTTGCAGCGCACGGAGGCAGGGGAAACGGAAGAGAGGTCGTCGGGTCGGACCAGGGAGGAGTAGCTATCGAGCTCAACGAGCCTCCTGGGGCAAACTAAAATGGCACCGAATTCGAGAATGCTGTAGCCTTGGCCACGCCGTTGAGGGACGGTGGTTTCCAAATCGAAGAAGCAGATTTCGGGTCGGTCATCGGACGTCGGGGTGGGATCCATTTCCGGAAGAGAGAAACAAATTGTTTTGGTGGAGGGTGCAGGCGCCAATTGCATGGATTAACCGACAATTTATACGACAAAGATTTTGTTGTTTCTCTGGGTTACTTGGTTAGGTGGGTTTCCTGTTGGTGTAGGCAGAACACACAACAGCAGGTGTACACAAGGTACAATTCTTTGCACAAAACATTCAATTACCATTTCTGCAATCCATCCCTGTTTTGATTAAGTGGTCATGCCAACAATCTGGCAACACTATATTATTATTATTATTATTATTATTATTATTATTATTATTATTACTGTCAAATCCATTAAAAAAATACTAATGTGATACATTTGGCCAAAAAGTTAATATAGATGAACAAAAGATATTGTCGATCAATGGGAAGGTCAAAAGATCAATATATGGTTTTAAATTGCTCAAACAATTGACAGTGATAGATCGAAAAATTTTAATCTTTAGTTTCAATTGAGATTTTAATTCCGATTCACTACTGTTAACCATCAAATCAATTTAAAATTAAATTATATTAAACTTTTAACAAACAAATATTTTTCACCGTTAGAATGATTGAAGACTATTTCTGCTTATCAGAATTTTAACCTTAAAAAAAACTAGAGGTCTTATTTAAAAGAAGACTTCAATATATCAAGTAAATTAAAATTTTAACGATTGTAATTTTTTGTTTTGGTGACTAAAATGAAAATAAAAATGCTTTAAAAGTTCATTGTCTACCTGTATATTTTACCCTTGTATCATTTATACAAAAATAGAAGTCTTTAGTCTACGGGCACGGCTACTTATCCGGCCCATCGACAGGTCTACTGCATCTGAAATCGGTAATTCACAGAAGGAATGACTGCAAATTCTTGCTCAAACAATACAGAATTCTCAAAGCACTTCCATATTACTCGACAACTTACATCACTTTGGATCGGTCTGGCTTGTAGCCTTCCTTCTTTGTCTGTCTAGTGACTTGCCATAGGATATCATAGATCGAAGATGCGTGTTTGTCGCTGCTGCCGCCTGCCTGGAAATCATGAATAACTCCGTCAATTTGAACCCAACTCCGACCTGCGGGCTTTTTCACGCCCAATTGGTTCATTCTTTGTCTCACTTTAGCAACGTCCTGCCACCTCTTGGCCGTAGCATACATGTTTGACAACAGAGTGAGATGCCCTGCAGCATTGTCAGGATCAAGCTCGACATCGAACTTTTGAGCTATTCGAGAAGCAAGATCAACATTCTTGTGAATCCTACAACCGCCAAGTAGGGCATTCCATACTGCATCGTTTGGTTTTACGGGCATGGTTTCAATAAGATTCAATGCTTCATCCAAGAAACCAGCGTGGCTGAGAAGATCAACCATGCAGCAATAGTGATCGATCCTGGGCTTAATACCCCAATGTCTAGTCATTTGAGTAAAATAATGCCGACCCTCCTTAACAAATCCGGCATGACTACAAGCAAAGAGAACTCCGATGTAGGTTATTTCATCAGGTTTGACTCCTCTCTCTTCCAAGCTGATCATACATTCAAATACAGAAATAGCTTCTTGTGCAAAACCGTGTTTCGCTAAGCCCATGATCATATTTGTCCAAGAAACCGTACTTCTTTCCGGCATGTATTGAAGTACTTTATAAGCTTCCTCAATCAAGCCACAACTAGCATACATATGTATAAGTGAATTGTTCAAAGACACCAACAATGGCTGGTTTCAAAACCGAGCCGTCTCTTCGATGTACAAATGAATCCATTTCCCCATTTCCAAATCACACAATTCAGCACAGGCTGATAATGCCACCACCAACGCTACCTGATCCGGTTCCACACGAGCTCTCCTCATCTGATTAAAGAAAGACAAAGCTTGACTACACTTCCCATTCCTAGCAAACCCAGCAATCATCGTTGTCCACGATACCACATTCTTCTCCGGCATCTCATCGAAAACTCTCCTCGCCATATCAACATTCCCACACCTAATATAGCCGGCCAACAACGAATTCCAACTCACCATATTTCTCTCGCCCATTTCATCAAACACTTTACGTGCATTACGAATGTCATCATCACCGTCAGCCATTGCATACAAATTAATCAAATTTGTTCTCACGAACACATTGGAGCAATACCCACCAACCAAAACTCTCCCATGAATCTGCTCCCCTTCTCTCAACATCCCCGCCCTCGCGCAAGCACTCAAAACATACGAATAAGTAAACCCATCAGGAATCACCCCCGTCACAACCATCTGCTTGTACAACTCAACTGATCTTTCAGGGAACGAAGTCCCTGAACACCCTCTGATGATCTGGTTCCAGATTGTAGTACTTGGTTTTTTGATAGTTCCAAATAGTTTAAACGCCTGCTGGAGATTACTTGAAGTTACATAGAATGCAAGAAGAGAGAGCCAAGATGTAATTTTTCTGGGAAAACCCATTAGTGATGATCTGGGTGTGGACTTGGGTAAGCTTTTTGACGATCTTACGGTTCTGAAGAAGGGAAATGAGGCGTTGGCATCGAGCTCTGGAGCTGGATGGATTGGCGGGAATGGCTTCTTTAACTAACATTTAATTTCAATTCCGAAGTAAAGGTTTAACCTTTAATGTATTTTTTGATGATGGAAGTCCTAAAGAGGGTTCCTTTAATCCGAACAAAACTGTCCAAGTTTTGTTTCGCAAGAACATATGTCCACACAAACCTTAAACCACCCAAAGCAAACCAAACCCTGAAAAGATATCTCAACTCCAATTGCAACACCAAAGCCATCTTTTTCTTTAGAGAATTACTAAGGCATAATCCTTCATCTATTGACAGTTTCTCTTTCCTTTTCGTCTTAAAAGCTTGCACCAGAAACCCTTTCTTGCTTGAAGGCAAACAGTTGCATGCGCAACTAATAAAATCTGGGTTTTACTCCATCATTCACCTACAGGCAGTACTTGTTAGCTTCTACTCTGCATCAGGTAATCTTCTCGATGCACACCACGTGTTTGATGAAATACCCAAGAAGAATGTTGTTTCCTGGACCACCTTGATTTCGGCTTATGTTGTCAACCAGAATCCCCAAAAGGCTGTAGAGTTGTTCAGGGAGATGCAAATGCTTAATGTGGAAGCTGACCAAGTGACACTGACGGTTGCTCTCTCCGCGTGTGCTGATCTCGGTGCATTAGAAATGGGAGAGTGGATCCATGCATACGTGCGGCGAAAACCGGAGCTCGAGGCAGACTTGAGCCTTAACAATGCTTTCATTAACATGTATGCGAAATGTGGCGAGATACAAAGTGCAAGGAAACTGTTTGATAGCTTAGGGGAAAAGGATGTGACAACCTGGACTTCCATGATTGTGGGGCATGCATTGCATGGACAAGCAAGTGAAGCTCTTGAGCTTTTTGGTGAAATGGGAGAAATAAAACAGAAGAATAGCAAGAATAAGGAAGAGGGTAATTGTGGAAGCTCGATAATTCTTCCCAACGATGTTACTTTCATTGGGGTTTTGATGGCTTGTAGCCATGGAGGAATGGTTGAGAAAGGAAAGAAATATTATCAAAGTATGATTGAAGATTATGGTTTGAAGCCTCGAGACGTTCATTTTGGTTGCATGGTTGATCTTTTTTGTCGAGCCGGACTGCTGAAAGAAGCTTACGGTTTTGTTATCGAGATGCCTGGCCGGGCTAATGCAGTGATGTGGAGGACACTGTTGGGAGCTTGTAACATCAATGGAGAAATAGAGCTTGGTGAAAAAGTTAAGCTGCAATTGCTGGAGCTGGAGCCTGGATATGTTGGGGACAGTGTTGCAATGTCAAATATCTATGCTGCCAAAGGGATGTGGGATAAGAAGTGAAAGTTAGAGATCAGATAAAGCAGCTGAGAAGGGCTCCTGGGTGTAGTTTGATCGAGGTGGCTGGTGAAATCAGTGAATTCTTCTCTGGGGATGATGATCATCCTTTAAAGGCCGAGATATACGAAGCCCTCAAATATTTGACCGTCAGCATGAAAACATACAACCACTATCTCCTAATATCAAGCCTGCCTGAGTTTTGACCAAAAAAATGTTTCAAACTGCAAGTCTATCGCTTAACCTGTGCTTACATTGTCATGGTTGTGGGACGTAACGGGTGTTGCAGACAATAAATTATGTTCCATTATTTAAATTTTCGATTCCAATTATCCTTAATGAATCTGCATTTCTGTTCTGCATCATGTATAGCAGGATTCATGCAATCCAACAAGCATATACAACATACGATTATACATTCGAGCAAAATTCTATGAAGTTAAGAGGGGTAACATACATGGAAATGTAAAATACAGATATCATACATTGAGCCGATCTTCAGCAGTAAAATCACACTGCCACTGCTTCTGGCCTTTTGCTGGTTTTGATTCCTCTAATAGCTGTTTCAATTGTTCGACCATAAAACTCCATTAAAATGCATTGATTATACAAATGAAAAATAATAAATAATACCCTTTCTTTACCTTCAGCATAATCTTTGGCACCAAATACAGCTGAACCAGCCACTAGAGCATTTGCTCCTGCTTCAATAACCTGGCAGCAAAAGGGGAAGGGGAGAGTTATAGCAGAGAGACCACCTTTTTTTGAAATATCTGTCTGATAATTGGAAGGTTGATGGTAAGCAATTCTAGGGCTATGACTCGACGAATGGTAACGTATAGAATTCTAGGACACAGGTTATGCATGGAGTGTACAGATGAATGTTGTCTGAAATAAGCACATGATTCTGATGGGGTACCTTGTATGCATTTTTCGGACCAACTCCACCATCAACTTCAATCCATGGATTAACACCCTGGAAGGGATATATATGAAGAAAATGTCACAAGATTCTACAGCATAAATATATAAAAGATGAACATATAGATAGAAGCAATCTATACTTTCTCCGCGCACAATCGTCTCAAGTCAGAGATTTTCTTCACTTGACTTTCGATAAAGCTCTGCCCACCAAAGCCGGGGTTGACTGACATAATCAAGACTAGATCAACCACTGTTCAAATGCAAAACAGAGAATATCATGTCAGTTTTTCATTGAATTTAGCCAAATGAACTCAAAACATCTGTACCGTAAACATTAAGATCACACTTCAATTTTTTTAAGAAAAAACAGACCATTCTTGAAACATTCTTTTAACTATATCTTCATCCTTTATTCCTGAGTTATCAATAAGCAAGCACTAGCATTGATCTACCAATCGGCTCTGGTACACAATAAGCTGTGTATGGAATTGTCTTTTGACAGAGAGACAATAAAACGGAAAAGAAATTGAAAATAAAAACTCACCATCAAGTACATATTCTATTGTAGTAAGTGGGGTTGCAGGGTTTAAGACGACTCCAGCTTTAGCACCCAGACTTTTTATCTACACAACAAAAAAAGTTTTGTGAAATTTGTGGGCAGTTTAATCAAGGCAATGCAGGCTATAGCAAAAGCAAGCTAACAAGATATATTATTAAGCATTGGACGACAAACAATCAAAAAAATTGTGACAGTATCAGCAGCACCTTCATGATCATAAAAACTACAACCTGTGAAAGGCAACTTTCAGATATGCTGACCACAAAATTTTAAGAAGCAATGATGCATGATACGGGGTACGAGCGAGGACAAATAAATTCAAGACACAGAGCTAGCTTGAATAGGATGAATTCTGCAGAATTGTATAGGCTCTACAAATTCCGAACATTCCCTTCCCATCATTATATCATGGGGCATGAACTATGAAGCTCAATACAGGGTAAATGATTTGACATGTATAAATTTCTCTATACATAATTTTTAACCAAAAGCCGGAACCCATGTAGCAAAATACTAAAACAAGATGATAACTTCCATTCCAATATCATATGTAAAGTGCTAGTTTATCATGGAAAGCAAGTAAGAAAAGCTTGGAGAAAAAAAAGTCTTACTTGATTAACCGTACGATGCAAATGGATGGTTGACGATTGCTCACAATGGACACTGACAATGTCTGCTCCAGCCTTAATAAAATCCAGAACTCGCTGCTCTGGTTCCACAATCATCTGCAGTGCATTGATCTCAGGGTGAGCAAAAATATACTTTTTATTGATATTGGTTGATTAGTTATGCAAAAATAAGCATACCAAATGCACATCTAGTGGAAGATCTGTCACAGGTCGTAAGGCATCAACCACAAGAGGTCCAATCGTGATGTTTGGAACGAATCGGCCATCCATTACATCAACATGGATCCAATCACAGCCTGCCACTTCTACTGCTTTCACCTAGAAAATCATGACATTCAAACTTCAAAGACAATATTCAATTTGAGTTCAATACCAATGCAAAAGTGCAGATCATAGTCCATTATTTACAGGAAAAGTAAAAAAATAGTTTCATAGTACAAGAAAAAAAAAGAGCAATATAAAACCTGCTCTCCCAACTTTGAGAAATTAGCGGAGAGAATAGATGGAGAAACAATGATATCATTTTTTGAGAATTTATCAACTCGAGAGGTTGCCTTCACTACTGTAGTGATTCTCCTCCTGACAGTTTAAGAAAACAAAGTGACAAAAGCATATTAGAATATTGTACGAGACCTGGAAGAAGAAAATTCAAACCTGATTGAAATCATACATCTGTTTCGTATCTTTTCAAGCAACGTATAACCGTACTTTGTACCAAGAACATAAACAAACACATATTATAGCATGAAAGCTACAAAAGATAACAGCTTGAAACAAATGAATCTGATATTCTGAATTATTGGCCTAAATAAGACCCTTCTAAACACTCTCCTCAATCAGAACAATGAATGCTACCTAATTATGGACTTTGACAATGCAGCAGTCAACATTTGTGTGAAAAAATCAGGGGCTGAATAGAAAATAAAGTTCCTCAAAAAATAATGGAAAATTGAAAAGGTAATGGAAATAAAAGCTGCTCAGTGCCAATGATCTTCCTCAAACTCTAGAACAAAATGAGGGAAGGTCACAAAAAACATTGTGAAACAGACTATAGGAAGAGGCATAAACATTAAAAACATACTCAGATGTTCAATGTGATTCGCAAGTGTAATATAATAATAGATAATTTCTACTAAAGACCGTGGTCCAAAGGGATTTAAATTGTGATTGCAATGCAAGATTGCAGACTCTATTGAGCAGTTTCAGCTGTCTTGACAGCCAATATCCACCGCAATTGGCTGCGATAACATCTGCTACATTCGCAACCACAAAGCAAATGTCCAAGATAGAAATTTTGCGCCTAAGCATGCACCAACCATACACAACTACAAATTCATCAAATTGCTTCGACAATATACCAAACATTAAGTAATCAATAATTACACTGTAAACAAAAGCCCTAAGGTTTTTCATTACAATTTTAGCTACCAAAGATTCTTGATTGATACAAGTCCTTTACTTTCATCACAAACCACCTTCATTTGTAAAGAAAAGAAAGAAAAAAAACTTTCTACTGTAAGAAAAAAAAATTAAATTATAAAATTTCAAACAAAATTGAGGTTCTTTACAAGCAAGTTTCAACATTTCTGGACTGGGTTTTTTCCCATATCCCATAAATTTGCTTCTTTACCATCTAAAACTGAAATCAATACACGCACACAAATCAGAAAGACCAAATAAGAACAGAAACCCAAAAAGGGATTCAAAATTGAAAAAGAATACCTTGTAAAAGTAAGGGTCTTGGGTTGAGAAAGATGGGTTCTTGGAAGCCTAAATCCCCCTCCAACGCCATTAACTTGAGTTGACGAACACAAAGAAGAAGCTCTTGACATCTTTAATTTCCTTTTTCCCTCTCCTTTTTATGAACAGTTTGGAAATTAGAGCCTTATTTTGCCTGTTAAAATTCTCAAACAGCGAGATTTGGGAGAAATTGTCAAACGACAGACAATATTACTAAATTATCCAATAAAATCTAGGAGAAATTAAATAAGGAAATTACATAATGATGACACGTGTTGCTTTAATCTGTGGGTTGCTTTGCTTATCTTCAATGGTTGGCGCTGCATGCTGCTGACATGTACAAACTAATGGATACATTTGACCATAATTATTGACTCATTAATCAATTATGGTACAATAAAGATTCATTATGCCACCATTTTTAACGAATTTGTTTTATTTATAATATTAATATTTAAATTTTAAATATTATTTAAGAGATATAATGACTCGTTCAATAAATTTATTGATGATAGATTGATTATTTTTTTTGAATCAAGGTATGTCGTCAATCTAAGTATGACTAAAACATATTATGATGTTCTATTTATAATATCAAGATCTGTCAATCTAAGTATGACACAATATTGTACAAAGCAAAAAAAATACACTCTATGCCGTCTCTATGATCTTCGAATCTCCGAAGGGCTCTGATGAACCTCGCAACCACAACAAGAAATGCCGTCAGGATGAGGATCCACCTAACAAAGGGGATCGCCATGTGGCCTCTGCCCCGACCGATTCTGTTGATAAGCAATCAGCACGGGTTTCGCCTTATAAAGACATGCTAATGGGAAAAAAACCTATATGGATCCAGATGACGAGGAAATTCTCCACGAAGAGGACATTGAACTGATTGAAGGGGATGTCACACGGGGTATGAAAGATGGGTTGATTACGATTGACTTCTTTGATAGGGTTCACGATTTGGCAGTTAAAAGTTTGGAACAAACGATCGTGATTAAGATGCTCGGCCGACGAATTGGAATCACAACCCTAAGGAATAAACTCTATGAGATTTGGAAACCCTCCCAAGCCTTGAAATTGATGGACATAGAGAATGACTACTTTTTAGTCACATTCCGCACCCACTCGGACTTTCTTCATGTTCTTGCGAATGGACCTTGGATGATTTTCGACCACTACGTCACGATTGAACCATGGACGGAGGACTTCACAACTTCTCAGCCATACCCTAGTAAGATCATTGCTTGGATTCGCTTGTCGGGGCTTCCCGTTACGCTATACAAGTGTAGCCTCATCACTAAACTTGGTGGGTGCATTGGGCGAGTGCTCAAGATCGATTACCAGACGGAGAGTGGCAGAAGGAGTAGATTTGCGAGAATGGCTGTCAATATTGACCTTAACAAACCCCTTGTTTCAAAGATCATTGTTAATAGTCGTATACAGCTCGTTGAATACGACTCGCTGCCAACTAAATGTTTTAATTGCGGCAAATATGGTCATGTAAATGATAATTGCCCAGACCCTCATCCAACCCCAATTTATGAGGAAGTTGTTCCTCCACAGGAGCCTGCGCCGGTCCCTGCAGCCTCTATGTTCGGGCCGTGGATGGTGTTGTCACTGAATTTTCACTTAACTTCTTTCACTTTCATTTCCGGTTTAGTAGTATATTACATTGTTAGTATTAGTATATGTGTGCTATATGTTAGTGTTATAAATGTTAATTAGTATTTGAATTATCTAGGTGTCATATAATTTTGTTAATATAATTAGTGTATTATAATTAGTATACTTGTCATGTGTTAATTAACATAGGTTATATATTTTTAGTATCTTAGTTAGTAGTTAATATAATAGCTAGTTATCAAAACCCAAAAATAAAATAGGCAACCCAATTGTAATTAAAAATGAGTAAAAGGTCCATTAGATTTGATTTAGAATAGAGTCCATTTAAAATACATAGAAGGTCCCCGCTCGGCTTGATTATTATTTCCTAAAAGCCTTGACTCTTATATGCACAGGTAATGAAGAACCGTTGGATCAATGGATAACAGATCCAACGACACGAGATCGCACACAGCCTACACGCGGATTACCAAGAGCCACGCTTCTCGTCCGTTGGATCAGGAACCAATCTAACGGCCCATATTGATCAGCAGCAAAGCACGTGGATCACCACTCGCGCGTGATAGTCACGCGTCTGACTTTTTAGCTTCTGGCATACGTTTCGACTTCTCCGACAGAGCTCAGGCGCCATTCTGATTGTTCCTCACCGACAACATCACCACCGTTTGCAATTACCGGCAACAAAAACACAAAACATGGAGTTAGAGAAGAAACAAAATAAATCAAAAGGGCAACCAAATCCCTAAACCAAAGCCTTAGCTACAAATCAGGTTCAAATCAGAGGCAAAGTTAACCGACACACGAGGGACTGGATCCCTAAATTGGTGCCTTAGCAAGAATCCAGCAATGATCAAATTAAAGCAGTGAACAAAAAGGCAACAAGCTTAAAATCAGAGCCGGGACAAGATCAAATGAGGAAGACATTAGGGATTCAGGCTTGAAATTCAAGCAATTCTGTAACTATATAAACCCCTTTGTAATTCATGTAAAAAACAAGGAATCATATACACAACAATCACAGAAAACATATACTAGATACATACAATTAGCATTCGGAGGTTGTAGAAGCAAGTAGTTGTAATCAGAGTTCAAAAGCAATAAAAGAAGCAAGTTTCTGGTAACATCTCTTATATTTTTCCTTTATGTTTCGATTTAAATAAAGAAAAGGAATTGTTTTTACCTTTGTTTTTGTTTTAAGCCCCGTTGTGATTCGAATTCGATGAAGTTCTGGTAAAAAAAATGCGATTTAAGGTCGTCAGAATATAAAAAATTAGGGTTTTTGGAAATTTTTGCCGCCGGCAACGACAACTAGCGCCGGTGGAAGGCGGTCGGCACAACAGACTATCGCCGTGTTCTTCAGTTTATGAAGAACACGGATGAACTCGACAAAGGATTTAAAGGGAATTAGGTTTGATCCATTTGAGAAGAGCGGTATAAAATGAAATCTGTTTATTTTTTTTGCTATTTATAATGACCCGTTTGACCCGATTCGAACCCGGTTATAACCCGCGCCTTTCTTTCCCGGTTCTTATACCACAACACCTTTGTTTTAAATGTATTCAATTTCGTCTTTTTTTATCACAATTTGGCACTAGATTTTAAATTGTTTTCAAATTAACCCTCACATTTTGGTTTTCTTTTAATTAGGTCCATAATACAGTTTTTTATAAATAAAATTAATTACCCTTTCCTTTATTTTAGCAATTATTTTAATTATTAGTTTAATTTAAGTATTTTTGTTCTTTTTATTCTTATGCGTACATATGTTTGTATGTAAAACCTTAGGATTAGAGACTTAAAACATAGATTAAAGACGTATATGTTGTAAAACATTCTTCATTTTTCAATAAGACACACTTAATTGTATTTAAACCTTAATAGTTAAAATGAATATAGATGTTCTTTAGGTATTAATCATTAATTAGATTTTAATTAAAAGACTTTAACACACTTAATTTTCTTGTTGATTTATTTAAAAGTGAAACTTTAATTCATGTGGTGTCTTATCAAACGGGAATGACGGGTTAGCGTCAGGAGTGTTGGCGGTGATTGAAGTTCATTTCCCGAGCAATAAGGCCGTTAAAATAGATTTACATTTACTTAACGAACAAATAGATCGAAATGTTGTGAACTTGCAAATTCCAGCTTTTAAAGCTCTTTTTGAAATCAATTAGGTACAAGTTTTTGGGCGTTGTGGGGTGCTAACCCTTCCCCACACGTAACCGACCTTCGAACCTGTTTTTTCTTCGTTTTTGCGGACCAAAATTGTTGTTTTAATAAATAAACGTTTTATTAAAATAACCCCTTTGTTTTAAAAGTGATCCAATCACACTTTTTTCAAAAAGATTGATGGCGACTCCGTAATTTTTTATAAAGTTTTCCAAAACATCAAAACCTCCTAAAAAGGGTTGCGACATATGGTTGATGAGAAACGACAGCGTCGCCATCAAACGAAAGTGGCTGCACCTCAATGTCCCGCTAGCGGAGTGGCGATCTTTGAATCGCGTTACAACCCTATTTTTGAGGATACTGTAGATACACCTAATGAAAACCCTCTGTCGACTCCTTCTACCGAAGCATCACCGCAACCTCTACCAATGAGACACTGGTTCTAGTCACGAACACGCCACCGTCATCGCAGGCCAAGTGTGCCTCTGCCACTAAATCTCAGACCAAACATGTTCCCGTTACTAAACCATTGGCAGCCCAAAAGAATAAAGGGAAGCTCCTTGCGTCTTCCAAACACTCTACGGTAGTACATGTCCGCAAACCACTTTAGGTCACTCTCTCGGGTTTCCCTATTGTCTCTCGGAACAACCATAAGGCCAGTTGCTCCAAGTCCTTGGCCCCAGGTAAAGCAGCTTCTCGCCTTGACAAGAGTCGTCCCTCTTCGGTGGTATTGCCTAAAAACTCTGATCATAATCTTGATAATTCGGGGCAATGACCACATGATTTAGTTGCGCCACCACCTAAGAAACCACCAGATCCCATCCGGTCAGCTGAATCCGTCTCAAGTCTTGTACATGTTGATGTGCCGGTAGATATGCAACATGATATGCCTGCTTCTAGCATTTCAATGAAATCTGTGAATGTGCATGGCTCTGCCATGCTTGAATAATCCCTGGTTTTTTTCTCCCTACATTCTTGTTATCATGAATCTTAAAGTTATCTATTGGAATGTCCAGGGATGCAGTCATCCCAAATTTGTCTCTTCTGCCAAGCAATATCTTCGGGATTCTAACCCGGATGTCTTAGTGTTTGTGGAACCACAGATTAATGGTCCTAAAGCTGATAGCGTTATCGCTGCTCTAGCGTTTCCTTACCCTCATAGGGTGGAAGGTCATGGCTTTTCTAGGGGCATCTGGCTCGCCTGGTATGATTCTGTAAATATTGAGATTTTATATAACCATTTTCAGTATATACATTGTCGTATAACCACTCAGGGGGTAATCAGTCTACTTTTACTACCATAGTGTATGCTAGTCCAAACGCCATGAAGCACAAGGCTTTTTGGTTCTCTTTGCATAATCTCGCTCACATCATTTGTTGCCCATGGATTATTTTTGGCGATTTTAACGTTACTCTCTCTGACTCGGATCGTCATGGATGTGTATCTGCTAAACCTAGTAAGGCTTTCCGAGAGCTTGTTCTTGATCATGGACTACGGGATATGGGTTTCTCTGGACTAGATTTTACTTGGTCTCGTGGGATGGCACATGTTCGCCTTGATCAGTTTCTTTGCAATTCTTATTGGGATGAGTCTTACCCGGAATCATCCGTACAACACCTTCTTCGGATGAAATTAGACCATAGGCCTATTCTTCTTGAGGTGGGCGATTCAGTTCGCGTTCTTCGGACAAAACATTTTCGCTACTTCTTGGGGTGGCTGTCACACGTGGATTTCCCTCGAATGGTAGAGGATAACTGAGAGTTTTCTACTAATATTGTCGACACCGTTGTGAGTTTTTCAAAGGCAGCTGCTAGGTGGAATGAAACAGTGTTTGGATACATTGGTACGAAGAAGAGGATCCTAATGGCCAGAATTCGAGGTATCCAAATGGCCTTGTGTTCTCGTCGCACTCCTTTTCTAGTAGCCTTGGAAGCAACCTTACTCCTTGAGTTTGAGTATTTATTGGACCAGGAAGAATTACTTTGGCGTCAAAATTCCAGATCAGAATGGGTCACGCATGGTGACCGCAACATGAGTTATTTCCATCGCCGAGTTGTCAGCCGTAAACAAGGGAACCGTATAAAATCCTTGAAGCTTTGCCATGGAGAATGGTCCTTTGATGACTTAGAGTTGAAGTCCGAGGTGGTTAAATTTTTCAAAGCAACCTTTGTCGATCGTTCCCAACCTCAGGTTGCTTTCCGGACTAGAACCAATTTCACGAGGGTGCCATCTTCTATGCATGCATCCTTGGATGTCATTCCCTCACCGCATGAGATTCATGAAGCATTGATGGACATGGCTCCTCTTAAATCGCCAGGTTGGGATGGGTGACACGCTGAATTTTATTAAAAGTAGTGGCGTATTGTTGGCCCGTCAGTTTGCAGGTATATTCAAGACATCTTCCGAGGGGGGACATTGATCCTACACTTAACAAAACCATCTTGGTTCTGATTCCAAAGACGTCAGCAGCGGCCACATTCTCATATTTTAGGCCTATTAGTCTCTGTACGGTTTTGTACAAGTTACTAACGAAGTTGATTGTTCGTAGACTGAAGCCCCTATTTCCATCCCTTATCAGCCTGAATCAGACAAGTTTCATCAGACTATCACAGAGAACGTTATTGTTAATCAAGAAGTCATTCATTCCATGCGGTTAATAAAAGGAAAAACGGGTTGGATGGCTCTAAAGATTGATCTTGAGAAAGCTTTCGACAGATTACTATGGGATTTCATATCCGATACCCTCATTGACGCATGATTCCCATCGAGACTCCATCGTACCATAATAAACTACCTTTCATCCTAGAGCTTTCAAGTGCAATGGAATAATAACCTTATTGTTTCTTTTAAACCAGAATGAGGGGTTCGTCAAGGAGATCCTCTTTTGCCCTATCTATTTGTTCTCACTATGGATCGTTTGGGGCATAGCATTTTTGACGTAGTGTCATCTGATACATGGGTTCCATATCGTTTTGCAAAGAACGAGACTCCCCTATCCCATTTATTCTTTGCGGACGATCTCCTCTTGTTTGCAAAGGCTAATTCCCAACAAGCAAATGTTATACGTGGCATCCTCAACTCTTTTAGGGAACATACTGGTCACCGGAAGCACTCGTAAGTCGCAGATTTTTTTCTCGCTCAATACAACAGCTAATTTGCAACATGAGATAAGTGGCATACTGGGATTCCAATATGTTGACTGTTTTGGAAAGTACCTAGGGGTTTCTATTCCAAACAGGCGTGTTCGGTGTTTTGATTTCAACTTTATTCTTGATATCTAGAAAGCGAAACTGAGTGGGTGGGTGTCTCGTACCTTGTCCATGGCCGAAAGAATCACATTGGCCAAGGTTGTGCTTTCTACAGATCCAGTTTACTACATGCAATCCATGGTTTTCCCTAAGGGTGTGTGCCACGATATAGAAGGTTTAATTCGTCGTTTTATCTGGGATTCTTCATCGGACGCACCCAAAATCTCCCTAGTTAACTGGGAGTCTCTCTGTTAGCCGCATGAGTGTGTGGGTCTTGGTATTCGCCGTATTCATGAACAGAATATCGCTTTCATACAAAAGATCGGTTACCATCTCGTCACTCGCCCCTCTACACTTTGGGTGCAGCTGCTACGGGAGAAATATAGGGTGGTTGATTTCCTACCAATCTCTATAAATTGGTCTTCATGTAGTCCCACTTGGCGTGCTTTCTCCAATCACTGGGATACTTTCCGATCGAATATGGCTTGGTCCTTGGGTAATGATGTCAGTATTGACATTTTGGAGGGTTTTGGGTGCCTGCGGTTGGTTCACTCTGGGGCCATACTCAATTTCTAGTGGTCGAACTTGGCATTTTGTCTTTCTCATCCTTGTTGGATGATCGTGGTTCATGGGATGTTGTTAAACTATCTTCGGTGTTCACAGCGGAGGTAATACCTTACATCTTGAGCATCAAGCCCCCAGATTTCAATGATACTCCTGACTCTTGCATGTGGCGATGGACAGCTAACCATGAATTTGAGACAAAGTCGGCTTACATCACTCAGGTCGGCCATTCATGGGATATTACGGATAAGTTTTGGAACAAAATTTGGAAACTGCAGGTTCCACAGAGGGTTCGTTTATTCCTGTGGCTATCCTGTCGTGAAAGAATAATGGCAAATGTCCAAAGATGTAATCGCTCACTCTCGGCAAATCTTTCTTGTCATGTTTGCCATCACTCCGATGAATTGACAACCCATGCCCTCCGTGATTGTGAGGCTGTTCGACACACATGGAAGCGCATCGTTCCACAGTCTCTTTTACACTCATTTTTCATGCTTCCTATGCGTGATTGGCTACAAAAAAACCTTACCTCTAATGTTCAAAAGCATGAGTGGGAAATCCCTTGGAACCTTGTCTAGACATGGAAAAACAGGAATGACGCAGTCTTCTCACAATGCTCTGTGACCCAAGAATTTGTATTAGCTAGAAGTATCATGTGGGCTAGATATTATAATGAAGGCTGGATTCGTCCCACCATTGAAACCATCATCCCTAGCGTCCAACACCATTGGAGGAAACCAAAATTTGGTTGGTTATGTTTAAACGTTGATGGTGTTGTCTCGCTTGTTTCTGGCGAGGCATCGATTGGTGGCTTATTATGAGATCATAATGGGAATTGGCTATTTGGTTTTACAAAATTCTTGGGTTGTTCGAATAGCCTCCATGCTGAACTTTGGGCGTTGTACATTGGTCTTCAATTAGCTTGGGACCATGGTGTTGAAATTCTCCAGATTCAATCAAACAGTAAACAGGCTCTCCGTTTGATGCATGACCCTTAAGCTGTTTCTAGCATCCTCTCACTTGTTCATGGCATTCGTGAGCTTTGTGATAGAAGCTGGGTTACTAAATTATGGACACCGAGATGAGGAAATATATTGGCCGATAAGCTTGCAGAGCTAACTGGCCGCTCTTACTTTGATACTTCATTATTGACAATTCCACCTGCTGATATATGCCCTTTACTTTCTACATCGATCTAAATTAAATTAAATTATAATAAAACAATGAATTGTGCAAAATAAAAACTAATTAAAAAATAAATTGGCAAAAAAATAACCTCACCAAAATCCACAATATGTACTTAACAAACATATAAGAATATGTTAACCATCTGATCAGGCACATACACCTTACATACAAAGCTAATGGAACCCGAATTCCTAGAATGAACACTATCTTTTTTTCAACTGAGACCACTCATTTAATTTATATATTATATATATTTTGAACTCATAATTTTTTTTTACTATTTTTATCTTCCATTGTTTTTCTTCTATTTAACATGGTTTGTTAACATTATTAATGCCATTGTTTTTCTTGAAATGATAGGCAAGTGCCTCTCTGATTTCATGTTAGTGGGAAAAAATGAGGGATTTAATAATGTTGAGAAATTGGGGACCAACTGAGTTAGATTTGGAAGCGAAATTTATTAAAAGAGAACCCTACTTTTTTTAATGTGTTGTTGAGATTATAAGTAATATTTGTTTAATTTTTTAATACTTTAATCATACATCGTGTATATATGATGTTCGAATTCAAATCACTTAAATAAAATACATCATCCTTTACCACTAGAGTTATTTTACGGATTCAAGAGAGAACCCTACTTGGCTATTTCCTTCCTCTTCATATTTATAAGATAAATCGACAGTTGAATATGAAAATTCCTAATTAAAGAAACTGAAGCATGATTAAAAAGTCAATAACTCAATCTACCACTAGTTGGTTTAAGAGTTAAATGCATTAAGCGGTGTCAAAGTTTGAAATTTTAATGTTATGAATAAAGCAAATTAAATTGAGATTATGGTTCTCGCAATATATTTTTATGATACTCAATTCTAAGCCAATCAATTAGTGAATCAAATATTAATTGTTAATTGAGACTATAATTTTTATAATATATTTTTACTGTACTTAATCTAAATCAATTGGTCAGTAAATTAAATATTAATTATTTAGTGTTATGAAAAGACCAATAACTAAAGAAAAAGCTAGAGATAATAATTTCGCTTTATTAAAATTTTAATATTTTGCAACACATTTTTAAATTTATTTTCAACTTCGCAAATTAGGGTTCACAATCGACAAGATTAAATATATCATCCCAATAGTCCTTGTTCTCATCATCATTACGATCTTCACTTTCACAACCACTAAAAATTAGATTTGGGAACCCTTCGATCAATTTCAAATCATCATCCCCGATAATACTGCTGTAACTTCCCATGTTCCATGGCTGGTCCATATCCAAGCATTTGGAGAACAACCCTTCGTTACTATCATTCACTTCATCCGAACGAAACAATGCGACATTATCGTTGCCGTTGCCGTTGTCGTTATCATCGATTACTATTGTCTCGAGCTGCAGCCTTTGCCATGCTGTTAATATATCAAGGCAATGCGGTAATTTGTCGACTCGTTGAGTCGGGCGCCGCCGCCGTTGTAGGCCAGCAGGTTGGTTGTTTTGGTGTTGTTTCGATGACTCTTTAATTAACCTAGCCTCGGCCTCGAGTCGAGCACTCTCCCATTGAGCCATGTGAGTTAGGTCCGACACCTTTTTCGGGTCGCCATTGGCTGAACCAATTGGTGCAGCCATTGGCCTATGAGTCGAAGGATCGATCCCCATCATGGCTAACCTTTTCTTTATACGTGTGTTCCAATAATTCTTGATTTCGTTATCAGTTCTTTTTGGTAGATAAGAAGCAATTGCAGACCACCTGAAAAACAATTTACCAAAAGAAATGAAAATCAAGATCGATTCTCGATCCGGTTTAGTGTGACGAAAAACCAATCCGAACCTGTTGCCTAGGAGAGCATGGAGTTGGATTATGGTATTTTGTTCTTGTAAACTGAACTGTCCTCTCTTGATATCAGGTCTGAGATAATTAATCCATCTCAGTCTGCAACTTTTCCCGCATCTTCCAAGACCTATTTCGAATCGAAAACATAATTAGAACTGAAAATGGTGAAAAGGAATTGCAAATTCTGATGAGAAACTTGACCAGCTTTCTCCGGCAAACAACGCCAGCTTCCATGGCCATGTTTTTGAACGTAAGCCATTAGCTTTTGGTCTTCTTCGGGCGTCCAAGGGCCTCGTTTCAGGCCACCGGCATCGATGCAGCAAGGAGACCTTCCCATTTTTGAAGGGAAAATATAATTTTATGAACTGTTTAAGCAATGTAGAGAAGCTGGGGAAATTTGATCACTATTTATGGAGACAGGCATTGAATTTTCGTTTTCAATTTCTGAAATGGAATTTAATAGACATCAGTAGTTTGATTGTACTATCCAGCTTTATTGTTTGATTTTTCTTCTTTTGGAGTGGTGAATATATATTTGATTTTTACTTTTTAACCGATGCAGGAACAAATAAGGGGTGTAAATGAACAGTGTTCGATGAATTATTTATGAACCATTCGTATAATATTTGTTTATTAAGCTAAATAAATGAGTATGAACAAAAAAATTATGTTCATTTAATAAACGAACGAACACAAATAAATGTGTGTTTGATTCGTTTATATTCAAGAACAAGCTCGTTTATATGGTTTCTCTTTCCTTTTTTTACATTTTAAATATTAAAACTATAGACTAAATTGAACACATGGTGAACTTTAGAGTTCAAACCGTGAAGCTTTAGGAGCTTCAAAGACTAGTAGCATAATTTCACTATTTCTACAAACATATTAGCGGACATATAAACGAACATATTCACGAACATTAAATGAACATGTTCGCAAATGTACATACTTTTTGGAAATTATTACATGTATAAAATCTTTATATATAGGAGGCTATTCCAATATATTTGGAAACTATCCTTATCTGAAATGTTTAAGATTTTTGGTCGGAAAGCATCTCATGATATTCTTCCGACAATATTTCATATGGCTCGACAGTTCAACCCTTCACTTCTCATCAATCTTTTTGTTCAAATGGGTTTGTTCTATTGGAGATTTAGATAACGAGTTCAAAGCTTATACACTTTGGGTAAAAGAAAATAATTTCATAAATATTACTCAGTGTTTTTTATATATTTAAAAATAAAATAACAGAAGATTCTATTATATCTCAATACTGTTTGAAAAAATATTTTTTTAATCGACAATGTATTAGATAATAATTCATATAATTATTAAAATTTATCTAATTGTTGTTATTTATATCCATATGTGTTGCATTGAAACACAAATCAAATGTTATATTAGACTTCATAATTTTGACTCTAATATAAAAATTTAATTCCGACGGTTCAAATTCAAATCAAATATAACTCAATCTGATCATAATAATTCATCAATATAAATTTGAAAACAATCCAAACCCGATAAGTGTTATGTTGTGAAATGTGATCAAAATTTGAAATGACCTGAATAAAACATCCAAACATACTTAAATTTGAAATGACATGAAAAATTTAAAAGTGAAATTGGCTTGACCCATGTTAATTTGATCGACTTCAATTGAAAAAATTGAATATATTTTTTAGAATTTATGAATGATATATTAATAAAAAGCACAATAAGTCATAATTATATTTATAATTGTCGCGACTATTTTTAAACCGAGGTGTAAAAATAGCATGACGATTATTCTTTTAAAATTAGGGTTTGCCTTTTTAATTCAATTTTATCTTGAAAATTTGAATTTTTCATATTAAATTAGATTTTTTTCTTTATTTAATCTTGAAAAACATTTTGGAGTCGCCACTGGTCACTTTGGTAGACCGGACTCCATAAAAATAACCAGAGATTCATTTCTTTAAAATTGAGTTCGAGAGTCGGTTACGTGTGGGGAAGGATTAGCACCCCACAAACGTCCGTTATCGGTACCTTTTAATTTTACGTGGCATTTTTGGCATTTCGAATAACAATTTGAATTTAATTTAACCATAATTATTAAATGGATTTGAATTCCAAATGGAGATATCCTTTTATAAGAAAATACATTTTAAAACCGAATATGAGATCAAAAACACCTTGTTAAGAAGCACCTCTGTTCATATTCATAAAATGTATTTTCAACGTAAAAGGTTTTTAATGCATGATTTATTATTATCTTGTTCATTTTAAGTGCTAACTTAAAAGACTTTAATCAATTAAATTATTTAAACTATGAATATTATTAATTTAAAGGTCATTATGAGACAGTACCAATTGCTTGAATACCGTCCATCTCAGAACCCCTAAAATTATATAATATTTCCTAATTAAATTGGTCATTCTAGTTAAATTGAAGTGCTAACCTAATTAAGGCTCTATTTAATTAACTAGGTGAATTTACTTAATTCTAAATTATAGTGTATATTAAATGTACCTCTTTAAGGTCAATTTTGAGATAACACCCCATTGCAAGCAAGTGGAGTACCATCCAAGTTTGAACCCCAAAGTTTCCATTTAGTATACACTAATTTGCTATAATGTCATTTTCCTATTTAATTATTAAACCCTGATTTAAGAACCAAAAACTAAGGTTTTAAACAATTATATCTAAGTGAATTTAATTGTCTAACAATTAATACTACTATGCTATTTTGAAATATGCATCACACATATAATTGATTGCATTTTAATTAATTAAATTAAATACCTAATTAAAGAAATTAGGACTAAATTATGAAGAAAGCAAACTTTAAGGCTTAGATTTTATTGCAAAAGTGACCAGATTGAATTACAGTTCAAACTCGAAGGACCAAGTGAGTAATAACCCCATTTTTAATAAAAGGGCGCAGATCTCGGGTCGACCCGGATCAAAATGCGTAGACCTTGAGCCAACCCGATGCTAAAACGGTATCGTTTGACTCAAGGTATAAAAACCCTTTGACCTGGCCAACTCGGCCATTTGATAACCGAGCTCTCTCTCTCTGTCTTCTCTCGCCCCTCTCTTATTTTCTCTCAACTTCAACACTAAAAACCCAGATTTTAACCCTCAAAACAGATTAAAACCCCATATTCATCCAAAAATTCAATCATGTTCTTCAGATTTTACCCTCCTCGGTCCTTAAAAACACATAATTCTTCCATTTTCTTGTTTTTTTATTAAACCACCTATTTTCTAAGAACATAAACAATGTTCTTCCACATTTCCTCCTTCAATCTCCCATCACCGTCACTAATCGAGCCCGGCCTGTTCACCGGCTGCTAGAGGCGGTGTTGGCCACCACCAACCACCGTCACCGCCTCTGATCATCCCTTACCTCACTTTGATCACCGTTGCAACTTCGGTCATCCTTTACCTATTTTCGGCCCCTTTTTGTCGTCGTAAGGCGATTTTCGACTATCGAGCCGAAAACCTAAAAACTCTCAAAAAACCCAATTTCAACCCCTAAATCTAGATCTAAGCCCATATTCGACAGAATCCACCCGTCTTCAACCACTTAAACCCTAAGTCTACTCAAACCGACTTTTCTCCACTCATTTTCAACTCCGCTAGTACCTTTAAACACCCTGACCAACTTGAAAATAGCTTCCAGTCACCTTAAAAACACTCCGGCAACCCCTAATTTATTTTTAGCTACTATTTTTAATTGTAAATCTATATCTAATTTGTTTTATGTTTTAGTGCAGGGAAATAAGAGAGGAAGCTGAAATATACCTCACAGCAAACTCCGGTGATGATTTCACTGTTCCGGTGATCGTCTCCGGCGTCTCCTGGTGTTCCTGCGACTATTCAAACTCTAGTGGACTCTTCAGCTTCCCCGAGGTAAGCTTCGAATAGGCCCCTGGTATTTGTATATTAGATGATTTGATATAATAATAATTTTTCTCTCAAAACTTATACAATAGATTAATTTGGTCTTATTTTGAATTCAATAATCTCAACCTTTCATATTAAGAATCTCACCATTTATGCTTTTGTTATTCTCTTAAATTGTTTGTTATTTTTCTAGAAATATCATATTACTTTCTTGATATAATAACGGATTCAAAAAATACTAAACGGTGAATTTTTAACCATCAAGTGTTAAATTTATTGAATTGTTCGCATTAAGACAAAATTATTAGAATGTAAAAAGTTTTGAGGATTAAAGGTGTTATTATATCGTATCACATTACATGTTCGTTTTTTTTTTTGACAAAACTTATCTAATCCTAATCTTACATAGAGGGAAGGGTTGACTATAGGAGAAGAAAGGAGGCGTTCCTAGTGGGTCTATAACCTATGACCTAAGGTCAATAAAGGAATATAGATGAGCAACTTGACCAACCAACTAAATGTACTTGCTCAAATACTTATGTCAATTTTAAATATAAAATATAACGATATTTTAATTAAATACATAATTAGATAAAATATAACAATATTTTAATTGAATGGACCTCAAAGTTGTTATCTTCGACGCGACTTATTCCTAATGTCCAAGCACATTTCAACCCTTCATAAACACCTCATAATTCGGTCTCGACTATCGAATTCGAATATATTTTAATAGATTTTGAAAACCTCATCAGCCAAACTCCTCGAACATACTTTTATTAGTACTTCTTTGTTTGCTTTCCTGCATTCTTGTTGACAAGACAACATAATTTATGTCATTAAAAGAAAGCTGCAATATGCTTTATACATGATCATTAACTTTTGTATTTCTTTTTGTGCAAATTTTGGTGATATTCTTTATTAACTCTGAACAGATATTATTGCATCTTATCGTGAAAGAAAAAGAAAGGACGACATTAATTATGAAATTTTGGTCGGGCGAAATGATTTTTCTAGCTCAATTTTAAGTATGTGTAACGATTAGATTATTAAAACATTAATTAATATTGGAAGTTGTAAATTTATTTAAATAGTCTAATATTTATTCATATATAATTTAAAGGTGATTGCAAACCGTCGTTTAATAAAACGAGTTCAAGTAATTCAATTATTTTATTTAAACTTAAATTTTAAAAATAAAATTCAATTGAGATCTAAACTAACGTGGAATTGTTGAGTTAGATAGTCTTGAAACAGTAAGACTACTACAATATTTAAGAGTATTGGGAGGTTTTATTCGAACATGTGTATCGAGAAAGTAATAAACTTGTAGATATCATGGCAAAATTAACAATGGTAGGCCACCTTGAGTGTCGATTCTTTCGTGCTCCACTAGATAAGGTGTTAGCTATTCTTCATGTGGATTGTAATATTTAAGGGTCGTTTGTATCTTTAAACGCATATTAGTTCTCTTCTATTTACATCAAATAAAATCCAATCGAACTTAAATCAAGTTTTGAGCTTCGAAAGCCAAATTAAACTCTATTACACTTCTAATTCAAATATGATATAAAAGTTTAATGGTTTTCATACAAATAAAAGTAATATGATAAACCCACTATTATCTTTTAAAACATATCATTTTTTAATAGAAAACATATCATATTTATTGTGAAGGAAATAATTTGATTAAGAGGGTCACATCCACATATATTTTTTAATACTCTTTTCAAATTAGTCAACTACTAAGTTTGATACCAATAGACGATGGTTATAAAACAAAGGTTTAAGGGTTTAATAAGTCCTTAAACTTTTACAAAAAAAATCAATCAAGCTTTTAAACTTTTTTTGCACCCAATTAAGCCCTCAAGCTTAAGAAAAAAATTAATTTAACCCTTTGACCAACGTTGACCGTTAACTTTAACATTTTTTTTGAAAAATTTCTTTTGACACATGTCGCAATAGGATAATGTCACTTGTCATTTTTATGAATTTTTAAATTTTAATTTTTAAAAAAATATCTAAAAAAGAATAAATTATATTTTTTAAAAGTTATGGAAAGTTCTAAAAATATATTTAAAAAATATTTTTTAATTGCGAAATTTATTTA
Organism: Hibiscus mutabilis; assembly: GCA_019671005.1. Lineage (NCBI taxonomy): Eukaryota > Viridiplantae > Streptophyta > Magnoliopsida > Malvales > Malvaceae > Hibiscus > Hibiscus mutabilis. The sequence goes on from CM033749.1 coordinate 35,202,588, forward strand.
AAAATAATATTTTTTCAAAATATTAAAATATTAAAAAATATTATTATACAAGTATAAAAATAATTTGAAAAAATATAAAACAATAAAAGTAATTTTGATTTTTAAAATATATTTAAAACTAGTTTTAAAATTTTATAAAACAATAAAATTTATTTTAAAAATTATTTTTGATAGTTGTATAATAATACTATTTAATATTTTATTTTTTAAAATATTTTAATCATTTGAAAATTTATTATTTATTATTTTAAAATAAATTTCAAATTTTAAAAGATGTTTTTTATATTTTTAAAATAATTTTTAGAATTTTCCAGAATTTTTTATTTTTTTAATTTTTTTTCTGTTTTTATATATTTTTTAAAAATTTAAATTTAAAAATTCCTAGAAACGACAAGTGACATTGTCATGTTGCGACATGTGTCATATTTTTTTCAAAAAATCTGTTAAAGTTAACAATCAGCATTGATCAAAGGGTCAAATTGATTTTTCTCTTGAGTTCGAGAGTTTAATTGAGTGGAAAAAAAAGTTTAAGAGCTTAATTGATTTTTTGTAAAAAATTTAAGAGTTTAATTGAATCCTTAAGCTTAAAAAACAAATTGCTTTAAGAGTAACGTTTTCTTCGTGCAACTAGAATAATAGAAATCCTTTGCACCTTTTCGATCTTCCTTTCTTTGCTCATATTAATGTGCCTTTTTGGTGTACCTTTCTATGCTCATATTAAAAAATTAAGTTTAAGGTTAAGGTTTAGTGTTTAGAAAATTAAGAGTAATATATATTTTTAAGGTTTAAGATTTAAAATTTAAAATTAGTATTTAAAATTATTTTTATATATATAAGTACATAGAAAATGTAAAAGAATAGTGTCCCAGCTAGAAGAACACACCTAAAATAAATGGATTCGTTGCATAAATTGAATGGAGGATCATAATTATTCAACCCACAAAAAGAAAAGCCGGCGAAGATACATAAATGGTAACTAAATAAGTAGTTAAGTACTACATGTTTTTCACCGCCGGTTATTTTGTTTCTATCTTTTTATCAATAAATAGACATCAATGGCAGTAGCAGCTTTATATGGAAAATTAAAAATTACAGACGATTGCTCCTTTTCCATGATGTTTTAAATGTGGGGTAAGATTTTATTATATGAAAAACCCAATTTAAATATTTTTTTAGAAAAATGACCCCTTCTAGCTTTGTTTAGAAAAATAATTTTAAAATCATTTACATAAAATGAATTTGCTTTTTACATAAAGCGAGTTTGAACCTCGCTTTTTACAAAATGCGAGTTTCGTATTAAGTAAATTAGTAAAAAATAATAATTTATTGCATTTTTTAACATGAAACTTATTTTTTTTTTGTAAAAAATGAGTTTGCCCTACGTGGCTAATTTAGGGACCACTTTTTAAAATAAACCTGAGAAAGAGTTATTTCTCTAAATAAATATTAAAAAAGATTTTTGATATAAAATTGCCGTGGGGTTAACATAAAAAAAAGGTACAAATAAACAAATCAGTCGGTTCTTCACCAACACAATTTAAAGTAAAACAAACAATTCGGTATGTTTAATTCGTATTAGTTAAATGATTTTTTGAATAATCGATATTTTATTATTAAAAGAAACAACAAACTGTTACAATAAATATAAATGTCAAACTAGCAATCAAGCTAATCCCCAAACTATACAAAATCTAATATTAACATTATCAGTCCTATCTATATTTGTGCTATACAATTATATGTTAAATGAATATTGTGACTGAAAATGTTAATAATATATGTTTTGTAAATATGGGTCGATATAGTTTGGAATATTATTTAATAAAAGTACTTTAAAGCAAATATAATAGCTCAATGAAAAAGTGGATGATTTTTTATTACAATATCTGCAAGGTGTGTGCGCATTGTTAAAGTGTTAAGAATATATATGAATAGATACTACATTGTAATCACCTTTAGACGATTCAAAAAGAATACAATATTAAAATATTTCTTTTAATAATTTGGTGATAAAATTGGAACGTTGAAAAGTTTGGGGACTAATTTAAAATAAGGGTTATAATTTGAAGATGAAATTAAAATGTTCAAATGTTTGAGGGACTAATTTTAAATGAAAATTATAACTTGAAGATGAGCTTAAAATATTTAAAAATTTAAGGACTAGTTTAGAATGAATGCCATAATTTGAGCATGCGTGATGCAATTAACACCTATTATTATTTTGAAATCAGAATATTGGGCCGAGCCTGAAAGGATTTTTTAAAAAATGGGGCCACGGCTACCCAAACATGTTGACTACCTAAAAGCCTTAAGTAACACTATTGACAATTGGGCTGTCGGCTACCCAAACATTTCTCCATATATATAGATAGGGATAATATTATTAAGGTTTAAGGGTGTAGGAAGCTCCTGAATTTTTAGGAAAAAACTAATTAAGTCCCTGAATTATTTTTGACTCAATTAAGCTCTTAAACCAAAAAATTTAATCAATTAAGCCCTTGAACCAAGAAATTAAACCAATTAAGTCATTTGACCAATTTTGACCATTAAATCTTGACAATTTTTTTCTTAAGATATTATCAGCACATGATACACTACAGTTCTATCATGTTGCATTTACAAAAAAAATTAAAAATATTTTTATAAATTTTATAAGTTTTTAGAATTTTTAGAACATTTGAACAATTTTTAAATAAAATAAAAAATTCTAAAAAATGTCAGGTGAAAACACTGTGACACGACGCACTACAACAGTGGATCGAAAAAAATGTTTAGATTTAATGGTCAAAATTGGTCAGAGGGCTTAATTGGTTCAATTTATTCGTTTAAGGGCTTAAATGATTAAATTTATTAGTTTAAGGGCTTAATTGAGTACAAAAAAATTCAAAGGCTTCATTGATTTTTTTCTCTCCAAAAGTTCAAGGGCTTCTTACTCCCTTAAACCTATTATTAATAATATAATAGTAATCAACAACTAGTTGGTCTAGCGGGATGATATGCTAGGTCCTTTAAGCATGGTTGTGGATTCAAATTATGATGTTGTGAATAGAGAAAATTGGGTTGAGAAGATCACCCTCATATTAGGACTCTACAAAACCCACTCAGAATTAGTAGACCAATGAATTAGATACGGGTAATTTAAAAAAATAATAAAAAATAGTAAATACATTTTGAAATGATAAATCTGACTCAAACCTTAAATAAAACATTTTTATATTTAAATTAACTACTGAGAGTTAGTTCCATTGATATTGTTGTTCTAATGTTTCGGAAGTTGTAGATTCAGGTTAAACACATTTTTTTCAAATAAAAAAAGGAAAAAATTTTGATACACAGGCCGTGTAAATTTTAGTTTACACGTGGCTTTTAGTTTTATGGGTTATAGTTTTAGTTCAGAGTTTAAAGTTTAGGGATTTAGGTTGTATGATTTAGAATTTAAGGTTAGCATTTAGAATTTAAGGTATAAGGTTTAGGGTTTAATTTTTTAGGGTTGAGTTAGGAGTTTAGAATTTAAGTTTTTATAGCGTAAATACACAGGCTTGTGTAAAATTAGTTTTACACAGCTCTGTATCAAAGTTTTACTCATAAATAATACATGATTTTAGAAGTTTGTATAATTATAATATATATCCATTTTAAAATAATAAAAAAATATCTACGTTTATATTTAAATTAAAATTCCTTTTATTTGAAATTGATTAATTTAAGACTAAACAAAGAGCTAAACAAATAGAATGTCAAAATTGTATTATTATTATTATTATTATTATTATTATTATTATAAACAAGTACGGATCTGAAACATGTCAATCTTTTAAACAACATAAATGTATATTTTAATATTGTACAATTACTCCAATTATGATATGATTTTTTTTGTTCTTACAATATCTTATATTAAAATATAGGTTTAAGGAGTGATTTTGTCCTTCTAATAATTTCAAATCAACAATTTAGTCTGTTTTTAATCTCATTAATTTAGCCATTAAACTCCCTAACTTGTATCAGTCTCACCATTTGATTGTCGTTGTCTAGCAGTGCTATTATCATTAATTGTTCTTTGTCATGTTAGACACTTTGTTATTAAATAATTAACAATGTTTGAGTTAACATGTTCGCATGCTATTTTCTTTAATAAATTAAGGTCATGCAATACGATATTGATGTATCATCCTGATGAAACCGTTCATTCGTACTATCACATCATTAGAACTTACATGTCATCATCGTCGTGGTAAGACAGTGGGAGATAACGACAAATGTGGAAGCATATAATGACCACACATAATTTAATGTCGTTGTTGGTCAATAAAGATCAAATGACGTGATTGATGTAATTCAAAAGTTCAAGGACTAAATTAATGAAATTAAAGGTGAGATGATACAGAGCAAGCACAATTGGCCGGTTGGTCAAGCTGCTCATCTTTGTTTCCTCACATTCCCTTAAGTTATGGGTTTTAGACCACAAAGAACGCTCAATTTCTTTTCTTTAGAGTCCCCTTTCTCCTTACTCCCTCTAAGTAAAATTAAAATTAAATTTAAGATATGTAAAAAAATGAAACAATGTTAATTTTGTAAAACTACATTGACTAAATTAATAGAATTAAACATGAATGACAAAATGAATGATTTGTATTTACTAGCATAAACCTAAATTATATGATATAATTCCTTAAAACATTAATTATCAAGGCTAAAGGGTCAAATTTGTCTCTGTGGTAATTCGAAATCAGTAATGTTGCCTCTACTTTTCTCTCTCGTAATTTTACCCTCAAAGTCAGCCAATTGCAGCAATGTTGCCCTTTGACCAATTTTGACTTTAAAATGCTAACGTGGCAATTAACGGTGCTGACGGAGAAATTTTACCCTCGAAGTCATTAATTGCAGCATTTTTACCATTGATTTATTTAGTTTTTGAATAAAATTGGATAAATAATATGGTTTTTCGAGTTGAACTTTAACAAACAAAATATATGAAAAATCGATTAACAAATTGATGTAAATATCATTTGGGTCCTTGGTAATTTTAAAAATAAGCAAAGTGAGAACTCTCATAAAAAAATCAAAATATTCTTCAATTTTTTTAAAAAAATCTATAAACTTAATAAAAATAAACAAGATATTCAAAAAATTATTGAAAATAAAAATTAATATAAAAACATTTATAAATATAAAAAATTAAAATTTCAAAATATTTATAAAACCCATTGAAAAAGTCTTCGACTATTTCTGGTTATGCTAGGACAACTAATATTCCTTGAACATATTTTCAATGGAATCGTCCATCCATTATAGTAGTGATAAAACTTATCAAATATTAATGAGCACCAGTTTAATGTAGAAAAGCGAGAGAAAATACGATGAAATTGTTCAAATTTTTAATACTTTATAAATACTTTTAATTTTATATTTATATTTTATCATTTTATAATTTCTAATACATTTTAATTTTTATATTTAATAATTTTTTGAATATCTTATTTATTTTTATTAAGTTTATAGTTTTTTTAAAAATAAAAAAATATTTTGATTTTTTTGAGAGTTCTCACTTTGCTTATTTTTAAAAGTACCAAGGACTCAAAGGATATTTACATCAATTTGTTAATAGATTTTTTATATATTTTGTTTGTTAAAGTTCAATTCGAAAAATTAAATTATTTATCCAATTTTATTCAAAAACTAAATAAACTAAGAGTTAAATTGCTGCAATTAATGACTTCGAGGGCAAAATTGCATGAATGACTTCAAGGGCAAAATTGCCCCGTCAACACCGTTAACTGCCACGTCAGCATTTAACGGTCAAAGGGGCAACATTGCTATTTGCTGACTTTGAGGGCAAAATTATGAGAAAAAAAGTAGGGGCAATGTTGCTGATTTCGGATTACTACATAGGCAAATTTGATCCTTTAGCCAATTATTAATTATTAGTTATTGATATCAACGAATACTAAATATTAATATTACAACTTAAAGGTTGAGTCTACCATGCTTGACGAGCACCGTTGAACACCACTAACGATGAGCACCATTAAATTAATTTATAAAGATTAAAAATCTAAAGGACTCAACGTATAATTATAAATTATTTAAAATAAAATATTAATTAAATTATTATATATATAAAATATTTTTAATCTTTTTAAAAAATAATTAGATCAAATACCAATATTCTTAGTTAATTTAAAAATAAAAACCTAAACCCTAAACTAGAAACCCAAAACCCAAAACACTAAACCATAAACTTCAAACCCTAAACTATAAATCTGAATAATGAGTTTTGGGTTTAGGGTTAGTGTTTTGTTTTTTGGGTTTTGGGTTTAGGGTTTAAGGTTTAGTGATTGGTATTTGATCTAATTATTTTTTAAAAAAATTTAAAAATATACATTGAAAATAATTTAATTAATATTTTATTTTAAATAATTTATAATTATATGTTTAATTCTTGAATTTTTTTAATTTTTATTAATTAATTTAATGATACTCAACAGTGTTCATTGTTAGTGGTACTCAGCATTGTCTGTTGAGCATTGTACTTAAATTATAAATTTTAATTTTATATAACTATTCAAATTACTATTTTAAATTGTATATCTAAATTAGAAATAATTTTTAGCCAAATTTAGTAGTGACATTTAAAAGGTGTAGGGTCACTTTCAAAAGGTTATCTATGAGGCGGCCATGGTGAAAAAGGCAAATAAATGGGGCCAGGTGGGCCTTTGTTACGTACGCCTCCCTCCTCATGTATTTTCCATGCTTGTGTTTTGAGATCTATTGCAAATTAATAACTTGAAATTAAAATCAAGTGAAAATTGAATTTTTAAAGTTCGACAGCTAGCTTAGCTCTGGATTTTATTATATTATAATGCTTCTAAATAATTATTGCTCATTTAGGATGTTGATTCATCGTATATTAATTATTTTATTTTGCTATTTTATTATATTATAATGCTTCTAAATAATTATTAGAGTTACAATGATATTTATCTTCACTTTTCTTTGCTTGAAATAGACATCTTCCAATGATTTTTAAATGCATAACAATTTAGATAAAATCTAATGAAGATTTAATCAAAGTCATACTTGTATTGCTTGGTTTCGAATGTAATTACTATATTCGATTTGTAGTGAGAAAATAATTAACAATTATATGTTAATCTGTTAATGAATTAGATCGATTTGAATTCAGATTAAGTTTACACACTACGAGAAAAAATTTTATAAACAGATTGATCGTTTTAAAATTATGTAAGAATAAATTATTTGAACGAATAATTCAACCGTTTGACAAGTTTACCATAAATGTATTCATTAATTTTGAATGTAAAATTGCTATGAATTTTTTGGTTCCACTAATATGATAGAGTGAATATGATTATTTAGCTCGAAAATCACATTCTTTTTCGTTTTTTTTAACATAAAATCACATTCTTCTTCAACGTGACAAAGCCAATTTCTCTAATTGTTTGACTTTGTATAGTGGGGGAAAAGGGTGGGAAAGTGAAAGAAAATGAAATGACAAGTAAAATTCAGTCAAAACGTGACAAGTAGTAGAGATATTTTAAGGATAAAGTGTACAAATGATCATAAAATTAAGTAAAAATAACTTTTTGGTCACTAAAATTTTAGAATTTATAAAATGGTCATTAAACTTATTAAACATTTACAAAATAGTCACTACACGTTATAAAATAGTGATGATTTTAAAGATCATTTTGTAACTGTTCCACAAGTTTAATGACCGCTTTTGTAATATCTCGACAAGTTTAATTATCATTTTGTAATACTTTGATAAGTTTGTAACATTTTGCTAATTTGTTTAATGACCATGTTGTTTTAAGTCTAGTTTGAATTTTTGTTACTTAAATATAATTATATAAAATATTTAATAAATTATCAAATGGAATCTTAGACTAGTATAGAATTAGTTGAACTCGAATTTCAGCAAAAATAAAATAAAATAATTTATTAAATTGTGGTTCAACTCAAACCCAATTCATAAATATTTTTATTAATTATTTATAAAAATAAACTCGAATGAGATTCACTAATTGATCTAGTAATAGAGGTAAAACCTTTAAGGGACTAGAGGGCATGACCACCAAATTTTTTGAAAAATTTGAATTTTGCCCCTAGAATTTTTAATTTTTTTATTTTGGCTAGCTCAAGATTTTTAAAAATTCATATTAAATTTCAAAATTTTGAATATTTTTAATTAAATTCCCTTTTTAAATTTTTAAAATTTCGGATTATATCTCTCAAAATTTTTAAAAATTTTCGTTTAAGCCTCAAATTTTTAAAAATTTCAGTTGCCCCAAAACTCTTACTTCAAGTTTCGCCACTACCTAGCAGTCATGGATAACATCTACTTCACTCTTTGTGTGTGTTCGAACCCCAACATTTACCTTTACAAATATTATTGTAACACTACTTAATAAAATGTATATTCTCATTGGAACCTTTTCCACGAATCAAACAAAAAGGAAAATCGTTCTCAAGAATATCGATTGTGGCCAACAACGCAATTGAAAAATAATTATGGAACCGTTCATGTTATTGTCCACCTTTGCCAGCAACAAAGACAATCAACAAAAGCAACACATACATACATACATACCATCACAATCCTTTTTCTTTCTCGCTTATCTCACATCATTTGTTTCCTACTGCATACATCTTCTCATATATTTGCCAAAGATGAAAAGTAAATTAGTTTAAATATTGAAATAAAAATCCATGACATCAAAGTTTATCCTAGAAGAATCGAACTATTCAATCGTTTAGTCCGATTCTTCTAACATAAACACATCTAATTTACGCTAAAATAATGTTATCTTGCTTGAGTTAAATCTTAAATTATCTATGATCATACATATTTAAGATGACCTCCCCGCTTATTATTTATCAATTGATTTTGGCTAGGTTGTTTAATATGGTAGAAAACCCTAGGTTATGTTCCATTGTAATTCCATGTTACTTTATTTTGTTATCGTTTTCAGAGTTTGTCACGTGATAAATTCTTTTACTTTAGTTTACATTCATCATTAATTGATATTTAAGTTTAACATTGAAAATTATTTTCACAAAAGAACCCTAGTTTCCGAATCTAAAGTTTAACACGATTGATTAATGTAGTAATCTTTAAGAAGTAACTCAACACCTGCAATCTTTTCTCTTATCTCAACAGATGGATTATCTTCATTTTTTGAATGTACTGATGTTAGATTTACAAAGGAATTTACAGAGAGAATGGAAAGAACGAAACCCTAAATTGATAGAAACGAGATTCAATTTTATTCAATGATATTAGGTTGATGAATTATCCAAACAGGAATACATTTATAGTCCAGCCCGAGAGTTACATATGTTGGGGGTGAAGGATGATGGAGCTAAACTCGAAGGTTTTGCTCATGCTATTTTGTGTATTGGGACCGGAAGAGTATGCCAAAGTCTCTTCTTGTGAGAGTGCCAAGGAGGTTTGGGACAAGTTTGAAGTAATTCATGAAGGTACAAATGAGGTGAATGAGACAAAGATTGGTTTACTCAACCTCAACTACAAAAACTTCAAGATGAGCCTAGATGAAGACATCAAGAGTATGTTCGATCGTTTCTCGACGATCGTCAATGAGCTAAAAGAATTTGGAGATAAGATTTCGAAAGACAAACTTATTTGAAAGTTGATTCATTCACTTCCCGACTCATGGAAGTCAAAGAAGATGACAATCATTGAAGGTAAAAACTTGAAGGAGCTCAAGCTTGATGAGCTCATTGGGTCTTTACTTACCCATGAATTGATGTCTCAACTTTTAAGAAGGGAGAAGGAGAAGAAGATCAAAGAGCAATGAATAGAAGATCTAAACGTTGTTGCTCTTCAATCCTTCGAAGATTCAAGGGAGGAGAAAAGTGAAAGTGAAGAGATGACCCATCTCTTCAAGAAGTTCACTCGATTCATGAGGAATAAAATGGAAAAATCTTCAAAACATGAATCGAAGAAGAAGATGAAGGATCCCCACAAGAACTTTGAATACAAGGAGCAAGGACACACCAAATACGATTGCTCTCGCTTCAACAAAAAGAGATCATCTTCAAAGAAAGCATATGTGGCAACATGGAGTGACGAAGAAGACTCCACAGACGATGAGGTATAACACTTATGCTTAATGACCTTCCAAAAGGAAGATGTAACTTCTAACTCATCTAATTTAAATTATTATACTTTCGATGATTTACAAGAAGCCTATGATGAGTTGGTTTTCGAATTTAAGGCTTCATTTTCTAAAAACAAAAAGTTTCTTTCAAAATTGAAAATAAAAAATGATTTATTTTCTAAAACCAATCTCGAACTTGAAGCAAGGTTTAAAGATTTTGAACAAAAGAACCTTGATTTATAAAACTTGCTTCTAAAAGTTCAAGAGGATCATCAAAGGGAAATTGATGACCTCAAAAATAATTTGTTTAATAAAAATGTTCAAAAATGTGAAGTTGGAGGTAGCTCCAAATAAAATTTTGTTAAAACAAATTTTTATCAAAGACAATCTAGTGCCCCTAGATTTTTGAACAAAAAATATTTTAGAGGTATTTTTATCAAAAACATTCTAATTTAAATTCGTATACTTTCGATGATTTACAAGAAGCCTATGATGAGTTGGTTTTCGAATTTAAGGCTTCATTTTCTAAAAACAAAAAGTTGCTTTCAAAATTGAAAATAGAAAATGATTTATTTTCTAAAACCAATCTCGAACTTGAAGAAAGGTTTAAAGATTTTGAACAAAAGAACCTTGATTTACAAAACTTGCTTCTAAAAGTTCAAGATGATCATCAAAGGGAAATTGATTACCTCAAAAAGAATTTGTTTAACAAAAATGTTCAAAAATGTGAAGTTGGAGGTAGCTCCAAATCAAATTTTGTTAAAACAAATTTTTATCAAAGACAATCTAGTGCCCCTAGATTTTTGAACAGAAAATGTTTTAGAAGTATTTGGGTTCCAAAAGAATTATTTACTTCAAATAAAAAGAATGAAATTGTAAAATGGATTCCTAATGTGACTAAAATTTGTGCAACTAATGTCATTGGATCCAAAGCAATTTGGATATCAAAAGTTACTTGATTGTCTTATTGTAGGTGTGATAGAGCTAGCTCAACAAATGATATGATTTCTTAAAGCTCTATGCACACAAAGGAGAACACTTAAAGAAGGAAGCGTAGCATCCTACCTTTGGTTTAAGTGGTAAAAATTAGTTGAATTTTATTTGCTTATCTTGTTTTATTTCTTTTAATTCAAATTGTTAATCATGAATTGTTAGACTAACATCTTGTTCGATCCTTGAGTAAGGGGAAGCTAATTTTTTAAATTGTAAAAAACTTTTTTAACCTCCATTTTTATTGAACTTAAAGTTACAAAATTTCTTTTTGAAAGGGAAAAATAACTTGAAAAATTAAATCTTTAAATAAATAAGAGAGACTTTTTTAACTCTTTTAAATCTATATTCTCTTATTCAAAAATTATATCATTTAAACAATTTTTAAGTTGGGGGTGTTTTGTTCGATTTTCTTGATTTTTTTCTCCATTCATCTTCATTTCTTAATCCTTTTCTTTGCTCGCTGATTTGTTATTGTTTCTATTTCGTTTATGGTGGAATTGATTTTAGAAAATGAGCATTCAAGTGGTTCGATTCCTAGTGCTCTCTCCCTGGGTGATTTTCCCCCTTTGGTGGTTGGTGGTGGCCGCACTCTAAAGGCCGTTGCAGCGTCCTGTGAGCAATCTGATGGTCTTTTTTCTGGTGTTGTGTCTTTGGGTGATGCTTCCCCCTTGGAGGTTGGGGGTGGCCTTGCTCTAAAGGCTGTTGTAGCTTTTGGTGTGTAGTCTGGTTCTGGTAGAGATGCCCCCCTTTTGGAGGTTGGCAGTGTCCCTGCTGTGGCGGATGTTGTTGCTTCTGTTGGAGATGTTAAAGAGGGTGCGGCTGAGGGTGTGGCGGGGATTGAGGTTAAGGAGGTTGCTACTGGGATGTTGGCTCTGGTAATGGAGGGATCAAATTGAGGCTAGAATACGTTATTCTATGGCTTGTCTCTTCCTTTTCATGCTCCAGTGGAAGTAAACGACAAACAACTTGTTCAGCCACCTCGAGAGGTGATGGATTTGGGTGCTCGTCAGTGGGACAATGCTCTGTTGGGTACGTTTTTGGGGAAGTCCTTGTCGTTGAGTGTGTTTCAAAGAACTATTGATAAGCTTTAGGGAGTGAAAGCTCTATTGTGCTTCGGTTTCTTACTCCAAATGTGCACCTAATCAATTTCCCCTCTCAGCGGGTTCGATACTGGGTCTTATAGTCTGGCCCTTGGCACGTACATCAGAAAGCTCTCATTCTCAGGAGATGGCTACCAGGTATGATGCTTGAAACTGTTACTTTTGACAAAGCTCATGTTTGGGTGAAACTTTGGCATGTTCCTTTAGAACTTTATTCTCAGCAAGGTTTAGGCTATCTAGCTAGTGAGTTAGGTAAGCCTTTGTATACTGATAGATCCACTGCTATGAAATTGAATCTTGAGTATGTGAAGGTGTGTGTTGAAGTATTAGCAAATTTTAATCTTCCTTCCTCTATTACTGTTGATTTGGAAGATTCAAACTATGTGGATGTTGGGGTCCAGTTGGACTGGGCTCCTCCTTGTTGTAGCTCTTATGGTGTTTTTGGTCATGCTACAGAAAACTGTAGGAAAATTGATGTGTAGGAAGGTGCAAAGGCTGTTGAAACCTTTGTTGGGGATTCTATTGGTGTGTTGGGTGAGACTAGTCAGGTTACCTTTGTTGGGGATTCTATTGGTGTGTTGGATGGGACTATTCAGGTTGTTGGGACTAGGTATGGTTGCCCTGAGAATGTAGATTCTTCTGGTGAAGCTGCTATTGTTACTGGTGATTCTGGTTCTGGGTCTGTTGATGTGCAGGTTGAGTTTGATGTTAATTTAGGTGATGTTGGTTTATGTGTTAGGGATGAGGGTGTACCAATTGGTTGTTCAAATCAGAGGGATGTGCTTAGTCCCAATAAGTTTGATGTCCTTTGTGTTGCTGTTGAGGATCCCATTCAAGAGGATGTACTACGGCCAAGTATGGTTGCTTTTACTGGAGTGGCAGGCCTTATGGAAAAGCTTAAGCCCAAGGAGAAGTTGAATAAAAAGAATGAGAATGGTAAGGGTTGTGGAAAGGGGAAAGGTTCAAAGGATGGTTTCCCACTTCTTGCTAATGTCTTTGTTGATATGGAACATTAGGGGTTTTAATGATCCCTTAAAGCATAGGAAGGTGTTAAGTTTAGTTAGGAAGCTGGATGTGGAGATTCTCTGTTTGTTAGAGACTAGGGTGTAGGCCTCAAATGTTGCCCCTATTGCTTTAGATAAATTTGGTGGATGGGTTTTTCTAATTAACTATTATGATGGTTCTAATGGTCTTGTTTGGGTGTTTACTAGAGGAGCTTGGCACTTAAAAGAAGTTCTTCTTGTTACACCACAGGTTATTACTTGTTTTTATAGAGAGGGGATGACAGTTTTGTTTGTTCTTTTATGTATGCTAACAATAGCAAGGAGGATAGAGTGGATTTGTGGAGGGATTTTATTGCTATTAAGCCAAGGGTTGGCAGTAGGCCTTGGATCCTTGTTGGGGATTTTAACATCATTTTTAGGCTATGGGAGAGCTCGAATTTTGATGGCTCTCAAGGTTGCACTAGTGATATGTAGGATTTTTTGGATTTCCAGGCAGCTTTGGATATTAATGATCATCCTTATATGAGATCCCTTTTTACTTGGTGCAATCGAAGGGAGGATGGCTTGCTGTCTAGGAAGTTAGATGCTTTCCCTAGAACTTCTGTAAATTTTTTAGGGCCTGGTTATTCTTATCACTGCCCTAATCACTTAGTTTTGAAGTCTCTAATGCATTGCCCCCCTAAGCCTTTTAATTTTTTAGGGTTCTGGGCTGACCATCCAAATTTTCTTATGGTAGTTAAGGATTAATCGGCTTTGTTAGTCTCGGGCAACCCTCTACAAGCACTTTTTGCTAAGTTAAAGCGGCTCAAAGATTCATTATAACAGTTTAACAAGGAAAATTTTAGTGGCATATCTCAAAGAGTTCTTGAGATGAAGATTGAATTGGGGAATGTTCAGAGCATTATGATGAAAGAGCCTACAGTGGATAGTGTTAAGAGAGAAAATGAGCTCAGAAGTGAGCTTAGTGCATTGGAGAAGGTAGAAGAAAAGTTCTACCAGCAGAATTCTAGAGTCCAATTTATTTGAGAGGGGATCAAAACTCAGCTTACTTCTTTAGAAAGGTAGTTGTTCGACAGAAGAGAAACACAGTGCATTGCTTGTATAACATGCAAGGGCAGAAGCTTGAATCTTATGAGGAGATATCTGCTGAGCTTGTGGATTACTTCTCTGGTAATCTTGGGGTTAAAGATGATAGTGTTCAGAGTGTTTCAAATTCCTTGCTTAAGGAGTTTCTGGTCATTGAATTGGATAATGATTCTAGGAATGCTTTGCTTGCTCCTGTATCTCGGGAGTAGATTAAAACTGTTATGTTTGGAATGAATGGGAATAAAGCTCCTAGCCCTGATGAATTTTCAGTGAAATACTTTCAAAGTGCTGGGAAAGTTGTGGGGAATGATGTTATGACAGTTATGCAATTCTTCTCAGCCTCTTGTTCTTTGCCTACAGTTTTTAATTCTACCATCCCTACCATTTTCCCAAAGGTTGAAGTTCCTATTTATACTACTGATTTTATGCTTATTGCCTGTTGTAGTACTATCTACAAGTGCATCACAAAGATTATTGCTAATAGGTTGAAGGTGTGTCTTGCTACTGTTATACTCCCAAATTAGAGTTCTTTTTTGCAAGAAAATGATCTTGTTGAGAATGTACTGCTAGCTCATGAGATACTCAATGAATATGGGAGGCAGCACCTTTCTCCTCGGTGTGCATTAAAGGTGGATCTGAAGAAGGCATTTGACTCTTTGAACTGGGGATTTATTCTGCAAGTCCTTGGGGTCATGGGAGTGCCCCCTATGTTCTTAAAATGGGTTGCTGCTTGTGTCACAAAGCCTAAATTTTCTATTGGACTTAATGGTGAACTTGTAGGGTATTTTGCGGGGGCAAAAGGAGTAAGACAAGGTGATCTTTTATCTCTGTATTTGTTCATTTTGGGCATGAATGTTCTATCTAGTTTGTTGAATCATGGGGCTGAACCTGGAGTATTTTCTTATCACCCAAAGTGTAAAAGGGTGAGTTTAACCCATATGTGCTTTGCGGATGACCTTTTGGTTTTCACAAGAGGGGACATTAATTCTGTGTTAGGAATCAAAAGAATTATGGGTGTTTTTTATGAGATGTCCAGCTTGCAGTTTAACGAATCGAAATTTGAACTTTTTTGTGTTGAGTTAAGGATGGTGATGAACAAATTTTGGCTAGTTTGTTAGGTTTCAAGTTGGGTTGTTTGCCAGTCAGGTACCTGGGTGTCCCCCTTGTGATAAAGAATTTAACAAGGGCTGACTGTGAGAATCTGGTTTCAACGATTACAAAGAAGATATCAAGTTAGCCAACTAAACGCTTTTAGTTTGCTATGAGGCTTCAATTAATTCAAGTTGTTATCTTTAGCATGCATAATTTTTTGGGGGAAATGTTTTTGCTCCAAGTAAAGATGATTAAGAAGATTGAGTCTTTATGTGCTTCTTTTCTATGGAAATGGGAGGCTGGTTCTGCAAAAGGAGCACGTGTCAGTTAGATGTAGATTTGTCACCCAAAAAATAAAGGGGGATTGGGTGTCAAGGATCTATATACGTGAAATAGGGCTTGCCTTTTGAAGTGTCTATGACTTCTCATTGTTCAAGCAGGTTCGATTTGGGTGGCTTGGGTTGGGGAATATTTGCTCAAGGGCCGCTCGATTTGAGAGATTCAAGCAAAAAGTCACCATAATTGGGCATAGAAAAAGATATTAAAGCTACTGGTGCTATGAATGCAGATGGATGTGAATGTACATGAGTGTTTTAAGGCTAGAGCTGTTTGGGATAGCCTTAGACATCGGCAAGAAAAAGTGCCTTGGGTCAAGGTTGTATGGGGTTCTTCGAGTATTCCTAGGTACTCCTTTTATCACTTGGTTGGTAATCTTGAATTGTCTACCCACTAGATGCAGGTTGCTTGCCTGAGGATGTGATGTTAATCCAAATTCTTTACTTTGTGGGGATGGTTTGGAGTCGAGAGACCATATTTTCGCATAATGTGGTTTTGTGAGGCGGCTTATTAGATTGATTTTGATGATTTGTGGTATCCAACATACGCATGTTTTTGGATTGATCTACCAAGCTGGATGTAGGGAAAGGGAAGTCGTTGATTGTTGTGATTTTGAGAGTTTCTTGGTGTTGTTGCAATTACTTGGTTTGGCAAGAGAAGAACTCTCGATTGGATGGGAAGACTCTTCAAATGGTTGATGCTTTGTTCGAGCGAATCAAGAAAACTGTAAATATGAGACTAGATGGGTTCCCTAAATTGATTAGTTGCTCTTCTTTTTTGGTTGATAGATGGAATTTGATATGCAATTAGGTTTTTATGTTTGAATAGTTTGGTTGTAAAGGATGATTTTTATCGGTCGGTCTTTGGATGAATAAAACAACATTTATCCAAAAAGAAAACAAAATAGTTGTTTGATTAATTTCATTCAGAATATTATTCAAGTCATTCTAAAAGTCACATGTTTTGTATTTTAATATCTTTTACACTTTTAAAATTTTATTATGTTTATTTTTACATATTAAATTTTTAATATTTACGGTGTGATTCTTTTATAATTTTATTAATTTAAATATAATCTAATCCAGTTTGTTTAAAAAAAAAGAAGAACGCGCCGTCTATTAAAGCGCGGGAATAGGTAAAATAGAGGGATGGAGCCCACTTGATTACGTTCGACCGTTAAAAAGACCTAACCCTTCAAAATCTCTGAACTCATTTCTCCTTTTGTGGGCCATCCCAACCGAAACTTCGTTAGTCTCTTCTGGTGGGACCCTTTCCATGAAATGACGATTTTGCCCTTTATTTATTATTATTTTAAAAACAAACCCTTATTTTTTTTTTCGTCACACCCTAAAATGTTTTTAAAACTAAAACCAATAAATTTAGTGGATTGTCATTGTTGGAGATGTAACATTAGGCTTGGTCAAATTTAGTTGTTTTATCCATGTTATTTTTACCGTTTGCTTAGCTTAGAGTTTAGTTTTTGATTTTGGTGTATTGATTGTTTTTTTTTTGGTGAAATCGTACGAGTTTATTGTTTAGACATTGTTTTGTTTGCTTCACTTGTTCTTATGTTTGATAACTTCGGTATAGACTATATTATCAATAAAATTTACTTTGACGAGAAAAAAGTATATATCTAGAATGAGCATTCGTATATAATATTTTTTTATTCAAAAAATCACATATAATATTTACACAAAATTAAATTTGAATTTAGATGTTCAAAGACCTATAATATCAGTCTTTGCTCACTTTGTCAAATACCTCATTAGTTAGAATTAAGGTTTAAAACATGGCAATAATACATATTATATTTTTTCTACAATTAAGCAATTTGTTTAACAAATGTTTGGCTTAGATTGATAATTCATCATTATATGCTCTAACATAGGGTAAATAGCTTTAGGTAAGACTTACGTATGGTGAAACTTTAAACTATAATATATCTAAATCGAGAGATCACGTATAATATTTACACACGGTGAGATTCGAATATATGTGCTCAAAGACCAAAGATCTGAAAGATTCTTTAATCGATCGAGTGATCAATGATTCTCATTTGTTTTCTTCATGTGTGTGTTCGAATCTCGACATTTGTATTGAAATATTTATTGTACCAAAAGAAATCTAAGTTCAAAAACCTAAAGTACCAAATATGACAATAATACACATCACAAATTCCTACAATTAAACAATTTGTTTAACAAATTTTAGGTGGTATTGATAATTCATCAATACATACTCGAAAAAAATTAATTATAAATTAAGGCCTACATATAATCTGTGAAAATTCACATATTATATTTACATATGACGAGATTCGAACCTAGGTGCTCAAAGATCAAGGATCTCAGTCTTTGTCAACCCTGTCAAAAATCTTATTAACATTAAAGTACCACATATGACAGTAATACGCAGCACCATATTTTCTACGATTAAACATGTTGGTATAAAAGCGTCGTCTTTTATCTATCATTTTGAATTTAATTGTTATTTTACCAAATATGATTATTATTATTTATACAATATTTAAACTATTCAACCCACGTCTTTATATATGTTGTAATAATAACTATGTTAACCAAACTACCACAATCAATTATAAAAACTATATACTTTATTTTATCTTAAAATAATAAAATTATGTACTTTATTTTAAAATCGTAAAATTATGTAATAAAACAAGATTTTTTTTTTAGCAAAATAAGAATATCAAAATTCAAAAATAACTATTATTTGTTATGGATAATGTCGTGTAGGGCTCGAATTTGATTTGATTTGATTTGCATGGGGTTGGGTTTAGAACGTTCTGTCATGTGCCTAAAACTAAAATTCCACATGCTTCTTTAACATTATAATAATAATTATTGTTAATATTTTACATTTTAATGTATAAAAATAAAAAAAATCAATAAAAGAAGCCTATTCTTACATCATGAAAAAATGTTTGCTAACCCAAAAATATATAGCTATAAAAGGAACATATGGATCTGAATGAATCCTATAAAAGCGAAAGTTTTATGAATGAGCATAAAATCAATTAAACGATTAATTATTTTGGGGGGAAAGTCCATTCTTCACATGGATTTTTGTTTTTTTGTCCGGTTCTTCGAGACTTTGTTATGACTAATTTAAACCGACTCGCATCAAATATCTAATTTTAGTAAATAAGACTCATAGCAAATATTTTCTGCATACATAAGGTCTCGAGTTCGAGACATGCTTAAGTATTTCTTTTGAGTATTTATTTTTATGCAGTTTTTTAGGTTTTCATTATTTGATAAATAAATTTAAGGAGACGTCGTAATATTTTAATTCTGCTTGTAGAGTTGAAATTTTACACGATATTTGACAATAATCTATAATATATGACATTTTAAGAATCAAACTGTTATGAACAAGGAAGAATCATGTTGTGCCAAGAGATGTCAAGAGGACCACCTTAAGAAATAAGTTAGAAAGACTAGGCTAGATTTTTAATCAAGCATTTTGTAAAACCTTTTAGCTGTGGCTATTTTCTCCCCAGGTTCAGTTTGCTTACTGAAACCTTTTCTTCTTCTTCCTATCTCATTTCTCTGTTTCTATTAGAAATTGCAGTAACATCTGTTACACAAACTATTTTTGGATTTTATATTATCAAATAATAAATCACATTGAGATCAAATAGGGATGGGCACGAGTCGGTTTTTTGGCTAATCCGAACCCAACTCGAAAATAATTACTATAAACTCGAACCCGACTAAAAAATTATATGACTCAAATCGAATCCGACTCGATCTTTAAAAAATTCAATATGAGAGACTTAATTGTAAAATAAATTAATTTTGGGGACTTAATTGTAAAAAAATTATTAAGTTTAGAAACCTAATTGTAAAAATTATTAAGGACCTAATTATAAAAATATATATAAAGATGAGTATTATTGCAATTTACCCCTAAAAGGTATAGAGGAAAATTACTCCATTAGTCTCGGGTCAGGTCGAGTTGAGTCAAATTTTTTCCACCCTTAACCCTACTCGACTTTTATAACTGGTTCATAATTTTTTTGGCTTAACTACAAAATAAGCGTCCAAGCTATGTATCTTTTTTATCATGGTGCCGAAAGTATATTTTGGTTGAAATATGTATTTAAAGTTTCATTTTTGACACTTATTTCAATAAAAAAATAAAACTTTAAACACATATTTCTACTAAAAAAACACTTTAAACATTTATGTAATAAAAGACATATTTCAGGTAAATAGTTAAGCCTAAATTTTTTATACAATTTTTCAATGTTGTAAGAAACGGACCGATGATTGAATCGGTTAGGTAACTGGTTCTCAGTTCAACGGATTTAACCAATTTGATCAGTTGAGCCATTAATTAAACAATAATTAAATAAAAAAATCAAACAATTATAAATATTGAAAAATTAGTTTAACCGATTGAACTGTTGATTTTTACTATCTTTTTTTTATTGTTTAATTTTAACAATTCACAACAACTCGTATAGCTTTTTATAATATCTCACTGGTTCATGATTCAATCGGTTTAATCGATCGATTCGGTCTGGTTCAAATGACCAATCCAATTTAATATTGACAATAGTGTAATTATCAATTAGTATGACTATATTAAACCTTTAAAAATTAAGTTTTAAAAAGAAAAATCGATAAATCGAACCAAACAAAAGCCGATAGAATATCGCTTTACAAACATAATTATATGAAGCAATTCAATTATATCACAAGTATGACTGTAAAATTAGATGATGATCATATTTAGAATAAAATAAATAAATAAAAATTATATTAATGAAACTAATGCCACCATTGATGTAAGCATTAACATCTTACAGGCTAAATTAAGAATTTTTTAATCATAATTAAGAAAATAAATAAATGATCAATTGGTTACATCAATGGTAATAAAAATACGACACCAGCTAAAAATAATTCAAAACCAAAACCCAGAAAACAAGAACAGATTTTAAAACATTTCTTATAAATTTATATAATACATGGTTTTTTATGCTTCAATTGGTTTCAAAGTTTTTGATTTCCAGACTTGAAATGAAAATCTTATACACAGACAGACAGACGACTCAAACCAATAACAGTAAAGCTATGGATTTTGCAGACAATAATGGGATTTTCATTTTCAGTAATGCCAGAAGCAATCGAAATCCACTGGTGCAGCAGAAGATTGTTGTTGTTGGTCGTGGTGGCCGTGGTGATTCGATACGACGGAGGAGATTTCGTTGTTGATATCGGTGGTTAAACCGGTTTCCTGCGAGACACTGACCCTCTCCGGTTTCATGTTCGAACCGTGGTTTTCGAGTAAATCCCTGAGGATCGACTGTTCCTGCATTAAAACGGAGCCTGGGAAATGGAGATTCGATGGGAAAGCGACGGGTTGAGCCGGGAAGAAGGTGTTATTCGGAGCTGGGATTCTTGGGAAAACGGTTTCCGGATTCGATGAAAGAGGGAGGAGGAGAGGATTCGGATTCGGATCGTCAGGGAAATCGATCGGATTGGAGAAGCAGGGCACGTAAACGGATTCGGAAACAGGGTTTTTCTTAGCATTGAAAGCCGATGAAGAATCCATTAATGGCGGAAGAGCAGCAGGACTGGAAATTTCATTTCCAAATGAACCAATGTTGAGCAGACCTGAAATATGGGTTTTCTTCCCACCAGAATTCTTTTGAAACACCCTGCAAATAACCCATTCATTCTGCCAAAACAACACAAGGGAAATCCATAAAAAAAAAACCACGGATTTATCTTTAAAAACAGAGGAAAAAACAAGCAGATTCAATGATTCATGTTGTTACCTTTGCAGTTTTAGGGAGATTGTGGACTGAATATTTTCCTTCCAGTCTATATTCATGCATCACCCAGTTCGTTTTCTCACCTTTAGGGGCTCTCCCTTTGTAAAACACCAGTGTTTTCTTCATTCCGACCAATGATTTCCCTCTGTAAATCTCCTTGTCTTTGCCTGTCGCCTTCCAATACCCGGAATCGGTTGCCCTGTTTGTCCTCAAACCAGTCGGGTATTTCCTATCCCTCACGCAGAAAAAATACCATTCTTTCTCACCCATTTTCGCTTTCCCTTCAACCAAACAAACCATAAGAAAATATTTTTCAAACAAAACAAAACAAAAGGGTGAAATGAAAAAAAAAACTCTTACAAGGCAATTCCCATGGCTCAGACTTGTTCAAATCCACCTCTCCAATGGCTTTGGCACCGAAGTTGATGTCCAGAACTTTCTTGTACAAGTAGTGAGAAATAAGCTCTTCATCCGTCGGGTGAAACCTGAAACCCGGTGGCAAATCCATTTGATCATCTTCTCCAGCAATTACACCAACGTTTGTCATTTCCTTGAACAGCCTTAAACCCTAAAAATTTTGATCCGAAAATCTGCAAAATACCCAGAAATTTTCAGCTGAAAAATCCTAAAAAAACACTTTTTAATAACCACTATCTCTATGTGTGTGTGAACTGACCGGACAGCTGAAGTTCTTATTGTCCAAAGCAACTAACAGAGGAAACAAAAATAAGAAATTGAAATGGAAAGTGATGAAGAAAAAAGATGTGAAGAAAGATTATATAAAGGTAAAGGAAAAGAAAAGAAAGTTAATAAGGTTGGGAAGAAAAGGGAGAAGCCATGGAAGTAAAAAGGAGTAATGCTGAAAGGGCAAGAGGGGATGTTTAAGACAGAAAAAGGCAGCATGAGACACTGAAGACCCCTAAATACTGGTGTATGGAGAGAAAGAAACGTGGTTTGTAAGGCAACTTGGTTGTTTGTTTTAGAATATCCAATAATATCATACCCTATATCAAATATGATATAATATATAAAGTATAAAAGTAAAACGCAAATGAACTCAACAAGGGTTTGGGTGGGAAAGACGACAATGTTTATTTTAAGAGATTCAAATTTAAATGGTTTTGTCTATAAGGTATGTGCAGACCTGTCAAACTTGACCCGAACCGATTTACCCGATATAGACCCAAACATGATGGTTTAAACTTGACCCGAATCCGAACTAAAATCGAACTGAACTAAAACCGACCCGAATTTAGTTAAACCTAAAATCAACCCGAATAAAAAATAACCGAAACCGAAAACATCTTGAACCGAAAGCAACCAAAATTGAAAATCAACTTGAACCGAAAATCAACCAGAATTTAATTTCCTCAAATATGTATGTTTTATTTTCATTTTGTATTATATTACTAATTAACAACTACCTTTAGTAATAGTTTAATGGTTTATTTTCATATATTGACTCTAATTGAAAGCCGACCGATCTGATATTGACCCGACTCAAAAATCAACTGATCTGACATTCACCTGACCCGAAATAACACAGACTCGAACTAAATTCGAATCAGACTCGAAGCGAACCTAAACCGAAAATAACTCGAACTAGAAATTAACTCAGCCCAAAGTGACTCGACCCGAATCCGATCTGAACCACCTGATTGCCACCTCTAAGTGTGTGTCTTTTCAAATGATTAAAAATATATAAATATATATTATTTTAATATATTGTAATCATAGATTATTAAAAAATAAACATACTATATAAATATGTTAAAATTAAAATGACAGGAAATATTCATTTAGACCCTATTTTCCCTCTCTAGTCTAAATTTCATTTATTAATCAAAATTAATAAATTTAGTTCGCGGTCGAAGGGTTGGTTTCGTTTTCTTTCATCTCTTCGTATTTCTTTCTTCACCCTATCACCTTTTCTTTTATTTTAAATCTTATTTTACATATATGATTTTTTTTTTGTTTTCTTTTGTTTAATAAGTATTTCTCTTATAAAAATAAAAGGTTTCTCTGTTTGATCTTACAGTATATTTTAGTTTTACTTTTGCAGGTCTTTTATGGGTTTAATTTTTTGTCGCCTATTTAATTGGTGGTTATTTGCTATCTTGCTGATTTATCATTATTTTAGACCTTAAGACTGATTTATTTATTTTTAACCGATGCTCACACTAACCCCAAGATAAGTTTTGTTAGAGTTATGATAAAATCAATGGTCAACATGTAATAATGTTAACTGAATTTTTTATTCGGTTTTTTAGGAGTTTTGAATTCGGTTTATACACTGCATTCTTCCAATACACTCTTCAACCACTTGTTGGACTTCATGTCATTGTCTCTCTGCTCAATAATTGAAAAATGTGATAGCTTGACATACACAATCACTTTACTACTGGACAACTGACAGACTAATGAAACGAACTTATTATAACCTTAACAAAGACTGCTAGTAGACATAATCATTTCATTAATGAATTGAATTTATTAAATTATTTTGAATTAGAACCAATTAATAGAATGTATAAATTTTAGGACTAGTTATTATTATATTAATTCACTCGTTTTAATTTTACGACAAAGTAACATATTTGTTGTAAAGTTTTAATTAATTGACTAAATTATTACTCTTAAAATAAAAATAACATTAATATCAAACTTATAAATAAATAACATATGATGTATTTCACCTTTGATTTTATTGGTTGTTTCATCTTCAATCCCAAAACACCCAACATTCAATCACATATTAAAAATAAATAAACCAGTGAGAAAAAATTATAAAATTATTATATTTTTCAATGTGAAACCTTTTCAGTTCAAATTGTTTTTTATTCTAATTTGTAACAATTGCAGTGTGAATGCAAGGAAATATAACAGAAACTGTAATTTTCAGCTTCCATAAATTAAATAAAATTGATTATTTAGCTTAAATTGACTAATTTAATTACGAGTCGATACGAAAACGTTTAATAAATAATAATGTATATTTAAACATAATAATTAACATGACATATAATTAGAATACAATAGTATCCGTGTTTATAAATTTGATATCTACACTATTATTAGATGTTGGTTAAATTATACCGCATGTTACTTAATTATATGTTTAGTAATAAATATTTTATTATTTTTTAAGTAACATTTCAGACTTTTAAGTGTATGTTTAAGAACAAACATGACACTTTTCTTTTAAAAATAACAATTCAGTCATTTAATTATAGGTTTAGGAACAAATATATCACTCAATTAAATTTTTTGCTACAAACAAGTCAATATGTCATTAAAATAATAATTTTAATCCTCAAAATTTATGCATTCTTTTAATTTGATCGTAATTCAATAAAGTTGACCCTTTATATTTAAAATTTTGATTAGTGAAGTGAATGTGTTTACTAGCAGACGATGTTAAGGTTATAAAAAGTCTATTTCATTAGTTTGTCAACTATCCAGTCATAAAGTGATTGTGTTTTGTATACACGATTGTATTTATTTGTATTTAATAGAAGAAGAAAATCAGTTGTTTTGAGAACTTTTCATGCAATAAGCATTAAAGAAAACCAGACACTTTACAACATAAAACCAAAAACAGGTAAGCAAGTTGTCCATTTTCAGGTTGATTAAATCATCAGAAATACACAGATTATGGAAGAAGAAAATATCATTTTGCGACCTCTCCAAACTCCAAAAGCTTCTTCTTTTATTTATTAGAGAGAGAAAGTTGATAACAGTTTTATTGCAAGGTGTCATTATATGCGGGAAAATATATAAAGTAAATTTAAAACGGGATAAAAACAACTTTTAATCGTGAATTTAATTTTTTTAAATTTGATTCTTAAATCTTTTGTCATGTTAGAATTTAAATTTGATAATAAAAAAATCATTTTAGTTCTTTTGATTATATAAGACACAATCTCAAAATATCACGTCATCAGAATGACAAAAAAATTCAAGTTCAATAGTTTTTTTTGGATAAAAAAATATCATGGACCAAATAGGGAAAATTACTAAATCTAAGGACTAAAAAGATACTTTACCCCATTTTAGAATAAGGAGGTTTAAAGTTTCATATGAATAATAATTAAGATGTTTTTTTAAAAAATCAATTAAAATAGTTTCTTAAAGGTAAGAGTTAATTGAACGACAAGTCCTCAAATTATGACCATTATTTTAAATTGGTTCCTAAACTTTTGAATAATTTAACTGCATCCTCAAACTATGATCCACATTCTAAATTGAACCTCAAAATTTTGAACGCTCCAATTTCATCCCCGAACTATGAATCAACTTTTGAACGTTCTAATTTCATCATCAAATTATTGATGTATGCTAATTATATTTCATGTTAATAAAACCGTTACAAAAATGTTAATTGACATGTAAATACTGATGTGTATTATATAATAATATGATGTGTCATAAATGATAATTTGAGGATGGAGTTGAAGCGTTAAAAAGTTTAGGGAACAATTTAAAATGGAAGGTAAACTTTAGGAGTAAAATTGAAATATTTAAAAATTTAAATTTAAAATAAAGGTCATAGTTTGAGAGCGAGTGGTGCAATTAACTCTAAATCTAAAAGTAAAAATAATAAATATTTATGGAAAAGATTAAACCGGTCAATGATATCTTGGTTTAATGGTAAACAATAAGATGGAAAATTGGTTATTTAAAATTTTTAAATTCATTTGTGATTGCATTCATCAAACATGTAAATATTATATAAGGATTTGAGTATGGATTTATTTTAATATAATCTCACTATTATTAATTTTTGAACCATTCATTTATGTCATCAAATTACAGTAACATTCATCCGCATTATTGCTAACCAATAATAATAATATCATCATATAAAAATGATGGTTCTTTTAATATAAATATTATTATTTTTTTGACAAAATAGAATTACAATTTTAGTATTTACATGCATTTTGTATTAGATAAAAAATTGTTAATATTAAAATTCGAATGAAAATCAATCAAGATATCATTTTTAAAGAATATTGCATTAATCAGTTTAATTAAACCATTAAATTATTCCCATCGACATTTTTAATGTATTACAAGATTACACAATGACTCAGCTTCATGTTAATTTAAAAAATGTCAATAATATTTTATTAATTAAAATTTTTAAATATTTTGTGAGTAATTAGGCCATCTAATCAAATGGGACAAAATGGAATTGCTTATCTAGTAGTATATTTTTAAATTATTTTGTAATTATTATAAGAATATATACATTCCATTTATGTACTATAGTAGGGACAGTAACATTCCCTTTCAAAGAAGAAACCAATAATTAGAAGGCACGTGTAAAGTTTGGCTTTTTTTAAGGAATTTCTATTTTCAATTCTCTTTGGCACAAAAAGTCAAAGGTCAATAGTTGCCCACGTATGACACAACTATAAATTTTGGGAAATTGACTTGTCCCTGCGCCAGCAACTGCCACGTGGCGTATTATTATTTTAAATAATATTTACACTGTTCACGACATTGAGAAAATAACATTCGAAAGTTTTTTATTATTATTATTATCATTTATATGTGTTCATTGGTCCATTAATTTAGATCAAATATTACAATTTTATTATAAAATGACCCTCCAATTATATTACTATATTCAATTATTCATAGTGATTCATTTCGTTAGATCAATTGATAATGACGAACACCTATTATTATATAAAAGTTTAACGTTTCATTTCATTCGATCAACTTATAGTTAGATGAAAGTTTTTTTTAACATATATTTAAAGTTCAAAAATAGGAGAAAACTGTAGATTTTAAATTTTGAATCCCGAATTATTAAATGTTACTCCTTAAAAATAAGGGATAACTACATATTTGATACCCCACCTTTACGCATTTTTATGTTTTGGTACTTTACCTTTTTTATAAAATGAAATCGATGGCTTAACGCAACGTTTTATTTTTATTTGATATCTGGTTTTTAAAAAATTAAATAATCATTGTTTAGAAGAGAGAGAAAAGCATGTGGTATGCTAACTAAGTTTTAGATTTTGAGATTGGAAAATGACATGGCATAATGGTTAATCACAATGTGTTTTTTTCTCTTAATTAGGTTATGAAATTTTTTTTTAACGTGTACCAAAATATAAACAAAACGTAATGTTGGGTACTATTTTTAGAAAAAAAAAGATAGAGTACTAAAACAAAAAAATCAGTAAAGGCGGGTACTAAATATATAGTTATTCCTATAAATAATAACTTGAAAAATTAGAGAGTTCTTTATTGTTTGGAATTTGATTTAGGTTTTACATAGCTTACTTTTGGACATGGTGACATGTTAAGTCCGATCTTGCCTTGAAAAAGAGGCCGAAAGCATATTCCATTATATATGCATAATAAATACAAGATTAAGAAAGCAATGGACCCATTATCTAGCAAATTTCGATAATTACAATTTAGTAGTTTCAATATTTAAATTTTACAAATCAACATTTGATTCTATAATAAGTTTAAATATTCAATTGAAATTTTAATATATTACAAGGGACAAATTAACGAGATTTGGTAATCTGTGTTTCCCATATTTAGCAAATATATTGATTTAGGAAAAATAATCTCAAACATTAAATTTTATTAAGCCTTGAGGATATATTTGAACAATTTCTACTTTGGGGGAAGGGGAATTTACTCATGCTAGGTCTTGAACCCACAACCTAAAGAAAGAAATGAAATGTGTTATAAAACTAATTATCAAACTCCAACTCAATAACTATTAAAGATTGTTGACATTAATCATATAAATATTAATTTACAAATATATATAACACAATTATATATTTCGTATTCTTATACAATATTTAAAGTTAATTTTTAAAGTTACAAACAAAATACATATGTTAATGTATGATTATAATCAAAATTAATCTAAAGCACAAACGTAACTATAATTACGATCAAAATTATCACATAAAATTTGTATATAATGAAACTCGAATCTTAACTCTCAAAATCGTAAGATCTCAATCATACTAATAGAATCAATGACTAATTTGTATATTATACAGAATTATTAAATCTATATTATAAAAGTAAACTATTCTCTTCGGACCTTCATGAAAAAATGAAAACAATAATAAAGATGATGAAATTGCTTGGGACGTATCTCGGAATGCTTGAAGATATGAAACAAAAAAAAAGTCATTTTCTTTCTTTCCAAACACTTGGTCGTTTTTTAAAAATATTATATACATTGAAATAAATTAAAGGGTGTATTTTAATTGTCCAATATTTGTTAGTATTTTGACTCCCTATATGATGATATGGACAAATCTCAATCTATACGTAAATATCATATGTAATATTTGGTTTGGATTTTAGTTTAAACCTCATATATATGTATATACGGACGTAGGTCTTTAGGTTAGGTGACGTATCTATAAAATCCTAGATGGTGAACTTATAAAATTTTAGGGGGTAAAAATAGATTTCCAATAGAAAATACATAAAAAATTTCTAAATTTTTTTTAAATCATATGCAAATTTCAAACTCTTAAGGGGCGATCGCCTCGTCCAGCCCTCCCATCTGTCTATCCCTAAAATATGTGAATTCCCTTCAAAATTATTTTAGCTCTATTCATTTGTTAATAGATTATATTGATTAATTTTAATTATAATCATAAAATTTTTTATATGATAACCAGTCGTGAACAATTATAATTATTTCAAATTAATTATTTTTAGATGATATGATATTTACCAATGTTACAAAGATGTCACCTAGTTATTTATTAATTAAATAAATATTATATTCTCAAGGTAAATGTCGAGACTTGAATTTATAAAAAAATGAGACAACATGAACATCTCTAGACATTCAATCAATTAATGGATCTCGATGTCACCTAATTATTTATTTGTGATAAATATAAATAATGGATATCCAAAGATGGAAAGTGTTGTAATTGTAAAATAATAATCATTATAATTATATTACGAATATTATTTATATCTTCGGAGTAATGAAAAATACATATTAATGATTAAAATAAAACCAGTTACCGAATTTCGAATTAATAATAAAACTATTTTTATTCAACTTTAATTATAAAATATAACAAATGGATTACCCTGCCGACTTGGATTCAAAGTAATTCGGGCCTAGGAAAATTTTCCTGGGCGTCGCTGAGGGACACCGGATATCGTTTATCTCTAAACGATTTCTGTTCAAACTTTAGCGGTAGGTGTCTTAAGGGACGGAACTAAATCTTTAGGGCGAAAATAAATTTTTAAAAAGAAATATATAAAAATTATTAAAAAAATTTAAATTAATAAAAAATTTAATTTTTTAAGGAGACGACCACTTCTCCGTAGGTCCATCCTTGGGTGTCTTTTACCTTTTTTTTAATTAAGTTATCCTCTAATTCATTTTATACTTCATAGACTGTAATCTTTTCGAGATTTATGGTTATCATTCTCAACAAATTTTAGAGTTAGAACCATATAATTTTTCTCCAAAAATGTAAAGTGTGTTACCACTAAATTTATCACATCTTAAAGTAATTAACTATGTTCATAAAATGATTTATATAAAAAAATAGACTGGAGAAGGCAAAGAAGATGAAAATAAATGCAGGGTGATGTGTTATATAAACGAGGTGGTAACCCTAATCACCATCAACTTTGAATCCCACAAACCTAACCATGATGTATGCCATTCCCAGGGTGTTTTCCCAATGTTTATAGGCTGCAAATCAAACAGAAAAAACTTGGAGAATCTTTAGATGACATGGGAGTTGACTGCTGAAGCTTGAAGGTGGCTTGATTGCCTTTAAATGCTCACCAAACTCGACTGGTTAATGCCCATTGTTGTATCTTTTGTTGATACAGCAATGAGTTTTAAGGGTTTTTTTTAGGGTTGAATTTGGTTGACGATGATGGAAGCTGTTGGCTTGTATAACTGGGTAACTGCTTGTGTGATTCATCTAATCTTTATAAGTCTTCTCTAGATAAATTTTTGATGTGACCTTGTATTTTTCAGGTGTAGGACATGTAATATTCTCTCCTCAATAAACATGTGAAGAGTTTTCTTTGACAAATCTTGAAATGTGTTTTTGAGAATGTTGTATAAAGGTGGGAGGCGACCAAAACTTACTCGATTCAAAAAAATGATTTTTCGATTCAACTCGAATAATAATCTTATAAAACTCTATTTAAGAAAATTTCAAATAAAATTTAAGTTATAAAATGATACTCGAATAACTCAAATTTTTTTAGTAATTAGTAGATCAATTTTTAAGTTTGGATCGAGTCTCTCAATTTCGTCCGTTATGTTTATATCACATATGAAAAAAAATATATAAAGAAATACATAAGTATATTATATACAATGGGAGTTTTGGACATGTGCGAGATGAGCGGCTGCACATGGCCCCAAGAAAAGAGGGGCCAAATGAGTTGAATTAAATGTATATAGAAAAAAAAAACAAAAGATATTGGTTTAATAAATTATAACAAAAAATAAAAAAATGACTTTTAAGAGTGTCCCATAATATATTTTTTACTAAGAGAAAAATAACTTTTAAAAAAACCTTATATATTTTTGAGATTATAAATTAAAAGATCTTATTTTAATAAAATGTACAGGGTCCCAAAAACCTTTGAACCGCCCCTGATTGTATATGGTTATAGAAAGCCGTTTAAATTATAATCAATTAGTACAATAACATTATAAATACTTATAATTAAATTTGAACATAAACTCAAACAACTCGAATTAACTTGAAAAATTCTAAATAAATTTTAAGTTATAAAATAGAACTCCTCAACTTTACTAAATCAAAACTTTTTAACTCGACTCGGACGAATACTCACCCCTCTTAAAAGCAATGAGGCTGATGAGGCGACGTTGACTATATTGGGCTCGCAAAGCAGGCTGGTCCATTCGGAAAAGACTATATTCCCATAAAACTAAGAACATCTCCAAACCCGTGGGCTAGGTGTTTTAAGCATATAATTCATCAAAATATCTGGAAATAAGTACGGACGCAAAGTATGGGTTTTAGAATCAGTGTATGTCTGTTTATCCATCCTCCAGCTCCAGCATGGACAGAAACACAACCTCACCTTGTTTTATCTTTCTATTCTTCTTCAATGTTTTTCATTGAATATATATTCTTTATGTTGTATTTTGACTCAAATTCTAATTGATAATTAAGTTGGGTTTTATTGTAATTTTAGTGGTTGAAGATTATTTGGTAATTAAGATTTACTTTAATGAGTAAATATCTATTTTAGGTATGAGATCTTATTGAATAAGAATTTATGGTGACCAAGTATTCGGGTCTATAAATATAGATTAAGTTTAACCTTTTGAATTATGAGAGAATGAGATAGAGAGCGAATTACTTTGGAGAGATGTAACTACTTTTAGGTTATCTGTGACTATTGTGACTAAGGTCCGTTTTCGCTGAAAATTATTTCCGAAAAATGAATTTTGGAAAATGAATTATGTTTTTTTTCAAAAATTGATTACGGAAGCCATTTTCAGGTGTTTGGATGAAACTGTGTAAATTATTTTTCGATGTTTGGTAAATTTTACTGAAAATAATTTTAAAAATCTGTTTTTAATGAAACAAACAAAATTTCACTTTAAAATTTTATTTATTTTTGTTGTTTTAATAATTAAATTTTGCAAAATTTTGAATATATATAGCAATTTTTATTATTTATAAGCAATTATAATTAATAAGTTATGTTGATTATGTTAAAAATATATTATTGCCATTTAGGTTAGAATTATTAGCACTTATGGAACTCAGTGATAAACAAGACTTCAAGTGAGGGACAAAGGGGTCGAGAATAAAATTTAAACTTCAATGAGTACTAAAACAACTACTGTCCAAGTATGAACACCTCATATAACTTCACTCTACTTTACATATTCAACTAATTTAACAACATGGACGGTTTTTATGCATATGTAAACATTTTCATCTCTCTCCCTTCTCAGGACCTTTACGTGTTTTTTTTGCTCGGTAAAAATGTTTTTATTATTATTGAAACATAAGCGCCTCAACCTGTATGCGTGTCTCGTTAAAAACTTCCCTACACTTAAATGAAAGAAAAATAATACACTGCATACAGGGATACAAGGACCTTTACGTATTTACAAAGCTGCAGTGTAACATGGGTAAAAAAAATTGAATATGAAAAAAGAAGAAAGGAAAATGTTACTTACTTCTCAAATTTCGGGTTAACTAATTTGATAGCCACTGGATTCTGCATGCGCAACTGAAGTGGTCTACATCTCAACTAATTTATCTTTCAATGCATCCGAAATGTGTTTCTGTTGTGACACTTCTTG
Organism: Hibiscus mutabilis; assembly: GCA_019671005.1. NCBI lineage: Eukaryota > Viridiplantae > Streptophyta > Magnoliopsida > Malvales > Malvaceae > Hibiscus > Hibiscus mutabilis. The sequence continues at coordinate 35,235,503 of CM033749.1, forward strand.
TAACTATGTTGCAACCGGCAAGAAAATGTCAGGGAAAGAACTTAACCCATCATACATCTCAACAAATCCTCATAAAGTTTCAATAACAGTTACCAGTGCACTAACTTTGAACACAAAATTTTACTTGTTATTTAGTTATGTCAAATAACTCGATAAAGGCAAAATTCCAGATAATACAGAAGAATAAATGAAACAGGAAAAGAAACAACAAATTGAGGTCATCTCATCATCATTCACCAAAACAACAACGAAAAGCATCATTAATAGCAGACCTAAAATTATTCGTGACGACTCATCAGACATTTCTATTACCATGAGCAAATTCAGAGGATTAAAATCATCCACTCCATCATGTATGCGTAACAGGGGCCTAAGTGCTTTCTGTAACACCCAAAAATAGGACTAGACATTTAGATGTTCGACCGGGTTCAGTTCGAACCGGATTGGCTGATTGGAGTAGTTTCGGGGATTTAATATTTTTAAAAATGTGAACGGTGGAAAATAAAATGAGTTGAGGGTTTTGAAAAAGTTTATAAATGTTATCAATTAATTTTGTAATTTAATTGGAGGTTTAATAATAGGATTAAGTGAAATTGTGTTTTAGTGACTAAATTGTAAAATGTACAAAACTATGTTAGTGACTATTTTGTAAATGGGTCAATACTAAGAATATTTAGAGAGCTATATTTTCCAAATATTTTAATCTGAAAATAAACACTTTAATTGAATAAGAATTTACAGTTAATTGTTTTCCTAAAATCATTTTACAATTGTTTGGATTTTCCCTCATTTTCTCTTCTTATTTTCTCTCACTTTCCATTTCAACTTCCAAACAAGATTCTCCAAAATTCTCTGTTGATTTCCAATGGAAAATTTATCATTTGATTCTACATTTATTTCTTAACAAAACCTTACAAGATTTTTTCAAGGATTTCATCTATTTCACAAATTAAGTTTCAAAAAAATCTTACGTCAATTTTGGTGGGAGCTTCTTCAAATGGGACGATCAAGGCAAGGTTGCCTAGTTGCGTACGTTGTTTATCGGTGGCTCGATTCGCGTTGGCGAACAAGGCAAGGTGTACCGGTGAGTGTTTAAACGCGTTAAAACTCAGTTTTAAATTCAGTCAATAAGACAATGTGTTTACCATGTTTTGGGGATTTGTAATCTAGATATTTGGTTGTTTGTGATGGTTTATATGCTGTGGTTTGATGGCCTTTGGGGTTGGATTTGAGGCATGTTTGTTGATGTCTTGCAAGCATGGGGATATGCTTTGTATTTTCCCTTAGTTTGCGTAATTGCCGATTATGCTTTTGATCTTGTTTTTGCGATGTCATCTTATCCTAAATGATGATAAAAGAGTGTTGATGCCATGCCTATAATGAGATATGCCTTGAGTCTCCTTTTGAATGTTGAGTTGGTTGAAATATAAGAAACATGCCTCTAGAAATGTGATTGAAGTTCCTCTTCATGTATTAATCATGTTACCCTGTATTTATATCATGGTTTGATCTTTGGATTAGTTGTATGTATGTTTATGTTGAGTTAAGGCATGTATGAATCCATATTCGAATGAAAAACCAACAAAATTAGACATTACAGGTCCATGCGTACCGATACACGGGGATCCGTATCGGTACCGTTATGGTATTTTGGTAACCTCGTATCGGTACACGGGAATGTGTATTGGTACGCTTTTGAGCTACTGAAATATGGTTTTGACAATTAAGCCCGTGTACCGATACGCCTAGGGACTGTATAGGTACGGCTGGACTTTTTGTTAGTCATGGGATGTTTCATGTTTTGAGATTCTTTCGTTTTGGTCTCTGTTTTATATGTATGCAATTGGTTGAATTTGACTGATTAATTTGAGCTGGTTTTTGGCAAGCATGTATGTAACCTGACTAATTAAGGAACTATAACTTTAAAATTAATTAAGTCCTCATAGTTTTACATATTTATAATTTGGTCCATAAATTGCAAATACATGCAATTGGATGTCAAATTGACGTCCGATTGAGTTGATCTTTCACCCGCTGCTGGCATATTCACCTTAGGTCGTAACGTGCATCTAGACAAGATAAAATGAAAAAAATGGTCCTAATCTTAGTTAGTCTTAACGAGTTTTGTTTCGGTAAAACCCAATATAGTTTGCTCAGTTCGGTCTGGAGTCTATGCCGGGTAGAGGGGTTACACTTTCAGCTCCACAAGATGATAAAATTGATAACCAAGAAATGTACATATATTGTAAAAATGTAAATCTAGTCCTTCAAAAGTCTACAAACATGCATAAGTATGCATAAATGGTGCTAACTAGATAGTGAATCGCTTTCCCCATAAATCAACAAGAAAGTACTTATAAATAATAAAAATTGCTATATATATTCAAAATTACAAAAGCTTCATCCCAACTACGACTAACAAGACAATGTTACGTAAGCATTGGAAGTACAAAGCAATATTACATAAACATCGATGTAAATTGTAATCTCATCCAAGACACCATCAGAATCAAACCTTATTTACTTGAAAGATGAAACAGGAAAACAGGAAAATGCTTTTTTGTTTGTTGAAAAAAACACTAACACTAAATTGAGCTGAGGAACCATTATATTTGTGGCACCTACCTTGAACTATTGAACTTTACAGAATTTGTAACATTTACTATTAACATCAGCTCAGTATAGTCATGATACTACAGCAAACCTCGACTTCCTGGCTGTTTTAACCCAACTTTACAAAATTTGGTGTCACGATGACCACAATGCAAAGCCAGAGCAACCGATTGCAAGCATTCTCCGTCACTCAAAAGCTTTAGAGATGAATATTGTAAGGATGTTGGAAAGAGTGTTTTGGTTTTACCGGGTCATGAGATTTGTACACGTGAATTGTTTGTTTCTCTCGTCCGTAGAGATAGTATATGTTGAACCACGTTAAATCTTATCTCATGCGCATGTCTTGATTTATGTTATTATCGCTTTGGTTATTTTATCGTATACCAAATTTCTAACACCTTAATTATATAAAATATATAATTACAAATACAAAATATCTAATTATTATTACAAAGAACAATTAAATTGATATTAAAATACATTTGAATAATAATTTAATTAAATGTATCAAAGTTTCAATAATTTTTTTTCTGGATAGTTTTAATTAAAGCCAAAAATAATTAATGTTTCCCATTCTTTTTAAAATCTATTCATTATACACAAAAAAATTCAAAATTAGTTGATTATCAGACAATAATGCAGTTTGGTGGCACTTCTCTGAAATATATATATTTTTTGTATATTTTCTCAATCCAAAGAAAAACAGATTGGATAACCTTAAATCCAAATCATCTTGGCCCCACTTTGCTCTCTTTCAGTTTATACTCCCACAACAACAAGAAGCCCTTCATGTTCTTCTCCTTTGCAGCTTTGAATCTCTCTCTCCATTCAACCATCCACCTTTCACTAAAAAGAACACATTTTTTTTGTTCAAAATCTTCACTTTTGATCGATTCCAAAACTGGGTAATGGCCTGTTCGTTGAAGTGTGGTTCATATTTTTCTGGGTTCAACAAGCCTATCTCGAGCTCAAATTCCAAGGCTTCAACATCAAAAAAGTTTCCTCCTTTAAGCTCTGACGTTTTGGGGAAACCACTAGTTGTTCCAGATCAGAAGAAATGTTCAAGAAACTGCAGCAGCAAAAGTGGAAACAGATTCTCTGTTCAAGTATGTCAAAAATCTTGCCTTTTCATTTGGATTTTCAAAGGGTTTGTTTTGTTTGATCTTTAAAACTGATGTTTTAAAAGCAATGATTTTTCCAGGCTGAAACAGCATGTGTGAGTCGGAGATTGAAATGGTGGGAAAAGAATCTTAAACCCAACATGGTTAAGATCCACTCCGCTGAAGAACTTGTCTGTTCCTTACAAAATGCCGGCGATCGATTGGTCGTTATTGACTTCTATTCACCTGGTTGTGGCGGCTGCAAAGCCCTCCATCCTAAGGTATATTTCGCCATTACAATATGTATGTATGCATGCATGTTTGTATGAACAGGCCATGGCCCAGTTTCCAGAATCAACCAAAACTGAGGATTTTGAACAAAAAACGTGTTCTTGATTTCAATCAACTTGTTTGTAAGATTTATTGATGTTAGCTTTTATGTTCAAAAAACTGTGTTATTGATTTCAATGAAATGGTGAAGAATATGAGAATCTATTTCAATTTCTTGATTTGTAGTGACTTGTTGTGTGTAAGATTTGTTTTGATGGTTGGGTTATGTTTTGTAACAGATCTGTCAACTGGGCGAACAGAATCCGAATGTGATTTTCCTCAAAGTTAACTATGAGGAATTGAAGAACATGTGCCATTGTCTTAATATTCATGTCTTGCCGTTCTTTAGGTTCTATAGAGGTGCTGAAGGCCGACTGTGCAGCTTCAGCTGCACCAATGCTACCGTAAGTTTTTCGTCCTTTGGGGTTGTTATTCGTTGATTTCTTGATAGTAAGTATTGATATATGGATAATGCAGATCAAGAAATTCAAAGATGCACTGGCAAAGCACGGATCGAATCAATGCAGCCTCGGCCCTGCGAAAGGTTTGGATGAGTCAGAGCTGATGAAATTAGCATCAGCCGGGAGTTATCCTCAAGTAGTCTACAATTGCCTTCATTGAAGGAAGAAACAATGAAGGATTTGGTGATCATGAGAAGCATGGAACTGTCTGGTTTGTTAAACAACCCGATAATAATCGGACGAAGCTCGAAAAAGACGGTGCTCTGCTGTAGGTTTCGACATTTATGCCTGACTGCAAGTAACATAGTCTGAAATATTGTTGTTGTAAGGGATAAAATGGCTCCACCCTCCATTTCTGATGTTGGAAGTTCTCCCTTTTCCATTTTTTGTACATAATTGTCATTAGCTAGGTTTTAGATAATAGTCCTGCAAATGTTATCGATTCTTTGAATCGATAACGGATTATTATCAAAGAAATGCAATAAAATTATGTATAATTTTGTTATATAATTTGTCTGCTTACTATTCGAGTTTACGGTCACGTGTCTTTAATTAATATTTAAAAGATATATTAAGATGACATGGATTACAAAATTTCTCTGTGGTAGAGTAAATCAATGATAGTTGTGGCCAAGCTGGAGCATTATTGTGCTGTTCCTTCAAGAAGAGAAAATTAAACCAATTATAGCTTTCTAATCATTGAAATGCCAGCCCAGACAAATTTACTATTTTTGTTAATTGTGGGGCGAATTTGGATGAAATTAGTTTATTTAATCCTAAATTGGTACGTAGTAATATTTTTATGTATTTATTTCAAGATAAATTTAAATATATTAATAATGCGAGATTTTGTTATATTCAAGCTGTGAGCGAAAATATATATTTCAATATATTGACAATATTACTTTTATATGATATTTTAATTATTTAATAAATTTATGTTTTTATAAAACTGTGAGATGAATCAAGAGATCGAAAAAAGTGAATAATTTTTTTCTTTCATTATTAAAATCAGATTCAAATGTTAAAATAATTATTGTTAAAAATATTTTACATTTGATTTGAATAATTAGGAGAAATTACGTAAATCATCACTAACTTTTCTCTCAAACATATTTTGGTCAATAAAGTTTCAAAATGATCAATTTACTCACTGAAGTTTGGATATAAAATGTTTTTTGTGACTGAAGTTTAGATATTGAATGTCTTTTGCCACTTCACTGTTCACCATTGTCGGACGCGCACCGCAGATGATAGTCATTCGATATCAAATTTTACCAGTCGCTTCGTCTCATCCCCAGAGTTCGAATTCGACCTCTATTTTACCAGAAAGTATCCCGAACTTCACGAATCCGGCAAAAACTTTTCGATTTTTCTCTTGTCGATCTCTTTCCTCTGCCATCGAATGAAGCACGTTTCTCAGTATATTGTTTCCCTCGTGTTGACGAAACATTTCACCGTTCGAATTTTGGGAAAAAAATTTGTTCGCAGATAAATAGATGTCGTCAAAAAGTTAACGAAAAAATAATAAAAAACGTTCAACGTTTATATTTTAGTGTGTAAATTGAACATTGTAAAACTTTAATGACCAACATAAATTTAAGAATAAAATTAAATAATAATTTGAGTAAATTATCATAAATTACTCTGAATCATAAAACTTGTACGAAAACCTCTAACTAAAAAGAGAAACTGTGGGATCAGATAAAAACAGCCATCCACCACCAAAGAATCACTTTCCAGAAGCAGCAAAGGAGTGACTATCTTACAGACATATACTCGTGGCACTGACATGGATTCCTATTCGAGTTTTGGCCACACTTGCATTCGAGAAATTATTAGATACATTTAGCTTATCCGTCATTCATAATATTAACCGATAAGATTTATACATTTTAAAGTAATTTTTAAGTAATTATATACTTTTTATTTATACGTAAATAAAGGTGAAATTCAACTTAAAAAAATAAAATAAATTAATCATATTAACTAAAACCACGAACGACGTTATAAATTATCCTTACGTGATATTTTTTCCATGAACTTGTGACGTGAGAATCCGCAACTTGACATTGCCCCCAATCATTTTTCTTTTCGGATAAAATGTAATAAAATTTGATGGGATTTTGTGAAAAAAATAAAGAAATTAAAGAAATAGTACGTTCCGAGAATTATTTAGGGAACTGAGATGTTTTATATAATATCAAGTAAAGTTGTCGACAATTACTGATGAATTTGTTCTAATTTCGTATTTTAGAGTTAAATGTAAAAATAAAAACAAAAATAAAAGAAATCAAAATAATCAGAAATTGACCTATTATAAAAAAGATCATGTTCATAGAAAACTCATACAAAAATAAAACATAAAATCAAAAGTTGTAAAGAGAAGTAACAAAAAATTTTCATGAAACTCATTATCTCTATTCAAATGAGACGTTTTACGAGGTGAAAAAAGAGTGGTGAACGAACTTTCTATAACCAGTGATAATTTAATTCAGAAAACAAGTGTCATGAGAATTTTTATCGAGCACAAAAAGACTGCTAAGGCATGTGAAATTGTATTAAACGACAGTAGAAACATACTAAAAAAATATAGCACAGAAATAAAAATAAAAATATGTCACAAAAGCATAAATTTGTATTAGCATGTCAAATAACTCTAATTTTCTTTCGAGACTTAAAAATTCTTTTTTGACCTAAATTTATCAATCTATTGGTTGTTGGCGACGACGACTTGAGATCGACTGCCTCCTTTCATCTCTTAGTATTTTTTTATGTTTTTTTCTCATATCTTTAAATTTGTTTTTGTAAATATAAAAAATTTACCCTCTTCTATTTAATGAATCGGTTAAATTTTTTATTTTGTTTTCTTTATTGTTAATCTTATTTTTGCTAGTTTTTTAGTTTGGATTCGTCGTCGTTTCATGAGTTAATAATTGTTTAATGATCTTGGTAGCATAGATGAAGACATAAAATCAGAAACTTTTAGTGTTAAATTTAAATTTTGATGTCAGAATTTTTTTAAAGTGGTATAAATATTCCTTTAAAATAATAATAATTTATTTTTTAATATTTTTTATAAAAAATTAGAAAATGGGGTTTCAACTGACCCCCCCTGATTGTTCATCTGACTCAACCAGTGCTTGGTAGTAGTCTACCCTTGGGATCTTACTTTAAAACAAGCCCCTTAGTTTATTTTTTATAAAAAAAATAATAACAAGACTAAAATGAAGTGCAATTTAGGGTTTTAAAAGATTTGCAGGAAGATGAAGTGGTGGCGGATGATGTCGGATTGGGATTTAGGGTTCATGTTGTCTGCAAGATTTTAGGGTTCATGGGGTTGTTTATATACAGGTTAGAGAAGGGAGTGTACCAATTTAGAGTTTTATATTTAGGGCGTGTTGGTCTAATGTACATAACGAACCAGCCCATGCATTTTTGGACAGTTGTTTGAGCCCATTGGCTTGAAAAAAGATTTCATTTTTGTCGTAAAAATTAAGGATATATATTTTCAATACACCGGTGGTCAGTTTCCACAAGCGCCTTAATTTTAAAGTTTAGGGTATTAGTTTAGGGGTAGGATTTAGAGGTTTAGGTGTATGGGTTTATAATGTAGGGATAATGGTTAGAATTTAGGGTTTAGAAGTTGGAGTTTAATTTTTAGGATAATATAGTTAAGATTTAAGCTTCAACTTATAAAACTTGAATTATAACCCTAAACGCTAAATTTTAACAACTATCTCTAAACTTCTAAACCCCTACACCTAAACTTCTAAACCTACACCCTAAACTAATACTCTAAACCCTAAAATTAAGGCATTTGTCAATGTATAGAATAAACCAAAAATTAATATAAATTTAAAGATTTGTTTTTGAAATTTAAAAGAGTTTAACTGAAATTTCAAAAAAAAAAGTTTAACTGAAAATATCACACTAAAAAATGGATTTTAAAAAATAATTCCGACCTTAACTCAAATATAATTAAGACTCAAGCTCTTTTCAATAAACCCATTTTGAATTAAATAACAATGCATAGAATTTTTATTTTTATAAATGATATTTTAATTTTAATCAGGTATAATTTAATTTGTATCGATAATTTGAGAGTCGACTATAATAAAAGGTCAATACATATTTTTGGTATTTGAATTTGTTTTTAAAAGTATTTTTTTGCGTATGATTTTATAAGAAGAATTATATAACGTAAACCCGATCTATGTCTCGTTAAAAATTTCTTAAACTTAATTAAAGAAAAAAAGTATACAAATTGATTGAAAACAAAAAGAACAAGGACATAACACCTGTAAAGCAAAAGAAAGCACCGCCCAAGCCAACAGCCAAAACTCTCTAACAACATACTACTCAAGCAACACCCCACACGCTATCTGCCACTGCAACACTCTGCCCACCATGACCCCGGCACCGTGCAGCCACAACAGTCCAGCGCAGAAGGTTACGCACACGCAACAAGCAGCCACCAAACGCAGCCGCAACAAAACCAAATCACATGATGGCCTGAAAACCGATCCATTCCCTCCTTCACTAAAAAACCGGCAATCCCATTTACCTCCCGAAAAACATGAACAAAACACATATTACTTAACTCTGCACATGCCATGTCAATATCAATAAAGATCTCCTATAATTTCTAAGGTTGTCTATCTAACTACGAAACCCAACCAAAGGCAATTTTAGAATCCGATTCCACAAGCAAACGGACAATATCCTTCCTTGCAAACGACCAAACATAGCAAGTGCAAACGCAATAGTACGAAGCTCAATCCCATTCGAATCCCTAACTTTCAACAGACCGAAAAAAGCCAATATTTTACAAGAATCATCCCGCAGCACACCCCCATAACCTGTCGGGCCTGGCTTGCCACGAGTAGACCCATCAACATTAAACTTAACACTACCTGAAATAGGAGGGGTCCAACAAACACACAACTAATCGAAACCCCACCTTGCATACTACACAGACGGGGGAACTCCACAATTACGCCTGTAGTCACTAATTTTGTCTGGTGTAGGCCTGTTTTTATTTGCGCTTTGTTTTTTTTTTTTACAATAATAGGCTTATATATATGCTCCTACTTTCTAAATAATGGCATGGGCTTTGGTAAAACTCAAAAACAATTATTTAACTACTAGTATTATTTTAATTAAGCATATATATGTTGTTATTTGCTATTGTAATATGCTATTCATTATCATATTATTGTTATATTTAAAAAAACCTAAATATTACTAGTATGGTACATTGTCTTATCTTATTATTATTACCTTGTCATCATTATATATTACTAATCATTTATATTATATTACCATTATTATTACTTTTTATTATCTATTATCTATTATTATTATATTATTACTATCAAACTAAATTCAATTAAAAAAAGAGACTAAGTAAAATATACATGCTCAACCATAATAATACAAGCCCAATACCACTTTAATTAAATAATAAAAATCCATTTACACAAGAAAATCTTTAAAAAGACAAAAAAAATACATAATATTACAGTTAGCCCATTTAGGGCCCTAAATGACCAAAATTATAATGCCTCTATTCCTCTTGCAGCAGCCTAACCAGCCCATATTTGTGTCCTTCCTTGCCACCATGGAGGCCAAGTCACACTGCTGGCCATTCGTTCTACACCACGTCAGCAGAGGATTACACGTCAGCGAACACGTGGCAGCCACGTCGGATTGCACCTGCAGACTCCCCCACAAACCAGGACCACTTCCTGGTCCTCTTTCTCTCGACAACTTCACACGCGCCAACCAACACAGGAAAACAACATCAGGCAATGGCAGAAAGGGGCATGAATACAAACAAAATTTGGACAGCAACCAATAGTGTTTTTTAGGGTTTTTCTTTTTCTTTCACAAGCAATGTAATTTGGTTCTATAAGAGCCGAAACAAAAACAATGTAATGGCAGCATATATTCAACTATCAATAGAGAACAGAGAATTTTTCTGAATTCATTTTTCTATCTACCATTTGAAAAAAAAAAGCAACCATCAATAGAGAAAAGTATTACATAGTTTTCATTTTCCAGTATTCATCTTTTTTACAACCCAAAAAGATAACATTGAGAAACACCATTTTATTTCTGTTTGTATTGGTTTGAATCAAAAAAGGAAGAAGTGAAGCTTACCGGCAGTTCTTGGCAGCTTCCAGCAATCAGGGGCTCCCTTAGGAGTTTCTGGATTCAACAAAAACCCTACCTCCCATTCGATTCTTCACCCTTTTCATCTCAACGACCCCTTTACCAATCGAAACCGACAAACCACCATAACCCACAGTTGAACTAAGCTCCACCAAAATCACTTCATCATCGAGCCATTACGAGCTCTCCTTTCACCGCCCATTCTCCCCATCATCCCGAAACCACCATTGAAAAACCAAACTAGCAACCTATCCCCAAAACAAAGGAGAAGAAAATCAGAGTAAACCCTGAAAAACCGAGACTGAAAAGAGATTGAAACAAAAAGAAAAAGGAAGGAAGCTTACCTCCGATCTTTAACAGACGTCGGCGATCGGAGACGCCGTCGGCGGATCATAACGGTGAGAAGGTTGTGCGGCCAGCGGGGAGCAACATATCTCAGTTTCGCCTCGATCCAACGGCGGATGACGGCGATTCGGGACTCGAGAGGTCGCGACGGTCCGTTTCGATTTTGAGGCGTCGGTGGTCGTTTCGTTGGTTTTCGTTCGGACGGAGGCGTGGAGGAGGACGAGGGCTTCACGATGACGGCCTTAGCGTGCTGAACCGACGCCGGACGGTGGCTCAGCGGCGATTCGAAGGCAGCGACAGCTAGGGTTTCAAGTTCCCCTTTTCTGATTATCAAAGGAAAATGGGGGAAATGGGTTAAAGAGGAATATAACCCCTTTTTACTACCCACCGGTTATAACCGGTTAACATACCGGTAACCAGACCCGGTTGCTTAACCCGGTCCAACAAAAAAGGACCCAGTTCGGCCCGGCATTTGATCCAGCTTCAGCCCAAGGCAGTGGGCTGTAGGGGTATTGTCTTTCTACCTTCTTTTGATTTAGTCCAAATTTATATTAGTGGGTTTTTAATTATTATAATGTATGTATATATTATGTAACGTAATTTATATATAGTTTTTATGCTCTTGCTTAATTTGTGGTTTGATGAACATATATCTATATATTGTGTTATTATATTAAACGTATAATGTATGATTTGTATATACCCTATAGTTTACATAACACATAATCCTTATGTAATATATAATATATAATATGGTTTATGTAATGTATACCTTTATATATAACCGCTAGTCTTTATATCACAATACATAATATAGTTTATACATATTTTGCTTATATATATAATATGGTTTTAAATATAATATATAGTATATATATAAAGCGTTTTTTAATAGAGTTTTTACATAATATGTAGTTTTACCACGTGACCTTTCTTATGCGATGTTTCTTTTTTTAAAATGCATATAGTATGTAATATATAATATAACTTCTAAAGTATTCAATATGTCTTTTAAAGCTTATAATTTTGTGACATGTGGTATTTAATTATATAGTTTGTGTTTTTGTTTTCTTGCCCTTTTTTAGTTTGGGCCTACTAGCTTTTAGGCCCTTTAGTGCTTTAGGTTTAGTTTAGTTTGGGCCTTTGGCTTTGGGCTTTAGTTGTTGGGCTTAGTTGTAATAGTCTTGGGTTTTCGTTTGTTTGGGCCTAGCTTAGTTTTGGGTTTTAAACTAGATTAAGTGGATTAATTCAATTAATTTTGATCGTGTGCTAATCTTATAGGGACACGATTCCCAAATTAATTAAATTAATTCTAGATTTAGATTCCTTTGGGCCTTGGTTAGATTAAGGTTCGGATTAATCTAATGAATTTTAATTTGCTCTTGGCTCATTAGAGTAAATGTTAAATTTGTTAAATTAATCGAACGTTTCTTAATGGCTTATGATAAAATTAATTTCAAACTTAGATTGATGCTTAAATTCCCGATTAATTATCATAATTTGTTAGGATCTTAGTCATTATGGGTTAATTAATTTAGGATTAAATATTAGAATCACTTAATTAACAGTTAGGTCACTAATTGAACTTCAATAATTTGGGCTTTTTTAGGTCAAGTCTTAGGGTGGGCCTTATGTGTTTATCTTTTATGCCTTTTGTTTGTCGTCTCCTATTTTGTCATTTATGTGACTGTAACTATTTGATTGCACGTTAATTAATTTGGATCACAAAAAGGAGAGGTATTCATTAGTTTCGATATTTGGGTTGCAACAGTCCAAGCTTAAAGGATGTTGACCAAATATTTGAATTAATCCTTACCGACTCAAGATAGAATTAAAACTTGACAAAGTCATTACATCATTCCTTAACTGCTTGCACCATGCATAAAGGTAACGTACGGGATTCGAACCGTAAATTAACACGACAGTCGGGCTTATTCGATGTCGGTTTAATCTATGGTCCGATGTACCGTCAACCTTATTAATTAAATGTCCAATTAATTTGAACCCACCAATTTGACAAAGCCCATCCAATTAAGGTTAATTTTCAATTAAGGTCACTGAATCAAATTCTTTTCAAATTCCGACGATTTCCTCGATTAAAAGCAACAAATATTTTGGTACCGATTTCCGGGCGGGATGAGGTGCTAATCCTTCCCCGCACGTAACCAACTCCCGAAACCTTTCAAAATGAATCTCTGGTTTCATGGTGTCCGGTCTACCTAATCCAAGTGGTCGGTGGCGACTCCCAGTTTTCAATCAATTTTCTAAGGATTACGATTTTTCAAAAGAAATTCCCCTTTTAAGCAAACCTTCTCCAAAAAGTGGGATACATTTAAAAGTAGTTTTAAAAAAAAAACGTCGTTACAGCGCCTCATCCACTAATTCTGATTCCAACAAAACTCGAATTCAAAACAACGATTGCAACCTGACTAGAAAGAACAATTCTTCCATCGCCATTTGCTTACCGTTAAACACAACCTCGTTTTGTCCGAGCCAAAGCGACCAAAGCAACGCAGCCACACTCAATATCCACCAATTGTGCACCGTGCCGTGAAACATACAGTACTAGTCATTCCCAACCATCTCAAGCAGTGTGCGCTGGAACGGCAAACAAATATCCCATCATCGAATAAACTAATCCCATACCCTACGCACATCAGGACACGAGAACAAGATATGATCAATTGCCTCATTCTCCTGGTCACACCACACGCACTGGCCTTGCCCCTCCTGCAACGCCACGCCTCGCTGTTGCAAGAAAGCAAACGTTGGCAGTCGTTCAAGCCACATAAACCACATGAAAGTTTGAATTTTTGGCGAAACCATCACTTTCCACACGAAGCCTAAGTCGCTTGTTGATGTACCAACATTATTTAACATCAATTTATTTGACAAAATTTGAACCGAAAAATTACTTCTCGAATCCAACTTCCAAATAAGCCTATCATGCATTTTAACACGCAACTAGTGTTGGGTCACGCCAGTACACCCCATGGCGTAGCAGAAAAATTATTCAGCGATTACCACTAGAGATCTATGTACGAGGAATGAATCGAGGTGAATAAGGGTGAAGAATTACTTGTTTAAAATCTAAAATTATGAATTTGGAGGAGATAGATATCCAATCACGATGTCGATTCCTAAGTCGCAAAGATAACGCTCCAACCTCTATGTAGTTCACCCAGTTGAAACGAGCATATAAAACTCTCTAAACTATTTAGAGGGTTTTTCCAAAAGCATTAATGATTGCTAGATCTCTCATGCCTTTATATAGCCTTTGAAATCCTAATTCAACTTATATTAAATTTTCAATATATATAATCATAATTTAACTTTAATTAAGATTTCAATATATATATATATATATATAATCCCAATTCAACTTAGTTAGGATTTCAATATATTAATTTATATAATCTCAATTCAACTAATTTGGATTTCAATATATATAATCCCGATTCAACTTTAATTAGGATTTCAATATATATATATAAATTTAAATCGAATTATATTATTTATATATTAAAAGAGTCATAATTATAATAATTATTTTCTTTTAATATTTGTCCAATAGTTAAATTATATATATATATCAAATATATATTAATTTAACTAAATTCGCGTACAACAAATTTGTACATACATAATTCGTTTAATATATGCTCATTTCAACCGTGAGTGTGATCCTGTATGTTCGTGTAACATTAGTAATAAATATTAGAACATTTCTAATATTGCAAACAATGAGTTACATCTAGCAATATGTCATTGTCCCCTAAGTTACAATAAATCATGAATCGACATAACCTTTTCGTGATTATCTCTTTTTCATGTATTACATCTTTTTGTCATTTATATCTAGATTGGACACAAGTCATGGAACAATCACATTTGTATAGTCCATCTAATATTTCATGATATCTTGAGTATACTATTATAAACGAATAACTACGATATCTCATATCAACTTATTCGAGCATGACCATGCATTTCTAGTCTCACTTAATCAAGTGGCCTACGATATTACTCCTATTATGTAGGAGGGACAAATCCTATCTTGATCAACCATATCCACTACATAGATTGTGACATATCCAATATCAATCTTTATAGAGTAGTCTGTTACGACACACGTTTGACTGTATCAAAATATGTCACTCACGATGTTGAAATAATTATGATCTCAAGTTTGAGAATCATACATGTAGTTACCACTATGAGCAATGTTGTGACTGTCACATAATAACCCAAGAAACATGCTCATAGGGGGTTAGTCCAGCATGTTATTCTCTAACACATGCTTATGTATTACTTTTGATATTTCCATGTCAATGAATACACTTTGTCATCAATCAACTATATGTTAGTCTTAATGCATTATTATTGTCCACTCATACAATAATACTTGACTAAGGATATTTAAAAATAACCATATTATTCTAAAGATTTTATTATAATTCGGTTTATCTATGCACGCAGAATTGTAACTGAAAATAATAATGGCAATGCCTCTTTATAAATAAACAAGATAAAAACAAATTTTATTTATAATCATCTTAGATTGGTCTTTGGGCATACTCTAACGACTGGAAGTTTTTTTAAGTTTAATTAGGTAGCTGAATTTGGTTTAAAGATTTAATTTGACGCCTAATTTGTTTTTGTCCAATTAAGTGTTTGAACTTGGTTTTTGCTTCAATTTGATTAAACATTGTAAGTATCAATTTGAAATTAAAAAAAAAAGCCAATTTCAAGTACCATTTTGAACTAAAAATTCAAGTTCACCTACCTAAATGAACAATAAAAGAGATACCAAATTGAATCTTACTGTCAAATTTAGGTACTTGATTGGATAAAAAAAACTTAAATATCAAATTCAAAAATAGATTATTAACAATTTTATTTCAAATAATTTTTAAAAGATCTTAATGAAAATTTTGGATTTTTTTACAATTTATTATATATTATGTCACGTGTCAAATTCTTAGAGTTTGAGTGAAGTAAGGTACTTTACTTATTAAAAGTTTAAAGATCAAACTAAACTATCAAATTATTCCTGTACCAAAATCATAATAAATAATAACTTCAAAGCCCAAAGTACTATTTAACAATTTTTTATATAAAAAGCAATACTATTTAACAATCATTGGATGGTAGCTATGCGGAGAGCTTATGGTTTTATGGTGTTGATCTTTTTTATTTTAATTTTTCTTTTTGGTGTAAACTATAGGTATTTTTATAAATCTGTTTAGCGATTTAAGTAAAGATTAATATGTCGAGTTAATAGGACTATAAGGACAACAAAGTTCTCGTAATAAGTATTTAGCACTGATATATTTGCAAAAACTCGAAACCAGAACTTTAATTAAGTTGAAACAATATAAGTTAGTTATTCTCAACAACTAATGATAATTTTATTAATTTTTAAGTTAATATAGTGATCAAATTGTACTTCACCCCCACAGATGATAATTTTATTTTATGATTTAGTCTCTTTAGAAATCGAAATATTTTAATTTAATACATTGATAAAATGAGGAAATGATCATGTTTAGTAAATAGTGGTTTGAGTTAAAATTAGAGGTTTGAGCTACTATTAGAGGTTTGATTAGTCAAATCCGTTAATTTGGATGTTTGGTAAATAGCAGATTGGGGTGAAACCTTTAATTTTGAAAAAGCCGCTAATAGAAGCTTTTTGAAATTAAAAGTTTTGACATAAGAGTTATAAACACCCTTTTACCCTTAACAATTATCAAAAATCTCCAAATAATTTAAATATAACATTTTCTATTTTAATTCTCCACCCCACATATTTACACTGTGACACTTGTAAATTAATATTTTTTTCTTTTTATTCTCACATTTATGTTTGTATTTAAATTTAATAATTAATTAAATTATATTAAAAATAATTATATAAATAATAAATTAATATATAGATTCTTTAAATATGCTTAGTAATGTTATATCAAAAAATATTTTTCATAATCTAATCAATATACAAAATATTGATAATTAATAAACTATTTAAACAAGTAGCGAATATAATCATGTCTTTATTTTATATGTTATTTTATTTCTTTAAATAATCAAACAACTATTAACTATAAGTTAATTTTACTAAATATTTTATACAATCAACTAATATAATTTACTAGTCAAATTAACTAATGTAATCAACCTTCAATTATTCGTTTATTGTCAAACATGTCTAATAACATTTTTTTTTTGTTCAAAGAAATGACAATATATAGCATTGTTTGTACGAAAACGAGGAAATGGCAAGTGGGTGATGGAGCAGTCGCCAACAAAACAAAGCTAATAAATGACGCATTCAGTTCAACCAAAACCAAACTCACACTTTCGTATCCTTCCTTATAGCATCAATCATCTAATCAATTTTGGCCCTCTTCTGGATTTTTTTTATAGCCTTCCAGGTTGTTTATAACTGTATTCTAATTAATTTAGATTGATTTATATCGCATATTTAATTTTAATAAGTGAATTTTTAATATACAAAATTTTGAACTCAAAAGTAGATGCAATTTAAGCGATCAGCACTAGGAACCTAAAGCGCAACACTATCTAATCTTTACTCAAAAGTAAGCAAACCAAGGGAAAAAGCTTACTAAAAGCATACGGATAAAGATGATTGTTCATGTTCATGTTCATGCAAGGTCATCTTCTCTATTTACGGCTACAACTTGCAATTCTCAAAGCAAAAATACATTTATCCCTTTATCATCTATGTTGGAGGAAAAACAAAATAAATTCACATCACTCTACCACCATAATCAAAAGGAGCTTCAACTATTTGATCTCATCCCGTTTAATTCATTTTTCGGGTCTAATATTTTTGTTTAAATTCAAAATACATTATTAGACCATTATAAGTATTGAACAAAAATCATCCGATTCTTTTTAGTACATTTATTCAATTTTTTAACACTAAAAAATTAAATAATACGCTTAAAATTTAAATTATAAACTCTAAACTTAATTATTTTAATATAAAAATATAAATAAAAATATCGAAAAGAAACAGAGAATTTATCTCGATAAGTATTGGCCCCATGTATGTTAGAAAAGAATAGAAAATGAGCAAATGTGTGGATGCTTTCAAAGTGAAATCTTTAAATTTCATATTTCAATCTTAGTCTTAAAGATATGGTGATATTGACAAGAAATTATGGAAGAAACAATGGATGTTGTGCTTTGGCTACTCACTCACGGCACTGTCTTATTCATTTCACACTGATTGCTGAGTAGAACTACTCGTACAAAGCATCATAAATAATGTTTTCTTTTTGTATAATTTAATTTTTATATAATAATAAAATATTTTATTTTATTTAAATTAATATATTTTATAGCATATTTTTTTTAATGAAATAGAGTATTAGTAAGAATTACTCCGAAAATTAATCGAATTAATTTTTTAAAAGTTTTAAAATTGAGTATCAAACTTGCTCCTACAATCATCAATATATTAGATTAATTATGATGTCTAAATTTACGATAAAAGTATGGTGAAGTAATCGACTAGAGTGGGTAAAATTCAATTTGACTCAATTTAAAAAATCTAATTATTCAACTCGATTCATAATTTTATAAACTTGCTTCAACTCAAAAAAAAAATTTAAATAAAATTTGAGTTATAAATTGTATAAAATGAAATTTCGAATAAGTTAAATTTTTTAATAATTAGTAGATTAATTTTTAAGTTTAAGTTGAGTCCTTATATATCATATATGAAAAATTATAAAGAAATATATATGTGTATTGTATATGGTTACAGAAAGAATTTTAAATTAGAATTAATTAGTACTATAACATTATAAATATTTACAATTAAATTTGAACATAAACCCGAACAAGTTAACTCAACTCGAATTTTAGTTATAAAATAAAACTTATCAATTTGACTAACTCAAAAATTTTCAACTCGATTCAATACGGCCACGGTGACTTCAGTTTCTCCTGATAAAAACCAGTCAAAGATAGATGGGGACAAAAGACTTTTGGCCACATCATGTCTTGTTGCCTTCCATCTTTTTCATCAACCCAAAGCTGCTGCAATGGTAATGATTATGATAATCAAAACAAGATTGGATAATAATAATAATAATTAAAAAAAAAACATAGGATGAATTGAACATTGAATAAAAAACCAATTTGTTCTGAATTTTGCAGCAGGAAAATTATCCGGGTTGCATTTATTCAAATTCATTGAACCTTTCTGAGCTAGTGGCATGCCTAAAATGAAATAATTTCTCTACATTCACTTAGGAAGTCATGGTATTATTATAAACTAGTCCAACAAAAACTTATAATTCCAAAAAAAAATACTATCTTTGCCTTAATTTATCATTTGAATTATGGGTGCCAACCAAGCTGTTATGAATGCTGACAAGTAATTATATTCTGGAGGACTAAAAGAAAACTTTTCTAAACTAACGGGTGTCAAAGAAGAATTTCAACTTTTAATTTACTAATGTTTTATGAACTTAGAGACTGAAAGAGTAATTTTACCAAATCATGGGCCAAGGCCACTGCCACCCCGGTGCCGCCCCTGTCTGTAGGTTTTGGTCCAACCCTTATTGGCTTTGTTAGCATTAAATGAAGAGAATTGTCTTATTTTGTTAAATGATTATTTTATGAGAAATTATATCATTTATTAGCGGTAAAAATAAAAAAAATTCATAAGTATTTGGATTTTAAGGTTTAGAGATTTAGTTTACAGTTTATGATTTATGATTTTGGGTTTAATGGTTTAGAAATTATTTAAAATAGTGGTTGTTAAAATTTAAGATGTATGATTAGAATTTAGGGTTTATAGGTTAAATTCTAAATTCCTAACGAATTACCCTTAAATCTAAACCATAACCTCTAAACTTTAGTTCTAACCACAACCACTAAACACTAAACCATAAACTAAATCTCTAAACCCTAAAACTAAAACGTTTGTGAAAATATTTTTGTTTTCACTATCAGTACATGAAATATTTTTTCTTTATTTTATTATCAAAATATTATTGATAAATGTTTATTTTGGTTTTACCATTATTTCATTCTTTAAAACATTTTGTAGTTCTTGTGTATTTTTTATATATCGCATACCTATAAATAGATGATTTGATTAAAGCATTCTACACTCATGTTAATATTGAAAATAATATGAATCTCCCTCTTTCTCTCATCTATTTATTCTTTTATTTTTGTTGTTGTTTTTCGTTATTTATTCACAACGCGTTATCAGCACGAGTTTGCTCGAATAATTTTAGATGGGAAAGACGTAAGATATTTATACGCACAACACCGACGTTCGATTGCCAAAGTTTTGACTTAAAGATTCGAGACAGCTTATGAATTTTTATCAAGTATGTTCATGGAGTTTGACATACTATTAATGAGATTGGTATGCACTCTTTAAATCTTGATTCATCTTGTGCTCAACAAAGGTAACTCCATTTTTTTCTGATTTCTTTCCCTCCTATTTCTTTAGTTCATAACTAAAGATTAATATTTGTTTATTTTATTTAATGATAATTGGTATTTTAATCGTGTTTTGAGTTTTACATGTATTTAAATAGATTGGACAGAGACATGACACAAAGAGATTATAAGAAGTTGTTTTAGTTATTCGTTATGTATCCATTGTCTTCGAAAAGAAAAATCATTATTGATGATCAACGTGGGAGATGACCAATCTGTTTACCAGGTGATTGTAGAAACAACCCATGGAATGACAATCACAGTAGAGCCTACTAAGTATGCTGTGAGCGTGCAGATGGACGGAAAAGCTCCTCAGGTGGCCTACGGTTATCTAAAGTGGGTTGATCAAAATAGCAACATTGTTGCAACCCTGTAGTGGTCTTGAATTCCTAAATTTCTTAGCATAATAGTAATCAATAAATCATGTGATGAACGACAATGACATCCTTCGGCACTGGTTGATCATTGAATTTATTTTATTTCTTAAAGTGAATGTAAACATGATGATTATTCATGAGATTATTGGATTTATTTCATTTTTTTAAAGAGAATGTAAACATGATAATTTATTATTTGGTTAGTGAGTATATAAAATTCAGATATGATCCAAATTACTTCTCAACTAAAGTTATGTGATCAGAGTATCACGCAAATAACGTTGTTCTCAGGCACAATATCGTGAAAAATATTTTAAAGGCCCACTAGCTCCACTCCATTCCCTGAAGTGAATGTGAGATTATCCACCGGCTCCACTCCATTCCCTGAACTGGATGTGAGATTATATAAGGGAAAAAATAAAGGTCACCTTAGTAGTTGTGGTCGCGATTGAAGCCATGAATATAAGCATGGACAATATGGTTATTTTAAGAATGTTTATACCCACCAGAAGTGGGGTTATAAGGATGACAAGAGTGATAAAGATCATTCTAAAGAAGTGGAATCATTTTTATTACCAACGTGATATTATGAACCACTGGTCTCATATTCATCGTAGGCTGAAAACATCAACAATCATTGAATGATAAACGAAAATAGAAGCAAATTTTGTTTGCGGAAATGGCGAAGATGATATTGGTCCAACTCATTTAGACGTTGTTGATTTTCTTATAACCCTTGAAGGGGATAAATCATTTTCTAAATTATTCTCATAACCTTGAAGATAATTATTTATATTTTTTATTTATTTTGCTTTTTGTTTATTTTGTTTTATATTTATTTACTTTACTCATTAATTATTTACGCTTTATATATTAATTTAACATCTAAAGTATCTTTTTTAATTAGTTAATATGTTCTTTGTTCTGTTGGTTTAATCAAAATATATTGGCTGGACATCTCGTTCTATGAGGCTATTGGTCTCAAATGAGGTTTCTAAAGGACCTTGTGAACTGGTTTAACAATGTAGCGTACGAAGATTAAATCTTTGTCCTCTGTTGGTTTATATATATATATTATGACATTTATTTATTTTGTTTCACACGATTACTTATCAAATACAATCCATGGTGACGATTTATGCTTAGTAGAAGCATAAGATATATTTTCCCATTTAAATGCAAGGGATAATGCAAGTACTATATCTCAAAGTACTAAAAATATTGATACTCTATAAGTTCTTGAGAGAAAACACATTACGAAAAGTGCAGAATTACGAATATTGTAATAATTATCGCTGATGGTAATAATATCGTCACCACTAGAAGTGGAAATTTTAAGAAAAGCAATATGAATTCGTAAAATAATCCTTCGAGAATTATAGATAACATACGTTATCAATTGGCATTTGAAATAAGCCAATGTGGATATAAATTCTGGTAGTCAAAAAGTCAGTTGAAAGCTCTAGAAGAGCTATATATTGCTACCAAAAGAATAATTTCCATTGAAAGCTCCGAAAGAGCTAATTATGATTATCTAGATCCTCGTATATGAACCATAAGTTCGTAAGATAGTTCATATTATTACATGTCAATTGCCGGATATATTTACTAACCTAATAAAAGTAATTTAAGTCTCGTATACCAGCTGAAATGCTCTAAATTTGAATTACATGTTAGAGCGAATAAATGTAAATCATGACTTAAGCATGATAGTTAAAATTGGTTTCAATGATCAAAATTCTCATAAATAAAAAGTAATATGAGATGGTCATATATTGGAGGCAGGTGCTCTTGAAGAGACCCAAGACATAACTAATAATAAAACTCTAGAAGAGTTTCAGGTACCTGAAATAAAGATTAAAATCTTAAAGAGATCTCAATGAGTTATGTCAATACAAGAAAAGAATGGAACCGAAATAGAAAAGTTGTCGACAACGATTTTTCAAACAATATTTCTATAGAAGTAAAAAAAACAAAATGAGGATCTTGTATAGAAATCTATCCATAAGTATAGATATTGAATTGGCCAATGTAGAAAGATGCCTTGAACTTCTAAAAGAGAAGTATTTGGACCAGCTGTCCAAACACCTAAAGTGTAATGCAAGTAGAGCACAAATAAGTAGTCGCAAATACGACTTGAATTATGATTTATGAAGAATTCTAATTTCATGGTGGATGCAATTACTTTAGAAGTTATAAAATATTTTAAATGCGTCTAATTATTTTGTGGATCCCTATTTATCCTTGAAGATTTAAAATGCTGAAGAATGATCATTCTTACAGTATTTAATTGAATATTTATATTTTGGCGCATTTGGTATAATCGCCTTAGTGAGTACTAATTGAGGAAATACTGTAAGAATGATCAGATTTACTTATGTATTTTATAAAGGAGTTTGGATCAAGATTCATTATGATAATTTAAATTTCATTAAAACTCCTGAAGAGCTTCAAATTAGAAACTCATGAAGTGCTTTCAATGCATTTAATGAAAGTATTTGAGAAAAAGAATCTTGACATCAAGTTTTATCTCGACCTGAAGATCGAGCATTTAAATATGTCTCTTTCTCTATGAATGAACATCAGCTGAAAGAATCTTAAAGAAGATTCAATATGAATAAAACATATCTATTGAGTATTCTTATGATTGCAAGATTATTAGGTGTGAATAAATTTATCTTCGAAAGAAAGATAAATAAATAATTCGTCTCGAAGCAACATATATTAGTTGGTCAAGAAATATCCATGGATATACAAATATCATTACCTTTAGATCTTCAAACATTCGTCGATGCCTCCTCAAATCTTGTAGAAATAATTGTTATGCACGAGGCAAGCCAAAAATGTGTTTGGCTAAGACCATTGACCCAACATATCCAGAAGATATGTGGATTTACTTTCACAAGATATGATATAAAGCTATCTTGTGTAGAGATAATGCAAGATGTATGTCTCAATTGAAAGGTGGATACATCATGGAACATATTACTTTAAAGTTTCATCCCTCACGATCTTTAAAAAAATAGTATTCAAGATTGAATTATAAAGATTCAAAGATCTTCTGTGGTGTTTTCATGAGAGGGAGTAAATACGTGTTGCACTCTTTTTCTCTTAACCGAAGTTTTGCCCCAATGAGTTTTCCTAGTAAGGTTTTCATTGAGGCAACATCTTAGTAAGATTTTAACGAGGCACATTATATTCATAGACATCCAAGGGAGAGTGTTATGAATATTTATCTATTTGGAGGATCTCTTTGTTCTTTTGTTCTTTTATTCTTGTTCGTTGTTCTTCGTTATTTATTCACAACAATGAAAAAATTATGAACTTATAGTATGCTCTTTGAATTAGAGTGATATCATAGTAGGGATAATAAAAAGATTTGTAATTGACAAGTTTTAACTGATCTAATTTGATGAGTTGTTGTTTCTTTTTTTTGAAATTTGAGATTAAATAAAATTTTATAATTTTTTAATTGTATTCATATCGAAGGAAAACTCATCACATTCTAACTTTAAAAATATTTTATATATATGAAGATTATTTTATTTCTGAGTTTATTATATCCAGACATTTATATTTTACCTCTTAACCTTAAATCATAGCTCCGTACGAAACAAAATAAAAATAAGGCAAGAGTAAGACAAGATTTGCCCTGAACACGATCAACATCCTCCGGTATAGCCCCACATATGAAACATGTAGCATCACTCGACATGTGTCGACGCAGTCATTCAGCATTTGTCGAGAGTCTAACCTTGGCAACCAACCACCACCAAAAAGACCCTTACCTGTTGAATACTCCGGAACTGGAGGGAAAATTGCCTTTGGTTGCGGGGAGTTAAACCTCTCAGGGACGGTAAAATTATCTGGTTTCGACCCGACTCGACACGGCAAGGACAAGAATTTTTCTTAAAATTTGATTTTGGGACGAGACGAGTTTTTAAAAAAATTGAATTAGGACTGAATGAATTTGAATTTTGGTATAGGGTGAGATTTTTTTTCGATCAGACCTGATATATTTTATATTTTAAAATGATTGAATCAGGACGAGATAAGTTTGTTATTTTTTACGGTAGAGGATCGGATTTAGTAAGATTTTTATTAAAATTCAAAACATAGCATGATTGGATTAGAATTTTTAAATTTTGAATCGGGTTGGGACAACAAAAAATCCATACATGTTATTATCCCTAGAATTTGTATTTTTTTATTAAATAGTAAAGTATTACATTCTCATATCGAAAATTAAACACATATAAGATAAGATAAGATAAAGTAAGTATGCCACTAGATCAATTAGTAGATCTGCAGAATCTCTGCCCTGTAAAAGCTTGACAAAGGAAGCATGGTATCAAATAGGTATCAGTTTGTTGTAGATTTTATCCACCATTTATTATACTAAGAGAAAATTTTGTAAGAGTTAATTGTTGTAATACAATGTTAATTCTATCGAAAACATGTGTTAGTGTACTAAATAAAAATCTATTCGATTTGACAAGAACAAAGACATAAAAAAATTAAATTTTATTTTTAAATTTAACATTTTTATTAATATTTTAATACTTTTCTTAAATATTTTTTGAAATATATTTTCATTTTTTATTGGTTTCAACAACTTTTCAAATATCAAATAATTTTAAAAATGTTTTATTCTTTAATTAATTTAAATTTATTTACACATTTTTCTATATCTCTAAATTGTATCTTTTTATATTTTATAATTTGTTGGCTTAAGAATTAAATAAGCGCTCGATTTTTTTAAATCTTTATGTTTTATCATCATTTCATGCCAATTGCCATGTTAACGATGTTGACCGTCACACTAACAAGATTAACAACAATATTAGTAAAATAACAGTTAATATCGATCGAAGAACATATTTAATTCACTGTACTAATTCAAATATCTATTTTAATGCCAAAAGATGACATAAAATGAATAGTATCATGAGAATTTGGGGAAGAGGAGGTGATGATTTCCATCTATATTGCCGTTAAAAAAAAGTAATTTAATAGTTTAAGGATAATTTCTTTTATAATCTTTGTATCTAATTCATTAATTGACTAATATGGATTGAGTACTGGTGTATTATGTAAAACGATGTTTTCAATCAATTTACCCCGTTCATAACGTCAAGATTTGAATCTTCGATATTGTTTAAGGAATCCAGTGTTTTATTATAATAGACTAGTTGATTGTTAGTAATAACATAAGATAATTTTTATGAACCAAATACACAATTATTATTCAGAAGTGTTAAATTATACTCAGAAATATAAAGAACAAAAATTTTATATCTTTTTTGGTGTTCTTATGTGTACCCAACACTAAAAACTAAATCTTAAACTCTAATCTTATATTCTAATCATAAACCCTAAATCATAAAAACTAAATCATATACTCTAAAGTCTAAACCCTAAACCTTAAATCTAACCATTAACCTTAAACCTTAAATGTAATTATGTTGGGATATACATACGGACACTAAGAATGACATAAGATTTAAGGTAAAATATGTAAATCATCACTGAACTTTACTATCATTGGTTTTGGGCTACTCGGTTATATTGATGGTTCACAACCTTCCCCATCTAAGTTTACCGATGCCGCATCAACAATTGCTAATCCTGAATATCTATAATGGTATCGTCATGATCAAATTCTTATCAGTGCACTTTTTGGCAGTTGTGATAATGAAGTTCAACCATTTATTTCATCCACTGTCACCGCCAAAATTACGTGGGATACTTTAGTTGCGAGTTATGTTCGAGCATCTCCCGATTGTATCCTTGCTCTCAAGTCCAAAATTGGCTCGCATCCACGTGGTTTCAATTCTATCTCCGAATACATGAAACACATGCAGGATATTGCCTTGGCAAACTGTCCTGTCTCCGATGCAGATCTCTTGATTTCTATTGTCAATTAATTAGGTGATAATTATCATCCAATTTTTGATGCGCTTCGTGTATGTAACACATCAACAACCATGCTTGAATTGTCTGAGATCTTAATTGATCATGAGAGGCTCATTCAAGAATATGACCAAGCTACACCTCTTGCAACCGCATATTATGCGCAACGGGCTAATTCAAATCATGGCTATTCCCCCAACCATTCTCGAGGGAAGGGTAGTCGCTCTGGCCATTCGTTTTCTAGTGGCGGTCGTAGTCATGTTCCTTTATCTAGTTATTTTAGGTGATAAGATGTGTGCAAGTTCTATAATTTGCCAGGGCATGTTGTTCAGGATAGGCGTAAGCTTGTTCATTTTCTGCATAACAACAACTTTTATCAACAGTCACCGTCTGATTCATCGATCATCAACACTAGTACTGATATTTCATCATCTGATTCTGCTCCTTGGATTTTTTATAGTGGTGCCTCACATCACACCATAATGACCACTGCGTCTCTTCAGTATATCTCTTGTTATGATGGTCCTGATACAATTCATCTGGGTAACGGTAACTCTCTACCTATATCTCATATTGGCTGATGCATTGTTACCACGGCTACCAAGCCTCTTTCTCTTACAAATGTCTTATGTGTTCCTCAATTAAATACAATTTTAGCGTTGGTTTCTAGATTATGTTAGACTAATCATGTGTGTTGAATTCTTTGACTCTTATTTTCTTGTTAAAAATCGAACTACGAGAATTACCCTTTTCAAGGCAATAAAATTGGTGGTGTCTACTATGCTCTATGATCCTTTTATCCCCAAGTCAACTCAGTCAATTGCTTGTCCGTGCATCAGCTGCATCACAAGTTTGGTCATTCATCCGATAAAGTCTTAGTCTCTATATTACGCACTTGTAATATATCTTATGACCCAACTAGTTTGACAAACTATTATTGTACCTTTTGTCTTAATAATAAGAGTCATAAATTGTCATTTGTTTAAAATACTATATCAAGCTCTCGTCCTCTTGAATTGCTTTACTTTGATGTTTGGAGCACTAAACATGTGTCTTATGATTGATATTCATACTATGTGGTGTTTGTTGATCATTTTACTAAATATATCTGGCTATACCCAATGAAGAAGAAATCTGATGTTGCGGCAATATTTCCTCAGTTTAAAAGACTTGTTGAATACTTTTTTCATCAGACCATTATGTCTCTATTCTCTAATAATGGAGGTGATTTTGTTAAGCTCTGCCCATTTTGAATTTGGGCGGTATTTCCCACTTTACTTCACCGCCTCATACTCTAGAACACAATGAGACTGTTGAACGGAGACATCGTCACATAGTGGAGACTGGACTCTCTCTACTTCACTTTGCATCTCTCCCAACAGAGTATTGGCCTCATGTTTTTTAAGCAATTGTTTATCTTATTAATCGGATACCAACACCGATACTGGGTAATGTATTGCCTTACCTTCTACTTCATCAACAAGCACTAAACTATGACAAGCTTCAGCCGTTCAAATGCTTATGCTTTCCTTGGCTGAGACCATACATGACACATAAACTTGAGCCACGGTCCATTGAATGTGTTTTCCTTGGATACTCTGTGACGCAGTCTGCTTATAAATGCCTGAAGACGACCACTAACAGAATCTATGTCTCTCGCCATGTTCGGTTTGTTCTTCACATATTCCCTTTTGCTGCACGTGTCATCTATGTGCCACAGCAACCTGATGCTTATTTGCCTACTATGCCAACTTGATGCTTCATTGCCTACTATGCCCCGATAACCTAATGCTTCATTGTCTAGTATGTCACGGTAACCTGATGATTCCATTGCCACATCAGTTCCCTTGGCTAACTTGCCACGGCAACCTGATGATCTTATTGCCACATCAGTTTCCTTGGTTGATCTGCCACAGCAAGATGTTGCCCCTGACTTGCCACAACATAATCATCCGCAATAGCAAATTTTCCAGCAAAATTCGAGGTACTTTGGTCCTTCATTTGTTAATGCTACTACATGTTATCCTTTGCTTTCCACATTAGAGCCAAAGACTGTTACTCAAGCTCTCAAAGACCCACTATGGATACAAGCAATGGATGATGGGTTTAATGCCTTGCTACGCAACTAAACATGGGATCTTGTTCCACGGTCTACATAATCTGTCGTAGGGTGCAAATGGGTATTCCGTATGAAACGACAGGCTGATGGCTCTATTGATCTAATAAAGCTCGATTAGTAGCAAAAGGGTATTCTCAAGAAGCTGGTCATGGCTATTTTGAGACTTTTAGCCTTGTGATGAAACTTGTAATGGTGCATATTATTTTCACTCTTGTCCTCCATCATGCATGGCCCATCAAGCAACTTGACATTAATAATGCCTTCTTAAATGGCACATTACATGATGAAGTCTATCTAGAACAACCTCCGGGGTATGTTGACTCTACTCAACCATCTCATATTTGTCGATTGCGTAAAGCCTTGTACAGTCTCAAGCATGCCCCGTTGGTATGGTATATTGAACTCTCTCAATTTCTCATTCACTTTGGTTTTACAAAAGCAAAGGCTGATACTTCTGTCTTCATCTATAATGCAAATGGAGTTAATTTATACTTTATAGTCTACATGGATGATATTGTGCTTACTGGTAATAACACTGATTTTATTGCTCATTTCACCAACATATTATCTACGAAGTTTGCTTTGAAGAATAGGGGATTGCTCAGCCATTTTCTTAGCATTGAGGCTATTTCTACTCATATTGGGTTGTTTCTATCTTAGGCACAATATATCTCTGACATCTTGACTCAGTTTCAAATGGAAAATGTCAAGGTAATTTCCACACCTATGTCCTTTTTCGACAAGCTACCTCTGTCAGAGCTATCCACGACATTAGATATTTTTGGGTATAGTCGATTACTTGGTCTCTTTCAATATCTCACACTTGTCCGAATATTTCTTTTGCCGTAAATCGTCTGTCGCAATACATGCATGGTCCCTTCACTTGCACATTGGACATCAGCTAAGCGCATCTTACGTTATCTCAAAGAAACATTATGCCATTACATTCTTTTTCGTTCGGTATCTTCTCTTCATCTTACCGCCTTTGCCGATGCGGATTGGGAATGATCCTCTACAGACGGCAGATCCGCTACTAGATACATTATTTATCTTGGATCCAATCTTATTTCTTAAAAGTTAGCTCTTCAGAAAACTGTTTCTCATTCTTCCGCAAAAGCTGAACATTGTGTCGTGGCAAATGCAAATGCTTTAGGTCCAACATCTTTTTCAAGAAACTATCGTGGCATTACCAAAACCACCATATCTCTTCTGCGATAATCGCAGTGTCACATATGTTTGCAAAAATCTAGTTTTTCATTCTCGTATGTTGTCCTTGATTACTTATTTGTTCGTGACTTAGTTGCTGCAAGTTCCCTACTTGTTCAACACATTCCCTCCAAAGGTCAGATTATGGACACGCTCACCAAACCGCTTGGTCGTAATCTATTCATTCATTTTTGGTCTAAGATTGGAGTCTCCGATGGATCCTCTATCTTGCGGGGGCGTATTAAGGATAAAGATAAGATGAGATAACTTTTATCTCATTCAAATTCATGAGATAACTCCTAGTCAAATCTCATTCAAATCATATCTTATCTTATCTTATTCTATCTCTATCTCTATCTTATCTTGTATTTAAATATTTAATTTGTATTTAATATTTGATTTTCCTTATCCGTGTATATTCATTTGTAAGCCTACATATAAGTCAATAAGTAAATTGTAAGTATTATCAATTATCAAATATACAAATCCTTTAAAATAACGGTGTTAGAAGGTTAACACACGAGTGATGAAAAAAACTAGTGTATAAAGTTCAATAAATAAATTGAACGTTTTGAAACTTTAATAACCAAAATAGGTCGGAGAATAAAGTTCAATGATGATTTTAGCTATTTTGCCCTAAGATTTATGTTCAAACATAAAGAGGACTTGTACCAAAGTCTGTAAAAGACGAGGAAAGTAGAAAAGGACATGGTTTCAATGGAAAGCAGCGTTGGGGTCCACAGGGTGGAAGAAACAAGTTGCCCCTGGCGGTTTGAGAGGCCCTACCGCCACTGCTCCATTCCAATCAGCCGAGATGGCCTGACGTCCCTTCTTCTATATATCCCCCACCTCCTGCTGCTTCACTCACCACCCAGAACAAAAGCTTTTGTCTCTTTTTATTACAACCCCATTTCTTACCCCCTAAGCTACCTGAAAAGCCTAAAAAGTATCACCATTTTCAGCAGTCAGCACCAAAAGATGACACTTCTTCTCCTTGTTCTCATGTCTTTTCTGAATTCTTTCTTGCATGTTTATGGTCACGGTGGTGGCTGGACTGACGCTCATGCCACTTTCTACGGCGGCGGTGACGCCTCCGGCACGATGGGTATGTATTCGATCTTTCGCCGGATTAATTATTTTCATATTGGATAGATATAATATTTCGTGTTTTTTTTTATGATTAATTATGAAGGTGGAGCATGTGGATATGGGAACTTATACACACAAGGGTATGGGAGTAATACGGCAGCTCTAAGCACTGCGCTGTTTAATAATGGGCTGAGCTGTGGAGCTTGTTTCGAGATCAAGTGCGTGAATGACCGGCGCTGGTGCTTGCCCGGCTCGATTTTGGTCACCGCCACCAACTTCTGTCCGCCCAACAATGCCCTCCCGAACAATGCCGGCGGCTGGTGCAACCCTCCTTTGCATCATTTTGATCTCTCCCAGCCTGTTTTCCAACATATTGCACAATACAAAGCTGGGATTGTTCCCGTAGCTTATAGAAGGTATTGATTTAACTAGTTGAATTGAAAATTGAATTTTTAACCGATTCGATCTCCAGCTCGATTCTTTTAATTTTTATGGTTTAATTCGGACCGATAAAAGTTGGTATTGTGTGGTATTTTTTATAGGGTACCTTGCAGGAAGAGAGGTGGAATAAGATTCACAATCAATGGTTATTCATACTTCAACCTAGTCCTCATCACCAATGTCGGAGGTGCCGGCGATGTTCGATCGGTTTCCGTTAAAGGGTCGAGAACCGGTTGGCAACCAATGTCGAGGAACTGGGGCCAAAACTGGCAAAGCAACACTTACCTTAATGGACAGAGCCTGTCTTTTAAGGTCACCACCAGTGATGGCCGCACTCTTGTCTCTAACAATGTCGTTCCCCCTAATTGGTCCTTTGGCCAAACCTTTACCGGCTCACAATTCACCTAAATCCTAAAATAAGAATCGTAATATCACATTAGTACTACTATTTAAATTCGATTCTAGAAATTAAACCCGTAAAAAAATGACCGTAGTCGTAGAAATGGCGAGAAGGGTTTTTAATTTTAAGATGGCCCTTGTCATTGAAGTTAGAATTTAGGGGTGTTGGGGTGTTTAATTCCTGTCCTGCTCTCTTTTGATAAAGGCGGAGACGGAGAAAACGCCAGCGGTGGCGGTGGAGATTCCACGTGACCACCGCCGGCCGCCACTTCTTTTTTCGGTTTAGGTTAATTAGTTTGCAATATTTTGTAAGGTTCACTATTATTAGTTGGCTTCATTTCCTGTAGTTTTTTGCTTTTGTGCTAAGCAATTCGAGGTCTATAAGACTGTAATTGGCTTTTGGGAGATAATAAATGTTATAAATATTTAATTTATATTATAACACTGTTTGATATATTAGTACTGAATATAATTATGTAATTTGATCGAACAGTAAATTTTGAAATTATTTATTTTATAATTTTACACTTATTAATACAATACTTTATATTATTTTGAATAATTTTAAATAAAAAATAAATCCAATAATTTAAGCTAATTGAGTATTAGCTTGATCCATATTGTTGATATTGAGACAAAAAAAACGTGACTGTGAGCATATTTAAATATGTGATATGCTCCGATTTATAGATAGCGGTGGCCCGAATAGTTTACCATTATATCAAATTTGAATTTAATGTTAATAAAAATAAAAAGATTATTTATTTTAAATATAATTTTTTGAAAAATACATTAAATATTAAATTTCAATATTAAGTACTAATAAAGTAGTATGTCTTATTAAGACCAATAAGTAGCTCAGTAAAAAAACGAATGATGTTCATCCTAAGATATGGTTCAATATTATAGAAGAAGAATTTTACTTCTAACAGGTCTTGAACGTAACCTAAAAAAAAGAACAATATCAACTGAAAATTTTAACTACTTAGTTTAGAGATTATTGACAAATAATTTTACAGTTAAGTGCACTTTCTTACAAAAAAATCATTATATATTGTCATGATATTAACGAGTTTACATATTTATTATTATTATTATTATTATTATTAAGTCATAATCATGATTAATGTTAATGGTCATGAACCATGATTTTCATTAAAAATATGAAATTGAAGTAGGCATAATATATAGTTTTATTTTTCAAAGTTCAAGAGAAATTTTAAATATTTTAATTAATTTATAATAGAGGCTTAACAATAAAATAAATGCTTAATTTTTTTTTTGTAATAGGTGCTTAAAGAATTTTTGGTTAAAATAGGTTCTAATGTCTTTTGTTAGTCCATTTTAAAGTCAGTCTTTAAAAAATTAATCACCCAATTATAACTTGACATGTGGCTTTTATTTTTTATTTTAAAAAAATTGAAAAGAAAATAATTTAAAATTTTCCTAAAATTTACATAAATTACAAAACAGCCCCAATACTTAAAACTCAAACCTACCATCGTTATCGCCGCCAATAGTCTCTTCGAACCCCACCATCGCCGTCTTCGAAGGCTCTCGATCATTTCTTCCAATCACCCATCTTCGTTAACCGGCGAAAGGTGTGCCAATCGGACATCGAATGATGAACGCAAAAAAATTTAAATGTTCGATGTCCGACTGGCACGCCTCTTATTGGTTACCGGCGATGGGTGGTTGGGAAAAATTAGCAAGAGCCTTCGACGACGACAATGGTGAGGTTCAACAAGGCTATTGACGGCGACAACGACGTCAATTTTGAGATTTTTTAGTTTTGAGTTTTAAGTATTTGAGACTTTTTTAAAGATTTTGAGAAATTTTAAAAGACTTTAAAAATATTTTTTCAATTTTTTCAAAAAATAGATAATATAAAATAAAATACATATGACAAATTTTGATTGTGTGATATGGTTTTTTTTTAACGGGTTACCTTAAAATAGTAACGGAATGAAATTTTAGACACCTATTATAAAAAAGAGTAAAAGCTTGGGCAACTATTTTGTAGTTAGGCCTTTATTATAAAATACATTACTATATGAGTTATATTTTCATACCCAAACAATGTAAAAAAAATTACACAACCCTTCTATAAAATTTAAAACATAAGTCCCAATCTCTACACCCTAAAATATATACTTTAAACCATGAACCTTAAACTCTATATTATAGTCATAAACCTTAAATTCTACATCATACACGCTAAACTCATAAACCCTAAAATTAAAAGGCTTGTGTAAACTTTAGTTTACAGTTTACATAAGCTTATGTATCAAAGTATTTTCTTAAGTATATATGGCTTATAGTTTACACAAACCTTTCAATTTTAGGGTTTAGAGATTTAGGTTGTGGTTTAGGGTGTAGGTGTAGAATTTAAAGGTTATGGTTAGACTTTGAGATTTGTGTCTTAGGGTGTTAGGGTTAAAAGATTTAAGTTTTAGATTTTGTAGTAATTTTTTTAAACAATTTCAGTATCAAAATATAACGCTATATATATTATTTTTAAATATAGATAGAATTAAAAAAATCCGACCCGGCCAAGGTATGCAATCATCTGGTTTAGATGTTCTTGGACATTTTGTTGAACATTT